>OY998178.1:74844825-76219187 GCA_963921935.1 Galeruca laticollis | reverse complement strand
CAGTAAATATTAGTACAAGGACACAAGATGAATCGAGTACCTGCATCGACCATATATTTGTTAGGGCTCAAGATGGCGACTTAGAAAACAAAAGTTCTGCGTTTGTTTCAGATAGTCACATATTCGACCATAAAGCCAATATAATTTCTTTAAAACCAGCAAATGGAAATGTTCAAACTAAAAACCATCATCAGGCTATCGTCTGAAAACGTATTTATTATAAAAATTCAAAAATAAACTTAACAGAATTAAATTGGAATACTTTGTACGAAATAAATGACCCCGTTCTTGCTAATTCATTTTTCTCAACAAAAATCTCTGAAATTATAAAATACAACACTGTGACATTCAAGAAGAGCAAATTAAACAAAAAAAAAGATTGGATTACAAAAGGAATTATGAATTCAATTATCAGTAGAGACCGCTCATTCAAAGAATATCAAAAGAACAAAAACAATTTGGAACTGAAACAGATATTTATTACTCATAGGAATAAACTCAATAGATTAATAAAAATAACCAAACAAAATTATCATACTGCTGAAATAGAAAAAAGTAAAAATAATCCCAACCAGCTATGGAAAGTTATCAATTGTATAACAGGACACAAAAATAAAAATTCTGTTATAAATAGTGTGTTGAAAGAGGATAATAGTCTCACCGAAACAGATTTCGAAATGGCAGAAACATTCGCAAATTTTTTTACCAAAGCTAGACCAGATCTCGCAAAAAACATAAAAACCCCATTATCACCACCTCCGTCCATAAACATTAATCCCAACTCCATGTTCTTAACACCTACCACGGAAGAGGAAATATTTGACACAATAAACACGCTAAAAAATGATAAGGCGCCTGGAGTCGACTGCATTACATCCGAGACCCTAAAAGAAATATCGTGGGAAATTTCATTCCCATTGTCATTTATCATCAACCTCTGTTTTGAAAAAGGTGTTTGTCCACCCGAACATAAAATATCTGTCATCAAACCACTCCATAAATCGGGTAATCAACAAATTATGTCAAACCACAGACCACTATCTTTGATTAATAGTTTTGCAAAAGTTTTCGAAAAAGCGATAAAATGACGCCTGGAGTCATTTATGAAGAAATTTGGATTGTTGAACGAAAATCCATTTGGATTTCAAAAGAATCGACCAACGGAGGATGCAATTTTAGCATTGACGTCTAGAATGTATGAATCCCTCGATAACACCAAACCACTATTATGTATTTTTCTTGACCTTGCTAAGGCATTTGACATCGTAGACCATGCACAATTATTGGGGGCCTTGCAAAATATCGGTTGTAGAGGGCGTGTTCACGAGCTTTTTAGAAGTTATATCTCAAACCGCCAACAAATTGTCAAAATCAATAACAATATCAGTAATGTTAAGGAAGTGTAACGTGGAGTATCACAAGGTACCGTTTTAGGTCCACTATTATTTATAATCTACATGAATAGCTTGCTTAATATCAATACCAGCGGAAAAATCCTCAGTTTTGCGACGATACTACAGTGCCTTATACCGCTGCCACATGGAATGATCTGAAACGGAATTATTAGAATGATTTCACTAAATTCATAGACTGGTTCAATCACAAGTTGTTGGCGATCAATTTCAAAAAAAAACATGGCACTTTCACTTTCAAGCTAACCTATCTTCGATACAATAGATATTATATATGACAACCAAATTATTGAAATTGAACTGACAGATAAAATGAAATATTTAGGTGTCACAATAGATTGCCACTTGATATGGAATATTCACATTGAACAAGTCAGTAATACGCTTCGAACAATGATATATAAATTCTAATATCTTGCTAAAGTAATGAAAGTACCTCAATTGAAAATGGCCTATTTTGCCCTTGTTGACTCTAGGATAAGTTATGGTATATTAGGGTGGGGAGGACTCACTTCATCAAATCTGGACAGGATCAATGTACTGCAAAAAAATTTTCTGAAAATTATTTTGAAAAAGGACCGTAACTTTTCAAGTGATGCTCTCTATGAAGAAAGCAGAATACTTGATTCACGTCCGATTTATTTTCATAAAATAGCATTGTGTTGTTAAAAAAACAAGAATAAGTTCTTGCTTGTTTCCCATTTTCATGAGACTAGAAATAAAACCAATGAAAGATTTGTCCTATCAACTTCAAATAAAACTGTTGGTCAAAAATGTTACACATTTCTTGCACCTAGAGTCTTCAACTACCTTCCCCAGCAATTGAAAAGTATAGTTAATTATAATTTATTTAAATCGAAGCTTAAGCAGTTATTTTGATAGAAGATAGAAGAAAAATACACCATATAATAGAGAATAAACTGAATGTATAGAGTGGCACTTAAAATTTCACATTTGACTTTCGGCTTATGTTTAGTAGTCCCGTCTTTATTGGTATTGAAATTGAAAATTGGAACTTGATGTTGATATTACTCGTAACAATTTTTTTTGCGGATAGCCTCTAGGCTAGGCTTTGTTAATTTGTCACTAATAGGCATACACTTACTGTTAGTTAAGAAAACATAATGTACTACACCGAAATTGTTGCCAACTATTTAGTGATGTTCCGCATGGTTCGCAAAAGTCCAACGCAGACAGCCCTTTGGGTTTACGGTTTTGCGGATTTATACTGAACATTCTTGATATGTTTTGAGATAGTATTATGATGATTAGTCTAAACACGTTTTTATTGTACACACTATCCGCATACAGCCAATTAGGCTTTGCGGTTTCTTTTTGTTTATTTGTCCGATTATTTATGTAATTATATTTTTCTGTATTGTACAAATAAACATTATTATCATTATAATAGTAATAGTTCTGTAATAATTCTGATGTGCCAATTTCGTGTCCTTTTAAAACGTGCAAACGCTTTATCCTTGAGAGAAATAATTAATTATATTTTGTCTGTAAGCCAAGGAGGACAATTATTTCGTATTTTAATTAAATTTGAAGGTGCAACAAAATCAAAGAGATCTGTTATGGTAGTGTTAAAAAACAACTCGTTATCATTTACGTCAGTATTATCCAAAATATGGAAGAATGGTGAAAAAAGTAACAAATTTTGAAAAAATTCACGTTCAATATCGTATAAATTTCTTCTGTTTCTCATCTGAATTTCAGATTTATTTACAATTCACTCAAGAGAGCAATAAGCGATAAAATGATCTTCTGGAATAAGTATCGTATCAGCTTCCACTATTTCAGTATTATTAGTGGCTAAAATTAAATCCAGTAAAGTAAATGTTGGTTTATTTATCAATGGTATTAGATTAAATGAATCAATTGATCACTAAAAAGAGCCGTTTTTCTTTTGCTGACATCAAGCATGTCAATGTTAAAATCTCCACCAATAACCATATATTCATATTCGGGAATGTCGTTAGAAACAATGACTTCAAATGTGTTAAGAAAGTCGATAAAATTTTGCTTTGGCGGTCTATAAAAGTTGCCAATGAAAAAAGTAATTCTATTGATTTTAACCATATTCACTATGTATTCTAAAGAATTTACAATGTCTTTAAATGATTCAACAAACAAAATATTACAATTTATGTAAAAAGCTAGTCTTCCTCAATTTGTATTTCTGTCACATCGAACTAGATTGTATCCCTGAATCAACAAATTTTCAGACATTACTTCAGAGGATAATCGAATTTCCTGAAGACCTACAATATCAAAACGCCTATTCAATAAAATACTCTTAAATTCAGCAAAGTGTAAAGTTAATGATCTTACATTGAAAAAAGCAATTGATAAGTTTTTCATATCTAGCCACTTATATTATTATACGAAAATAAAAATATTTAATATAAAAGTAAACAAATTAACTGCGGTATTCACTGCCACCTACGGTGTTGCGATTACACCCTTCTTCACTCCAACTAAAGACGAACTATATCATCTGGACCAATAATTAAATGTTTTTTCCCAGAAAAGAAAGCATAAATCTTCCCCTCTCTAACCACACATTATTTTTACATACGTGGCATCAAAAATTAGTCAAATGGCAGCGTCATAATGTTGGACGAAAATTGCCAAAAAATATATTTGCTACATTCGTAAATGGTTTTCAGAAAGCAGGTATTGTTCGTTTTAATAGCAATGTGATTACACGAGAAAAGTTTGACCCCCAAGCTTTAAAAAGATGGGAAGCTAAAACTGCCCAATTCAATGTTGTCAACACATCTTTTGAGATTCCTATTGCACAAGGGACATTTACTGTTAAGCCTTTTACATCAGGAAATTCCAATACGAATGATGATGAGGCAAATATTATTCAACCTTCCACGTCACAAAGAAGTTGTTGAGAAGAAGAGCTTGATGTTAGAATGTATGTGGATGCATCAAAATAGTCCCAAGATTCCAAAAAAAAATGGCTAGTGGTGCTGAAGTTATAACAGCATCAATAAATATTACTGCTGTTAATGTTTAAAAGAAGAAGGTTCCTTTCAAAAAATTGCATTCCAGTTCATCCATCGAGTCTTCTGGTGATGAGTGGCCGATTTATGAAGAGTCTGACAATGAAAATGATTTTTTACAAGACATACAAGAGGAGATTGTTGAAGAGTCTTGTTTTATAGACGAAAATGTTGACGTTGGCAAATTGGTCTTAGTAAAGTTTGCGACTAAGAAAACAGCAAAAGATTTTGTTGGTAAGGTAGTTGAAAAGTGTCAAGGTGATGATTGGTTGATAAAATTGCTCAGATGTAAAAAAATTAAGAATTTTTCTGACAAAATGCAGAAGATGTTTCTCTGGTGGATAGTGCAAATGTAATAAAAGTTCTACCACAACTAGAAGAAGGCCTTAGAGGAACGGAATTTAATTTTAAACTACATATGTTAACTTTAGTTGTTTATTGTTAGAAAGTTATTTCTAATGCTTTTATACGATTCCAAGAACATTTATTTTAATGTTAAAGAGGGGCCGTGTGATTCATTTTTTCAAAAAAGTCTATAAGTTCCATATTTTTGTCCAAAAAATGTCTTATTTTTATAGAAATATAGATAATCTTGAATATCACCCCAACACTAATGTGCATTTATACAAGACAGTGGCGACAATACGTGGTCAGTGTTTTAATTGTTCCGGCTGAAATACGCCATTAACCATCAAATTTTATTTGTTACCATTTGTGTTATAGTTGTATTCACCAATGTATTCACGTCGTATTTTATATAAGATCTTTGTGTACAGCTAAAGTAAAGTGTTCTTTCAATTTTCTTGACTCAATTTCATTAGTTCGTTTGCGAATTTTTCTCCCTGGTCAGGATTTTGAACCATACCCATTATAATTTGCAACTGTTAAAAACAGTAATACCTACCTACGTTGCGGTTTTGGTATGGCTGCAAAAATTATACAGCTGCAATTTGTATGTGGCTGTGAACCAATTATAATATTGGTCGTTAACAAGGTTGGTACAAAAAAGAACAGTTTCAAGTGAATGTATAAAATAATATAACTACTGTTACTTGTTTTAGAAGCAGTGACTGAAAGTATGACCGGTTATTCAGCATTGGGCTGTAAGAATTGTTCTACAAAGGGATTTGTAATGAAGTATTTTCCCTAAGATCTTACTCCTAGAATCGAATAGATTATTAATAGTCCAGGCGATAGAGCAATCGAAATGGATGTTGTTTGATAACGCAAAAGTTTTTATGCAGAAAGTTGCCGAATATTGTGTACAACAATAATCTATGTTTGCCTACTCCAAAAAGTGCTTGTTTAATGCTGTAGAACAACAAATTTATTGAAATATCGAAAAATGACTCATTTTTCGATACATTTGTGTCTAAAACTATGAAACAAAACCTTAAATCGATAAAATTTACTCTTTGTTTTCTGTTAATTTGACGATTTCCTATAAGGTTATGGGAATCGCGAATTGAAAAACTTTAATTTTCTATGGATAATATGCGAAAATTAGTAAAAAATCATACGTAAACTTTGAGAAATATTTTCGGTAAGTAAAAATTGATAAATATTTATGAAATTTCCAGAAAAGATAGTTAAACATATGACAATTACGCACAACAATTTTTGTAACGATCAACCGCGTAATTTTTCACTGCCACAATTATTAATTAACAAATTATAAAAAAGTTGATTGCGCGTACCTTGTTTAAACAACGGTGAAAAAGGAGCACGCAATTTTTAGCAGTTACTTAGTGTTATCACCAACAATAAGCAATTATAAAAATATCAATTTTACGTTTTAACAATTTTTTTAAATTTTGTCAAATTTTTTCCATTAAAAATAATTTCTCGTTTACAGCATCGGTTCGATGTAATTGAAAAATTGTTTCCCATCTGAATACTGCTTTGCAAGCACTTTCATTTTAGCCCAAAACGACGAAATTTGTGCGTGTAGATCCCGATATAGGGGCCCACAAAGTTAATAATAATTTATGGCTTACTCAATCGTTCAATCAAAATTAAAAAAATACTCTCTCATAGCTGGTTGCAAATACTTTCTATATCCGTCTTGTGCATTTTCGACAGATGAAAGCCTAATGAAAGAAACATCGATAAAAATACCGTAATCACAGGAGTTCGTCGGCCGAGCGGCGTGGGAGCAGGAGTGGGGACGGCGGAGAGCAGCTGTGCAGTCGCGCGGCCCAAGTGTTTCAAAATGCAAACGCGCGGTAAAACATAAGTTATCTCGGCGACGGTAGCACTTATCGAGACGTTTTTTTTAATTCGATTTCCTGAAATGAAAGGAATCAGAATATGCCATCAAAAAACAATATTACAAAGAAATTTCGCACCAATTTCAAGATAAAAAAGTATGGTATTTTCATTTGCATTAAAAAAACAGTTGTATAATTGAAAATTTATTATGTTGCTAAATGTTCATCAAATTATATAACTAACTAAACGTTTCGATAAAAAAATTTCGAAAACAATTTTTTTACGCTTTTTAATACTCTAATAACTTCTTTGATCTCGAAATTCGTGCAAAGTTTCTTTGTAATATTGTTTTTTGATGGCATATTCTGATTCCTCTCATTTCGCTACATCGAATTGAAAAAAATTGTCTCGATAAGTGCTACCGTTGCCGAGATAACTCATGTTTTATCGCGCATTCGTATTTTGAAACACCCGGGCCGCGCGACAGCACAGCTGCTCTCCGTCATCCCCACTCCTGCTCCCACGCCGCTCGGCCGACGAACTCCTCTGATTACGGTATTTCAATCGATTTTTCTCTCATTAGGCTTTTATTTGTCGAAAATGCACAAGACGGATGTAGAAAGTATTTGCAACCAGATATAAGAAAGTATTTTTTTAATTTCGATTTAACGATTAAGTAAGCCAATAATTATTATTAATTTTGTGGGCCTTTTTTTCCCAATTTACACGGACAAATTTCGTTGTTTTGGGCTAAAATGAGAGTGCTTCCAAAGTAGTATTCAAATGGGAAACAATTTTTAAATTACATCGAACCGATGCAGTAAACGAGAAATCATTTATAATGGAAAAAATTTGACAAAATTTAAAAAAATTGTAAAAAATTGTTAAAACGTGAAATGGATATTTTTATAATTGCTTATTGTTTGTTATGACACTAAGTAACTGCTTAAAATTGTGTGGTCCTTTTTCACCGTTGTTTAAACAAGGTACGCGCGATCAACTTTTTTATAATTTGTTAATTAATAATTGTGGCAGTGAAAAACTACGCGGTTGATCGTTACAAAAATTGTTGTGCGTAATTGTCATATGTTTAACTATCTTAACTATCTTTTCTTAAAATTTGATAGATATTCATCAATTTTTACTTACCGAAAAAATTTCTCAAAGTTTACTTATGATTTTTCACTAATTTTCGCATATTATTCATGGAAAATTAAAGTTTTTCGATTCGCGATCCTCATAAACTTATAGGAAATCGTCAAATAAACAAAAAAACAGTGAATTTTTTAATTTAAGGCTTTGTTTCAATGTTTTAGACAAAAATGTATCGAAAAATTGGTAATTTTTCGATATTTCGGTACATTTGTTGTTCTACAGCTACAGCATTTAGCAAGCACTTTTTGGAGTAGGCAAACATAGATTATTATTGTACACAATATTCGGCAACTTTCTGCATAATATTTCTTGCGGTATCAAACAACATCCATTACACCCTACTTTCACTGCTATACCGCCTGGAATATAAAAGGAGAAGAATCAATTGGAAACCAACGAATGTTACAGCATGGTGTGAGGTAAAAAGTGTATTGATTCATTTTTATTAAGGAGAAACATCTATTACTGAGTTATTGTTATTATTATTAACATGTAATTTACATATACATACTTTTTATGATAAAAATTAAGTTACCTGACAAACTACTCAATAGTTATTGAAATGTTTGACATTTTCCTAGATGTTCTCTAAATTGTCAGTTATTATCACATTATGCAATGAATTACATCTGTATTTATGTTTAAGGTACACTTTACCCCAGAAATGTGGGAAAAAAACTGAGCAAGATGGCATTAGGAAATTAAAATTAATAGCATCCCTACGATGTTTGCTTTTATCATGGAAAAAACAGGAAGAAAGCTTCCTTCCAAACGGCAAATAGAATCCATGCTGTCTAGAGAAATAATTCCACAAGTTATCTCACTTCTAATATACGTCTATTGACTTCTCTGTAAATTTCATGATAATTATGATAATTATGATTATGATAATTATGCTTTATCTTGTGTGTTTTTATTATTTTCCTTCTCTTCCCAGATAATAAAGCCTAACAATATGTAATAGTATAGACGAATTTTGGATCAAAACCCAGCCAACAACAAACATCATAATATACACTGCAGAGCAAAAAATTGAGGTCACCTTCAAATTTTCATGTTCTTTGAAATTTTAAGTTTTCAGATCGTATTCGCAAACTGTACATCATTGCATGTGCTTTTGTAAGCTGAATGTGATACTCTATACTAATGAAAAATGCTTCTTTTTCTCGGATTTCTTGATTTATTCTGAAAAAAGCAACAAATTAACATTTTGGGCGACATTCAACATTTTGTTGTTAGGGAAAATATGAAACGAACGAAATGAAAATGCTTGACACTAATAACGTTTGTTCCCTCCTCTTGTATGGATGACTGCTTGAAGTCGGCGCGGCATACTTTGAATTATGTTGCGGATCATATTCTCGTCGATTTTATACCATTCCTGCAACAGCAATCTTCTCAGCTCCTGCGCAGCTCTTGGTGATGGTGTGTGTCTGCGGTTGAGTCGTCCCAACTCGTCCCAGACATGTTCTATGGGATTCATGTCTGGACTGCGGTCTGGCCAGTTAAACCGTCTAATGTCTACCTCATCCAGATACTCCCTGACAATTGTGGCTGTATGTGGTCTCGCATTATCTTTTATAAAAATGCCACGTTCCCCCATAGTCACCATAAAAGGCATAACATGGTATTCTAGCATCTCCGTAAGGTACCTGTGAGAGGTTAGGGAGCCATTTTCTATCAAGACCAACTCTGTACGAACTTGTGCAGTGATTCCCGCCCAAACCATAATTGACCCACCGCCAAATGGAAGACGGCTCATTGATGAAAATTTCAGCATATCTTTCACCAGGTCTTCTTCACACTCGTCGACGTCTATCTGACCCAGTGAGGCGTAAACGCGACTCATCTGAGAACAATACCCAGCTCCAGTCATCATCAATCCAACGAACGTGATCTCTGGCAAATGTCAATCTTCCAGTCCTATGCTGGCGTTGCAATGGGGGACCTGTAGCCATTCTTCTGCATGACAGTCCAGCAGCATGAAGTCTTCTTCTAACGGTCCATTCACTAACGTTGACATTTCTCACTTCTTCCAACTGATTTCGCAGTGAAACCGCAACAGCTGTCCTATTCCGCGAACTTGTGGACACCAAAAAACGGACATCTCGTTGAGTGGTAACTCTTTTTCGCCCAGACCCTGGTCTTCTAGTGATCAGGCCAGTCTCCAGAAAGCGCTGGTAAACCCATTGCACACCACAAAGACTAGCACCAACAATTCTTGCAGTTTCTTCACGTTGCCCCCGACCATCTTGTAACAGCGCAACAATTCTTGCCACCACAATCGGATCGAAAGGCATTATGAGCCTGTTAAATCACTACACTTTGCAATCGTTAGGTTTCACACAACGAATCAACAGTAAACTGGAAAATAGGCAAGGGAAATGTGAATGTTCAATTAGAGCAAAGGTATATTTTTCATAAAAGTCTAACTCTAATAAATCAAATGACAGCTGATGACAGCTGTCAAGTCTCGGAGAAAATTGGCTTTAACGCCAACTAATACTATTATGTCCTTATCACCATTGACGCTAAAATTATTCGCAATTTCTGAAGTGAACTCAATTTTTTTCTCGCCAGTGTATGTGTAATTCCCTCCTTCAAATATTAAAATTTCAATTCCAGATTTATTTAATACAAAATTTGTTTTTTTTTCCGTTAAATCGACTCTAACTATTTTTATCATGAGGTCAAGCCATTTGGAAATCTTTTAAATATACCTAGATATTGAAATCGCCTACATATTACACGAATTCACAAATAATTTCAAAATGAGTGATTTCAATTACCAAAGAAAAATATTTTTTAATGTTTCAAATAATAATAGTGATGCCATTGTATGCATCAAAATTACATTTTATAACTGATTTGCAGGAATAGAATAAAATTCAATAACGATATCCATGTGAAATCCCCATTCTGGTGTTTAAATTTTGATGATTAATGGCGGATGAGCGGAGCTTAGGCTCTTTTGTATAAAGGCACTGTACCCAAGACTACGTACAAAAGAGTGACTGCAGAATTAGAACGCATTATCACATTTGCCCCAGTTCGTGGGGCAAATGGAATGACGTCATTTTAATAAAATAATCTCACCTTCATCTTTATTTTGTGTTTTTCAGTAAAAATTATATTTGTTATGTTTTGTTAATTTTTTTTTGTGAATAAACCAGAACAATGATTAATATATCACATCTTTTACTTAAGATCAATAAAATTTTGTTAGATTATTTCAACTGAAATTTCTTTTGATACTTGATGTTGTACCAAACAGTCAAATAATCACAAAATTTTATGTACTCGCCTGAAAACAACAAAAAAATTAAACCCGTCATCAATAGTAGAAAATAGTCTGAAAATGTTATGATAGATTTATTTTGTTCTGTTTTTTACTATTAATAAGAAGTGATGCAACTTAATAATTATGTCGATTATGTTATCAAATATTATTGACGCATGGGTAACGAACCAACATACCAACTGTAATTTCTTATCAAAATTTAAAAGAATTGTAGACTCACCTGGCTGAAGATAAAATCGAGTAGGTTCCCTTCTCAAGAGAGAAACATATTTTTCCCTGTCATAATGTGCATTTTTATCAATAAAAACCATATTTGAATGATGCGATGTGGAATAGACACGATTGGTGCGGTTTTCACGGATTAAACGGTATCACTAATATTATTAATTTAAGAACAGTTGAGTTTGGCATTGTTGACCTCGTTATCAAATTTATTTCTTATTTACGTTCAATGATTTTATTAATAGCAAATAAATTGGAATAACGGATAATAATATGAAAATATTACGTAGAGTGTTCAAGAATAAACAAAAAACATGATGTTGTTCAGTTGTTGCAATGATATATCTTATAGAAAAAAACCGAATTGGATAATTGAATATGTAATGTGTAAATACCGTGAACTAAATGGATTATCGTTTGATTTGATCAATTTTTTTTGTGAAAATTTTTCCACTGGAAGTGGATTCAATGAATTGAATTATTTTAATTCGACCGATTGTATGGTGCCAACCAAAAGAAGTGTACAATAAGTATGTAAACTATATTTTTATTTGACAACTGTTAGGTTACATTAACTATATTTGGAAAACTTTTTTCACAATTCAGGATATAATACGATGTAGATATAAATATATAAATAAATTTTTCTGAAAAAACCAAATAAGACATTGGTTCAAAATGAAAATATACAATTTAAAAACTAATAAAAAAATTATTAAACTTAAAGGTGGGACTTTGTGTCATTTTGTTCATAGAAGAGAACATATGCTTTCTCCACTGACTAAAGATTTCCACGATATTAATAGCACCCTTGAATCGTTATATTCTTGCCACTGTCCCGTGTAGGGATGTCGGCAATATGCTGTGTAGTGACCATTGTAAGTGGTTCCACTGTGATTTGATATAGCATAGAGGTTGTACATACAAGGTGCCACATCATCAGCCGCGTAATGGCTCATATCAACCCATTCTATTAGAATATCCAGTGCAACATTGAGTTTTCCACTAAATCTTTCTGTTTGCGAAAAGCGCTTCAGGTGAATAACCAATGTTTTCGGAAATTTATGAATTGAGAATGATTTAGTGCATCGTCTTCGTTCCTTACATTTCGTACATGTTGGTTTCTCATCACCGTCAAGTGTTTCTTCTCTTGTAAACGAATCCAAACATTGCGAAAGTCGTAATTGACCTGTTTTTTGGGTTATGGAAAGGGATAAATCCCAAAAGGGATCGAAGGTAACTGAACAGTGACCACACTGTGTGCACTTGAGTGTTGATTTTAATTGACCGACAAAGTTATCTACAATCTTGGACTTGTCCATACTCTGATATCTCAATCAAGATTATTGCGTTCTCTCAATGTCACTAAGTTTGTCATCATTTTTTTTAATATGGGCATTGGTTTTTCATATACCTTGTTGACATCTTAGTGAAGTCCTGCTAATAGGTAACGAAGAAACTCCTGTGTATCATGTTGAGTGTATCCCATGAACCTTGAAGTAAATCGCTGAGTCTGACTTTTCAATGATACTGTATTAAAAACTCTGTCTGAACCGTCTTTAGACCAAAGCTCTTGAATAACTACAGCAAATGCTTTAATTAGTGCTCCTTTCATGATAGATATGTTTATGTTAATATCTCTTATGTATGTGTCTTTCTTTAGATATTCTAATAGCCACCTTGTGTTTGATAGGCATTGGATAATACTATTCATGAAACATGTGTTACCAATATTTTTGATGCCTTTGAGATCCAAAGATTTTTGGGAAATACCCTTTATGGATCTGCAGTTATTGTTAAGAGCTCTTTCACAACTACAATCATTGTTCGAATAATTTCGGATGCTATTATTGTCTCTCTTTCGATCGGCGTGATAAGGAGTTTGAATTGATGTTGTTTGCTATAGAATTGGATGGAGATATTGCGGTTTTTGAAAGTTTGGTTGATGTCGATAGATCATTGGTCTGGTTCACTTTGTTAATATATTTCATGTTATCTACATCATTTTTAGACGTGTCCTTTTGTTCTTGTTGAGTTCCATCCTCTTTCTAAAAATATTTAATCGTAAATTAAATCTATGAAGAGAAGTTGTTAACTCTAGGACTATTTTTAGAACGGGAATTGATGTTTATTGATTCGTCAGTTACTACGATCCTATCGACTTCTGACCCATTATTTTTTTCTACGTCTTCATTCTCTTCCAATTTTGAATTTGACCGCAAGACATTGGGGTTATTTTGACACTTGTTGGAGGCAATGTCATTTTTTTGGTCACCGAAACATTATAACTAGATTTTTCAAATCTGGTTAATATTGCTTTTGAACTTAGTGGTTTCACTTCATTGGTCACATCAGATATTTTGGATCTAACTTCAGTTGTATTATTGGCGAGGTTAGTACCATTATTCACTGTTCTGGAGAGTTTGTCATTAAAATTTTTACTCAAATCGGCTACTGACGCACGATTTCCGTTATCATCTTCATCAGACAAAGTGTCTGTATTAGTATTGTTAGAGTATGCCACACTGTTAGTATGAATACCTTCCATTTGGTCGTTCACCTATTTAATGTCTTCAACTCTATTGGGGTAAACCAGTTTTATAGTGTGTTTTGGTCAAAGATAATTTATTGCGCATAGGAATCGCATCATTCTCTAGCATAGTCATCTTCTTCAGTATTCCTATTAATTGGACATCGTTCGACTGGTGGTTATATATATTTTTTAGTACACTGAGGTCCAAAAGCTTGTTGGATGCATGATTTATAAAATTGTCAACACATGTATTATCAGAAGGCACACATTCTGAAGAAGAGAATGAAGATGTTAAATAGGAATTTTGGAAAATGGAAAGATCACATGTTTTAGGGTCGGTAATGTGAGAAAGTTTGAAAGTGGTGGAAAAATTAGGTTTCTTATGATTAGGTTTGATTAAAAGTTGGTTTCTACTGATATTTTTTTACCGATTTCTTTAATGAATTTTGAAGCTTCAAGATCGAAAACACCAGAGGTTTCAATTGCTACAGGAATAAAAATATAAATGTTCTCCAAATTTTTGTATTCATTGATTTTAAAAGTTTCGCTTTGTAAAGCTGCTGCGCCTGCGGAAGTAGATGTGGATCGGACATGGGCGGATACCAAGTGTCAGTGCAAGTGAAATCTCATATAACTAGTCTGCCGCGTTGCCATGGAATGAGGGTAATACCATCAAGACTTTTACCGTCGTCGCGCCAAATACCTAACAGGGAATTTTTGCAGATGACAGGCCTCGTTTGATTAGGTCATTTACTGCAGAATGACGTGGAAAACGGCCGGCACTTAACTTGCAGCTTGGGCCGTGTCTACCATATCCATCATCAGCTCCGTAACGACAGCGATGTTTTACACAAATTTGACAACCTAAACGGAGACCAGTAGAAATACGGATACTTTAGTCATCTAACAGCGTACCTAATGGGGCCGACGGTATAGCGTTCAACCATGCTCCTGATTCCTTTGAAAATGATGCATTCAAACGAGCCTTGTCTGGTAAATTGATAGCTTTCTGAAGCAGATTTTCTTTTTCAATGTTCAATCAAGGTATAGCCCAGGATTTTTGATTGATTTATCGGGTACAACTTTGTTAGACTCCAATTACAAAATATTTCCTGCCTCCAATAAAAGATATTAAGGGAATCGATAACATTGATTGATGAAAGGAAAAATTTCAGGTAGAATATCTGCTACAAATTTTGATAAGTGATTGCGATGAAAGCATTTTTGAAATCCATTTTCAGAAAAACTTCATTATTAACGTCTGGATGATTAGAGACGAAACGTATTGCTGCATGTGCAACTGCTTCACAACCACCTTTCGACCCGAAACCAAATTGTAATGGACGAAGTAAATATCCTAATTTGTCTCTGATGTTTGAACAAATTATTTTCGCTACTAAACGACGATAAACTGTACCAATAGCAATTGGTCTGATACCTCCTGCTTTTTTAGTTAAAGCTAATAGTGACGCTCCGAATAAAATAGGACGAATATTGATGTTGACTGTTTCATTTAAAATAAAGTTATGTAACGATTGGTCGACGAGGTCTGCGACAGCAGAAATAGAACAGCGGCAGAGATTGTCATTTTGACATATATATAAAAAGTTCGCCATTTTGTTAATTCATATTATTCTTTATTCCTGCCTAATTATTCAATGTTAATATATTATTTCGTTAGTTAAAGTGTTCCTTTCAAAATATGTGTGTGTAAGACAACCAGCAATTAAACACTGATCACTCGACCTCTCCTCTGGTCGGCAAAATAACCCGGTGCATAACATCTTCGCATCAAGTTTGGCGTCTCAACGTGTGGCCAGAAGAATTGTTCGTGTATGTAACGTGTGCTAATTGTTTTGAAATTCTAAACAGACACTGATCGGCTCGTCAGTACTATTTAGAACGTTTGTTGTTTCATTAACACTCCGTATTTCATCACTTCAGGAAATAATTTTGTAGGAATTTTCGGTAGTGACTATTGAACTCCCTGTTGTTTTGTGTTATGTAATGAAATCAAGCCGTAAGAAGCAAGACAAAAACATGACAGATCCGATTCAGCAGATAGTAATGTCACCCGACATGTTGAAAACTCTCATCGAATGCATTTGTATCAACATAAAAGATGATAATCAAACAGTAAGTAGTGCTAATTTCTCTGCATGCAAAGCTAGATTTGACGGATCTTCAGGAGCGGATGTGGATGCATTTATAGATGCAATCACAACTTACAAAGAATGTTTGAAGATTTCAGATGAAAATGGTATCAAAGGTCTCAGTATGTTACTATGTGATGCAGCAGCTACATGGTGGCAAGGGACTAAAGGATCCATTACTTCTTTTGATGAAGCAACTAAGGCTCTTTTAGATGCTTATGGATTTGCTAAGCCCGCATACCAAATATTTAGAGATATATTTTCCACTGCTCAAGGTAACGAGAAAACAGATATATTTGTTAGTAAAAAACGTGCCTTATTTTCAAGATTACAAGGTGATTCAGTTGTCTCTGAACACGTACAGATAGATATGCTGTATGGATTGCTAAATCCATTGATTAGAGGTAAAATCTGTCGTGATCAAATTAATGATTATCGCGAATTTATTGAAGCAGCGCGAAATGCAGAAATATCTTTACAAGACAACGGTGCTTCAAAACCTGTTGCTTCAAATCAGAACTCACATAATTATGTTCGAAAACAAAAACACTGTTCATATTGTAAAAATTATGGACATAATAAAGACGAGTGTCGTAAGTTATTAACCCGTGAGAAGAAAGCATCTACTGACACTCCTAATAATCAAACCATTTCTGATAATAATGGTTCATCCAAAGTTTTAATTTGCTATGGTTGCCAGACACCAGGGTATATACGAAGCAACTGTCCAAAATGTTCAAAACCATCAACGTCAACTCGACCAGCTGAATTTTTGTGCAGCTCGTTTCCTCAAGCTTCAGGTAACTTGCGTCCTTTAGCATATATTACAGTTGAAGGTCATACAGGCGTGACATATCTTGATTCAGGCGCTCAATCCAGTATAGCAGGAGCAAAGCTACGGGAAATTTTACTTAATGACAAGATTCCTTATACTACTAGACCCATGGAAATGATTCTAGCTGATGGAAAAGTAAGCTTAGTAACGGCTCTGTTTTTTGAAGTCTCTGTTACACTTCAAGACAGACAACATAATTTAAATCTAATTTCAATTCCTGAGCATACTTCTAGTAGAACGCTACTCGGCTCTGACTTTTTGAAATTAGGCAACATTGTTTTAGATATTCCACGTGGTTGTTGGTGTTATGGGGATGCTCCAGAGATATTGTATCCATTTGTAGAGGAACCTCTCAACCCGTATTGTACGTTGAATGCTATAAATCTCTCAGAAGTCAATCTAAGAGATTCCGAAGCGACTAATTTAACTCCTTCTCAAAGAACTGACCTTAACAATGTGTTGCAGGAAAATAGAGACATATTTGAGGAAATTCTAGAGTCTACACCATATGCTGAACATTCCATACAATTATTGGATAATACACCTATTTCAGTCCCTCCATATAGGCTCTCGGAATATAAGAAAGAATTACTTCGGAAGGAAATTGATAAATTGCTGTCCATGAATATTATAGAAGAGTGCGACTCTCCGTATGCAGCGCCAGTGGTATTGGTTCCCAAAAAGGATGGTGGGGTAAGGCTTACCGTAGACTATCGTAAACTTAAGTCAATTACCCGCAAGGATAAATATCCTCTGCCCCGGATTGATGATATAATTCACAGTACGAAACAACTCGAGTATATAACTACTCTGGATTTAAAAGCTGGTTATCATCAAATTCCTATAAAATTTTCTGATAGAGATAAAACTGCCTTCATTTGCCCATATGGTACCTTTAGGTACACTAGAATGCCATTCGGTCTCTGCAATGCGCCAGCGACTTTCCAACGTCTCATTGACCGCTTCCGGTCTGGCCTTCAAGACGTTAATATCCTGGCATATTTGGATGATCTGATCGTCTTTTCATCGTCTTTTAGTAGTCACTTAATGGACTTAAAAACAGTATTTAATCGTCTTCGCCATTTCAAACTCCACCTAAATCGAAATAAATGCTCTTTTTCATGTGATTCTGTCCTGTATTTAGGTCACATCATTTCACCTCTAGGATTTTCACCAAATTATGACAAAGTTAATGCTATAAATAATATACCAGAACCTAAGAATGTGCAGAACCTAATTTCATTTCTACAAACCTGTTCTTGGTACCGAAGATTCATACCTGGATTTGCTGATATAGCCCAACCATTGTCCATGCTCACTAAAAAGAAAGCAAAGTGGTTGTGGGGTCCTCGTCAAATAGAGGCATTCAATCAATTAAAAGCTAGGTTAACCACCAGTCCAATCTTGCGACAAGCTGATCAATCAAAGCCTTTCATTTTAAGGACAGATGCCAGTGCCTACGCACTTGGAGCATGTTTACTCCAGGGAGAGACATTGGAAGATGAGCGTCCTATCGAATATATTAGCAGATTGTTGACCGCAGTGGAAAAGAACTATTCCACGACAGGAAGAGAAGCGCTTGCTGTCGTTTGGTCAGTAACCAAATTTAGAGGTTACTTAGAAGACTCTACAGTCATTATCCAAAGTGACCATCAGCCCTTGAAATGGCTCATGTCTCTCAGATCACCTTCAGGTCGCTTAGCACGTTGGAGTTTAATTTTGCAATCTTATGATTTAAGAATTGAATACACCCCAGGCCGTTTAAATGTTGTAGCGGACATGTTGTCTCGCCCAACTGTGGCGGAAGCCACTGAGACTAACCTGGTATCAGTAGATATGCCCAGACAGCCTGTTAGCGAAATACGCAAACTGCAACTGGAAGATGAAGATCTTCTTAAAATTATTATCTCTTTCGATAGCCTATCAAATAATGACCTTGACCTCAAGAGATGGCTAGAGAGAGGTTATGTGATGAATAATGGGATACTGTACAGATATGTTCCCGAAGCCGATGAAGAAGAGGCTCAGCAGGTTGTACCCAAAAAGCAAATCCCATCCATTTTAGCAAAATATCATGACTCAGAACTGGCAGGCCATTATGGTGCTGAAAGGACTTATCGAAGAATTGCTAAACGATATTATTGGCCAGGAATGAGAACAACTATAGCGAAGTATGTGACGAATTGTATTGAGTGTCAGCGCTACAAAGCAAATAACTTAAAACCAGCTGGACAATTGCAAACACCTGTTCAGTCTAGAAGGTTTGAAACCCTATCAATTGATCTGTTTGGTCCATTACCGAAGACTGTGGATGGTTACAAGTGGGTTTTCATAATAGAGGACACTGCCAGTAGATGGGTTGAGCTATTCCCTCTACAGAAAGCCACTGCAGAAAGGTGCGCTCGATGCTTAATCGATGAAATAATTTTAAGATATGGAACTCCAAGGATAGTTATTAGTGATAATGGTATGCAGTTCGTAAGTGAAGTGATGCAACAAGTAGCCCATGTCTTAGGCTTCAAGCAAACTCTCACTCCTGTGTATCACCCCGCGGCTAATCCGGTCGAACGAAAAAACCGCGACCTCAAGTGTCAGTTGTCAATTTTGACAGAAAAGGATCATACCCAGTGGAAAGACAAATTACCGGCGATACGTTTCTCAATGAATTCAGTACATTCGCAATCAACCGGTTTTAGTACTGCTTACCTTACGTTCGGGCGCGAATTAAGAACGCCAGATGACGCTAATCGCGACCCTCGTGCTATCCTGGATTGTGACAATTTCGTACCCGAGATATCACCATATCTACAGACATTAGCAACAACCTTAAGTGTAGCCCGAGAAAATCACGAGAAAGCTCAAGATCGTGCCAAAGACTATACCGATAAAAGTCACCGACCAGTCGCTCCATTCCAAGTAGGTGATACTGTACTCGTAGATGTACACGCACTTAGTAAATCCAAGGACTCGTATACTAGTAAGTTCGCTCCGCGTCGCGATGGACCGTACCAAATCCATCGTATGGTTACTCCGACAACTTACGAGGTTGGTACCGCTAGCAAACCTTTTGAAGTGGTTGGAAAATATCATGTATCAGCGTTGACTCCATACCATAACCTCGCCAATGCTAATGTTTCAGTGCCGGTACGACCAATCCGAAAAAGAGGTCGACCACGTAATAATCCTTTGGTTACATCAGAGACGACTGTTATCTTCGCGACCCCTATTCCGGAAGATATGTCACAAGAGGATACCTCGGATGAAGAGGCTCAGATCCAAACCGTAACTCCTCCAAGGAGAAGAATCGCTAAACCCAAAAGTTGTTCCTGTTGTTTAGCGACCTCCAACTTCCCTGCTCCTTCTCTCGAGACGATTCGTGAAGCAGAGGGGGAGAATTGTAACGATTGGTCGACGAGGTCTGCGACAGCAGAAATAGAACAGCGGCAGAGATTGTCATTTTGACATATATATAAAAAGTTCGCCATTTTGTCAATTCATATTATTCTTTATTCCTGCGTAATTATTCAATGTTAATATATTATTTCGTTAGTTAAAGTGTTCCTTTCAAAATATGTGTGTGTAAGACAACCAGCAATTAAACATTGATCACTCGACCTCTCCTCTGGTCGGCAAAATAACCCGGTGCATAACATCTTCGCATCAGTTACATAATTTACACAAAGATGACAAAAGACTTTTTCCTGAAGGGCCAGCACTGTAACTTATTAAATCTTGTAGATGTGAAGGTCTCAAAGAGTCTAAACCACCAGCAGAACTTGTTTTAAAAGAGTTTACTGCGTTACTGACAAATTCTTCTCTTATAAGAATAGGAATAGGTTCCGAACTGAGAGTAGGGAACGTACTATTAAGTTTCTCTGAAAGATGTTTCGATTTTAATTCTGTTAGAGTGGATGCACTGACATCAGCAAAACTGTCATCTGAAGGTAAGATTTTGATTGCGGATGTCAAGTCTCCGTCAGAAACTTTATTAATGACATTTATAATTCCAATATTTTTGGATGAATTTATGTTTTTCCGAACTACGAAATTTGTGTTTTGCTGATCAGGTAAATTTAAATGATGATCTATATCATCAAAGGTTTTTAAATTATTCTTGACTATAGTAGAGAGAGGTTTTACAATTTTTAGAAGGAAGACTTAAAACATTGCATGGAAAAAGCAATAGATTTTCACAGGTAGGAATAAAAGTTTTTGTTACGCATTCATCAATCACACTAGAGAGCGTTGAGGTACAAAGAGCCCTTGAAGCTTTTGGGACTGTTCTGATTACTGGTCGTTGGCCCTCCAATTTTCCCAACTTTAGATGAAAATCCGTATCTTGAAATACAAACGGAGTTCGAATGGAAACAATATTGCTCATGGATTTGGTTAAAATTAACTAATGATTTGTGTTATTTGTAGAGATATTACTATTTTTTCAAGAAGAAACATATGGCTCGGGAGTAGAACTTCTTAATATTAATTTTTTTTAAATGTAGTTCAATTTGTTTCTTTCAATATTGAAGTAAGTGTAATTGATTGCATGATCATTGGAATATAATTATTTAAATACATCTATTTTAGCATAAAACAAGTATACCATTATTTAATATCGAAAATATGAATTATATGTCACATGTAATTATGGAAGAACCCATATTGTTCAATACTGAACTGCTTCTAAATTCTTCCTCTTCCTTGATGGCGAACTATGTATTTTTGCCTGTTTTGTTTTCACTCATAGGTCGTATTCATTATAAAAATGAAGCATTTATTCTGAAGTAAAAGGTACAAGTTGAAGGTTTTGCTCTAATTCGTATTCACAATCTCTACCTTCTCCTTCCAAGGAAATGCTTCTGATAAATAAAGTAAAAGGTACAGAGATTAGCCGTTAGCGATTACAAACCTGTTGAAACTTGCAATATGCAATCAACTTGTTCTGCCACAGCAGTTTATTTTAATTGTTGAGGTACAAAGAGCCCTTGAAGCTTTTGGGACTGTTCTGATTACTGGTCGTTGGCCCTCCAATTTTCCCAACTTTAGATGAAAATCCGTATCTTGAAATACAAACGGAGTTCGAATGGAAACAATATTGCTCATGGATTTGGTTAAAATTAACTAATGATTTGTGTTATTTGTAGAGATATTACTATTTTTTCAAGAAGAAACATATGGCTCGGGAGTAGAACTTCTTAATATTAATTTTTTTTAAATGTAGTTCAATTTGTTTCTTTCAATATTGAAGTAAGTGTAATTGATTGCATGATCATTGGAATATAATTATTTAAATACATCTATTTTAGCATAAAACAAGTATACCATTATTTAATATCGAAAATATGAATTATATGTCACATGTAATTATGGAAGAACCCATATTGTTCAATACTGAACTGCTTCTAAATTCTTCCTCTTCCTTGATGGCGAACTATGTATTTTTGCCTGTTTTGTTTTCACTCATAGGTCGTATTCATTATAAAAATGAAGCATTTATTCTGAAGTAAAAGGTACAAGTTGAAGGTTTTGCTCTAATTCGTATTCACAATCTCTACCTTCTCCTTCCAAGGAAATGCTTCTGATAAATAAAGTAAAAGGTACAGAGATTAGCCGTTAGCGATTACAAACCTGTTGAAACTTGCAATATGCAATCAACTTGTTCTGCCACAGCAGTTTATTTTAATTGTTTCATACTTAAAAATTGTTCACAAGTAAACTGAAGTGTTTGATCCTTCTGACTTATTTGTGACGTATTGAAATTCAACATATGTAAAATGACTGACACACCTAGAGAAGGGTAAAGTAGCGAATATGTGACTACTGAGATGATCTTAATTGCTGAAAAATTCCAAACATTTTCGGAGATTCTCGAGAAATCTCAAGATCCGGCGATGAAAAAGAAGAAAACTGCTGCATTAACTGAAATCGTTAAGGAATACGTGACTCTCTTTGGTAAAGAGATGGATATAAAAACATTTATGAACAATATGAAAATAAGAATGTATATTTTTATGAGGGTCTCCTTCAATTGGTGTGCCGACTCAAGGTTCCCCACTTACCTCAAGTGATGATATTATAACGGAAAGTGATACCTATCAGATGGCTGTGTTTGGAGTGAAAGCTAACAAAAAGCGATCGTACATATCAGTTGAAGAAGTTGCTCCAAAAAAAATCACCTCCGAAGCCTACATCTGTTTGTGGAAAACCAGAAGAGTCTGATGAGACGAGGCAGTTAACGATCACCCAGCTTCAATGATTAGTTTTACTTGAGCAACTAAACGTTGCTCGTCTCCAACCACAATATTTCTCCTCCAAGGTACCAAAATTGGACGATACATCCAACAAAGTATCTTCAAAAGGGCATGTTGTAGTGGGAGATAAAAATTACTATAATCTGTAATATTGTTAAAACCACTTCATTTAACTATTCAAAAATGAAAGATTCAGGTAAAAGAAGTAAGATTTATTCAAAATTAAGCGTATATTAACAAACCTAATAATCGAATGAATCGTCTATCGATATAGATATATCTACGTGCTTACAAGCATCCGCCTATATTTCATGACGACCCACATATTTAACAAAATATGAATAATTACTTGACAGCGGCGCCCATGATCTTTAACATTCGGCTATCCTGACCTGAGCACGTCCCGGGCGCATAGCCGTATCGGACGTACTTTATCGCAGATTGGGAAATGCAGAAGTATCGGACGACTGTGGTCACAGAAGTGTGTGCGATATTGGTCGTCCGATATACATTGAGATTTACATGGTTATTAGTGCAAGATTCAACTAAACTAACATACTGTTAAAAAATGTGATTCGATCTCTCTTATCCAGTTTTTATTTTAAAATATAATTTTTTGGGTTTACATACTTTTTCATACATTAGTAGTTATTAGAATAGCAATTTTAAACTAAAACTAATTTCATTTTGAAAACTTATTATCACCTAAGCTGAAATTCGAATTGACACATTTATTCAATGAATGTGACGCTTTTTTCTTTCACTTTATTAGTGGTTGTATTCTTCCACCTGACTGGAATTTTCTTGTCCCTGTGACCATCAATATCCTTCTGGCATTAGATGTTGGTTGTACGCACACCTTTTCTCCTTTCCTCTGCGTTTTTTTGATAACTCTCAAGGGATTAACCTGATGAAACTTGAACGTTCCAAATAATCTACTTACTATTGTTGATGTTGAATTTACGTTTTTGTTATAATCTACTCTACAAGCATTTATTGCTTCTGAGAAACCGCATGGATCGTCTTCTAACGTTTTGTTCTAATGTTGATATACATTTTGACCATTTTTCATTTGCATCAGAATTTTTTTTTATCCTAGTGATTTATGTTAGTGTAACTGGGAGATTGGGAGGTAGCAAATTGGAGAAATATATTATCGCACTTTTTAACAAATGCCTGCATGAAAGTAGAGTGCCAGAAAACTGGCTGGATACAGAAGGGATCCTACTTTTCAAGAAGGGAGATACAGCCAATGTCGAAAATTACAGTCCTATTAGCCTCTCGCCCCATCTCTATAAACTCTATACATAGAACCTGACGCGAAAATTCGATTTTTATCAACCGATAGAACGAGCCGGTTTTAGAGAGGGCTTCAGTACGATTGATCATTTACAAACAATACGTAATCTAATAGAAAAAACAACAGAATACAACATACCTATCCATATGGTGTTTATCGATTTCCATAAAGCGTTTGATTCCATCGAGACATGGCATATTCTCAGATCTATGGATAACGTACGCATTGACTCCAGGTACTCCGCACTTGTAGAAAATATGTATAAGAACGCATGCCTACACATAAAAATTTATGAAGAGACAAAAACTAACACCATCAAGGTCGAACGTGGTGTACGGCAGGGAGATACTATATCGCCAAAATTATTTACTCTCGTGCTAGATGACGTATTCAAAAAACTCTCATGAGAAAACAATAGTTATTTTCCTAACAAGTGCGGAAAGTGATACTTTTCCGCACGCGACTGCCGTTGATCCGAACGACGCGAGGACCATGCTTCCATATTATATTACACAGATCGGTTAAGATTTTAATGCCTTGTTGATCCAAATTCTACGACAGTTTGTAACGATGTTACTACTTTTCGTTCCCGACATCCTACTGTATATATTTTATTTTCTCATTTTATTAGTATTATTATTAAGTTATGTTATTATTAGGTTATACACCCCTTTTTCAACCAACAGAGGCAGACATCAAAGGGACGCCCTATCTCTATTATGGTTGTGTCTCGCCATTAACCCTCTATCTCGACCCTTAAAAGGATCTGACTGCCGATAAATACTCAGCATCCAAGACTCCCAACACTCGTATCTCACACCACTTATACATAGATGACCTCAAACTTTTCGCCTAAGCACCAAATCAGCTAAAGCATTTGCTCTACGTCACGACCCAGTTCAGCAGTAGTATCGATATGAAGTTTTGCCTGGACAAATGTGCGAAGATCTGGAGAGAAAGAGGAAGAGTCATCAACAATATCAGCACGAAAGACCCGTAATAGATCAAGGTCCTGGCAGCAGAAGAATTGTACAAGTACCTTGGCATCACGGAAAACAACGAAATCAATCACACAGCAACTGAGAAAGATTTAAGCGATGTTTATAAAAATAGAGTCACCAAACTGCTTAATACCAAATTATCTGGTAAAAACCTTATATCAGCAATAAATATGTGGGCCACTCCAATAATAACATACTCTTTTGGTGTAATTTAATGGTCCAACATGGACCTAGGAAACCTGGACATAATGACACGAACACTTTTAAAATAATTCAGAGGTTTACTTCCTAACTCGGCAGTAGAGCGGCTGTACATAGCCAGGAAAAAAGGGGGCAGAGGGTTGATCAACATCTTCAACCTCTGTAAAAACCAAGAGAGGAATATTAAAGATTACCTTAATAAATCAAATAATGAGAATCTAAAAGATACCACAAGTGCAGATGATAATTTCACCCCACTCCGGCTTAAAGACCGGAATTACCAATCAACATCTAAAGAATACTTAGAATCCCTGTGGAAAACAAAAACACCGCGTACAAAATACCCGAACCAACTCACAAAACCAGAGATTGATATAAACAAGTCCCTAAACTGGCTACAGAATGGGGCCCTACATCCAGAAACAGAAGGTTCCAGCTTCGCCATACACGATAAGGTCAACAAAACTAAAAATGATGAAAAACATATATCCTGAAGCAACAGATAGAAGACAAGTGTTGCAAATGTAACCAACCAGGTGAATCGATCGAACATATAATAGCAGGATGCTCTCACCTAGCACAAACAGCCTACTTAAACAGAGACAATCAAGTTGCAACAATAATACATGACGAAATAGGACAGGATTACTAAAGAAGAGAATACCTTGCTATAAATATAACCCAAGTAGAATACTCGAATATGAAAATGTACTCCTCTACTGGAATACATCTATGATAACAGACAGGATAGTTTACTACTAAAGAAGAGAATACCTTGCTATAAATATAACTCAAGTAGAATACTCGAATATGAAAATATACTCCTCTACTGGAGTACATCTATGATAACAGACAGGACAGTTGGCTACAATAGACCATACGTAGTAATCATTCATAAAAGAAAAAGAGAGGCCACAATAATAGACATAGCGTACCCATTGTTCCAAAATGTCCTGAAAACAGAAAATGAAAAGAGGAATGAATCTGAAAACCTAGAGCTGGAAATACAAATATTTGGAGGACTGAAAAGACTGACATAGTCCCAGTAGGGATATCTGCCGAAGGAATGGTATCAAGAAGATTTGTAAAATATCTCCAGAAACTTGAAATCTTCTCAAACATAATCACCTGTTGTTCAAGAACGGTCTTGCTGCAAACAACGCATATTGTTAGAAACTTTTTTATCCCATTGGGTTAGGCTCCATTACCTCTCCAATGAAACCAGAGAAAAACCAGTACCAATTTACTGAGATCACAGTACCCCCATAATAATAATTATGATAATAATAAACAACTTCATTGCATCCATATATAAATACAAGAAGAAAACAGAATATACACAAAATTTAAAGTTGAAAGCGGAGTTCAGTTTACAACTTGATATAAAATAACTTTATTAACTGTTCCTCCACTTAAACTTCAATATATCGCTAGGTCGATGTGAAAACAAAAAATAATAATTAAATCTAAATTTTCTCGTGCGTATATGTTGCATTGAAAATAAATGTTTCTTGCAAGCATTCTTGAAAATTTGCAATTCGTAAGTTTCGAATATAGCAGGGGATTGATTATAAATCGAGCATATTTGATAGGTATAACTACGCCTGAAAATTTCTAGTCTGAAGATTAGGGGAGAGAGGGTTCCTTTGTAAGGATTATTCAAATTATGTAGCTCGTATTAATAAGAAATTTTATCAAAAATAATTCTTTGGAAAAGAACAACTGCATTTAGCATCCTTCTATTAGTCATATCAAGCCAACTATTATCTTTCGTTTTGCGTGAAATATGTTCTCTTCTGCGTATACCGAATATGAGTCTCAAACATGAATTTTGTACCTTTGATATTGGTTGAATAAAAATTGCTCACAGAGGACATCAGCACAATTAAATATAGACAGTATCAGTGATTGACACAGATTTGATTTTAAATGTTTTAGTGGAAAATGTCTGTGGCCATATATATATATATATATATATATATATATATATATATATTTACAGTGATGTGTGTACGTAAAATAAATCAATTTTCGTATTTTTCAAATTTTAGATCAGTGTCCAACATTATATCTAAAGTTTTTGCTTCACTTACAATACGTACACTATCAGGAATCTCAACTTTTTCATTTTTGTTGCTGGAGTTGATAACTCCATATTGTAACGAGGTTTTCGTTACGTAAAGGTTATTTTGTGTCGCCGAGTGTATTTTCATTTTGTCTTTTCTGTCGCTGAGTATATTTATTTTATATTATATATTACCCGTTATGTATTCTGGCCTCTGTATAAAAATCATTTTATAGTTTATGTTGCCGAGTATATATTCAGTTTATATTACGTATCCCCATTATATATTCTTTTTTTCGCATACAAATCATTTTATAGTTTATGCGCCGTGTATATTTTCATTCTATAGTTTATGTCGACTAGTATATATAATCATTTTTATATCGCATCTACCCGCTATATATTTCAACCACTGTATAGAAATTGTTTTAGACATAATACTTATAATTATTGTGAGTATCCGTGAACATTTTATTTCATCCTCTGGCTTCGGGGTAGAAACAATTGTTGTAGAAGGTTAATAGTTATTCAAAGTTACGATGATATTTTCCATTTCTTTTACTATCTGGTTGTGATGGAGAAATCATTTTTCTGTGGAGAATATTGATTCCGATTTTAAAACTCAACATTTCAATGTACTGGTCTCCCCACTGCAACGAGATGGACATTGGTAGAGGCGCGCAGGTCGAACTAATCGAGAGAGGTGGAAAAGATAGTTGAAGGCAGGTAGATTTAAAATCGAACAGAGAGTACCGAAGTGCCGGGGCTAACCGAAGCAGAAGCGAGGAATTGTGCACCGTCCGCTGAAAGTTGTTTAGCTTTGTTTTGCCGATCACAGAAAATTTCTATTCGAGTTTTTTCACGCACGTTAAAAAAATTTCTCGATAATTTCGTTGCTGTAAAGGTAAGAGCTTTTAGTAATAAAAATCCGAAAAATAAGTGGTCTAATCAATTATAAATTTAAAATATTCATGCAGTTGATTTTCATTTTAAATTCCTCGATAATTTCGTTGCTGTAAAGGTAAGAGCTTTTAGTAATAAAAATCCGAAAATAGGTGGTCTTTTCAATTATAAATTTAAAATATTCATGCAGTTGATTTTCATTTTGAAATAAGTTGGAATATCTTGTACATTGGAGTGTGGTAAACCATTTATATATCGCATCTGATTTAATACCTTTCTCGATTTTTCTTTTTACTAGGTTTCCTGATATTATTTCCGTTTTTCAACATCTCTTTCGATTCGTAGAGAAAATTCTTGATTGAAATCTCCGGTAGCGCCAGGCATACATAAACGCTAGGGCTTCCTGATATTTTAAATCTAGAGTTCCCATTCTTTGATAACTTTTCCAATTTTAGGGAGAATCTTGATTGAAATCTCCGGTAGCGCCAGGCATGCATAAACGCTAGGGCTTCCTGATATTTTGAATCTAGAGTCCCCAGTTTCAATACCATTCCCGTCTTTTCTTTTTAGTGGGTTTCTTGATATTAGTTCCGTTCTTTAATACCTTTTTCGATTTGTAGGGAACATTCTTGATTGAAATCTCCGGTAGCGCCAGGCATACATAAACGCTAGGGCTTCCTGATATTTCAAATCTAGAGTTCCCATTCTTTGATAACTTTTCCGATTTTAGGGAGAAACTTGATTGAAATCTCCGGTAGCGCCAGGCATACATAAACGCTAGGGCTTCCTGATATTTTAAATCTAGAATCCCCAGTTTCAATACCTTTCCCGACTTTTCTGGTAGTAAGTTTCTCGATATTAGTTCCGTTCATTGATACCTTTTTCGATTTTTAGGGAGAATCTTGATTGAAATCTCTGATAGCGCCAGGCATATATAAACGCTAGGGCTTCCTGATATTTTAAATCTAGTATCCCCAGTTTTAGTAACTTTCCCGATTTTGTTTAAATTTTAGTGAGATTCCTGACAATTTAAGTCTAGAGACGCGACCCTAGTATTGTGTTTTCCGATTTTATAGGGCGAATCCTGATTGAAATCTCCGTTTGCGCCAGGCATACATAAAATCTAGGGCTTCCTGATATTTCAAATCTAGAGTCTCCGATCTTTGGTATCTTTCCCGATCTGTTAGTTTTTTTTGAGTAACACCTAACCCGTTCCATTCATGAAAGCCTATAAAACAGTTGAATGAAAAGACCAGCAAACTTCGAATAGTTGTTGTTTGCTTTTACCGCTTCTTTTTTTTGGCATATACGCTATTTTATGATCATAAACCACTCTCGCTTATGTCCTGCTTGCTTCTTCAATAATTAGTGCATATCTAATATACATATAGCTAAATAACACATATGTGCTTTTGGGATACAAGGGTATTGTCTCCCATTAAGAGTATTGTTTATTTTTATATATAACGGCTTGGTAGAGAGTATAATTGTAATAAAACCGAAGTAAACCTTTGCTGTGTTTTATTGACCTATTATAGACTAGCACCTCGTTATGGTAGAGTAATTGTTTGGCTGCACGAATTTTAGCTTCTCCGTAGTGTGAATCAGGATAATAATATTTATTTCAGGACTAGAGAGAACGTTTCTATATTTAGCAATAACCTCCCGGATTTTGACGACAATAGACCCCTAGAATTTACCGTACCTCCATCTAAGGCTACCTGGAACTCTCGACGAGTGAAGTCGGGGGGCCATGGAGACAACCACGTTAGAGATCTGGCGCCCGAGAAAGTATAAGGTTTCAAAGGTGTCAGAAGTGACGTTCCGAGACGTTAAGAGGTAGAGCAAGAGGCTGCTACCTATATATCACGCACCCGCGCGCCGTCCGGAAAACGCGTCAGAATATATAAAGAAACAGGACACCTGCATGAGACAAGCCATTTTACCTCATGAAAGACTTACTGCAATTCTCAGATTTCTCGCCACAGGAAGAAGCTATAAGAACTTGGAGTTCACAACGATTGTATCTAAACCAACGCCGAGCAGAATTATTCCTGAAATATGCAACGCAATTTACATGGCTTCAAAGAAGAAATTCTTAAAGGTGAGTAAATGCACAATTTTTAATAATCATGGGATGGGTTTTAGTTTTAGAATCACCGACTTTCATGAAATATATTGTTTTATCACTTGCTTTCAAATAGCAGATAAATTCAGGTCATGTCTGAAAAGTCACTAATGCATTGTGCCAATGATTGTGATGCTTCCAAATCAACAAGTCTTTCGGACCGCTGCGTAAAATGTCCACTTGGTTCATACGAAACTTCAGCAGGTTCACGTAGATACTGTGGAGTATGGAACTGCAGCGTGGGTTTACCAGGTCAAGACGTAAATTGAGTAGGTTGACTTCTAAGTTGTGATCATAATTATATATACTAGGCGCAACGTGACTGCGTTCATCACGTGGTGGCATGGATGTTCGGGACTGCACTTGTGGTTGACCCATATCTATCACTTTGAAGTTTTTATTAAGATTTTCCATGTTAGCTTGAAATGATACATCACTAATAAGTTTTTAAACGAATTTGTGTTGGTTGGGAATGATTTGTCGTAGTCGATCTGCGATGTGTTTTCCATATCTGTAACATGAATCATCACAGGTGGCAGACTCCAATCTTTTCTCAGTTTTTGACAAAACTGTCATTAGTTCATTATCATTTGTAAGTGTCTGTCTCTTTCGAGATGAACCTCGTAAACGTTTTGTTGCCACTGATGAAGGAGTCTGATGAAGGAGATTCATTAACTTCGTCAAAATTGGCATCACTTCCTGCATTCTGAAAAAAGAACGGGATATGCCAACTTAAACGTTATTGTGTACCCACTGAAAGTAACCATGCGAGCACTTTTACTAAGGTATTAGCAAAGAGAGTATTATCATTACTGCTTTTTTTTTCAGTTTCCCAGTAACTCCAAGAAATGAATGGATATCGCATCCAGCATCGAAATAAAATGGCAGTTTTCACATTGCTTAGGCGCAATTTATGAGAAACGCGTTCAGATAGTTCATCCTAACAAAAGCGGATCTTACTATTTTGATTATAAAAAAACCCATAGTATAGTTCTAATTGCCGTAGCAAATGCAAACTGCGAGTTTATTTATTGCAGTGTGAGAACTAATGGTCGCATTTCTGGAGTTATAAATCACACCACATTTCACCGAAGGCTTATCAACATTCCAGAGCCTGCTAAAGTTTCGAATTCGGATCGTGTTCCTGAATTCGTCATTGTGGGCGATGAAGCCTTTGCAATGCGTCCGGATCTTATAAATCCGTATAATCGGTTCTAGCTAAATGAGGAAAGAATAATATTTAATTATTGGCTATCACGCACACGACGTGTTATTGAGAAAACGATCGGAATTTTAGCTTCTAGATTCCGTATCTTTCACACACCTATTAATTCGAAAGTTGAAAATATTGAAACAGTGGTTTTGTTTTGCTGCGCTCTGCACATATTTGCCATGAAATTCACCCGATACTAATAGGAACAGGAAGCCTTGACACCGAAAATATTATTGACAACGGTCAGTTAGGTGACAGATGCGACCCTGCAATGTTCTATGATCTACCACGAGGTACAAGGTGCCGAATAATATCCAGCGCCAAGACTGTAAGGGACAAGTTTAATCATGATATGATGGCAAGATTTCGGATAAGCAACCACAATGAAGTGTTGAATAATATAAGTTATCCCATTTTATATACGGTAATATATACGAAAGCTTGACCTTGCACTACGCATTAATATGTGAACATAGTAATAAAGTCTAATCCAACTTAACTCTTTTTTTCTTTTTCAACTTACTTGTCAAATGTCCCGTATCCTATATGTTTGTTTTGCCCAAAAACACTTGACACTTTCTACAACCATTGATCAAACCCTGGTGCAATTTTTTTAACAAAATATTTCTTAAAGTGCAAAACGCAGTCACATACAATAAAATTCTGAATTTGCCGGGAATTAAAAAACCGAAAGAAAGACATATACTTAGGTACACTTAACAATATTCACTTTCACTGCAACCGAAGCAGTCTCAGCCGCATCGTCAAACGTTTCTCGAGGCTATGTCGGTACTTCTTGATCGTTTAAAATATTCAACAGATGAAACTACCACAAAGATGGTTCATATACCTCGTCTTCTGAAGCCCGAGAAGTTTCCGATTTTTTCGTTCTAGCCAGCTCCTTCTTATAAACAGACCTCAAGGATTTGATATTCTTGGAAATTGTCTCCTTGTTAGCTTCAGCATCTACTTCCTCATATTTATTTATAAGTTCTTCATACGCCGAATTCTTTTTATTTCGATCACTATAATATTGGTTTTCAACTTGCCATAAACAGTGAAAACTCCTATGGGTTCAATGAATTCCGTGAGGAATTCACGGGAACATTGCCGCAAGTGTACGATGACATGATGCACAGAAGCACATAATTTTGGAAATAGACACACAAAAGACTGACTTTGTAAAAATGTTGTTAAACTGAGGTGAAATTGTCAGCATGCACCTATCATGTGTTCACACGCTCAATGTTAGTTGATCAGTTCTCTCAAAAATTTGCTCTGCTGGTCAGTTCTCCGACTTGCACTTGGATTACATTTTAATGCGATAAGACGTACGTTTTGCTGTTGGATAAAACGTACGGTAAGTCCTAGCGTATAAACGGGCCTTTACAGAAATAAGTATTTTTTTAATTCAACGTAACTATTAAAAGTTATATGTCCCTCACTGTCGTTATATAAATTTACTAACAAAAACGAATGTTTTATTACATCAATCCTTTGTTGTGATTGAAACCAATGAATCACCCGACGTAGTATTCCACTACTTTTAAGAAATTTATATTCAGGGTGTTTTCAATGTTGACCTCGTTACACATAACTACTTACGTTAGTTGTAATTGTTTTTTCGTCCAGATTCTTATTTTGTTTTTAATATTGTTTTTGAAACAAACTGAGGTGATAGTAGAAGCCCGCCATATATATATATATATATATATATATATATATATATATATATATATATATATATATATATATTCGTTGGCAGCGATGTTAATGGGCGATTTCCTGTGTTCGCCACTGATCATATTATTATATAGATAAAGTATTCACATTAGCGAAAGTGATTATATTTTCAGGATAGTAGGATAGAAATAATTGTGATGTGCGATTTAAGCATCCTATCAATCCTCATTCGATATAAATCTCTAGTGGCCAAGTATTCACGAATTCACGAATTACAGTATTATGTTGAATAGAGAAAAAATCCTCCAATTTTTTTAAGAGACTACAATATTTGTAGTATATCGAAAGAAGTAACTGTTTTTCACAATCAAAATACTAATTCTCATTCTAGCGCACCCTACATTCGAATAGTTGAAATATACGGTTAGAGAGGAAATCGATAACATGTATAATTTATAAAGTTCCAACCAACCATATATGTCAATTCACTACAATAAAATTCAGACTTATTTGAATTGACCAATGGATATGAATTGTACTCGAGAACAATATACAATTTAAAATTGAATATAATAATTATCAATTGCTGATTCCTTTGTTCAAGTAAAATGACCTTCAGGAACTTGTCAATAGATGGCGACGCTTGCATGGAAATTTGTGTTATTCTGCTTTGATTATTTTTATAAGACTTATATTGGCGAAGCAAAATACGTGATCTAAGGACATCTAAAAATTCTGCTGACAACTATTAGTATATTTCAATTTGGTATTTTTATTTCTTATTGTTGGCCACAATGGAGCAAAGCAAGTTGCAGTCATGCACCAACAGAGAAATTAGCAAAATACCTCAAATATATACTTAGGAGTGAGAGGCCAAAACTTGGGAACGAGTAGGTGGTGATAAAATAGTGTCACTACTTCATATAATTTTTTTCTACGGACCTCCATTGCTGAGTTATAAGGCTTTAGAGTTAGAAATTAAAAATACACTCATATCCAAAACTATAATTTCGAACTTGATGAAAATTTGGTGGATTGTCAAGTACATCAATTCATTTATTTTGTTCATACCACCCAGGTAACCATCGTCGTCTAAATGACTTCTAAACAGCATTATACCGGGGTAAAAGAGGTCTACTGACGTTACAAATCGACGTCTAAAAGACGTAAGTAAGTCACAGATAAATGGCGTCTTTATACGCCAGCTAAGATTCCGCATCTACTGTGTCATAACGCCGTACCAGAACTAACAGAACCGCAATGGAAAATTTCAATACTATTGAATTAAAATATTCACAATAGTATTTATTCATAATCTGTACATGAATTCTCGTAAGTAGGAGTAGTAAGTCGACTACTGAGAGAAGCAGTACTACAAGCGAAGCGGAGTTTTGAGAGAGCTGTTGGACCGGGGTTAATTTATATCAATCGGTCCGTCGAAAAGCTTACCCAAAAAGCCAAAAACAGCATTGTGAATGCAAATAGTGTTTTTTAACACTCCTTTCTGTTAATGAAAATTTTTAAGATTTTTTTATTTATCAAAATTGTAAGTAACTGATGTTTTGAACTTTTTAGAGATACCGAAAAATAAAAAAAACGATAGCAGCGACAGCAGCCAAGCTAGCAAAAGATGGATACAACGATACCTAGCAAGGACCAGAAAAACGATAAAGACGATGAGACCATACCAGAATTCATAGAAAGGATGTGCGATAGAGGCGACAGGTACAAACGAAAATTCGAAGAAGCCACAAAAAAAGCGTAGCAACTTAAGAAAACCATGCAGAGCATGGAAGTGGAGGTAATGGGACTGAGGATTGCCATGGAGAACAAGGTAAAAACAATCCAGGACATGTAAGACGAAAAGAGAAGCCGAAGCGATCAGAAAGCGTCCGAAGGAAGACAAAGAGGACGGAATCCCCCCAAACCCAAGGAAATAAGGCGGAGTAGATGGACTTCACAGAAGTGGTGTCCATCAAGAAAATCCAGAAGGTAGCAGAGGAAGGAAGACGCAAGGAAGGAAAAGAGAGATGAAGAAATGATGGACGAAGCTATCCGTCAGAACCAGACGACGACAACCAGACCACCACCAGTAATCGGAGCATCCACCACTGGGGCTTCGTAAGAAAGTAAATCCACCAGAAAGGGATCAAAACAAGGTCCATCATCATCCGAGAAATAACCCAATCTAATTTACCTGAATATGTATTTAAATAGTTTGTCCATAAATGTTCACACTATGCAAAGATAAGCCATTCTTTAACTTGAGTGACCCAATTATATTCAACGTTCTCCGTAGCTAATTGTAAAAGTTGCATATAACATATTTTGGATATTCTAGAATTATCCATTATTTTAAGTTCATTTAACCAACTTAAAGCATGTTTGAAAATAATTAGTGATAAATGGGGCGAACATGTCTCAAGGCGTACAATATAATCTGAAGTATTCAACAGTTTTTTAAAAAATTTATCCTGAACCCGCTCAATAATATCAGTATAGCGTAGTCCCCATATGCCAATTCCAAAATAAAGGCAAGATAAAATGATAGAATTATACAATTTATTCTGGAATCCCATGTATTAATTTTTGATCGGCACATAATATCCATAACTGCTCCAATGGCACGACAAGCTTTAATTTTAGTATTGTTAGCCATGGTACAGAACATAGCTGTAGAAGAGAAATCGACACCTAGATACGTAAATTGCTTGACTCTTTCTAAACTAAAACCATTGTAATAAAATTTTTGATTATAATTATGTGTGTGCCTTCCTTTTGCAAATATTGATACTTTCGGTTTATCAGTGTTAATTGGTAGAACAATAAGTATCAAGTATTTTCAGTTTGTGTTTTATGTCTATTGTGGAGTCCCCCAGGATTACTATGTCATCGGCGTATTGAAGCATTACCACATCATTCTTGCCAACAATATAATACCGCGTAAGTTACTGGTACGAAAGTAATCTTCAATATCCGATATGAAAATAGAGAAAAGCAGTGGATTTAGCGGTTCACCTTGGAGAACTCCCTCAGCGATAGCATATTTTTTACTATATAGGTTTTGGTGTCTAATTAAAAATGTGGCGTTGTCATATAAGTGTTTAAGTATTCTAATATACTTAGTACTAACCCCAAACTTGAATAGTTTTAACCCAAGAAGTGTATGATCTATGCTGTCAAATGCCTTCCGAGAGTCTACAAAAACTGCATATACTTTTCTGCGGGGACCCTAAGAGTTATTTGCGAAACAGAAGTCAAAATAAAAATATTATCCTAACATCCCCTATTCTTTCGAAAGCCAAATTGTGTTTCAGGAAGAATGAGATTATTTTCACACCAATTAGACAAGCGATTTATTAGAATTAACGAAAACACCTCGGCACAACAATTAATTAGAGATATACCACGATAGTTATAAGGATCCTCTAAGGGTCCTTCTTTGTGAAGCGTTGTGAGAATTGTCTCATGCCAACCGGAAGGAATAATTTCCGAATCCAGAATTTTATTATATAAAGGACAAATATATAACCGCCAGTTCTGTGGTAAATGCTTTAAAAACTCGTAAGTAGTACCATCCTTACCTGGTGATTTGCCATCTTTGCACAAAACCAAAGATTGAACAAGTTCTATAAGTGATATGGGGGCATCTAGAAATTCGTCTCCGACCCCAAAAAAACATACTTCATACTGAACTTTAATTGAAGATATGCTATCGTAAAAATATTCCCACTCCCTGGTTGATATAGGACAACTTCTATCTTCACGTCTTAATAACCTTAAGGTTTTCCAGAACTCCGACAGATTTTTTGTGTTAGAAAGACTAGTTACAATATCTCTTTCATAATCATTTTTCTTTCTTAAAATTAATCGCTTATATTCTTTTTTGTTGAAAATATAAGTTGTCTTGTTTATTTCGGAGAATCCTTGTTTTCTACATATTTGCTACTTGACGTTTAGATTTCTTACAGTCAGCATCAAACCAATGCTTAGAACGTATTGAGTTAATGCCATCGAAATATTCTACTGAGATTAAACCTTTGAGTTTCGCTACATCCCATATTGTGCTACACAGATTATCATACAAAGCGTCCACATCTCCAATTGCTCCTACGTTTGGTAAGCATTGAATTGACAATTTAAACTCAGTTACTTTGGAACTGTCCCATTTTAAGCGAGTGAAGGATGATTTAGTAGGAGTAATATTATTGCTTCTTATTCCCGAGCCGAAGGATATAACTATTGGAAAGTGATCAGACAAATATTGCTCATCTGGCACACTAAATTTTTCAATTAATTTAAGCTTATCAGTATTACAGAAACAGAGATCTATAACACTTTGCCCTAATGCATTACAAAAAGTGGAGTTAGTAGGTGTGTAATTTTTTATATGACTATTTATTAACGAGAAGTTTCTATCTGACATAAATTCCAAAAGACGATGACCCTTATAGTTACTGACTTTATCATAACGTAGCCTCTTGGGGAAAAATTGAGTATTTGCTACAACTTCTTCTGGAATTTCACTTGTCTTGCCAATTCTACTATTAAAATCTCCAATTATAAGAAATAAACAATCAGGATATTGTTCTAGTATAGCATTAAGTGACATTCCAAAAGCTTCCAACAATTCATCATACTCACATTTAGGTGAAAAATATACAACACAAACAATAAACTGAAAAGAAGATTTTTCAAAATGATACATTAGCCATATGGAGAATATGTTCGAGCTTTCAGATAGCCGGCCAATGGTGCTACAACTTTAATTAAATGGATTTTTTTAAAAACATTTTTCTGCATGGTGGGATCGGTATTGAAAATATATAGAGGAAATGTTTGTTTTCTGTAAACGTCGATAACTTTGGCCTTAATATGGTATAACAATTTTAGTTATGGTAAATGTTTGCAAAAGGCTGCAGAGAACTTGTCAATTGATTCAAATAGCGTTTCACACGAGACGTAGAACGAGTCCTACGTCGTCTGCACACTGAAAATTGGTTGACATTGAATTAAAGGGGTCCACGAGTGCTGTCATTTTTGGCCAAAGCGCGGTCTCATTCAATGATTTGAATGCGGTTTTCCTCAATATTATTTAGAAATATAGGAGATAAAAAAAGTAAATGACAAAATATTAAACAAAGAAATGGGTCTTATAATAAAATAACAATACTATTTCCAAAAAAGAGCTTTTTCTCACTTTTGCAGTAATTAATAGACATTTTATTATATAAATTTTTTCGATATATTATCCTGGTAATTTGTAAATTACGATCTCATGAAAATTTACAAGGATTTGTCAATATTTAAATACTTGTAGAACTCAGACTCTTGCGAATGTAACCATGCAATTAGGGCTAAAACGAAACATACGTCTGGGATGTTATTCGAATTTGCCATATTGGAATATTCGCTTGATTCAAGCTCGACATGTTTTCTTCAAGTACTAACGAGATCCTGAAAATATCCCACAGAAGCAATTCTATAATAAAAGGAAAATAAACAGTTTCAAAGATTGAAACCAACTTTTCCGCATCTGTGAGATGCCCTGAACAATATTTTATGATAAAATTGTCACTTGTATACACTTTGGGGGATGTATCGTGCTAGCAAACCGAAATTCCTCCAAAAATAACCAAAAATGTAATATACCTGGATTTATAGGGCCCGCTGTACTCGCTCTAGTCAGCTGAAAATCAATAGGGTACATATGTGAGACATCTTGAAACATATCCAATTAAAAAATTTGTCACTTGTATACGCTCCGGAGTCTGTATCGTGCTAACAATCCGAAATTTTTCCAAAAAGGACCAAAAATTTGCCACTTCAAATACCATAGCACCCGTTTTACTAGCTCTGGTGAGCTTAAAATCAATAAGGATCATCTGTCATATGCCCTTAACAATATTCAGTCGTAAAATTTTCAATTTTATACACTGTGGAGGCTGTATCATGCTAACAAACTGAAAATTCTTCAAAATGACAAAAATTTGGTAAAATTAACTGTCTCGACCCTTACTTCGTGGAATCTACTCATATTAGTGTTTTAAATGAAACTCACGGTTTCTAGTTAATACCACAATATAATAAACGTTGTTGAAAATTCTAAAAAATTGACAATTGTTTCGATAAATCAATATCATCGTCAGAATGACAGAAGCTACATTTCATTTGATGCATACTTGATGTTTCGTAGTTATTTTTGGCTAGACCAAGAAGTGACCTAACTGGTGATTGACTTAATATATGTTAATAGAAAAAAGAAGAAGATGTGATATTACAAATATTGAAGCTTAGATATTATTAGCCCTATGGTGATATCCTTACGAGCATACATATTAAAACAACCAGATAAATCTCACTACGCAAAACATCTACTTGACACCAATCATTCATTGACACCCAACACAAAACTAGAAGTGCTGCATATTTGTGAAAAGGAACCAGAACTGGATTTCCTTGAAGAATTGGAAATTAGAAGACATTTAAGAAACCCGCAATATGTAGTTGTCAATGAACAGTTAAATCTAGGGAGTTCTCCACTAATAAACTGTCTTCTTAAGTGATAATTGTAAAAATTAGCAGATATAGTTTTCCTGGTTTTCTATATCATTGTACAGTTATACTGATCCTAATTAGAAAAATGATATCCAGGATATCACCATAGGGCTAATAATATCTAAGCTTCAATATTTGTGATATCACATCTTCTTCTTTTTTCTATTAACATATATTAAGTCAATCACCAGTTAGGTCACTTCTTGGTCTAGCCAAAAATAACTATGAAACATCAGGTAGACATCAAATGAAATTTAACTTCTGTCATTCTGACGATGATATTGATTTATCGAAACAATTGCCAATTTTTTAGAATTTTCAACAATTTTTATTATATTGTGGTATTAACTAGAAACCGTGAGTTCCATTTAAAACACTAAAAATTTGGAAATTCAAGTACCATAGCGCTCGTTGTACTGCCTGATACTGAATATCAATCGGGATCATATTTGAGACGCCGTGAATTATATCCACTAATAAAACGGGCAACTTGTATGTACTACAGAGGCTGTATCGTGCTAACAAACTCCAAAAATGACAGAAATGGCGTACTTAAAATACTATAGCACATGTTGTACTGGCTTTGGTATGCTGAAAATCCATAGGGTTGATCCGTAAGATGTCCTTAACAATATTCAATCATAAAATTGGTGACTTGTTGCACTCCGGAGGCTGTATCGTGCTAACAAGACATGTAACAGAAAGTGGCCGACGACAACGACGCAGACGACGACATACACACAGGATTTTTTTTCTAAAAACCATTTTTCGTGTTGTTCTTGATAGAAAACGTAAAAATAACTCAAAATTTTTTTTCAAAATTACAACTTTTTTTGGGGTAAACCAATACTTTTCTCGCATATAGATAGGTTGGGCGGAAAAGTGAGAATTAACGGAACGTTACAGTCATTAACGCCAAGGTGAGAAATTCATTGATATAGAAATTGTTCATATTGTCCCCACCCTCTCCTACTGAGTGAACAACCACTAAATATATACAAAACTTAATATAAAAATGATCAATTTTCATTTGATCAATACACAAATTCATTAAAAGTATGCTTAGCATTTGTAATAACTCTATACTAGGAAAAAAGCACCACGTATTTTGTCCATCTTTCATACAACTTTTATTCAGATCAGGTCTGAACTGGTTTGAACTTACCATTTCACGGGTGAGCAGCAGTTCTAAAGTAAAATACTTTATAAATCGTTTTTATTACTCAAGGAAAATTCGTAGCGAAGGAGAACGGAACCAATGGGGGCGCTGTAAAAAGTGCAATGGTCCATTAAAAGCTGCATTTCATCTTGCTGTAGCATTTTTCGGCGTATACTTTCGAAGTAGTTGAGATTTACAGAGGTGCCGGGTAATAAGCAGGTGCGATTAAGGAACATAACCGATTTATGCGATTTTATTCAACAGTGTCGTACGTAAATTTATTGAAAATATATATTTTAGAGAATCCATATATGTATATAAGAAAGCATATTATTGAAATGAGGGCAAGAAATACCTAAATCAAAACGCAGAAAAGAGATATTCTAACCAGTTATAGTGCAATCAAATGAAGAATCAAATTACGATCGAAATGACAAGCCTGCATTCTTGAATGGGAGTTAATTTAAGCATACATATGAAGGATTTGTAGTCAAAAAATATTGAATTCCTTTTGGGCGTAGAAAATAATTAAGAACCACTGCAAAAATCACATTTTTGAAAATATCTCAAACACTAAAAAATATAAGAAAAAAATTTGTAGTGATTACCATTTACTATGAAATTGTCTTGCACTATATCAAAATTTTCACATTATCTGACCAATGAACGAATCACAAACCGAAGACAGTGGGTATTATGGTGAGAATCCGATTACATTTATTTGAACCAATAGACAAAACGGGATTTTCAGACGTTTTCATGGTCACCTCTAGATTATTCCGGCAATTCTTTTCTCCTAACCGAAATTAATGAGTGGTCATTTTTTTACAACGATTGAAGTCGTTCGAACGGGAAATTATGTAATTTGAAAAAACTTTAATTCAAAATAAATAAGTAGCAAATTATTTATTAATATGAAACACACAGTTGTTATTTGTTTCATGATAACGATGAATCCTGTGACATACTATTCGAATTAAAAGCTCCAAATACGATGTTTCATTTAATCTTAAACCCTCGGAAGCGTTACGGGGTTCTCTACCTAAATACCATTATTGTTGAAAAGATATGCAAATAAAAGTCATACTAATTTATGTATTTAAGCTGATTGGACTAGTACCGTTCATCACCAATGCAGCGGAACTAGAAGATCAACAGAGACAGCTGGAAGAAGCCATCCAACAAGTGATGGAAGACAGTACGACAACGAGGCGGGATAACTACAATACGTTCTCCGACATCAGCGACTAACTACGAGAGCTCATCAGGGTGAAAAGCAGAGCGAGAAGAAGAGCCAACATGACAAGAAACCCAGAAAACATAAGAGAAGCGAACAGACTCAAAGTAGAAGAGCTGGACCGGACTCATCAGGACTATGGAAGGTAGCCAAAATCCTGAGAACGCAAAAAAGAAGTCCCAGCAATACACAGAGTCATGAGACTAACTCACGCAGACGAGGACAAAGCAGAAGCCTTTAGAAGAACCATGATACGCTAGATCATCCTAAACGAGCACCCAGACGATGACATGAATTTCTCAGATCGAGTCAAAGGAGAAGCCCAAAAACCAAGACGATGAAGAAGACGACCACGGAAACTTAAGCTACAGCACCCCTAACGAAGTAACTTACATCGTCCGGACCAGACACCTCCTTTCCAATGCTCGTTGTCCTACAATCTTACGAAGGCCGTCACTGCGCTCATAATAATCAATATAATCAGAGGCTGCAATCCTAGAAGGACATCAAGCGGGCGTCTGGGTGTTCTACTAAAAGCTCCGGTAACTCCTAAGTTTACTATTCTCTGGACAACAATTGGTGGGACACCCATCGCTTCTCCACACCCAGCCACTAGACTACGGAACCGTAATGGATTCTCGGTTTCATGACCCCAGTGTGAAACTGAAGAAGGGTCTTGGGATTTACTCACCAGGTCTTCCCCACGGCTTATCTCAGCTGCCACAGTGTGATAATTGACTTGCTTATAGCTCTGTGAATATGTGATCTAGAGTTTACCTTCTTGTCAAGCACAATTCCTAGGTATTTGGCCTCCTCTCAAAATTGTGGAGTTGTGCCGAATATCTTGGGTGGCTTGGTGTCTTTAATTGCTCTTCTTAATGTAAACAAGTCCATCTCATTTTTCTCTTCATTACCCGAGAGTGCTACTTCATTGCACAATTTTTCGATAATATTGCAAGCCACTTGCGAGCGCTCGCATACCGTTGTAATGAACCGGTCTATTACTAGCACCAGTCCCTCATTGGAGTATGCTTGCGCATATAATCCTTCTTTCGTTAGTGATTCTAGTGGATGGTCCATAATGAGGTTCCATAGAGGTGACGCGAGGCAACTAACCTGAGGACAGCCTCCCTCCGCGCGAATCTTTTGAGAGCAGTCTTCTAGTGTCGCTGTTAACCTTCTGCTTTTGGGACCATATGTTACCCTCGAGACCAGGGCAGGGGTTGTCCTAGTGGATTGCAGTGCTGTCTCAATAAGACCTGCTTTCCCTTTATCGAAAGTTCTTTCGACGTTAAAGAAGGCGGCTAGAGCTACCTCCTTAACCCATTAACGGCCAAGACATTGAAAATTAATAAATCTTGAAATGTTTTTATTGTACGACACATCAAAAGCATCAATTGAGACTACTTTAGCATAAACAAAATATCAAACTAATTTTAACAAAAAAAAAACGTAGGTGCTCACACGCACATTTGGCCAAAAGTAGCATATAGATCTATACATTCAACGGATAATAAAAACTACGGGTAAAATGATAAATACATAAGAGAAAACAGATTATTCTTTTGTACGAAAATTTTCAAAACTATCTGGATGCAGATTCAATTTGCATTTTATACAGAAGTAAATCGTGTTACTTTTGCAATGTCTAAATTGTTTTGAGAATTGGTTGAGTCTCTCAGTATAATAAATCCAATATTATCAAACCGTATATCATTTGGTAAAGCTCCCTTGGAAGGTAGCCAATGCGCTGAGCTCGGTACTGGAACATCCACTAGCTCAGACTTATCTTCTACTTTTCCGCTGAACTTTAGTAATGTAGTAGCTATTTGTGAACGAAACTCAAGTTGGTAAATTTTTCATCCATTTGCAATCCTATAAATTTTCCCGCTCTTTACAATCACTCTGTTGATCATGTTGATAAATAATGGCCACCACCACTTCTTACTCCTTATTCTGATACGGTAGTTGGCAATACCCACTCCTCCCATATATTTTCTATACTGGTTTATTACATTTGGCCGGGGAAGAACAACATCTCTATGTTATTTTTGGTTATACCCCTTGGCTTGTATAAGGGGCAGAACTTCTCATGTATTGCTCATAAATGTTACTACCGAATTATCGATCCATCACGTCTCTTAAAGTTCCGAGTTGACATCGAACGCACAAGTGTATGAACCTTTCTCTTTTTTTGCCATTGATTGAGTGCCTGCAATATCTATCGCACCATTTCCCTCCCCGACTGTATTTTCGTCAATATCTTCCTCGTCGGTAACTTCTCTGTTTCCAGCGGCACATAAACAACATCAATGGACCCAGCACAGTCTGAGTCCTCTTCTAATAGAGCAAGCATTTCTGCAATGATTAGTGCCCTTTCGCTTTCCAAATTCTTAAATCGACTGTAATAAAAACAATCGAATTGTATACTAGCACTACAGACCGTGTAGGTCCATGGCTGATGTTTCAACACTAGCGGTGGGTGCTCGGAGTTCCATACGAAACTCTCCTGCGACAATCTACTAAGTTCAATTGCCACTTTCGCACATACTATCCGAATGCCCACTACAGAAGTAAATCGTGTTACTTTTGCAATGTCTAAATTGTTTTGAGAATTGGTTGAGTCTCTCAGTATAATATATCCAATATTATCAAACCGTATATCATTTGGTAAAGCTCCCTTGGAAGGTAGCCAATGCGCTGAGCTCGGTACTGGAACATCCACTAGCTCAGACTTATCTTCTACTTTTCCGCTGAACTTTAGTAATGTAGTAGCTATTTGTGAACGAAACTCAAGTTGGTAAATTTTTCATCCATTTGCAATCCTATAAATTTTCCCGCTCTTTACAATCACTCTGTTGATCATGTTGATAAATAATGGCCACCACCACTTCTTACTCCTTATTCTGATACGGTCGTTGGCAATACCCACCCCTCCCATATATTTTCTATACTGGTTTATTACATTTGGCCGGGGAAGAACAACATCTCTATGTTATTTTTGGTTATACCCCTTGGCTTGTATAAGGGGCAGAACTTCTCATGTATTGCTCATAAATGTTACTACCGAATTATCGATCCATCACGTCTCTTAAAGTTCCGAGTTGACATCGAACGCACAAGTGTATGAACCTTTCTCTTTTTTTGCCATTGATTGAGTGCCTGCAATATCTATCGCACCATTTCCCTCCCCGACTGTATTTTAGTCAATATCTTCCTCGTCGGTAACTTCTCTGTTTCCAGCGGCACATAAACAACATCAATGGACCCAGCACAGTCTGAGTCCTCTTCTAATAGAGCAAGCATTTCTGCAATGATTAGTGCCCTTTCGCTTTCCAAATTCTTAAATCGACTGTAATAAAAACAATCGAACTGTATACTAGCACTACAGACCGTGTAGGTCCATGGCTGATGTTTCAACACTAGCGGTGGGTGCTCGGAGTTCCATACGAAACTCTCCTGCGACAATCTACTAAGTTCAATTGCCACTTTCGCACATACTATCCGAATGCCCACTACTCCAAAATTTCTTGTGTTCTGCACCTATTTCCAATTTGCACAATAATAACTTAACCCTTCCATGGCTTCGTTGACGACTTGCCTCCAACCCATCTTGTCATTTGTCTTACTTTTCCAATTTCTGATATTACGTCTTCCTAGGTCCTCTTCAACCTCAGGTTTCCATCTTGTTCTGGATCTACCTCTCCTTCGCCTTCCTCCTATAGAACTATATTTCAATATTTTCGCTAGCCTTGCTGTACCCATTCTTTCTATATCTCCTCACCATCTTAGTCTTTGAGATTTTATCATCCCAATAATATCCGGATTTTTATATAATTCTTCGAGCTCTTTGTTTGTCCTCCTCATCCATATTCTATTTTGTGATTTTCCCCCAAATATCTTCCTCAATAGTTTTCTTTCCCATATTTGTAGCATTCCTTGTTCTTCTTGGTTTAATGTCCATGTTTCTGAGGCATATGTAACTATGGGCCTAATTACAGTCTTGTAAATCCTGATTTTCGCACTCCTTGATATATTTTTGCTTTTCAATAATCTATTCAAGGCATAAATGCGATTATTGCCACGCATTATTCTGTTTTGGATTTCCTCCCCTATATTGGGTTTTCGTGTGATTATTGTTCCAAGGTATTCGAATCGATCTATTTCTTCAAATTTATATATCTGTCCTTTGGCTGTTCTACTGGTTAATAATTCCCTTTTATAATGTCTCGATCGTTCCATTTTATGTATTTTCTTTTCAGTTCATTGTTATAGAGCCTTTTTTTCTGCTTTTTCTGCAATATTTTTTGTTTCCTATCTTATTTCCTCCTTAATTCTGGCTAATACTGCTATGTCATCTGCAAATGCTTAACATTGATGTATCTTATGTTATATAAGTCCAGACCTATTTATGCCTGCTTCTTGAATTACTTTTCCCAATAACAGACTGAAGAGAATAGATGACAGTGGATCGCCTTGTCTTACGCCTTCAGTGACGATGAATTTCTCTGACATACCGTTATTTATTCTTACTTCATTTTCGGTACTTTGTAGTATTAGTCGAATCATTCTGATCAGTTTCCCGCTTATTCCTAGGTCATCCAGAGCTTTGTACAGTTCCTTTCTTTTAACTTTATCGAATGCTTGTTTGAAGTCGACGACTAGCACCATCGTCTGTTTTCCAAATTGATAGCTCTCAGCCTGTATTTCTCGTAGCATGAAGATTTGCTCCACTGTGCTCCTACCTCGTCTAAATCCACATTGGTATACTCCGATTATATTTTCCAAATTTTCCTTTAAATTATTCTTGATATAAGTGGCAAGTATCATGTATGCCACATTTAATAGTGCTATTCCTCTATAGTTGTGGCATTCATTTTTATTTCCTTTTTTATGTATAGGAAATATTATAGCGTTGATCCATTCTGTTGGTATTCGTTCTTCTTCCCATATGTTTTGTATTAGTTTCTCCATTTTATCACCTAACCGCGTTCCTCCATATTTGAACATTTCCGCTGTTATGTGGTCACTTCCAGGACTTTTATTGTTCTTTAGATAAGCTATAATATAATTTATTTTATCTCTACTCGGAGGATGTTCTTTTGAGTGCAGCTCGAAATATGTTCCTACATTCTCTTCATTATCCAGTTCTTTAACCTCATTTTTTCGCCCATTTAAAAGATGTTCGAAGTATGTTTTCCATCGATCTAAAATTTCTTTTTCGCCCAGTAGCATTTCTCCATCTTTATTTCTAATGAATACGGGATTTGAATTGGATCCTCTTTTTTCTCTTTTGACTCCTTGATACATGATTCTCACATCTTTGTTTATGTAATTATTTTCTACATTTTGCAGTAGTCGCTCATTGTACTCCCTCTTCTTCCTTCTCAATAATCTCTTTGTTCTTTTCTTTTGTTCACTGTATTTTTCTTTAGCATCGTGTACTTCTGTTGTTAGAGTCTTTAATCTTAGATTATTCCTTTTATCTATTTCGTGCAAGCATTCATCATCAAACCATGGTTTTAGATTCTTTCTTTCATCTTTACTCGTTTTTTTGGCTGCAGTATCCATTATTGTCTTTATTGTTTCCCAATTATGGTCTATATATCTTTCCGTTATGTCATCCATTTCCTCGATGATTACTTTTTCATATCCTTTTTTCTCCTCATTTGTGAATAACCTTGCAACTATTCTATCTTCCATTGGTTTCCTCTTTTCATTTTTGTTTTTTGGTATGAGTTGCTTTAATGTGACTCCCACCATGAAATGATCCAGATCGGGTCCTCTATACGTTAGTATATTGGTGATGCATTGGTCTTCTTCGAGTTCCATTAAAACATGGTTGATTTGGTTCATTGTTTTTTCGTCTGGCGATATCCACGTACCTTTATGAATATTTTTACGTTGAAAATATGTGCTTTTGATTCTGAGGTTGTGTTCTTTTGCAAAATCTATCAACAATCGGCCATTTTCATTTGTTTTCTCATGCAGACTATATCTTCCAATTGTTGGCATATACGTCTCCTCTTTACCTATCTTAGCGTTGGCGTCTCCCAATACGATTTTCAAATCATAATTGAGGATAGCCTCAAATACTCTGTCAAGATTACTATAGAATTCTTCTTTCACTTCTATATCCTTCTCTTCTGATGGTGCATGTATATTTACAAGTGTAATTTTGTTATACTTTCCTCTTATTCTTAAAGTGCACAATCTTTCTGAGACGGGTTTGAAGACCATGATCATCCATTTTAGTTTTTTCCTAACTATAAAACCAGTCCCTAACATTCTGTTTTCGCCCCCACTATTAAAGAATACATAATCTGCCATTTCTTGTGAGCCTTGTCCTAGTTGTTTAGTTTTTTGTAATGCTATGAAATCAAACTTATATTTTCGAGATTCCTGGTCCAACTGTTTTAATTTTCCTTCTTCATATGACTCTCTGATACTCCATGTTCCAATTTTATTATATGTTATTTGATCTTTCTTGCTTTTTCTTTCATTTTGTGTTTTTCCTGTTCCTATTTCGCGCCAGTTTGTTTTCGTTGTTCCATTACATATTACTTTAGTTAGTTTTTTGATTTATTCTTTATTATTTCCAGCCTACCTTTTTTCCTGTTCCAACCCCATACTTCATCGTTTATAATTAGTTTCTGGAATCCAATCTTGACTGATTTTCCGGTAATTCTCTCGCCTTTTGCATGATTCCTAATTTTTGCTTGGATTTCTCTTTTTTTTTGGTCATATCATCATTTATGTAAACTTTTCTGTGTGTGGCTTTCAGCTTGCTTTTATTTTGCATAACCTGCCTCTTATCGTCTCCACTATTAAGTTCTACTAGGCATGTATTCTCTCCCAGTTTTATTGCGGTGTTTACTGCTACTTTAACCCCTATCTCCTTTTCTATAAAATTACGCATTCCCTTCCGCAATGTTTCCGGTCTATTGGTTGCCATTGGGAGTCCTTGAACTACTATATTTTTCTTTCGTATTCCATTTTCGAGTTTCTCTAGTTTTTCACTGACAAAGTTAACTTGCTTCTTTAGTTCATTAATTTCTTCACTAGCTCGGTCATTACCTCTCTTCAACTCTTTGATTTGTTTCATATACTCCTTCTGTTCTTCTTTGATTTCTTTGATTTCCTGTTTGATGCTCTTCATATTTTGTCCTTGTGATCTTTTATCTCTTTCATATCGACTGCTAGTTGGTTCAATAATTTCCACATGTCCGACATCATGTTTGCATTTTAATCCTCTTTTCTTGGCGTTCTCGATATTTTTTTTGATCTTCTAAATGTATCTTCTTCCATTTCATCCACCTTCCTCTTCCCATCATTAGTCGTATAATCATCTGAGTCTATCATTGTTGGCAATCATTTATTGTTATTTCAATATTCTTCGTTACTTTGAAACAGTTCATATCTTTGTTCCCAACTCTATTATTTTCTGCTGCAAAACTTATCAGTTTATGTTTTTACAACACGTTCTTTCTTTTTCATACTACCGTTTACAATAAATTTATATAAATATTAATGGTTTCGTACTTACAGTTTACTAAATTAAGTTATTTTAATATCACCTGATTCTCTGTACAATATCGCACACAATGGTCCTTGTATTATGTTTTAAAATTCTCGTAACATCCCAATATTTGGGTAATATCAGGGAGCGGTTTTAAAACTACTTTCTCGATATCTAGAGATGGGCACTTTAAAAAAAATCGAACTAGTAGGTACTACTAAAAACTAATACTAATAGTATACCTCACGTCATTATACGCAAAAAAATCACTATGAATAAACTTTTCAATCCAATAAATCTCCAAAAAGAAAACCAAAAGTAATATATACTTTTAACTGTACTAACCATCAAAAGTAACTGATTTAGTTTTTAGACTTGTAGGGACAGGCAAATTTTGCAGAGTGCGTAAGCGCATCCATAATATTTCTACAAATTCAGCAGAATCTTAAATGTTTTCAATTTATGGTTAACCCAAACAAATTTCAGTTATGGTAAAATTGCTACCCAAAAAAAATATTTTATAGAGAGGTACATACATAACTAAAATTGAGCATATTGAGAAATTTACTATATGCAGATAAACTAATATTCTGAGTTACATAAATTTATTTCTAATTTATGAACTTTTAGTTTACATTACTATACATTTAGATTTACCAGATACTGCTTCCTTTTCCAAGTAAAAAATGTTCTAAAAAGTTGCGCCAATAACGAGTTAAGTTGTCTTTCTTCTCCACCCTTTGCACTATGGCGTGAAGGGCCGTTTCCGACGAAATACCTTGCAGATAAGAGTGCTGATGTGGGTGAAATGGGAACTGCTTCAAATTTCCTTCCAATAAAAGTCTACCTACTATCTTTTCCAGTGCTATAAATCGAAATTATGTGAAACTAATGGGTCTGAAGGATTTGGCGGCTGAATAATATTTCTTATCAACTTTGGGGACCGACAAAATTTCGGCTTTTTACCATTCTTCCGGGACCCATCCTAGTGCAATACTGGCTTGAAATATTGCTTTCAGCACTGGAAAAAGGAAATCCAAACCTTGCTGCAGGAGCATTGGAAATATTTTATCCGGCCTCGCTGCTTTATAGGGTTCGAACTCTACGACTGTCAATTTTATGGATCCATCCGTTACAATTATGTCGGCCACTTCCCAGCCCTCATCAGGCTAAGCCTGCCAGCTCGGTTGTTGAGGCTCCGTATTAGGAAAGTGGGTTTCTCAGAGATGTCTTAATGACTACTCGCACTTGGCTAACCTGGATGCCCCCGGCAGTGAGTTCATTTTGCTACAGAAACTTCTCCAACCAGACTTCTTGCTCCTCACCCCCATGCTTTATCCCTTTATTGAGAATCTTCCTGGTGTCCTTCCTCAAGGATTCGAGTTTAGCACTGTCCACCATCGAACTGTTCTGAATGAAGTAGCTTTAAGAGAACACGCTTTTTCGTAGCTTTCAACTATTGAAAATTTCAGTGTTTCAAATGAAACTCACGGTTTCTAGTTAATTCCACAATATGATAAAAGTTATTGATAATTCTAAAAAATTGACAGATTCCACGAAGTGAGAGTCGAGACAGTTAATTTTATTGAAAATTGCGTTGCCTCCAGCTCTTTTCTTAAGTCTTCTCTTGTTCGTATCCAATTGTTCGGTGTATGCATGATGCAAGCTATACTGAAGCCAAGCATTGCTACTTGTTAATAAATATGGTTCCTGTTGTCATTACCACACTGCTTAGTATGTACTATCTACTCCAATACCCAAGTATAAGGACTCTATATAACTCATCACCCTTTCTAATTCCTCTATTGATCGGATGTTGGAGTAAAAGAGACATGAAACAATTTTCTAAACAAATGGAATTTAGTTTAAGTATTTTCCCTAAACTCGAGAATTTCCATTTTTTATGAAATGAACGATCTTTACAAAGTAAAACATTCTCGGATAAGAAGAATCCATCAGCAATCACGTCTCGCTGGGTGATTATCTGACGAGTGAGTTCTTTCATTCGATTCGTAACCTGTGATTCTGTTGAGTCAATTGTTCCATACGCGCAGCCCTTTGGTTGGCTATATCATGAGACAGTTCATCACAATGGTTGGATAATAGCTGGCCAAACTCGTTGTTCTGATTACTAAGTTGTTAGTGTTTTAAATGAAACTCACGGTTTCTAGTTAATTCCACAATATAATAAAAATGGTTGAAAATTCTAAAAAATTGACAATTGTTTCGAAACAATTGTCAATTTTTTAGAATTTTCAACAATTTTTATTATATTGTGGAATTAACTAGAAACCGTGAGTTTCATTTAAAACACTAATTTTAGTACATTCCACCAAGTAAGGGTCGAGACAGTTAATTTCACTAAGTTGTTGTTCAATACTGGTTGACCCGTTGTTCTAATTACTAATTTGGTGTTCAATACTGGCTAACTCGTCTGTCTGGGTCGATATTTGCCGGGATAACTGATCTTTCTTGGTCTATATTTGACGTAATGACTTGTCCAATGGATCTTCGAGTACCACTGACTCAGGGTCAATACATTCTTTAAAAAAATTCTCTCGTAATCTTCTTAGCAGAATCGTCTTGTTACCTTCGGTATCTAATTTTCGCTTCTCTAGCTCTCTTCTGAGCTCAGGATGCAACAGTTCATTGAATTTCTTTCCATGCATCCTTGTGTCTTCTATACACCACATCTGACACCAATTGTAACACGCTTGTGGCTTTCTTGAAATAGTTTATTCACAATCAAGGAATACAATTCACAATTTTTTTAAAAATTGTTAATATTTCCTGTCGAATCGTTCAACTTCACTCCCGTGACACTAGTTAACCCTAACTAAAGTTGATTAGATCCTGAAAACCAAAGGATCTATGAAAACATAGTTTAACACACACTTCCTAGTTCTCTGAATTTTGAATCAAATGTTCTGTAATTTCCATTCTCTATTATCGTGATCATTATTTTGTTGAGCTCCTTAACCTGTTAGTAAATGAAGAGTTTTAAAGATTAAAACTAACTTTTCCGCATCTGAGGCCCTTAACAATATTCTATCATAAAATTGTTACTTGTATAAGTTTCGGGGGATGTATCGTGCTGACAAACCGAAATTACTCCAAAATTTTCGTATATCTGGATTTATAGGAGCCGCTGTACCGGCTCTAGTCAACTGAAAATCAAGAGGGTGCATAAGTGAGACACCTTGAACAATATATTCAATCATAAAATTGATCAATCGTATACTCTCTGGAGGCTGTATCTTGCTAACAAATTGAAAGTTCTCCAAAAATGACAAAAATTTGGTACTTCATGTACTATAGCACACGTTGTACTGGCTTTAGTGAGCTGAATATCAATAGAGTTCATCTTTGAGAAGCTCTGAATAATATCCAATCATAAAATTAGTCACTTGTATATACTCCGGAGGCTGTATCGTGCTAAAAAACTGAAACTCAAAAAAGGACTAAAATATCGTACTTAAAGTACTGTAGCACCTGTTGTATTGACTCTGGTGAGCTGAATATCAATAGGGTTCATCTGTAAGATGTCCTGAATAATATTCCATCATGAAATTGGTGACTTGTTGAACTCCGGAGGCTGAATCGTGCTAACAAACTGAAATTTCTCAAAAAATTACAAAATGTCGTACTTCAAGAACCACAGCACCCCTTGTACTGGCTCTGGTGAGTTGAAAATCAATAGGGTTCATCTTTGACATATCTTCAACAATATTCAATCATAAAATTGCTGACTTATTGCACTCCGGAGGCTGTATCGTTCTAACAAGACATGACGACGATGACGACATAGACACAGAATTTTTTTTCTAAAAACCGTTTTTTCTTGTTGTTGTTGATGAAAACGTAGAAGTAACTAGAAAAAATTTCAAAATTCCAACTTTTATGGGGGTAAATCAATACTTTTCTCGCATATAGATAGGTTAGGCGAAATAGTAAAAATAGAGTTGTCCATAAAAATAAGTATATTTTGACTGCACATGATTTATTACAAATCAACTATAAATTGGTGAATGAAAATAATCCGAATGAAATCTCACGAAATATGACGAGCCGCTAATGCTTAAACTGATTTATGAGAAGACGTCGACACAATGGTGTTATTTTATAGCATATTCTCGATTTTGCTGCCAAATTGAAGACGATTTCTCGCAGAAACTAGCTTCATTCCGGTGTACTTATGATGCTTGTTGTTTTATGTGGCTCTGACTGCGGCAGAACAGCGCCTGGCAACAATATATTCGAAAATTCGCACAACATACATATGAAATATTTTATGAATATTTGGCAGTAATATAAATGGGGAGAGGGCGATGCTATAGCAATATAATTATTCAGAGCACATTTCGGGAATGAAACATCAGTTTGAAGAATATTTCGGGTATAATATAGTAAAAAATATAGTCACTATACTATTTTGTAAACGTGATCTTGTTAATACACAATGAATCTCAATGAGTTTTGGTTTATTTATGTCGTTCAAGCAAATATTCTGAACAGGAATATGAATTATTGTTTGTAAATGGCTAAATTAACACTTTCTTATGATTCGATTATTATCTTATTCGGAGTTCACAAAATTTTCACTTATAATTGCTCAAGTGGTTTGTATTTTATCGGGTAAATTTGGGTTGTTTAATGAGAAACTATTTCCTAGCAATTTGACGAGAATAACTGTCAATTATTAAAAACACGACACCGAAGGTGGAGTGTTTTTAGGTTGACAGTTATTCGAGTCAAATTGCTAAAGGAAACTGTTTAGAATTTGAACAACACAAATTTAGCCAATATCAATACAAACCTCGAGTGTAATTCGGCAGGACAATTTAATGAATGAGAAATTTGGAAACATATCTTGCAATATTACATTCAATTTTTCGATGGAAGTATCTGGCTCAAATGCGTATCTTTTTGTATCGCAAAACGTAGAAAATTGTCGCCAGATTGATGATAGCGTCGCAAATGTATTAGTAGGCACACATGTATTAACAATTTAACTAATTTCGGCGTTCGTAGACTCGACTCAATGTTAGTTCTTGAAAATTCAATACGTTGTTGACAAACATGCCAAACTATTTATTCTGGTGACCAACACCGCGATAATTCATGAACAAATGAATAAGTGAAAAAACCACTAGTGTATTTGTCGCTGTAAAAGTTAAAGCTAACTGTTGCCGCTGTCAAAGTGACAATTGCACTGTGGCATATGCTATTTTTATTACATGAGTTAAATTGTCGACAAAAAACGTGATGTGAGAAATGCGTAGTATAGGTGGAAGGGATTGCGTCGGAGAGGTAGCACCTTCTATTCGGAACGGTCACTCCAAGCGCCTTAGACGCGGTACTGTTCGGAATAAGTGAACTTTACGAGGTACCCAACTCTCACTTGTTAGCTCCAAGCGCCACACCTCACTACACAGCAGCTAAGCCAAGTAGGAGTAACTAGATATAGTGAACTAGCAGTGGCTGAATTCAAAGCAGTGAAGGCAACGGCAAATCACATTGTCAACATTTCCCAGGATAATGCTATGACAAGGAACTTAAAAATCTAATCCCCTAGTCCTGGACAGCCTTTGGATGGGTAAGGAGTGCTAAAGATCCCACGTCTCAAATAGCAAAATCCATTGTTAGGATCAGGCACATGGAATGTTAGAAGCATGTATGATGCTGGAAAATTCTAAAATCTTGTTCAGGAGACTGAACGCTTAAAGTTGTCAAGCAAGGGTATAAGTGAATTGCGATGGCCTGATTCAGGAATATGTAGATGCATAGACAGTATATTGTATTATTCTGGAAGCGTTAATGACGACCTACAACGATATCCGAGTAGGTATATTCGTAACATCGAAAATAGATAATTATGTCCGTAGCTTTGTTCCAATAAACGACAGAATACTACTCATACATCTACATGCGTATGCATTTAATGTTAATACTAATATATGCCCCTACAGTTGGAAAACAGTATGAGAATTAAGTGGGAAATTTGAATTATCAACTTGATATCACACTAGAAAGTTTAAAATCAATTGAAATCAGATATATAATGGGTGAGCACACAAACTGCAAATATCAGTTCAACGAGAGAAAATGAAATTGACAAAACTATTAAAATTAGACAGAAACTAAAAGAAAAACTAGATAAACAGGCACTAGTAGAATTAATAACGAAGCACTGGCCCGAAGGTAGTTTCGAAAAATCCAAAATAAGACAGGATGATATATTACATCCGAATAGCATAAAAGATAAACTAATAATTATTAGTACGGAAAAAACAGAAGAACAGGGTCACGTTATAAAAAGACTCACAGAGATACAGCCACAATTGAAAGACCTAATAACAGATGACAAAATAAATCACGGGCAACTAATCTGGAGTAAAAACTGCGGGGCAATCGAAGTCGAACAAGAAGCCATCAGAGTAGAAGAGTACCACACTTTCCTTATAGGACATAATCCAGAAGACAGTTTTGAAGACGTAACAGAACAGTTTCTCAAAACCTTGGAAAAAATAAAAACTGTGACAAATGAACATCACATTAAGGAAATGGGAATCATGGCAACAAACAGCAAGCTTATAACATATTTTAGAAAAATTATGGAATATATTTTTCAAAACCAAGATATAACAATACCGATGTATTGTAGCAGAGCCAAATAAAGAAGACAGTGAACAAATAACAATGGAGAAAAATGACGTGAAGAAACAAACAAAAGAAATACGCAAACCGTTGAGATGAAACTAAAGGAAGGAATAACCACATCATATGCTGAAATAATAAGAAAAATGTAAACATAAGTGAAAATAGAGGAAGTAGGAGTAACAGTAGATAAGGTAATTACAAAGGAAGGCTTAGTACAAATCAAAGTCAAATGTAAAAGCGAAGAAAATACTGAAGCTTTTAATAAAGCCATAGAAGTAAAACTAGGAGAACAAGTGAGTGCTGAAGTGATTACTGGAGGAAAAACAATAGTCCTACGAAGTTTATTAAAGGAGAAGAAGACGTAATAGAGGCGATACAAATAGAAATGAACTTAAGTGGTGAACTTAATCGCATAAAAGTTAAAGTTCTAGAAAAGGCCAATAAACAAGGAGAAGTAATTGCGTTCATTTCAACTAGGCATGATATAGCCAATAAGCTGGTATCCAAGCGTGAACTCAAGATTGGTTGGAATGCGTGTAAAATCGAAGAGCTATTTACACCAGTAAGATGCTTCCGATGTCAGAAATACGGTCACTACGCTGCTGGCTGTAATGCCGGAAATGAATTGGTGGGAAAATGCCTAAAATGTACGATAGAAAGACATTCTGTAAAACAGTGTAAAGGAGAGCCAAGGTGTTATGAATGTAAGAAAGTTAGACACCGAGCTGGCAGTATGTCGTGTCCCATCTACAGAAAGCTGGTCGTAAGTTGGAGAAGAGAAGAAGGAAGAAAACATCTGCAACATAATGGGGATTAAGGTACTCCAAAGTAATCTTGGACGATGTAGAGCTGCCATGGATTTGCTATATAGGAACGACGAAAAGAGAGAAATCGACATAGCCATTATATCAGAGCCAAACAAAAAACATGTAAAAAATAACTGGTATAATGACCAACAATTGGATGCTAGCATACGGATCTTCAATAAAGATGAAATAAAAGTAATAAACTGGAATGGTAAAGCTGAAGGGTATGTCTGGATAGAATTGGAAAACATAGTAATATACTCATGCTATATATCACCAAATATTACTATAGAAATGTATGAAGAATACATCAGACAGCTAAGTTATGCTCTAAGAGGCCATCGGAATCCATTACTTATAGCCGGGGATTTTAACGCAAAAAGCCCAGCATGGGAGGGTAATACAATAGACAACAGAGGACAAATTCTGCTTGAGCTAATCGATGAACATGCCCTCGTTGTCCAAAATAAAGGCGAGATGCCTACATTTGTCAGAGGAGAAATTAGATCTTATCTAGACATAACTTTGACCTCAGAGAAAATATCCGAGGATGTAATCAGCTGGGAGGTATCAGATGAAGAAAACCTCAGCCTGCACCAGAACATCCTATATACAATAAACAAAGGGTGTAATGATAAAGTCTCAACAATGACAGGAAAGAAAGGTTGGATCTAATACAATAGACAACAGAGGACAAATTCTGCTTGAGCTAATCGATGAACATGCCCTCGTTGTCCAAAATAAAGGCGAGATGCCTACATTTGTCAGAGGAGAAAGTAGATCTTATCTAGACATAACTTTGACCTCAGAGAAAATATCCGAGGATGTAATCAGCTGGGAGATATCAGATGAAGAAAACCTCAGCCTGCACCAGAACATCCTATATACAATAAACAACGGGTGTAATGATAAAGTCTCAACAGTGACAGGAAAGAAAGGTTGGATCTTTGGTAAACAACAAATACCGCATTTTCTTGAAGAATTCGAGGTAGAACTTAACAAAATGGACCAAAATATTGAAACTGAACAAGTAATGGTTGCGATTAAGAAAGCAGCTAACTGTACTTTTAGAAAGTGCGGAAGGAAGCTCAAGAGAAACTCAGTGTACTGATGGAATGACAACATCAAGGATATCCGAAAAAGTACTCACATTGCGAAGAGGAAACTAACAAGAGCCAACAAAAATCGACACATGAGTGAAACAGAGAAAAATCTATTAACAGAGGACTATAAGAAAAAATGTACCAAGCAGCAAGCATGGAAAAAATTGTGTGACGAGATTAATGAAAATACCTGGGGGAAAGGATATATAATACTAATGAAAAGAATGGCTATGCAACCTAAAATTGATCTAACCAATCATAGGAAATTTGAAATTGCACGCGAGCTCTTCCCAGAAGATACAATTCAGAGCTGGGAAGAAATAGAAGCTACACAAGACGACATTCAACTTTAAACGGAAAACGAATTGATAGGCGCTGTAAATAAACTTAAGCTACGGAAAGCACCAGGTCCAGACAAAGTCACAAATGAGATGATCCAAGTCATAGTGAAGGAATACCTTCAGCACTTTTTAAAAGTAATGAATAAACTTATGAGAGATGGAAGCTTTCCCGAGATATAGAGAAGGGCAACATTAGCACTAATAGAGGAACCAAAGAAAAATGAGCAAACAGAAACGAAATATAGACCAATATGTTTACTAGACAGCATGGGAAAGGTAATGGAGTATATGATCGCATCACGAATAAATCACGAACTAGAAGCAAGTCATGAGTTGTCCGAAAACCAATATGGCTTCAGAAAGAGCCGCTCTACAGTTGACGCCATGATAAATATAAAAAAGAAAATAGAGTCTATTAAAAAAAGTTCCTTTCCGAATCGAAGCCTGTGCATTTTTATTACCTTAGATGTTGCAAATGCGTTCAATACTGCGAGGTGGAGCATCATTATGAGGGAACTAGAGTTGAGAAAAATAAGCCCATATAAGAGAAAAATTATTGGAAGCTACCTAGAAAACAGAGTCTTACTGGTAGGAGGAAAAAAGTTTAGATATCACGATGGGGTCCCACAAGGCTCCGTCCTAGGCCCATTGCTTTGGAATATCTTCTACGGCCACATAATGAAACTGAAACTTCCAGAAGGGGTGGAAATAATAGGATACGCCGACGACACTGCGTCTCAGTTGAAGCAAAAAATGAAACGGCTCTCATCTCCATAGCAACCGTAGCACTTGCAAAAATTGCTGGGGAGATTGAAGAAATAGGCCTGAAGTTGGCTATTGATAAAACAGAGGTTGTGATACTAGAAGAAAGACGTAAGTTCACAAATGTGATAATTGAAATAGATAACTCGGAAATTCGTAGTAGTGAAAATGTAAAATATCTAGGTGTAATTTTTAGTCGCAGCAATAGCATGAGGAATCACATTTCTAAAATAACCGAAAAGGCTGAAAAAACCCTTGCCTCCTTAAACAGATTGATGCCAAAGATAGGGGGACCAACTTCAAGTAGACGAAGGATCCTTGTATCCGTAGTCCACTCCATAATATTGTACGCTGTACCAATATGGGGAAATCCAGTTAAAAAGTCGCACATCAAGTGTTTGGAAAGATTGCAAAGACATATATCAATGAGAGTCTGCGGAGCATATCGTACGATTTCAACTGATGGAGTCCTGGTAATAGCAGACATTATGCCGATAGATCTTATGATAGATGAGAGGATCGAAATCTCTTTTAAACCAGAAAATAGGAATATTATAGAATGACACCCAACAAAAGTGGGAAAATAAATGGAATATCCAAAATGGAAAAGCGGCATGGACTAAACAACACATCATTAAAGATTTGAAAAAATGGCTAAATAGAAAACACGGAGAGGTCGATTTCTATCTAACGCAATTTTTGAGCGGTCATGGATGTTATGGAGAATACTTGAGACGATTTAAAATAAAGGACACTGCTGAATGCTTATTATGCATGAGTGAAGTAGATTCGGTAGAAAATAACATTTTCTTTTGCCCAAGATGGGAACAACAGCGACAGACCACAACGTCATTGCTTGCACAACACCTCTGCACAGAAAATATCATAGACGTAATGCTGGAAACAAAAGAGAATTGGGATATAGTTGCACATCTTGTCAGAAATATATTGAGTCAAAAAGAAAAAGAGCAAAGAAATGGAGAGGGAACCACCTAAACCATCCCTGAAGGGAATGGGTGGATGTACGTAAATTTTTTACATACCATCAAATAGATCTTCGCCCCTTGATGTAATGCATATAGCGGTTCCAAGGGCTGTACCATATTATCAGAAGGGCCACTTCTTTGGTTAGCTTAGGCGCCAACAATGACGTTTTTTTTTAAAAAATGGGTGTTTCTAATTCCAAAATTATTAAAGGGCGTAGATCAGATGTAGTGGGGAAGTACTGCCTGGGAGAAAGCAATGGAAGAGGGGACAAGTTATTTCATGCCATGAACACAATATGATAGTAACAAACACATGTTATAAGTTATAAGGAACACAGCCTGTATACTTGGAGATATCCTGGAAATAACTAAATACATATAGTGAGAAACCAGATAGGCTGTACTATTATGTTTAAAAATTGTCGGAACTCTATCAACAGAGTTGCAACGTATCGTGGCGCGGATATTCGGTATGATCACAACCCTTTTGTCGTTGACGTAAGAGTTAAGCTAAAACGGATAGTGAAGAAACACCAGCAAAAGAATCTCACTATTTCCCATGTCAATATGTGTAGAATTGGAAAAGATGTAGACAATTACATGAAAGAATTGAGGACAACCGAAAGTGTTGAGTAAATATGAAAATTATTTCGAGAACATATGACCAAGATATTAGAAGAACATATGGTAACAAATAAACACAAGAGACAACAATGGATGACGGAGGAAATACTTGACCTTATGGAATAAAGAAGACAAAGCAGAGGAACAGAGGAGGAGTCAAGAAATACGAGCTTGAAAGGAAACATGATATGTTCAACATGCACAAAAATGTTCGGGAAGCTGCTAGCTTATATAATAAGAAAGCTCATTATATCCTAGTGGACAGTACGTGAAAAATTATTATCGATGAAGAGGAAATTCTTGAATTATGAAAAAATATGTAACCGAATTATTTAAAGACGACAGGGCAAACATACAGGATAATGTAAATCAAGCAGAAGGCCCAGAAATTTCAAAATCTGAAGTACTTCATGCATTAAAATCAGCCAAAACCAAGAAAACTACTGCACCTAGTTCCAACAGAACTCCTACAAATTATTCACGAAGACCACATCAGTGCTCTAAGTTTCTTAACGATTAGTATAATACTACTGGTGAAATACCCGAGGAATGGCTGAAGTCTGTTTTTCTAGCACTTCCAAAGAAACAACGTTCAAAGAGGTGCGACGAATACAGGTTGATTAATCTGAGGAAATTCATTGCTTGATCACTGTGGACTTCCAAGGGCACTCCACATCGGCTAATAAATTCTTTCACTAATACATCCGCGATAGTTGTGGCTTCTTGATTCGGCATCGCGTAAATTTCCACCCACTTCGTGAAATAATCAATTACAACCAGAATGTATCTAGCACCGTTTTCTCTCGTCGGAAATGGTACAGCGATATCTGAAGCAATCCTTTCAAAAGGGCTTCTAATATTATACTGTTTCATGTATGTCGTTCTCTTGCGATATGGTCTATTACTCCTAGCACTAGTCGTATATTTCTTACACTAGTCCTTTATATCGTCGGAGTTGTTCATCTGATAAAACTTTTCATGGACTCACTGAAGGGTTTTATTTACTCCCAGTTGACCGCTGAATGGACTGTTTTGTAACTTCCTCAGTACCTCAGCTACTCTCGTTCTCAGAACAACTAGCTGTTTTCTCTTCTTGGAACCATCATCGATTTCAAGGTTTCTTTTCAACAGGCTCCTCTTCCAGGACAAGGAAAATATTGACACTTTTGCCAGGTAGGTTGACGACTTTCGTCCTTCCATTGCCGAATCAACGTTAGGTGATGATAATTCTTGTTGACTTCCGCATTATTTCTAACTGCCACTTCCTTAAATTCCACCTTGTTGCAGTGAGAATAGTCTGCTGGGCATGACTGTCTAGACAGAGTCTTCATTTCTGTGACTGACACCAGTTCGATGTTCACCATTACCTAGCGTTTCCTGGGTTTCGTCACGTTTCTGCCTTCGGTTCTTCAGATATGATTGGTACAAGTGTTTTAGATGTTCGCGACCAAATCGCATGACCAACCTCATCTTCAGTTGCTCTAAGTCATCCACTTCTTCAAGCGGTATCGTCTGAAGCTCATCTAAGGCGTCTCCTCGAAGCGCGGAGGTTAAGTTTACTGCTTTCTCTTTATCGGACCTATTATTCACTGTCAACGACATTTATCCGTCGAAAATTAAGGCCTTGCCTCAGCTAATACTGTCAAACTCTTCTATCTTGGGGTGTGTTTCTGGCTTTCAGGGTTTTATTTGTTCGATCTCCTTTCTATCTGCTGGCGTGACTTGTGTTCTTAAATCTGCCATATTTCTCTCTAACTCCTTGATTTTCTCGTCCATGTGATTTTCCATCGTTATCTTATTCTCAATATCTGATTTTAGAGACAAAATGCAATGTCATCTTTCATTGATCAGATATCGGCACAAATCTTGTCCTTGTTAATAGAAATATAGTCCTTCATAAATGAAATCTTCTCGTCCAAGTTAGTAGGAATATTGTCATTGATAGCAGAAACATCGTTCTCCGTATTAGCTGAAATAACGTCTCTTATAGCAGAAATTGACGTCTCTGAATAAACATGGTTCTAGATCCAAACCCTCACTTTCCAGTGCTACTTTGATTCTTTCTACTAATTCAATCTTCTTTCCGGACGTTTCTAACTCGAGATTGTCCAATTCTGCTTTCATTTCCGTCACTTCCAGGTCACTTACTCTGTTAGCCATTTTTTCGTAAATATTTATTTATATTACCTCACACCTGATACCAATGTAACGTTTTTCTTATCTATTTAAATAGTTTTTATCACAACAGGTGGGATAAAGTTAAAAACACGATACATCTACGTACTCAATTCATTTATAAACTTAACTGATTACTTATACTTAATTCACTTACTTAATACAAAAATACGTCGAAAATCATACAAAGGGGGACGTCTTTTTGCTCATATATACTCTTGATAACTTTAACCACCTCTTCCCTATGCTCCCCTCTCCCATTTTTTTAATGGATCACTCTGTACATTTCCGGATTTTTTGTATTCTCCTTTAAATGGTGATTATCAAAATATCTAATACCTAATGTGAAAGGTATATTATTTGGGAGTTAAAGATAATCTCAATTTACTGACAGAGAAAGTTTAATTATTACCAAATTAGTATAAGTAACAATACATTATTTTCTAAGATGTTCAAATTGACTTCCACTGGTTTCCATATATTGTGTTTACAAATAACAACTTCAAATTGTAAGCAGTTTTTATTATCTTTTCTCTTTAATCTTTTCGACAATTCCCTGATTAATTTAATATTTACATTTGTCATCCCCCGTAGAGCAATGCTAACTATCAATAAAATGAGAGTTAGTTTAGAGGACAAGTCAACCATTCAGACCGTATATAATTAAAAAAAAACAACAATAATGTAATTCTAGTCAGGCACCTCTCAATTGATCCACATGTCCAAATTCTACCATCATCAAGGTCAATTAAGTTGTGTAACTTTCCTAATATTTTATGAATATAACCAAATAAAGACTCTGTATACTAACACCATACAATGATACAATCGAGCTTCAAATGATTGTCGCACATTATGTAGCATTTCTGACGTGAATAATCTGTAGATTCTGGCTGAATGGCATACATTTTTGTTTTCAGATATCCCCATAAAAAAAGTCTAGTGGGGTTTAACCGAGTGATCTAGGTAGCCATGACCTGGCCTGGCAAGCGTAATGTGGAGGTGCCCAATCTTGTGAAACGCCAGGAAAGCTTCAGACATATTATCATCATTTTTTAGTATATGTGTTATTTCAGGATCAATAGCTTCTCTAAGAAATTGTAGTTAAGTTTGAAGAACCTCTCGCATTACATGTGGGTCCGTTTCTGCCCAGTATCTACAATTATGCCTCTTTACTACACAATTTAGTGCAAATGAGCATTCATCCCAGAAGGAGATATTGTACAATAAATCTGGATCGTTGTTCAGTCATTCACTCATCAATTCACAAAACTGCAGACACCGGTCGGAATCGTCGTCATATAGCTCTTGGACTAATTTAATTTTGTAAGGATGGTATTTGTATATATGTAAAATTCGGAAAACACTGTTGCGAGAAACACCCACTGCACTAGAAATGTGTGATATTGATTGTTGTTCTTGTAACATAGGTTGTCCTAAAACGGCAATATCTACAGCCTCGTTATTAACCCTCTCTCCAGTAAGGCTGCTCGGAGGCCGTTATCATTCTAATCTATGTGGGCTTATATTTACAAAATTTATTTCGTTTAACCCTTAACTACTACCCACTCAAAACAGATACATAACTACTACCCACGGGTCAAACTGACCCATTTTTAAAAGTACTGATAAAAATACAATTTAAGGAAGAAAACATATTTTATTCATGAAAAGTAAATGATAACACATTAATTTATTGTGATAAATAGTAAAACAAATTTAAATACAATTTGGACAATTTTTTTTAAAAAAACATTGCTGACACACCGGTAATTTGCAGGAATCGAAAAAGGTGTTAGTCTTGCGTTTTTTTTTGTGGGGCAAAAAGTACATCTCTTCCTTTGGATGCCGATTTGTGCTGCTGAGAGACCTCTTGAACTTCTATGATTACCCCAAGTATATCAGCTGTTGAATCTCTTAGCTTGCGTGGTATTTTATTGTTGTAAATACGCCTCTTCATATGAGGCTCACATAGGTTACGACCCAGTACTTTGAGGAAGTCCAGTCTTAAAATTGTTTTTCCATCAGTAGCAAATTGATATAATACTCTGCTGTTGATCCCCGATACATTTAAAATCATGTAAAAGATTGCCATTGGCCAGCGGCGGGTTCTACGAGACGTAGAATAGTTAGAGCATTTCTGGTCCAATGCGTCAACACCAGCTTTAGTTTCATTATAAAATAAAATCTGGCTTTTTTGTTGTTTCACCCACAGAATAGTCATTGTGCATAGTAGATATTAAAATAACAGCCTTGTTAAATTTTGGGACATGAGACACAATGGTATGGTTTGAAGTAAACCCAAAAACAGAAGAACCAGGCTCACGCTGTTTGGATGGTAAAAAATACCGAGACTTAGTATACTACCCTGATTTTGGCTCTAAATCCCATAAAAAGCATGTAGGTTAATACAAAAAAACTTACCTTAAAACTATACACGGGTCAATTTGACCCATTATCGCTAAAGAATATACCAAAGCGACAATCTTTCTACTCTGCACTTATAAGACTAAAATCCGTCGTTGCTAGCTAGAGCATATCTCGCCGCATGCCGTCCCCATTTCTCGGATTCGCTTGAAATCACGTGTATCGACAGATCGTTGGGTCATATTGACCCGGGGATAGTAGATAAGGGTTAAAATGATTTGTCCGCATTGAGAAATTCTAGGTCTACGAAATCGAATAGTTTGAACCGTTTGATCGCATCCGATCATCGAGTACAGTCAATTCTTTGTTTGCAATCGCTTTGTGTGTATGCTAAAAATTATAGGGTGTTACTGATAAGTGAAAAGAACGTAGTTATTTTTGTCGGATTTTAGCGGGAATTTTCTAGGTAGGTGTAAAAATACATATATCTTGATTGGATTGGGTCAGTTTGAAAGAAAATAATAATGCAAGTGGTGTAGATATTTTTTTGCAATGACGGCCTACGGGTTGGTATCAAAATTCTTTTCGATGTATTTGTTATCAGGTATAGATATCATATAAAATTATATTATTTTGCTTCAATTACAATTTTTATACAAAAACTTTCTCATGAATTAATTTCACAATATGGTACCTTCCAATAATAAATTGATATATTTAATTGCAGATGCCAGCTACCGTTATTCTTACTAATATTCTTCAACCTCAAACTCGGTGCATATTTGCGCTTTTAGGCGTTGCCTCTAACTCTTGCGGAGACGGGGGGGTTCGAAGACTAAATAAAATGTGAACGGGCACCAGGCAATCTTGCCCCCCGACAACTACGCGCACAAGTCATCCCACCCTAATATTGCCAAATAGAAGGAGAAATAAAAGACAGATGTCACTTACCCCAGTTGAAGTTTAATAGGTGACTTAGTTTTGTCAAGAAAATCTTACAAAGTCAAGATAGTACAACTACTACGTACAAATGTATCATAAAATTACAGAAAATTTCCGCAAATGTCCTAAAATCCCATAAATCCTATCCACAATTTTTCGTAGGTAAGTGAAATCTCCCTTGGATTGAATGATATGCAAAAGATATATTTACAAATATATATACAAATATCCCAAGCAAAAATATATATCCCGTACCTTTAAAACCAATGTATCCCTCTCCAGTAGTAACTCAATCCCTGAGTACCACAATTTGTACGAAAGAGTTATGACAGGCTGTACCCTCAAGTACCCAATGGCACTTTGAAGTCCTATAAATTCCTCTATTGAAATCGTATATAGGTTACATTCTATAAACCCCCTAGTATAATCCTATATAACTCCCCTAGAAAATCTAATAACTCCCCACAAGTAAAATACAATAATTCCCCCCAATTGAAATCCTACGTTACGGCCTGGATTGTTCGTTGGGTATAAATATGTATAAACCAGTATTTACATACAAATGAAATTTTTTATACGAGTACTCAATTAACTGATTAAAATGAGAGAACTGTATACTTGAGTCTCGAATTCACTATAAGAATAAATCAATACAGTATACTATACGTATCTATAGCACAGAATAACGTTTACACAATTGAATATGAAATTTGAAAATATTGAAATATAATATTGCGCAATAATATCATATGAGCTCATACGCTTATTACCACCAACCCGAATAACTCAAAATATTGAAATAGAATAGCCACAGTAACGTCTACATAACCTTACAATGGGTGTAGTGATCACCAAATCACATTTGCATATTATAAATGATATTACAGCTATAATCTGATATTATATGTTGATCATAGTGATTTATACTTGATCAACATAAGTATGGTCATAAACTGACTACCACAAGATGCTTACAGTAACGGACAAATCAATGATCTACAACATACACCGACTGATATTATAGGCAAAATGTACTTTACATAAACAAGTCAAAGTTGAAAACTTGCGTGAAATCCACAATGTGTTGTTCGATGACTGCTAGCGGTGCCATCCGCCTCCTACTCCTGTAGAAAGCTGTACGAATCCATATCGTACTCCTCAAGTCCAACCCTATTTTTTAGCTACTTTTCAGGGGTACCTCAGCCGAAAGATGCTAGGAGTCATAAATATATGTTAGGGACAAAGTAATCAGAACATCAAAAGATATGGATAATGCTCTTGGAGCAAGGAGCCATAACAGTCGGGACGACAGACGCACCTATACTAAAAATCGCCAGCCCATCGGCACTTTGTATTTCGCTATTATTTTCAGTATATTATGAAAAGGGAATTATAAACATACAATAAAGACCATTTTTAATCTAATCCTCAAGTCCACGTTAAAAATCCAAATTTCCTGCCATATGAGTTGATCTAGCTCAAAGTTGACCCATACGGTATCCCACGATAGAGTTATTTAAAATAATAACACAAGCTCGAAAACAGGAAAGAAAAAAGAAGAGGAAGATAAGAAAGAAGCGAAGAGGAAGAACCCTAAAACGAGAAATATGTTAATATTTTATACACTTCCTGACAGTTTCAATGCTCAAAATGAAATATCTATCTAAACTTTACCCCCTCTAATCGATTAACTTTCTCTGACAATCATATACCCTGTACAAGTTATTACCATTATTGATCCCTGAACTAAAATATCTAATAAAGTCGCTTGAGTAAGACTCGTATGGGTCATAGTTTGATTCAGCATACAAGTTATCTTATGAATTTGAGCAAATCATACCCTCTTTTTCACTTTTCCTTGATTTTTCTTCTACTGCGCATGCCTATTATGGTTCTAGCTATGGCATATCTATTCTTATTCTAGCACATCTGCCATCTTTCCACTCTTAGCTACTCTCTGCCTCAATTTCCTCTTTTTCGTGATATGCCTAGTATGGATCTAGGTTTGTCACAATTATCTTATTACTTTACAACCACATTACTCCCTATTCACACAATTTTGGCTTACCTGCCATCCTTTCTCCTCTTTATAATCTCACTCTGTTTCTTCTCTTCTGTACATGCCTAGTATGGATATAGGTTTGTCATAACTATCCTTTGACTTCTTCTCCCTTGACTACAACTTCTGGCATATCCGCCATCCGTCTCTTCTCTTCGCACTCCCACCCCGTTTCTTCCTGTAGATGCCTAGTATTGTTTGGGAAAAGACCCAAACATAGGAAAAAATATAACATATTTTTTACCAAATAAAATTAAGTACGGCACTGTCTTTTCTTACAATGCATTAACGTCAAACATATACCACCAACCGTACAACATACAGTTAATCCTAGTTGGCTGATACGTCAAATCATCACATTTTATTATTTGATTGGTCAAACAAGGAAAATGACAGCTGTCAGTTTTTCTTCACTTCCGCCTTCTTCTTGATCTGAGACTCTCTCGTAGCGACACATCGTTTTTTTGTAGTCAGGTATAGGAATCAAGAAAGGCACAGCCCTTATTTTTAATACCAGGCAGTGGGCCACATGGTGTTATATTAGTACACAGCGACATATTCATAGTACAATTTAAGTGTTAGTTGAACAAGAACTAAATTGATACTCGACCCAAGGATATTTTTTACATCAACATTATAAGTTGATGAAAAGCACACAGCCACACATGTTTAGCTTTAAATAGTGAATCAAGTGATACCTGCAAAGGGTGAAAATTGGTAAAAATCGCATGTTTTTAAAAAGAGACGAATAAGGTTCTGAATTGCATGACGGCGTCCATTTTGTAAACTGCTAGTTATTGGAATCATTTGACAGTTGGAAATTGGATCTTTTATGGTGCAAATAGGCCAAGTTAGGAGCTTGGTATAGTGCATCCTGGCTAAATGGCATAAAACAGGTGAATTCTTTTCAATTTTTATGACATACGAGTTAACCTCAAATTTAGACTATAAACATTCAAAATTAAAATAAAAGACTTATAAATTAGTCTTACACAATAAATGTTTCACGTTTTAATTTTTTGAAGACAGTAATTGCTTCATAAAATAAGTGAATGTAAACGTAGTATACAACTTTTATATATGTATCATATAGAATATAGATATCCATCGAATTAATTAGTTAACGTAGAAATTGTCCATTTTTTTACATTTGTTTTAGATTTGAATAAATTTAGTGTGTTAAGTTAGCTTATTCGTATTATTTACAAGTACTATAGTTTTAATACCCACAATTTAAATCCAACAACCTATGGAGCTCTCTAAATAGAGCTATTTCAGTTTTATTGAGCAAGTCCACTAGCGAGGTTTATTAGTTAAACCTACTGAAAGTGGTATCAAGAGGAAAAGCGAACCCCCTCTTGATCCAAGTATGGATATAGTTTTGTCATAACTATCAAAAAACTTCTTAACCACATTGTTTCCTTGTAATCTAGCTATGTATGGGTCATAGTTGGGTTCATCAACAAGTGTTCTGTATCTTGCAGCTCTTATCGTATTCTATCCTACCCTCTCACTCTTAACATACTGCTATGAATTCTTCTCTTCTTGTACATGCCTAGTATGGGTCTAGGTGTGTAACAATTAACCTAAATAGAACAATCACATTGTGTTCTTGACGCCGGGCTATATATGGGACATAGTTTGGGTCATCGTGTCACAATCACATTACCATTTACATCTAATTCATATGGGAGGCCAACAGCTGTTGGGTTTACCTTGCCAGCGTACTTTTCCACCTTCTTCACTAGATTGTGTAAACTCCTCCATGGATGTATTTACAAAGTGTTTATTTTATGTTATCTAGCATTTTACACATACAGGTTTACTGCGCTTGTTTCCTGACTGGCTGGGGAACGGATCCAACCTCTACGTCATTTTTCTATAGACAATCAAGGGTGGAGGGGTGTTAGTTTCCTACTCATCAAGTTAGATGAATTTTGGGAATTTGAATGGGGATTTTTGGATTTTTTTTATTTCTTTTTTTAATTTTTATCACATCTTCGTTTTTAAATTTAAAATGAGAGTAATATATAAATTTTCCTTCAATTCAATTTCCTCCAATTTTTCATCCTTTTAAACATACATTTGATTCAATGTTCATCACACAAACACGTTGTATTGTTATACACTTGTTGTTTTACTGCATGCTGGCTTATTAGCCATCTCCTACTAACGTCAAACTTGTCATCGGATATCATTTAGTTAACACTTCTGAATGGAACTTTTCATGATGTAAAATGTACTTGTACACCCTCTTAAAAGGGTATTTTAATGTTTTTTAACCATTTCATTGTAGCAATGACTTAACATCATTGCTTCATTTTGAATCGCTGGATGTTTTTTGTTACGTGTTATAGGACTTTTTTATGACGTAAGTTCAACTTTTTTAAATTGTTTTTTCAAAATTTTTATAGGACGGCTCTGAGAATGGCCTAATGGCCGGAAGCAATTTTTAATAATAAATAAACACTGAGTACTAGTCTTTTCATTTACTCAATTTATATCTAGGGTGTACACCATTCCCAGACAGTTCTATTATTAAACTACCCTGTATAGATAAAAATCTAAGCACGTGTTTACCAAAGATTCTGTTTTACGATGTAGGCATTGTTGCTAACAAGTTGGTTTTATATAGGCTGGACACGCGAATACTTGTTGAATTAGGATAAAGCTGAAATAAAGAAATCCAATTAGAACGGAGGTATAAATGTTTTATATCCCCAACTTTGTTGCGTTTTAATCATTTAACTTTTCTTTTAAAAGCTCTACACGCAATATATAGACGGGTGTTGATATACGTTTCGAATGTTTGTCAACATATTATCCAGTGTAATAATTTTACCATTTTATAGAGCGAATTAACATACAGATAACCTCATATGATACGGCCAATACCTCCGATTCGAGTACTTGCAGTGAAGTGTTAAATTTATCCATAGTGGATAAATTTGGTGTGAAATTTGGAAATAATCTCTTTTTATCAGAGTAGTTACGGTGGCGGCTCCTAAGTTATGAAAGAATAATGTTATTTATTTTTTTGTACATAAAATTAGTTAATGGGGGGAAATATACAAAAAAAAATCACAAGTAAATTTGAAATTTTTTTTTGGGAATTTCTGGTTATAAATATGATGGGGCGAGTTGTCCCGTCAAGCCCTTTACGATGATATATGAGATCATCCCCGTGCCTCCCTTTTTTTGGGGTCCATCATTAGCTAAATATTAATGCTGGAATCGTGATTTTCGGGGGATCTTCCGGATGTGGAGTGCCTATAGGAGTCATGGGCTTGAAATATATTTAGCCCCCCCCAATGAGCCCCCCAGCAGTGGACTGAAATTGAACGTGAAAGTTCGAGATGATGTTTGCAGGCATATGCGCATTCGGTGTATAGCTACGGAGGTCGAAAAAAAAATTTATCCTCAAAATTTAGCGCCTCTTGTGGCGCCCTCTCTCTCCACAAAATGTTCAAAATAAATATATCAATTGGTAGAGAAAAAAATTAGAATGAGCATATACAGGGTATGAAACATTTTTTCGTAATTTTTGAACATTCAATTTTCTGAATTTTTAGGCAATATATACTCCTTTTATGCGGGCTAAAAAATGTCTGTGTACGTGTCTCAGCGCCCTCTACATTTTTAGTCCCTAGCATTCTTCGATATTTGGCAAAAATTTTTTATTTGTCCGTTACTTTCAATGTAGTTATGGGGGAAAGCGTTGCTCATAGGGGAGCATATTTTTCCCGTGGATTACCCATGTTGGACTATCATAACCCACCATCAGGTATACGGCCAAACATTTTTTTAATAATATTTGCCCCAGTTGACCTCCCCTCAGATTTTTTATAGGCTCAATTACTAGGCCAATGTTCATCATTTTTTATTCTCTACACGACAGTTTTTTTATTTTTTTCTACATCACCGCCAAACGAGTGTTCACCAAATTCCTGTCTTTTCTGAAGAACCGGTAATTATCTGGAAATAATTCCGAGGATAATACAGCAGGCTGCAGCCATGTTTCAGTTAAGCTATTCAAGTCACTTATATAACTCAAGAAATCGTCAATTTTTGAATTCAGTCCTCTAACGTTTTGATATAAGCAAAATAAATTGTTTAACCTGTCGGGTCCGGGTCCACATCAGTAGATATGTACGTAGTTCGTCGCTGTTTGTCGGGATATTTATTGATGTGGAGGGGGTGAAGTACCAACCCAACGCGTCTCCAGGTGACGGATAGGAAAAGGGCCTCTGAGATGATTTTATATGAGGAGGAGGTCTGCGGGGAAATACCTGGGGCTCGTTGTGTCTAAAAACTCAACTGGCAGCCCTCGAATACCCTGCCGCGGACCAACTTTACCTGTCCCAGCTGTAGTATCGTGGCTAAGGGATTGCATACAGGGTTACGATGCCGGGTGAAATTTCGAGCTTACTTCGAAATCACCTGTTATACCAATGTCTCCTGGCTGTCTGTGGTCAAGTCTCGCGGGCCAGTGCGATGAGAGGGGGGTCTTGTCTTCACTGCCCGGACCAAGAGGAGACAACCTCATTAAAAACCTAAAGTCAAGGTGGAAAACCAGGCCAAAGAATGCGTGGCTATATAGAAGAATAATAGTCCTTACTGGTTTCGACCTTGGAGCACCGGGGGGAACTCCATTGTATTGAACCCTTTACCTCTGCATGCGGGGCTCTGCAGCGGTGGACCGTAATGACCCTAGCTTCTCGTGGCATCACTCATGGAAATAAAAAGTAAAACTTTCACCGGAAAAGTAGTGGAGAAAACCTCCGCCTCTTCATCCGGGCACCTCACAGAGGGAAAAAAGGCCAAACGACACAAAGGTCGTATGCCGTTCGACCTCCCAAAACCGGGAGAACCGGGCGGCATAGACGACCCACTGAGAAAAGGCCTCAGTGGAGCAGGGGTGCGGAAATACCTGCGACTCCTCAATCAGGGAATATCCCTTGAAGAGGCCAGGAAGCAGGTAATTCACCGCCCAACCCCCCGAAGGAATCACCAACGGAGAAGACAAAGCTTAAGAGAGGCCCGGAGCATATTACTCCTCCGCTGCGGCCTCTAAGCAAAAAATCAAAAACAGCTGCAGCGGTAACCGGGCAAGCCACTGGTTACGCAGCAGCTGTCTAAACAGAGAAAGCTTTTAGGGTGGGAATAATGCCCAAGGATTACCCTGGAATCATCCTGAAAGCGCAGCAGCTCTCCACACTGGAAAATACTCTGGTGGAAGAGCTGTGCCGAAGCAGAGAGAAGAGAATCCACTTCTCAGGTATCCATTTCCGTTGTGGAATGATACTGGTGGACTGTGGGTCACAAAAATCGGCAGACTGGCTTATGAGGTCAGCGCCGAATTTAAACTCTTGGGAAGGACCCGAATTGGTGGCTCGAAGTGGAGACGACAACCCAAAGCCGGTCACCATAACGGTGTTCTTCCCAAGAAGCCAAGACATGAATGGAGAAGATCCTCCAACTTGTCGAGGTTTACAATTTCAATCTCAGTACTGAGGCTTGGAAGATCCTAAACTCTAAGAAAGAGGGACAGGGAACTATCCTCACGATTGGGATCGACCACCAATCTGGGGAGGCTCTGAAGGCAGGAGGTTACGCGCTAAACTTCCGATTTGGGCGTATCCCTGTCTCGGGGCTAGGAAAAAAAAAGATTCCCGCGAAGGATATAAAGGACATGGAGATACCCTCCACATCTGGAACCTCTGGAAAGGGGGAAAAGGCGAATTTTTCTCCTTTTCCAGTAAAAAGGAAGTGAACTGCTGTATCCATAACTTAATGCAAAAACGAATAATTTTTTAGTGAATTGACGGTCTGATCCATAGAGATAGAATGTGGAGTGACATTTTTCTTTCTTTAATTTGGACAGCGGACAGATGATATATCTGTCGGAAATACCACCTTTTCTTCATATCCTTCATCTTGAAATAATTTTACTTTTAGATACTTAATGTTAGAAATTTTAGGCAAAGAGGTTGGTATTCTCACAAATTTTTTATTACTTTGATTTTAATATGTTTATGTAACCTTAAACATGGTCGTAGTCGGTATTAGTATTGAAAATATGACAGTAGTTGTCAGAATATCAATTGTGAAAAAATTAAGAGTTTATTTCGAGATTGGTCTGATATACTTTTGATTAAAAGGTCAAGAAAAGTGCCGTAGGTGTATTATTTGAACCGTCTAGGGCAGGAATAACGGGTAGTTTGTCCATCAGCGAGACATATTTTGGCGACCGTGACAGGAGCTACAGCACAATTTAAGTCAGAGTAATAGTATTTTCGTTACAATGTCTGTTTAAGTAAAAATATTAAACAGCATGAAGAAGTCACGTAAAGTGCTAAGATGTAGTTTTTCCAAGTCAGCTAATAGAATTTGAAGCTTTTCTACGTGCTCAAGAACCATGTTTGCTGGATTTAGAAGTTTCTTGGACTATTTTGAAAACAAAATATGAAGACCTGCAAGTATGTGAAAAAGATTTTTTCCATAAAATAGAATATTTGATACCGGCCACGGTTCCAGGTACTGGAATGCGTCAATTAGTAGAAATTTCTCGCCTAATGAGCAAGAATTATGGAAAAATTATCCAATGTTTGCAGTCCAGATTTGGTAGAGAGGATCCTTAAATAGAGGTCTACGTACGTGAATTATTAAAACTTGTTTTAAATAACACTATTAGTAAACAAAAACTTGGAATTTCTAAACACTTCGATCAAATCGAAGCACAGTTACGCGATTTAGGTACTTTAGGCATTACAGCGGACAAATATGCTGCAATTTTATTTCAGTTAATAGAATCTTGTTTGCCACATGATCTGATTAGAATATGGTAGCGGTTAGCATTTAATTCAGGGAGCTTGGCATTATCAATGCTATCAATATTTCTGAAAATATTACTATTGATTGTACGCTAGAGAAGAAGCGAGAAAATCTCTTATCGTTTCTCTGTTCTCAAGTGGAAACTAAACAAAGAATTGTATTAGTAAGTTAGGGCTTCGGACTGACATCTGACAGCAATAGAAGGTCGAAATCTGGGATGATGAGCTGCGGAAAGAAAAAATCGTACCAAGGGTCTCCTCTACCTACCGCCGCTGGTTTGGTGAACACGAACAATAACAAATATTTTCCTTATACTTGTCTCATGATGGAGATTCTTGTTTTAAGGCGCATGAAATGACTTTTGAAGAGAGAAAGAAGGTTGTATCGGGTAAAAAGGGATGCTATAGGTGTCTTAAGATTGGCCATCATGCAAGAAATTGCCGAGGCCGTTTAAAGTGCATAATTTGTAAAAATCCCATTACCCTATTATGTGTAATAATTTGAATTCTGGTAATTGTCCGAATATATCTGAATCAACTGTAAGTGAACCTTCATCTACTTTGGCACATAACGACGAAGTTTCAAATCATACAAATTCGAATGCGAATCATACCAGTGGTCATGTATTTCTCCAGACGTTGCTTATCAGATTAGTAGGTCCCAGTAGTTCTAAATTTGTTCAGACTTTGATTGACACAGGATCACAACGTTCATATATTTTGGAATCAACTGTGTCATTTCTTGGTTCGCGAGTCAAAAGTCCACAGAATCTGGTGCATGGTTTATTTGGAGGAAAAGAGATTATAGTTGCACATAACTGTTATGATGTTAATATTCCTGTTGATAACTTCTCATACACTTTTGAAGTATTAGATCAAGATAGTATTTGTAACATCGTTAAGCATCGTTTTAATGGGCCTTGGATATGCAAATTGAACAAATATAATATCGCTATTTCTGATTTAAATAATGAAGATCCCATTGAACTTTTGTTAGGTGCAGACGTTGCAGGAATCGTATATACTGGAAACAAACGTAGAGTGTGGGTTGGTAGCAATTGAAACGCATATCGGTTGGACTGTTATGAGAAAAGTACCTTCTCAAATTTCACATTCGAATTTATCAACTTCTGCTTTGTCTTTATTTGCAAGTGCCTCTATCACAGACTTATAGCAATTGTACGTTTTGGGCATTCAGTATCCTGGTAAACAAAAATCTAAGGAAAAAAGAGCTTCTTCCGCAAAGGAGGTATTACTTTTCCGTCAACATATCTAATATGCGAGAAAAGTATTGGTTTACCCCAAAAAAGTTGGAATTCTGCAAATTTTTTCAAGTTATTTTCACGTTTTCCATCAACCACAACACGAAAAAACGGTTTTAAGAGAAAAAATCCTGTGTGTATGTCGTCGTCGTTGTCGTCGGCAACTTTTCCAAACATGTCTTGTTAGCACGATACAGCCTCCAGAGTGCAATAAGTCATAAATTTTATGATGGAATATTGTTAAGGACATGTCACAGATATACCCTATCGATTTTCAGCTCACCTGAACCGGTACAACGGGTGCTATGGTACTTGAAGTTTGACATTTTGTCATTTTTTGAGAAATTTCAGTTTGTTAGCACGATACAGCCTCCGGAGTACAACAAGTCACCAATTTTATAATTGAATATTATTCAGAACATCTCACTGATAAACCCTATTGATTTTCAGCTTACCAGATCTTATACAACAGGTGCTACAGTACTTTAAGTACGATATTTTTGTAATTTCTGGATAAGTTTCAGTTTGTTAGCACGATACAGCTTCCGGAGTATATACAAGTGACCAATTTTATGATTGGATATTATTAAGAGCGTCTCAAAGATGAACCCTATTGATATTCAGCTCACTGAAGCCAGTACAACGGGTGCTATGGTACTGGAAGTACCAATTTTTTGTCATTTTGGGAGAATGTTCAGTTTGCTATCACGATACACCCTCCAGAGAGTATGGGTATGCCTATTTACATGCGTGGTCTACCGTGCAATCCATCTTGAGTTGACACTCACAGTTTCCTACAAATTTTACGCCGATTCATATCCAGAAGAGGCAGGCCCAAAATAATGTATAGTGATAATGCCATGACGTTTAGAGGTGAGGAATATGCATTTAATGTTTTGGACTGGTCTACAATTTCGCAGGACACTTCTACCCAACGAATCATTTGGCGTTTTAATCCGCCAACTGGGTCGTGGTGGGGTGGATTTTTTGAAAGACTGATTGGCATTATGAAGAATATGTTAATACGAATATTAGGTAGTGACAGTGTGTATTATGAAGAAATGCAGACTATTCTTTGTGACTGTGAAGCTGTAGTTAATGCACGCCCTATAACATATCTTTCTAACGATCCCTGTGAGTTACTACCTCTTAGTCCGGTCATGTTTTTCGTAGTTCTCTATCAAAAATTGTCCGTAATCAACAGAGCCTAAGGGAAGATTTACGAAAAAGATTTCGACTTAGGTCAATTAAAATTGTTGAAGAAACAAAAACCGACGAATAATCTGAGAGTGGGTGATGTCATACTAGTAGGCAATGACAATACAAAACGCATATACTGGCCCATTGGTCGTATATCCGAACTTATACCTGGAAAAGACGGTCTGGTTAAGCTTTTGCGTATTAAAATTGCCCGAGGCGAACTATTACGTCCTATTCAACGGTTATTTCCACTGGAATGTGTATCCGAAGAAGCTGGAGTTAACCAAGAGCAACTTGATGAGCATCGAGAGAAACTTCGAATCGATCATCCAACAGAATGTGCGGAAATAAGTGCGGGAGTGTCTAATAGCAGAGTAACCGATACAGTGAAACTAACGCGTAGGGTCGCTTGACTAAAATTCGTAAAAGGTATCTGTGATATCGATTATAGTTTCGTATTTCCTTTGTTTTGAGAAATAATTTTTTTAACAAATAATTCCTCAGGTGGGAGAATGTCGGAAATACCACCTTTTCTTCATATCCTCATCTTGATATAATTTTACGTTTAGATACTTTGTGTTAGAAATTTTAGACAAAGAGGTTGGTTTCCTCACATTTTTTTTATTACTTTGTTTTTAATATGTGTATGTAACCGAAAAAAATATCGTAGTCGGCATTAGTATTGAAAAAATTATAGTAACTGTCAGAATATTATTTGTGAAAAAATTAGGAGTTTTTTGGTCAGAAATACTTTTGATTAAAGGCAAAGAAAAGTGTCGTAGGTGTAATATTTGAACCGTATAGGCCGGGAATAACGGGTAGTTTGTTCATCGGCGAGACATGATTCTGACACATGTTTTATGAGTGGAAAAGATGAGATCAAAACTCTCTGTAATCCCCCAATTAATGATATTATCGCAATAGTTTTCACTCTATTTCTGACTAAAATTATTATTCAAATCTCGTTTTCATTGAAACAGTGAGAATCTGTTCAGTATATCGAGAGAAACAAAATTTTTGTCGCATGAAAATAGAAGGGAATAAAAAAGAATGAAACAAAATCCATACTATTTCAGGACGAGCTTTGGCAATCCTTTTTAAGCATGACTAGGAAATGATATTCTCATTCTGAGTTCCGAGTTTTCGAATCCAGGGATTTACGCCGATCCTTTAGTTAACATTTGATCGCATATTTATCTTTTCTCTTCTATTGCGCGACAAGGACGAGAATAATGAGTTGCTTTCGAGTGATATATTGCTTTTGTTGAAACTTTCAAATGCCAACATGCACTACTGAAAACGAAATATTACAAAGGTGAGGATTTTAAAGTTCATCTCTACGGCTTTCTTGCACTAACACAAGAGGCTCCAGTTTTGTGTTGCGCCGCTGCTTTGTTTCTTTTTATAACAAGAGGAGTGGAAATTTTGTACGTGTGTCATCCATCTTTTGTTGCTTTACACAATACTATTAATCCAATTTATATGACGGATAATTCAGTCATCTTGTGAGCATAACATTTTAAATTGAAACAACATTCTAGACCATATAATATTCTATTAAGAATTGAATACTGAAGCTTTGGTTCTTTAGTGTTTGGCTCAAGTTTACCATATAACTTTCAAATAATGGCCGTGTGAAGTAGCTAAAGTATGGTATGTAATACCTAACATAAACAATATTTAATTATTCGTTAAAACAAATGAGGTTAAGTCCTGTTAAAATGTTTGGCAATTTTAAAAGTGAATGCACAAGAACAAATCGTGTCCTTATCAATCAATTAATTAACATATGATTATAGCTGGCCTTATCCTAACTAAGATTAAACTTGAAACGCTGCAAAATGATTAGAATAGCTATCAAAATATTAATAGGAGAGGCATCAAAGCAAATATTAGACGAAGAGCAGAACTCCAAAGGGAACTGAAAGGAGCTATTAATGCAGTTGAAATGAACTTGTTACTAAAAATATAAGAAGAAAGATGAGAGCTAAAAGGCATAGAAGAGGAAAATAAAATGATGAGAGTGAAAATATATGAACTAGATCTAGAAGGTAACGTCATATATTTTTTAAATGGCTTTGGATAACCTGATCCATTCAACCACGAATTTATTGAACAGCTTGTTTCCATAGTAAGCATAGGAGAGGATAGGCATAGTTTATGTGTATATTGTTAAAGTATATTGTGAATTTTGCATTTACAAAGCAAGTACTCTCCATTCACGGCCCTAATCAACTTAACGATGGGTCTTATTAGTGGATACATTACAATAGGATTACACAGGGACACTTTTCACGCAAAGGTGTCTTCCATAGCGACTTTATAACAGACAAAACGGGCAATAGATAGGAGGTGAAATGTATAACATAGGGATAGGCACGAGAAACAAGACTGAACAGATCTACTATGAAACAGAAACAGACATTCAATACTAAATTCTTCTTTTAGTCCTTTTTAAAAACCCCATATGATTTGGTTCAGCCTAGGATTTCGCCGAGAGAGATAAAAAGCCGTAGCTTGATTCTGAGGGAACGGAATTCGTTCTTTTACAAGGGATTTCATCAAATACTTCTCTGCATCTTCATTATGTAAGCAGCCAAACACCCAGTGATTGATGTTATCAACATTGCCGTCGCAATCACAAAATTCCGATTAACTTAGGTTGAATATGTGAAGGTACGTACAGTGGCATGATGAAAAATACATCTGAGGAACATGGAGTAGATATTTCTATGGGGATAACTTATTGCAGCGAAAGGCTCAATAGGTAAAGCAGGGTGAATTTTGGTATAAATATTATTGCTTCGATTACAGGTTTGCCACACAATATCCCATTTTTTCTTCAAACATTGTCTACGTATTGCTTTTAGATCACTTCTATCTAGCCAACTGATTTCTGCACCTTTTAAGATCGCTTCTGTAGCAAACTAATCTGTTTTAATGTTACCAAAAATACCAATGTGTCCTTTTACTCAAACGAAACAAACAGAACTATTTATTCCGTGTAATTTTAGTTGATTTTCCAAAATTCTTACAACAAGCCCATTCTCCTGAAGCTGATTGTGTGAGTTTTCTATAGCAGATAACGCAGACTTTGAATCAGACATGACTAGAACTTGCTGATCAGAGATTTGTCTTTTAACGGCTCATTCTAAAACTTGGTATATTGAAAATAGTTCTGCGGAATAAATTGAATAATGCTGGTTCAATTTGAATATCAGAGATTCTTCATAATTTTGGACGTATACAGCACAACCGACTCCTAATTTTGACTTCGAACCATCTGTGAAAATCTTGCATGATTTTTCAAACTTTCCAAGCAGTTCATGAATAGCAATGGGGTTATTACCATCAAAAGAAGGAAAGCAAACGTTGGCCCGGGAATATGAGATATCAAGGCTTGATAGAATGTATTTTACGCGCAAGTCTTTGAATAGGAGGAGACATTGGGATATGCTACGGCTAATGTTGAAGAATTTTTATTGTGTCACCACTTATCAACTAAATCAGACTTAGATATTTTTCGCAATAGTTTAATCTGATTGTTAGTTTGACAGTTAAGGATAAACTTCTCAGCTAATAATATTCGTCTTAAACGTAGGGGAGTTTCCGTACATTCAGCTAAGATATTTTCCGTGGGTGTGGATTTAAGTGCACCCAAAACCAACCTCAGGACTTTATACTGAATTCTAGTTTTTTAAGTCGAGTGTTTGTGGCAGACCCATATAAGAAGCAACCGTAATCAAGAATGGATCTAGTGTATGCACGATAGAACATTAAATTGACTTTAGGGTCATCATCCCATTGATATCGATTAATTGCTTTGAGAACATTTAAGCTCTTCTCACATTTAATTAAACATTTTTCGATGTGTTCATTACATTTAAGTTTAGTATCCAGTGTAATACCAAGAAAGGTAAAATGATTGTGCACGGGTATACGTAGGTTACTTATCATTACACTGGATAGGATTGGTAAACGATGTCGAGTAAAGAATACCATTCGGAGTAAGATCAAGTCCTTGATTAAAAAAATATTCTGTAGTGGTATATATAATTTGTTTTATAGAATCAATACATTGATCATAAGAGTTTTTTATGGTATAAAAACAGAAATCGTCTGCATATTGTAAGATGTCGCAGTTAATATCTATTCCATGAAGATCCATGGTGTATAAATTAAACCATAGAGGGCTTAGAACGGAGCCTTGACATAAGCCTTGATTAACTACTCTTGGGCCGATCAATCTATCGTTGCACCGGACGAATACTTGCCTATTAACAAATAAGTTTACCAAAACATATGCACACATAGTTGGAATGCCTAAGTGCGTTAGTTTCTTGAAAAGTATATTTAGGATGACATTGTCATAAGCGCCCGAAATGTCAAGAAATAGGGCAGATAGCTTGAGTAAGTCAACTGGATATCAGTTGTTAACTGCGAAAGACAGTCGATAGTTCCTTTATTTCTCCGGAAACCAAACTAGTCTAGTTTTCATGATACGTTCAAATTTTTTCAATAGACAAGACATGAGAGAGATATGCCTGAAGGCAAAAGGGTCGTTTACTTTGGGTATAGGAATAACCAGGCATTGTTTGAGAGAATCCCAATTATCGCCTTTAAGTAAAATGTTGTTATATATTTTGCAGAGATAGTGTTTGGTAATTACGGGGAGATTTGCTAACATGAGATAGTTTATCCCGTCAATACCGGGAGATGTTTTTTTTTGAGGTTTTGATATTTGCTTCAATCTCGTCAAGTATGATAGCAGTTAGCAAAAAGTGAAAATCAATGTGGTTGTTCGGAATTTTTATAGTTAGGTGTGTATAATCAGGAGAAATTATTGTTAAAAGTCGTTCTACCATAGATTCATCAATAGCGGTATACTTTTTGCGACCCTGAATCTTATTTATTCTTCTCCAAATGTCTGAGGGGGGAGTTTATCTGTTAAGAGTAGAGCAGTATTTTGTTCAGCTAGATTTGGCTTTTGAACGGAAAGTGCATTTACAGATAGCTTGATGTCTCTTATACTCGTTAAAATTTGAAAGAGTTATATTTGATTTGTTGCTTTGAAGGCATTTTTCCTTAGAGTCGAAGCAGCAAGGCACTCGTCATCCCACCATGGTGGCGTTTTGATATGCTTGGTTGAGGGTCGGATTAACGTACAGGATTTGTTCGCGGCATTTGTTATCGATTCTAATAAGAATAAAATCATTTCGTTAGTACTATGTAGAGTTGGTTCCGGTGTGAGAGCTTGTTCTATGGTGAATCTGAATTGATCCCAATTAGCATTAGACATCGACCACTTAGCTGATGATAATAACATCATATTTCGAATCTTAATATCAACAATAGAAATTCGAATGGGAAAGTGATCAGATACATATATATCTGGCAGGACGATCCAGTCAAAAGATGAACATAAGCTGAAAGATAAAATAGTAAGACCCACAACCGACTTGGCCTGACCGGGGGGAGTAACTCTCGTAGCAGGTCCGATAACTAAATGAGGAAAAGAATCTAGAGCTTCTACTAATGTATTGCCTTCCGGGGAACTCGATACTGACCCCTACAAGCCATGATGTGCATTAAAATCACTAGTGACAATACAGTCATAGTTAATTTGCGAAGAAAATTTACGTAATCTTGCTTAATCTGTTATTTTAACTTTTGCCGGTCGGTACACAATCAATATCGAATACTTTCTCTGATCAATGATCAATATTTACACCGCATACTTCCAATTTTGGATTAAAATTATGAACAAATGAAATTGGTTCGTAATTAATATTATTCGATAAAAGGATGGCAACACCACCATATTCCCTACTTCTGCTTCTGCTCACTACACTAAAGTATCTGAAGGTTTGCATCAGGTTTCCAATATAACTGCTATATCAAAATGTTCTTCCAATAGCAATTGATGCAAAGAATATTTGTTAGCGTATAGCGATCGAATATTCCACTAAATAATTTTAATGCTTTTAGGAGCGATTTAAATTATGCAAAAATGTTATTAACAGTTTCTTTAACTTCATTTTCAAATTCAATTTCGTTAACTCTAAGGTTAGTAACTAGATTTGGGTAAGACTTAGCAAAATTTTGAAAGCTTCCGTTTATTAAGGTTTTTAATGTAGCACTGGGCTGGGTTGAATTTATTGAACTCATTTGCTGGTTCACATTGTCCAAACTAAAATACTGGACCCGCACAAGAATTGGTCTGGAACTCTCTACGAATAGGAGGGAAATTAGACGTAGTCTCATCATTTCTCCTCGTCTTCGGAGGATGAAAATTGAGGCTGAATAGCATTTTGCAGTAATGCTAGTTTTATGAGCCGTATCGGAATCAGATTTATAGAGGGAGGCAACTTTCAATGAAGGGAATTCTGTGTCGGAGCTTATTAACGGTGCAATTTTTTTTTAACGGGACTGGAGTAACATGGATTTTCGAGTACTTTTCCAGCTTCCTTAAAAGAAATATTTAAGTTTGCCATAGCTTCTTCCGTTTTTTTGTTCTATATATTCAGGACATTACTTAAAAACTGACTCATGGTTGTTATTTTTACAATAAATGCAAAATTTCGTACAGTTATCCGGACAATCATTTTTTTCCTCATTTCCGCATTTTTTACGTTTTCTTGATTTGCACTGGGTAACTGAATGACCATAACGTAGGCGTTGAAAACATTGCATAACTGGATTCACAAAACCCTCAACAAGGCACCTAACTTTATTGATATAAATAAATTGAGGAATTAATTTTCCCGCGAAAGTGATAATAACCCTTTGTCGTGGAACTCTCTCCGATATATATAGTTTTTCTGGATTACTCGAGTCATTCTTTTGACTGTTTCTAACAGTTATATTAGATTTTATAACGTTTAATAGCCGAGCGGATAATCCATTGCTTTCAATATTCGACAATCATGAATCGCACCTGTCAGTAGAGTCTTTGAAACTGGCCAAATCACACGGGGTTACGATACTCACGTTTCCACCCCATTCATCTCCTAAAACACAACCTCTCGATGTTGGATTATTCAAGCCCTTCAAAACCTTTTTTAATGCTAGCATGGATTCCTGGATTATGAGAAATCCCGGCCAACCAGTAACAATTTATGATGTGGGTGGTTTCATTGGTGAAGCATATCTAAAAACTATGACACCTACCTCGATAGTAATTAGCTTCAAAGCAACCGGAATCGTTCCTTTTGATAAAACGAGCACAATCAAAGATCGCCCACAACTTGAAAAAATTGGTCTTACTGCTGTGGCAGCGGACAACAATATATCAATAGATCTGGAACCTGATTGTTCAGAAAAAGAAAATATCGCCCCCCAAGAAGATTCATCAGTAAATGAATCGTCACAAACAGGTCTCAAAAAATTCATAGATCCGACAGAATTCCGTCCACCTTTCGAAGCAAAACCAAGAAAAAATATAAGGAAGAATAGGAAAAAAGGTATGATAGCAACGGACACGCCAGAAAAGGAGCAAATTGAAAAAGAAAAACAAACAAAGAAGCGACAAATGAACACAAAAATCCTATGCGCCAATAAGAAAGGGAAAGGTGTGAGGAAAGTGTTACAGGGTAGTTCTACATATGAATCTGATACTTCCATGATTTTGGAAAGTAATGGAACTATGACAGATGAATTTGATGGAAATTCAGATAGAGATACGATCCCTGTTGCAAAAAACCAGTTAGGAAATCTTACCAGAGATCCTGACGAAGGGTAATTTGTTCTGGTTGAGTTCCCAGGAAAAAAAGTAAATTTACTACCTAGCTAAAATTTTAGCTGTCCAAAAAGGTGAATATGATGTGAGTTTCTTGCGGAAAAAATCTCCAACACAATATGTGTTCTCCATTCCTGACATACCCGATTTATCTACAGTTTCAAAATCGGATGTCAAAATTATTTCACAAAAACCATTAGACCATGGCTCCACCTCCAGGTGCAAAAACTCCTTCTACTGTTTCAACATGGACTTTTGCGGTCTCGATATTCGCTAGCTATTGAAATGTTCCCCAATTTTATTAGTCTCCTGTGTTTATGTCATTTCTTTTTTGTATTTTTCAGAGATGAAAATGACTATAGGTTTACTAGTCTCATTGTTTCCCAAATAATATTTTGAGGAGTTTGTTGTTAGTTTTGGTTAAAAACAAAATATTTAGTTCTGTTTCCACATTTTTGAAGATTTTTTTAAATTAGAAATCAACCAATTTTTATACTTGCACCTAGTACGTATATCAAGAATGTTGTATTTCATTTTTTATGTTAAGTCATGAGATACCAATAAAGTTTTTGAAATAACGTCTTCGTTTTATTTGAATTATGATCTATGATTCACTGTGTACTGGCTGGTGGTTCACTGTATACACATCATCGTACACAGTGAACCATATGTCATAGTTTTGAAAAATTTGAATCTATATCGAAAAATCAAATGAGTACCCATATGATTACACAGATAACGTATCAAAACAGGGAGTGTTCATTCGATATGTTTTCTGAGGTATTTTCATCAAAAAAAAGTAGTGACCCTATATATGAAAATTGGTTCACTGTGGGACAGTTTACCCTAAATTGTAAACAAACTATCATTGAAGCAAACAGAGGATGATATTTGTTTGAAAAAGAGCTTCTTCATATATTCTTGCGTCTAATTTATATTTAATCATGAACATAATAATTTCTGTAGTATACCTTCACATATGTACCTCGTAATATATCCCAAAACTGTAACGTTTCGTATGGTTACAGTGATCATACATACAAAATAACTAAATTAACAATCGACAAATCATTGATGAATAAATGTTAGCGTACTTCATTTATTAAAATTTTTAATATATAATTTGCTCCAATTTACCTTTAATACCATTTAATCTATTAATTTGCTAGCTGGAATTGTGCCAGACCACTTAATAATGTTTTAGTTCAAGGTTAAAGTCGAATGTCAAATAAAAATACATACAATAACCAACTGTATGACACTAAAAATTAGTTAAAAAGTGTTAGAGAATTATAAAAAGTGAATTTTGTATACGTAAATTATAATAAATATATTGCACAAAAAACAGCGGTGTCACTAAAGGGGGTGAAAGGGGAATGAAGCTTACCCCATAGAGGTGGGAACATTTTGATATCTATTCCAACACACATAAGCTAACTATCCTAGAAATGTCAGCTTATTATATAATTTTCTTTTATTCCGCGTAAATTTGTCCATGTATCACAATTTGTTTCAATACTTCACTTCGACAATAATTAAATTTCCCATTTCTCTGAAAAATAATCCAACAAAATCAATTTCTCATGAATTTTTTTTATCCAGTCAGTGATTCTTTATTTATTGACTAATTACCTTCTAGATTCTCCCAGAAAAGCCATATTTGCCGAAAAATAAATTAGATCGTCCCATATAACTAAGGAATTCCTTTTTATTGCGAAAGTTGTGCCAGAAAGTAAGTCTGAGAAGAGTTCCTCGTAACAAAGTGATATGATGATTAGGTTAAATGGCGAAGAATAATACCTCGTTAGACATTCATTGAAAAGTTTCGAGTCATTCCGTTTTGTCGGATGAAACGATTTGAGCTTTTGTAATTTAATGTCTTCTTTTTTGGAAAGTTATGGCTCATTTTGTGGTTCAGGGCATTTTCTTCTGATTAACTTTTGTCGATTTCAACTAATATTTTTACATTACTCATAATATGAAACATTCCGTGCTTTTTGTTCTCGAGTTCAAAATACAATTATAAGAGTTTCCGCCTTGATCGTCTTATTAATAACAAAATTAATGAGGAACATTTTTTAAAGAGGCGGCTTATAAAGTAGGTATTGCTCGTACAAGGAAAATCCTAATAACCGGCTTAAGTATCTGCCGGGAAGATACGTAGTAATTTAAATTTTGATTGAACATTTACAAGTGCTATAGATATTTTATTAAATTGTGGAGCACGCTTTCTAAAAACTGTTTCAGTACGACAGTTGGGTAGTTTAGATGGTCTCAAGAAGCAAAGAACATGAGTAAACCTTATAGGCACCCAAGAGGACGTACTTAACATTCAATTAGCTATAGTTCGAAATTTGGATATTAGATTTCAATTAAAACAATGCGACCGAAAAATATATATTTAAGAAAATGAAAGTCAAACTACAAATTGTTGTTCAAAATGAGAGGAGAACATTAACAAAATAATATTTCTACAAATGCGCACCATTAGGATACCAATTAACTAAGAGGACACATATTGGTATTCTAAGAGTGCGTATAAATTTCAAGAGTACGCAGTTCTTAATTTTGATGCTCTTCATGACAGAAGTCACACCAAAATGGCCTCGCCCTTCGTAGGATGTACATATTTCATGGAAACACCTCAAATATTTTGAGCGACTTCTGGCGGGTTCGTGTATGTCTCAGTGTAGGCTAGACATTCTCCAGAATTTGTAACCTTTTTACTAGCACCTTTTTCTTATACACTTTAATATCACAGCTACCTTTTGTCTGAGATCGTTTACCTATTTCCTTTTCAACTTCATTTTTTGCTTTATTCTCTTTTGCCCCTCTTTCTAAATTTTTTTTTGTTACTGGTTCTCTTTGATTTTTTTAAAATAACGATCTTCATTGGTGTTACCTTGCGTTGGCGCCATTGAAGTTTTGGATTGTTCCATTTCATTGGATATATCACTTGCATTATTACCTGTAGAAGTCAAAAGATGAAAATGCAAACAAAAACTCTCATCCCAGAGATTACTGGAATTTGTAGAAATCTCAATTAAAAAAATATGTGCAATTTCATCCTGATTATAGGGGCATCCCGTCTTACGCGAAAGGTCTGCGTTTATATCTTGATTAGAAGAACATCAAGATTTTGGAAAAAAAATTAGTGAAATTTCATCTTAGAGGAACATCCAGGAATGTACGAATGTAATGTAGACTTATTTTTGCTCGATTTCTGCCATGGAAGTAATATTTATAAGCTGTAAAAGTTCGGGATAATTTATTTCAATTTCAGTATTTCCCAAACCAGTATCGTTGTTGACAGCATTGTTATTTTCTGAAGCAGGTGTATCATTGATGCCGGATGGTCAAAAGTCTTCATCTGGAAAAATATCCGAATCTTAAGGCAAATACCCGTAGAAGAAAATGCCATTTCAGCCTTGTGAATTGATGCAATCTTTGAATATGCTTTTTTGAACAATACCGCAACTTCAGAATGACCTAATACATTTCCTAGATTTGTTACCATACATTCATGAGCTTCTTGAGGGTAAGCTATTTTCAAGGACCCAAAGGATGCAACATCTAAGGAGTGAAACTTATGGCTAGTGTGAGGTGGCAAACTGAAAAGGCGAATACCATTTTCACGACAATATTTTATTGTTTCAATGCTTATATGGTAGGCATGATTATTTGAAATGAGGAGTAGAGGTTCTTGTTTTTTGGTTCTGTATGTGCTTCAAAATGTTGCAACCACTTCATGAATAATTTTGTATTTATATAGTCAATATCGGAAAGGAGCATGAATGTATCAGCTGGGGCTCCGTGAAGCAACTCCTTCTTCTCTCTTCTTCTGATATAAATAACTGCTCGTGGTATATAATGACTAACATAGAAAACAGCTGTTATTAGTGTTCCTCTTTCCGCAGATACAACATTTCCTACAGCTTATTTTCCTCTTATTGAAATATTTTTTGAAGTTTTACTTGGAACGGTCAATAGTCCGGTTTCATTCATATTATATATGAAATTTGCTGAGAATCCATACCTTCCTATACAGATTTTCAAATTTTCAGAAAACCATGACACCAGAATTTTATTGAAGCCAATTACTGTTGTGGGAGTTATTTGTTCTGGTTACCTTACTGAGAATTAATACGTCTTTTCAAAACTGTGAAATTATTTTCCAGCTAATTGTTTCTTTTACTGAAAGGGTATTGAACCTTGCATGTCTCAGCATATTTATACGTTACGTCTTATGCACTTTACATAGTTAACCCATAAAAAAGTCCATGTAATTCTCGTATTCTTTCGCTAAAATTTCCGCCATCTCCGCGGTAATCACGAAATTGAAATGAGCTAATGACGTGAGCCAATTTTTAGGCGCCTTCTTAACCTTTAACGGCTACACAGTGGTTTGCCACACACCTCGCAAGAATCTATTACCATTATTTTGAAAACGCTTGTGTGTTGAGAGGTGGGGGTCTATGTCACAGATAACCCACAGATAGATGAGACACTGCTTGTGGCGCCATCTAAAGAGCCTGTCAACTAAACAATTGAGTGATGTTGGAAAAATTTCTGTAATTTTAGGTTTTGGCGGTATATTCAAATCTACTGTATTTTAATTATTTTATTTCAAAATAGCAATTTATAGTCAATCATTTGACATTTCATTCAATTCAACTCCATTAACTCAATAATGATTAGATGTTGAGTTAAATTGAATGAAATATCAAATGATGGGTCATAAATGCTTAAAATGGGAAAAATAAAACAATATTCATATGAACAGATTATTGATTTTGTTATAAAAATACACAACAAATAATTTCTTGCATAAAGTACTTTTTGTAACAAACCGAATATATAATGTAAAAACAATGGAATAATTAAAAATAATTTGAGTAACATACATTCTAGATTGGAGTATTATTAGATTTTTAAATGATGCAAAATCAAAATGAGAGTAGAAAATTATTTGTGATAAGTTTATATTAATTTATTTATTTATTATTATACTCCTATGAACACACAGAGCTGGACAAACTAGTGGAGTATAACTGCTATCCACTTAATCAAAAAAAGTGTTAGCAATGAGTAGTTAACTACTATTTCTGGCAACTTTCTGTGAAAGAAAATATTTGAGTATAATTAGTGTGACTGTTAGAACAAAAGTGATTAAAATATTTTAAAAGGGAACGTAGTTACTACTGCCCAGCTTTGTAAATACAAGGTACCACGTAATAATATATAAGAGTGCTAAACAGCACTTATGACTGTACAAAATTTAAAATAATATATCTAACATTTCATTTCCACTTAAAACACATCTTTATTTCTCTACTGGAATTATTAAACAGGTCTTCATAGCTCTGAAAAATCCCACCGTCTTGTGGAAATTCTTTCTCGTTGCTGGATGAACTTCTACAAATAACAACAGTTATATAAGTAAACGCACAAAGTAACAACAGTAAATAAGTAAACAGACAAATATTATTGAAAATTTATATCAACAAAAGAAAACAAAGTTTGCTTACTATTGAAATAATAATTAAAAAATGTTTGAATGTTTAAATTTTGGAGTTTTCCATTTTTTTTTGAATTAATGATTTTTTTTTCTGGAGTATTTTTTGTTTCTATTGGATATTTTGGATTTTTGCTACCACTGACCAAATACTTAGGCGTTATGGCTCAAACAAAAGTTAATACTGACTTTCCCATAAATTGTCATACCATGGGCTATATATGAAAATAGTTTCTTAAGGAGTAAACTCAAAATATATGTACTTAGTGGAAAAATAATGCTTTTGCTAATTGTAAAGCATTCATTTTTACTTTGTAAATACCTTTAATTAAATGTATTGGAATAAACTTTGGCATTAAATAAAATTATCAATTTTTACTACTTACTCATCAATTAAAATAAATGAAAAACATATAATAATCAAGATTGTTAATTTTACATATATACGATTATGAACATTTACATATTTATTAATTTATTTCTTTAAACTATCTACTTACGTTTGAAAAATGAAAAGACTTTATGCCGATTAATGGTTTTTTCGCTTCACAAAACATTTAGTGAAGGTGGCAAAAGGACTCAATACCTTCCATCCCATAGCTGGTGGAGGGAATAGCTTCCACGTGTGATGAAGGTGGAAATGGCTCAACACCTTTACTGGTAGAGGGAATATCTATAACATAAAATAAAACCCAGATTATTATTTTTTCAATGTGTACATTTTAAAATGTCCAAAATTATTGCATGCTATATTGAATGGAATTAATTGTCTCGACCCTTACTCCGTGGAATCTACTCATATTACTGTTTTAAATGAAACTTACTGTTTCTAGATAATTCCACAATATATTGAAGAAATGTTAAAAATTCTAAGAAATTGATTGTTAAGATATTGAATCATCATCAGAATGACAGAAGTTACATTTCATTTAATGCCTACCTGATGTTTAATAATTATTTTTGGCTAAACCAAGATGTCACCTACCTTATGATTGACTACAAGAAGTATATTATTATATTAACATATATTAAGTCAATCACAAAGTAGGTCACTTCTTGGTCTAGCCAAAATTAATTATTAAACATCAGGTGGGCAGCAATGAAATGTAACTTGTTGGATTCTGACTATAATATTTTTTAATATCAAAACAATTGTCAATATCTTAGAATTTTTAGCATGTTTTCAATATATTGTGGAATTATCTAGAAACAGTAAGATTCATTTAAAACTGCTATATTGAATACAATTGCAGATAATAAATACCTTTAATTCTTTCAGGGATCGTCTCCTGTATAAGCTCTTCTACTTTGACAGGACAGGACTGTTATATCCCCTTTCATTGAATAATCTAAAATATATGCATATTTAATAACATTTGATGAATTTATATGAAAAAATTACTCACCATCAAAAACAAGGAAGGCAAAGCAAACTTTCTTAATAACCAGCCTTCGACTTTTTCAAATTTTCACCGTCTTAGAAAATGAAGGAGACATATCCTCTATTGTTTCCTCTTCGTGAAATTGGATGATTTATTTCCACTGCGTACTAGCAAACAGGATTAACGAAAATGACTCGACCAGCAACACAAATTACGGATCAGTTTTCTATGACGAGCAATATAACATCGCGCATATGCAGTTATAGAAATCAATAAAATTTTATTAATAACCACGTTATAGTTTTCATCAATGTTTTGGAATTTTTTGAAATCTCCCGATTTCAGTTACTCTACAGGCTCTATAAATGGCACGTTCTGCAGTGTCCCTAGCTTGGTGGGGACGAGCAATATGACATCGCGCATATGCAGTAATGAAAATCAATAAAATTTGATTACTAACGACGTTACAGGTTTCGTTAATTTTGTGGAATTATCTACCGATTTTAGTTACTCGACAGGCTCTATACATGGCACGGTCTGCAGTGCCCCTAGCCTGGTCTATGTACCTTTCAGTTGATGACCGTCCCACACATCAGTAACGTGAGGACGTCAGTGGCGCGAGCTGTGAATTATTATTATATCCCAAAGATAAACAGTGATCTGCTAGACCACAGCGTAGCGATTAGGTAGGTGTTTTTATTTCTGATTATATCTTTATAAATGGACATTTTTTCAAAGATTATGTATATTTAAGCATGGCTGGTATTCCGGGATCTTCAAAAATGTATCCAGACGTCCCAAAATTTCAGTAATGTGCAGAAAATCTTTTGAATGTGCCAGAAGATTTTCATGAACTTGATTTTGATAACGAAGACGAATAGAAGACGCTGACTACTTGGAAAGTGAACACGACACTCACAGTGAAGAAAGCGCATCAGAAAGTAACGAAGAAGTAATGGTAGATAAAGAAGGATATTATCTAGGAAAAAATAAGTTTACATGGTAAATTGTTTTTGTTTTTGTTCTTATTTGACTTGCTACTTATATGTTGCAATTTTAGGTCAAAAAAGAGCCTCCTACCAACGTGCAAACAAGGCAACATAATAATATTATTGTTACACTCCCAGGACTTAAAGCTGCTGCAAAGTATCTTGGAAATTGTCCAACCCCTGAAGAAGTATGGAGGCTATTACTGTCGGATGAAATTATAAATGGAATTATTTTTCATACAAATAAAAAAATTACCGAAGCGAAAAATAAATATAAGGATCAATCACACCCAGCACTTAGGCCATTAGATCAACTTGAAATGAAAGCCTTTTTGGGTCTACTTATTTACACTGCAGTTTTCAATTCTGGAAATGAGAATCTGGATTGTCTATTTGCCACCGATGGAACAGGCAGGGATGTATTCCGTTGCATAATGCCAAAAAGACGTTTCGAGTTTTTGCTTATCTGTCTAAGATTTAATAACGCAGAAACAAGAAATGGAAGGAAGGTTACTGATTCATCTGCAGCTGTATCAGCGGTATTTCAAAAACTGATAGACAACTTCCAAAAATATTATATCCCGGGTGCCGATGTGACTGTTGGTGAAATTCTTATACCATTCCGAGGTAAACGCAAATTTAGAATCTATTTGCCGAACAAACCGGCAAAATACGGCATCAAGGTCCAATGTCTAGCAGATGCTAGGATTAATTACTTGTATAACGCCTACATTTATACAGGGCAGGGTTCTGATTGCCATACACTTTCAATCGAATAAAAAAAGTTTGGTATCCCCACACAATCGGTTATTAGTTTATGCAAAGGTTTACAAAAATCGCATCGCAATGTAAAGGGAGACAACTGGTTCAGCTCTATGCAGCTTGTTGATAAACTTAAGAAAAGAAGCTTAACCTAAAAAACAATAAAGCAGAGATTCCACCAAAGTTTCTTCCGCATAAATCAAGGAAAATAGGATCTTCGCTATATGGATTTCGGGAAAATATAACGCTTTTGTCGCACGTTCATAAAAAATCTAAAGCCGTATTAGTTGTGTCGTCTATGCATCACTCTAAGTCAAATACTGTTGACGGCACAAAACCTGAGATCATAGAGTATTAAAACAAAACCAAGGGGGGCGTTGATTCTTTGGAAAAAAAGTGCGCCTGTTATAGTGCCAGCTGAAGGACTCGTCGTTGGCCAATGGCAATATTTCTGCAAATGTTGGATGTTTGTACGATAAATGCATATATTATGCACCAATGCTATAAAGATGCCCGTAAATTGGAACGCATCAACTTTCTAGAACATTTAGCCAAGTCGTTAGTATCTCCATTGATGGAAAGACGATTGCAGAATAAAAAGATACCCAGAGAACTGAAACTTACTTTGGAGCGAATTCTAAACAATACAACTGAAAATATCGAAATGGTAGCTGAAGAAGAGCGTTTGGAAACTTGGAAGTTATGCCAAATTTCTCCATCAAAATGGAAAATAAAAACTCAGTATTTATGTGTTAATTGTAAAAAACCGATTTGTTTGCAATGTTTCCAAAAAATTAGTTTAGAATGTGAAGGAAACAAAAATGTTCGAAAATTATTTTATTATTTTGTATTCTTCATAATTTAGAAAATAAAGTTTTTCTGATTAAAAAAGGGTTTCTAAACTTTTAAGTTTTATTTGAACCAAATTCTAAGTAATATTTGAGGTTAATTAGAATTTTAACACGAATTTTAATGGAGCGTCTGTCAGACCACACTGTAGCGGTTAAAGGAATTCCTTTAACCGTAGCCGTTGAAGGTTAATGTTGACTCATTATTTCCATACTGCTCCATAGCTTTTAACCTCTTTGACTAGCTATTTTCTAGTTCTTTACTTTATATCATACATCATATCATTACCAAACCGCAGTTTGTGTTCAGTTTTCCTTTGATAAGTATACAGTCTTAACATGTTCTCCGAACGTGAGGAATTGAAATCGAAAAACGAAGAGCAAGAAAAGAAAAAATTCAAAAATTGATGCACGCAGGGAACGTAAAAAGAATATTTCCAGTGACAACTCTAAATAACAAAACATGTCAGATGCACATTGTTCTAAATTATATATTAATTTGCGTGATCAGACTAGAAATAACAGTCTCAAGTCAATAATCATTGAAGATGGGAAAGATGAGGAAAACGAACCCTTCCAAGAGACTGATGATGATATATCTTGCATTTATTGCAATGGGTTATTTATGGCATTAAAATCTAAGGAAACTTGGATCCAGTGTATGCTGTGTCTGTTGTAGGATCATTTGGAGTGTTTAGATGTAACTCCAATATTAAAGACATTTATTTGTGACTTGCGCAATTAATTTTTACTAATATTTTGATACTATGTCATTTTGGACGCTCCCAGTGTCTAAAATGACATATTTCAACTAATAACATTTTAGGTATACGTTCCATTTATTTTTCATTATATTACGTTTTTCTTTAGGACATATATCGATTATTGACTTTTATTTACCCTTCTGTGAAAAAATTATCAAAATAAAGCAATACAAAAAAATAATGATCATTTTTTTTATAAAAAGTATGTCATTATAGGACACCTTCCCCTATATTTATTTGTCTAAAAATTGCATAAGTTTCTGAAATTGGTACTCTCAAATAATGAAAATAGGATACTTTCCTCAAAAATATCTCATCTAACACACGCTGGCAAAAATCGAACTAGATCAGTATGATATCAGCTCTAAATAATTCGACAATTATAGTGTTACTTTAAGTAAATAAAATATTTTATCTACTCAATCGTGCAGTGCAAAATAACTAGTAATTTCGAAGTAAATTGTAAGTAGATAAAGTTCTTTAATACGTAAACAAGCATTTATTGTAAATCGGTACACATCCATTATTCCGTATACACTGATAATAGCGATAAGATAAGTAAGTCCTGCTGACTACTAGGTCCGTATCTACCCAGAAAATAAAATCTTAAATGCAGCGACCGACTAATATATAACGACGAGCACGGAGATCATATCTCCAATTCACCTTCGAACTCGTTAACATCAAACAATTTACCCCGAAACAACCGTCTATCATATGCAGCGGCAACAAAAAAAACTCCGACACCATTCCAATTTCCTGACAAACAGCAAGCCATCCTATTCAACTCTGTAGAAAATGCAAAAATCGTCGACTATTCTATAGCTTTGGGTTGCTCCGTACACCCCAAGGAAATTACCTTCGCCTCAAGAATTTCACAAAACAGAATATGCATTTTCTTAAGCTCTAAAGAAGTAATAGACTCCTTCTTAGAAAATCCTCGGTCAATAAAAATCAACAAGCCAACGAATTATACTATCCAACGTCTGCCCTAGCATTCGTCAATTCTAGAAACAGAACTCCTAAAACTAGGCCTCACCCTGCTGTCACCAATCAACTTTCTTAAAATAAATGTATCTCGCCCAGAACTTAGCCAAATTCTTAGCTTCCGACGACAAACCTATATCACTCCCCTTGGAATAAATACAAGAATACCATCATTTGTCGTAAACTTTGAGAACACCTCGTATAGACTTTTCATAGCTATCGACAGCCTCGAATGTTTCACTCACTTGCAAACATGTAGGACACTTAGCCGCATCATGTCCAACACTAACATCCAACAACACAGCATCACCATTGAACTCCTCACAACCTACCAACCGACAGACGTGGCCAGCATCTCATCAAATAGTTCACATAATCAAACTATATGCACACCTTCACTAAATGAGAACAACGAAAACTCCGAAGAAAACAATACTGCAGAAAACGGGACAATCTTTGTGACGCTTAAATCAAATAAAAGCTAAATGTAACAAATCTACAATAGTGGAAATTGAATTAAGAGAACCAAATGAATTTCTAAATGAACAGTTAGTTTTATCAACCGATAAAAAAACCGCCTTTCTCCAGACTATATTATTCTGATCGATTACCCGTGAATGTGCAGGCGGTGGTCCGTCACTAGCTTTTAGACATTGGAGATGGGTGGGGTTCACAAATACCAATACTCAAAATTTATAACGCACCACAAGATTCTCACCGCTTGGCACAGATGTATGACTAGAATCTTGAAGAGCCAGATGAATAAGTTTTAATCAATAGAATAATAAGCCTATACTATATCTTACCACGAGCCTGTTACCCTGGTTATCTGGTACCTATTTATTATAACCAACCAACACAAGGGCAACTAAATAGAAGAGCAAATTCCTGGTTGATGATACAGTTGATTTATTTAAACTTCGTCCTGAACGTTTAGTTAATTGGGAACATTAATTAAAGTTTAGCTGTTAAACATTTGTGACATGATAAGGAAGTTCAAATAATACTTTAAAATTAAGTTGAAATCTGAAGGTTGAGTTATAATATGAAAATTCAAATAATGATCAAGGTTCAATTTACATATGATTTAAACAATGCAATGTCAATTTACTGTATTACTTAAAAATACACCACATAATAATATGATCTTAAGTCAGAGTGATAATATACTATTTCCTCGATAGGGAAAGATTACCTAACAATTTAATGTAAGACAGAAATTGTATCTATATGATACCTATTTCGCTCTGAAGGAGAATATTTCGAAGTTTTACTAGCAGGTGGTGTCTACCCAGATTTCCCGATGTGCGCACAACGAGTTTACAGCATAGGTAGCTGTGGCTCACCTTTGTAGTAAGTACTTAGATAGATAACGTAAACTTGTTGACAAATATTAATGCAAATGTAAAAGAGGTGCACACACCATTTAAATGTAAATATCTATAATGAAAATAAAACTATATCTATCACTTAGCTGCACTTGGATGGCTTCTCAATCCAAGAAACGGTCAGTTAATCACTCTGCCCACAGGGTGCTCTAAGAATATATACTGAGGGAACCTCTCACTTATCTTGAACCCGCCACACAAAAAAACCCTAAATTAAATGAATTAATTTAGTATTATGCACAAAACTATACTCATACAACGGCACAAATTAAACCAGAAAGGTTTAGTCAAAAGCATCTTACCTCTTTCAATCCAGAGGGTTCCTTTTTAACTTCCTCAATCGTCTGTGCATCAAGAAACGTCCAGGAATGTATAAATCAGTATAAATACTCAAAGTAGGGTCTATAAAGGATAGCAAAATGTGAGAATATACCTCATGAAACTGATAAATGTAACGATATACCTGAATAAAACCTCAAAATAGGGCTACCAGTCTCTCGGGGTGATTGATCCCTATATAAGGAAGTGGTGCCAATCACGAAATCCAATCTTGCATCCACAGCAGGCCAAATGCAAGAACCAGTTACCGGAAAAACCGCATGAGCGCTTCTCAAAATCCCCAAAATGGGTGAAGAACAGCAATCTTCGAATGGAGAAGTCCCAAGCACACCACACTGAGATGGGGCCTAACGATTCGCAATGAACCGAATCCACAAATAAAATGTCACCGGCATGGTGACCAAATCGTTCCACAAACTTAAAACCAGTAAAAACCACATTCCAGCAATTTTTCTACCATCAAAAAAACTACACATTTTTATAAGAAAGGTTCCTCGAACACTTCCCTTAACCAAGACATACGGCTCCTCGAAAATACTATTATTGGCCAAGACATACAGCATGTATGACTATCTCCTTTTGTAAACACAACCAAGCCGTACGAGACAAGGATATACGCAATGAAATTATAAACGTGACCAACGTATACAAGTCAACCATAAGATGTATAACGGGCTGTCTACCTTCGAGCATAGTGTCAACAATTAAATATTGAATAACCTTCCAGAACAGACTTAAGTTGGTGGATTCACCACCCAGATATTGAGTATTTCCAAAGACGCTTATGAATACTTCATCCGACCGTAAAAATGGAATATATATTAGGTGAGAATTGGCAAGCAGCAGGCCACATACCGAAACCAAGGCCTTAACGTTGGAGAAGATTTGACATTAACGCATGACAGTCTATAGATGAACAATAACAAGCTACTTTTGTGAAAAGATATTGTTAAAAATGGTACAAAAGGACGATAAAAATGCCCCCTGCAAGGCAATATGGGCACAGTATCGGTCTACCTGGTAATACGACTATACACGAATACCATGATGAAGGTTTTATGTCTAGGAAATCAAATTAAAGGAGCAACACACAACCAAGATAGGTAACCACATTATAACCAACCATACGCAACAATATTAATATCTTATCATTTTCAGGAACCATTAGGAGCAGTAGTGGGTACAGGGTGTGACGAACAATAAATCAAGATTTAGTATGTTGTTAAATTGTGAAATTATGATTATAAATAAAAGATATAATGAAAAATACCTCCGGGGTTGATTTACAATCAATGGCTAGGTAAGAACTAATTAAAAATATTGTAACGTGATTAGGAAATCATTTTAAAGTCGAAAAATTAACGGTACATCGTTACATCCCAAAACACAGTCCAAGAAACCCCAACGAACACTGTTGAACGACAAATATCGGATTCAACCCCACCGATCGAAGACCTCAAACAAAAACCCGTATTTCAAAGACCCAACACAAAGAAAAGAAAATCAGAAAAATCAATACAAGAAGAAATGCATCCGTTACAACAAATTTTCGAAGACAACTATGACAATTTTATGCTAAATTTTAACCAAACTCTAATTTTTTTCAATCATTCTTCCATACCGCAGACATTTTGGATTTTCTTGAAACGTACACAGACGACATACTAGGGTTACTAAACGATATGAATACAATATATGCCCAATGCTCAAAACTGATGAAAACAAGAATATCAAAGGTAAAGCGAAAACTTAACTACCAACTCGGGACATCCGCAACACTAGACAGCGATCTTTCCTCCTCCCAAGAAAATCCTTAGCTCTTATCATTCAAGTCAATACTGCAATGGAACCTTAACGGGTATCATACTCGTAATGAAATGTTTCTGATCTCTCAAAGCACCCCATCAATAATCTGTCTTTAGAAAACCAACTTTAGAGGTTCCTATCATGCCGAATTGGAAAATTTTGAATGTTTTTACAGGAGCAGAACCAATAGCGATAAGGCAAGTGGCAGAGTAGCCATATACGTCAATGAGACATTTGGAACAAAGCATATAACTTTAAATACATCCCTAGAGGCTGTCGCTGTCACCTTCGACAGCGACAGAAAAAATCTCAATATGCAACCTCTATATTCCACCCAATGAAATTCTCACAATCCACGCTATCAAGGAACTACTTCAGCACATCCCTTCCCCTCGTATCTTATTAGGAGATTTCAACAGCCATAGCTCATACTGGGGATCTAAACACAGCTTATCGAAAGGAAGAGTTATTGAACAACTGCTGGAAAATAACAACATAAATATCCTTAACACAGGAGAACCTACAAGATTCAACATACAATCCGGGGACTGCTCAGCTATCGACTTAACTATGTGCGATCCTGCCCTACAAACTTCTTAAACTCGGATGTCTACTATTACTTATATGGCAGCGATCATTTTCCCATATTTATAATACTACAGCCAATACCACTCCTTTCTCAACATGGAAAATAAACCAAGCTAACTGAACACTCTTCTGAGACCAAGTGAATCAATGACTCTGAGACATTCCGAACCCCGCTACATCAAATATAGCCACAACCTTCTCACAAGTGATATTACAAGCATCTCATATGGCAGTTGGCAAAACCAAAAGTCTCAAAATTCACACCCCGGCCCTATGGTGGAACAATAAATGCAGCGAAGCCATCAAAAAATACAAGCAAGCCTTTAATGAACATCGGCCACACCCTAAAACTGACAATAAAATAGAATATAAAAAATACAGAGGTGAAGCACGTTATCAAATCAAAAAAGCAAAAAAGAAAGCTAAAAAACCTTTGTATCATACATCACAATTGCACACCCGTCTCTACCATGTGGGAAAAAATTCGTCAGCTAGCCGGACAACGGCATAACAGTGAAATCAAAATTTTAAAACCTAAAGACAAAACGATCTCTACAGCAGAAGATATAGCAGAAATATCCGCAGACCATTTTGAACAAAATTCCAGTAACGATAATTACACTCCACAATTTCTCCAATACAAAATTAGAAATGAAAAAGAGGAAATTCAAGTTACATATAACGACAAAGACTGCATGAACTCTACTATTTCATTAGAAGACCTAGACGACCCCTTATTTAACACGACAAGTTCATCTCCCGGCCCAAGCGACGTTCCTAGAATCTTTATCCAAAAATTAAGCTATAGTGCGAGAAAATATCCCCTTGATATCCTAAATACAATTTGTATACAACATCACTTCCCAAAATCTTGGTCAGACTCGTATATAATTCCCATCCTTAAACAAACCTCAAAAACCAAAATCAGACCCCTACTCCTACAGACCGATTTCTCTAACGTCGTCAACTTGTAAATTATTCGAAAAGATTATAAACCAAAGGCTAAGATGGTTCTGGGAAAACAAACAGCTCCTTATTCCTGAACAAACCGGTTTTCGCCAAAACAGATCTACCACCGATAATCTAGTGGACTTGGAATCCGAAATTCACGAAGCGCTAATAAACAAGCAGCATTGTTTGGCTGTTTTTATGACATAACAAAAGCTTATGATTGCACATGGAGATTCGGTATCATTAAGAAGCTATAATCCTGGAGCATAAGCGGACATTTACTAAAATTCATTCAAAAGTTCCTTCAATTTAGAACATTCAGAGTACGATCAAATGGAAAAATATCAACACTCAAAATTCCAGAAAACGGAGTACCTCAAGGATCAGTTTTGAGCATGACTCTATTTTCAGTGGCAATCAATGACATCATGAAACCCTGTCACTTACCGGTGAAAGGCAGGCTTTATGCGGATGACCTCGTCCTTCTACTAAGAGGAACAAACCTAAAATTCACCCAACGGATTCTCAAAGCCACACTAGACAACCGGATTCAATTTCTCGACCGAAAAAACAAAATGCCTCATCTTCTCAAAAAAAGGGATAGGAAGTAACCCAGTAATAACAATAAAAGGCAAGGATCTAACCTTTGTTACGGAAACAAAATTTCCTGGTCTAACTTTTGACAGCAAACTATCCTGGAAAAGCCAAGTTACAAACCTAAAGGGTGCCTGCCACCAAGTCATAAACATACTAAAAGCTCTTCCAAATATTTCTTGTGGAAGCGATGCATCAACTGTATTGAGCATATACACATCTTTAATAAGGTCAAAAATCGATTATGGTTCAGTTGTATACAACTCGGCTAAAAAGTCCGTCCTAGAACAACTAGACGTCATTCAAAACACTGGACTACGCATTGCACTAGGAGCTTTTTTTGTATGAGCCCCATACTTAGCATGAGTTGTGAAGCAGGTCAAATTCCCTTAGACTTCAGGAGGGATGTTCCAAGTTTGTCCTACGCTAGCAAAGTTTCAGCCACACCATAAAACCCATCGTATCATAATGTCCATGGCAACCGTTTCAACTCGTACTTCTCAACTCACCCCCGATGCCATTCGCCATTTTCCGAGCGACTCCACAAATATTCCATAACATTTCCCACAATTGACCATCCCAGCAAAAGTTCTCCCCCACCATCGACCATACACCAACCGCAAATAATCACAGAATTATAAAAATTTGATAAACACGAAATCTGAGCAGCCGGTATACAAAACCACTTCAGTGACAACAAACAAATTCAACGACTATCATCATATATACACTGATGCTTCTAAAACAGCCGAAGGAGTAGGAACAGCAATATTCTCCAAAACTCACAACGCCAAATTCAAGCTACACAACAACTTCAGCATTTTCAACGCAATCTTAGAAGCCTCGATGCACATTAATAATTCCGACCAAAACAAATTTACAAATATGACGAAATCAATGAGTGCCCTGTGCAAGATCAAATGCATGTACCCCAATAACCCTGTCCACAAGGAAGTTAACAGTAAATTCCAGAACACCGCAAAAAGGGGAAAAGAGGCAGTATTTATCTGGGACTCTCACATATCGGAGTCTGTGGAAACAAGTCAGCGGACCATCTGACACGTGAAGCAGCAACAAATGATGTTTCTGTTCAACTAAACAAGATAGTGCTCGGTGACCAAAAATCGTAATTCAAAAATATAGTTCGCAGTGCGTGGAAAATCAAGTGGTCGCAGTACTCCGAGAAGCTAAGTGAAATTGAAGAAAATGCGCTATCCTGTCTATCTACCATCTAGGGAAAAGTAAGTGATACTCTCACACCTTCGAATCGGCCACATTCGCCACACACACCTCCATCTTATCACAAAAGAAAATATTCCTTATTGTGGTACATGCCAAACTAACATAACAGTAAAACATATTTTAGTGGAATGTCAAAAACTCAACAACACCACGAATAAATCAACTTTGCTCAGAACATACTCAGAGGCAATAGCAACATGGACAACATTATTAAGTTTCTTAAGGAGATTAACATGAAAGATATTTGAAAATAAAACGTTTATACCCCATAATTAATAACATAACTATCGATCTATAATGCTAATGTAGAGAATACACTTTATATTAACGTATAACATAAATAACTTCCATTACGGAATTATAATTGTTATGCTTATAACCTCAGTGGTTCGGGCGACAATAAATAAATAAAATAAAATTCTAACACACGATATTGTGCCTATTTCTTTAAACATATTTATTTTTGACGTATAATTCGGTTCAACACTTTTCGAAGCTTTTGGGAACAATTTTGCATTTACTACATTGGCAACGTCACAATATGGTTAGGGATGTAAACACAATAATAAATTTGGATAGTAAATATTCCAATTGGAGTATATTGAAGAATGAACACTACTGATTCGAACACGAAAAAAATTACATGGAAAATGCCATTATACTGTGGGTTATTTCTGCAAAAACTAATATTATTTAGAATTAAATACCATAAATTTAAATGAACTCATTCTTAGAAAACGTAGGTACTCATCAAATAAATAAACAAGAACATTAAATAAATTTATTGTAACATTTCTAATGCTTATTGCGATGAGTCAGATGATTAATTTGTTGTTTTTCTTCTATTTGTCCAAATATAGCATGCGAATTTGAGTTCATCACTCAAAGCATCGCAGTAGTCAACCTAAAACATAATCATTATCTAATAAGAGTTTAAGCAACACGCTCTCCTAACAATAAAATATAATATAACGATGAGACGAATTTGATTAAGTATATGAGCTCAGCTGTTATTGATGAATATGATGAGAGAATACTGGAGATGTTAATTAATCACTTTAATTTCGAAGAATCTCTTAGCCGAATTACTTTTCGCCAAAGTGGACGTAAAAGGAGAAAAAAATAGCTTCTATATACAATACAAAAAATATAGAAATATATTAAGCTTATAGGCCAGTCAGATCGTATAAAAACAAACACTAAAATTACAATAACTGCGATAAACTTGCTTTTTTGATATGTTGTTTGGATCCAAATTTGCAACATTATAAAATGTAAGTGCTAAAAACAGCTAATTTTTTTAATTTTGTCAAAAATATCAAGTGACATTAGAAAAATAAATGTAAACTGACAGATATATAATAAACTTCAACTTGACAATTGAATTTTTGAAAACGTATGTAACATCATTTTTGAAAATTACTATTAATAAAACTTATTTACGAAACAGCTCGGGTGCTTTATTTTCAACGAACTCATATTTTCTTTATGGTACCGAAACCAGGGAAGTTTTATTGTTTAGTAATCTATTATCGGATCGAACTAAAACGATTATAATGGATTTAGTACTTCGAAAAACGTTACGCGAGTTAGAGAACTAGACATTTCTATAAATAAATAATAATATTATATTACGGTAAATAAGATGAGAAATGCAGAGTTAGCTTTGTTCTAGTATATATATTCATTTCCATTATTATTCAAGTTGTTGTTTGGCTTTAGTGGTTAAGATACTTTTGTTTAGCATTGTCGATTTATTAGCTTTGTAGCAAGTATTATAATTTTTAGTATATTTTGAAAATACAGTTTTTTTAAAAATAGTTTTCCGTGTTAAAAATATATAATTGGCGCAGTCAGTAGGATCTGTGCCGTCGTGTAAAAACTTTGTCGAATCGTTCGTATAAAGAATTCACGATTTGGTGTTTCAACATCGAGTGCAGATTCCAGAATCTACTATCTACGAAGAAAGAAGAAACCGGAGCTCTTCAAATCAATTGTAAGTGCCAAGTTTCCTTTTTTACTTTTCCATACCTCTTTAAAGGAGTAGGAGATATTTTTATATTTATTATTATTATTATTATTATATATATATATATATATATATATATATATATATATACTTGTTGCCGAATTTATTTTATGAATGCATTGGAAAATTCATTGGGAACATTCAATAAATTGAATATTAGAGAAAATAATATAACTAATAATAATTTTGAGAATCAATTTCATCTGTGAATATAAACGAAATGGCTACTGCTACTGTAAAAACCCAATTGGTATTTATTTAAAGTGAATTTAGAAAATATTAAACCATTTGATGGTAATAGTAATACGTTAAATAAGTTTATAGTCAAGTGCGAGAAATTAATCGAAACATACGCTATACATAATGACGCGGAAATAAACAACCATATATTGGATTGTATACAGGAAAAACTTATAGGAAAAGCTGAAGCCATGGTGGGCAATCTAAAGGAATCAAACACATGGCACAAGATTAAAGAAGCCTTGAAACAGTGTTTCTCAGATCGAAGAGATCTGGACTGCATCGTGCAGGAATTAACACGAACAAGGCCATTTAAAAATGAAAATCTAATCGATTTCTGGGCTAGACTTCAATTGCTAAAAAGAAAAATTATTCAGAGAATCAGTAATGACTTTACTCTTACTGAAAATGATAAGAGATGCAACATAAATCATTGTGATAAGACGGCACTGAACACCTTTGTTTCAGGATGTACCGGTGTCCTTAAAAACAATATGCATTTGAAAAAGCCTAACTCTTTAGAGGATGCAATGGCTTATGTCGAAGAATTCGAGAATTTTGAAAGATTATACGGTCATTTAAATGAGTCGAGATCCTTCAAAAATTCTAGTAGTTATAAATCACCTAATAATAATTCATATAATTATAATAATAATAATCGAAGTCAGAATGATAACTATTCAAATTATGCTAGAAATAACTATAACCAATATCAATGTTCCCAACAACGACAGAACTTTTCAAGCCAACCAATTGATATAAAGCCACAACCACAGCAACCTCGACATTATCCGACTAATGCGCAAGTATTTGGTCCAAAAGAATTGTTTTCAGGCCACACCAAATACCTGTACATAATTTACCTAGACCGGAGCCTATGTCTACTACATCGAGAAATTTAACGGATTCTCCAAGGAGAAATAATAATTCTATAAATCGAAATAATAATAATAAAAACAATAATACTGGTAATAATAATAATGATAATAATAGATTTAGAAATACTAATAATAATTACTTCCAAAATAATAATCAAAATCCGAATTTCATATCCGAAGAATTATATAACAATGATTATGATAAAACGGAAGAAATAGAAGAAATTGAGAAAATAAAAGAAACAGTTAATCCGTTAGAGGAATTTGAAACTTTCGTTTTTACAGAGGAAAAGTATGCTAGAGAACAAAATCAAAATTTTCAAAAAAACTCATCAGAAAAGAAAACTGAGGTAGTAGAAATAAATACCGCTTCAAATAACCCACTACCATATATAGTGTGGCTACAATAGTGGAAATTAAATTAAGACAACCAAATGAATTTCTAAGTGAACAGTTAGTTTTATCAACCGATAAAAAAACCGCCTTTCTCCAGACTATATTATTCTGATCGATTACCCATGAATGTATAGGCGGTGGCCCGTCACTAGCTTTTAGACAGTGGAGATGGGTGGGGTTTACAAATAGCAATACTCAAAATTTATAACGCGCTACAATATTCTCATAGGATACTTTTCATCCCGTTCGACAGCATTCCCGTGTGACTTGACATGAAACGTCAGTCACTATAAAACGTGGTATAACAAAAAAGAATCAGACTTGGAATAACAAAACGCAAATGACAGCTATGTAATTGACGTATAATGACAGCTATGTAATGACGTATGGATGACAATTTGATATTTGTAAGAAATCAATGATAAAACTATTTCTATCAAATAAATAATTAACAATTATAATGTAATGATAGTGCCATTGCCCATTCGTATGAACAGTGAAGTGAACTATAAAACTCGGTATGGTTGAAAATTTGAGTTTTTAGGTGGAATGAAGTTTAAATTGGAACGGGAACGTGAATATGATCACCAGGAATTAGATTTAGTAGTTCAAACGAATGTACCTCTGTTGAATTACCAACAAGAGGAAGTTTATGATACTTTAATGAAGGCAATCGATGATGAAAATGGTGGTTTATATTTCCTAGATGCCCCTGGTGGAACTGGCAAGACATTCCTCATGTCTTTAGTTTTAGCAACTGTTCGGGCGAGATCTAACATAGCAGTTGCAGTTGCTTCTTCTGGAATAGCAGCCACATTGTTAGAAGGATGCCGTACGGCTCATTCAGCATTCAAATTACCGTTAAATCTTCAAATTATTGAAGAACCAACGTGTAATATTGCAAAACACTCAGCAATGGCCAAAGTTTCAGCGGTATCGAAAATCATCATCTGGGACGAATGCACAATGGCGCATAAACGTGCATTAGAAACACTCAACCGAACATTAAAAGATTTACGCAATGACTCGAGATGTTTTGGAGGAGCAATGATTTTACTGTCTGACGATTTCCGCCAAACACTGCCAGTAATTCCAAGATCTACGGCTGCCGACGAAATAAACGCTTGCCTCAAATCGTCAAATCTATGGCGCTATGTGAAGAAACTGCAACTGACAACAAACATGAGAGTTACATTGCTTAATGATACATCTGCTGAAGATTTCTCGGAGCAATTGCTGACTATCGGTAATGGTCAAGTACCTGTCGATGAATCGAGCGGATTAATATAATTTCCAAATAATTTTTGTAATTTTGTCTCATCAAAAGACGAACTTATCAACAATGTATTTCCAGAAATTATTTCTAACTACAAAAATAATGAATGGTTGAGTTAGCGAGCAATTTTAGCGGCTAAGAATAAAGATGTAGATGACCTAAACTACATAATACAAAATAAGATCATTGGAACAATGCATTCATTCAAATCTATTGACTGCGTCACAAATGAAGATGAAGCCACCAACTATCCAATTGAATTTTTAAACTCTTTGGACGTGCCTGGCTTACCACCGCACAATTTACGCCTAAAGGTTGGCTCCGTAGTAATCATGCTTCGAAACATAAACCAACCAAAACTGTGCAACGGTACGCGTTTGGTGGTTAGAAAATTGATGAACAATGTAATTTACGCTACGATAATGATAGGAAAATTCGAAGGTGAGGAAGTTCTCATTCCGAGAATACCGATGATCCCAACCGATATGCCGTTTGAATTTAAAAGACTTCAATTTCCGATACGTCTTGCATTTGCCATGACCATTAACAAATCACAAGGCCAATCGTTAAAAGTTTGTGGTTTAAATCTAGAACATTCATGTTTTTCCAATGGTCAATTATACGTGGCATGTTCACGGGTCGGACATCTGCGTTGTTTGTTTTTGCGCCTGATAATAAAACAAAAAATGTCGTGTATCACAAGGTACTTAAATGAAGAGCAACCCATGTACTAAAATACAGAAATAATTATGAATGATTAATGTAGGTATTTAATTTTTTTTGTATTTTTTCCAATTAAAAAAAAGTCTGCTTATTTGTTGCCATTAAGGCGGAACAAAGTTCGCTGGGTCAGCTAGTTTTGAATAAAATGGATACGTCTATTGACAGTTGCTAAGTGGATTGCTATGGAAGCCGTGTGATTTACTTTACAGCCGTGCGTTTTATTTTACCGTGCGTAATAGACGTCTTCCATTGATTGCCGACTGTGTGTTTTTGACTACTTACAGGGGTGGTCGTGGGTAAAACTTATTTACGAAACATCTCGGGTGCTTTATTTTCAACGAACCCATATTTTCTTTAATTTTTGTGCAAAAAAATTACGTAGAAAGGCTATGACGAAAAAGGTCACTATTACTTTTGTAAAGTAATGGCTGCCCTTTAAAAATCTACTGAATATTCCATACAACAATGTTTGAAGTAATAATTTTATCAAAATTTTCAAAAAGAAATTATTTGAATGAATTAAATAAGCATTTTCCTAAAAGAATATTCGATTATAACCAAAATTCAACAGATACCTTTCCTCGATTTTTATAGATATTATCAAATTTAAATTTCTCAAAATAACTACGTCAAATGAAGCCTCCATCTCTGTCACCGAGATAAAACGAGACGGTCAACATGTAAGAGCGAGAAAGGGTGTACATCAAAGTCCTGCAGGCTTTCGCTTCGTCCAAGATATAGCGGAAAGTGTTCCCATACCTTCGCCCGCCACCTCCCTCTGACTCTATCGTCGGCAGGATTGAAAAAAGGGAAATGGTAAATTTCCGACCAAAATATCAGGTACAGTGAGGTGTCTATGGGGAAATTATAATGGGAAAGAAGTTGTAACAAATTTAATCACCTTCTTACCGAGACTAGCGGTGCGTCTGTGATTTAAGAGAGAAAAAAGAAAAAATATTGTAAAAATATTTATAAAAACTATCAATTAACAAACCATCTATTATTTGCCTGTAACTAAGCTCACCGCCACTGTTAAGCTTAAGTTAACCTACGCGTCGTCTTTAATGGACAAGGAGTATCATTATCAACTTCGACTAGGGGGTATTTCCCCTCTTTGATGTCGATGCGGAGGCTGATGCCTATTTGCAGAGCAGGAGAGACATCAATCACTTCTCCAATGGCATCATCTGGGTCGTCTCCATCTCCTTCTACCTCCTCGATTGGGGCATTGGTGAACTCACCCCCCTTACACTATTTTCAGAGTGTAGAACGCTTCATCCCAGCCAACCTGCTTGAGCAGGACCCACTACAACCTTTCATGCACTTGCGGGAGACGTAGTTGAGGTGTTGGGGACATGTAGGTCGTGATTGTAATCAAACCTGAGTCTATTTGATGCCATCCCAATCAGTAGGGGTCTTGTGTACACCCAACCACTCCTGAACCTGGTGGTAGGTCGTTAATGAATGAAACTTGACTGCATCTTTGGTGGGTGGTACGGGAGCAAATTTTTTTTTGTTGCTCACCGAGGCCCTCATAAATAAGGGATTGCGCAGAGTGTTGAGAGCTTATTGGCTATCTTCGCCATACAGAGCAATTGAAAATGCCTTGCGTGCACTCACTATATATTCTGGAAGGGAAATTGGCTGCAAAAACACTTCCAGCTGGTGAGCGAGTTCGAAACGTTGCTCCAACAATTTGCCTTCTTACCCCAACTCATGTACTACGTGACAGTTTATATCTACACTCATTTTTCAACTTTTTGAGGAAAAACAGCAAAAACTCAGCGTGCTTACATTTTAAAATGCTGAAAATCTGGAGAAGTACTATCTAGGTGGCTCCAAACGACATACCAAAAAAGCAAGTTTACCGCAATTATTGCAATTTCGAATGTAACATATGACTGGCTTACTAGTTTATGAATCAAAGTAGATTCTTCATGAGTGGCTATATAAATCAAAATACGATATTAATTAAAGTGTCGTATTAACAAGAAATTAAGTGTAACGTTTGAGGTGAATATATTGGATGAACTGAGGTTTCTATGATAATTTAACGTCAGAGTTCATTTCATGTATAGGAGTACGAGAAAATTTAGTACTGTTGAATATGTTTTAAATCTAAATAAATTAATACATTTGGAAAAATTTTAGTTCCTGAATTATGCATCCATTAATAGTCATAGATTTCTTGATTCATTTGAAAGTATAAAACTTTCTTGCTGGTAATTTATTTATTTACAGAAGCAAACAGGTTTTCCTTATTCTATGCAAATGTGATTACAAATTAGTACTAATACTGCAACGCTTGCATATAGTTTATGCGACAAAAACGACTGAATGTACACATAAAGTTAATTCTCTAATATTAGATCTGCAATAGATATTTTAAATTTACACAGTTTAATTCCTATCAGTCCAGTATCGAGATTTCAACTTACGCTATTGTATAGCTGACAGATTCTATCTAGCAAATTTATCGAAGGTGTTAGTTCGATGATCGGGTATGTAGCAATTTAATTGACTGAGAAGATCAGCTGAGTCTATTAAATGATTAAATGGTTGCACAACTTATAAAGAAAAATTAAATCTCGACGTTTTCTCCTGCAGACTAATTTATCAATACAAAACTTTGACCTTAATGGCTTCAATTTGGCGACTTAGGCTTATATTGAAAATACTTGTAAATGACTTAACATTAGTAAAAGCATGGGTAGTACGTTTTATAAACCCAAGTAATTTATATCATTGAGAAACAATGTTAAAAATATGTGGTTTAAAGCTAAAGTTACCAGTGAGTAAAATACCAAGGTCTGTTATCTCCTTTACTCTCGTTAATTGAGCAGCCCCCATTGTATAATAAAAATGAATAGGGTTTTTTTGGCGACTGAATGTCAAAACAACACATTTGCTAGTGTTAAATGGTAATTTATTAGTTAGCGACCAATTATAAATTTCATCTATGTTGTGCTGTAATTGTAGATGATCATTTGAGTTATTTACTTTTGTGTAAATTTTCAAATCGTCCGCAAACAATAAACACTCAGATGTAATTAAGGAAGGCACTTCGTATATAAAAATCATAAGAAGTAATGGCCCTAGATTAGACCCCTGTGTTACACGAGATTCCGCCATAAATGCCTCAGACTTCTCACCCATGAAAGACACATATTGCCACCTATCACTAAGATAAGTTTCATAAAGTTTTAGTAAAGGATAGCTCATTCCCAGTAAATTTAACTTTCTTAAAATATATCGTGGTTTACTTTATCAAAAGCATTGGCGAAATGTGTGTATACCACATCAACCTGTTCCCCTTTATCCAGTGATTCAACTACATAATTGGAGAACTTTAGTAGATTTGTTTCCATAGACCTCTTATTACAGAAGCCATGCTGCTGATTACATAAAATAGTTCGAAAATGCGAATATAGTTTATCATATAATATATATTCAAAAATTTTAGCGCTACAGTTTGCTATGGCAATCGGCCTGTAATTACTGAACTCGTCCCTAGGTCCTTTTTTATGTATCGGAGTAACCTTTTTGATCCTAAACGCCTTTGGAGAGTAGTTATTGTTAAGTGATTCTTCTAACACAATTATGAGGGGGTATGTAAGATAATCGCGACAGGCTTTAAATATATATCCCGGAATACCATCGGGTCCGGCTGAGAACTTTGGTTTAAGCTTTTTAAAGGCATCGTGAATATCTTGAACAGTGATCCTAGTAAATTGTAAACAATTCAAGTTTAAACTATGATTATCTGCAGGATTAAAAAAACTCAGATGTCAGGTAGACGAGTTGTGTTCATACACCGACTGAAAATAGTTCGCAAATTGGGCTGATATTATTGATTTATCCGTACTATTAATGCGATCATTATCAGGATTCTTGAAACAGTAATCTGCTTTGATATATTTTTTAATATTCTTCACAAAATTCCAAAACAAATTGGGATTATCGTTGATGCCGTCTTCAATGTTACGGATGTATATGTTATATGCTCCTTTAATTTCATTTTTTAACAGAGTTCTTAGTCTTTTGATTTCATTTAAGTGATATTCAGATTTTTTTTGCATTGTTCTGTGTTATTCCTTCTCCTGCAACAAACGGATTATATGCGGAGTAAACCATGGATGGAATTTGGTATTTTTATTGTTACTAGATTTAAATTTGGGTACACAATAATCAAAAATATTATAAAGTTTATGATAAAATAAATCTACTGCAGTATCTACATCATCTATACAATCTAGGAACTCCCAATTGCAATCCCTTAGTAACTCGGAGAGTAAATCAAAATTAGCTCTCTTAAAATTATATTGATATGTTAGGTTGTCAATTTCCCGACATGTTTTACATTTTTTATCAATATTAATCAATTAAAATTATTTTGTTACCAGAAATATTAATTTCGATAAACACAGCCTCTAAATCCGTATCTACACTAAGTACCTTCGATTTAAATTTCTTATGTACTGCAATTAAAACACCGCCCCCTTTTTTTACCCGTTTTTGTAACATATCTGTCCTTCCTGTAAACCATTGGTTCCCAACAGGGGCGTTACCGCCCCCTATGGGCGCTGCAGCCTTTTAGGGGGGCGGTAGCGGATTCAGAAGCAAATAATAAGCAGTCAAGAGGAATGGCGAAATAAAAATGACTTAATAAGGGTTAATAAGCAGTTTTAAATTAACATTAATAATAATTATAATAATTATAATAATTTCTTTTAGTTCAGAATATAAGTATATGACTTGTCCTAGCACGTTGATAAGCGAACGCGCGATGTTCATACAAAATAACATGTTTCGATATGCTCGCAAACAGACAAGTTGAATCATGCACGAAATGAAACGTATAAAAGCAACAGCTCTACGAATTTCTTGTTAGTTTGTTGTATGTGCTTGGCCGCGATATATAGTCGTGAATCATTAGCTCTGCCGTAGTAAATAATCGTGAGTGGTGTGTCATTTTATAAACATTACTGCCTATAAATCTATTGAGAATTCAATTTTTGTATGAAAATGGCTGAATCTAATTCTAAATTAAAAAAGAAATGCCGGCAATACAGTATTGAATATTTAAAATATGGATTTGCGGAATCTTCTACAAACAAATCATTACCTATGTGTTTAATTTGCCGAAAAGTTTTTTCAAATGAAGCTATGAAACCTTCTAGGCTACAAGAATATTCACATAAAATGCATCCTGATAAGAAGAACAAAGATATATTCTATTTTCAAGAACTCGAAAAACAATATTTAAAACAGCCAACTATATCAAACCTTTTTGCAACGAGACGATGATGGGCTAGGAGCCTCATATAACGTTCCATTGTTAATCGCAAAGTCAGGAAAACCACACACCATTGGCGAGGAATTAATTTTGCCGGTAGTTGAAGAGATATTAAAAACTATTCTCCATCAAAAGACACCATTTGATATCACTAAAAAAATTCGTCTCAGGTATAATTCAGTGCAAAGAAGAATAGGTGAAATGGCAAATGACGTTGAAATATCATTATGCGATTACCTAAAGACTTTCAAATTTTCCATTCAACTCGATGAACCAACTCTACCAAGTAACGAAGCTCTACTCTTATCATACGTACAATTTATAAAAGAAGCAAAAATTTATCAACAGTTATTATTTGCTAAGAATTTGGAATCTGATACAAAGGGACATTCTATATTTAATATCATGCAAGAATTTTTTCAAGAGAAAGAAATTCCTATTAGCAATATTTTGTCTGCTGCTACTGATGGTGCTCCAGCAATGACCAGGCGTCATAAGGGTTTTATAGCACATTTGAGAAAAGCTGTGTCAAATGTACTCGCTGTACATAGTATTATTCACCGTCAGCATTTGGTTGCAAAAAAATTGAATGATCGTCTGCATGCGGCCCTCAATAACGTTATTAAAGCAATCAATATCATTAGAAGCAATTCATTTAATGACCGTTTTTTCATAAGCTTTGCAATGAAAATTATGAAGACTACAATCGCTTGCTACTGCACACAGAAGTACCTTGGCTCTCTAAAGGTGTTTTTCTGCATCGTTTTTTCAATCTATTTGAGTCAGTGTTGGAATTTCTTGAAGAAAACGAACAATTGCGCGAAAACCTGATTACGTCAAAAAATGATATCGCTTATTTGACGGACCTGTTTAAAGTATTTAATCAAGTTAATCTACAATTGCAAGGTGATGATTCAAATTTAATTAATACTAAACGTCATAGCTACTTTTGCAGGAAAACTTCTTATATTCAAAAGAAATCTTGGTAGAGGTGAGTACAACCATTTTTCCACATTATCAACAGTATCTGCAAAACCGGAAGATTTACTTACTTACTGCCATCACTTGGAAGTTCTTCATGTTGATTTTACAGAGCGATTCGAAGATATTCTAAACATGGAAATACCAAGTTGGGTTATAGATTCTTTCGCAAACACAGATACTGATGGCTCATCAAATTAGGAAGAGGAAATATCAGAACTCACAACTAACGAAGAACTGAAAGTAAAATTAAAACGAGGATATCAAGAGTTCTGGCTTCAAAAACTAATACCAGTTCTCTATCCTTGATTGTGGGCAATAGTACAGAAGTTGTTGATTGCATTTCCTTCGTCCTGTATGGCTGAGCGTGCATTCAGTGCAGTAACTGATTTGGTGTCAAAGAAGATGAACAGACTACACATCACTGAACGTGGCGATCTGCGATTGATGTTAACGGAATTGGAACCCCGATATTAACAAACTGGTAACACTCCACCAGCCTCAACCGTCTCATTGATTGTTTCTTTATTATTAATTTTGTATTTCTTATTGTATTGCATTTTTTATTTCTAGTGTGATTGTATTTCTTATTGATTCTGTGTGTATATTTAAAAGTTTAATAAACAATTTTATTGTACATTTGGTAGTCGTTTAATAAATTTCTACTTCATCATTCCTCTAAAATAAAATTTAGACTTTAACTGAAATTAAAGCAAAATTCAGATCAATTGGGACGGTACAGATGATATTAAAATAAAATTAACTACTTTGGACTAACCAGCGACTGAGGGGGGGGGCGGTTAAATTTTTGTTCTCTTCTATAGGGGGCGGTGGTACAGAAAAGGTTGGGAACCACTGCAGTGTACACGATATATCTGTCGTCGAAAAGTTCGGAATCAAATATATCTGAAAATCCAACTATGTTTCCGTAAGATCTATAATATCGTATGTTTCAAGTAGTAAATTATGTTTGAATTCAGTCGTTTTTGTCCGCAAACCTCGAATATTTTTAAAATACGTTCAAACTTTCATGATTAATTGTTATAGTATAGCTCCCTATAAAAAATAGAAACAAGTGGGAAAAAGTACAGTACATAAATTACGTATAAGACAAAAATAGAGAAAATGTAGTATAGAAATAAAATTAAGTATTATTTATAAACTGACCGGACTAAATTAAACGATTTCTCCAAATTTACAAACAGTATCCCCGAAAACATAAACAGTACACAAACATAAAAATAAAATTGATATCACTATATGTATAAATGTAAAAACATGACACTCTTCGACATAAAAAGTTACAGCAATATCCAAGTAGGTAGGTACACTTCAATGTCCCCGTTCGGATGTCTATTGCTGTGTTTTAGTAGACAGACTGAGAATCATATGTCTTTTAGTGTTCGTATATTCTTGACACCCCCATCTTTTTTCATAAACAGTTTGCCATCTTTAATCCAAACATTCCGGTTACCGTATTTCTGCTTAGCCTAATTTAGCATGTCATATCTGGATTTCGTAAGGTCTTCATTAATGTATATCCCTGTGCATTTTAATAATGTCCTAGCTTCTAATATCTCTTTCCTTTTCAGGTAGGTACACATATCTCTTATCACACTTCTTTTGATTCCAGTGTTGCTCGGATCTTTTTCACCGACCCCGTATAAATTATTAATATCACTTCCTGAACAATCAATTTTCAGTGTTTTATTGAACAATTGTAAGATAATTTCTAATAAATTTTCATTGTCATTCTCTTGAATACCTGATATTCTAGCTGAGTTATTCTTTTTAATCTGCATTAGGTCATCAAAGTTTGATTCTACTATTTTAATGTTATCTGTGTAGGCAGCAACCCTCTTTTCAAATTTAGTTAGGCAGTTATTTATATGGTTGAGAGTATCATCCACTTTTTCATTTAGTTGACTGACAAATTTGGCACATACCTTTTCCATTAGTGCTTCTAGAGACTTGTCGTCTGACAACGGTAGATTTCTACTTCTTGTATTCTTATCCATATTAACGAAATTCACACAAAATTTCAAGGACTTAACGATAGATTATCTTGAATTAGTCAATTAACAACCACTGATATATTTGATATATAATATATTAGTAATTTTGTACTGCAATTACATTGAATAACGGAGCACACTTAAACATGTCAATTCGTTTATGCTACGTTGCCACAATCTATACTATAGCTCTACTCTCTCAATTCAAATTCACACTTACCTTTTCTCTCTTGGCTATCTTCTTCACATTCCATAGGAGTTCAAGCACGGCTACTATGAAAGCAATACCCATTCCAACGCCTAAAATGATAAACAAGCCTCTCACATGTTCTATAGATAGTTCCTCAGTTGATACCGGTGTTTGTTCTCCGCAAGACTCAGACTCATCTTCATTTTGATTCTTCTCTACCCACCATTTGCGTTTCATATCCGCTATCGTACCTTCCTCTTGTAGCTTCAAAATGGCTCTATTTATAGCTCCTCTATAAGGAGCATCTGAAAATAGAGTAAGTATATGTTTGAAAGCATCAAGAAATATCGAGAAAAACAAGATATTTTTTTCAAAACTGTTCATGTATGAGTGAAAAGGACGAGAGCTTTAACGATGAATATTTCTATATTCAATTAGTTCGCTGGATAGGGTGAACTACCCAGTTATTGGCACTCAAAACATTACGTCAATTAAATGAGAATTTGAAATATTGAAATCGTTATCAGAACGTAAACAAAATATGCTCCTATCAACTATTTTTATTAAGCATATATAGTATCTACATAACTAAAACTTAACAAATTATCATTATTAATAGCGTTTTTCTTAGGAAATGCTAATGTACCAGTCATTGTCATCGCTCTGCAAGTTACTGACATCTCAATTATTGGCATACATGGAATATGCCTAAATATTAGCAGTTGTAGCTACTTGCATGAATTGCAAAGGAAATTAAAAATATTCTCATTTTTCTTTTGTAAATAAACAAAATCGTACTATCCACCCAACACGTAAGGCCTTAGTTTTGAGTGGATATATTGTGAGTACAGTTATAACGCAGACTACTAACTAATCGATTTTTGAATAACTCAATTAAAGTGCAAGGATATTCTGAAAAAACTCTTCTTTTACAACTTAAAGTTAATGAGAGTAATTCTAACTGTAAATTTTTTATTTTAACAATTATCCTCTTAAGAAATGATTGCCATTTTTAGGTAAATCCTTTTAGAGCAGTTGTTTTCTCTACACAGAATTTTAAAGTTTCTATAATCTATCACATAATTTGTACAGAAAATATGGTCAGATAAAGCTGATATTTCTGGATATAATCTTGATTGGCTCTTATGTACAGCTAAACGTTTATCAATTTTTTGGGAAGTCTGACCCACATATACAGATCTACATGTATATATAATTAATTGACAGATCATTTTTATGTACAAGTTTTATGTTAGTCTCTTAGTCTCAATTTTCTATTATTTCATTTAAAAAAAACTAAAGTCTAATAAACATCTTATGATATAATAACTATGATATTACTTACTAATAGACTAAATACAAAGAAATTTCTATGACTACTATAAACTTGTCATGAACTATCATAAATTTCAAATATGTCTATTTGAATAATTTTTATTATGTATATAATTTAAAAAAAAATTTCCATTTAAATCAATTACATAGATATGTGAACATCCTCAATTAGTTATGAGTAAGATTTGAAACTTTGAATGTATGTCAAATATTTATAATGTATATCTCTTGCAGTTTCATTGAAAATGGTAACAATAAATAACCGAAAGCTTAGAATTAACTGAAAAGAGTTCTCTTCTTCACTTTGCCGCAATCCACACAACACATTTTTCCCCTAACTAGTATCGGCAACAAACTAGTTTCTTCTACAGGGTGTTTAAAAATAGAATACCCTATTGCTAGTATAGGTAGATCGCTACAAAATGAGTAGGCTTCGTTCAGTAACCAAACTTCGTAACGGTATTTGTTTCAAAGATACAGGGTGTTGAAAAAAGAATTCTTATACACATTTTGTAAGACTATGTCGGAATTACTCGCGAAATTTCAATTAAATTTAGTACGAATATGTTTTAGAAGCTGACGGATCGCATAAACTGATTTTCGTATCTGCCTCCCACAGAGGGCACTTGTTACACGATTCGAACCGAACAATTTTGAACATATCGTTTTAGAGACTTCATTTTTATCTCAATTTCAATGTAATCTGAAACATCATTCAATTCTACACCAAAAAGGTGATCTTGGTGAAACTCGATACTGTGTACTGTTTTCGGAATATTTTGATTTGAAAATTATGAAATAATAACTAATACTGGAACAAAGCATTTTCAATAACCATTACCAATTTGTTGAAAACCTTCCTTACTATCAAAAAATTTCAGTTTTTCGTCACTGATTCAGAGAAAACCATTTTGATGTTTGCGACGAACCCTAAATTTTTTTACTGGAAAGCATTTATACGCTTATACTAACTGAAAATTCCATGATTTTAGTTAAATTCAATTTAATTTCGGATTCCTACTACAGTGGCCGACGAGTGAAGATCGATCAAGTAGATCATTTAAATAAATTCAGCAATTGAGTATTTATTATTAGTTTTTGCTACGTGTTTCTTTGGATTGTAATTAGCAATTCATTAGGCATGTGATAATAACTCGTAAGGCAGCCGATGGAAAACTTTACCAGTATATCTATTCCAAAAATAAGCAGTGGCGTAACATCTTCGTTCGTTGGTAAGTGACTGTTACTCATCTACTTCCCCCGATAAACCGGGAATACCACTTTTATTGTAGTGTTTTTGGAACCCAGAATCACGCACAAAATGCCATTATCTACACCATCTCACCAACCAACTACATCAACTCATAATAATTATGTCAACTCTTCTTCTCAATTCATTCATCCAAATGCACCTAATGTCACTACCCCTTCAAATCCAAAATCGTTCGTAGCGGCAACACTCACTAAACCCCCTCCTCCATCCTTCCCTTAAAGAGAACAAGCGATAATCCTATATTCAATTCCAAACACGGCTCTTTTCGAATACATCAAAGCTATTGGTAACATTGTCTCACCCAAAAATATAACTTTTGCCTCTAGGATTTCAAATAATTGCATCTGCATTATCATTCTTCTATCGCGATCGTAAATGATCTCCTTAAACTCAACTTATGTCCCAATCAGAAGACTAATTACTCCAGCTAAACGAATCCTAATCTCCAATGTAAGTCCGTCCATCCCTCATTCGGTAATTGAAACAGCTCTCAAAGAACTTGTCTTAGAACTAACCTCGCCAATTTCGTCCGTCAAATGTGGTTCCACCGGTGATGATTATGCACATATCATGAGTTTTAGACGAATCTCCTACGTAGTACCTGACAGTGACAATTTTAATATTCAAACATCTCTTCCAGTCTCATATGAAAATACGCAATATCGAATATTTATATCTACTGATAGAATAGTGTTTTATCTGCAAACAACTGGATATACTGCCGATGCCTGCTCAAATGCACCCAATGCCCTTGACATCCAACAGCAGCTATCCAACTTTTCTATTAGTTCCTCCTCCAATCATAATCCAACTCTCTCTACTCCATATTCACAGCCTACACCCCAACCCATTAAAGATAAACCCACAATTGATTCTCAGATATCATCTAATATCCCTTTATATAACTCAGCCCATCAATCTGGTCAAAGAAGAATTCACTCTTACAGTCACCTTGATTCTCCACTTGAACTTTCACCTGTTTCAACGCCCGTACCTGCACAAGAGACTAGTGAAATACAAACACAAAAGTTTACAGCACCCCAAGATATTCCCAAACATGCCAAGGAAAACTTTCGTCTCTTAAGAAACAAATTGAGCCCTAATGCCCTGACAATGCCAATACAACTTATTGCTTTCCTACAAAATTCTTTTGGTCATAGTGACCCCTTGAAAGAAGTTTATAATTTCACCTCTGATATCACAGCTCTATTAAATGATGTATCACTCATACATTCAGGAATGAATGAAAGATCCATAAAGAATCGTATTACTAGATTTCTAAAAAGTTAAAATTTCAATATGACCCTGAAGGTTCATCATATTGCAAAAGTCTCTCGTCGCATACCTCAGTGGATGACCTCTCCAGCTCATTCGATTCCTAACTGATGAACTCCTTCCTCTCCTTTCCTCTAAAACATTTTCACTTTAGTCCAATGGAACTGTGACGCTTTATTTCCCCGCCTGGAGAGAATGCAACACCTAATCTCACAAACTAACCCTGACATCTTATGCCTACAGAAAACCAATTCTAAGCTTACTAATCAACTTCATCTAAAAAAATTTGAAGGGTACCATTTTATCCGTACTAGTTGCTCTAGAGCAAGTGGAGGGATGTCAATACTAGTATCAAGTAACCTATATTCAACTCATCTTCCTATTAATACTAATATTGAGGCCATTGCCCTAACTACTTGGTGCCCATATAAAACCACAACCCTAAAAGGAGAAGAACTGGTAGACCTTATCTATCAGCTACCCTCTCCATATATCCTTGTAGGCGATTTTAATGCCCATTATACCATGTGGGGCTCCATTCCAATATTTGGAAAAGGCAAAACAGTAGAGAATATACTCAATACATCCGGCTCAAGCCTACTATATACTAGTTCAGATACACATCTTAATATATCCTCTGGGATATTTTCTGACATTAATCCAAGTATATGCGATCCCAGATCAGCTCCTTCACTTACATGGTCTACTGATGATCACTTTCACGATAGCAACCATTTTCCCATCATTATTACCAATAATACGAACAGTTGCAGCCAAGTCGCTACTAGATGATGTTTCTGACGTCCCTAACCGAAGCCCATATACCCTTATTCACTATATATGACAGCATCGATGACTCTACCAATGCATTCACTCATGCAATAATTTCTGCTGCCGAAACCCACATTGGAAAGACAGTTATCTCACAAAACCAAAAAACGGTACCTTGGTGGAATACCTTCTGTGAAATAGCTTATGAGCAATACAAAATCGCCCTAAAAAAAATCCGCAGAAACAGAACACAAGAAAACATAATCTTTCTGAAAAAAGCCAAATCCAAATTCATAATAAAACACACCAAAAAATCTTCATGGCAAAACTACGTATCATCTTTGACTAAAGATACAAATCCAAGTATGGAAAAAAATTACTGACAACTTACAAATTGCTAACTGCTTAGCTCAAAGCTTTGAAGACAAATTTAGAAGCAAGAATAATTCTCTACCAACTCTATCTGCAAATACTCTCCAACAACTCCCCCTACCAACAACTATAACACAAGATGTCAATTATGTGAATACTTCTTTCACCTATTTCGAACTATCATTTGCTCTCAATTCCTGCAAAAACACCGCTCTGGACCCCGACGACCTCCCCTACATTTTTCTCAAAAAGCTTACAACATCATGCCTCTATAAACTTCTTGAAATTTATAACGTGATCCAGACATACTTTTCCTAAACAATGGCTCAACTCTATTATCCTGCCCATCAATAAACCCGACCATCCTTCATCATTACCTTAATCTTATAGACCCATCTCATTGACTTGCACCATGTGATAAATTAAAGACTCCTGTGGTTTCTAAACAAACATAAAATTAACTCTAACGCCCAATCGGGCTTTAGAACTCACCGCTCTTCCAAGGATAACCTGTTGCTTCTTCTAACACATATAACTGATGCAAGGAATGATAAATACAACATTATCACAGTCATTTTTCATATAGAACGAGCTTTTGACACCATATCCAGAACAGCGATAATCAATACATTAAAACAATACAGCGTTGAAGGTAACATTCTATATTTCATTCAAATCTTTTCATCCACCAGAAAGTTCCGGGTATCCCTTATTGGTATTCTCACCTCTCCCCTCATTCAAAGAGACGGTCTGCCTCAAGTCTCAGCCTAAGTCCTACTTTATTTATTCTTCCACTGAATAACCTTAGCTCAGACTTCCCAAGTCCTGTCAAACACACCCTATATGGTGACGATCTAGTATTATATTGCCATGGAAAATTTACACCCACTATATGCTCATTACTGCAAAATGCAGTAAATCTACTGTGCAGTAGAACGAAGCTCATAGGTTTAACCCTATGTCCTCAAAAATCAGAAATTATCAAATTCAGCAGATTACCTTCATCTCAAACTTCTTGCATCCCAATTAGATACTCCCCTCTTCCCGTTGTTGTACAATGTAAAATACTACAATTAATTTTTGACTCACGTCTCGCTTGGAAACAGCACATTATGGATATTAAGGGTAAATGCCTTCAAAGACTCAATATCATTAAAATTCTTGCGCATCATAACTGGGGTGCTGATGAAAATACCCTCCTTAAAGTATAGAAAGCTCTGATACGCTCCAAAATTGACTATACTAGTTTCTGATTCACTTGTCTGCTAGCAAAACATATTTAAACCTACTAAGCTCTGTGCATAACACCGCCATACGTCTGTGTCTAGGAGCCTTTCGCTCCAGCCCAGCAGAAAGTCTCTATATGAACCACCTCTCTGGCTGAGACGTCAACAGCTTCTACTTACATATGCAGCATCGAGCCCCTCAAATCCTACGCATGCTCTCCTTACGAATATCCCAAACAATCAACCCAATCAATCAAAATTAAAATCTATTCCACATCTTCTCTCGCCAATAATAAGCAACATCAACCTATCACATACACTTCCTCCCCCCCGGGCATTAACATATCCTTCGCTTAAATACTTTACTGAGAGATTATGACAAAATTGACACCTCAGAGGACCTAATAATTCAAAACTTTATGGAAATTATTCAAACAAAAAATTATTATCCGGTACTATACACGGACGCTTTAAAAAACGAAACTGGTGTAGACTGTTCTATCACAACTACCTATAATCTCGTAAACTCATCTCGTATCACCTCCCGTTGCAGTGTCCACACCGGTGAACTATTCAGCATACTTTTAGCATTCAATAGCCTCACTACAACGAATAAGAATATTGCCATTTGTACATACTCTTTAGCAGCAATCCACTCCATACGCAACATATTCACTGACCATGCCCTCGTTCAAAAAATACATGATACATATCAAAATCTTTCCTCTCAGGGTCTAACAGTCACTATCATCTGGATACCTTCACACATCGGCATAGCAGGCAATGAGCTCGCTGATAGTCATGGAAAAAAATCTGTCGCATCCACTACTGGTTCTTCCAACATCCAGATCTACAAGGATTTGAAATCGGAAATACAAAACTCTACCAAATCCCACCGAATCTTGATCGACCGACCCTCCCCGAACTTTCTAGAAAAAAGATAGTCATTCTAAGAAGACTGAGATTGGGCCATACAAAACTAACGAATGGTTATCTAATGGCAACAAGTGCTAAACCAATGTGTCAATGCTGCCAATCCCTCCTGACCGTTAAACACATTCTAACTGAATGCCATCAGCATACAATGAGAAGACGGCAACTAAATATCGAAGAAGATCTTCAAATCATATCAAATGATCCGCATAAAATCATCGCTGTTATTTAACTATTAAAAGACATTCAACTTTTTAACAAAATATGAACCAAAAAATAATTTGGATATATTTCTGATAATCTATTGTTATAGTTTACTCTTTCTTTTATCTTTAATCGTATAATCCATTGCAATTTTTAAATCCAATGTAATCCTATAATTCATTATAATTGTAAATCCATTGTAATTTTATAATACATAGAAATTGTATAATTTATCGGAAATGTGTAAAAGACCATAGTTGTCGAGCACGTTGAACTGAATAATTTTTTTTTATTTCCTTCATGCCGCTCTTTATTTAAATAATATCTTTAGTATAAGAATAATGCTATTGTATTTGGCTTCCAATAAATGGGTAATTGGTTCCTAAAAATACTTTACACAAAGAGTACCTTTTTGGTGTAAAATTGAATGTTGTTTGAGTTCACATGAAATTTGGGCTAGAACTAGCGCCCTCTGTGAGAGGCAGACATAAGAACCAATTTATGCGATCCATCAGCATTCAAAACATATTCGTACAAAATTTCATTAGAACGTCGCCAGTAGTTTCAATATAATTGTAAAAAATGGGTATAAGCATTATTTTTCCAGCACCTTGTATCTTGAAAACGGATGCTGTCACGAAATCTTTTTACTTGGAGAACCCATTTTGCAGTGTTCTAGCTATCCTAGCAATGGGGTCACCTTTTATGAAACACCCTGTATATATGTATGTATATATTTATCGTTTATAATGAACTTTTTAAGAACAGTAAAGGGCGTATTTTTTGATGGATTGAAACCTAACTCGCTCTAAAAATTGGTTGATCCAAAATCTTGGACGAGTTCGTTAACGGGACAAATCGGCCTCGTAAAACCAAAATGGCGGGCTGTCACAATTGAAAAAAAATCATATTTTCTTTGTTTTTGATCTAACGCGACAAAGTTACTTAGATTTTTTATAAAAATTAACACGTTTTCTACAACTTCTGTTGTTAACAATTTCTTACCAAAAAAATTATATATATTTTTGTTTTGATGCAAAAATGTTACTTAAAATAAGCCTGTCTAATTGGTTTTGTGCCATTGATTTTATTATATCGCAAGTACACTTATATCAAGGTAGCTCTTGTTGTTCTGCTCTGCACACCTTTTTTAGATTTCTACAACTTCTGAAGACAATGTATGTGTATGATATTACATGCTCCACACTATTGTTTTATAGTAACTGTTTGTATCTCCTCCATGGCGAGAGGCATTCGGTTTCTTGATTGGAGGATTATCTGAATTATTACGGTGTTCTCTACATAGCACACATTTCCAATTTCCTTTTCTCACATTCTGTATCATTGGCCTTCGCTCTCAATCTTTCGTACCTGATTATATTGAAAGCATTGGGATAAGACTATCTCCTTATCTCATTCTTGTCGCAATTGGTATTTTTTTCTTGAGCCTTGAAATTGTTGTAGTGGATGTTGAGGTGCTAGTATTTTAAAGCATTTTATAGGCTTCTTTAGGCACCAACGTGCATTATTCCTGATGTGCGTTATTGTGAAATCGTTTGTGGCCAAAACTATGAGATAGGGTGAATTAACTATCAATTTGAGATTCCGTTCAATGATCACTTGTTAAAGCGACATGTGCAGCTCACATAAAAATCATATTTCATAGTTGCATACCAAAGAAAAGCTAATCATATATATTAATGTGCTAACTGCTTTTATTGTATTTGACTTTTAATATCCTTAGAGTAAATTATGTTTTATTTTCCAGTCGGTACGGTTTGATAAAATTTTTTCACCTCTGTAGGTACATGTTGAAATTTTGGAGGACCGAATTTTTTAATAACTCACATAAATCGTTTTTACACTATGAACTCTTCTAAAAATTGGGTAACAATACATGGAAATGATTAAGATGAACAAAAATCGGCGAAATAAAATTGAAAAAAAAACTTTGGATTTGCCTGTTGCGTTTCATTAATATATTTTCTTGTTAACTCACCTGTTGGCATGGCAATCCCAAATGACCTTGAATCCAAATATCCTCCCACTTGCTTAAGCTCACAATTTCTGTGAACTTCATACTCGATTTGAGTGGATTCCATTAAAAAGGCGTATAAACCGTTTTGAGACTCTAATACCCTCTCTGTACCTATATTGTGGATGAAAATTACGATAATTTCAGATAGAAATTATGTCAAACATATCAAAATTATCTACGGCAGTTACATCGTGATTCTCATCATTGTTAATATTCATGAGGTTTCTTAAAAGTAATTCATTTGTGAATTAGTAGTGACTTATTTACGTTACAGAAACGTAATATTTTTATTGAATAAATTAAATCTTACGAGTATATTAACAACACTACCATAGGATTGTTAATTTTTGCAAAATCAAGTCAAAAATATTTAAAGTATAAAGTGAGTATGGTATCTAGATCAAATAATTAATAAATATAGTTTTGTAATACCTTCTTGGTTGGTTTGTGCAAAAAGACTTGGTGACTGCTCAAGTGTTGCCCACATTCTTTGATATATTGTAGAATTTGCATATTTCAAAAAGTTTGCTGTTGCCCCGTCTTCTAAACAACCATATTTAACCTTTGTCTGCGTAGCTAAATCTTCAACGGATTGGATAGGTGCTTCCAAATTAGCTTGATTTACCATTAGCGCCAGATTAGCAATATAGCTGCATGATATGAATAAGCAAAACATCCACCATATGCTAATAGCTAATCGTGCAGATCCTCCTCTAAACATTGAAAGTGAATTATTGAATTGGATACATATCAGTCGAAAACAGGTATTTGGCATCAATTTCAAGACGTCTTTCATCGAGGATATAAGGTTGCGCAGTGCAGAAAATGACGGAGCATGAATCTTGCGGTAAAAGGATATATTTATTACCATGGAACGCCGAAATTTGTGGGTGTTAATATTGTTCGCTGTATGTTGACACATACAAATGAAAGACCAAAATGAATATAAGGTCGGTGAATGTTGGACTCTGCTAAATGTTATATATGCGCATTTATAAGTTTATGGTATGATCTTACTGTTTGACCTATATAAAAATCTGAATTTGAGCCATATGTGAGCAAGTATAGTGCCGATTTCTTATGTTAGGCATTTTTTTCATAATTTAACCCACATAGTTGTTAGTTTTATAAGCAATATTTTGGTTCTTTTTTAAACGGATCAAAGATTCTATTATTTTGATATATGTATGTCTTAATATATTTTAATAAGAAACGATGTTATGGAATTTTTTGGTTTTAATTGTCATATTTGTTCAACATTTACGGTCAAGGCACGCTGGATATCAACATTCACTACAGTAAGTGAGAATTAATGATATTTGGCAAATATTTTGGATAACCACCAAGAGACGTGAAAGTTGGCACTCTTCGGAGTATATCGTCATTTGCCAGATTCCTGTGTTTTACAGTAACATATCATATATTCTTTCTCTCGTATATATTGTTTCAATTAAACACGTTTATAATTCTCTACGAAAAAGTATCAGAGGAAAATATTTGGAAGACAAAAAAGATTTGTGAAAAAATTGACAATATTACGACTGATATATACCTGTCGTGGAATACTGTAACATCTCCAAGAAATTCTATTTTGAGTTTTTGACACGGAATAATTCAAAAGAACATTATATTTATGTGCTAAAAAATGTAATAAGTTTAGTTGTTCAGTTAGCCGAGGAGAGGTGGAAGCTACATTTCGAAAGTGGGGGAAATTGCTGAAGCAATTTGGGAAAGACTGACATTCCACACGCTGTCTAGAAACCATACGTGCACGAGCAGCAGGTCAAATGTTACACTTTTTTGCACACTTTTAATGTGTTGTACTTTGTTCTACGATTGATCATCTACAGTGGTCGAGTCGGGTCTGTTACGTCATATTCCCAATATAAATAGCATAACGGTTTAAAAATGAACAATTCAGGTAAGTTCAGTTCAGTAGACAAGATAAATGTCATTAATGACATTCATATATAATATAGGTGTTCTATGTAAATAAGGTTGTGCTAATAAACTACTTATAATGGAAATGAGGCGTTCCAGACCTGACTCGAACACTCTGGATGTTTCCGATTTTCCCAGGTAAAGCAACTTTCTATAAAATGTCACTTGACAGGTTCGCCTGGCGATGTAAACAAGGAGCAGGGCCGGACTGGCTGGGCCGCTACGCAGGATAATATTGTGGTTTATTATAATTGTATCATTTATCGCGATCTCTTCTTCTGCCTTTCTTCTTCTATTGACTTTGAATCAATATAAGTATTAGAAGTTTCTTGTCATTGCTGTTGACAATTTTGAAAATTTGCTCATGCCACGTTAAAATTTCGCAGTTCGCTTTCGAATAAATTGAAGAAAGAGTGCTTACAGTCATTTCTTCATTAAATATTTATTTGAAACTTCGTCATCCCTAAACAATTCACGTATAGCTAGTCTTGTTTGACATTTATGAGAAGCTTTTGTCTCTCATTTTTTAATAATTTGTTTTATTCTCGTCAAAAAGCAGGTTTCCTATTTCTCTAAGTGGTTTACAGGTGGTCTCATACTTTTCTAAGCGGTGTTCAGATGGTCTTGATGGTCTTACATGTTTTCTGAGTGGTTTCAGGGTGCTCTTATATTTTTTTGAACTCTTCCCAGGTCATATATTATTGTTATGGGCAACTTCCGGGCCTCGTATTATTTTCTGAGCAATTGTCAGGCCTTATATAATATTCTTGGATCATTTCCAGACCCTATATGTTTATTCTGAACCTATTTCAAGTCTTATATTATTTTCTAAGTTGTTTATAAGCTTCCAATTATTTTTCTGTTCAATTTCTAGGCCTTATACTACTTTTATCAATCATTTCAGGGTCTTTTATTATTTTTCGGATCCGTATACAGGATATTATTTTGTGAGGAATTTCCAGAACTCATATCATCTTCCTGATTCATTCATAATTCATTAATTTTATTTATATGAGCTATCTGTTCGCCTTATAATTTTTGTGAACAATTTAAAGGACTTTCTATTCATGAGCGATTTCCAGTTTTTATATTATTTCTCTGAATCATTTCCAGGCCTTATAATGTTTTTTTCTGGGAAATTTCCAGACCATACATTTTAGCCACTTAACTGGCATTAAATAATCTTTTTGAAACGTCTCCCGGCACTATTTTATATTTCTGAGGTATTTACAGGAACTACATAATTTTTTTATGCGTTTATTGACCGCATATTATTTGTCTTATCCATTTTTGAACCCTAAATAAATTTTCTGAACGGTTTCCAGCCATTTCATTATTTTCTGAGCAATTTGAAGCACCCATATTAATTCCTGAACTGTCTACAGGTATCATATAATTTGAGCGGATTCCAGTTACTATATTATTTCTCTGAGCCATGTCCAGGCCTAATAATATGTTTCTAAACCATTTCCAGGCGATTATCATTTTCTCAGCAATACCACATATTATTTATCTGAGCTATATATAGGGCTTATATTATTTTATGAGCTCTTCATAGGCTTCATAATATTCTTTCGAGTGGTTTCCAGTCTATATATTAATTTTTTGAGTAATATCAAGTTATTATATCATTTTTGTGAACTGTTTTCAGGCCTCATATGATTTCTCTCGGTTATTGCCAGACGCTATTTTTATGAACTGATTCCAGGCTTCATATTACTTTCTGAACTGTTTATAGGCATCATATTATTTTACTAGCTAGTATCTAGGTCTTATATTATTTTTCTCAATCGTTTCGAGGTGCTTTATAATTTTTTGTATTCATATACAGGATTTTATTTGTGATTTATTTCCAGGCCTTATATTATTTTTATGAGCCAATTCTTGCCTTCATATTATTTTTGTGAACGGAATACTGTACTTATATTGTTTTCTGAGCTGTTTGTAGGCCTCATATAATATTTCTGAGTGGTTTCCAGTTTTGTATATAATTTATCTGAATCATTTCCAGTCCTTTTAATATTTTCGGAGCTATTTTCAGGCCATATATTATTTGAGCCATACTACTGGCCTTAAATTATTCTTTTGAAGCGTCTCCAGGTGCTATATTATATTTCTAAGCCATTTACAGGAATTATATCATTTTTTAATGCGATTGTAGGCCTAATATCATTTGTCTGATCTATTTCCAGGCCTCTCATCAATTTTATGAACGGATTCCAAGCCATTCTATTATTTCATGAGTCATTTACAGGACTCATATTAGCTCCTGAGCTATCTATTGGCCTTATATAGCTTTTCTGAGCAGTCTCGAATTATTACAACATTTTTCTAAGCCATGTCCAGGCCTAATAATACTTTTCTGAGCGATTTTCAGGATTTATATCATGTTCAGAGCTATACCTCGTTTTATTTTCCAGCACCGTTTCCAGGTCTTATATTATTTTTCAGAGCTATATGTAGGACTTATATAATTTTATAAGCTATCTATAGGATTCATATTATATTTCAAGCGGTTTACAGCCAAAATATTATTTTGATGACTAATTTCCAGGCCATTTATCATTTTTGTGAATATTTTCCAGGACTAATATTATTTCTCTAGGGGATTTCCAAGCCTTATATTATTTTTTTGATTCGATTCCAGGTTTTATATTATTTTGTGGATTGTTTATACACCCCATATAATTTCCAGGCCTTCATTTATTTTCATGAACCATTTCCTGGCATTATATTATCTTTGTGAACGATTTTCAAGACTTATATTATTTCCTGCGCTGTGTATAGGCCTCGTTTAATGTTTCTGTATTGTTTCCAGTTTTCATATTACTTTTATGAATCATTTCCAGGTGATATATTATTTATCTGAGCCATTTCCACGTATATGTTATTTGCGCCATCCTACTGGCCCTAAATAATTTTTTTGAACGGTCTTCAGACCCAATGTTATATTTACATGGACCATATTTTTTTTCATGCGTTTATAAGCATCATATTATTTGTCTTATCCAATTTCAGGCCTCTAATAATTGTTCCAGCCATTTATATTATTTTCATGCCATTTGCTGGAATGAATTCAATTCCAGAGCTGACTTCAGGCCTATATACATTTTCTGAGCGGCTTCCAGTTATTATATTGTTTTTGTGAGTCCTGTACAGAACTAATAATATTTTTCTGAGTAATTTCCAGGCCACATATATCATTTTCTGAGCCATACTACTGGAAGTATTATTTTGTGGACCATTTCCGGGCCTCTCATTATTTTTCTGAGCCATATACATAAATTATATTATTTTATGTGCTGTTTATAGGCTTTATATTATTCTTCCTAGCAGTTTCAAGTGATTTTATTATTTTTATGAGAAATTTCCAGGCCTTATATCATCTCTATACGTGATTTCCAAGCCTCATAATATTTTTATGAACTGATTCCAGGCTTTATATTATTTTCTGAACTGTGTTTGTAGGCCTCATATTATTTTTCTGAGCTGTTTCCAGATTTACAGAATTTTTCTGAGCAATTTTTATGTTTCCATATTTTTGTTTGTAGGCCTCATATTATTTTTCTGAGCTGTTTCCAGATTCACATAATTTTTCTGAGCAATTTTTATGTTTCCATATTTTTTATTAATTTGATATTTGTTGGAAACTTCCTAGTAATATTTTGGTATTATAAATGAATAATAACAATAATGCAAAAAAAGAATTAGTTTGCTCCAAAAAAAGTTGGAGTTTTAGATTTCTTGGAGTAATATTTTTCATTTTTCTGCTAGAAAGACCCAAAAAACGGTTAGCACGATACAACCTCCGGGAGTATACAAGTAACCAATTTTATAATTGGATATTGTTCAGAGCATCTTACAGATGAAATGATTTATTTTCCGCTTACCAAAGTCACTACACCGGGTCACTAAATTCAGATATACTACATTCTTCAGTTATCAATGAAATTGTTCATTTAATTCCAATAAACTTCTACATCGGGGATTCGAGTTTAAGTTCTGCCTAACTTTCGTTAATTAATAACTCAAGTGAATAGAATCCTCCTCATAATATGAGGAAAGTCAATTTATTCTTCTGGGATTTGATAGATTTTTCGTAATTTATGCATGGGAAATCTCACCAAATCCACTGCACTGAATGTAGGAAGGAGCATACTTCGATTGCGAAACCATTCAATTGAATGAATAATGCATATTTCGTGTTTCAATTGACCGATCTCCGATTCTCTTTTACCAAGATAACAATGCAAATACGCGATACAAATTAATTGATGCATCAACAATACAGTTATGACTAATCTACAGACGTCGTGGATTTGTGCAACATTCGCAATAATCATCTTTTATGTTTGATATAATTCGTAAATAATATGAAATTTATACTCACTTTGGTAATACATCATTGCTTTGAGCTGTTAGTCCTTTGAAGGCTACCGTTAGACAGTTTTTCAAATTCCAATAATTCTTCATAGTGTCATTCGTTTCATCACATGGGTATTTAACTTCCCAATCATCAGGAGACAATCTAAATGGAATTCAACATAACTTATCAAATAATTTCGAAAACTAATATAAATTAGTAAGTTTTGTTTTGTATTTTGTGAAATTTCTATTGAGGTAACTACCTTCTTTCTCCTAAAAATTGGTACTCAATATCGATAATTCACGTATTATTTCAAGAATACATCACATTAGCAATAAGCAATGTGTCAGAGCTGCAAAATTTTGCTAGAAAAAGTGAATAATTTACATTCTATGGCTAATAGTCAATAGAGCAATCGAAATAGATGTTGTTTGATACCGCAAAAAAATTTATGCAGAAAGTTGCCGAATATTGTGTACAACAATAATCAATGTTTGCCTACTCCAAAAAGTGCTTGCTAAATGCTGTAGAACAACAAATGTACCAAAATATTGAAAAATTACCCATTTTTCGATACATTTGTGTCTAAAACTTTGGAACAAAGCCTCAAATCAAAAAATTCACTTTTTCTTTTTTGTTTATTTGACGATTTCCTATAAGGTTATGAGAATCGCGAATCGAAAAACTTTAATTTTCCATGAATAACATGCGAAAATTAGTAAAAAATCATACGTAAACTTCGAGAAATTTTTTCGGTAAGTAAAAATTGATGAATATTTATCAAATTTTCAGAAAAGATAGATAAACATGTGACAATTACGCAGAAAAATTTTTGTAACGATCGATTGCGTAGTTTTTCACTGCCACAATTATTAATTAACGAATTATAAAAAAGTTGATCGCGCGTACCTTGTTTAAACAACGGTGAAAAAGGAGCACGCAATTTTTAACAGTTACTTAGTGTCATAACAAACAATAAGCAATTATAAAAATATCAAGTTTACGTTTTAACAATTTTTTTTTAAATTTTGTCAAATTTTTTTCATTATAAATAATTTCTCGTTTACAGCATCGGTTCGATATAATTTAAAAATTGTTTCCCATCTGAATACTGCTTTGCCAAGCACTCTCATTTTAGTGTATATTTGCACACTCTGCATATAAGTTGCCATCCCGTGGATGTTCTTCATAAGTTCTGCGTGTGCTATGCTGTTTTGAAATAGACAGCATCCCTAATTGGCTAGTCGGGTCCAATGTAACCAATAAGCGTGCTCGATATTAGAGTCCTAAGCACCTATATGTAGGCGGGGCCTAAGTTATGAATACCATGCGATCTACCTGGATCAAAGTAACCCAATATAGTACGGTAGTAACCTAAAAAAAAGCCTAACCTTGACATCCAAAGTAAAAGTTTTATTCCAACTCCAAATTGTTCTGTATAACCCTCTTATTGTTTGGTAAAAAGTTACACCATTTTGAGCGTCGGGTTTGGGGGGGAGGGGGAGAAAAAGTAGGAAATTTAGTAGTTTTTTTAGTTGTTTGGAAATTGGTTGAAAACTAAGCTGTTTAGAACAAAGAGTGTTATATATAAAAATATTCTACATGAAATTTTAAACTAAAAATGTCCTATGCATATTCCCTGTAAAATTTACGGTTCATGAGTTGCAGACGGTGTAAAAATAAAAATGATATAATTTTTAAGGTTTTTTTTTCCATATAAAGCTATATAGAAATAAGTAAATGATTTAATTAAAGAGTAATAATATACCACAGTATTATAGTCAAAAAGAGGCTAAGAGGCACCATAGAAGGTTGAAAAAGTAAAAATAATTGTTAGGAGAAACGTGGTAGTACAAGCAGGCGTGGCCGCCATCATAGTGACTTTGGACCGCGGGCCGCAACCAATGGCGGTTCTGTCTTCTGCACCTGTTGTCTGCCTCCTCCATTCCACCCCTCCCTCACGCACTGTCACAGATCGATCGATATTTTTCTTCTGTCGTCTTAGGAGACAAGTTGAGTACGTTTGTGCGTGGTACTTCCAGTGCAGTTTTGCTATAAATTTTTTATAGTTGGTGTTTATAGTAACGTGCGAATTATGTGAAAATCACTTGAGATAGTGTGTTAGTTATGGCGGAGTGTGTGTTAAAACCTTGTAAGGACAAGGGTGGTGAACTAATTACTCTGACTAGAAAGGCGGTGGACAAAATAATTCAGTGCAGTGAAATACGTAAAGATGGCGTCAAAGCCAAGTTCCTGCAGAATGATTCGCTTCAAGTACATAGTAAGTGTCGACAAACCTATATATTACGTCCAAAACCACCTGAAATGGAAAAAAAACCTCCAGCAAAGATACCACGTGAATCATTTGATTTTAAAGCCTTATGTTTTTTTTGTGGTCGCAAGTGTGTAGATGTATCTAATTGCAGGAATCCTGCTCAAGAAAAGTGGAGTTTAGTGCAGAAACTTGAACTGATTGAAAGCATCAGAACGGAAGCAAATAACAGGCATGACGAGTGGGGAGATGAGGTAAGTGTGAGGCTCTCTCAGGTCATAGATCTCGTAAGTTCTGATGGGAGGTACCACTGGCATTGTTATCAGACATTTCAAAATCCAGGATCGTCACTGCCCGAAAAAGGAGTAGCAACCAGTAAAGGTGGGTCTAGTGCTGATGCCAAAAGAGAAGACGCTTTTGAAAAGCTATGTGATTATTTGGAGGAAAACAATGAATGTCAATACGACTTTGAAGAACTACAAAATATATTCCTTCGTCTGAGCCCTGAAGTTGAGTCATATACTGTCACACATTTCAAAAGAAAACTTATCCAGCGTTATGGTAATAGTTTAATTTTTGCAGTTTTACCAGGAAAAAGATTGTGATTTGTTTTTCTGGAACATCAACTAATATTTGATCAGACAACTGGTATAAAAATCGGAACTGTGATAATGAAGCAGAGGAACTGAGATTGATCAAAACTGCAGCAGCAATTATTCGACGTGAGATAAAGTCCAAAAGTTACGACTATTCCCAGTTTCCAACAATTGAAGATATTCGTAAAGGGGGATCTGAACTGGTACCTGAGTTGCTCAATGTCTTGATAACTGAAATCATTCAGCCTAATTGTACAAGACAAACATCCGAGAAAATCCAGAGGGCAAAACAAATTATGGAAAGAAAAAAAACAGCAATATGTCACAGTATAATACGCGCTGCTCGTCCAAGATCGTTTTTATCCCCAGCCCAACTTGGAACGGGTGTTTTGTTACACAGAAAATTTGGTTCGAAGGTCTTGATTGACACCCTGTGCAATATGGGTGTTTGTGTACCTTACCAGGAAGTGTTAAGATATGAGAGATTCGTCACTTGCCAAGAGAACACAAGAATAGAGAACAGTTATGTGCAATTCGTGTTCGATAATGCAGACTAAAATGTTCACACACTAGATGGTCATAACACCTTCCACGTCATGGGTGGAATTGCTTGCATTACACCTAAAACAGCTCTTCAGGTTGAGGAAAATGTACCTCAAAAGAATGTTGCTGCTCAAGCTGTTGAAAACAAAGGCCTGTTTGACTTGCAAACTTACAAAGCCCCGGCTACATCTGGATATTCTAAAATAGTCGCTACAAACCTTGCTTCCCTAGAAGACAAACCACCACTTACATACAAAAATGGACGAACACTTAATATGTTTTGGTTGAGTGGCACCTGGTTGGAAGGTCCAGAAGAATGTAAACCTGGTTGGAGTGGCTGCATGGAAGAGCTTTATGCGAAGGAACAGTTCCAAACTTCGGCTGTAGTCCCTCTTCCATTTATCAACTTAGCTCCTTCAAATCCATCAACAATTTATACAGCTCTTCTTCAAGCTGCCAAACAAGGGGCTAGCAATGGTCAAACGATAACAATGGTGACTTTTGATCAGCCATTGTATGCTATAGCTCGTGAAATAGTAGCCGCAGCATCTCATGACAGCCCGTTGAAGTCACTCTTCATTAGACTAGGAGGATTTCATTTGTTGATGTCCTTTTTGTCAGCGATTGGATTCATCATGGCAGGTAGTGGTTTGGAGGAGCTGTATAGTACTGTGTATGCTAAAAACAGTGTTCAACAAATGATGAACGGGAAAGCTTACTCTCGGGTCAGTCGTGCTCTCTGCCTAGTCGAAGAAGTACTGATGACTGTATTTTTGAAAAATAATGAAACTCTCAAAAGTGTGAATAAAGATGAGCTTCATAATGTCTATTCCAATTTCAAGCTTGGAAATGCCTCTCCTGAAGAGATTGCACAGTCAACCGTGGTAAAGAGCTTTGTAGACATTTTAGAAAACCAGCTTAGGCGTTCAAATGAATCTGGACGAACACAAAAACTGTGGATTCAGTTCATAGAAATGGTTGAAATCGTTCGAATGTTTATAAGAGCAGAGAGGAGTGGGGACTTTCTCCTTCACCTTCATTGTGTCCATCAAATGCTTCCCATTTTCCATGCATCTGGTCACTTCAACTACAAGACTCGCTGGAACTTCTCAACACATTGCACCAAGAAAACGATTTATTTGTTAATTGTGGTTATTTCACCATCCGACGAACTGAAAAGTTTTGGTCTGGAGTATGGAGTGGTATGACCATAGAACAGGTTTTGATGAGGTCCTTAAAAAGCATTGGTGGATTGACTGGAGGTAGAGGAATCACAGCGACAACTATTGCCACTTGGATCAATTCCATGCCGACTTGTTCTCGGGTGTGCGAAGCAATGGAAGAGTTTGCAGGTGTTCGCTGCCTCTCTTCAGAGCAGCACGTGGAGCTACGAGATGCAAGGCAAAAAAGAAACAGTAAGGACTTGCAAACCTTCATTTCTTGGATTGAAGAACATAATCCGTTCTCTAAATCACCTGAACTCTCTTCCTTGTCAACAGGGGTTATAGGTGATGAAACTGTAAACTGCGATAAAGCATTTGAAATAGGAGCCATATCCATCAAAGCTATTGAAAACAAAACATTTAAAGAAAAACACATGAAAAGAAAGTTTGCTGTCAAGTCTCTAGCCTCTATAACGAAGTCGGTGAAAATTAACAACAAGGAAGATGTGATATAACAACGACATGGTATGTGTGAATCCTAACACTCTCTTACATCGGATGGTGTGTACAGTAAGGAGTGATGAGAGATTAGAGGAAATTTTTCAGTTTGAACTCTGTGCATATCCTCCATCACTGTTTGACGAATCTGCTTGATGAGGAAGGGGAAAAAATCATCAATGATGGCGGTTTTGGTTTCAGATTCAAAAGAATCATCAAACATCGATGACCCAGTGAAAGTGTCCTATATAATTGACGGAGGCCACCTCCTACATCGTGTTGTCTGGCAACAGCCTGCTACATTTAAACAGATTTGCGAGCAATATAGTGATTACGTATGTACTCATTATAGAAAAGCGACTGTTGTTTTTGATGGTTACGAACGAAGTAACACAAAGGATCAAGAACACCTACGAAGATCACGTTCCAACATTGTGGTCAAAGTAGAAGACTCAATCCATGTCAACATAAATCAAAATGAATTTTTAGCTAGTGCTAAAAACAAGATGGGTCTAATAACCCTCCTTTCATCGCACTTGCAACAATGTGGTTGCACAGTTCTTCAAGCATCGGGTGATGCTGACCTATTAGTAGTCTTAACAGCTATTGATGAAGCAAAGAAAGATGTTCTAACATGTGTTATTGGTGATGACACGGACTTATTAGTACTGTTGACTGTCCACGCACCTTCAGGGAATAAACTGAAAATGGTCGTACCTAAAAAAGGAAATCACCAGGAAAAAGTGTACATTATTTCTGACATTCAGCAAGGCATTGGGGATATGAAAGATGTACTTCTGGTTACATACGCCTTCACAGGATGTGACACTGTGTCTGCTGTCTATAAGAAGGGAAAAATTGCACCTTATAGGAAAGTTCAAGCCAACACCGTTCTTCGTGAAAAACTTCTGGTCTTCAACAACCCCAAAGCCGACCCCAGTGCAGTGGCTGATGCAGGAAATTACTTCCTACTTGCAATGTTTGGAGCCAAGAACACTGAAGATCTAGATTGTCTCCGCTACCAGTCCTACTTGAAAACGATTGCAAAGCAGCCTATACATGCATTACTGAAGTTGGATGCACTACCCCCCCCCCCCACTTCAGGAGCGTCCAGACAGCATTCATTTAGGACCTACTACCAGGTACAACAGTGGCTGAATGAAGATAAGGATCCACTCGAGTGGGGTTGGAAGAAGATTGGCGATCACCTGACACCAATTACAACAGCACGTCCTGCAGCCCCCCAGGAATGACTGTCCCTTATAATGTGTACTTGCAAATATGAATGCGTTCGTAATTGTGAATGCAGAAGGAGTGGTCTAAACTGCACTAGCATATGCAGCAATTGCTCAGGCCAAGCATGTGATGACATGGACAATAATAACATCTTAGATGACGAGCTAGAGGAGGAGGATAATGTGCTGGAGGATGAGTGAAGTTAATAAACACATTGAACATTCCAAATTTGAAAGATATTTATGCTTAAGAAGTGAATTTATGTTGCAATGTTCGTAGAAAGTTCAGGGTGGGTTCCTCCGTACCACAGGTTTATATGGCCTAGGCCTGTGGAAGCCTCTTTTCCCTTAAAAAAGAGTGCCCCTTGATAAGGTGGTGAGGTTGTCGTTCCTTCAAGGGTTTATCACTAACATACCACCGGCCACTGAAATAGCAACATTCTTTTACGAAGCTTATTTTTTTAAAAAATTATCAAAATTACGAAAAAGTTAACATTTACACCGTCTGTAACTCTTGAACCGTACAATTTAGAGTGATTATGAAAAGGACCATTCTTATTTAAAATTCAACGTAGAACATTTTTGTATATAACAATGTTTAGGATAAACCGCTTAGTTTTTGAAATATTTACGAAAAACTAAAAAAACTAGTGATTTTTCAAATTCCCCCCCCCCCTCACCCCCAAACCCGACGCTCAAAATGGTGTAACTTTTTACCAAAGAATAAGGGGACTATGTAGAGCAATTTGGTGTTGGAGGAAAACTTTTACTTTGGATGTTGAGGTTTAGGTCTAATTACACCGTACTAATACCACAATACACTCACAACGGTATGCTTGGCGTGTGACGTCACTGCGATGCAATATTCATTTCTATATTATGGGCACGAATGCCACTCTCGGTGGCATCAATAGGTATTTATGGCGATATTTGTTTGACGGGATAATTATACAAATATTTATTGTTCATACTAAGAGATAATTTATATTATAATAATTAAAATGAACTTAAACTTTACAGAAACAGAAAAATAATTGAACCTTTTTGAGTTGTATCAAAAGCCACATTTTAGGGCAAGTCGAAGTATGGGGTTTTCAGGGGTAATCTGGATGCATTGAAGCATACAAAAACCTTGATTTAGATGCAACTTACTTATTCAAAAATAACATGAAATTAAAAAAGGTGTTTCGTTTTCAAATATTCACTGTTCCGATCTCACTTTCTTTTTAACGTTCGTACATTTTGAAAGTTTCTTTTCCATTTTCGCTCTCCAATTTTGCAAACTTATTTGTTTATTTAGATCTCGGAGTCTAATGTGGTTTCTTGTTTGAAACAATAACTCACTTCATATGGGATTTCAATTTGGTTTTGACCAACAATACTGAAAGTTTTATCAGCCAAAATTTTAAAAATATTTTCTTCTTTTGATAAAGATGTTCCGTGAAGTGATCGAAACTCGGATTGAAGAATTTCTGTACCTTTCAAAAGATCTTGATTTGGCTGTAATAAACCACCCCACGATAGGAAATGTGCCCAATCTTGAGCTCCAACGGAAATCTTCTCGATTGTTTTAGTACCTAAATTAAAATTATCTTTGAATCAGTACGCAATGTACCCTGCCAGATATTTAAGAGATTCTTGACGAATTTTTTCGGTACTTTCAAAGGTTGCCAATAACTGTAAAGACTCATCGTCGGGAATATATTCTGGTTGAGTGAATGTATATGGAATGAATGTTTTTTTCTTCTTCAGGTATACGGGTATTTGTTATTTGAATATTTTTGGTGACATTAGCTAGTAGTGTTTCAGTTAAGCAGATGGGACGCGATTCTTCTGATTCTAATGGTTGTATTAGACATTTTTCACCAGATTCCTCTGTATTTTTGTTCTCTGTAAAAATTGCCGCCGAGTTTTTACCTAATATATACCACCTCACACGATACATAAAATATAGAGGTTCTGGATGGTCATTTGTAGCTCCCATACCTCTCATATAAGAGAAGATATTTTCAACATTGTCTTGTTTTAGACGCGAGGTCAAGATGTAATCGACTTCTTTATAGTTTTCCTGCAAATAAGAAAACAATTCTTCCAGTGACCTATTTGACAACAGAATTCCTTTTTCAAACGGAATGAGAGACTTATGTTTGCCTACGGTCGTATTCCCAATAGTTTCGGTCACCTCTTTTAACACTATTTCCTGCGTATCTAAATCTGCTCCATACGCATTTTTAGTTGTACAATTTGCCACAATTTTTGTATGGGAATTAAAAAGATCAAACCAATCATTTACTAACTGTACAAAATCCGAAACTTCCTTCCACGGTAAAACAGATGGCAGTAGCCTATTTTCTCCAGAAAACCGAATACTTTTTGCAACAGAATTAGATAATAGTTGAACGGCTGGTTTAACTTTTTGCCTTTCGGAACCTTTTAAATCTAAGTGGTATCGGTTAATTTTATTTGTGATGAACTATTGCTAGGGTGTGGAAAACAACAATTTTGGTCATGCCCAATATTCAGTTGTGACCAAACTTTAACGTTAGATGTACATAAATCCCTGACAATACCCACAACTGTGAAACCTGCATCAGAAAGTTTTGATACTATAGAAGATAATACGTCGATAGTCATTGCTTGATCGAAATTATAATAAACAGGTGGCTTCCAGCTACTTAAAATACCACGTGCTATTACTGTTTGACACGTTTTATGTGGCCCTATTACGTTTTGATGTAGTTTCTCAATATTTATGCGATAAGATAAATGTATTTCGTCAAATAATAAAATACACAATTAGTGTTTTTAAATGAAACTCACGGTCTCTAGTTAATTCCACAATATAATAAAAGTTATTGAAAATTCTGAAAAATTGACAATTGTTTCGATAAATCAATATCATCGTCAGAATGACAGAAGTTACATTTCATTTTATGCCTACCTGATGTTTAGTAGTTATTTTTGGCTAGACCAAGAAGTAACCTAACTTGTGATTGGCTTAATATATGTTTATAGAAAAAAGAAGAAGATGTGATATTACAAATATTGAAGCTTAGTTATTATTAGCCCTATGGTGATATCCTGGATATCATTTCTCCAATTAAGATCAGTATAACTGTGCAATGATATAGAAAACCAGGAAAACTATATCTGCTGATCTTTACAATTATCACTTAAGAAGACAGTTTATTAGTGGAGAACTCCCTAGATTTAACTGTTCATTGACAACTTCATATTGTGGGTTCCTTAAATGTCTTCTAATTTCCAGTTCTTCAAGGAAATCCAGTTCTTTTTTCTTTTCACAAATATGCAGCACTTCTAGTTCTGTGTTAGGTGTCAATGAATGATTGGTGTCAAGTAAATGTTTTGCGTAGTGGGATTTATCTGGTTGTTTTAATTAGAAGTTGTCAATGAACAGTTAAATCTAGGGAGTTCTCCACTAATAAACTGTCTTCTTAAGTGATAATTGTAAAGATCAGCAGATATAGTTTTCCTGGTTTTCTATATCATTGCACAGTTATACTGATCTTAATTGGAAAAATGATATCCAGGATATCACCATAGGGCTAATAATATCTAAGCTTCGATATTTGTAATATCACATCTTCTTCTTTTTTCTATAAACATATATTAAGCCAATCACAAGTTAGGTTACTTCTTGGTCCAGCCAAAAATAACTACTAAACATCAGGTAGGCATAAAATGAAATGTAACTTCTGTCATTCTGACGATGATATTGATTTATCGGAACAATTGTCAATTTTCTAGTATTTTCAATAACTTTTATTATATTGTGGAATTAACTAGAGACCGTGAGTTTCATTTAAAAACACTAATATGAGCATATTCCACGAAGTAAGGGTCGAGACAGTCAATTTCATTTAAATACACAATTTTTCAATATTCTGCATATCAGAAGATTTTTAAGCCATTAAAATAACAACGTCATTCAGAATGCCCGGTTCTACTGAGAGTGTCGATGCCCATCTGCGTAGTGTCGAAAGCGCCGGTAAAGGATAACCATTTGTTCTTAAGTAGCGGTATGCTTTGGGGCTAACACTCCGTAAGGATATCGAACATGCTATTTCATCTGGCGACCATCGTTTGGCTGTACATTTTGAGTGTACTATCCTTTTGATTTGACCCCCTGACAAAAATTGTCGCAGTCCAGTTTTCATCTGCTCCAACTCGGCTTCCAGTGCACAATTCTCATTGACAAGGAAATTGTTTTCATTCCGTAGTGTTGCAACTTTTTTTTGAAGTTCAAGTATTTGTTTTTTATCCTCACTGAAATAGAAGAATAAGAATCCACATTAACTGTCTCAACCCTCACTTCGTGTAATCCACTCATATTACTACTTTGAATGAAACTTACTGTTTTTAGATAACTCCACAATATATTAAAAGACATGTTAAAAATTCTAAGAAATTTGACAATTGTTTCGATATTAAATATCATCGTCAGAATGTTACTTCTGTCATTCTGACGATGATATTTAATATCGAAACAATTGTCAAATTTCTTAGAATTTTTAACATGTTTTCCAATATATTGTGGAATTATCTAGAAACAGTAAGTTCCATATAAAACAGTAAAATAAGAATCCACTTGACGATTTTTAATTTCTTAAGTTTACCTTACAGATGTTCGACTTAATGTTATCTAACCTTCCGTTATTCCTATTTTATCTTCACAACTTTGAGAAGTGATGGAGGCAGAAGACATTGTAGCTCCCGCTAGGCATTCAGCTACCAATCGCCGTTTCATTCGAACTACTCTATCAGAATTTCTAGTATTTTCCCTTTTATCACGCAGTTTCAGAGTGGGGATTGCATCACATTTCAAATTTCTTATATTTTCCCCTGTATAATTTGAAATATCTCCGGAACAATCTTTCTCAAAATGTTCTAACTAAATTGAACAGCAAATTAGAGTATTTAAAAGTTTGTAATTATAATTAAACTGCCAACATTCAAAACGCACATTCCATCGTTCACGTCGACTAATTGTAAGAGTGAAACCCTGTTGGCCTTGTGGGGTTAAATGGACAAAAACTAAAACACTTTGTATATCGGTCCGTGCTCTACGATCGGTGCATGCATCGCAAATACGTCATCTGCGCGCATAGGACGAATTTTCGTTTCCAGTCGATCATACCGTTGTAAGTGTATCGTGCCCAATGCTTTTACTTGTTCCTACGTAGTATGTATACCTGGGCTGAAGTATTATTATTGCAAAATGTTTATTGTACAGTAATAATCTAATTTTATGGAAAAAAAGCGCTACCATATTTATAAAATTTATTATAAAAAAGGACGGTTAGTTATGATAAACAAAGATCATTTAAGAAAGAAAATATACTTTTTATCAATATTTATTTTTGGTATTATTTATTATTAGTTGCATGATTTGATGAAGATTAAGCAACAACATAATTTTTCAATCATACAACTATTTTTTTGATGCAAATGAAAATAGCATACTTTTTTGATCTTGAAATTCGTGCAAAATTTCTTTGTAATATTGTTTTTTGATGGCATATTCTGATTCCTCTCATTTCGCTACATCGGATTAAAACAAAATCGTCTCGAAAAGACCGCGCATTTGCATTTTGAAACACCCGAGCCGCGCGACAGCACAGCTGCTCTCCGCCATCCCACTCCTGCTCCCACGTCGCTCGGCCGATGAACTCCTCTTATTACGGTATTTTCATCGATTTTTCTTTCATTCGGCTTTCATCTGTCGAAAATGCACAAGACGAATATAGAAAGTATTTGCAACCAGCTATAAGAGAGTATTTTTTTAATTTCGATTTAACGATTAAGTAAGCCATAAATTATTATTAACTTTGTGGGCCTCTATCTCCGGATTTACACAGTCAAATATCGTCATTTTGGGCTAAAATGAAAGTGCTTGCAAAGCAGTATTCAGCCAGGAAACAATTTTTGAATTACATCGAACCGATGCTGCGAACGAGAAATTATTTATAATGGAAAAAATTTGACAAAATTTAAAAAAATCGTTAAAACGATATTTTTATAATTGCTTACTGTTTGTTATGACACTAAGTAACTGTTAAAAAATGCGTGCTCCGTTTTCACCCTTGGTTTAACCAAGGTACGCGCGATCAACTTTTTTGTAATTTGTTAATTGATAATTGTGGCAGTGAAAAACAACGCGGAAGTTCATTACAAAAATTTTTGTGCGTAATTGTCATATAGTTATCTATCATTTCTAAAAATTTGATAAATATTAATCAATTTTTACTTATCGAAAAAATTTCCCAAAATTTACGTAGGTTTTTTTACTAATTTTCGCATATTATTCATGTAAAATTAAAGTTTTTCGATTCGTGGTTCTCATAGCCTTATAGAAAATTGTCAAATAAACAAAAAAGAAAGGATAATTTCTTTGATATTAGGCTTTGTTTCAAAGTTTAGACACAAATGTATCGAAAAATGGTTCATTTTTCGATATTTCGGTACATTTACTCTTCTACAGCATTTAGCAAGCTCTTTTTGGAATATGCAAACATAGATTATTGTCGTACACAATATTTGGCAACTTTCTGCATAAAAACTTTTGCGTTATCAAACAACATCCATTACACCCTACTTTTACTGCTCTACCGCTTGAACTATAATTTGTTAGGTGTTGATCACTCAACAACTAGTAAAATGGTAGGAATGTTGTGGAAAACTGGATCACGTCAGAAAAGGTGGTTAGGATAGAATGAAAACCAAACATCTAACTGATGAGTGCAATCTATGACAATAGTCATTATAAAATTGGAAATATACTACTAAAAAGCCAATTAATTAATTAACTACTATGAGAAATATCAGAGTCTATTTACAGGTTTAAAAGGAGAGGATTCAGGCACTAGATCTTTCGTTGCACTGCTGCTCACCATACAATATGGATTTCCGACTGTGAAGCTCACAACACTCATTGGAAGCGTATATAAATAACGATAACTATAATTGAAAAAGGTTGAGATTCACAGAGCTCCTTCCACTACTATTGTTACAGAAATCGCTGACTGGTGTGGTCCCTGAAGCCGGCCCTGTTTGTATAATCTAATGTGATCGAAAGGTAAAATGTTGGCAAGTGCACACGGATTTCTCGGAAGGAATATTTTTGAGATTGTTTTATACAGGCATTTCTAAGAAGATCAATCGCTTGATGGGAGCCGTATTATAGAAATTCCATAAATCCGAATGTTCTCAATATTAGGGATTATTCGTACAACAAAATAATGATTTATTAAGATCTACTCTATCAACATTTTTTGTCTGTTGCTATCAATCAATTTCTGTCTTAAAAGTTTTCATAATTTTGTGGGTTGGTCCACTATTGCACTAAAATGTTTGAGTGGTAAATTATGTTTACAGCCTCGTCAGAATCTGATCCGTTCGCGGAATCTGGGTCCGGCTATATTCCAACTGACACAAGAGTTGAACATTTGAGCAACCAGTCAACTGAGCAAACGAGATCAGTTATAGCAGCAACAAGTACGCAATTCTTGAATATGGAAGAGATTTATTGATAAAAAGAAGAGATGTGCCTTGTGAGGAATATAAAACAAAATCTGAAAAAATTGTTCCAGCAAAACAGTTTAGTCCAATTGTATGTACTTGCAAAAATAAATGCTCTTCTAATATTCCTCAAGAACGGCAAAATGAGCTACATTTGAATTTTTATTCTATAAAAACCGTCAACTTACAAACTTTTTACTCATTCTCTTTGATGAAAGTTGTGAACAAACTATAGTTACATACACTCCAAATCCAGACAATAGAAGACAGAAAACTAGAATCTATAATTTGCCGGACGTAAATGGTATAGAGCAAAAGGTTTGCAAGTCATTCTTCCAAGCTGTTCTACAGGTTTGTATTTTATTTTATTTCGATATTTTATGCGGAATAATTTTCTATTTTTTCTATTCCAGGTTTCTGCTGGCAGGCTTGACAGACTACTGAAGAGGAAATCCGTTGGAACACCTTCTCCATGCGACCGTCGAGAAAAACATGCACCAGCCAATAAAACAAGCGATGAAAAGAGGAAGGAGGTGAAAGATTTCATCGAGAAGTTCCCCTGCTATGAATCCCGCTATAGCAGGGAAAAGAGTAACCATAGAAAATATCTTTCACCAGATTTGAGCATTGGCAAAATATGTGAGCTGTATGAGGCTGAAACAATAAGTCCGGTATCATATTTCATTTCCCGAAAAATATTCAATACCGAATTTAATTTCCACTTCCATCCCCCAATCACAGATTCTTGTAGGAAGTGTGATCTTTTTAATATAAAAATCCAGGCAGGAGATGAAACACAAAAAAGACAATTGAAAATTTACAGAGAATTGCATCAGAGGGAAGCTGAAAGTGCCAGAGAGGGACTCAAATCTGACACTGAGATTTCGAGGAATGGAGTGATCTCCGTAAAATGTTTTGATTTGATGGAAACTCTTCCAGCACAGGTACTAACAACAGGAATATGCTATTATGAAGAACAACTATCGACTTACTGCTTCGGTATTCACTATGAGGGAACTGATAACTCTTTCATGTTTGTATGGGATGAAACAGTTTGTGATGATCCCAAAAGACACTATTAAATTCAATTAGATGTAACTAGATTTTAGTTTCAAATATTGCTAGCGGTCAGTGAACTTGAAGATCACTGACAAGGTGTAGTTAGGTTAGTAGCATATTAAGAAATCACGACTGTTTTGTAAATAAATAATGTGTCAGCAAGGTCGACGGAAATATCATCGACTGTGTTGGTCTAACAATACATTTATAGAATTTCCTATATAAAGAGAGATTTCATTTTTCTATTATTATTAATAGTACCAATGTTTATAGTGTATGTTATACAGTAAATTGTATACGTAGTGTTAAATATATTGTCCCAGTGAGTTTTGATAAACGATGATATTTATTTAACCTCAATGAATAATGGTAAGTGTTACCCGAAGATTAATGGTTCGATGGTTTAAGAAGTATATACGAGGGCACTTGCTAAATAACCACCACATGGCGATCCTGCAAACTTAATGGTAATGATCCTGTAAACTAAATTGTAATGATCCTCTAAACTAAATGGTAATGATCCTGCAAACTAAATGGTAATATTCAACAATGATCCTGTAAATAGTCCTGCGAACTGATGGTAATCCAAACTAGTGAAGGTATATAGTATTTTATTTGAATTTTGGACCTTGGAGGAGCAGAACTATGGGTGGTACACCTACTAAGCGAGAAGTACAAGAAACTGGTATGATAAACAATAATTTCACGGTGCAGCAAGATAATTTTGCAAAACAAATAATGGTCTTATTGTACATAATAACGGTAGCGTTTATTCTAAAATTCATGTGGTCCCTATGGAAAACGCATCGAAGGGCATTAAAAAGAGACATCAACCGAGGCATTGCAGTGAAACAGACGTCAAGAACTTTGTCTGTATAAAATTATAAGTACTGATGTTTCTTCAGGAAATCAGATTTTAACTTCAGGAACAATCATAGGAGAGGAAGCAACAGCGGATTGTACAACGGCTACCCCCAAGGAAGGACATTCAGACAATACAACCAAGGAAATAGTTGTAGCAGATAAGTAGATTACAATAAGGAGAGAAAATTTAACAGGAACAGCAATTACAATAATCGAAATAACAATGTGAGAATATGTGAGATAGAAAATGAGGAATCAAGAGTGAATCAGAAACAATTGGGGCTTTGAATAATAAAACAAATGTCGAATGCAAGATTTCAGAAACTTATTCAGCATATTATTTAGATTTATCGCTTTCTAACTTTATAGAGATTCAGACAAACATATCCGATAACATTTACAATTTCATATTAGATACCGGAGCAGACATTTCTCTGATAAAAATTTCTAGAAATTTTCCGTATCACTTGATTAAAACTGACAATAAAATAAGCATTGAGGGGATAACTGAAGGCTTAGCTAAAACGTCAGATCAAATAAGCATTAACCTTTATATCAATAACATAACCTTAAATCAATACCTTCACGCAGTGGAAGAAAATTTCCCGATACCAACGAGTGATATTATAGGCAGAGATTTCATAAGTAAATACAATTGCGTATTAGATTATTCACAATCAAAATTACACTTAAATTGCAAGTCTAGGAATCCAGTAACCATACAAATTTTTGGTAATCCAGAATATGATACATTAGTAATACTGCCTGGATGCGAGGAGTACAGGCTAATACAAAACTCTAGAAATTTGAGAAAGGATACAGTAGTGGAACAACAGGAACTAGCACCGGGAGTTTTTATAGCTAGATCCATAATATCGGGGAAAAGTCCATACGTAAGAATTTTGAATACAAACTACGAGAGTATTTCAGTAAAAACTAAGAATATTGAAATCTTGGATTTAGATTTGTTCGAGGTATATACAATTACGAATGATAGTAACAATAAAATGGAAGAATTCAGAAAGTCATTAAATTTAGACGCACCAGAGTATGTAAGCAATGAATTTGACGAAACTGTGTGAGAATTCTGCAGACATATTCGCTTTAACCCTAGACTACTAAAATTTACGACGCCGAATTATTTTTCCCGAAATTTGGCAACAACGGAAAATCTTGCAGATTTGAGTCTCCCAGTAGCTTCCTCTTTAGTACTCTGCTAAACGTTGGTAAGTCCACGTCAGTCGGATTTTTAGCGGAAGTGCAGAAATTACGCATCGCGTCGTAAATATTACGACGCTTTAGTGTTGGTGATAGTATTAGCGATAAGATTATTGTGAATGTTTTTCTTTGTTTTATGCTGAATACTCGATTTATTGTGTAAGTAGACTAATAATATTTCATAATTTGTAGAAACAAAATGCAAATTCCAAAGTATAAAGCTAAGATTTATTTATTTATTAATTTCAGAAACTGAGAAATGGCAAATAAACCACTTACTGCGTCGCAGTTGCAACAAGAAATGGAAAAGATTATGAATGGAGAAGATGATTATAATGAACCGTACGAGGACAGTGGAAGTGACTGGGAGGAAGATTATTTAGAAGAGGATTCGGTACATTCTGACAGCTCAGAAGAATATAACCAACCAACCAACCATGCCATCGAGAAAAAAAATCCATAATTAGCAGAGGAACGTCCAGAAGAAGCTCTCTTGTCATATGATCAAGAATCATCGGATGACGATGAACCTTTAGCCAGCCTATGTCGAAGCCAGGGTCGAAGGGATCCAAATATAGTTTTTCCTAAACAAATAAATATAAAAGGTAAGAATGGTCATAAGTGGTCATCTAAACAGCCAGTCTTGTCAAAGAGAGTCAGCTCTAGGAATATTGTTCATTTTATATCTGGTTGCAAAGGAGAATCTCGTAACTGTTCTTCAATAAAGGACCACTTTCTGCACTTCTTTCACGACAACATTCTTGACATAGTTATTCTTCACACCAATGAAGAGATTATTAGGCAGTCTTCTAAATACGCTGCAAATTCTGCTACGGTATCAAAACTTTGCAAAGATGAGTTATTAGCCTTCCTGGGAATACTAGTTTTTTCTGCCGCCAAAAAAGACAATCATCTAAATGCTAGACATATGTTTGAAGGGACCACATCGGGATCTTTCTATCGCGCCTGTATGAGTAGAGAACGTTTTACGTTTTAAGTAAACTGTCTCAGGTTTGACGATAAAACTTCGAGGGAGGAAAGGAGAAAAACCGACTCATTCGCTCCTATTCGTGACATATGGAATATGCTAATAGATGTATGCAGAAGTTCCTATATTCCATCATCTTATCTCACCATCGATGAACAGCTCTTAGGATTTAGAGGAAGGTGTCCATTTCGTATGTACATACCTAACAAACCGTCGAAGTACGGTATAAAGATTATTATGTTATGGGACACATCCTCCAAATATATGATAGATGCTAGTCCATATCTAGGAAAGAGCACTGATACTGGAGGACTACCTCTTGCAAATTTTTATGTGAAAGAGTTAACAAAATCGGTTCATGGTAGTAACCGTAACATTACCATGGACAACTGGTTTACGTCAGTTTCTTTGGCGGATGAACTTTTGGAGTTGCCGTACAAACTAACAATTATAGGAACTCTGAGAAAAAATAAAAAAGAAATACCACCAGAACTATTGAAAAATAGGCAACGAGGCACATTAATGTTTTGCTTTGATAGGAAAAAGACATTAGTTTCATATGCACCAAAACCTAATAAAATAGTGTTGTTACTTTCCACTCTGCATGAAGGTGCAAGCATTTCCGAAAATGGAAAACCTGATATAATTATAAATTATAATGAAACCAAGTCAGGTGTAGATACTTTTGATCAACTATGCAGTAATATGACCTGCTCCAGAAAAACCCGGAGATGGCCTATGTGTGTTTTTTATGGAATGATTAACATAGCTACCATCAATTCATTTGTAGTATACTGCCATAATTCTCACAAAGCTAATACGAAGCCTGCTTCCCGCTTCCAGTTTATGTTAAATTTGGGCAAAAGCCTTGCTGAGCCATGGATGCGCCAAAGATTGAACATCCCCAATTCACGTCGCAATATTCGACAGGACATAAACGAAATTCTAAACATACAGCCTGTTCCTGAACCAGATAACCCTATGGCAAAGAAGCGGACAGTGTGCTCCTTCTGCCCTAGCCGTCCGAGAAGAATGACAACAAACTTTTGTGTACAGTGTAAACGAGCAATCTGCGGACAGCACAACAGAAATTGTTGCCCAGAATGTCCATTTTCTTCGGCATAATTCATTTTTTTTCAAACCATATCCATTCATTTGATTAGTTTAAGATGAAAAACCTATTATTTCTGTTGGAAAATATTTTTGATTTTTTTAAAATGTGTTTTAATCCAAAGTCGTAAATTTTACGACGTATTAGTATTACGGAATAATCAAATCATATTAGTACTCTAGGGTTAAAGAATGATATTCTAACGCATAATAATTTTTATGAGCAAAATATGTTAGTGAAGGATAATACACCTATATACATAAAAAATTATAGCACTCCACATTCGCAAACAGCAGATCTAAACAATCAAGTAGAAAAACTCATAACATAAGGAATAATCGAGCTCTCAGTATCAGATTAAAACAGTCCAGTGTTACTAGTCCCGAAAAAATCGGTGAGTGAGGAAAAGGCATGAAGGCTTTGTATAAGATTTTAGGCAGTTAAATAAGAAAATAATCACAGACAAATTCCGTTTACCCCGTATAGACGCGATTTTAGATCAAGTAGGCAGAGCAAAGTAGTTTTCAGTCTTAGATCGTATGTCACGTTTTCATCAAATACCTTTAGAACAGTGTCCTAGGAAATACACTTCGTTTAGTACAGAAAAAGGTTCGTTTCAATTTACAAGATTACCATTTGGATTGAATATAAGTCCTAATGGTTTTTCGAGAATGATGTCAATAGAATTTTTAGGCCTAACTCCATAAAAAGCATTTCTTTATATGGATTACATAGTTGTCATAGGAATTTCAGAAAATCATCACTTAACCAATCTTAGAAAAGTGTTTGACGCATGTCGTAAATTCATTTTAAAGCTAAATCCACAAAAATGCTAATTCAGGCGAGAAGTCACATATTTAGGTCACAACTCATCAAGGGATGGTATTTCACCAGTCAAACCAAAATATTCAGTCATTCAGCATTATCCAGTACCCAAAAATGCTAGTGAAGTCAAAAGATTTGTTGGATTCTGCAATTATTATAGGCGGTTCATTCAGAATTTTGCCGCAATATGTATCCCTCTAAATAAATTAGCTGGGAAAAATGTGAAATTTGTTTGGTCGGTAGAATGCGAAAACGCATTTCAGGTCTCAAAAGATGCGTTAATCAACCCACCAATTTTAAAATACCCGGATTTAAATAGGCAATTCATCTTAACTACAGACGCTTCAAATAGCGCATGTTTAGCAATACCAAGTCAAATCTACGAAGTGATTGACCTACCAATCGCATTTGCATCACGAAGCTTTAAGAAAACAGAGCTAAATAAACCCACCATCTTAAAAGAGTTATTAGCGATTCATTGGGGAATCAATCATTTTAAGTGTTACTTATATGGCTCACCACATTTCATAGTAACAACAGATCATAAGCCACTAACTCATTTGTTTGCAATGGAAGACCCGACGTCGAAACTCACGAGAATAAGACTTGATTTGGAAGAATACGATTTTGAAATACAGTACGTTAAAGGTAAAGCGAACTACGCAGACAGTATATCAAGAATATCCATAAAAGAACTCAAGGATTTATACATAAATAATCACAAGAGCACAAACGCGCAAGGAAAACGCTCGGTCAGGAAAGGATATAAAGAATAAAGAGGAAACAGAGGAAGACCGAATAGAAAAACCTTCAGTAATAAAAGTTTTTAATAATCTAGAGGCCAATTTTACACTTTGAAAATAACCGCATCTCGATAAGAATGAGCATTCGGATCAAAAATAAATTGAAATTTAGTGAAGCCCTATTTACCGGAATACACAACTTCGACTTAGGACGAACGTTGGAGAAGCTTGAGAAGCTTTCGGTAAAATTTGAAGCAAAAAGAATGAATAAGATATATGCAAATGATTATATATTCAAAAAGTGCACAATAGAAGAATTTATAGAAGGGAATAAAAGGTTGAAAAATATACAAATATGTATATGCGAAGTACCAAAAACGGTACAGCAGAAGGAAGAGATTCAAGTGATTCTAGAAAGATATCACAACGATCCAATGTTTGGAGGACATGTAGGAAACAATAGATTATTGAAGAAACTGAGAGCAAATTTTAGATGGAAAAACATGGAGAAAGATGTACGAAAGTATGTAAAGAATTGCCACGAATGTCAAGTGAATAAAGCAAAACCCAGTCATAAAGAGAAGTTTGCCATCACGGACACATCTATAAAACCGTTTAATATCATTTTTATAGACACAATAGGTCCTTTTGTAGAAAGTAACAATGGGAACCGTTATTGTATCACAATATTATGCGGAATAATGAACTATGCGGTCATGATACCGGTCGTTAACAAAGTGGCAGCCACAATAGCAAAATCTATATTTGACAACTTTATACCAAACTATGGTTTGATGACAGAAATAAGGACAGATCAAGGAACAAAATATAAGAACGAAATAATGAAGAACTTACGGGAACATTTAAGAATAAAACACAATTTTTGATCAGCATATAATCACGAATCAATAGGCAGTTGTGAAAAACTACACAGAACGTTTAATGAGTTAATAAGAAATTTTATTAAGGATTCTAGAGATAACTGGTGAGAGTTTGTAAAAATGTTTGCATATTGTTATAATACAACACCAAACACGTATCACGGATACACTCCTTTTGAGTTGTTATACGGTAGAAAACCAAACATACCAGAATTTTTAAATGTAGAAATAGAACCATGTACAATTTTGAAAGGTATGATAAAAAATTGAAATATAAGTTACAGTGCGCGAATTAAAGAGCCAAGCAGTTTTTGATAAAAAATAAGTAATTAGAGTAAATAAAAGCGGAAAGGAATCGTCAACCGTGAACTTTAGGGTAGGGGATTCGGTAATTCTGAAAAATGAAAAAAGAAGTAAGTTCGGTCCATATTATTTAGGTCCGTTCAAAATAACGGAGGTAAAAGGAGTAAACTGTGAGATTATATCTCAAAACAATAAAAAACAAATCGTTCATAGCAATCGGTTGTATAAATACAATAACGACAATATTCGTAATCAAGTGAGGTGAAATCGTAAACAAACAAGCAGTGTTTGAAAAGAAAACAAGACAATTAGTGTAATAAACAAACAATGCGAGAATCGTTAACGTTATAATTAGCATCGAAAATTTATCAGGGATAATTTTTCTCTTCCAAGAGGGGATGATGTGATGATCCCAAAAGACATTATTAGATTTAATTAGATGTAACTAGTCAGCGGTCAGTGAACTAGAAGGTCACTGACAAGGTGTAGTGAGGTTAGTAGCATATTAAAGAATCGAGAATCACGACTGTTTTGTAAATAAATATTGTGTCAGCAAGGTCGATGGAAATATCATCGACTGTGTTGGTCTAACAATACATTTATAGAATTTCCTATATAAAGAGAGTTCATTTCTCTATTATTATTAATAGTACCAATATTTATAGTTTATGTTATACATGGTCAATAAATTGTATACGTAGTGTTAAATATATTGTCCCAGTGAGTTTTGATAATCGATGATATTTATTAAACCCCAATGAATAATGGTGAGTGTTTCCCGAAGATTAATGGTTCGATGGTTTGAGAAGTGTATACGAGGGGCACTTGCTAAATAACAACCGCTCTTGCCTTTTATACTACATCAAGAACTTTATAATTTCAAAAATACTTATAATGTACTCCGATCAATGCGCAGGCCAGAACCGCAATATAAAAATGTCTGTGCTCTGTAGTTACATCACTGCGTCACCAGATTATACTGTGGAAGCAAATGACCAAGAATTTTTAGTTAGTGGTCACTCATATCTTCCCTGTGATAAGGATTTTGTCCTGATAGAAAAGGAAAAAAAGTTTCATCCTAATATTTGGCATATCGTAATTAGGAATGCAATGAAAAAAAATCCTTTTACGGTAATCGAAATGGGAAAACACAATTTCTATTCTACCAAGGTGCTCGAGGACAACATTACGAACCGAAAAATTTCTGACACCAAGAACAAGGTGGAATGGCTGAAAATACAATGGTTGCGATTTGAATGAAAATATCTTGATACAATCCAGTACAAAAACGGAAACCAAGAGGATCGTTATTTTGAAAAGGTTGACATCAGCAAAAGAGAAAAAAAGGTATTGACTCAAAATGCACTTCCACTACTCTACCCCAACGTCAATGTAATAAATAAGACAAATAAGAAAGATCTTCTTCAACTCATGGAACTTATCCCTCCTCTGCATCACAAGTTTTATGAAAATTTGAAGTCATCGACTCAGTCATCAGGCGGAGATCTAATTGGATCATTGGAAGAAGATGATTAAGAGAAAACATTAATTAGAAGACTTTCTTCAACTCAGTTATGTGATAGAGAAGTTGGTTTGTTTTTTTTTTCTGGAAAAATTTAAAAATTATTTGTCTTTGGATATTGAAAATACTATCGAAATTTTCATTGTTGTTTGATTATAAAATAGGAATTAAGTCAAAAAAACAATTAAGCAAAGTGGACTAAGCCACATTCAAATGTCGATAACTTGTCAATATACAAGGAATCTCATATTATATCTCATTTTCAATACAAGTTCGGGATCTGAAATTGATTTGATACAAAATACTTAAAACTAAGATCAGTACATCACAAACAAATTTCATAAAAAATGTAAATGTAAACCCATTCATCTTCTATTCACTTGAATATGGGTTAGTCCACTAATGCATTTATAGCCTCAATTGACGTCATCGACTAGAGTAGAAGTATTCCCAAAACCAGCAAATTTCTGAACGTAAGAGAGAGTGACATAACGGTCAACTAACATATTATATCGACACTATTATTTGAAGGTTAGTTGATTAAACATCAAAGTTTGAAGAAATGGAGCAGCAAAACATTTTTATGATATGCCAAATAAATAGTGGACTATTGTCAGATGATTGGTCAAGCTCTTCTGATAATGGTAGAGTTGAAGATTAAAAAGTCACGGCGCTATTCCTTATTGCAGTTTGTGTTTATGTCTCGCTCCTTTAACTCTTGCAATTATTTCTTCTGTGGGCCCTAAATTAGAGAGCTCCAGAATATCTGGGATCATTGCCAAAAAAACACATGTTCCTTCTGTGAATAAACGTTAATGGAATCACTTGCAATAACAAAAACATGTTATAAATACCATTGAAATGCTGAAGACATATTTTACCCACTTCCACTATGATATTGCTGCTATTGCATACCACAACGGCAGAGTCTATATTGTTGATGTGCAGTGTTATTTTAAAGAACGGGGTAAGACGGTTTGCTTGCTAATACGTCTGTTTCACAAACTTGATAACACAGTTCGCAAAAACTTCTTCACACAAATATTTCTGTCAAACTAAAATTTTTGGACGCTATGACGTCATTAATTTGAGTAGCCTTCCGTATTATTTGAATGCTAAACGGTGAACTTATTTACCCGAGGAACACCGGGTAATATTTCTGAACGCACTCCTGTAGAGGAAATCTCATAGGTTTCCTAGCAACAACTTAGCAACTGTCAATAGACGTTGCCATTTTATTCATTATTATATAATAATTTGTTCCGTTTAGCTGCCTGAATGTATCATAGTAAACAAACATACATATGGTGTAAACCATCATACCGTCAAAATTAACCCTTTCGCTCACGATTTATTGTTATTGGGAATAAAATTCTGTCACAAGAGATCCTTGATAATTGATTTTTTTATGATTTTCAAGAATTTGCATATCACCTAAGCTGTCCCCAAATGGCGGTGGTTGCATGTTGTCAATTGATGATAGTATGAGCCAACGGTAGCCAGCGGTAGCAAGTTGTCGATTTTGTATTGTAGACGTTAAATAAAAGTAACGTAGAAAAACTTTTTAGTATCTTTATTATTCAAAATACAAATTTACTTATGAAAATCTATAAAACAATTTTCATCTTTTGATAAACACAGATGTACTTACTACATTTAATTCTTGATGTACCTTTGCAACCCGCATTTTTACAGCGTGAAGATGATTTTGAATTTTCATGAATAGGCCAATGACCTACGTTGTCCCGTCTAACTTCTAGTATTGGACGGACTTCAAATGTTGGTCTCGATATTGTTGGTTGTACTGGCTCATTCCGAACATTCGTAGGGGGTCGGTCGTCCTCTTTGTGCTTTAGGTGTTGTATCAACTACAATAAGAGCTTCTGCGACATATGATCTAAAGTAAAATAAATCTAGTATATCCTTTTTTGGTTTGTTTAGTTGTTGAGCTTGTTGTCTGTATTCTAGCCATGATAAAGTACATGCAAGATCAATTGCGTGTGTGAACATTCGAAGTGTCCACTTCTTGGACCTAATAAATGTTCGATATATTTGAATCAAAAAGTCAAGTTTGTCGACTCCTCCCATACTAGAATTGTATAATTTGACTGATTCGGGGCGTGACACATACACATATTGTTCGGGGGTTTTATCCCAACGTTTAGCTTGATCTTTTTCACCAATTCTTACGAAGTTCGATGCTATATGCATCGGTGTGTTGTCAAACCATTTTACAACTACGATTCCATCTTTACTTGTCACTTCCTGTACAGACCCTTGTCCGTGTTTTGCCATTTCCTTGTGAGTTATGAAGGGAGGTTTTGCAAATCTGTCCAAAGGTGCTGTAGATGTGCAATATATTGCTTTATTGCGTAAATATAACATCACGTTGTAATTTGGAAAAGAAAATGTCGAAATATATTTGTATATACCTTTCGTGTATTCGATTACTCAATTTAAGAACTACACTACCTGCAACGCCACAGACCGCTTTCTCAAGTGAATCTAACTCTGTTGTAGCCCCCTGATGAATACGGAAATCGTATAAAAGTCCGCTTTTACCACAGACAGTGCATAAATTTCAATCCCTCAGGGATTAGGTTTGTTCTTTATGTACTATTTAACATTCAACTTTCCCTTGAAGGGAACTATTCGCTTATCAATGCACATTTATTTTTTCAGACTCAAAGACAAACAATGAGTCCTAATTGAATTATAGAGGGGTCGTACCTTCCAAAAGCGGTCAGTTGAATTAGCTAATCTATTTTGACGTAGTTTGAAGAATCGATTCACTGCCATATTATCAGCTATAATGGCTACTCTCGGTGACTTGCTATATTTCCAATATAAATTAACTCTCGGATATCGTGAATTTCCCATCATAACATGGATGCCAATAAAAGTTCTTATCTCAGACAATGTGGTGAACTGAAATCTCAAATTTTGTTGTGTAGCGTACAAGTTGGTGTTATCTACGATTTGTTGGAAGAGGGAATTTGGAAAATGTTGGTTAAAAACATGATGAGGGCTTGGCAAATCTACAACAGGGCGACGAGCATTCTCAAACCATTTTATATTCGGAGTAAGATATGTCACATTATTCATCCATATAATGTTTTCTTTCGTAGTAAGTTGATTTGTTTCCATATACTCTGTTACTGCTCTCTTTGTTTCCGCCTTTTCCTTCTTCCTTTGTTTTGCGCCTTTCTGAATAATATCCTCATTGTTATTACCCTGCATTTCTTCTGCATCTTGCGTTTCGACTCCTTTGGCATCTTGCATTTCTTGCCATATATCTTGTTCTCGTTCATCTATTTGCATGTGCAATTCGTCAAATTCACTGTCGACATCGCACATTTCTCCCCCTTCTAAAAACAAAATCAATCGTATTTCAAGAAATAATAACGGTTAATATACATTTACACTAATGTATTCTATGTCTGACATTTCATCCACGATTTTCATTAACTCCTCATATTTTAACGGCACGTTACGCTTGAAAGCCATTTTCTAATATAAATCACAAAATTAGAATCAAAGTAATAGAAAAAACATTTTACCTTTACCTTGGTATTTTCTTGACCGTTGACTAACAATGATGACAACAATATATACAAAAATCATGTACTCAATGGGGAACACAACGAAATATTTAGACAAAAACGAACAATTTAGTGGTTATTTATTAATGACTGAAAATACTAACATGTCTATAATAATAAACTGACACTCGCAACCTTCGTTTTTGTTCTACCATGTTGTCGCGGTAACGTAGGGTTCTATTCACCAAATGAAATATTAAAAATAAAGTCTCGCTACTAGACAGCAGATGGCAGGACAATATTATATATTGTACAGTGGCAACAATAGGGTAACCCATTTTTGATTGGCGGGCAGTTTGGCAGCCATATTGAGGCTAAAATTTTTTTGGTTACGTTGGGTGTATACGAAGTTTCTTTTAGTGCTTGTTATATTTGTGATTAGATTAATTGGTTTTGTGCTTTTCTGATGAATATTCAGTTAAAGAGAGGTGTTTTGCCTTTAGACAATTGAAAGACTTGCATTTGGACCAATAAATAATCTTATTTCGAATCGGAAAACTCATGATATTTGGTAAGCAAGCTTGCTTAACCCTAGAAATTGTATACTATTAATTGTTTTAATTTTTTCAGATAAAATAACATTTGAAATGAAATGTTTTCCTAGATATCCATCTAGAAGAAAAGAATGGCTTATTAAAACTAATAGATATCATTGGACTCCAACAGACTATTCGTGTTTATGTGAGGTAGGTAGAAGCCTTTGTTTGTCGTTATTGAGATAAAATTGAATGTAAGATTTAGTTTGAGATTCATTTTGCTCCCGAAATGTGGGAGCGACCCCGTGTAGATGGCAAGAAAATTTTAAAGTCCAATGCTGTTCCTACAATATTTTCCTTTGTGGAACCAAAACCTAAAATGAAGCCCCCTGTTCCAAAGAAAGTTAAACACCTAAACGTTTGTCGGGTAAGTAGATATCTGTTGGTAATTACAACATATCCCCACATAATAATAAAAAACTCTTAGTTTTTGCCCTATCAAATATGTTTTGTTCCAATTATAGTTTAATGATTTGTTCTAGGGGAAAATTTAGCTCTAGATGAGACTATGCCAGAGGAATGACCAAAACCATCTACTTCCAATTTAGCTTTGGATGTAGAATCAAGTCAACGATTGTCGATATCTAAAAGCAGCTTGAGTGAAGACAGTTTATGTACAGCTCCCTCACCCTTAATAACAGAAACTGATCCAATGAGTGAAATAGCTCAGTTAAAGCTTAAATTGAACAGGTACAAGGAGTTGTGTGGAAGAGAAAACGTAGAGCTTATCTATACAAAAGAACTGTAAGAGCCACACGAAAGAAGCTAATAAAAAAAAGAGAAAGAACTACCAATTCTTCGGACTGTGAACTATCAAAGCAAATATTCGACAAATCAAACAGAAGCTTTGAAAAAATAAAAATGGAAAAACAACAAAACTAATGAAGTGGACCAACAACATCGTTACAAGTTCTTTAAAATTAAAATTCAGTTGTAGCAGTAGTGGATATACTGAAGTAGTAAAACAAGGATATCCTCTCCCATCAAACCGCACTTTACAGAGAAAACTCCAGAACTTGAAGTTTGATTAAGGTATTCTAAATTAAATATTCTGATTTTTAGTGAAAGTAGAGCAATTTTCTACTCATAAAAAGGATTGTGTCTTGGTTTTGGATGTAATCGCTTTCACTCCAGGAAAAACATATGATACCTTCTTGAATAAATATTTTGGAGATGTTACTCTCCCTGAACATTCAAGCTTGGCGACACGCATCTTAGTGTTTATGATGGAAGGTATTACAGGACGTTGAAAACAGGTTGTGGCCTATTTCTTCATGAGTGACTCTGTCAACGGAGCTGTCATGAAGAATATGATAATAAATATATTTTAAATTGCTGAACAGCTTAATTTGAATATTTTAAGTATTACATCAGACATGGGTCCTTGTAATCAAGCTTTGTGGAAAGCTTGGGATATTAAAGCTGTAAAGTACAATCCTATAAAATGCAAGATTCTGCACCCATTAAATAATTATAGAAATGTATGTCTTTGCAGATGTTCCTCACCTACTTAAAAATATTAAACATATGTTAGTGACAAATGAAATTATCCAGTTACCAAATAATGTTTTAAAGTATGGACTAACCTCTAACATGGTCATGTCCAGTCATATCTCAGATATATGAAATAATCAGAAAGATCATTTTTTCAAACTTGCACCGAAACTCTCAGAGGAAGATCTCCTACTGACACAGGCTCTCAAATTTTTGGCTGAACAACTCAATAAACCAAAATATTTAACAACGGCATGGTTTATTGACCAAGTAGAGAAATGGTTTAATTTAATGACTTTGAGACATCCTTGTTGTGATCTAAGCAAATTCAGTATAGATATTTATAAAGAAACAATATTATTTTTAGAAGGAATTGTAAGTTTATCTTCAGATATATTGGTTGTCTATAAAAAATTTGGAAACCTCCACAAACGGGTGCTCTAATCTCAACACAATCAATATTAGAACTATAGTCAGAATTGTTGGAAAAAACAAATTATCAATTTATTCTTAAGGCCTTAAATACAGTGTATGATGAAGTAACGCTTACAAGTGAAATAAAGACTCCCTCATATAATTTAAATTTTAGCGAACTAAATTAAATATATAATATTTCAGGATATATTTTAAAAAGTATTGTGAAAACCCCTGTGTTGCCTGTGTAGGTGCAGCAGGTTTAAAAAAACTAATAAATAAGAAGTTTTCAAAACTCTTCTTAATTAAAAGGTTTAAAGAACAATCGGTTTTTTTTGTTACTGAAGAGGTTTTTTATTATTTTTTAGAAAGGGAATGTTTTTCCTTAAAATGTTCACATATTGATCCACTCCAGAATATAGATATTAAAGAATTTTTAATAATGGAAATGTGGAAAATACATTTCAGTTTATCAAAGTATCACCAACTTAAAAGCAATATAGTTAAAGGATTTGCTGTTGTTGAAAATTAGTTACAAAAAATTTAAATCCGCTTAAAAAAATATAGTAGTAAGTCATTAGCAGGTAACTCGTTATGAAATAAAAAAGCTTTTCATAATTATCAAATAAAATCAATAAGAAACATATTACACATCAGAAATTATATTTATATCAATTTTTATAGTTTATAATCCTGACGATGCAAATGTAATTTGGGAAACCGATCGAGTAATATATGTTATATTTCTGTTGTTGAATTTGTTATTTATATATTTTTTTTGGATAATTAACTGAATCTATGGTAATATTTGAAGATAGTAACAGTTGTACCTATAGCAATATAAATTTTTTCATGACTTGGCCCCATCATACTTCACAACCAATTTATATTCATTATTTTTTTGTATAATTATTTTTCCTTACTATACCAAATATAATTAGTGTGTTTTATTTAAAGATACGCATTTCCTATCCAAATCCAAGAGATATAATGTATATTTTTAAGTATTTATCTTCCAAATTGTTAGTTTTATCATAAATTTCCATTTAAATTATATTAATTTGATATTCAAATTTGCCTCAATATGGCGGAAGGGGCGGGGTTTAGTTGCAATGTCGCCACTGTCTCGTATATAGTCACGGTAATATATTGTTTTCTAATATTGTAACCAATTGCTGACATTATGATTAAACCACAGAATATCGCTGTAGTATCCATACTTTTCAATATAATTCGATGTCGTCAATCGACGACACCATGAGCGAAAGGGTTAAGTAGGCGGTTATAGCGATTTGCGAATGAACATCAAGAACTGTCAATGAACTTCGTATCCTATTAACCTTGAAAATGGTTTGTATGTTTGTGAAGTTTTGTTCAATTAAAACATGTACTTGTGATTAACAACTGTACTGTTAGTATGAACAATGCTCATAATATGTAATTAAATGTCCTGGAATACTATTATTAATAGTATCTTATTGTTGATGCTGTTAAACCCTTAATATAAGATTATTAATACAGGTACAAGTAGGTCGTAGGTAAAGTTTAGTACGTAACACGTGTTGTAACGGTTTTCACGTACTCTGAGAACTACACACTCGCCACTACTCGGCTTCGTGCGTAACTTTTCAATTCGTGCGTAAAATGCTTCTTATAACACACGTTACGTAATATACTATTATATGACACAGTCTCACATTTATTTGCTCTTAATTCCGCAAGGGTGTCTGAAGGGAACTTTTCGGTTTCTTTGCACGCTACTTTTATTATCGAAAAAATCGATAAAAATGCTTCAAATTCGTGCTTTTTCGTTGAAGTTAATTCAAAATAAGGGTTTTTGAACAATAATTTTCACTTTTTAACTTTTGCAGTTTAGACGGATCTCACATTTCACAATTATCACACTTGAGTGATGTTATATTACCGAATATTTACTATATATCTTTATCAAATATTCCATGAAATAAGAGTGGATATGACTGATATGAATTTTACCCTAGTCATTCTCTCATAACTTCTCCAATAACTCACTCAAGACTCTTGATATAGTCCTTATAAAGTTTGATTTTTATTTTGTTATTTCAGATTTACTGATGAAATTATTTTTCTAGCGGAGATGAAAGAAATGACAATCTTTATGGTTAATTTAATATATTTCCTTCTTCAATATATTATTTGAACCTCACTCGATATTTTCTATATGAGATTATTGAATGAACTTGTTTTTACATCATTAGAAAAATTCTTGAGATATTTATAACAAATTTTCTGAACCAATAAGAGGGGAGAAAAATAACTATTGTTATTATGACTTAACTACTACAACAAAAGGTTGGACGTAGATAATGAAATATCTGTATCATATTTCAAAAATTACAGTTGAAAACTGCAAAAGGTTTGCCAAGCTGATTCATCACCTCCGTATTTGAAGTATAGGTAGAGATTGTGTAGTCTACAAAAAATTTTGAGTGCCCAGAACATTGTCATAAGTGAAATCCAGATCCGGAAATTATGGTACTAATAACAAATTGAGATTTGCATAATTTTGTTAGAATATTACATCTTTTCTATCAATAATTTCAGTCCTTCACTACCCAAATCAGCCATTTATTGTGTACAGCATCAAATATTATATGATTGATTGTTTTGATTGCAGATCAAAAAATATTTTCAATGAAATCCCATCCAACAGCTATATCACTGAATGAACTATGTCTTTTGAGCTAGTTGATCTTTCTCATTCAATGATATCTTGCACAATTATCCTAGTGATAATGCGCCGAAAAACTAGATCATTCTCATTGATGAACAAATCTTGAACGTTGAGAAAAGGGTATAAATTCCTCCCCATAAGAACATGGGGAATTGATTATGTGAAATTTCGAAATGGACGCCTCATGTGAGGTTCGATTTATAAATCCATTTAACGGGAAAGATCAGTCCTCATCCTTCTTGATCCATAATTCCACTTGTTCACTAAGTTAATTCCACTTGTTCACTAAGTAGCCGCCATTTCTTGCGGTCTCTTGTTTTCTCCTTCCATCTTGTAACTTGTGCTCTGCGTAAGTTCTCGTCTCCTCCTGCTAACCACTACGACCTGGGGCTTCCACGCTTTCTTTTTCCTCCCAGTTACCCTTGAAACATATTCTTTCTTATGACTTCTGGTCCTTGCCTCCATACCGCCACTAGTGTTCTGTCATCATATCTTCCCAAGAATCAGAATTTTTTAGTGGAAGGAGTGAAAATGCTGCTCTTGACTATTATGAGTATTATTTTGTTGGAATTATCAAAGCGATTCTAACGCAAATTCTGATTCATTCAAATGTATCAATTCAACAAGTATCGAGTAAACCTGTCATGAAGGAAAATTTATTTCGTTTGTGTTATATAGGTCGCTGTGACACCCTATCCTGAAGGGAGTCCCTCTACTACTCCTTTTGTTTTTTTTCCAGTAGAAGTGATTCCTATATCTGTCTGACCGGAAGTGTTTAAATAATATTTTCGTCCATCGAATGGTTTAAGCGCCTAAAGTCATTTATTGTGAAAATACACTTATCATATTTTGTAAAGGCACTTATTTCTTATTGAGTTTCTATCAGAGTCTACAGAGTTTAACTCGAAAAGAGAAATGTAAAAAATATGGGAAAAAAACGGAGAAAGGTGATAGCTCAAATCACAGTTATGCTGGACAGAAAAGTGTTGGAAGTTCTTCCGAAAAACTAATACATACTGATAAAATCATCACGGATTTATCATAATTCTTAATGAAAATGTGGTGAAATATGAAAACAATATCTTCGAAAAATTTAAAAAGAACAGGGAAACCATGTGGAAAATAACAATCAAAAACAGGAGAATGTAGGGGAGAAGTGTGTACCTTGGGACACCGTGTAACTAAGGACATCCTCATAGAACATTAAAAGTTATCAGTTTCCTATATTATATAAGCGCAGTTTAATACGTGATAGATGTCCCCACACAAAATTTCATCCTCGTTAATTTTAGTATGGCAAATATGACAGATGAACTGATTGTAACCACTGCGGAATAAATTTATAACTAGTGACATCCTTTCATTTGGAAAAATAAGTAAATATTTTATTTCGATTATCTTGCCCAGTCAAGAAAGATAATTCATATTTCTCAAAATTATTGTATCAGTTTTCATAGTCCGAGTACCTTGGGACATAAACATGATTGTAACTTGATACACGTCCTAAGGATATCAAATACTCACTCATCTAGTTTTGTTACAGAAATGCCTAGAAGCGAGTCTAAAATAAAGAGGATTAAGCTAAATCCAGAAGCAATCTGAGAAGTACTAAATAATTATTTTCCTATCAGACAAGCCGCTTCAGAGTATAAAATCTCAAAGTCACCATAATATTTACCGAAACGGAGGTGATGCAGAATTTGTGTATGCTCCAAGCAATACTGTGAGACAAGTTTTTAGTGACGTCCATGAAATCGAATTAATTCCTATTTATAACAATGTGCAAAATGCATTAAGGATTATCTACAGGCGGAGTTGGAAAACTGGCTAATGGATAAGCAATTGCAAACACAAATGAATTTCCAAATTCGTGGGATATTAACCAGAAAGATGGTATGGATTGTTAAAATATTTCTCAAAATGAACATATCAGTTTAAGAAAACCACAGTCAACTATCCCAGTAAGATCCATAGCTTTCTACAAAATAAAGGTTTATATAGTTTTTGGTGAACTCTCGTATGTAATGGAAATATATAATTTCGGCCCAACCAGCATTCATAGCTTGGATGAAAGTGGCTTGACCATGTTGACGATGTTAGAACGTTAGTATAATATGTACAGTAACCGCGGTGGGAAATTCAATTCCACCTGCATTTGTATTTTCCATAGCCCTCCTTAAGGAGTTTATGTTGAAGGGAGCTCAAATAGACAGCGTGGGTATGGCACACCCTAGTGGTTGGTCAAATTCAAATAAATTTTATTAATATTTGCGCATCATTTTATGATATGAAATTTGCCCCATCAAGCTAAGAAACTAAGCTCTGTTAATCTTTGATAATCACAGCAGTCACATCTCAATCTAGATATTAACCTTTATGTGACTGGGAAGAAAAACACCTTCTTACGACGGCGTAGGTACCTGGGTACCTACTGTATAATAATTTGGAATATAAACGCAAAATACCTGTTTTTATCAAAAAACTCCATATATGTATTTATAGGTACACAATACGTGATTTATGAATTTCTAACCTATCTGTATTTGACAAAATAAGACTTTGTTTAAATGGCAACAGCGCAGCGACATCAACTGAATTTATTCCTAGTTACAGGTCAGTTGCATGTTTGAGTTTGTCGAATAAACAACTGCGGGTGATTAAGCGTATTTGTTAAATTTTGTTTTAGAATGTCTGATAGTAAGGCTGGTTCAAGCCAAGCCAATATTGCGAAACCAAGATGGCGAAATAAAAGGTAAGAAATAAGACGATTCTTTGATTTTAGTAGTGTATTAATAATGAAAACTGTCATGTTATTTTGCTTACCTGTGGTCTATGTGTGTAGGAGCCGCAGTGGAGTGGAAGTTTTTTTTTATCTTACAAAGAAACAAGAACAATAATTATACTAATAAAGGTAATTCGAAATATGTTATTTCAGGCTGACCTCTGCAGAATTACGAGAAGCAGTAGAACATTTGTCTGATGAAGAGCCATTTGTTGCGTCCGATGAAGACGAATATATTCCACAATTGTTATCAGGTGGAGAATCCGAGGAATTTGATATAGAAAAGGAGCCTGTAGTGGAGCAAGAATATACTGATTCCGATGAAAACGTTGACGAAGAAGAAGCGCCTACAAAAACAACTTGGGCTGGCAAGGATGGCACTCAGTGGAGTGACACATCATCAATACAAAGGCAAACAATAGGTCGTAATATTCTGCACGAAAAAAGTGGCGCATCATCCTTTAGTCGTTCATACACGGCTCGAGAAATTTTCAAGTCTATTATATCTCCAGAAATGTGTACCTTAATTCTAAGGCATTCTAACAAAAAAGGTAGAAAAGTAACGGACGAATGGAACCGAAAATTGGCAGATAAATATCCACCTCCCAACATACCAAGCCCGAAAGTATTCATACCATTTACTGAAGTAGAATTAGATGCATTTTTAGGAGTTCTTATTGCTGCTGGCGTACACAGGTTTAATAGGGAACACGTATCTGAAATGTGGAAACTAGAGTCCTTACCTCTATTTCGAGCGGCCATGTCTCGAGATCGGTTCAAAATGTTTCTCAGATTTATTCGCTTTGATGATCAGAACACACGTGCCGAACGTGCCAAAAATGATAAAGCTGCCCCAATTCGAGATATTTGGACTATGCTAAATTCAAATTTGGCAAAGAACTACAAGCCAAAAGAATGTATACCAGTAGACGAACAATTGTTTCCTTACAGGGGACATACTAAATTTACCCAATACATTCCATCGAAACCCGCAAAATATGGAATAAAAATTTTTTGGGCTTGCGATGCGGCAAATGCTTATCCTTTACAAGGTCAACTATACACTGGAAAACCATTAGATGGTGAACGACAGGTAAATGTCGGTGAGCGTACAGTTTTGGATCTAGTGGCAAAGTATAAGGGTTCGGGAAGAAATGTAACAACGGATAATTTTTTTACAAGTCTGCAATTGGCCCGTACTTTGAATTCATGGAAGATGACTTTGGTAGGGACTCTCAGGAAAAATAAGGCATTTTTACCACCAAATATGCAGGCATCTAAAGACAGGCCTATATACTGAACCATTTTCGCATTCAACAAAGATGCAACAATATGTTCCTATGTTCCAAAGAAAAACAAATCTGTTATTCTTTTATCAACGATACACACTACAGGCCAAGTAGATGATACTACCGTGGCGAAGCCTGAAATAATAAAATATTATAATCAAACAAAAGGAGGCGTTGACACCATGGATATGATGCTAGGCGAGTATACAGTAAAACGTAGAACAAATCGTTGGCCATTGGCATTTTTTTTCAACACAATAGATGTTGGTGGCTTGGCTTCTTATTGTATTTACAAGGAACACAATCCAAATTTTAGAGCAACTGATCAACGTCGAAGATTTCTAAAAGATTTTGCTCATGACATGTGCTTGCCCGCTATACAAATGCGATCCCTTATTCCAAAAGTTGTTGGTAATTATTTCACACGTCAGTCGCTAGAAATGGTTCTTGGTCGACAAATAATCGAGCCCATTGTTACTCCAGCCGGAGAACAACCAAGACGGGATGCTTCTGGGCGTGTTATGGTTGTTGGTAGCTGCCAAATTTGTCGAGAATTAAAGCTCAAACAAAGGAAGACTCGTAAATCGTGTAAATCCTGCTGTAACCCAGTTTGTAATGAACACTCTGTTAATCAAACTATATGTAAAAAATGTTGCCAAAAAACCAACTGACCTTATATGTAAGATTTTTTTGTTTTTTTGTTACCATTTATATAAATAAATATATGCAGATAAACTTCGCGTTTTCATTCTGGCTATAAAAAATATCTATTTGCATTTAAAACTGATAGAGGTACCCAGGTACCTACACCGTTATTTCTGGGTGAAAAAACTTTGGACCTTATTTATTTCTGAAATAGCGTAAAAATATTATTTCTATTGTAACATTGTGTAGAAAAAACCTAGATTAGAAATGTCACAAAATCACACACTTCAAAGAATTTAAACAAAAAAAGTATTTATATCTAAAATCTGAATAGGTACCCGGGTACCTATTCAGTCACATAAAGGTTAAACTTTGGGAAAGCGCATGGCACAGTCATGTTGACGTTACTTCCACTTACGAGCCACAAGTTACAGCCGTTAGATAGGACTAACGCATATTCCTACTCTGTTACAATTCGTCCTAGATGCTCGCGCAGTTTAATGTCAAACAGGACGAACACGGACAGTTGACAGTTAAAGATAATCTGGGGTTAGAGTTGGTGGTTTTTTTCTGTTGTTATCGTTAATATTGTATTGTGATCTTGACTTATAATAGTTTTGTTTAGAATTTCAATTTATTGTATAAAATAAAATGGTAAGTACATATATAGTTAGCATAACTACTGTAGATAATAACGATAGTTTTACTTTTCAATTACTGACATGGAAAATAAAAAAAATGCTGAGAAATGTATTGGTTGCCACGAAACAATTTCGGATATTTCAAATTTGAGGCGGCATGTAAAAAAGCATCAGGAAAGTGATCCTCAATTAATGAGATTCAAGTATAAGGTAGAAGACTTGTATTCCTCAAACTTATATTTCAAGTGCGCCGGTTGAATTGTAATTTATTGGAAAATTGTTATTAAATATTTTGATTTATCTATAGAAGTGAAAGAGTTGGTTCACAGGAATTCTATCGAGTAATACTCATAGAGTCCTACACGCTACCCTCACCCCCAATAACGGGTACACCGTACCCTACGGAGTACACCTGACGGCTCAGGGATAAAATTCAAAGACTTGCTAATGTTAAACCTGATATTTTTATCAATGAAAACTTAAACAGTGACAAAACAGTGTTAGTTCGAAATAAACCAAAAACAAAACATTTAATAAAAGTGAAAACATCCGTTAGGAAAAAGATAACGAAAGGTACGTTTAAACATAAGATTGTAAATAGACAAAAACTATCATACACTCATAAAAACTTGATTCAAAAAACTGACACAAAAAAAGTGTATGGAAAAATACTGGAGAGTCAAAATCACAAAAAGAGGACGACGAACCACGTACCAATGCTGAAACTCATAGCTCAAACTACTCAAAAGAACTAGAGAGAATGAAAATTAAAACACGAGAACTTAAAATTAAAAACCAGAATTATCATCAAATTGCGTTTATAAATGAGACAGATAAAGATACAATTAGAACAATATCAAACTTAGACACAATAACTATTCCTAAAACTTGTTTCGATTCAATTAACATTTCCGAACTTAACAAGTGTATAGAACTTTCCAACACCGTAGAAAAGTGTATAGGACAAATTAACAAAGAAAAGAGTCTAGGAAGCCCGACCACAGAAACACAGAAAAGGAAACACCCAAGTCAAAAAGTGTCTAGGAAACTGTCAAGACAAAAAGTGTATAGAAAACACATAAATTAAAAAGTGTACAGAAAACACAGAACCGACAACAGATCTATCAATAGATCTATCTATCCTTACATGTAGAGTTCCAACCACAGAAAAGTGTCTAGGAAACACCCAAGTCAAAAAGTGTCTAGGAAACTGTCAAGACAAAAAGTGTATAGAAAACGCAAAAATTAAAAAGTGTACAGAAAACACAGAACCGACAACAGATCTATCAATAGATCTATCAATCCCTACATGTAGAGGTATAACTATAAACAGTACATCTATCCCTGACAAAACTAAAAAATTTCAAAATTCTAAAAATCCAATTCCAATGGCAGAGGAAACAATAGAATATAGTTCTAGTGAATCGGAGGATGGAAATAATTCTACAATATCTGAAACCAAAACAAAGAAGACACAAGTACTTATTAACAACGTTGCAAGCCAATCATGGGCGGAACAAGTTGAAAAAGAAGAAAACACGCCTGCGACTGACCAATTTGTATCGCAATACGGAAGCTCAACTAAAAAAACGATAGTACCAAGGTCGATGAACATGACAAAAAATAAAAATCTAAAAGAAGACATGAATGCCATAACAACTCTCCCCACAGGAGAGCCTATGGATGTTGCATCACAACAAGATGAATTTATAGTACCAAAAAAGGTCACTTCTTCCAACACCCTCATAAGGAAAAAGAAAAAAGAAACCGAAACTAAAACAAGTAATAGATATGAAACATTATCTGAAGAATCTGAGGATGATGCGCCTACGATGCCTCAAAGAAAAAGGAAAAAAACCAAATTCCGAAAACTAAATCATACAGACGACAGCTCAGATGAGAAGAATAAAAATAGAAATACAAAACGTTCTAAACCAAAAGAAACAATCGCAGCAAAAAATGCTAAAAAAACAACAATTTCATGCCCGCCCATCATAATTGACGGGAACGTTTCAGCACACAAAGATATGGTGCTGAAACTTAAAGAATACGTCACAAAATCATTCGAAATGAAGTACACCACGAATTCAACAATAATATTCACTAAAGAAGTCGAAGATTTTAACAAACTAAAACAAATTCTCAGAGTGGAAAAAGTACCTTTCCACACATACACAAGGAAAGACGAGAAAACACACGCTTTCGTACATAGAGGACTTGCGGAAGGGTTGCACATAGATGAAATTAAGGAAGAACTTATCAGCACCTATAAAATCAATATAAATATATATACCGAATGACCACGAAAGCAAGGCCACTATATCTTGTTATCACTGATCCGAAGATTACTCTAGATTACCTTAATAAAAATGTTAGGGTAATAGAACACACCCGAATACTATGGGAATACAGGCGACAAGCAAAGCCTATCATCCAGTGCCACATCTGTCAGCTCTGAGGTCACGCCACATCAAACTGTGGACGTGCTCCTAGATGATTGAAGTGCGCGGCACCCCATTTGACCCCAGAGTGCCCCAAGGAACGTTCAAAACCGGCCAAATGCGCTAACTGTAAAGGCGACCACCCTGCGAACGCAGAAATATGCCCTGAATATATAAAAAGACGAGAGTGGCTGGAATCCAGAAGAATGCAAACAACGAAGAAGGCAACACCCAAATTCATTCCCGCACCTATCCCAACGATAAATCCTTGGAGCAACAGAACCACACTCTCCCAACAAGAATTTTCCAATTAACCAACAAAGCACTCAAATCCTTCCCCACAACAAAACATCCCTAAAACTGCCAATATCCCACAAACAAATGCTGTCCCAACGACTGACATAAATAAATTTACTCAATTTAACCAAATGTTTCAAGAACTCCAAAGCATTGTAAATCTTGATGAACTTACAAGAGCCGTATCCGATTTACTTCAAGAGATGAAAACTGCCTCATCAAAGTTAGACAAATTCACAATATATAACAACTTTGTAGCCGGGATTGACAAATATGACATCTAGGCAGGTAGGTGGTAAAACAGGAATTCAAAAACGAAATCATCTCAAAATAATTTTCTATAATACCAATGGAGTTTATATAAACTCCAAATTCTCAGACATTTTCTCACCATCCATAAACCAGATATCTTCTATCTATTCGAGACACTCTTCAAACCAAACAAAACCGTGAACTTTGTAAATCCTGAATATAGTCTATATAGACAAGACCGCCCCGCTAATGTCGGCGGAGGCGGTATCGCAGTATTAATTAAAAAAGACATAAAATTCCAAATCCTGCAACCAAATAATTCATCGATTGAGCATATTTCATTACCAATAGATAACAAACTAAAAGTAGTGGGGGCATACAATTCGCAAAATAAAAAATTGTATGAATCAGACTTTTTTAATATCACAAATACACATAATAGTGTTCTCATAGCAGGTGACTTAAATTGTAAGCACCCGCTATGGGACACCTATGCCACACATGCAAATACGAATGGAAGTACTCTCTTAAGGTTTTGTGACAATACTGACTGCAATATATTCAGTACTGATGATCCCACCTTCTTCCCTTACTCCGGTTTCTCACCTCGACATTGCAATAGGGAGTAACATAAATACAATAACTAAAATGAAAACCATTCCTGACCTGAACTCTGACCACGATCCCATTCTCCTAGAATTAAAAATAACCCACACCATACACCCTCCCCCAACTAGAAAACATGATTACGCATTAACAAACTGGAAATTGTTTAAAAATCATATTAATGAAAAAGTTAACATCATAGATAAAATGGAAAATATTAATCAATTAACTAACATAATTCAAAATCTCCAAAATATCATAATCACTGCTAGAAACACTTCAACATCCCTAAAACATAAACTAAAAATTCAAAACTCACTTCCTGACTATATCTTAAATATAATCTAAGACAAAAATAAAATTCGTAAAAGATGGCAAGTAAATAGAAAGGAAGATCACAGACAGTTATTAAAACATTATCAACAAATAATAAACACATTAATAAATGAATACAGAAACTATAACTGGAAAGTGTACTTAGAAAAACTTTCCACCAAAGATAATTCTTTATGGAAAATTACCAAACAACTTAAAAATAAGCGTGAAGGAATCATTAAAATAATTGCAAATGGAAACACAATGACTCAAAAATATAACATTGCACAAGCCTTCGGAGAGTACTTTCAGGACAACTTTACAAATAATATACTAAACACACAACATCATATAAAGATAATTCAAACAGTCACAGAATACTTAAACAATGCCCAAACAACACATAACACAAATTTAGCCACCACATCAGAAATTATAAGCACCATTGGTACACTTAAAAACAAAACCGCGCCGGGGGTGGATGTGATATCGAATGTAGTACTAAAAAGTCTTCCGAAAAAAGCAATAGTGCAAATTACACATATTGTAAACTATATAATTAAATATGGTATTTATCCCGATATGTTCAAGATTGCCAATGTTATCCCGATTATCAAAGCCAACAAACAACCCTGTTATGTGGATAGTTACAGACCTATCTCCTAACTAAACAATATAGCAAAGGTGATAGACAAAATTATTCTCATTAGAATACAAAAATATGTTGAAATACATAATATTATACCCTAAGAGCAATACGGTTTCAGAGGCGGACACAGTACAGTCGCTCAAATTATGAGAGTATTTAATCACATTAGAGAAGAGTTTTACATGAAAAATGAATCAGTAATGACTACTGTAGACATCCAAAAAGCCTTTGATACCGTATGGCACGAAGGACGATTATATAAACTTATTAAACTTAACTTTCCGGAATATCTAATTAAAATTATTAAATCATATGTTACTAATAGAAAATGTTATTCTTGTGTGAACGGAGGTGTAGCGGGGCCGTACTCCATACTCGCCGGAGTTCGACAAGGTTCGGTACTTTCACCCTTGCTGTATTCCCTATTTACCCACGATCTACCCTCCTCACCGCAAATCCTAACTGCCATGTATGCAGACGACACGTGTTTTGTATGAGAGACAACAAACTTACGATCAACTCCTCTAAAACAGAGTACTTGTTACTCAGGAGGAAGTGGAGGAGCAAGAGCTCATTGCAATCCAAGCTGTGTGTAGATGAGCAAATAATTGTGCCCAGTAACACAATAAAGTACCTGGGATATACAGTGCAGGGCAACACCAACGCCAACGCACATATTATGAAACAAGTACAAAAAGCGAAGATGGTAATGAGCAAACTCTACCCGTTGATATGTAAGAAAAGCTATCTCTCACCACACAACAAACTGACAATATACAAATAGATTATTAGACCAATATTGACATACTCCGCACCGGCCTACTACACTGCCACCAAACACAATTTTCAGACACTGCAGGTGGTGCAAAACAAGTGCCTACGCATGGCAATACCATACAAAACAGTTTACCCTAAACTTCCAAAAAATAAATGGTTACATGAACAAGCCGAATTACCCACTATTAAGGAATTCATAACAAAAATGTCTAAAAAATTTTACAATCATTGTTTACCCAAAAATCTTCGTGAAACACTCAAAGCCGCTAGTAGCGCAGAAGACACCCATGATAGTGGGTGTAGGCTTCTGCATGGTAACTTGTTCACATAACTAGTTGTTTAATTTCAACAACCAAAGACATCGAATCAAAAGTATCAATACCTCTAATCACCACTAAATTTCAACATACATAATATATTATAATAAAACATTAGAAACATCTGTCATGTTGCTTTCTCTCATAACCTAATCACTCAGTTCGTTTTAAAACCCTGTTTTTCAGCTGCTTTTCAGGGATTTACAGTCGAAATAGCCATGGAATCATATTTGTGAATGCGGGACAAAGGTAGTTATAAAACCAAAATAAATGGATTATGCAAGAGCGCAAGGTGCCATATACCCCAACACAGCCAAACGAACGGGTCAGGATTGCCAGAACACCGGCCCTTTTTATCTTGAACACAATTGTACACATTCAATGTTAAATTATTATTAATAAAGACTTTTTAAAACAAAAAAACTTGTATTCCTACACTTGCCATTATTGTGGTAGGAACTTCTCAAAAAAAAACTCGTTTACTTTCCATTTGAAATCACATTCAGGTCAAAATGAAGTATGGGACACACAATAGCCGAAATGTACATTATGTCAGTATATATGTATATTTGAAAAAGATCTCATCATTCATTTTAAGAGTAAACATGACATTGAACTTAAACAGGATAATTTTAAGTTTGATACTTTTGAAGACCTCGAAACATGGAAAAATAATATAGAAAGTGAGACTGATTCTAGATTCATTACACTTAGAAGTAAATCTTTCCCATCAAGTAAATATATCAAGTATGCATGTAATAGATCTGGATACTATGTTCCTTCAGTTCATAATCGTATCAGATATTTAAAAACTCAAGGTAGTAATAAAAATAACGGTATTTGCCCTGCATCTATGATTTTTCAAATCAGCAGCAGTATGAAATATACATGCAAATTTATAAAAAGCCACATAGGACACAACAGTGAACTGGGTCATTTAATCCCCTTCGAAAGGAAACTATGTGCTGAAAAAATTGCTTCAAAGGTACCTTTTAGTATTATTTTGGACCAAGTTCGAGATTCCGTTAGTGATTCAAAATTTCTTAGGTTACACCTGCTAACAAGAAAAGACTTAGGCAATATTGAAAAATCATTTAATTTATGTTGTGAAGCCATAAGACAACAAAACGATGCTATAAGCGTAGAGGCATGAGTCAACGAAATGGAACAAGAAGAAGATAACATGTGTGTAATTTTTTACAAACCTCAGGATATAGTTATTGAAGAACATTGTGAATTGAAAAATGATGATTTCATTTTAATTATAATGAATCACAGTGTGAAATTTTGAAGAAGTTTGGTTCTGACTGCGTTTGTTTGGATAGTACACATGGCATGAATAATTATGAGTTCCAATTAACAACCTTAGTGATACATGATGACATGCGTCAAGGGTTTCCTTGTGCTTTTCTATTTTCAAATAGAGTCGACAAGGAAGTGTTAAAAGTTTTTTTTTCCATATAAGAAAGTATTCCAACGTTATTGCTCATCAGATCTTCATGACAGATATCGCAGAGACTTTTTACAATGCTTGGGTTGATATAATGGAAAAACCAGTCATGAGGTAATATGTGAACTTTATTTTTTTGTATGTAATACTAGTTCATTATTGTGTTTTAATTGCTTCGTTACCAACTATAAATAGTATACTTTATAAAGTGAAATGAGGGCCATAAAGTAATCTTTATTTCCATAGCAACGATAGTAGCCACTATGAGAATATGAAAATCTTGTTAATATTTTATGCAATAAAGAACTAATATGACAACGTTCATATGTATTAATAGACATGTACTTGATACTCTTGATACATAAACAAATATTATTCAATAATAGAGTACAATAATTATTTTTTACAGACTTTATTGCTCCTAGCATATTGACCGAGCATGGCGAAAAAAACTAGTCAAAATTCGAATCAGAGATAAACAGGTATGTTTATTCCTTTAGTTTAAGAAATGAAGTGAAGTTATTGTACCTATACCTACTTATATTTTTCTATATTGAGGTATATAAATTCTTGAGAACCATAATGGAAGAAAGAGATGTTACTGCGTTTCATAAGATGAGAAATGAATTTTGCATTGACCACCTCATCAGAACAATGCCCCGGAGCCAAAGTGGCTGAAACTCTTATCATCTATTTATTACTATTAGTTAAACATGTAAGCAAAATATTAATAAAGATGATTGAATACATCTTGGTGTTTACCTTTTTTTGTCACTAAGTATATTTACAGGTTTTTACAGATTCCAAAAAATTAGTGTTTCTGTAAGTTATTTGGTCCTTAAAACAATACTTTATTTAGGTATAAAATATTACAGTGGTATGAAAAGGAAAATCAGTAGTGAGAACAATAAATATTATGGGTATCATATTGACGCTTGTTAAAAAAATCATTATTTTTTAATTGTGCTTAATTTGTCCATTTGTACTCCCACTACAAATATCTCAATAAGTATTGCTAGGGTATATGGTACTTTTGGTTTTAGGTTAGGACCTCTAAAAAGTAGAAAGTAATTACATGAGAATGTATTCTTTCTTAACTGTGCTTTAAATGTAGGTAATAGAGAGTAAAACATAATTTTTCTTTTTTCATCAACAACGAAATTCGTCTACTCTTGTATTTGTGGCAAAAAAAAAACATTTGTTACTTTTTAGTACACTTAAAGCATGATTTAAGATAGTTATTTTTGATGCTAGATTGCGAAATGTCACTTTTGCATTCGAGAATGAAGAATTTCGCAATCGTGTATTTTTTCGAAAACTGTATCAAAAATTACTAAGATGTTAAAAGAATTTTTTTTAAACTTTGGTAAATTTTTTTTATTTGACATGTTTGTTTGCTACAATTTGTTGCATATATTTCAAAATTGAATATTCTTTAAGTTTGAAACCGATGAAACGATAGTAATGCGTAACAAACAAACTAAAACAATCAGCAATTTTATTGAGACAATGGCAACTCATTGGTTTTGGTTACTATGTGATGTAAAAGACGTTCTGGACGTGAAAGACTTTTACATCATAGTTACGAAAGAGTTGTTTTGACATCTACACTGCCGGGCAAAATTATTGCATATTTTATATGCAATTATTTTGTCCGGTTTTGTGTGGCAGTGCTGTCGGACAAAATTATTGCATACAAAATATGCAATAATTTTGTCCGTCAGTGTAGTAAACATTATGCAAAATTCAACTTTTAATGACAGTTTTCGGAAAAAAAATATTTTTTTCTTGTAATTATTTGACAGTGTGGCTGGGACCTGTGTTTTTGGTAGATTTTAAATAGTAAAATTAATTATATGTACTTGCATAACATTTTGTTTTGGTGGTAAAAGTAATTTACTTTTGATGATATAGAAAATATGAATTAGGTAATGTAGTTTTTTTATATATATTTACATTTAATTTAATATTTTGTTAGGTATGGAAATTCAATATTCCATTCAGGAAGAAAATACAGATTTCGAAATAGTGTCTGATGATGAGGCAAAAATGGAAACTGACTTTTTAATACGCCAAATTAGCTCAAAGAACAGAAATGATAATGGGGATTATAGCGTTTCCAGGAAATTAGAGCGATTAAAACAGCAGTTTCTGGATTCGCTCATAAATGTCAGAACAATGGCCCAGGTTGAGGTAGTGAAAAAATGCATGCAACCAATACAAACCAGATTAAAAGCTTTGGAAGCGTGTTCTTCCCAAGTTTCTTCTAAACGTTTAAGCTCAGTTCCAGCGAACAAGAAAATACTGCCTCAGAGGCGATTTTATACAACAAAGAAAAAATCAAGGGAGTCGACAAAGCCAGTTATACGAAGGCCAACACATTCTGAAAGTCAAACCATTGCAATCTCACTCATAGTTAAATAATAGACCCAAACTATATTGTGGAAAAAGAAATCAATTAAAATTATTATTTTTACTCGAAGAAATTTCACACCTTTATGGTCCAAGTTATAATAGATAGAAATCATTAATTTATAATATTGGGATTACCAAGACCTGGTTTAAATCATACCAATATTTTCCTCATTTGTATAATCTAGTGTTTGAAACAAAATGTCCAATATCCTGAAAAGTTCAATAACGTAAATAAAACATACCTGAGAATTATATATAGGACTAGTGATATGCAAATGTATGCATACAGTATGGACATCCACACAGCACGAGAAAATGGATTGAGTACAGCAAACGTTTCCGTTTCTCCATAATCTGGTGTTCTATATAATATGCTAATACCTAAAATAAATAAAAAGTCAATTTAGTGATTGAAATTGGGAGTGTTTCAATTTTACCCAATGTCATGAAGGGAAAGCTGAAGTCTACAACCTCCTCCCTATCCTGGGTTATTGTTAAATCTGCAACAGCTAAGTGGGCTTTCTGCAACAATTGTAAGATATGCATAAAAATGTACGAAGAAGACAAAAGTTAGTTCCAACATTGCTTAGTATTGATCTAATGTATTATTCTGGATCCACATTATACAAAATTGAGGATAATCCGATTGTGAGATAGGTACCAAGATTGCAGATTCGCCATTTCCAAATTCAGGAAAGGTAATGTATGAAGCCGCAATCGTCTTTTGAATGATTTTGTTACAAAATATAAATTTTGTGTTGTCTTAATCCAAAGAAGATTCTAGCATCACCCATTTACTTTTTCTGGGTCTTGGACATTGTTCCAATTATATTCTTGTATCCATGGTAAAAGAGGTTGGTGTAATGAGAGGTAATTGTGTTATTGATTTGTTGAAGGTAGGTATAATCCAAGATAGTCCGGGTGGAAAAGTTGTATCTCAGTATTTCCAACTGAAGGTGTAACTATTTTTTGGTTACATAGAAGATGATGTTATGGTGAAGGGAATCTTTAAACGGGAAAATCACAGAATGGAAATCTTAAATAAAATATCTAGAGATAACCCTAGACGGTGAGTAAGCTTATGTTCAATAACTATTAGTAATTCAATAAAGCTTGGGTTATTGTTATAATATTTGTATAAGTGAATGTATCTCCCAAATTTTTGGTCCGAACTCCTGGGACACCCTGTATATTAACTTCCCTTTATGCTTTTCTTTTAAATATATCTATGAAATTTTTTTAATCTCAGATTAGCTCAACCATGATTGAGAAACGAATCTAAGCACAATAATTAGAGACCTACTTGAGAGTATGTTTTCATTTCAAATCTAGTTCTCTGAAACTTTTTTGTGTTCACGAATTGTCCAATTTATATCATAATCACTAGACCAGATAACATTCAGAACATACCTACCTTGGATAATATATCTCCGATTATTCCAGTCCATTTATCTTCATCTTCATCGTAATATCCATACATACCGTCTTCGACTATATTTATTTCAAATTCAAATCCAACAATTTTCGCAATACCAGCTATAAGATCTAAAGAGAATCCTTCATATCTAGCATTTCCAGTTAGTGCTAATCCATCTTCTGATTCTCTTAACATCAAATAAGGCGTACCAAGCCTAAAGATATTGTGATAAGATAAACTAATTGTACATACTATCAAGTTTCCAAACATTTTCATCAGGAGGTTTGGAAACCAGCATAAAATAGACTAAATGTAAAACCATAATTCAAGTAAGCAACTGAATTTGACAAATAATCAACAATGGAAAGACAATTAAAACAATGAGTATATTCCATAGCGCGTTAACACATATTTATTGAAACTTTTCGTTTGAATAAAATATTACCCACAACAGTAAGTCGAATTTATTTATAAGCACCCTGTACGGAAATATAGGCAATTACAATCAGGATGTCACTTATAAAAAACGATTGTTGAAGTTGAAAGCTGGAAAAATATTGACGATCATTTCGTATTATACTGTATAAAACAAATTTACCTACTACCAATATGTCATATCAAACATCACGATACTAATATGAGTTTCGTAATGAGATAATTTACCGCACTAGTACGGTAAAATAAAATTAATTAGAATGAACGTGTCAAAGTTGACAGATTGCAGAATGAGTACCAATAGCTGTGAATATTTACTTTTGAAGAAATGTTAGATTTGGAAGTAGCAATAAAATTGGCCAGAATGGAAGTTGAACTATGCGAATCGGAAGTTATAGAAACGGAGGAGGAAGAGCTTGAGTCTGAGGTATCATATATGAAATTGGAGAAATGGATGGGAGGTAACTGCCGTTGGAAACATGACAAAGAAAAAGAAGCTTCTACGAGTAACAAAAATGTTCATAAAGTAGCTAATCAGAAACAAGGTAATGTTTTGCCATTTTATCAAGACAAGCTATACCGAAAATTGACACATATTTAATAGCAATCTGAGTGATTGGCTAAACTTTACTTATCACTATAAAAACTCCACCAAACTCTGTGTTCATGCCAATGAGAAAAATCAAATAAAGTTAGGAAAATGTTTAAAAAGTAATGCAAGGAGAATAACACAATAGTTGCTGATATTACTTGAACATTTAAATGAAGTTATCAATTTACTTGAACGTCGTTTCTGTCGACCAGAACTAATTGTAACGAATCTGTTATGGGAGTTTATGGATAGGAAACAACGAACAGAAATGGTCTTGAAATGAAAGGTTTTTGTCAAAGTAACGATTTAATAATAGGACATACGATGTGGGAACAAAAACTACAAGGTAAATATACCTTTGTAGCGGAAAAAAGAAATGCAAAAAGTTAAATCGATTACATAGTTTATTCAAAAAACCAATAAAATATGGTGGAAAAAGTGGAGACAAGAAAATAGGCTGAGGCAAACCATAGATTAGTAGTAGGGGAATATGACGGAAAAATAATGAAGACAGAAGAAGTAAGATTCAGTAGAATTAAACTAGTAAATTAATAACCAGACAAAAAAATCTAAATATCAGGGAGAAACAGACAGGGAACTCGAAAAACTGATTATTGGAAAAAACTAATGGACACTCGAATAACGGTGATCAGCATTCAAACAAATAACAATAACAAAAGCAGAGGATAAAAATGGCTATGTGAGGGAACAAATAAATACACAAACATTAGTAAAAGAAAAGAAAACCTCATGGAAAAAATACCTTCAAACAAAAACACAAGAAGATAAGGAAATATATAATGGAAAAAGAAACATTGTCAAGGAAGCGGTTAAGAAAGCGAAAATGGACTCCTGGAAAGAATTTGGAAGGGGGATATCAGAGACACAGTCATCAGATAATAGAAAATTTTGGACAACAATAAAAATACTACGAAGAAGTGAAGGAAAAGATAAAAGAGCAATGAAAAATAAAAATAACGAATTGGAGTCCGAGATAAATCAAATACTAAAGACATGGAAAGCACACTACGAATACAAATTTAGTAATAGGTCGAAGAAGAAAACAACAAATATAGCTGAAGGGGAATGGAATGAATATGAATACCTCGCAATCCGAAGAGAAGAATTGGATGTGGCTATAAAGGAAGTTAAAATAGGTAAAGCCAGCGGGGAGAATGAGGTAGCGCCAGAGCTGATATAATGGTTAGGAGAAAAAGGAAAAGAATGACTGTGTCTCATATGCAGGGAAGCATGGGTCACTCAAAAAATACCCAAAGACTGGGAAAAAACCTTATACTGCCAATACATAAAAAAGACACTGTTCAATAATTACAGACCAATATGTTTAGCCCAAACTAGCTTAAATATCCATACGAAAATAATAGAGATCCGATTCAGACGTTATATAGGAGCAAAATTTGAAGAGAAACAAGCAGCAAGACGACAAGCAAATGATAACATATACATTCTAAGGAGGCTAATCCATAATACAATAGAAGCGGAATGAGAAATATATTTAACATTTATTGCCTCGAAGCTTTTGACACAGTAGAAAAAAAAAATGGGACGTATAGGAAGACTTAGAAGTACTGAAAGCGCTAATTAATATAATTAAAAGCCAATACGAGACTGTCAAAGTAAGAGTGCAAATAGGAGGTCAAAGATCAGAAAAGTTCTTAATTAAAATAGGCATAAAACAAGATGATAGCTTAAGCCTACTGTTGTATGTCATTATAATATTGTAGGAACTAAAAAGACAAGGAGGAAATCTGGACATGATAATAGGGAAACATGGTGCCGGTCAGATTGAGTAATTTACTGTATGCAGACGATATTGTACTTATAGCGAAATCAAAAAATAAAATGCAGAAACTAATCAACTTATTGGCAAGAGAAATAGAGAATATGGAAACGACAATAAATACAGTGATGAAAGTAAATGAAAAACAGCGAGAGGGGATTAATTACAAGGAATTGAAATGTAACTACAAAATAATGGAAGAGTAACAACTTATAATTACCTAGGAAGTATCGTAACAAAATAAGGAAAAATAGATGCAGAACTTAATAACAGAACAAATACATCGACATGATTATATTATTCCTTAAATCGAACAATATTACAACAAAACTACAGTTCCAACTATAATTTATGATAGTGAGAACTGAGTACTGCAGAAAAGCAGGAAACAAAAATAAAGGCAATGGAAATGAAACATTTAAGGAAAATAACAGGTAAAACAAAATGGGACAAAGTAAGAAACGAAGAAATCAGAAACATCACTAATCAAGAATAAATAACATCAAAGATTAAAAAGAAACATCTAAATTGGTATGGCCACCTTGTAAGAATGAAGCAAGATATAATTGCGAGAATAGTTATGGAAATGGGAATAAGTATCAAGAAAAAGACAAGGAGGGAGACCCAGGAGGAAATGGATAGACCAGATCGAAGAAATAAGAAAAAACAAAGGAAAACATTAGGAGAGATGGAAGGATTGGCCAGGGACAGAGAATAATGGAAAAAATGGGTACAGGAAGAACTCCAATCCGACGCCTGAGAAGGCATAAGGATAAGAGAAAGAAAGAAATAATCGTTCTATTACTGGAGGGAGTAATGCTGATAATTTATTTTAGATATTATATTGTGACACAGTATATTTTTGTGAACTGAAATATTATTTGTATCGGATATTTATAAGTGATATTCTAGGTGAGACACGACATGATGAAAAACACCTAACTTATGTCTTTTAAAATTTAAAATGTACCATTTTGTCGCCACGGAAGACAAATAATCTTCACTAAACGAGATTTTAAAAACTACGAAAAACGCTTCACTGTGCACACATATACTCACTTATAGAATACAGCCCTGATAAAACACTACCAGTATATTGTGTATATTAAGCTATTTCCGATTATTTACCTGGAGGATACGGTTATTTTAGTATTCTGCAAATTTGTAACAACTGCAACAGTTTCGTCGGTTAGTGAATGCACGCTTAAACTTTGATTAGCTTCATACCACGTTGCTATACATTTATCGTGTAACACATCAATCACATAAATATTGAAGTCGATTCGACTGCCTTTGTCATCAAATTGGATGGGTCCAGTGAGTCCTGTAGTGGGAAGTCTCTGAATAATTGGAATAGTTGATATTAAAACGTTGACCAAAAGTTGATTCCTAATATTTACTCACAGTTTTCATAGTTAAAGACAATTCCATACCCTTTCTAAACTTTTGGGTACCGTTACAACTAATTGGGGTCGTAAATATTGGTCCCCCCATCAATTTTATTGTATCGTGAAGATACCATAAAGCATCATAGAACAAAGCAGTCTCAGTCTGAAAAATAAACAGTATAAAAAATATTAGGTAGGAATCATTCATTACTATATACTGTTTTTAAATTAGGAATGATTCGAATTTGAGTTGGCAGTTCTGTAGACCCCTGTTTAGCCAGATGACAGCCGGTTTCACTCAACACTTTGGACATATTGTGTAACTTGTAAACAGGGTCCATTTCGTTATATCTTGCGTTCGTGATTTTTTGTTATTGGTCTTGTCGGGTCTAACTTGAAAATTAAAATCAGATAATATACCAAGTACCATCAGACTTTCTTATTAGCCTCAAAAAGGAATAATTCTGTAAGTGCAGGCGGCTTATCATTTATAGAGAAACAAAACATTGTTAATCTGAATAAACAAATTAGCAACAAGAAACAAAGATGGCTGTTACTTTATTTAAATTTGTAATAATTTTATTATGCCTGGTATTTTATGTTATCGCTCCCAATCTAGTACTTTTTAGTGTCTTCTAGTAGTGTGACTTACGTTTCTTGAAATGCTTCGTCCCCCTTAAAAAATAGACTGTACTACCTGCCGCGAAACATTTCAATTGATGATGCTTCAGTAATCAACTTGACCCTTTTTCCAAAAAAATACTTGTCATCACTGCTGTGTATAAAAACACATAAAAAGTGAAGCCACGTGTTTCGTAGTTTCTATACAGTAAATAGTAAGAATATTCTGAATATTTGATAGTTTTTAGTTTTGTCAGGATATTCGAAGGAAACATGAATGAAGCAGGCTTGTAAGTTTCCATGAAGTAGATAGTTGAAATTATAAGAAGGGATGTAGTATTTGCAAAACCTGAAAAATGAAAGTAAAACAGCAAATATAAGTAGAAAATCAGAAGAATCACATGTAAATCCAAAGGAAATGCCTGAAAGGTAAAAAAAAGTACGAGATAACAGAGAAAACATAGGAAGTGACATACCAACAAAAAATTATTCATCCATTGAGACAAAGTATCGGAGAAAACAAAACAGAAACGTTTACAAAAAAAAACAAATATGTAAAAGAAAAAGTGACAGAAAGTGATATGGAATATATTTATGAAAAAAGTTTTGAAGTTGAATCAATTTTAGGACAAGGCAGTAGAAGCAGGTTGGGAAACAAATAAGGAAACCAAGTCGTTATGATTATTTTGTTCTAATAACTTATAATGAAGCAGTATAATGTGAAGAAAAGCAATTATGGAAGCAAGTAATAGACGGTGTAGAAGTATCATGAAAAGAAACATGACATGAGAATATATAGATCTAGATGAAGGCCTGGTAGAAAAACAGCCAGGTGCACCACAGGTGCTGTAGAGTCGGTGAAGAAAGTTTTATACCTAAAGGTATCGTTGGAAAATGTGTTAATGAAGACTATGGATGTTCCATTGGAAATACACATCCAGAGTGCTATAAGCATAACTAAAAATTGAAAATAATGAAAGTACACATATAGACTTGAGATATGAATCATTGAGAATGTTATAGAATATTTCAAAAAAGTAGAATATTATCTATGATATTTTTACGGCGTTGAATACTAGAAAATTTCAAAAATATAAAATTAAGTTAACAAAATGAGTTGAGCTCTTGTAGTAATTAAAAAAAAAAGGTTTTTTTCCCAATTATTTAGACAAGGTGTTTGAAGGGATTATTTATGCTTAGGCAGTTTTTAGAAAATAAAATGAAGGAAAAAATTAAACAATATCTCACTGCCGGATCAATTTATGATTATAAAAATATGGAATAAAATATAGAAACTATTATTTATCCGTCAAAAGTATAGTTATTTTTTTAGGGTGTTACGCCAGTTATTGGGGAACAAAAATAGGGGTTACCTGGAAATAAGTCCGGAAGTTTTCAAACTTTGCAAGTTTGTAGGTTTGGCTGTCCAGAACTGAAATTCACAAAGTGCACAATCCGAGACATGCCACCGGCGCCGCCATCTTGTCAAGATAACGCCTAAAAATAGTTTTTTTCATTTATTTCCGAAACTGTGCATTTTTCGAAAAAATATGTGATCCGTTTAGGCTCAAGAGCTGATTGAATGACGATTTCGTCGATGTGGTTCTGAGACGCCAGGACTAAGTACTGCCCCTGAGAGAAGTGAATTCGGGCATTCGTATTGATGATAAAGTTGTGATCGTTGACCCACTACTTATTTTCAGAGGCATTGTGTTGCCAAACAGAGCGAGGAAGAACTCGAATAGCATCTACAGTATGAATTGGCTCCGTACCCATTGTCCGTGTTTTCTGAGGCCGGAATGCGTGAAACAGCAAAGTCCCTACTGTATAAAGCTTTTTTGCCAGCCAGATAATGACTTTGGAACCAACAAAGTGTACATAATTGACGGTGGATCCTTGTTGCATCGAGTCGTTTGAAGCCGAAATTAAACTTTTGCTTCGATCTGTATCAATTATGTGAATTATTTACAAAGTCAGTCAAATGCAGTAGTCGTATTCGAAGGCTATCCCACAAGCGCAAATGAAGAAGGCACGAAAATCGCAGAGCGATAACGAAGATCACAAAAAAAAATTACAGCAGATGTTTTGTTTGACGAGTCTATGTCTGCCACAGTCCCACAGTCAAATTTCTTGTCAAACGATGTCAACAAAGATCGCTTTATATCCATCATGAAACGAAAATTTGAAGAAGCGCAGTTCACCGTAATTCAGGCTACAGAATATGTGGACACACTGATAATAAATACAGCTATCAAGATGCCATCTCCATATGAATACGCCAGTGCTGTTGGGGAGGATGTCGACCTCATTGTTCTGTTGACAACACTGTGCAAGACTCATGATAATGTTACCTCCTAAAAAATGGTCCAAAATATTTATTCGTCGCAGTTTCAAAGGAACCGAAGTAGTGAAGGATAACATCTTGTTCCTTCCCGCAATAAGTGGGTGTGATACGAAGTCGGCTTCATTTAACCAAGGAAAGATGAAGTTTTTAACAATATTAGACAAACATAAAGAGTTACAAGATCGTATTAAAGTATTTAAAAATGAACATGCCACCGCTAATCAACTTGCCCTTGCCTGTGAGAAATTTCTTCTTGCACACTATGGATTCAGAGACACAAATGATATCAATATTGATAAATATCGATACCAGTGTTTTGTTAAGTCGGTATCCAAACGTAAATTCAATTTGGCATCCTCACCACCGACAATCGCAGCTGCACGACAGCATGCATTGAGAATATACTATTAGGTTCAACTATGGCGTGGCTGTCCGAAAGTAGTTGAATAATGGGGTTGGAAGAAAATACAAACTTGCGTCACTCCAGTAACTACTTTAAAACATCCTAGTTCCAAAGCACTACATGATTTTTTATCTTGTAGAGATGTTCAATGATTTGCGGTATCTGCGATGGGAAGACTCGTGAAAATGTCAGCCAAGTGACACTGGACGAATCTGATGAAGAAGACCTCCATTTGCTGCTTGATGATTCTTCATCGACTGCAGAAGGAGAACCCGACGAGTTGAAAGACATTGACATCGATTCTGAAGCTGAGGTAACCATTTTTCCGGTTGATCATATGGAAATAAACGAGCCAAGTCCGTCTGGCCTCTGCTTAAGATAATTTAAGTACCTAAGTGGATTAGGCCTATAGGGGAAACCACGTTATAAAAACGTGCCGTGTACTTTACCTCTTGGGTCGCGTGGAAACAAGTACATCTTTTTAAATCGAAATTAATCAATCATACATTATTAACATGGATTCATCAATGAATTATTCGATTAATTGAATGAGAGATATGCAACTGTTTTGTGATAAATATTTATAAAGTCCTAGGATATTAGATTTTGGGACCCCTACCACACATATTATTTCCGATATTCGCTTCTACAGAGAACATGAGCAAAATTTTTAATTTGGCGGGGGCATTTGTGCCTTAACGATTTACTTTAGTGAAAATATACTAACAGCATATTTTATAGGAAATTTCCTCCTCTTCAGTTTTGCGCTTTACATACTTTTTCGAAAATCGCCTAGTTTTAGAGATATTTCCAAAAATCCATTTTTGGGCGCCATCTTGGCAAGATGGCGGCACTGGCGGCATGTCTCGGATTGTGCATTTTGTGAATTTTAGTTCTAGTTCCCCAAACCTATAAACCTACAAAGTTTCAAAACTTCCGGACTTATTTCCCGGTAAAAATCCCCAATGACTGGCCTATGTGGTTCAGGTATTTGGATGATATCTTCGCATACACTTAGTATATGAGACGAAGATGATTCAATTTAATTTGTCCAAGTGATTTACCTACATATGAATCAGGCAATTATCAATAGTTACCATTTCTAGATTCATAAGTGATTTTGAAAAACATATGACTCATTACAAATATGGATGTACCAAGTAACTGAAAATGAATTAACTTCTAGCTTACCTTCAACTTTCTGTAATGGATCAATTCTGCCAATCCAGATTTTCTCACAGAATTTTTAAAATATTCATCGTTGTCGTTGAATAATCTGATAGTCGTAATATTTGCAGTTGTGTTCAAATCCGTGTAATCCAATGTATGGGCATCCTATAAATTATTTGAGAAAAGTATGTCGAAGCCAAATTTCTCTCTTATTCTCAATAACATATAATATATGGTAAAAAACAGTTTTGAGATGAATTTTTTGATGAAACTTATGTGTTCGGTAGCATGTCACATAATATGCTTACTGTATATTGATTGGGCAAGTTACCGTGAACGCGATTGTAGACAGAGCTAAGAATAATGTCAATTTCTTAATGCTGTCATATCAGTTAGTGGGCGGTAACTCAGTGTATAAAACAAACGTGTTAATCTTTCTAGTTGTGAGTTTTAATGGAGCCCTAAAATACATAACGTATTGGCGACGAGGATGGGATCCTAAAGAAGAGTCTATCCAGTTAGTTTATTCTGTGCTAGTAGTCTTTGTTCGTGGACGTAGTATTAAAATAATTGATCGTGTCAATCCACTTAGATAAACAAAATGGCACTAATTGGTACCATCGAGGCCTTCAAACCCATAGAATCGAACATCTATAGTTATTTAGAGCGTATGGAAGAGTTATTCTTGTGCAGTGGAATTAGCCACGATAAAAAAGTGCCTTTATTTCCAACGTTAGTTGGCGGAGAAGCGTATGGGGTAATTAAAGACTTAATTTCATCAGAACTACCAAGCACGAGAAAAAAATACTAGTAATTGCGGAGAGATACCAATTTCAAAATTCTTCGCAGGATGGTCTGGATGACTTAACCTCCTTTACTGAGAAGTTGAAGAAATTGTCGAAATATTGTCAATTTGGGGCATTTTCAAACGAAGCTCTTAGAGACACATTTGTCTGTGGGCTAAAGTCTGAGGCAATAAAATGAAAGCTGTTGTCCGAAGACGATTTAACATATGACAAAGCAGTCAAGATAGCCTTAAGCATGGAGCTGGCCGAACGCCAGGCAAGAATAAGAATTAGAAGATTAATTCGAAATCAATTGGACAACTCAAGTAGAGGAAGAAGTCAATCAAATGGTAGTAAACTCAAAAAATGAACCTATCATATTAAAGTTAGGAATAGAAAATAAGGTAATGAGTTTTGAAGTTGATACAGGGTCTGATAGTACGATAGTACCTTTTGAGATGTTTGAAAAATTATTCCCAAATTTAAAAGTAGTTTAAGGCAAATATCAAATTAAAAACATTGTTTGGATAAGTACAAGATAATGTGTTGCAGGCAAATGTTAATGTCAAATTTGGTACAATTAAAACCAAGTTAAATTTGAAAATTGTAAAGTTTAAATCTCAAGTTTGTTTACTAGGTAGGGCATGGTTAAATGTAATAATACCAGAATGAAAGTCCTTTGTTAATCCAGATACCACAATTGAAATATATACTGTAACTAGTGATCATAATTTCCTTTTAACTGAATTATTAAAAAAATATCATGATGCGTTTAGTAGAAATCAGAGTATAAAAGAGTTTTTAGCAAATATTAAAATAAAAAAGGGGTCAGTACCCAAGTTTAGTAAACCCTATAGTTGCATTATTAATCTAAATTTATTTCAAGGTTGTCTGAGAAAATGAGATCATTATATGAACTGTTAAGAAAAGATGAAGTCTGAATGTGAACTAAGGAAGTTAACGAAACATTTGAAAATAGTAAACGATTACTGACTAATCCAAATATCATAATGCCTTTCAATCTTAAACTACCCATTATAGTCTCATATGATGCTTCATATTATGGCTTAGGAGCTGAGCTAGGACATCGGTTACCAGATGGATCAAAAAGACCGGTTATGTTCGTATCAGGAACATTGTCTAAAGCAGAAATCACTTATAGTCAGTTAAAGAAAGAAGCTTTTAGCATTATTTTTGCATTAAAAATTTCATAACTACATATATGGGACTCAGTTTATCTTATATGATATGATATGATCATCAACCATTACGTCTATTATATCCCCTACAAAATCCTTACCATCTTTAGCAGCAGCAAGAGTACAGCGTTGTACTCTTGCGGTACAGTTATCTATGTATGATTATACATTACATAAAAGGAGATGAAAAGTTAGGGAATGCCTTGTCACGTTTACCACTACCAGATAAAAAAAAAGTGGTGAAACTGTTAAATACTTCTCAGTAGTACAAGAACGGCCTTTGTCTTACAAAGACGTAGCCAGGGAAACCGGTAGAGACAAAATTTTCAGTAAAATTCATGAATTTATTAGACAGGGTTGGCCCAAAGTTGTTTCAAAATAATTTCTAGTTTATTCCCGTATAAAAGAATGTTTAGATGTTGACCAAAATTGTATTATCTATAATAATAAGGTTGTTGTACCCAAACAGTTGAAATCTCAAGTTTTAAGACTTTTACATGACCAACATCCCGAAATTGTCAAAATGATAGTTTTGACTCGTCAGTATGTTTATTGGGATAATATAAATAAGGATATTGAGCAAATTGTTAACAATTGTGAATGTTGTCAGTTAAATGCTAATAATGTACCCAGTGTACCATTAACATCATGGTCTTGGTGAAAAAATGGCAGCGGCTCCACAAAGACCTAGCAAAGAAAAATAATTTAAATTTTCTTATGTTAATAGATTCTGATAGCAAGTGGATGGATGGTTGGATCCTTAAGTCTACTAATGCAATTAATATAACATCATGTCTTAGAAAATCATTTGCAGTTTTTGGATTACCAGATGAGATACATTTAGACAATGGTCCACCTTTTAATTCAGAAGAATTTGCAAGGTTTTGCGTGAATGATGCGATCAAAGTACTAAAGTCTCTACCTAACATCCTGCCTCAAATGACACAGCGGAATGCTGTATTCAAACATTTAAAAATAATTTATCAAAACAAATTTATGATGATAAATGTAACGTTCTCTCACATCAAGAGAAATTAGATAATTTTCTGTTTTATTACAGAAATGTTCCACATAGCACCACACAAATGTCTCCAGCAGATATAATGTTGCGACAAAACCCTAAAACTAAATTTTCACTGTTGAAAATAAATGTGAATGAAAAAGTTGAAGATTAGCAAACTATACGATTGAACAAAAGAAATGGTTGTGATAATTAAAAGTTTGAAGAATTTCAAGTGTGAGAGGAGGTTTTTGTGAAAAATGTGGAAGGGGAACAAAATAAATGGTCTAAGGGTATTGTTAAGGTGAGAGTCAATCATGTTACTTATTTTTTGATATTAGACGATCAATTTCGTTTTGTACACATAGATCATATAAGAAAAATGGGAAAATCGAATAAGAACGGGAATGGCACTACATCTACCTCTGACTCTTTCACTACTTCTGACATAGGTGATTTGATGACAACCCAGAGAGATAATAAACCAGCTCATGTGAAACCACCTAATCTTGTACACACAAACAGTGCTCCAGAGACTCTTGAGCTACCTATACCGGCACCACCAACTAGTAGAAGGGGTGAAAGAATTGGAAGTGAAAATACAACCAGTGATGCCATTAAATCACCACCCATGTTACGTAGGTCGGGACGGACCAGACTAGATTCTTAGATTAATTTTAAATTGATTCATTTGTTATTTTATGTTCAGTTTAAGGGGGGAAAAATATTGTATATTGATCAAGTTACCGTGAACGCGATTGTAGACACAACTAAGAATTATGTCAATGTCTTAACACTGTCATATCAGTTACTGAGCGGTAACTCAGTGTATAAAATAAACGTGTTATTCTTTCTATTTGTGAGTTTTATTGGAGCCCTAAAATACATAACAATGCTGAACTTCACGTCAATGGTTATGCCAAATGTAATGTCTAGTCAAAAGTCACATGTCATGAGTTAAGGAAAACGTCACATCAAATGTAACATACTATGCCAAATGTTCACCACCAAACTTCACGTGTTGCGATAAATATCATGTATCACTTAACGGGATAGCTTCACAAACAACTTGTGGATTTTACTGAATGACAGGTTCAATTGAAATCATTTATTGGAACTAGTACCAGCATAAAACTGTTCCTCTTTGCCAGGTTGCTTGATCTATCTCATAATTTTATCCTTACATCAAGATTGCCCTTATTTCTCTTATATTAGGTTATAGTGATGTATTGTCATTATATCACTTTCCAAATAGGTGGAAATACGTACAATATGCTCCGAATTGTCTATTTTTACAGCTGCAAAAGTATTTCATTCGGAATTTAAGATCCACCTTTCAAACGTGTCAAACAATTTACTCTACTGTAATCTTACTATTCGTTTCTTACTCGCTTTTGGGCAATCTTGTCCCACCATAGCAAATAGAGGCATCTTATTATTTTTTTGTTTAAATATATGCAGTGATTCATCTCTATTTGGCTTTATTCGCTACCAAAAATTCAAACCTCTTCAATCTTTCTGCCGCCATTCACTTTAACTCTGGAAGCATGAATCCCAATTAATTAGCCTGTATTGAGTTTTTCAAATTAAGCTGAAGTATTTCACATCTTCTCAGTAAAACTGTATAATGATGAATCCTGGATAGTTTGAGTCTTGGTACAAAAGATCCTGAGCATCTACAAAGCTTGATGAGAACGTTTTTACTGCTATAAGTATATCTGTATTTTTCTAGTCTTTAACCCTTGCCACCCGAGAAGACACGAGCGTGCGAGTGTATTAGTTAAATTCCAGAACCTTCCGAAATAAATTTTTGGTAACGCAATTGGCATCGATAGATCGTGAGAGTATCTCCCTACTTACGTAGTTATCGGCGTTTTGTTTCAAATTCTCAGTCAGTAGTCATTTGATTTTGAAGATGGCTGCATTTTTTGACCGTAAGAAGCGTTCAAGTAAGTACCTTTTTTTGTGTTTTTTGCTCAGTGTAAACTTTGTTTTTCATTTACTATGTTGTAAAGGTATTGAACAACATATTGCTACTTCATATTAGCATCTATTTTTTACATGTTCGGAATAAATTTAGTCCAAAATTTTAGTCGCACGATCGTGATACCTCGGTCGTAACTTGAAATTCGGATAATAGTTTTTGCTGGAGTTTTTCATTAGATTTCATGTTTAGTAACTGAATAAATTAGTTTCCCCTTTCCGATTCCAGGACTTAACTTGTCTGAATTATCTCAAAATGAATTTTGGAAGATATTGGAAGATGGAACTAATTCCGATATTGATGAATTCCATGACGAAGTCATGGAAACAGAGTCGCGCCTTGTTAACACGTTAGCAGACGATGACAACGTATCTGAGAACAACACTGATAACAGATCTGAGAGATACAATGACAACGGATCTGAGAGAGAGGATGCTATCGAATCTGAGGGGGATTCCTCACATGAAATTGTCAATCCTGACGTTTAATCTTCATCAAGGGTCCAGAAACAAAAGCAAAAACCGAAACCCTGGAAAAAAATCCCATTTCATGATAAAGATCATGACTATCCAGTGTTACCAAAACAACCAGTTCGACTTCCAACGAAATATTTTCGGGATAATTTTGATGACACATTCTATGAGGAGGTCGCTAGATGTACAAATCTTTACTACATGCGCAAAACAGGAGAACAACTTGAAACAAGCAAAGCCGAAATAGCAAATTTGTTTGGTGTTCACATCATCATGGGATGTATTCCCTATCTTAGATTGCTCATGTACTGGCGAGCTAATAAAAAGTTATTGTTAATATTTGAGAAAATTTCTCGTCACCGATTCATGGCTTTGCGAAATGCTCTTTATGTCATAGATCACGACAGACCAACCGATGACGAAAAATCCAACCCAATGTGGAAAGTCCAACCTATGATTAACAAGGGACTTCAGACTTGCAACAAACTATAACGAGTTCCATCGTATTACTCCATAGATGAGCAAATGATCCCATTTAAAGGACGAAGTTCTGTACGCTAAAATGTGGAAAATAAACTGCGGCCGATAGGACTTGAAAATTTTGTGTTGACTACTAGTGAAGGATTAATGCTCGATTTTCCTATTCAAAAAGGAGCAAAAATAATGTTTGAAGAATCTTCATTGGGTTTAGGTCTATCCGTAACTCTACATTTGGCCAAGAGTGTTTCTCCAGGCTGCTGCGTATATCATGATATGTATTTTACCACTCTCCCTCTAATAGAAGCGATGAAAAAATGGAGTTTACACAGTTGGGGCACGATAATGAACAACCGTATTCCAGATCGTAGTGCTCTCAAATTTAAAAAGGATAAAAATATGGCTCGTGGAGAAAGTGAGTAGTATGTCAGGGAGCACGTTGTGATCGTGAAATGGAAGGACAACAAATCTGTCTTCATGGCCTCAAATTGCACAGCGGCGGGGACTTCCAGCAATGTGAAAAGATAGGATAAGGAAACAAAAAGCCACGTCGATGTATCTATCCCGAAAGTCATCAAACAATAAAATGAAAATATGGGTGGGGAAGATATATTAGAATAACAGATGGAGTATTATCGGACGCTCTTAAAGACAAATAAGTGGACATTAAAAGTCCGTATCCATTTTTTAGACTTAGCCTTAGTAAATTCATGGAGACTATATAAAAATGACTGCCTGGCGAATGGTTATCCATGAAAGAAAACATTGGACTTGTTGAATTTTAGACTCAGTATTGCAGATGCTTTAACCGCTTTTCCTGACAGAAAGCGTGAGAGTGATACACGCGACTCTGAAAATGATGAAATTGAACATCCACCAATAAAGAAGCAATACAAACCAACAAAACCATCTCAAGGTAAAAGGTATGATGGGTACGACCACTTGCCAATTATTTATGAGATAAAAGCACCCAGATCTTGCCTCTTTGAAAAATGCAGTTGTTCCAAAATTAAATGAGATAAATGTGATGTGTACTTGTACCTTTCACGCAATAACAATTGTTTTATGTTGTACCACCAAAACCCATAAAAGAAAATGAATATTTTCAAGAAAGTTTTGGTTTCATTCACACATAGGTATAGCAAAATGCAAAACTCACGATCGTGCGACTTGCAAATCATTCCTAAGTCTCACGATCGTCAGAGTACATTTTCCGGAAAACTGTATTTTCAGGATTTTTCTTCTCTTTTTCTGGACTTCCTATAAGCCCTAATGCAAGGTTTAATAAAGTTTTGCATCAATGTTAAAAAAAACTATCCATGTGGAAAGGATTGAGAGTTGCTTAGACATACAAATTGGGAAGTAGGGGTGATATGAAGCCTTATTTCTATCTTCCACGTAATTTTGCTGATTCTGAAAGAGAATATTGAGCAATGTTGTTATCGTAGATATATTGTACAAGGTTGTACCAGCTTAGCTTAGATTTAATCCAGGTAGAGTCATAACCATGTTTCAAATTACCAAAATTCTCGGATAAGCTGCCACAATGTACAGAGCAATTAACGCCTTTCGCAAATGTGGTATATGGCCTCTTAACTCAGAGACTTACACTAATGCGGAAACTGCTGCGTAAACGACTAACAAAATAACCTAATACCGAAAAAAAACATGTGCTCCAACCTCATGATACAGTAATTCTATCTACTAGTCTTGAGGTTCCATTCAAATTTAAAAAATATGATATCTTCAGCCAGCTCCCTCACCATCTACAAGCTACGGGGCCCGTAATCAGTCCAACATCAACAATGTACTACTATATCCGAAAGCTCTGACGACGACAAGATTCCTAAGATAGGCTTACACTTCGTTACATGCGACACAATTTGAAAAAAAACCACTACCACGTGACTCTCCATGTAACACCGTTACCTTGCAGTCCCCTCTAAAACACGTTTTCTCTAATTTGAATAGTGGCTTTCAACTTTGTTCTCCTGCAGAAGTAAAACTCATTCCCAGGAAAAGGATGTACAGCTGACGTAAGAAGACTGTCATCCTAGCCTCCACACGCTATAAAAAGAAATTCGAAGAATGCAGAAATGATTTTTTCCTTAAAAAAAATAAGCAAAAGTTACTGGGACGAGAAAACCAGAGGCGAAGATGCTTATGTAACTACAGATGATGCAAATTATTTACTCTATGGTGAAAATTATTAAAACTCCTCTGAAAATTGGAATACCCGTAATTTATGTCAGATAAAGGAAGTTACCCATTTGAAACCGATTATACGTGCGATACACTCCCATTTTGCCCTATAGGCGACCTCATGTTACTATTTGGCAGTTTTTGAAAAGTGTTTCTATAAGTTTCTTTGTATGACTCAAATTTAATATTTTTATGTTAAGTGCGTTGATGAAGTTAACAGATAAGTTTCCTGAATAAACCATATTTTTTTTAACAATTGGGTGTAATTATTATTGACATATTAGTGTTTTCAATGAAACTTACTGTTTCAAGCTAATTCTACAATATATTGAGAAAATGTCGAAAATTCAGAAAAATTGACAATTGTTTTGATATTAAGGTGAAAGCACCCATTATCGACACCTTAAGCGACTTTCTACAGGATAGCAATATTTGAAAGCCTTTAATTTTGAAAATTCATATCCCATAAATTCATTGTGAAGATGACCATCCAAAATAAACTTTCATTTATACAATAACTCATATTCAAATGCCAATTTATAACCAATTTGAAAAAAATAGATTTAATTCAAATTAATGCATTATCTGGAAATACCAGTAAGTCATTTATCGACAAGTCAGTGCCTCGATTATCGACTGTTTATTTCTGTATTAATTAAAGGTATAAGTAAGTCATATAGTATGTATTTTAATAAAATGTAATAGAATTATAAATAATCATTTTGTTCATTGAAAAAATATAAAATAAAAAAATTATATCAATGTAAACTCTTTAAGTTAAAAAAATCTCATTAAAATTACTTAAAAGGTAAGTAAGTACAAAAGTCATATTTTTTATAATTATAACAGGTATTATAAACGATGAATCATTTCAGGAATAAAATATGATCCCTTTTTAATTAATTCTGGTTTTGATATCTTTAAATGGCTACCACAGTATATCATCTCGTTTTGGCCATTTCCAATTGGGCCCATCAGGTTCCATACATTTTATTTTATATTGCTTATTTGAAATGTTTTTCTCGTCATTTTCTCTAATAGCCAACATTTTTCCTGAAAAATGCTTGGTGTCATACTGAAAAATGACAAAGCTTCTGCCATTTCGTTAGACGAAAAATCCTCATCAGTTGAAGATTCACTCTCATTTTTTAGCTTGTATTTTTTTGCTAGCTCTGCTGCTTTCTTTTCCCTCAATCTTTATCTGTTCTCTTCTTCTTCTATTAGTTATTCTTTCTTTTCCTGTTGTGTTTGAAAATAATTTTGCCAATCCCTAGATGTTGCTATAGCAAGGGTTTTCTCTTTCGTTTTTCCTTTTTTCTGGCAGACTGGAGTTGTTCCAGGCCAAAGCAACGCTTTTTTAAAAGGTGTAGGCATATCTTTGGTCTTTGAAATATTTTCTTGTGGTGATAATTCACAAAGAGGGAGGTTAGTATCAGTCGGAGGAATATTATCATCATTATTGTTGTTATCGTTATTTTTGTTATTATCGTTATTATCGACATTGTTTATAACTGGTAGAATCAGTGGTACATCCTGCGATACTTCATCTAAAATATATTCTATTGCAGAATTCGACAGTGGTACGAAATCTACAGGCATATTTTCTATATCTAAAGCAGTGAAACATCTGTTGTTGGCGTTTATTCATTAAAATCAGTATTGGATTCTACTGGACTCTCTAAATTCAATTTCATGCTGGAAACTGGAGCTCCGAGTTCCAAATCATATTCTAGGTAGTCAGCACTTTCTCCAATGACACCATTCTCAGCCTGACTCTCTATCGTTTTCCAAAAGTTGAATCAATTCTTATCTTTTTCAGGACCTTTCCAGACATCCTTTGTTCTTCGGTAAGTCTGAATTTTCAAGTGAATCTGATTTTCAAAATATTCTAAAAAATCCTTCACCTCATCATTTCTGATTTGTTCCGTTGTTATTCAGGAGCCTTCAAAGATCCTGTTAGATTTATTTGCTTCTTGTGATTTAATGAATTTAACATTATCAGCATTAAACGGGCATAAGCCACAGGATCAGAAACCATTTTCGAGTGTAGATTTGATATCAACCATAGATTGAAAAACTGAATGTAAAATTGAAGCAATTTATTCTAGTCGTTGTCCATTACTCTCGATCCGCCAACTATGAAGTTTTTTTCCATGCACTTTTCAGCGGATGGAAAGAAGCAACGTCTAGGGGTTGTAATATATGGGTGGAATTGGGCAGAAGAGAAACGAAAATGATTCCATAATTTCTACAAAATTCGCTTAAAGCCATAATCATATGCGATGTATGTCCATCTACATAGAGAATTACTGGTAAAGTTATGTCTTTTTTCAGCCAAGTGTAAAACATATTCGCTGTCTATTCATAAAAATTCTCCCTCGTCAACAATCCATTTTCAAATTTTCCAATGCCCCAATTTGATAGAACTTTTTGTATAACATCACATGGTACTCTTTTATAGCTATAGAGGATCATAGGAGGTGGAAAATCTCCGGCAGCATTAAACATAATAAGGGTAGTTGGACACTATTTTTCGTCATTATTGATAAAAGTGTAGATACAGTTGTCTCCCTTTTTCGCGAGAACCTTATCATTTTTCGAACTTGAAAGTAATGCAGTTTCGTCACAGTTGAACACTCTGTTTGGATCATTGGCAATATCAAGATAATCATTAGTTATGAAGTAATTTCGAACTTAAATAAACCAATTTCTAATAGTATGCTCATTATGAATAGATTGTGAACGTGTTAAATTTGGAGTCATTCTGACGCTTATTTCCTGATGTCTTTTTAAAGAAGCGTGATACCAACTTTTTCCGGGTCTATTATTAGCGAAACAAGTAGATCGTTTCATTTCATTAAGAAGTATTTGGACGCTGTATAAAAGTTGATTTCTTGTAACGGGAAACCCATTTTTTGCTGAATGAAGGATCCAGTATCTTAATATGTCTTCTTCTTTCTCACTGAGTATTGAAGGGCGGCCAATTTTTCTTTCAACAGGTGTTCTTCCTTTAATTTTATCTAATAATGTTGTGCGAGATACACCATACAGCCTCGCCGCTTTGAACACTTGCATTCCATTCTTCGTAGGTTCTATAGGGTAAATCCGGTATAGTTGGACCAGCGGGATAGACGGACCAGGGCGAGAATTTCCAGACGTGTTTATCAGATGGCGCCCGCGATCCTAATTTGACGGAATGCCAGTCACGCCATACCAGTTGAGCGAAGGTGGTCGTTAAACAACGTTGAAATATATTTTTGTGACCGATTAGCGTTTAATACTACGTAATAAATTATTCGAGAATTTTATTGTGTGATGGTGAATTGATTTTGAGTAAGTTTTACAAGACAGTTATGCATAATATAGATTATATGGCCCCTGTAGACTATTTTAACCTAAAAATAAGAGCTCTGTCACCTTGATTAAGTATGAATAACCAGTGGTCCATCTGTCCCGTAAGTTTGGGATAGATGGATCGCATATTTCAGAGTGAGTTGGACCATAAATTGTATTGCCAAAAATTATATATATAGGTCAACTCAATACATTTATTTCTTTAACAGAGCCATGCCGACTAAATATAAACGGAAAGAAACATCAGAACGCGGAAATTGGTCTGCGGAATCACTCAATAATGCAATGGAAGCTGTGACAAATAAGACAATGGGCGTTTATCAGGCAGCAAAAGAATTTGGGATACCGAAAACGACCTTAAAAAGAAGACATAAGTCTAGTAATAGTAATAGAATGAATCGCCTTGGACCTGACTCTCAGCTAGGTGATGAGGCAAAGAAAAAATTAGTGGCTTAAGTTACAGAAATATGGTTTTGCTCCAGACAGAGACAGCGTTAGAAAAATGGCAGAAAAACTTAAAATTGTCCATACTTTTCACTGAGATACGTGTAAAGCAGGCTACGATTGGCTCCAATTATTTTTAACTCGTCATCCTGAGATTTCAATCCGTAAAGCCGAGGGAATTTCTTATTCACGAGCAACAGGTTTGTGCAAAGAAAATGTTAGAAAGTATTTTCGCTTACTAGCTCAGGTTTTGGATGAAAATGATTTAAATGATAAGCCCCCCCCCCCCCATATATTCAATGTAGATGAAACTGGACTACAGTTAAACAATAAACCAGGTCAGGTTCTAGCCAAGAAGGGGTCAAAATGTGTGGCGAACATTACTTCAGCAGAAAAAGGGGAAACGATATCCGTAGTGGCCTGCTGCAATGCTGAAGGAGTGTTTCTGTCTCCATATTGTTTTTTTGAGGGGAAGAATAGAAAGGAATAATTTTCAACCGGAATGCCCCCTGGGTCATATATCGCAATGTCAGAAAAGTCTGCATATGTTAATGCCGATATATTTCTTCATTGGCTGAAAACTCATTTCCTGCCAACAAAACCGAATGGAAAAGTCTTACTTATTCTGGACGGACATGCTTCCCACACAAACTCTCTCAGTGTGTTGGTGATTTCGGAAGCGAATGATATCATTCTTTTGTGCCTACCAGCGCATACCACCCATTTACTGCAGCCATTGGATCGATCCTTTTTCAAGTCCTTAAAGAGCTGCACTAGCTTCATGAAAGCAAATCCTGCAAGAAAATTGGGTAGACTTCAGTTCGGTGAACTATTGGGTTGCTCTTGGAACAAAGCTGCTACGGTACAGAATGCTGCGTCCGGATTTAAAGCCACAGGTATTGTTCCATTTTGGCCCGATGCAATCTCAGATTACGCTTACCTTTCTCCAAAGGAAAACGCTGATTCTGCTTCTGCATAAAACCATATCCAAGATTCCTTGTCGTCCAATACGGATATTGTCAACAACGATGTGTCATTCACTAACGATTCTCCACAGCCAAGTTGTTCTCATCATAGTGACAAAGTAATTAATACGCCTCCGTCTACAAAAACTGTCACACCTGGGAAGCTTCTGGATGACATATCACCAATTCCTGTTTCTGCGTGTTAACAAAAAGCCAAGAGACGCGGACGTCAACTCACAGAAGTTCTTAATACGCCTGAAAATATCGAAGTTGTGAAGAACAAGAAACGTCCCTTATCTACAGCTCCATTAAATAAGCAAAAAAATATTTTGAAAAAGGTAAAACGCCCGTTAAGAAGAGCAACAGTTCCTAACTTAGACTCCTCTGATTCTGATAGCCCTATACTAGATGATGAGAGTAGTGACGGTGAAACTGAAGACAATGCTGAGTGCATAGGCTGTGGGGAGGAGTTTCTTAGTACAAAAAAGAAAGATGAATGGCTCTGTTGCCTTATTTGCAAAGGTTGGACGCATGAAGAATGTACTGGTTATATCAACGTATGCAATGAATGTGGAAAAATAGCCGCAAAAAAGAAATAAATGTTTTTGTGTGCTAATATTAGTTATAATTATTATTTAAGACATTTGTCATTAGCTCTAGGAATACATTTTCTACTGATCCGTCTCTCCTGATGTCGATGGTCCATTTAAACCGGAGAAGGTCCGTCTAACCCAAATTTTTTGCAATTATATTTTTTCAGTTCGATCTTTTTGAGAATAATATTTTCTAGTTTTGTTATCACCAACCTGCACTCTTGTATGTAATAAATACTTACATGAATATTCAGAATCTTACTAAACATTTCGATGAAGTTTTGTTAATTTCAATAAAAGTGGTCCAACTATACTATATATATTCTGTTGAAGACATGAGCAAAGGTAGGGTAAACCTTTGCGCATGTCTTCAACAGAATATTGATACCTCTTTGCCATATATAAACGGATATTGTTTAATAATCATTTATCTTCATTAAAAAATATGTAATTTCGACATGTGAACTTTATAGATTGTTTAAAAATAGTAGTTATATAAATTTTTAGTGTCGATAATTGGTAACTAATTATTCTGATGCCAGTTTAGCAAAAATATAATATTATTATATCACACATTCAATTGAATAATGAGCTTTCATTTAATTTCTAACTAAGGTTTTTTTGGAATGTTGTTGCGACACTGACTAGTCCCATTTAACGGCACTTCAAGTATTCTTATATCGACAGTTAAATTAAAACAATTTCACTACAACTTGGGTTTTATAAAGAACGAGTCGATAATTGGTGTCGTTTTATAAAATATTTCTTTTAAAATAAGAGAAGCTGTTTCTACAATAAGGGAAATTATTTTTGTCTTAATAAAAAACTTTACATGTAGCTTTGTGTGTTCCCCAGCTATCGTCACTTTTGTCGATATATGGCCCTATAGTAAAATGCGAGGGAACCATTTATCGACACCAAGTTTTTCAGTATTATAAAAATATTTTTCACTAAAATTGCGTCAATATTTTATAAATTCTCCACAATAATCTATAATAAACAATTACTAAACCCACTGATTGATTGAAATGATATAACTATGCCTGAGAATATAACACGTGTTCTAACCTCGTAAGCAGTTGATCGTACCTCTACTGTGGCAACTATTAAGCTGACGCTTTTCTAAAGGCAATGATTAAAACAACAGGGCACGTTTACTTACAGGGACAAAAACATAAAGTAGATCAAAGGTGGAAATAACGGTTTCTAATTGGTCCTTTACCGTTCCCGTTTTTGAATGCTTATTTTTGGTTTATGGATTACTGTCGATAGTTGGTGATTTTACCTTAAATATCATCGTCAGAATGACAAAAGTTACATTTCATTTGATGCCTACCTGATGTTTAATAGTTATTTTTGGCTAGACCAAGAAGTGACCTACCTTGTGATTGACTTAATATATGTTGATAGAAATGATACATAGACTCACATATGCAGGAATTATTTCTTATAATATTTCAAAGGTAATATCTTTAGCAACTGATACAACAATTCCTTTTAATACAGAAAATAACGTAAGTACAAAATTGTCAATAGTAAAAACAAAAATATCACCATTGAAAAAATCAGGTATATATAAACTTAAATGTCCAGAATGTAATGCTGTCTATTTGGGTCAGACCCTTATAAATTTTGAAATCCGATACAGTGAATACTCACGAGCAGACATATTAAAACAACCAGATAAATTCCACCACGCAAAACATCTACTTGACACCAATCTTTCATTGACACAGAACACAGAACTAGAAGTACTATATATTTGTGATAAGAAACAAGAACTAGATTTCCTTGAAGAATTGGAAATGAGAAGACCCTTAAGAAACCCACAATATGAAGTCGTCAATGAACAGATAAATCTAGGGAGTTCTCCACTTCTAAACTGTCTTCTTAAGTGAAAATTGTAAAGATCAGCAGATATAGTTTTCCTGGTTTTCTATATCATTGCACAGTTATACTGTTCTTAATTGGGAAAAATTATATCCAGGATATCCCCATAGGGCTAATAATATCTAAGCTTCATTATTTGTAATATCATATCTTCTTCTCCTTTCTATTAACATATATTAAGTCAATTACAAGGTAGGTCACTTCTTGGTCTAGCCGAACACAACTATTAAACATCAGGTAGGAATCAAATGAAATGTAACTTTTGTCATTCTGACGATGATATATAATATCGAAACAATTGTCAATTTCTTAGAATTTTTCACATTTTTTCAATATATTGTGGAATTAGCTAGAAACAGTAAGTTTCAGTTGAAACACTAATATGAGTAGATTCCACGAAGTGAGGGTCGGGACCGATTAGCATAAATCCTTAGCGCCCCGTTCTGGGGCGCTAAGACAACTGTCTTGTGTAATGACAATTGATTTTTAACACTTCTTTTAATAGAATTGTTGTTTTTACGAATTTAGTTGTTTTATTCAAACGTTGATAATATCATGCAAGTTTTTTGCCTAGAAAAATAAAAGGAAACAACTTTTTAAAACTGTTTTACAGATATTTGAAAAAACATGGTCATAAATTCACCGCTTTGGTTGAAATACCCTTATTTTTGGACGTACTATCAGCTTTAGAAAATAATGTGCAATATTCAATTCCACCTCGTATATTCCATTTTATTCTCGGTGACATTATTACTTACCAAATTCGTGAGGAAATAGCTGTCATATACGTTGAGCACGCCTGCTTCATTAGCCTGTTCCAATATATTCATTATCAAATCAACCTGGCAATCAAGAATAATATTTGTGGTACCAATTTTTTTAATTTTCTCAAATGTTGATCTAAAAATCAAATAATCGATTTGCATTAAAATTTAATTTCTTATCTGTAACTTACGTGTAATTTGGACCAGGCCCAAGTTTTTCGAAATTTATCTTATTCCTCTTATCACGCTCGTTATATTTTTGGAATTTCATGATATCTTTGAGTTTCAATAGAGCATCATCATTTTCATAGACAACTACGAAACTCTTCCATCCAAAACTCTGAATTATTTGATTTAATGACTCTGCAAAATAATCCGTCTCCGGAAAGAAGTTTATAAAAAACCCATAATCTTTAACTGGAATGGGTCTAAACGATGTTGATATGTATGGAATTCCGTATTCAAGACATATTGATTCGAGAATTGTCGTTGCTGGTGTGTATTTTGGCCCGAAAATTGCAGCCACACCTAACTCGAAACGCAAGACATTACATACTAAAATAAAAATGAAAATATTGAAAAAAAACATCTAATTATTTGACATATTTTATTGTCCAATTTATGAAAATTTTCGGTAATTTTTAGAAAGAACAATAAATTTCTGCTTTATTAAGGAATGGTAAGAGGCAAATAATATCAGATACACGAGGACGATCAGACAGATGGGCTGAAAACTTCGAGGAGTTGATGCATGGAGGGAGGGTACAAACGAGGCCAGAGAATAATGAACTGGTGAACCTTCAGAAATGAAAGACCTAACAGACGATGGAATATTGCTAGACGTGAAGGATTTAGGAAAAATAAGAGCCGAGGAGTAAATTTATTAAAGTTTTGAAAATAGGTTGAGCATTACTACTACAGAGGATCTGCGAGTTAATAAGAAAATATGGCGAAATGAACAGCTACCGAATACAATGGAACAATGGTATCATCTACCCAATCCACAAAAAGGGAGATGAGGCATATTGTGAGAATTATAGAGAAATACGTTTATTAGAAGTTACTCAGCAGGAGTGACTGTTCGACACTCGCGCCATGTCACATCTCGATTATCCCTCTTTTTGTCACTCACTCCACTGCCCCTCTCTCTCTCTCTCTCTCTCTTTCCCTAACTTGGAACGCTGGACGGCAGACACTTTTCTAAAAAAAAAATTCCAGAGTTAAAAGTTTGGCTTGTGTTGTACGCTATATGGTAACAAAATCACTGTTCCTACCTGTGATTTTGTTTCGTCCATCCGGAATCTCGAACCGAATGTATCGGCAATCGGCTTCCAGAACACACCATTGGAAGTGGACGACCGCGCTCTTAGACCTCGTCCAAGACCGCGCCGATAGAAAATCGAAATATTTTATATAGAATATTATTTACAAATAATAATATGTGATGGGAAAACGGTGTGTTAGGTGAACTAGGTCTAAGCCATTTAAATTGGGTACATGCAATGTCACTTGTCACTGACGATATTATTGAAAACGGAAAAATTAAGGTTAAAAGTTAGAATGTCAATAGATCTTACACAAACATGTATTCGAAGATGAAATTTAGAACAGAATAACATGAGTTTATTCAAGAAATCTTACACAAATATCAAAGCGCAGTAAAATAATATAATCACAGAAGTTACAAAGTGCAATAGATGTAAGTGGCTAAACCATTTTACAGAAGTTTGTAGAAACAGAGAGATAAAATTAGTGCAAGAAGATACGAGAGAAGAAGAGCAAGAAATGTACTTAGAAACTGTTAATTCAGTAGGAAAGATAGAAATCAAATTAACAGAAGAAATTATAATACAAGACTTAAAAGTGAAAGTAAAATTAGATACAGGTAGTGATTGTAATATGATACCAGATCCCAATTAAAAAATATAGATAGATATATAGAATTAGATAAGAGTGAGGTAGATTTAAACAATTACAATGGTTCTAATATTAAACGATTAGCACATATTAAATTTTAAGTTGTAACAAAAAAAATGATGTTAAAGTATTTTAGGTGGTAAAAGCTGAGCTTTTAACAGTAGTAGTCATAGGATATCCTACTTTGAGTAAGTTGAATATGGCAAAAGTTAGTGTAGATAGTATACAAATTCAATGGGAGTATAACATATTCGTTGAAATATACAAAAAGTTACTTCCTTTAAATTGAGCTCACTGTTTATAAATAATTCCATAATGAGAAACAGTTAGTTTTGTTTAAAAAAGTGATATGGATAGATTCCACAAAGTAAGGGCCGAAACATTAAATTTCATATAAAGGGGTATTCGAGCTGAAAATGACAGATATGAAAAGTGTTTTTCATGAAATGAAATTAGTAGAAGGAGCTCAATGTATGTGTATACCATGTAGGAAAATACTATTTACCTACGACACAATAGCACCGTACATAATGTACGGTGACAATAGTATATTATACACCAAGCGACTAAAGTGGTCCATTTAATCCCGCGAGTGGTGTTTGATTCCTGAGGGAAGTAATCCACCTAAGGGATTAATGTCACTTTAGTCGAGAGGTGTATACGCTATTTTATGCAATTCTGGTAATTCTACATACATTTTTAATAAAAATAAATACTACTTTGGACGGACTCTTACGAAACTTGGCTGGGTATCGAGGGTGAACTTCTAAGATGCTTGGCTGGGCATCGAGGAGCGACTTTCATAAAACTTGGTTGGGCATCGAGGATGTACGTTTTTACTTGTACTTTAAGTACCTTAATAAGATTATAAACACAAGTACAAGTGGGTCGTAGTTAAAGTATAGTACGTAGCTCGTGTTGTAACGCATTTTACGCACTCACGCACGAACTTTTCCGTTCGTGCGTAAAATGCTTCTTACAACTCACGTTACGTAATATACTATTATGTTAATTGAACCTTTAAGTAAATAATTAAATATATTACAAAAATTAGGGAAGTAAATACTTCAGGTATAGTGAAGAATGAGTTTGTCCTGACCCAAAATACTTGAATGTTGATATAAAAAGGGTATATTTCAAGTTACTGACCACTAAACTTAAAGGTGCTAACATTTTTAGTATATTGGATGCTGCAGCAGCATTTCCAGGTACTGTTTCAAATAGTTACCAAATCGTTTAAAAGCACGTCCGGAAGTTATCCAAAGAAAATTTAAAATTATATTTGGAATTGTTGACGGATGTGAAGTGGATGTACATGGGTGATTTGAAGGTATATGGATCAGACCAAAAAAAGCATGATAGTAGATTTAAAAGTATTAGACAACGCAAGGGAATATAATACAAAATTTAACTCGAAAAACTTTGTAGGGAATTTTTCAATTTCATAAAAAAATCAGTCAATTTTAGATAATGAAAAACCAAATACCCAATGTAAAATAATTACATACTTTTATGGTTACGTACATGCTAGATATATACCAAACTGCTCATAATTAAGTATTGACTTGAGGGATTTACTGAAAAAAAATGTAAAATGAAACAAGAAGATAGCTTTAATAAAGTAAAGGAGGCACTAGCAAGTAAACCTATATTGCAATATTATAAGTTAAAGAAATGTTGTGTTGAATGTGTATGCAAGAATGGTTTAGATGCTAGTTTATTTCAAGAAGGATTGCCACTGTGTAAGATTGGAATGAAACCCGACAATAATATACACATATAGAAAAAAAGCAAGTAAAGTATAAGGTATGCACAGAAATGCTCTTGTCAGATGCATTGTCTAGAAATTAAAAAAAAAATAGTTGATTTTATAGACCAATTAGCTATTATTGAAGCAGATGTTGGTAAGGTAGTATCTACTTTACTCGTGACAAATATGAAATTACGATCTTTTATTAAAGAAACAGAACAATGTACCCAATTATCATTATTGAAAAAAGTCTTTGTTGAAGGGTGGACAGATGATATGCTTGAGTTATTAAAAGCTTTGGACAAGGACCAGTATTTCCTAATACAGCAGTGGTTGTAACGGTTAAGTTAATCATTTAGGAGTTGAAAAATGCAAAGCTAGAAGTAAAAAAATATTGTATTGTTCTTTTATGAGTAATGATATTTTCAATTTAATTTCTAAATATGACATTCGTATTAGATTTAGGAAAGGTTTTACGAGAGCAACCGAATAAACCATGGGAGAGTTTGCGTAGTGATGTTTTTTACTATAGAAGATATCATTTTTTATTTGTAACAGATTATTTCACAATATTTAAAGAGATAGCACAACTTAGTTCGTTAGTAGTAGGTACTATGATTACCAGGTTAAAATCAATTTTTGCAAGACATTCCTTCACTTGTAGATACCGATGTAGGTACAAATTATGTGAATAGTAACTTTGAACAGTTTGCTGAAGTGTAGATCTTTAGTCACAAAACAAGTAGTCAAGATTATCAACAAAGCAATGCTTTACCTGAAAGAACAGTACAAACTGTTAAAAACAAATTCAGATGAAAAGTATAGGTACATAACTCTGTTAGAGTTAAGAAATAAACAAGTTATAGATAATACTCACTCATCTAAATTATATGGTAAAAAAATTCGAGTGGTTTCACCAATTTTCAACCAAAATAATAGAGATTATTCAGAAACTAGAATCATAACAAAGGAAAGAGTGGGACAACAATAGATATCTGTATGCTTAGGCCGCGAAATACATTTTTAACGTACCGAAAGAATAGTTATCGCCGAGGCCGCTTGCGGCCGAGGCAAGATAATCTTGAGGTCGTTAAAAAGTTTCGCGGCCATGGCATACACCCTATTTTTCGTGCAATCGTTAAAATTATTAAACTAGATAATTGTAAATAAATATATTATTGCTCTAAAATCAACAGCAGTTCAATTTATTTAATATTGTTAACGTGTGCTATGAAAATAATATGTTTCAATATATACAAAATATTTTGACAGTTCTTGACAAAACGCAAAATGTCTGATACTGATGGCGATATTTCAGTACCTTCCACTCCTCCTGAACTCAAAAGCGTTGTAAATTCGACGCTTTCCGTTTTAATACCCGAAAAATCGAAACGGCAGTACGAAAAATGTTACGTCGAGTTTAAAGATTGGTGTGACAAACAGAATATTAAGACGATGTCTGAAAACATTTTATTGGCTTATTTGATGCAGAAATCAAATGTTGTAAAAAGTATTCATCCTAAATAATATAAGTACTTGTGTATTTGTTGGTATTCAATAAAAAATAATCCTTGTCTTTGTAGTATATTCGGAATGTCAAATTTGGAAATGATATTTAAATTTGGAAGTGACGTTTGGTTTCGCGGCCGTTGCTATGAGTAACGACTGCGAAATTAAATTTCGCGGACTGTGCTGAGAACGCGAAATACTGACTTCGTGTGCAATTGCCCGAAAAAATAATTTTATGATCATAATAAAAGGGAGTTGAAACAGTTACATCGGGAAGATGTGGTAGTAGTAGTAAAAGATTATTCTAGCAGTGAAAGAGGTCATATGCCTATAGATAGATATAAATAATAAGCCCAGGTCATATGAAGTAATATCAACAGAAGGTCAAAAGGTGGAAAGAGATAGGAAAGATTTGATTAAATCACGTAGGAATAATCTTCGAAAAAGAAAAGAGGTATTGATTATCCTAATAGTTGCTCTACTGAAGAAAGTATTATGGAACCCATACGGTACAGCCTAAAGGCAGAATCTAGTGGGGGATTGAGAACAAATATAGTACTTGAAAATAAAGAGACACCACCAGTGAAAATGAATAAGGATACAAATATCACTTGCTCGGGTAGAGGATATTTAAAAGATTATGTAAAAACTTGAGATACATCTTATTAATAGTTATCTTTAAAGTAATAATTTTTGAAAATTTATGAGGACGATACTCTTTAATTTAAAATATTTCATAGTATACACCTACTGGTTTAAAAATTGAAAAATCATTGTGATATAATATAGGTATACTTCTTATGACTTTGCACCATTATTCAATAATATTGTTTTTATTTATTTGTAGATGGAACAAGGGAGATGTACTATTGTACAGAAAAAATCACATACAAGCTGTTCAACACATAACACCTATGTGACAAAAACTCTATTCATACTTTTGGTTACCTCGAGAATATATGATATAATAATGATATTCATTTTAATTCATCTCGACTACGTGTTAGTAACATAATGGAACAAAAATGTCAAGATTTATCTGTAGATACAGATTAACAGATATGCATTTTTCAATACTAGGTGTAGGGTTCCAGTTTTATGAAAATATCATCTATAATTCTTTTGCATTTCTAAAGTTTTTGTTCGCATAAATATCCATGTTGGTATTTGTTAATTGATTTAGAAGTAATTGAATACTCAATTTCTCTGATTTAACTCAGATACATTTCCATTTTAAATATTGGTTCTAAAATAACTACTACTCCTGTCGATCAAGTATATTAATGTCACAGGTAAAAAAAACTAATCACTAAATGAACTATAGAGCGAATTCATAAAATAAACTAATAATATTATTGAAATACTACCAAAACTGCCATCGAATGTCAGTAAAACTTTCCGCCGTGTACACATCTCAAGTGACTCCAGAAAGAATAACATTTCCACTTAATAAACAATTAAACTAGTGTAATTTAAATCACACATTTTTTTGAAATCCCGTAAAATACCAAGTCGAAACATTCTTCAAAATAATTCTCACTTCATTTACTGAAATTTACTCATATTAGTGTTTTTAAATGAAACTCAAGGTCTCTAGTTAATTCCACAATATAATACAAGTTATTTACTCACATTAAATATTTATATACAAATAGTTATTTTCCAACTAATTTAAAGCTGATCTAAAAAATCATTTGGCAAGAAAAAAATCATAAGACTTGGCCTAATTTTTGGTATAAGGGTGCAAAACCAAAAATTGGTCCAAGCCTTATACATTATTTTCTTGCCATATGATTTTTTAGATCAACTCAAAATTTGTTAGAGAATAACTATGTATATATAAACATTTTATCTGAATAAATGAATTGAGAATTGTTTGGAAGAACGTTTCCTTGTAAGGATCAATTTAAAATATAAAAAGTTGCATAAATTTAATAACGACATGGTATTTCACGCGATTTTAAATATTTTTGTTATTTAAATATCATTACTTAAATTGTTCATTACATGGAAACTTGGGATGTGTACATGGCGCAAAGTTTAACTGACATCCATAGATGGCAGTTTTGGTAATATAAGATGTTAGCCAGAGTTATTCGAAATAGGCTTAGTGAAATATTTAACAAAAAAATTGGAGAACATCAAGGGACTTCCAGAAAAGGAAAAGGTACATTAGACCAGATATTCGCCATCAAAATTATACAAAATTATAGCTATTAATGAAATTTAGGACTACACTTATTGTTTGGTGATATTAAACAGGTTTGTCACTCGATTTTGTGATCGAAATTGTATGAGTCATTGGGCAATCTAGAAGTACCACATAAACTAGTTAAGATGATGAAAAAAAAACCTTGAAACGACTTCATTGCAAGTATTGGTAGAAGGAAAGGTCTCAAAAGATCTAATTTACTAGAACTGAAACAGGTTCATCCATTTAATTTGGTGCTAGAAGATATTAAAAAAATGTTAACTTTATAATAAAGTAATGGTATACCATTATAAATATCAGCGAAGACATAAGCGTCATAATAAACACTAGAGAAGAAAAAATATCGACATGTATCAAAATACAATCAATGGGATAACAGAGTTTACTTTTAGAAGAGACAAACAGACATAGAGATTCGAGAAAGTCAACAGTTTTTATTATCTAGAGGAATGACAATAGGAATGACTAAACAAATGAAATAGATAAAAAGCATTCTAGAGGAAGCAGAAAAGTTGTACCTGTCAGTAAATAATTGAAATCGAAAGAAATCTCGAAATAAGCAAAGACACCAATATACAGAACAATAATTAGGCCAACAATACATCACGGTTGCGAATCGTGTATGCTCACACAAACGACTGAGAATAAAGTTGAAATATGGGAGAGACAAATCTTCAGTGGAATATTTTGAGGCAAAAATCTAGAAGATGGTTCATGGAGGAGACTAAATGATAAAAAAGTATAGGAATCTTATGGATATCTGGATAGTATTCATCCTATAAAGGTACAATGGATAAGATGGCTGGAGTATGTGCGTAGAATGTCAGTTGAGAAACATGCAATTGAATTTTTTCGAAGAGAGACAGGGCAACAAGGGAAGGAGCAAACTAAAGAAGGAGGTGTTAGAGATAGTCGCAACGAATTTGAAGAGGGTTTGAAGGAATAAAGAGAGATAGCTAATGATAGACAAAAATTGAGGCTACTACTATAACGTACACAACAAAATTATTGGAAACTGTAAATTTTATTTAGGCATGGGCCTTTGAATTTGCTACACAGAAGATATGAGAATATAAATGTATTCAGCAAATACTTAGAATGTTTAGGACACAAACTGATTCGTTACGATGTGGCAGTTGAAAAAAAATTTGAAAGACACTTCTACAAAGTAGGGAACAAAACCTAGAAAATGATTGAAGAGAAGCGTAAAGGAATAACAGGTGACTGTTAAAGAATCAAATATTGGAGAACATAATAGACAGGACTATTTGAAGCTAAGACGAAAATATAATACCATTCTCATGAAATATATCATACGTAAGTAAGCAGGGTCATAACCTATTATTAAAATTGATTGATTGATTGATTAAAAAACTCCTGACACATTCTTAAGTACCATACGGAAGGAAAACCAGTCCATTCATACTCATGTTTGGAAAAGAAGATACACAACCAATCATAGTTATCACTACTAAAATTGGACACACTATTTGCCACTATCACATAAACACTCTGACGCGTGTTTCAATAACGAAGTTAGCGTCTTCAGTGATCGAAGGTAAAATTTCATCAGACAGTGATGTTGTAGGAGTGGTAAATAGTATATTCAGTATGAATATCACCATCGGTCCCAGAAATTCCAACTTGGTTACTAATAAAATTGATTTATTATACCATACTGGAAGACTATTTTTATCATGAAGGTTTTGCGTACATGAGGAGATTGACATAATATTGAAATCACTTGGAACATAATGCTATGGAACATTTTTCACGACAAATTATCATGATAAGAGGGATATGTATATGCATTGATGATTTATTGGGTGATTGCAATTTCTCAAAATTAGCTTAGATTACGGCTCCTACATGGAGAATTTTTCTTGATTTTCTATAACCTTTTGATCAGATTGTATCAAATAAATAGGATACTTACATGTTAGACTTGCCCCATAGCTATCTATTTCTGAAACATGCTGCACATTCGCAGAAAATGCTAATTCTCCTTTGGCATATTTTCGAGAAATGGTGTTATTCAGAAATCGTTGTTCCTGTGAGGGATAATCACCAACTAGTACACCTAAAACAATTATTTTCAAATCAATCAATCAAATCAAAAGTACCTTGAATTTAAATAATTATCCAAACATTTTTATGAATCCATTATTAAACAGAGAATTATAAATTATTACCATAAATCAGAATTTTATAGCCAAAATAATCCATCAATATATATTTCACTTCCGCACATTCCTTATATAAATAAACCATTACAAAAATGCCTAACACCATTTAATATTAATATGGCTGAAAAACCAAATAAATATTACAGGAAATAAACTTTTCTCTGAACTCAAACCAGATAATACCTAAGAACACAATAAACTCAATATATAAAATAAATTGTTCAGATTGCAATGATACTTACATAAGACAATCTAGCCAATATTTACATAAGAGATTTCAACAACACCTAGTGTTTCACCAAGCCAAGTAGCTTGGCTCGAAAACTAAAAGCTTGGTTTTAAACAAAAAGCTTGGCTTTAAACAAAAATTTTGGATTGGTTTGAAAACCAAGACTTTTTAAAAGAAAAAGATTGGCTTGGCTTGGATTCTGTGAGTCCAAGCTTGGCTTGGTTACCAAGCTTTTTCAATATTTACCAAGCTTTTTCCCCCACCTGGCCGATCACGTCTTACGCCTACTAACCGTTCTTTCCTCCGCCCTTTGATCTAACGTTCAATTCTCAGATTTCACAGCTCACAGCTAACCTGTTGGAACAAGTTACAAAAAATATGAGTGACAACAATACCCCATCAGATATCGTCGACATAGAGAAATCGACATAGAGGAACCCTTTGAAGACAGCGGATCCGAATATGTGGCGGAAGAAGGGGAAGAAAGTTTGTCTTCCAACAGTTCTCACGAACATATTCACAAAAACAATTATAATCATAGAGATCTCTAGTTTTTTAAAAATTAATTCAGGGCAGACGAGAACAGACAGAACAGCAGTATGCACTTTGTGTACAAGAAAATCAAATATATGTACTCAAAATGAAAAATGGGGCAACTACGTCTTCAAAAAGACATTTACAGAGTAAACATAAGGATACTTACGAAAAAGCCTTTCCGCAGGAGAAAAAATTAATGAAAATCCAAATAGTTTTAGCTTTGTTTTAAACTGGCTGCAGAGCCGGACAACTCCAAGTGAATATTCGATAAGTTTTTTATCTTATATAGATATTATTCCGTTTTGAATCGAAATGTCAACTTTTGAGTTGGTTTGCTTCACTCTCGAATTTACAAATTAGTATGACTCTCCGGTAGTTTGAAGAGAGATGTGAATTTATTTTTAAATGAAGAAATGATAATATTATTGAGCGGAGAAAAAATTCTTTTAATTTGGCAGGTAGGAGTGGTAGGACTTATATTAATTGTTTTCTTTAAACTAATTATCAGGATCAAGAGTAAATGGTCAAATAAAATTGGTGTAATAAAATTATATGGATCGTTTGAGGAGGAAAGGATAATATTTGGAATAATTTAATATACTAGGTTAAGGGGGAAAGAGTGCTTCAATCAAGAAACAAAAAAATGGAAATGTAATTTTTTGGAAAGCCAAACGTTCATTGAAATTGTTATTCCTCAGAAATCCTCCTTTATACGAAAATAACTTAGAAATGGCAAATATTCCCAATTTTAGCAAAGTTCATGCCGACACCATTGCAGATTTCGATGGTAACGAGAATGAATTACAATTTTTTTTTAGAAACTATCGATAAAATTGTAAATAATTTCTACGATATTATAAATACCTATAATTATCAAAATGTTATAATTTTTAGAAATATGATCAAGAAATTAAAAGGAAATAGAAGGTAGTGGATGTACCACAACAAATCAAATTAAACAAGAATGATTCAGGAATTTTTGTGATCCTAGAGATGGGACATGCTTATCCATTGATTTGATAAACAAGGGCATAACGAATTCTCGAACCAATTTAACGATAAAGTTAGAAAACTATTGCAAACTAATCAGCTTTGTATGAAAATGATAGAAACAAACGTGCATTCAAGCAAAATATGTATAATAATCAAGCTATACAAGTATTTCTAACAGGTTTAAGAAACCCGTATGGTATCATGATTCGTACAAAGGAACCTCAATCTACGCTAGATGGTATAAAAGTCATAATAAAGGAATATAATATTAGATATCTCCAACATAATTCTTATTTTCGGCAGAGCTCTAAAAACTTTAATAAGTCAAATAAGGCCAAAATATAATCAAGTACAACAACATTCACAAATTTCGAATCACTGTCGTAACTTTAATTGAAATAGCAATTTTAATGTTAATCAAAGAATGCCTCAACAACAACAATCTACACCATACAAATTTCAAAAACAAACTTCGAACCTGAATAAATTAAAATATTTAAATATAAATTAATTAAACAAAACCATTATTGGCTATAAATATTGATCGACTACATTTTATTCCAAAACTATATACAACATTGCAAGAAACTTTTAAAACTCTGCATTCAAAGCTATTATTGGTGATAATGTTTTTGAAGATGTAATTGAGCACAACTCACAAATGGGAATAGTACAAATGAAACATGAATATAAGAACAATTACAAAGTAATTAAGGTAACTGAAATCGAAATTGAACGTAAATATTATTGGCCAAATATCAGAAGTACTACCTAAATATAAAAATAATTGCGAGCTATGTCAAAAGTTGAAGTCTAACAGAAATGTTCCAGAACAAAAACTCGAATCAACATCAACACTTAATAAACCTTTCGAAATAGTTCACTTAGATGCTTTTAAAATTAAAAGACAAAAATTCTTGACAGTTATTGATAGATGTAGGAAATACACGCAAGCATACATATAACTACAGCTTTCATGAATCTTCTCACTTAACTAGACGTACCCAATTATAAAATCATGTTATTGAAGACTTTGCAAAATTATACAAAATTGAACTTTATTGCACTTTGCCATTAAATCCTAATTCTAATAGCATAATTGTACGTTTTCAATCAACTTTAATTGATCATATTAGAACTATTAAGAACTCACAAAAATCTGAATATCTTAAACCAAATGCATTATGCAATTCTAGGATAGAATAACCTCATTCATAGTGCAACAAAATTACGTCCTATAGAAATTATTTCTGGACATTCAGATACAAACAACCTTCTTAATATTGAGATTAATCTAAACTTGTATTCTAATTATATAGCTAAACATTGAGTAACTGCTGAAATTTATAAAACGTTATATGAACACATGGCTAATCAAGGATCAAAAAGATTGGAAAAAGCTAACAAAAAAAGACACGAACCATTAACTCATGACTCAGGTGCATTAGTTTATCATAAAACTAATGCTTGTAATAAAATTAGTCCTATATTTAAAAACAAACCAATAGAACAAAACGAATAAATCAAAGTAAAAACTTACAAAACAATCTCACCTCGTAATAGTAGACAAAAATTAGTTACTACCACCTATCATTAAAATAATTTAAGACGGTCATTTGCTAATAAAGAAATTTGATCATTACAAAATCCTCCTTTCTCTGTTAATAGCCAAGCAGGCACAGGCGATTAAAATTGTTAGTTTGGAATCCAATCCAGGCATACTCCCATACAAATTAGAAAATTCTAGATTACAATCTAGAAACTGAGTTACTTCATATAACATATCAGTTCGAAAGTGTTTTGCATGTAATTAATATCAAAAATCAAGTTTGCCAATGAACTTAAATTCTTAATTAATTTAACAAAATATCAAATGAAGTAATGCAAAGACAAATTAAATTTTCAACACGGCAATAAAAAAATTAAGAGAGGAATTTTAAAATGGTTAATGAACAATATTTAAAAGCATTTCTGGTAACATGGATGCAGAAGATGGCAAATGTTACGATGATGCCATTGTTTTATTTTGTTCAAATCAAAAAGATGTAGCAAGTACATTGAACAAATAAATATTCTGAACCAAATCACAGATGATTATAACAGGAGTACCTACTTCACTAATAAAACACAATGAAGAGGATATAACAGAACAACTAAATGAGTTAAGTTCTGAACTAGAGAAATTTGTTAACTGACTTTTCCTCTTATTTCCTAGCGAAAAATACTCTTGATCAAATACAAGCCGCACTTGCATTCGCCAAATTAAATTAAAGTGTTGTAGTTTGAACATCTAGAATTTATGGTTAAAATGTTACTCAAATATTATCCCATTAATACAGTAATTTGTTGTAGTGATTCAATTTTTTTTTAAATATCGTTGATTCTTATTACTCTAAAAACAGAATTGTTTTCGTCATTCACTTTTCCTTAGTTAAACCACAAACTCATACTTATTTTCACCTGAATTATATTCCTACAAAAAATAACACGATCTTTGTCCCACCTAAACCATGTCTGTCAATGCGAGGCAATCAGTGCGAGTACGAATACTAAGAATGTGTGAATATACACAAACTTTATTTTTCCCTAACGAAAAAACCCATGGTAGATGCCGAATCCGAAGAACGCATCCACCAATTGTTGCAAGTAAGAACTGAAGATCAACCGAAATGTTTATCAGTGTCAATTATCGTAGAAGACGAAATTTTTGGGGTTATAAATTCAGCGCGTTAAATTGCAGTATTCCCAGAAGAAATAAAAATCAAAACCGTTTGTCAAAAACCGATTTTATATCTCCAAAAGGTACCTATTTTATAGAACCACCACCGAGCTGTAGTTTCCAAACTCCAAGAAACGCATTCGGCAACCAAGAAGATGTCATCCCAGGTCAATCTTCACTAATTCCTAAAATAAAGATTTAAATCGAAGAAACGAAAGAAAAATCGAAATTGAAGACATTTCCTTAGAGTAAGTTGACCAACTCGAAAAAGAAGAAAATCGAATGGAAAAAGTAAGTTTGAGAAACTTTCCACAAACTACGTCTATGTTTGGTCTACATCGTAATTGCGATCGTAATTCTTGTTGCTGTTTTCAATTGGAAGTCAAGATGTAAACGCCAACCCACAACAAAAATGGTCAATGAAGTCATCACTGAACCAAAACCAAAACCGAGTGGTTTCCAAGTAGAAGAAGATGAGTAATCAATCCACACCCTGTATGAATATATCTGTGGATGAAATAATTAAATCCGGTTTATTGCCTATGTACTCTCTGGTTTACGGTACTGCTACGACCGTTGGTGCAACGATTGTAAATGTATTTCATTTAGTCTGCATATTGTTTTTAATCTTCATATCCTGGTTGTATGATTTACATATTTTTACTGTTATCATTGCCAGTCATTATTTTGTAATTTAATTGTAATAAAAGTTTTAAAAATCATATTTCGTGTAATAACACATATATTTAGTAATAAATGCTGATTTCAACGAGAAGTTTACTAAAATCTTCTCACTCGTTTTGGAGTTTCAGCTGTTTCAACTTTAGCATTCTTCACCACTTAGTTACCTCAAAAAGAATTGAACAAAAATTACTCAAATAAAGATTGGCTTTCAAAACATTTGAAGTCACTTCAATAAGCTTTGAAATAATAATTTTTGCATTTATCCATCTTTCTCACGCTTTTTGATGTGACACTATTATTTTCCACTTCATTATAGCAGAAGTTAAATCGAAACGTATTCAATGAAAAACTAAGCAAGAATTTGACTTACCGACACTAAGACCATCCGCAAAATTTATCAAACAAACTAAAGCACAAATACAACCCCATTCTCTAATAATATTTGACATGAAAACCATTGCATTTATATTAAATAATTCCCTCACAGTTTCCGAAACGATCTCGATGATTCTAAGAGTTCTACTAAATTCATCCTGCAAATAATCCTACCGTAATAACATAATTTGTAATAATAATAATTGTTCTAATTAACAATGCACACACAAATTGAACTTAATTATTAATTAGGCTAAATATTCGTCAATGAATTCTATAATTAAAATTTAAACACATGATATTACATATACTTTTTCATCATGTAACAACTGAATAATATAATCCACATCAAAAACAGTATAATTATGTTAATTGAAATAAAGCTCAAGGTAAATTGTTAGCTAGCTGTAATAACCAAACATTTGCTGTTTAAATTTAATACTGAGCTAATAGTATTTACTTGGAAAATGATATTTTCTAATTAATATACGGAATTAATGCATACACATTGCAATATATTAGAGCTCAAAAACTGGTTCATTTGAAATTTGGTTTGAAACTTAATATCTGTTATTGGAGATTTATGAATGACGTGAATGTTAAATGTGAAGCAATATTCATTTTAGTCAATTAAATCCACAAAGTCGTTTACGGTTAGAATTTTCGTTTGAAAATAGACTCTATTTTTGAGAGTTACTATTAACGTGATGCTGGAAGCTTAAAAAACGAGCGTTAAAAGCAGTTACGTGACTGATGCGACTCTCAAATTTGTAGTGTCCATAAAAAATGTATTCCAGCGTCAAAACTGGAGCGTCTCACAAATAAAATGCATATACAACCTAAATTTAATCGAGTACTCGCGACTTATCCTGTTAGTTATATTGATAAACAAGTATGAAAATGTCATAAAAGGATCGATATGGAAAATATGTTGCCGAATATCATAAGAAATATACGGCATGGTATAATCGGTAGGGTAACGGATTCATTAAAATTAAAAAAATTTAAGGTCCATGTTTTTTTCCATAACCGCTTTATAGTTTCTTTCGATGTTAGGGACATTTGTTCAACTACTGGTAACATTTTTATTGTCGGGTAGACAATCCTGGTATATTGGCGCCAAATCATCAACGGTGTGTTAAGAGTGTTCTCATTGAGAAGTGAAAACTAAGGAAACTGGTAAGCTTTCGTGTTCGTCAGTTTTGTTTGAAATTGCTGTTTTGGAGAGTAATAGATAGATAGATATACATTTATAACGATACTTATAATAAGTCTTTATGATTATCTGTTAACTTCAGAACGTTTAGTTAGGTTTTTGTCGGTTATTTTGGATAGCCAACAACTGGTACACATAATTGTACTCTCACTAGTCATTGGCCGGGGTGGCTGATAACTGATACTGTAGGAATTTCTATTTTTATAGGTTAAGGCTTATTGAAGTCTAAATTTATTCGGCTTAGCATATTTAGGTAAAAGATATTATATTTCAATATGCGGTTACAGTTGTGGCCAATAATTATTGCTGAGGCGGCCAATCACTCTATAAGTATGTATCTTATCTTTCATATCAAATTGTATTTTCACCTATGTATCTACCTAGGTCAACCAAAACAGGGTCATGACAATGTAAAATTTCTTTTACAGAATATTTTCGCAAAAATGCCTAAAGTAAAGACGGGGACCAAGTACAATAAAAAATATGATGGAGATGATATCGCCAAAGCATTGCAAGCTATTGAGGACGGAATGTCGCAAAGACACGCTTCAGTAAGATATAACGTTCCGAGAGCAACACTTCAATTTAGGCGAGGTGCTAACTTTGGGAATAAGGTTACACCTGGTCCTAGACCGGTACTAACAGATGAGGAAGAACAAACCTTAAAAGATTTTGGACAACCATCCTTTTACAGAAAATCTTCCAAATCGTGGCTGGATGAGGGAGTTTTTGCGATGACATCCTAAAGTTTCGCTGATAATATCCGAGGCAATCACGGCTGCTAGTGCCAATATTTCTGAAGCAGACGGCAATGGTTTATAGAAATCTAAACGTATTTGAAAGAAGAAAAAATTGTTTGATATTTTGGGAGACCCGAACCGTGTGAATAATGGTAATGAGACGTACTTCCTGCTGTGCCCAAAAAAGAAGGGGTTCTAGCCCCCAAAGGTACTAAAAATGTCTATGAGGTCAAACATCATCCTAAAAACAATTTGACAGTCATGTTTACGTTTGAAGATTCGGGTTTACTCACACCTCTTATGATCATATATGCCCAATCACGACTATCATCGGCCATAACTAATTCAGAGTCTGGTGAATGGGGTGTTGGGCTTAGTGATAATGGTTGGATGAAACACGAGTTTATGAATATATCGGAAATGTGTTGCACCTTTTTTTAAGACGAAGTGATACACAATTTCCAATTATACTATTCGTCTATGGCCATTCTACTCATATAACCTACCAAGTTAGTCAACTGTGTACTGAACTCGAGAAATAATATTAATTGCTCTGTACCCCAACGCAACCCGAATTTTGCAACCAGCAGATGCTGCTGCTGGTTGGAAGGCAGGGCTCGAATTTCGACGAGAAAATCCTGAACAAGTTCCCACAAAAGAAAACTTACGCGTATTTTAAAAGATGTAATAGTCAAAACTTTTAAAATTGAAAGAATAAAGAATGACTTTAGAGCTACCGGATTGTGTCCATGGAATTCTTCAGCAATTGATTTCAGAAAATGCGTGGGAAAAAAACAAGTGAAAGAAGTTCTAGTATGAAAAATATGAAAGTATTCAATACTTTAGAAGATTTTCGAGGCATCATTGGTAAACAAAAATATCAACTACTTGCCTCTATGAATGCTGACCATACCGAAAATGAAGATTTAGTCTTATAAAAAAATTTGTATGATGAAATGCATGGCACTCACAATGCACAACATTCAGCAAATCAAAACATACAAACAGAATATTTCAATAATAAAGAATACGAAAAAGTACATCATACTCAAGAAGCATATTTAGACAAGCAGGATACCCAGAATTTGACTGATCAAAGTATTATTCAAGGTGAAGATTTAAACAACTATGAAATTTATCGGGATGAAGATATACAGAATTCCGCTAATCAAAATACTATTGAAGCTGTGGATTTGGAAAACGATTCTTACTTTGACATTGAAAATATGCCCGTTATAATCGATAATTTTACTATTGACGAAATGCCACTCTCTTATTGTTTGGCTAGCACCTCAGAAAAATGTGAGCGTTCAAAATCTTTATATGTGATACCGTCGACATCAACAAGCGATTACATTAATTCAATTCTTATTTGGCCAAAAACTCCAGAAAAAAAAAGGAAAAAAACAAATTGCGAAATTACCATTCGTGCTTACTTCATCTACAAGGAAAATAGCAGAAGCAGAGAAAGGAGAAACCAGAAGAATCTCTAAAGCAAAAACGTAAAACCGAGGAAATTCAAAAACAACAGAAAAAGCAAGGAGAGCAACAAAACAAATTGAATGATGAATTGGAAAAGAAAGGTGAAAAAATACGAGGAAAAATAGTGAATCTGAAAAAGTCTAAAGACAGCACGGCTAGCTCTAAACAAATCCAAGTTCAAGTTATTGAAAACAGCAACGATAAGACAGCAAATTGTACTACTCAACAAAGTATTGATATATTACTGGTTGAAAAGGGAAACAGATCAGACAAGTTCACCTCTTCAAAAAATGTAGAAGCCACATGTGAAAATATGTTCACTATTGATATATAAATAACTAATATTTATTTTCTCTGTCCCTCTTCCTATTGAATTACCTGGGGCGAGTTCGGACATGTCTAGAATATACCGGCGTCCGCTTGGTGTGAAGGAAAGAAGTAATTATTCCAAAGAGGGTTTGAAAAGAGCCATCGACGATGTTAAAACCAAGAAGAAGTTACTGAGTGAGGCTGCGGAGTAGTACAGAATACCAAAATCGATTTTAAATGATAAAGTGAGAGGGAAGCATGCTAGAACAACTGGTGGGCGAAGATAAATTGAGTGAAGAAGAAGGGGAAGAATTGGCACATGGAATTTTAACTGCCGTCGAATGGGGCTTTCGAATAACTCGACTGGATATTCATCAAATCGTAAAAGCATATTTGAATAGATTCGGAAGAAAATCGCTGGATTAGAAGAAAACATGCCTGGAGACTGATTATTAGGCTTAAGGAAGAGGAATAAACCATTAACTGAACGCCTATCACAGAACATCAAGAATTGTAGAGCACAAGTGGATGGAGAAAAAGTTAAAGATTATTTTGATAATCCAGACTGTTATAGAAAATATTCCTCCTGAGAACATAGTTAATTATGACGAATCCAATTTGAGCGATGATCCTGAAAAAATAAAAGTAATTTGTGAAAAAGGAACTAAACATATAAATACAATTATTGATTCTTCTAAAAGCAGCATGCTAGTTATGATGGCTGCTAAAGCTTCATGTGTTTTGTTGCCTCCGTATGTCATATAGGTACCGAGCTGTTCATATTTACCCAGCTTGGATGGAAGGGGATTCAGAAGGTACCGTATATAGTAGAACTAACAGTGGTTGGTTTGAGACACCAGTTTTTGAAGATTGGTTTCTACAACTGATTTTGCCATATTTCCGTAGGTTAGTTGGGAGAAAGGTATTAACTTTTGACAGTCTCTCCAGTCTCTTATCATTGTTTGTGAATAATCAATATGAAGCAAGTTGCATTCATTTCATTTGATTACATCCCAATTCTACGCAGTTATTGCAACCCTTAGATGTTGCGTTTTTTGGCCCCATGAAAAGACACTAGCGTGCAGTCTTGAATCGGGTTCATGTCTAAAATTTTCAAATTGTATAAAAAGTGATCCCTAGAAGCTCGACTTGATTGATCTTCTCAAAAATTCAAATATTCAATTTGTTCGTCTCAAAAGTACCCGGGTACCCTTCAGCCACAAGAGGGTTAAGCTAAAGTTAAAGATAAATGTCAAATAAAAATACATACAATAACTGTATTATACTAAAAAATACTAAAAATGTATTCAAAGAGATTCCATTGTGACACTGTAAACAATGTTATAGTGAAGTCTCTTTAATATGCGAATTATAAAAATAATATAATATACCATATAATCATTTGCCGGCTGCATCCTTAACATCACCCTTTTCATTAAACTTCGTATATCCCATTGCATTAATGAGCTTGGCTGTGAGAATAATAATCAAGTTAGAATTTAGCTCAAAATTCGTGAATTACTGGGCCCATTATACATATTAAACCGAAATTTGCAGCATTTTTATCTGTTTTTTTTTGCTTTCCGCGTGTAATTCCATTCCGAAATTACTCATTCGCTTCCTGAAAATACACACACCATCTCACACCGAAAATCTACACTATAATTCAGTGAGTGAGTTGAGATATAAAAACTGGTGGCTATAAATCAGGAAGAATTTAAATTAGTAAACTGTGCAATGTCAGATATAAAAGAGATTAAAAACATGGTTTCGGAGGCGCAAGGGACTTAGAAAGTAACTACCGTAGTTTTGGTGGTTCGTCTAGATTGCTTATTATAAAGTTTTCAAGGGTTTAGACTGTTTTATTGCAACAATAAATGTTCGCAAACTTCTTGGGACGGCTGCGAATCCTTGAATAATAGCTAACGAGTCAAAAATTGAGGGTAATGGCTTAAGGATACAAATTGCCGCAATTCAAATGGCAATATTTTATTCTGTAGTGAATTTCTAGCAAATTTATGTGAATTGGCATTGGAAATGTTGCTTGTGAAATTTACCACTCTTCTTATTTTAAAATAAGAAAAATAACTTCTGGAAATCCATTCCCTTCATAAACGAGACAAAAATAACTGAAAAACTTCACTATTTCATATACCCCAGCAGAAAAATGTTTATTACTGATATTCATACAATAGCTATTGGAAGAAGGCTTTTTTTATAGATTTTCCAATCTATTGCTATTGTAGTAGATTGATACTGCCCTCATAAGAAAAATCCGCGTATATAACAATTTTAGGTATTTTGACATTTTTGGTTCTGCTGCTATAATATAACAAATATACTTTTATCATCAGAACCACTTATTTGAAAAGGAAACATTTATTTTGAGCACTTTTTTGTCCACTTTGAACGAAAAAGTGCCCTACGTTACGGTGAATCCACTTATACGAGTGTTACTAAGAAACAACTACGCAAAATTGAAGCATTTACTTGCTTCTTTCTTAGCAGCTCACGATTTACGTGTTTTTTACCTAGTACGAAGTATGTAAGTGGTTTGGGCTTGATAACTTTGCGTTTAGCGCCACATTTACGAGCGAATTGTTTACGAATTGGTGCTTAGAAAGCCGTAGTACTAATGTTGCTCTCAATGTGGTCGACAGTGTCAATTTGAATTCAGTTAAGTTTTTAGTTGGAGTATTATTTAATGAGCTCGTTTCATGGGTATGAAATCATATCAGGAGGACTAAGAAGAACATATATTTTCCTATGATAACGATATTTATCTCAAACAGTTATAAATAGCTTTGAAAATTAGATTTTCAAATTTTATTAGATTTAACCCTTTCAGTACGGCACTCAAAAGTAGGTAGCATGATACACGGACGGGAGTTTTTGCAGTGGCAGACAGACGGCTGTCGGATATAAACGACACTCTAGAAAAAGTAATTTTTATTGAAGAAATAATCAAAAAAGTAAGGAAATAGCTAATAATTTATTTTTTCATGTTACGTTTGGAAACATGGAACAGCACAGAGCCCGATGTCACAAAATCTGCACATGAATCTCGATTCCTTCCTATTTTTGTTAACGTTTGTTGTATGAGACCAGATCCAGCATCTTCTCAATTACGGTTTCCCGTTTTTGCGAGGGACTGAAAAGGAGTGCTGGCCTGATAGCCTTAGTAGGTTGCATGTTTTTTTTTTATTTGGTAGTTGGTTGGATATCTGAAAATCAAAAATGATTACAATGTAAAGAGAAGACAAAAACTAAAGATTTAAAATACCTTTCGAGAAGCTGCCCAATAACTTCTAAATGAAAAGCAGGAAACAAGATGTTACTGGCATTACTGTGCATTCAGCATACATATATCCAGTGTGTGGAAAATAATTTCTTATACCACTTTGATGTTTTTCGCGTACAATCTGTAATGCTCATCATCATATCACTTCTATCAATTGCCCCCATTCTTTCATTGTAATCCAGTACGCATGGAGGTTTCATCCTATGTTCATTGTTAAGTCTGTTCAGCTAGGGAAGGGTAACCATCTTAGTTTCATGGATGGTAGTAAACATTACCACGTCGCAATGGTCTTTCCATTTCAGTGCAAGCATTAAATCACTGCTACGCGACTCTCTTTCCCCTTTCTTTAATTTTTATTCAAAAATTGGCATATGCTTATGATTTATGCGGACAGTTACACAAGAATTTGTCTTGTGAACAAAAATATAATTGGACAAAGTTGGAATAGTGTAGTAGTTGTCACTGTAATATGAATGGCCTTTGTCCAAGTAGGACTCCAAAACTTTCACAACATCGCCTGACAATCCTAGACCGCTGTTATTATCTCTATTTTTATCTGTATTCTTGCCAGTATATACCAGAAATTCCAAAACATAGCCCGTATCACAATCACATAATACAAAGACAGTCTCAGTTTGAAAAGGATCATACTTTCATCAATGACGATATTTTGAAATGGATAAAAATTACTTTCGAAATTGTTCATATTGAGAACATTTTCTACTTTGTGCAGTCAATTACCTTTCTCTTCATTTTGATTATTAGTAAAATGCAAGTACCTTAATATTTCTAGATGGCGATCTCCCGATATTGTTTGGCGGAAAGAAGGCGTGCCAATTAAATTATTTATAGACCAGTAATCTTTTATATCAGACTTGTTGACATGAGGCATCAACATTGAAAATGCATCTTGTTGTTGAGCATAAATATTAGTTTCTGCAATAATAATGTTGACTATTTCTTCTAATAATAATATCATAAAATACTCTATCTCACTTCCTCCATTTTTTAGATTTTCATTGTGTATTCCACTATTAGTGTCGTCAAACTGGCGAACTTTGGGAACAAGCTCACGTGAATTCCATATTATCTGAAATTCCTCCTGGCAAATACTGTGATAAGATATATCAGATGCATAAGCAACTGAATGTTGTTGTTCTTCGGCGTTTTCGTCGTCCAATAAGGATTCGTCGTTTTCTCCAGAGCTCAATTCGCTTTCAGAGTCAGGAATATATTCGCTGCCACTATCTATAAATGGTTTCTCCTCACTGATATACATATCACTATTGTTCACCGCATTCAAAATATTTCTCACATCCATATCAGATAATACATAATAGCCCGAAGGGCCAGCTTGATCTTCAGATGATATTCTGTAACCAAAGTACCTAACTGTATGCTTTGCTGAAACAGACTGGCGCTAAAACTCATGGGGTGGCACAGTATCGCCTGACTTTGCCATGTTGCCGGGTGTCCCGTATTTACGACACTGTCGAAAATTCATGACATCCGTCTGTCTGACAAACACAAATTGTCGAAATGATACGACAGTTGCCGATGGGGAAAAGCAAAAATTTATTTGTGTCGTATCTGAAACGGCAGACGTCTAGCAGGGATATGAACTACTGTCGTCCATACACGACAGCCGCCTGTCTTTCAAAAAAATCGGTGTCGTGTATGTATGCCAACCGTACTGAAAGGGTTAAATAAACCACTGTAAGTCGACCAATAGCAGAAGCCCTTGTTGTCAGATTGAACTTACGTCCTGTTGACAAATCCTACTTGACTATCCAAGTTGATTAATACAAATTGAAAGTCGATTAGAAGAATTTGACAATTGACATCAATATCCACAACCAACCTCAAACAGATATAATCGTCGCCGACTTTTTAGTTGTTTGTTATATTCTTTTATAGTAGTGTATATACTTCCGTTTGTTTGCCTTTTAAAAGGCATCTTTAAATTGGGTCCAGGTTTCACCGATGCTAATTGGACAAATCTTCCTCAAGTGGATGTGGACATGGTGTCTTAGTACACTCGAACTCCCCTAAACCGAAGAAGAATAAGCTATCCGGTACTAAATTGAGTTCGGAATTCTGAGGTAACGCAATTTGTGTATGTGTGTTACATTACATGTTGTCCAAACAACTCCACCTACATGGAGAACATTTAATTTTCATTATACAGACATTTTACATTATATTTTCTATTTTGAAAGCATCATCACTGCAGTTTGAAATATATATTTTCAAATTTCTTTGACTACGCGAGAGTTATCTTTTTTATAAGAGGTACCTAATTAGAAGAACATTATTTGGAAAAGTACGTTTTAACAGTACTTTGCGTTTTTCTTTAACGTACGTTAAAGTAAAAAGATAACTAGTCTACTTATAAAGTTTTTCTCGTGACAACAGCGCAAAATATCTTTGTTTGCCATTGGCTCTAATCTACCACAGACTACCACAAGAATTCAAATTTCAATGTTTTTGTTTTTCATTTTTAACCAGTAGCGCCAGTCCATCGCCTGAGGAAGGTGATACAGCAAGAGCGGGTCACTGATTCAAACCTGTTCACCGCGATTTCGCCGGCAAGTGGACGCCTCCATCAGAAGACAACCAACCCCATGTTCTGCCGAACTTTTTAGTTCGACAGTTCATTCAACACACTTGAAAGTGCAAATTGTTTCTTTTGAAACAACTCTATTTATGAAAATAATAAACACTGTTTAACCTTGTTTTATTTTCAGCCAACACACAACTAAGCCATACCAACCAAAGAGGGAAGGACATTCAGCTTGCAGGTAAATATAAAACTCCTGAAAGCTAATAAGTCAGGAAACCTTTAACTGGGGAGGAAACTCCCTCCGGCAGTGAGTCCGCTGTCGGTATTAGCTTTCAACCCCACTTCCTAACATACTTATCCTAAAATGTCCTCCAGACGCCGTCGCAGCAGCAGAGCTGCAAAAACACACTTCTCACCAACCAGAATCGAAGCACTTGAACAGTTCATAGAAGAAACCAAACAACTCATTAATAAATCTCTGACCCCTGACAAACAATTCCCCCCTCTTCTCTCACCAGTAACATCCAGCACCTCCTCTACACACACTTCCAACAAAACACACGACTCCTCAACACCCTCTCATCAAGCAACACCACCCCACTTACAAAACATAACACACGATAACACCCTACAATACACACACACCCCATACACACCCCCACAACACACACAATCCGCACACACACCCTCAAGAAGGTCTTACGCTTCCTCCGTAAGATCCCTATCCCCTACACCAACGCTCACACGACAACCACCTGTCCCCGACGAGGATGGCTTCACCCTCGTCGGTAATACCAAATCCCGTCCTACAACACCAACACCTATCAACAATCCCACATCAACCCACACCATCAATAATACTCCGACACACACACTTAACCTCCGAAATCTTCCTCTCCAATATTCCACACAAAAAGCCCTCTACACACTCCTAAACACCCTCGAGCTCCTCAACGGTCACATCACCTACCTAAAAGTCAACTTCAACAGAACCGCGCTTCTGAAAACCACCTCCACCATGCCAGTCTCAACACTTCTGAGACGAATCCATAACTCCACTGGGGACAACAACATCACCATCAACATTCTAAATTCCACAGAACGCCCACCACGCCAAGTTAATAGAACCCTAATACCCACCTACTCTTTCGTCTGCAGGAATGTAGACACCACCATTAGCCCAGAAGAATTTGAAGAAATTCTTCGCAACAAGCAAGTTCCGTTCCTCAAAACTTGGCGAATCGTGGCCAAAGCCACTAACAAACCCACTTCGATGTTTCGCATCGTTACCACCTCCGAAACTCACTACCACCAAGCCCTAACCTCCGGCCTCTCATTTCACGGCCTTCCACACCGATGCGGGCCATCAAACATCAATCCACTTCCCCCAGTGCCCAAGTATTGCAGTCGATGCACTCAAACCGGACACTCCTCCGAATCTTGTCGGTCTAAACCGATATGCCCCTCTTGCGGCCAAACAGGCCACAAAACCGAAAATTGTCCCAAGTCCGACACACCGAAATGCACAAACTGCGGTGGTCCTCACCCCGCCTTCAGCCCTCGCTGCCCCCACCGGCTATCGACTCCCAAAACCCCTCAAGAGACCGCCCCAGTCACTCTTGAAAAACCACCAGCCCCCTACGATCTACCAACTGACACCAAAATTCTCATAGAAATCATCACCGTCACGCTCATGAACGCCATCCCCAACTCCAGGGACGTCATAGCCGAAACTCTTCGTCACTTAATACCTTCCTTTTATCGACGCAACTGCTCTATAACAAATATAGGCATGCGTGCTCACTTTGCTTTCACTCCCATCAGGAGCGAAAGCGATTCAACTTGATCCGCGAGCCCCAACCACCCCGTCGGTGCTGCAGGTTTTTCACGTTTTTTCCTGTAGCATAGTGAATTTATTCGCTAGCCAAATGGGCCGACGTACGACGTAGTTTTTGGATTTAAAGATTGTTATTCGTACCAGCTCACTCATTACAATATTAAACAACCATCTCTAAATATTAAATTTCAACATTTTAATAAACAATAGAAAATTTACTCGATATACAAAAACTTTTGATTTTCAGAATTTCATATCCAAGGTTCCACACCACACATAAACACACCTATTAACAATTCCTCACCTCGAACTCGAGAAAAGCCAGTCGCCACCGCCCGACATCATCCACACATCTTTCAACGTCTCCTAGTCACTTTTCCAACAAACTTCAACAAACTCAAATCCCAAAATTCTCATAATTCCAATATCTCCCCACGCTTCTATTAACTTTCATGACGCAGGAGACACAAAATCCCCAAAAATTATATTTTCACTTTCCAACAACACCATCATCCAGCCCGCTTCTGTTAACTATCCGCAACGCAACGTGGTTCGTCTTATTCATTTTCGACCTTTTCCAGACACTATTAAAATCCCCGTTCCCTCATCCCAAAACCACGTTCGCCAAAAAATCACCCAATTTCGACGCTGATTGCTTTCGCTTCTCCCTCCGGTTGATTTCTGGCAAACACACACAACCCACCCACAAAAACAAACACTACTTCAATTTTCTATACACCTTTCTTCTCAAACTTCCTAGACACTTTTTCTAAAACTGAATTTTCAGCCCTACCCAAATCTCAAGCCAAGTCAATACGCGCACACAAACCACCCACAAAAACACCCCCAACCAGCCCTGAAGAGAAAACGAATCCTATAACAGGGCCTACCCCCAAACAAAAATACACCCAAATAAAAACACTACAAGTCCAAACTCAAAAATCCACGAACATCTCTCTCTCTCTCTCTCTCTCATTTTTAATTTAAATCATAGAGTGACGTTGTTAGTCGCAAATAGTCCAGGCCCAATATATCTTCTGACATTTTCATTGAAAATCATGAAACGAGCTCATTCTGAAGTGAAGTGTGTATTTATTCTTAATGATGAGATGAGTTTTTAGGGTCAATGAATTCATTATATCAGATTAAATCAAATTACATACTAATTGGTTAAATGAAAAAGTTTATCCATCTCAAATGTAGTATGTAGGTGAATAGCAGTAAGTGAAACGCAAAATCCGTACTACAGCATATAATAATAAAATATGTAGGGGCAACTAGTTTCGGCTCAATGAGCCATCATCAGGTCTGTGAAATGTATCAAGACAGAGAAACATAAGACATACACAAAATATCGAATTACCTAAAATCTATACATCGATCCACATGGAAAGTATAATAAAAGGGGAAAAGCTGTCCCATGACCGTGGCATCCAGCAGAATCAAACAAATGTCAGTAGGCAATAAGGGAATAGTACTGTGGGAAAATATTATTAATAAAAATAGTAACGAAATTTGCATCATTATGTAAAACGTCAAACAAAATTGAATTAAATTAAAATAGGAAAACATTAAGAAAATTTATTAAAATTAGATCAAGTTATAAAAGAAAAGAAGAAAGAAAGAAAACATGGACATCGTCGTCCGACAGAATGTGTCCGAAGCAGGAAGTCTAGTAGTCGCAATAGAAAATGAGGGCTATGGAAAAGACCGAATGAGGACCAACAGAAAAGAAAATAAAATAAGAAGTGATGGGCTAGTACCCCTCACACAGAGAAATGAAGGGAGAATACGGAGTATAATTCCCTGATGGGAATGTAAAAATAATAATTTCCTTGAGATGTTATATCATGCTTGTCAGAAAGGCATACGCCGTGATGTAAATGAGGAGAACGGCGAACATTGTTGTACTATAATTCTGAAGAGTAAAGTGAAGTCCATAACCCGACACTTAAATAGTAATACCCTGGGACACAGGAAACCAACACCAAAACTACGAAATTAAAACTCTTTATAATGTTACAATGATCTGAAACGCAGTTACTCAGTACTATTACAAATAAGACAAGAAGCTTGGAGAACTTCCAAATGACAACGACCACCGACAGCCTCCAACAACAAAATTAAAAATCATTAAAAACATAGATAAATGTGACATGTTAACAATCGTGTAAAGAAATTATCTAAAACACAGTATAATATTTAGGCACAAAGTCTTTTAACAATATCCATAAAGTAATCGTGAAAAAGAGAAATTAAGCCACGACAATTACCAAAAAGAAGAATCAACATGAAAGGCAATAGTATTCAAATAAGTTATTGCATAAATTAAAATTTTTGAAATTGTAAAAAATACATCATAAGTGTAAAACGATTGTGACTGTCTGAAATATGAAGTAGGTAATTATCAATATAAAAGAAGAATCAGTAAATTGACAGCAATTGCAAAATGGAGAAAGAACGTAAATTAAGGAATCCTTCCTATTGATGTTCCTTCAAACGAGACTGTAACTTGCCTCCAGACTGACCCTCATATTATACTGCATTGCAAGAACCACATGGTAGATGATAAACACCTGACCTATGGAATAAAAGTACCTCATCATTGGTGTTGATGAAAAATTGACCCAAGCTAGAATTGGTTTTAAAGTCGACTTCTGCATTGTGTTTTCTAAAAATGCTGGAAATTTTATAGTATAATCTACCCACAAAAATTAATGTACCAGAAAATGAATGGTCCCGTGATGGTGATATTGTATTGTAAAAACTTAGTCTAAACTTAGAGTGAAGTTTATTCGAAATCTAATTAAAAATGTGTGAAGGAAAATTGTTGTTTTATAAAGGATGGAATAAAACAATTTAATTTGTTTTAAATTTCATTTATTTGAACTAATGTTCAATTTATACTGGTTGACGCGTTTAACTAATACAGTAGCTTTCTCAAAACGAATGAATGTATAATTTAAAATTGTTTTAATATATGCAATGCATAAATACAGAATTCTATTATACTAATGTTAACAAAAGGTATTGAAAGAAATTACCTGGGAATTCATCCTCTCGTTTGCTGAACCGGAAAAGGGGTTTCCGCTACTTCGTCGGTCATGATCAAAGGGCGATTTTTCTTAAGCTTATTTGTGACGACTTGATACCCTTTGCAAATATCTGCGTTGACTTCATCAATAACTATTCTCCTGCTGGCTTTTTTGCGAGTATTTTAGCTTCCTTAAGTTCGAATCTACTTTGCCTGTACTGATCTCGGCATGCAGTTTTTTGCTCTTCGTCTGTACTTTTATTAGCCGTTAGCATCGTTCCTCATTTTGGAAGCATTTCTTCCATTTTTCGGTCCGCCAGTATATTCGTATTCTTTTTGGATATCCCTGTTTCTTGTGGAAGGTATTATCGCAAGCGGTTTTTATAGTCTTCGTCAGTTCTTCAGCTGCTCTATCTCCCACTATTTTTCCAAATTCTCCTACGAGTTTAGGTATTTTCTCATATTTAATTTGCCAGCCATTACTTGATGGAAACCTTTGTTGGTGTTTTCCTTGGCGTCCTTATTCCTGATCGTACACAATATACTGATGTTGGCTCAGATTTTCTTCTTCAAGCACCTTCCAGTTACCAACATGATTAGCAACCTTTCTTGTACTAAAAGTTATGTCTATATATGCTTCGATTGTTCGTCTTATAAATGTAGGTATATTCCCATGATTATATAAGACGAGATACTCTCCTGCTAACGAATCCGATGGAGTTTTTCCCCGCCTGTCTTCAATGTTTGAATTCCATAGGAAGGACTTTGTATTAAAATCGCTGCCTACTATAATCTGCTTCATGCGTCTTTTCATATCTTCTCTTAAGGCTGCCAGAAAATCTACAAATGCTGTTGTTTTACATTTGGGGATATATATCAGCTGTACATAACCGTATTACATGTTTCCACCCACACAAAACCTGCGCCTTTACCTTTGTTATTGGCTTTAACATTTCTTGTTAGTTTTATAGTCGCGTCTATGTTATAATCAACAATCCAGTGCTCGGTAGAAGCTTTTTTCTTGTTAGATTCGGCTATTAGTGTACCATCAGATTGCCTTTCATCAGCTATTTTATACATCAAGTCTATGGATCCCTTTACTCTGTCTACATTGCCCTGTAGAATTCGAATTGAATTGAGAAACATTTTTAGTTTGTGTTGTCAATAGCGTGTAGAGTCTATTCTGCTTCTTGAGTTAGCCTATGAGAATCTTTAAACGGGTAGTCCACATTTAGGTTTTCGCTTATAGCGTACTCTTCCCTATTTTATTTTGCCGTATTGTTTCGGCGTGACTTTATTTCTCTTCTTTTCATTGCTCTAGCTCTATTAAGCGCCTTTCTGAAGGCTGGACATTTCATAGTGGCCGGTTTTATTACATACTGGGCATGTTTCTGCATTTTTACACTGATCAGCTACATGATTTCCTTTCTGGCATTTATAGCATATCATTACGCGGCTAGGCCCGTTACAGTCATTGGCCTCATGGTTATACTCTCAATATTTTGTGCATCTGCTTATCCTTAGTCTTTTTCCTATTTCGCATCTGACAAATATCACTCTTATATGTTCCTCCCATAGAAGGATTGACGGCGTAGCTAGCTTAGCCTATTGTATTCTTCATCCCAAGTTCCGTTCAACACTAGTGACGGAATAGTACACCGTACACTACTAGTATTTTTAGCAATGTAAACTTGGCTTAAGAGTTGTAGTTGCAGGGTATCCAACAAAATTATTCAATACATTGTGATGAGTTATAATTCCGTTTCTATTCAGAATATTCAAAATTATAATAATAGGTTTCCACGTCAAAACTCATATTTTTTTCAAATTTGTGAAACAAGTTATGTTACTGGCGCTTAATTCTCAATAAAGTTAATAAAGTAGTAAGAAGCTTCAAATTAAGGTAGAAAATAATGATGTCTTCGTTTTATCGAATACGAATCGGAAAACTAATGAACGTCTATTCACAGAATTAGAGTAGTATATAAAGTCAAGTCGATAATTGGTAATTAATACAAAAAATACAAAAGCGACATCTCAACAACAAACAATACTTGGAAGGAAAATCCTTTAACAAAAGAGTAGAAAGATAATGGCGTTCCAAAACTACCTTCGATTGTTGTATGCTCTATCCAATTAGCAATGATTTGGTGTAACTCTACCGTTAACTAATTAAACGGCCTTTCTCTGCTCCAATTATTATGTTATGCATGACAAAATTAATTGTTGTTTCATATTTATTTGTTCTGATTTGTACAGACGTGTCTGCGTTCTGTTTTGCTTTTGTTCTTGGATTACATATACTACATGAGTCTATACATAATGAGAGTATTGGAAATTATCAATTATTCTAACCGATACTAAAATGGAAGAGTCGAACTGGGAAAAATGTTCTATAGAATACAAAAAAAAAGCTGGGACTACAAGGAGAAGGTGATGTTAGTTGGCTACATTATGCTGAGGATGTATCGGAGAGTGCAATACATGAACGGAGATAACGAGATACAGACAATGCTCTGAGCTTAACAGAATTATGGTGAAATAGGGCACTGAGGAAAGACCAAAGCTGAGAACAAAAGAGAACATGACTAGTATAAATTCAAATTCCAACTAGATTTTATACAACCGCGCCAAATATCAGATTAGTAGCGGGGTTACTATGCACTTCAACCTTAAGGTTTATTTTGTCTCCCTCCCTCTATCAGAACTGTTTTCGCTACTTCTAGGGGAGAGTGGTCGAATATCAACCGCTGTCCAATATCGATCACACACCCCTACCCAATTCTTGAAGCTTTTCAACTTCTTAATAGAGCGAGACCGCATGCGCTGGGATGGTATTTACTATGTATACAGTCACCTACGCACTTAGTCGATGTTTGACCGTAGTGAATGCTTGATGTTAAATTTTGCCTTATTCCTTATAATATTTGTGACACCGATACGAAAGTAAGTAATGATTTAATTTGATTGTAGCTTTGATTTTTGTGCAGTAAGGTAATTAGATATGTATGTGCTTATTATGTGTGATGAATTATCGTTACATTTTCACAGATTTTTTTTGTAATTCATCTTTTTTGTCTACCACGTGCAGTCGGCTAATGTCAACCGGGGTGATCGATATTTTCCTACTGTGATCGATATTGTACCAATGGCGTTTATCCTTTTACAGATGCCTCGTTAAAAGTATACACGCAAAACTTCTCGCGCTTCGTGGTCTGAAAAGGATATGGAACGTGCGCTTAAGACAATACATGACAAAGTTGCTTCCATACGAAAAACTGCACAAATGTTCAATATTCCATATGGAACATTACAAGACCGTTTAAAAGGTCGCTTCGCTACAAAAAAGTACAAAATGTGCAGAAAATCTGTTTTTACTGTTCAGCAAGAAGAAGATCTCGCAAAACATGTTATAAACCTCTCTCGCCTTTTTTATGGACTAACATCTTCGTCCATAAGAAAACTTGCATTTGAATTTGCACAAACCAATAAAATAAAAAACACTTTTAATAAAGAGAAAGCAATGTGTGGAAAAGATTGGTTCTATGCATTTATGCGGCGCAACCCGACATTGAGCTGACGTAAACCGGAAGCCACAAGTCTGAGCCGTGTGTTGGCATTCAATAAAGATGAAGTTACGATATTTTATGATAATTTAGATAAGCTCTACTCTGAACACACTTTTGAAGCTCATCGCATCTTCAATGTAGACGAAACAGGGATTAGTAACGTTCACGTGCCAAGCCGCATTATTGCCCAGAAAGGTCAAAAACAGGTAGGAGCTGTCACAAGTGGTGAGAGGGGCCAACTTGTAACTGTTGTTGTAGCGATGAGTGCTGCAGGTTCGTTTGTTCCACCGATGTTTATTTTCAATTGAAAGAGAATGAAAGAAGCTCTAGAAAGAAACGGGCCAACTGATGCTGTATATAGGTGCTCTAAGTCTGGATGGATTACTGAGGAGATTTTTGAAGACTGGATTCAACATTTTGCAAAATTTACAAAAGCTAGTAAAGATGATCCGGTCCTGTTATTAATGGATAACCACTCCACTCATTCAACTTTAAGGTCATATCATTATTGCAGAGATAATGGCATTAAAGTTGTTTCAGTTCCGCCCCACACTTCACACCGGTTGCAACCGCTCGATGTTGGTTTTTTCGGACCATTAAAGAGTGCATACAATCAAGAATGCGATAGATACCTATATCAAAGCAAGAAAACACGAGAAGATTCTGCAAACGGATATTGCGGAGTTATTTAAAACTGCTTTTAATAAAGTGGCAGCTGTAGAAAAAGGGGTCAAGGCTTTCGAAATTACTGGCATTTATCCATTTAACCGATCTGTATTCAGTGATGAAGAGTTCAGTACCTTACTAGTCGATCCAGCGTCAAATGCTGAGCAGAATCAAAAACCGATAATTGCTGAAACAAATGCAATAACACGATTAGAAAAAACACTGCATCCTGTACCTGGACCATCTAAGATAAAACAACACGATCCACCTTCCATGAAAAGAGCACTTCCTATATCACCTACCTCCACAGTTCAACAACCATCTCCATTAAAAGCTCCGTCGCCTATCCCTGGACCATCTAAGACAAAACGTCACCGTACACCTTCCTTTGGTAGTGAATCTTCAGAATTAGAGCTTAGAGAAATTGTAGACGATGAATTGACCGACGATGATGATCCGACACTTCAGCTACCCGTGGAAAATAGAAGCTTTGCAGAACTTCTACCCTTGCCAACAGTAACAACTAGAACCAAATCGCGAAAAACCAAGCATTCCCAGATACTGACCTCAACGCCATTAAAAGAGGAATTGGAAAATAAAGAAGAGAAAAAGCAACAAAAACTGAAGAAGTTAGAAAAACAAAAAGATATTAAACAGGAGAAGCTGAAAAAAGCTTCACGACGTATAGTTCCCGAAAAGAAAGATAATTCTACAAATGCCGACATATGTTCTGTTTGTCAAGAGTTTGGAAAATCAAATGAAGTATGGTGGAGATGCCGTTCATGTGCCGTGTGAACGCATGCAGATTGCACAATCATTGAAAATGCTAAAGATTATGTTTGTAGTAAATGTTAAAAAGTTTGTTGTAACCTTACTTTTTGAATCAACTAAATTTAAAAAATTTGGTTGATATTACCCGATATGGTTGACATTACTCGACTTTATGGTTGATTTTATCCGACTGGTCGATATTATCCAGAAAAGTACCGATATGAGTTTTGTACATTAGAAAAGAACAAACATTATTTATTCCATTATCTTTTTTTGCCATAACGTTACTTATAGTTTTTGAGGTAATTTCATATACAAAGCGTCTTTATACATATATTACATATACAGTTATGAACAATTTTGCTTAAGTGGTCGATATTCGACCACTCTCCCCTACAGCACGCCTTCCAGTTCCAGTGAGTATTTTGGATGGCTTCAAGGATGTTAGATCCTTGCTACCACAAGTTTATTGTCCAATCCATTTTTTGCGTTGGCTTGCAATGGTGAGGCATTCTAGAACTAGATGATCCGGGGTTTTTTCCTCCTCTCCACAGAATATCCAATTTTCAGTTTAGGCTACATATATTCTCATTAGGTACTTCCTCAGGAGACAGTTCCCTGTAAGGAGGCCCGTGAGACAATAAAGCTTATTTTTACTAAGATCCAAATACTTTTCGGATCTAGTCACGTTAAAGTCCATTAGGAACTTCCAGGAGTGATCTAGCTTGGGAAGGCACCGCCAGATTACTTCTTTTCGGTTTTCTCCTTCTTCCCAAACTCTTTCTAATAGGAACATTTTGCTACTCTACAGAAAGTCTCTATTTCAAGAAAAGGCGTTCGTGCTCCTTTACTGGCAAGTGTAGGCTAAACCACCCAATCATTGGCAATTTATTATTTAATGTGCAGTAATTGGCCTATAAGTTATGAACTCCATTATTAACAATTAGGAAAATATTTATCCTCTAAAAAAATACTAAAATCATGAGAAATGAAGTTCTTTAGTACGACAAATTGGCTTGTGTTATCCATTTTTCAATAAAATAAATGAGAATATTCAATTAGTTTTCTAGGAAAAAAATGTCAAAGGTACAATCTATGAAGAAAAAAATCAGAAGTGCACTACAATGATGCGATTCAGAAGTAGAGTGTGTCAAACTTAGAGTATCGAATAAAGAAGAGTAAAATCGAATATCCATAGTTGCTCAAAAATTAATTGAGTTATCGTATCTAACATGTTTGAAGAGGAAGACAGGCCGAAAATGTATTTTTGGAGAATTGCAAAAAAAGCAATGTTCAGGTACATATTTGTCGAAAAATATTTTTCCTCTCAAAAAATACTGAAATTATAAGAAACGGGGTTCGTTGGTACGACAAAGCGACTGGTGTTGACTATTTTTCGATGGAATAAATGTTTCAACTTTTAGCAGATGATTTAAATTAGAAGAGAGCATGCCTTCATATAAAATATCGCACAGACCATAATAATGAGAGTATTCAATTGGTTTCTAGGAAAGTACTGTCAAAGATCCAATCTATGAAGGTAAAAATCATGATGCACTTCAGAAGTAGAGTGAGTAAAATTTAGACTATCCAATAAAGAGGGGTAATATCCATAGTTACTAAAAAATTAATACAGTTAGGCCATTAACAAAGTCACCCATCGATTCGAGACGAAATTTTATCTAATCGAACATGTTTCGAGAGGAATTGCTACATATACAACTCAAATGTTGTAATCGAAAATGCTATTTAAATTGTTTGTGAAGATGTTGACAAACATACCTAGCTCATCGGTTAATCAACATATAACTCATATTAGTTATAGAAATTAAGAAGTTACAACTTTAGGTGTGAGTATCGCCGGACCTCCACACAAAACAGTAGCCAATAAATTGTCGTGAGATAATGATAAGATGTATATGTTGAGCGCCACTAGGTTTTTTATGTCTAGTTAAACCTAGAAACTTTATCATAAAGATAGCCTGTTCATGCCTAGGCATTCACTGTGTTAATAACTGATTAAGTTCTTAGAAGTGTGTATGATATCCGTTATCTTGTAAGCTAGAAAAAATCGAGTTACTATAAAAATTGTATCAAGATGTACTAAGCTTATTTAACAATGAAATGACAATACAAATATCTTTAGGTCAAAATAAATAAATATATATATATATATATATATATATATATATATATGTATATATATATATATATATATATATATATATATATATATATATATATGTATATATATATATATATATATATATATATATATATATATATATATATATATATATAGTAATCAATGAATCAATGAACAATTATTTGTGAAATAGTTTTTTTGACCAAGTCAATGTGTGTAAGTTCAGGTTATGGGATTATGGTCAATAAAACAATGAAAATCTATTATTTTTTCAGCCTACGTTTCGACCTTTATTGGGTCATCTTCAGGGCGTCAAAATTTATTTTCTTGTTGTAAAAATTCCCTATCATATCAAGCCTTCCAAAAACCATTTTTTATCAAAAAAGGATATAACATTTCAGTTTATTGTGTGTGTTCATGTTTGGATACGGTATCCAAACATGAACACACACAATAAACTGAAATGTTATTTCCTTTTTTGATAAAAAATGGATTTTGGAAGGCTTGATATGATAGGGAATTTTTACAAGAAGAAAATCAATTTTGACGCCCTGAAGATGACCCAATGAAGGTCGAAACGTAGGCTGAAAAAATAATAGATTTTCATTGTTTTATTGACCATAATCCCATAACCTGAACTTACACGAAAAAAATTATTTTTGGCCAATACACAGTATCTGACCATCTGACACTTTAGTGGTTACTAGTGTGATATAATCGATCGACAAATTAGGGTTGTTACAAAAACCGAAATGGTCAATGTGAAACTAGATGATGCAAATATATACTAGTAGATTATACCAAAAATTGTTGAAATGAAATAATGATTGATACAACATTGTTGTGACTAATTCATATCTTCAGAGCTGGAAACATCAATTCCGAAAGGAGTAGAAGTACTTATCTTCGTATTGTTCCAAAAATGGGAACAATATCCAAACTCCAAAGTATAAGGAACGTTAATTAAGTATGGTTGTCCACGCACTCCTACCTGGTCGTGATTGAGTTACCATAAAGCCATAAAGATCATCCGGAAACTATAAAAATCAGACGGAAGCCGCAAAACTTATATATTATAACGGAGAGTTATACTGTAGGTATACTCAAGCTTTATTCTAGCTATATTTAAGCTAAAATCTCCACTTATGCTTAAGCAATATTCTAGTTAGGCTGAGGTTATGCTGAAGCCGCTAAAATAAAATAAATAAAAATAATTACAATTTTGAAATAAATATTAGTATCTTCCTCTGTTGAAATTCGTTGCAACACCTTTTTTTATGTAGAGCATAAAGCTAAAACTACGAATGAGCAATCTTCAACAGAGAAATAGATATAACATAAGGGACGGAAATAGGAAAGACAGTATGGGAACTTTTAATAATATATCGGTGTCCTATAACCACCGATCTTCGGTTTTCAACATTCCATAATAATTAATGGGTGTACACCATATTGTAAAAAGATCAAACTATTCCACTAACAAAACTCTGAGATCCAAGTCCATTCTATCAAAACATCAATAGCAAACAAATAAACACTCACCTGTAGAAAGACCTGTCCACATTATAAATCTCAATGGTGAATTAAAATATTCACAATTAGTTGATTTCTACAGTGACTTGAATTTGAAGCCCTAACCCTTCGAAAGCTTCTCTTGCAAAAGAACTATATCGGCCCGAAGCCAATCCGATCCTCTTCTCTAAGTCATGAATAGCCGATCTCAAGCGCGGAATATTTGAAAATCTACTGACAGATAACGGTAGTGACTATTCCACTATCAAACCGGAAATATACTTCGCTGTACACGGGAAAAATGCTTTGATAAGGTGAATCAAGTACACTTATTGAAATAAGAAATTTCTTAATCTATGCCAAATCAATTAGTTCAATCTAGAAAAGAATAAAACAAGAAAAAAACTGACAAATCTTAGTGTTTTAGGATTATTTAGTTAATTTCGTTTATGATTAATAACATTTAATTAAAACGAATGTCAGTAGACTCAATTTCTTCATTTTTGCGTTAAAAATGCTAAATCACATCAATTTTTTGATAAGTACACCAAAATTTTGATTAACTACAGAAAACGCTATTCTTAAACCAATCAAACATTAAAGACTGGATTGATGTACCTCCGCTGCTTAATTTTCGCAAGAAATTTACTGAAATTGACTCATTGATTTTATTATTCTAGCTTAATCATTGGATTATAATTTCATCAAATAATAATATCCGATTTAACAATCAGATCCAATTTGAGATTCTTGGTCTTGGTACGATAAGTTCCATAATTACTATAATCTCAACGAGCATCATAATTAATTTTTTCACATGTTTCACTGTTGCATACATTTTCAAATAAAATCATTCAGGAATGAATTGCATGGCAGAGAGTTCTGGGGACATTAGCAGTAAATACCTCTAGGTATATTAATTTGAAATATTTTAACACAGAACACAGATTAATATATTAATGTAGTTTTGATCTATAGTTATAATGGGATCAATAAAATAAATGCTTAATTTCTATTATATTTAGATAGAATGTATTCCTGTCTATGGATTGTTATTCGTACAATTTACCAAAATTTAGAAAAAGAAGAGAAAAAAAATAATCTGTCTACTGAAAACAATCAAACATACAGCTAATTCTATCCAATTTTTGCTACGATTATCAAACATTTGACTAAATCAATAAAAATCTTCTAGAATCAAGCATTTATTTTGACAAAATCTGTAATATAAGGAATAAATTGAGCAAATAATTTTCTTTTTAACGGTTTTGGCTATTTGTGTGCGTGAATTTGGTAATGTTTATCATTTAGTATGTCCATACCCTTCGTCTTCGTCAGCTCGCTGGTCGCATATACAACACAACCGTTGCGTTGTGGTCGCATACTTTTCATACTTTACTTATCAATTTTAACGGACACGCGGGAGGTTGGTGAGTTGTGAACGTGTCTCACGTTGTGCGCGCCGGAGGAAGAAACAAATCTACTTTTTGGTTGGGTGCCAATATACCAATAACTGATCCCATTCTGTTCTGAGCGTTGTCTTGGTTTGATCCCTGGTAGTTGTTCTAGGTGAGCACAAAATAAACAATTTTTTTATGTGGACAATAATGAGTAGTGCAAAAAGGATGCAATTATTAATATTACACTACGTACAGTTTGTTGAAGTAAATACATACCTAACTTTTGTTGATCTTATTGAAGTGAAAAGTTCTTATTGAAGTTCGGACGCTACATAATAAATAATACAATAGATTTCAAGGACTTTACCAAGACTTTAACTATAAGTTGTTTTTGTGTTACGAGTTTTAATTCTTACACACGTAATTGTTGAAGTTTTCTCTTCTGTCGGCACTCCCGGAGTGCCACTGTTATTTTTTTTGTCTAATAAGTATTTAGTACATATTTTAATTTAATTGCTATAGAATTTAGAATATTCAAAATGATTGAGAGATTGCTACCAAGCAAATTGGAAAATAAATTTTAGCAGTTATTTAAATTATTTTAGGAGTTCTTCAATTTTGCTTTGGGTGGTACCTAAAAAATTCAAATGGATAATATATATCAGTATCCATATTCAGGGTAGATGCACTACGGCAGTATTATATTGAAAGAAAATCAAGAACAAAACGTATCATTAGACACAGATAATAACGATAGTGGAAACATAACACTTACCGATTTGTCATTTTCCAATTTTGATCACAGCCTGAATAAAAATGGAATTCTTTGTTTATTAGAAGAATGGGGTATGCCCCACCTTTTTGATATGCTTACAAGTAAGCTTCTTTTTTATTTTTTTTCTTCACAATATGCAAAAATGTGCAATATACAAGGTTTTTCACAGAAATGAAATATTTTTCATTTGAATTTAAAAAACTATAACAGAGACAAATTGAATATCAGTAAATCGAGATCCAAAACAAAATGGTTATTTTATATCTTTTTGAGGTGCATTTCAACCTGCAATCAATCGGCAAAGTGTAGTTTGTCGATTGTCTCCCATTACATTTCATTTTCAATCAGAAAACGATAATTTCAAATCGCAAAATGTCACTTTCCATGAATGTTCTAGAAAAATGTTATTCAGTTGCTATGTAGTTGCCATGGATTTCTTTTTCAAATTATTTCTCAGATCATAGTATATATAGAATGAATGCTATTCTCAGTTATCATGGATAACTTGAATGAAACTATGAAGATTTAAAAACTTCTTGCAAAATTAGGGAAGCATCACCGCCTGTATCATGCACATTTTTTGCTAAGTTTCATTTTAGGGTAATTTCAAAGTATAATTACTAATGTGTGTTGATATTTAGTAAAGATATGAAATTGTTTTTGCAGAGGCCGGAATTTCCACTCCAAACTCATTTAAATATATGACGGAACGGGACCTGGACAGGTTATTACTAGTAGCTAGAATATAATAATTAACGTATATAGCTAATTATATAATCAAAATCGGCAATTATCCAGATATGCTCAAGACCGCCAATGTTATCCCCATTATCAAAGCTAATAAACAACCCTGTTATGTGGATAGTTACAGACCCATTTCCTTACTAAACAATATAGCAAAGGTGATGGAAAAAATTATACTGAATAGAATTCAAACACACGTTGACAAAAATAAAATAATACCTCTCGAGCAATACGGATTCTGGGGTGGTCACAGTACTGTAGCCCAAATTATTAGGGTATTTAATTATATAAGAGAAGGCTTTTTTGACAAAAACAAATCAGTAATGGTTGCCATTGATATTCAGAAAGCCTTTGACTCCGTATGGTACGAGGGGTTATTATACAAACTAATAAAATTAAAAATACCTGACTATTTAATTAAAATTATAAAATCGTATATTGACAACAGGAAATTTTACTCCAAGGTGAATGACGGATTGGCGGGACCATTCCCGATTCAAGCCGGTGTTCCTCAAGGATCAGTATTATCGCCTTTGCTATACTCATTATTTACCCATGATCTCCCAACTTCTCCAAAAATCCTTACTGCCATGTATGCGGACGATACTTGTTTCGTATCATCTGCGCCAACATCAGAAATAGCACTACTCAACGTTCAAACACATATCAACTCACACATTTTACCTTATATGAGAGATACCAAACTTACAATTAACACCTCCAAAACAGAGTACTTGTTACTCAGGAGGAGCGCAAGAAAAAACTCATTTCAATTGCAGCAGTGTATAGATGGTCAATACATGACAGCCAGTAAAACGTTAAAATACTTGGTTTATACTGTGCATGGCACTACCACTGCAAATGCGCACATTGCCCAACAGGTTTTAAGAGCTAAAATTGCAATGAGCCAATTGTACCCGTTAATATGTAAGAATAGTAATCTCTCAACATCAAACAAAATCACTATATACAAACACATCATACGTCCGATATTAACTTATGCTGCTCCAGCATATTACAATGCCACGAAACAAAACTTTAACAAATTGCAGTTGGTGCACAACAAGTGTCTACGCATGGCAATAAAACATGATACAGTTTATCCAAGACTTCCTAAAAATACCAGGTTACATGAACAAGCAAATATACCTACTATCCAGGACTTCATAACTGAAATATCCACGAATTTTTATAACTACTGTATTCCCAAAAACCTTCGTGACACGCTCAGAGCCGCCAGTCGCGCAGAAGGCATCATTGATAGTGGGTGTAGGCTTCTGCATGGTACGCTAATCGCATAACAAGTTGATTATCCTTCAATAATCCAACTCATCAAACAGGGACTAAAACAGCCCCTTTCAAATAGTCATTATTAATAGACAAACTACATCTGTCATGTTGCTGACCCACATAAGCTAAACTCAATACGATTTTGAAACCGGTTTTCAGGGACAACACAGTCGAAACTTCTTGAGTGTCATATTTGTATATTCGGGTCAAGGTTATTATGTGTAATCAAAATGAATGAGTAATGCCGTCAGGCAAGGAATCATATACTGCTCCAGATTCACACCCAGGCAGTGGAAAATGCCAGACCATCGGCCATTACGTTATTTTTTCTCCACTACCTAGGTGAACATAAATGTAAAAACACTTGTAAATAAAGATATTTTTAAATTAATTATAATAATTTAATTTTCATTTCATTTTACTTCAGATTTGTATAATATTAATTAAACAGAAACTTCGGTTTTTTTGGTAATATTTCCCCACCATCACCACGGCTAATAATGAAAATCCATATTACAGCCAGCAATCAAATATTGAATACAAATAATCAAAAGATTGGATATGAAAACTTAATTATTAGATTAAAACATTCGAGATTTAGATAAATCCGATTCATTTATTACTTAAAATTTAGACATATTACATCAAATTATAGCAAAAAGTAATAAAATTATTTGATAAATTCAATCCTAATTATTCGTGAATTTACTATCTTTCGTCACTTTTCTTTCTATAATCAATCATATATTTAGCAAATATCTACAATTAACTTGAACTGATCCAAAAATTGCTTAATACAATTCAACACCTAGCTAGATTTAAGAAGATATAAATTATATTCAAGAAAATTATAGGCAAATTAAATTTTATTTTTGCTATATTACATCAAATTATTGCAAAAAGTAATAAAATTATTTGATAAATTTAATCCTAATTGTTCTTAAATTTGCTATCTTTCGTCATATCTTTTTCTAAAATCAATCATATATTTAGCAAATATTGTCTACAATTAACTTAAACTGATCTTAAAATTGCTTAATACAATTCAACACTTAGCTTAATTTAAGAAATATAGGAATATTATAGGCAAATTAAATTTTATTTATGCTAATATTAATCAAATTTTTGTTTTTATTTAATGCAACTCATTTACTGCTACTTATCAGGGTTTGATAAATTTTAGCTTGACAAATAAATCAATCGAATCATTTATCGATATTAATCTAAATTTGGATTGGCGCTATATTGATCAAAAATTTTATTGTAATACTACCTTACTAGAATAATAGTATCCAATATTTCTTTCCTTGTTTAAGAAATTGACTAACCTATCGACCGAGATTCGTGAGTGAACCATGAAATTAATATTTCAGAAGATAGGCCAGAAATATATTTTTGGGGAATTGCGAAAAGTGCAAAATTTTCCATACATAGGTTTTCAGATACATATTTGTGGGAAAATATTTTTCCTCTCAAAAAATACTGAAATTATGAGAAATGGGATTTTTTTTGTACGACAAATCGACTGGTGTTGTCCATTTGTCGATGAGATAAATGTCAACTTTTAGCAGAGGATTTAAATTAAAAGAGAACATTGCTTCATGTGAAAAATCGCACAAACCAAAATAATGACAATATTTATTTAATTTTCTAGGAAAGGACTGTCAAGCTCCAATCTATTGAGGAAAAAATCAGGAGTGCACTACAGTGATGCGATACAGAAGTATAGTGCGTCAAACTTAGAGTATCGAATAAAGAGCAGTAAAATCAAATATCCATAGTTATCCAAAAATTTATAAAGTTACGACAATAACAAAGCCACGCATCGATTTTAGACGAAAGGACCCCGCACAAACCTTATGGAAAAGTGGTCTCGGTTAAATTGGCCCAAACTTTGGGAATGAACAGATCTTGATGAGTAGAAAAAAAGTCTCCACGGCACCAAACTCCGGGGATGCCGCGTTTTCGAGATATCCGCGTCTGAAAAGTGAAAATTGAGCTCCGAGATATAGGTTATCTCTGTAGGTTATTACAGTAAACCTTGGTATGGCGACCCGGTAACGTTAAAGTTCGATGTAGAATATTGGTGGAAATGTCTACGAAAGCACGGAAGACAATATAAGACAAACTCTCGCCCAGGTGCGCCCAAATTGATGGGAAATAGGGTGGAATTCACATCACCCACTAAGGAAAAAAGGTCTGTTCGCATCCATAGAATGAATGAACTACTGATCTGATGACTTTCCATGCGTGCAAGGTGATCTCCGAAATATTTGGAATCACGCGACTTGACAGGGGTGCCAAAAAATGGGCGTGGGCCCCAGCAAATAAGGCCTACACTAACTCAAGTTTATGTGGACATTACCAATTGTCATGGATTTTCTGAGGCACAGATTTGATTGCGTTGACCGAGCGCATCTTTGGCGTCCATGAGGAGTGTGCAAAGAAGGGGTTTCTGGGGCGCATATGCGACTTTCTCTCTGCCTTGAAGTTTTTGAACGGAAGGAGTGGGGCAAACACTCTATAACGTGCAAGTGAACCAAAAGAAGGCGTGATTATTGCAGGTCTAAAGGAAGAAACTTGAACACATCAACAAAGTATTTATTATGACAATTAAATTAAAAATAAATAGATTAACATTCTCAAAGACCCTACTCTTCTTCTAACCGCTGGATTTATTGCACGTGTCTTTGTCGTGGTCTGTGTGCTGCATCAACAACATTATCAAGTAAAGCCGTAGTCGGGTATCTGGTGTGAGGTTGGTGCCGTGCATGTCCCAGAAACCATAACACACTCGCAACATGCGCACAGCTCCCCAATGTTCTCGCTCCACTTTTACAGGTACAATAATATCCAAAAATGAGCGGTTCATGCTCCGCTGCCCTTTCATCTGGATCATCGTCTGCCCTAAATGCAATAAACAACTGGTATTTTGCTGCATTTCGAAAACGAGAGTAAAGGCGAACTCGCATCAGTCCAGGTTCATCAAAGCGTTCATCAAATTCGAAAGTTTCAGTCCCTTCTCTCTGTAGCTTGTCCTGAATATAAGATGGAGATAAATTGATTTGGTAGATCCCCATGGTAATCTCTTTAAGGTAATCAATATCTAATCTAGGAAAATTGGGCGCATGATTTTCATTCAAGCGAACCCATCCTCCATTGCGGCGCTCCAAATGATCATTTTCGACCCTAGTTTGAACAACGTTTGGCTCTCGCGCTCTGCGTAGCATTGTTTCAGCCAACTCCCCATCTGCCTCCTGCATTTGTATTCGGTCCTTATATCTGTTAATGATGGCGCCCGCAATCCGGTAAAAATCTCCTAAATGGGATGCGTGATCCATCGGAATGCTGTCGTTGAAAAACTTGAACATGGACTTAATATGCCCATTGCGGGCCTCCACTAGCCATCTTGTCTTAGTAATAAGTCGGCAGTCATTAGCTTCTTCTGTGTCTAGTTGCCGTTGTCCCCGTGAAAGGAGTGCAGGCATTTTACAACGAATGCCCAAATTCTCGAGGTACGGGAGGACGTCTCTATAGCCACGATCGAAAATGAAAATATCACCGTTTTCAAACCACTCTCGGATACCATTAATATTGTTTTCATACTCATTTTGTAAAATCGCTGCGTCGTTCTTCGCGGAATCAGAAAAGTAGGGATCCTGTATATCTAAGATATACCCATCTGGAATTTTTCGCGCATATTTTGTACAAAAATCAACCTCATCTGGCTAACAATACTCAAGTTTTCAGTAGAAGCGCACTAAGTGCGCACATAAAACAGAGTTGGTGTAGGTCTCACTTACTGGGGCCCGGCACCCATTTTTTGGCAACCTTAAAAAATCGTGTAAATCTAAATGTTTCAGAGAGCACCTTGCATGCATGGAAAATGATAAAATCAGGAGTTCATTCGTTCCATTGATGCAAACAAACCTTTTTTCCTTAGTGGGCGATGTGAATTCCACCCTATTTCCCATCAATTTGGGCGCACCTGGGCGAGAGTTTGTCTTATATTGTCTTCCGTGCTTTCGTAGACATTTCCACAAATATTCTACACCGAACTTTAACGTTACCGGGTCGCCATACCAAGGTTTACTGTAATAACCTACAGAGATAACCTATATCTCGGAGCTCAATTTTCACTTTTCAGACGCGGATATCTCGAAAACGCGGCATCCCCGGAGTTTGGTGCCGTGGAGACTTTTTTTCTACTCATCAAGATCTGTTCATTCCCAAAGTTTGGGCCAATTTAACCGAGACCACTTTTCCATAAGGTTTGTGCGGGGTCCTTTCGTCTAATCGAACATTTTTTGGAAGGAAGATCGGCCAAAAATATATTTCAGGAGAATTGCGAAAAACTAAATATTTTCCACACATTTGGTATATATTTGTCGGAAAATATTTTTTTGCTCAAAAAATACGGAAATTATGAGAAATGGGGTTCTTTGGAACGACAAATCGACTGGTGTTGTCCATTTTTCGATGCCTTCATCTAACAAATCGCACAAGACCAAATTAATTTTCTAGGAAAGTGAAGTCAAATGTCCGATCTATGATGTGAAAAATCATGAGTGCTCTACAACGACTCGATTCAGAAGTAGAGTGCGTCAAACTTAGAGTATCCAATGAAGAGGGGTAAAATCAAATATCCATAGTTAGTCAAAAGTTAATAGCGTTAGTGCCTTAACAAAGTCACCCATCGATTAGGGACGACATTTCGTCTAATCGAACATGTTTCTAGAGGAAGGTAGGTCAAAAATATATTATTGGAGGATTGCGTAAAATTCAATATTTTCCATAGTTCAAGTACATATTTGTGAGAAAATATTTCTCCTATTAAAAAATACTGAAATTGTGAGAAATGGGGTTCTAAGGTACGATTAATCGACTGGTGTTGTCCACTTTTCGACGAAAATGTTCCAAATTTCAGCAGATGAATTGAATTAATAGAAAACATGCCTTCATATAAAAAATCGCACGTACAAAAGTAATGGGAATTTCCATCTTTTTTTTAAGGAAAGTACCGTAAAAGGTCAAATCCTTGATGGAAAAAATCAGAAGTGCACAACAATGATGCAATTCAGAAGTAGAGTGCGTCAAACTAAGTGTATCCAATAAAAAGGGGTAAAATCAAATATCCATAGTTACTAAAAAATTAATTCTAGGAAATAACTGTTCAAAGTCCAATCTATGATGTAAAAATTCCGGAGTGCACTACAATGATGCGATTCAGAAGTAGAGTTCGTCAAACTTAGAGTATCCAATAAAGAGGGGTGGTATCCAATATTCATAGTTACTCAAAAATTAATAGAGTTAGGGCATCAACAAAATCTTCCATCATCCAATTTTAGACGAAATTTCATCGAATAGAACATGTTTCGAGAGGAAGATAGGCCTAAAATATTTGTTTGGAGAATTGCGAGAAATGTAACATATATATAGTTCAGGTACATATTTGTTGGAAAATATTTTTCTTCTGAAACATACTGAAATTATGAGAAATGGGGTTTCTTAGTACGACATATCGACTGGTCTTGTCCTTTTTTTAGATCCAATTACTGTTTCGAATTCGATTATTGGATTCAAATTAAAAAAAAAAAACATGCCTCATATAAGTAGTCGCACGGACCAAAGTAACGAAATTATTCATTTGATTTCATAGGAAAGTACTGTCAATGGTCCAGTCCATGAAGAAATAAATCACGAGTGCAAAACCATGATGCGATTCACAGGAATTGTGCGTCAAATTTAGAGTATCCAATAATGAATGGTATTCATAGTTACTCAAAAATTGATCACCAATCGATTTGTGACTAAATTTTATCCAATCGAACATGTTTCGAGAGAGATACAGCAAAACATTCAACTTCAGAATCAAAATGGTATGGTACTTGATGTACGGTACTCGTGATATCACATTTTTGGAAAAAGATACAGCCTCCGGAGTGTATACATGTGACCAATTTTATGATTGAATATTATTCAGAGCCTTATTGAGCTCACCAGATCTGGTACCACGGGTGCTATGCTACTTGAAGTGTCACATATTTTATCCTCTTTGGAGAAATTCCGGGTTTTTAGCACGATACAGCCTCCGGAGTGTATACAAGTGACCAGTTTTATAATTGTATATTTTCCAAGGTGTCTTACAGATGTACCTTATTGATTTTCAGCTGACTAGAGCGAGTACAGTGGGTTTTTTAAATCCAGATATACTACATTTTTGGATATTTTTGGAAAAATTTTGGTTTGTTAGCACGATACATCCCCCGAAGTGTATACAAGTGACAATTCTATGATAGAATATTGTTCAGGGCGTCTCACAGATGTGGAGAAGTTAGTTTCTATTTTTAAAACCGTTTATTTTTTACGTCTTTGAATATAACATAACATTACAAGTTTTATAAATGTATTATTATTATCCATATTTGTAATAACTTCAATACATTCTTAGAAAAATCATTTCTCATTGCATTCTTCTATTTAGTGAGGAAACTCATGGCATAATTAATAGTCTTGTTTACAATTTGTCAATAAATTACTTCTTCCTATCAAATAACCAATTTCCCGAGGTTCAACTACAATAAAACTAAGATATAAGCATCCCAGTGAGGGGACGCAATAATAGGCGATAATAGTCTAAGAGGGATATAAATGTAGGGAGATTTAAAAGAAAGAGAAGTCATAGGTCAGCCATAAAGAAAGGGCAAAATCCTTCGGATAACGAGAAGAAAGAAGGATATCTGCGCTCACGAAAGAAATGACATGTCAAATACTGTTTTTGCTCAAATAGGTAACTTCCCGTTAAGTAAGAAATTTATCTGTACTTTTTTTAGAAGGTATATAGATTATCGTTCAATTTGGATTTTAAGCGCAGTGCCAGAACACATAAGAGATCCTCCAATGATTTGATTTTGATTATTCGCATTTTTCTGATAAATTGATTGATTTCTTGAATTTTCGTTGAAATTGTAGTGAGATTGTGAGTAGAAAGCTAATTTGTTTTCAGGCTTTTCGTGCGAGGGTGAGTTTTGTAAAATTTGTGTTTGACTAGTTTCACCAGCGGTATTTTCGAGTCTTTTAATTCCTCTTTTAGACATTGTAAGAATTCATCAACTGTTGCTAGGACATCTCTGTTCCTGCATTCTTCAAATTCTTTTTTGAAATCGTCATCTAATTTTTGTTGATAAAGATATATGCCTCTAATGAAACTTTGTCAGAAGTTATAGTAACTGTCTCTCAATAAGTTAATAGCTACATGTAAATTTCTATTATTGACGTGTAATACATCAACAATGCGTAAAGCATCACTTTGATGAAGATAAATTTTTGAATAATGAAATACCTCATCATCTAATTTTAATTATGGAATTTCAAGGACTCTAGCTTGGAAATTATTATGAAAACTTTCCAATTCATTATGTGTTCCGGAAAATTCCCTTATTATTTTATTTCAGGCAGTCTAGTTTCCGAGCTATAGTTTGACTGTACCTTTGTTTTCTCAACTGACTCAATAAGTTCACTTTCAGATTTTGCTAAAATTTTAATCATTCTAGCTAATTGACTCCTGGTTTTATGATAATCAATTTTTATTTAGTTTCTATCTTCCTGATCTGGAATTTATTTTTAATTTTTTTTAAGTGTTAGAACTTTTTAATTTTATTACAGAGGTACTTGGATGGCCAAATTTTTCATAACATTTTGACTTTTTCAACAATTCTTTGTGCCCTTTAATATATTTGTAGAAATTTGGGCACATCATGTCATAATTAACTTGAAATTGTAAAATCGACTAAATAGTCGTTAATCAGTTCACTAAGCCGACATTAACAAAAAAACTCTTGCAACTGTGGCGTTGGGTGCAGGGTTTTCATACAAATACTCACATACATTCAACGACTGGCATTTTCTTTCAAGATTTTCAATTTTTTTAAAAAAGTAAGTCCATATTTCTTCCACTGAATTAATCGATTTCTTATCTAACGCGGCAAGTTTTGCTTCTAAAAAGCATTTAAGATACATATGTTGTTGAAAGAGCTTGCCTCTCAAAATTTCCACACCACTACTATTGAATGTTTTCAATTTTGTCCCATTTTGTGATTACAGATAGGATCATCTTATCGAACATTTCATATTTATCAAATGAAACAGACGACTTTTCAAATACTCAGAAGCTCTGTTAAGAAATGCTACTGCCTCTTCTCCAAATTTTGAAATCAAAATTGTTTTTCATATGTAGGATACTCATTTTAGAGTTTATTTGAATTTTGTTTTGCAAACCAAAAAATTTCACAGATTTTTCAGTGTTTTGTGTTTCATTTCATATTTTTCTTATTTCAATTATAGATACTTTGTTCTTTTCAAATTTTCTTATGTTTTTTCAAACAAATTGAAGCTGGAATGCACAAATAGGAAATAAATTTAACTAACCAGGTTTTTGGAGAAATATTACATAATGTTAGGTGGCCTTTCTTCAGAGTCAAAGAAATGTCCACTGCATAGTTGAAATCGGGGTATTAAAGTCTTTTGTCGGGACAGAAAGACCAATAACGGTGAATATATATATATATAATATATATATATATATATATATATATATATATATATATATATATATATAATAAATTGTTTCCAATTTTCTTGGACCAAAATTTAATATGTATTTGTGTACATTTTCTTGGGATTCGGTCCTTAGTAATATTCAAAATAGATTCTGAGACATCGTGTATACTTAATTTATTCTAACGTTTCGGCTGCAATCCAAGCCTTTATCAAAAACTACAAAAATAGAATAAAATTTCATTGGATTGCAGCCGAAACGTTAAAATAAGTTAAGTATACACGATGTTTCAGAGTCTATTTTAAATATTACTAAGGACCGAATACCAAGAAAGAAAATGTACACAAATATATATATATATATATATATATATATATATATATATATAAAAGATAACCCAACACTACTATATTACTACGAACGCTCAATTTCCAACAATCTACATCAGACTGATTCGTTTACATTAAACGAAATGTCCTCTGTGCTCACATTACTTCTCTTTGATAGTTAATAAACTCACGCGTGTTATTTTAAATATTCGATAAGTTATACAAATAGTTGAGTTTTTTCCTACCAATAGTGTGTAATATTTATATTAATGTTATATGAATATGTACGTCGAGTGTTTTTTCTGTTTGATTAAGGTTCACTTCAGATCCACTGAATTTAGAGGAATTGTCAGTTGTTACAACGCGTTCTATTTGCGCAACCATGGCTAGTCGCAACATAATTCCTTCATCTAAGCCTTCCAGCAATCGTGTTTGTAGATATTTGGCAAATAAAACTGTAGTCGACGCTTTCATGATGAATTATGGCTCCATAACTGTCAACTGTTCTCAAAGTTGGTATGAAAGTGGCAAATGAAACTTGACGATACAGGCAAGAATAACAGGGTCTCTCGTCTCTGGCCTCCTGGCCATTCGGGAATTGAAGGAAATGAAGAGACCAATACACTTACCATGAAAAGCGCACTAAAGCCCTTTATTGGACCGGAGCCATTCTGTGGTGTACAAAAATACTCCCATGAGATAGAGTTTCGGAAAAAGAAGGAAACCGAAGGAGAAACTTTTGTGCGGTGCCTTCCCATTATGAATCACTCCCAAAACTTCCTAAGGCACTTTGATACCGTGAGAAACAAAAAGTATTTGGTTTAGAGACTCTGAACTAGAAGGCGTTACGGCACTATTGAAGAGACCCAAGAAGGTCCAAACCGATCAGTGTAGTATGCCCGACAATAGGGTCGATCGACGTCACGTTCTTCGAAGGGGATGTAATTCAATATTCTGCGTGGTATGAGTCAGGAAAGTAGTTGTTTTTCTCTTCGAAGAACGGTCAGGCTAATATGTCGAAATTATTGAAATTTTGATTTTGCAGTAGGAAATCGAAATTTATTTTTCATATAGACACACCTCGTATTTGATTAAATTTTAATTCATTTTATTTCATACGACTTATACGGTCTAATAATTATCTGAGGTGGTGGTTCGCAATTGAATGTGAAGAAGGCGCCAGCTGACTACTTCTTGCAAGCGTTTAAACACACGAGCCAAATAGAGGTTGTCGGAGGACGGAATCTTGAGTTCAGATTAGAGACACTGAACTAGAAGGTATTACAGCACTCTTGGAGAGACTCAAGAAGCTCGAAACCGGCCAGTGTACTATGCCTTTCTCCTGACGGTTGCCAATCACCACAGATGTCTGTATCGACAAAAGGGTCGTCGACGTCACGTTCTTCGAAGGGGATGTAATTCAATATTCCGCGTGGTGTTAGCCAGGAAAGTAGTTGTTTTCCTCATCGAAGAACGGTCAGGCTAATACGCCGAAATTATTGAAATTGCGACTAGAGGTAGGTGCAATAGAAAACCGAAATATATATATATATATATATATATATATATATATATATATATATATATATATATTCAAGAATATGTCTTGGGTTTAAGTCGAATAAAGACAGTATTGAACTGATTAAAAAGTCATTTCAATGAAATTGGTACAGCAATTGTGACGTTTCGGTCTGAATGTTAGACCTTTTTCTAGAAATCACAAGTCACAATTGCTGTACCAATTTTATTGAAATGACTTTTTAATCAGTTCAATACTGTTTTTATTTGACTAAAACCCAAGACATATTATTGAAAAATATAACTATAGTTAAAAAACCTCAAATAACTTAAATATTTATATATATATATATATATATATATATATATATATATATATATTATACTGGATAGACTTGGGTGTAAGAGAATATTTAAAAAGTTTAAATACTATGAATTAATAATTTCAGTTTAGTTGAGTTGATATTTAGTTTTTGTTTGCCCGGTATATTGTAATATTTAAAATTTATTTGTAAAATAATTATTCCTTTGCATGAGAAACTCTCTGATCTCAGAGTAGGGTTCAGATGTAGAAAAACAAAACAATTTCAAATTTCTAATGCGAGCGCCGAAATTCAAATAATATTCCTATCTTTCAATCAAAATTTTGTTAATCAAAATATACTTGCTTTATCATTATTTCCAAATTAACTCTGACGACGGTCCTGTGTTTAATGTTGAACTTCTCCACGATTCATAGATGTCAGTTTAAAACTACCAACTGTTTTCTAGATGGAGCAATCACCATAGAGAAATGAAAAATCTCAAGAAAATAATTTCACAATGTTCTTCAAATAGAAAAACGTTATTTAATGCTGTAGAAAAAAATACATTATTCTTTTACAGGACATAAATTAGTGAAAACCTATTATCTATTATGATCATTCATTCAAATAAAGTCATCTACTCGAATGAAGTACAATGTCTATATATAATTCAAAATAGGCAATTTTTAACACAAATCTTATAACACGAAATCCGTTATATAAAAGTCTATGATAGAAAGATGGCGGAAGATAAAACTTATAAGCGTCTGTTTAATATCAAAGTTCAATTCTTTGCACTTAATCGGTAAGTTTACTCTACCTTCTTTATATATAATTAAAATAGTTTAAAATACTTTTTTTCACTGTATAGTTCAATTAATTCACATCAATAAATGGTTCTTATTTTGTTTTAGGTTACCTCTTGGAAAGTACCATACCATTTGTCCAGCTTGCATAATATCCAGAAACGGTGCTACATTTCGTCCACATCAATACATTTTAATCAAATCACATAATCCAAAGCTTTCTAAAAGGTATGGTGGAGACACCGTTTCACCATACAATATTTTACTTAATTACATCTATAAGTTTTATGGTTAGTATTCAAATATAATTACCAATTTTCCTCTTATAATGTGTACTTCTACTTGCTTAAATATATTGCTGACTAGCTTTCAAGTATAATGTATTTCTTTATCTAATTTTTAATGCCAAATTGTTGTTTTTTCAAAAGTTAAAAAAAAATTTTTCTCAATAAATTTTGCTTCTTAAAAATTTCTACCCAAAAAGAAAAGTACCTAGTCAATAGACTGTATAATCAACAAACTGTTCCCATTCAATTTTTTTATTATTAGCAATCAACTTGTCGCTGATAAAAATATCTTAAATGCATTCCACCAATCAAAATTAGTTATCAAAATTCTTATTTGAAAGATTTCATTTCAAATAGTGGATTGTCCATCCATCATTTTAAAACATTCTGTTTTGAGCCTCTTAAACGATTATAACCCATATATTTCTCCCTTTAATTGTATTTCAATAAATTTACTAAATGACCGTTCTTATTTTGTAAAATATTTATTCAGAATGTCAAATTGTTCAACAAATGTCATATTCCGTAGAGTAAATGTTTTCATTTTACTTCCTACATTCACATATTTTAAATACTTATATAATCTTATTGAAAACTTCCTTCAAACCCTAATATTCACTTCTTTAAAACAAATCACAATATTAATTTACTTTGACAATAAGAACAATGGGTTATTATTTTCATTCATATGTAACAAACGTTCTAAAATTCTCTCTTTTAAATATGGAAGTTGTTTTTATGTCACCTATATTCTTATAAAGCTTATTTGAATTCTTCTCTATAATCATACAGTTAGATCCTTTATATGCTTTCTCTATTGAATAGTAAATAGTACAGATTGTCTCCTTTTTAGATCATTTTAAAAAAAATTCAAATTCCAAAAATTTTAATTACTTGAAGTATGTAGTCTATTATTTCATAATTCTGTATACAGGGTGTTGCAGGTTTCACTCTATGTTAATATATATATATATATATTATATTATATTTGATTGATATTATATACTTAATATTCTTGAATTGTAATATTGTAATAGCCCCGCGTTGTGAGCCCAATTATAATACGTCGTTATATTTCAAACTGGTAGTTGCCCTACAATGTGGAGACAACTTATAATATGTTGTCGCAGCGACAATTATTGTACGTGTAACTTAAGTACGTATTGTATTCCACTTTTGACAGTAGTTGTCAAAAAATATGCCTGGCGCCAATAAATATCAATCTAAAAATGAATTTATATACAATCGACCTATTACTCCTATCTCAGGGTGAGATCAAAGTTGTTCAAAATTATTTCTCCAAATTTATTTATTTTTTAACGTATTTCCAAGTTAAATGTTTCACTATTATCAAACTCTCGAATAACTGTTAATTCAATAGAATAAAAGGCCTTTCAATTATTTTATGACATTCACTATTTTACTGTCACTAAAAAATCAACCAAATGTCACTGATCAAATTGAAAATTCTATGAATGTGAAATGATGAGTTCAACGAGATTGGATACTGAATGAATACTACAGGGAGTTAGAATCAAAATTATATATTATACTATCGGATACGCAAATTCAACAAAATTATTATTCCCAAAAAATACCATAAAAGAACAACAGTCGTAATCTCTACAAAAACTTAAAATTAGAACACAATTATGCTAGAATTTAACCTAATTAATTATTATTATCAAAACGTTCAACTTGTGTAATTTACACTTGAGTTGTATCAATGTCAAATAACGAAATTTCTGCTCAAATTGTCTATTCACTTGATGTTAAAACTGATATATGTATCGATAATTTTGGTATATTTCAAAATTTCTTATAAAGATGCATCTAAATTTTCAACTGTATTCAAAAAGGCCTGATATTTCTCGAGAAATAAATTTAAAACTGGAGTGGACTCACCAAATGGATCAGGAAAACTCGTTCGTATTCTAAACGTATTTAGAATTCTGCAAACTTTCTAAATATATTCACTTTAGAAAACTGGAACCACATACACTTTTTACGATGCAATTTTTATGCGAATTATACACGCATTGGCTTTATGATATGGGTTATTTATCTGATTGTATGATATACAATTTATACAATCTACCAAAAAATTGAGACAACTCTAATTCTGATGTTGTCTCATCAAAGGATAAAAAACTATTGACTAAATTTTTATTAAATAAATAATTCTCGTTTTCGTTGGTTACCGGTTTTTCTTGGTTTTTAAAAAAATTACTAATCTATGATTTTCAATAACCAAGTGAGATTTTGAAATTCTTTTATTACATTTGTCATGATGCTAGCAGAGACCTCTATATTTCACAATTTCAAATATTTTCTCCAAATCCTATTATGTTCTATCTATCATTAGATATATTCTACACAAATGTCATCGAAATTATGAAATGTCATGTTTGATATTTCTACTGAATCTTTCAAAATTTAATAATTTACATATAGTACAGTGTGTATCGAAAGTATGGCAGCCAAAATTAAATAATATCCCTTATGTTTTACTTATTTTTTAAATTTCAAATAGAGGATCTGTATTAAATCCCCCTAATAAAAGAATGATAAATCGATTATTGTATATTATTATAACTTCATTTTTAAAATTTCCAAATATTATCCTATCATTTCAGTATACTAGTACTGTTCTGAAAATGATTATTAACTAATAAAAAAAATCTCAATTTTAATCAAATTAATCTATTGTTACTAATTCCATAAAACTCATTACCTATATTATATCTATCTTAAAATTTCACCTAACGTACTGTTATTTGTTATTCTGAAATTTCCTATATACATGTTGATAAATTCTTTACGATCTCAAATGTTTCCAAATGTCTCTGTCTAAACCATTTATATGTTACAGGATATGATTTTGTTTCAACATTCCTCAGTATTCTTCACTTTGATTATCCATATTTTTATTAAGCAACCTTTGGTTTCTTCAACATTCTTCTCTTCTTGTTCCTTTAATTGTTCCTTTATAAATCTATGATATTCTTCATTACAGTCTGTCCAATTACCATTACTTTTCACATCTTCTATTTATTCTATCTCACGAACATAATTATTAGCCATTCTAATTTCTTTTTCAATCAATCCTTCATATTTCATTATCAAACTCTTCACTTTCTCTTCATATTCCTTATTTCCACTCATTAATTCCAATCCTTCCATAATTACATTTCTCTTTATATTCCATAACTTCCTGTTATCCTCTTCAATTGCCAATACTTCCATATTCACCTCCTCAAATTCAATTATTTTACCATTTAATTCTATCTATCTCTCCATAATCAATTATTTCATCAATTCATCAATAACTATGTCTATTTCTAACTTCTTTTTCAACTATGCTTACTTATCAACTTCTTTCCCATTTGCTCCTATAAATGTAATTATTTCCTCCTGTCCATCTATTTGTTGCCTAATTTCATTTCTATCTCCATTATCATTTCTTCTATCAAAGTTTCTAAAATCTCTTCTATTCTCAAAATACTTATTGTCATCAATTTTACCTCCATTTCCATATATTCGTTTTTTAAATATTACTTGTTAATCATAAAACTTTTATTTACATATCGCTTTTATATCCATCCCTTACCATGTACAATTCTCTTTCATTTTCTAGATTTCGTTCCTATAATCTTATCATATAATTCAATTTTATTTTCTTTTCCTAAACTTTGTCTTATTCTCTTCTATTATTGTTTGATTCTCTATGTGTTTCTGTAATTCGATTAAATTTTCCACTATTTTTTTTTTTAATTTTGAAGTCCCATATCTCTTCAATTTCTTCTAATAAATGCATTGCAATTTGCATCTCAAATTCTTCCATATCATTAAAAGTAATCTTTATTATTTTCTTCTCCATAATATGTTCACTTCCTATCATTTTATTTTCAATTATTTTAATAAAAACTCTTCGATCAATTAATTTCATATTTCTGTCAATTTTCACTTTTATTTTGACATTTTCTATATAAATTGTTCGTTCTTCAATTTGTCTTGTGGTTTCTTCTATCTCTTCCATAGTTTCTTGTAATCTTCTGTTCATTTCCTTTAATTCCCAATTAAGTTGTATCCCCCTATTATAATTATTATTTCTTTTATCATATGTCATGATTCGTTTCACTATAATGACATCTAAGTATTTTATTTTCCAATAAATATTTTCTTCATAAATTTGCATCACTTCTTCACTTCCTAGATTCTGTAAATTAATGTCTACCATTTCATCTTTGGTTTGTATTTGTACTTTCATAGACTGTGTTTCGTCAATTTCCTTCTCAACTCCTTTAATCTCCATTAAACTTTGTATTTTTACTTCGTCAATTTCCTTTTCCATTTTATTACATATTTTCTGCTCTATAGTGTCATCATTTATATTTATATTGTCATTCATATTTACATCCATCTTGTCCTGCCCCTTCATTTCTTGTATCCTGCTATCCATGTTATCCAACATATCATCCGTCGTTTCAACAATGTTCCCCCCTACTACGTATACTTTTTTTACCATCATGTCCGATTTTTTACTTATTTTCTTAAAACCTCCACTTATTTTATTACATCACTTACTCATATCTTCTCTCATACCATTCATAGTTCTCCTAAAACCATCAAACATATTACTCATTTTTTCATTTCGTTTGTCCATTTTTTTATTTAAATCTCCAAATAATTGTCGCATCATTTCCATCATCTGATGATCTCGACTTTTTCTTCCTTGCGCTTCCTGTCTTCTATCCTCCTGTTCTTCTACGTCATCTCCCGTCAAAACTTCTTCTGATTGTTCCCTTCCTTGTTCCAAGTACTGCACCTGAAAATCTCCTCTTCCATGACTCCTCTCTTCCCTTTCTTCTTCAGATCCTCTTTCAGCTTCTACCTGTTACCATCTCTTAACGTCATTCTTCTTTCCATCGTAGATATTTAAAAAAAAATTCATAATAATGTCAATAAATTTCTATATTCTTATAATTATATGCAAAATTTTAATCGCCCCACGATTTGGATGCCAAATTATAATATATTTAATATTATATACCTAATATTCTTCAATTATAATAGCCCCGCGTTGTGAGCCAAATTATAATATGTCGTTATATTTCAAACTTGTAGTTGCCCTACAATGTGGAGACAACTTATAATATGTTGTCGCAGCGACAATTATTGTACATGCAACTTAAGTACGTATTGTATTTCACTTTTGACAGTAGTTGTCAAAAAATATGCCTGGCGCCAATAAATATCAATCTAAAGATGAATTTATATACAATCGACCTATTACTCCTATCTCAGGGTGAGATCAAAGTTGTTCAAAATTAATTCTTCAAATTTATTGGTTTTTTAACGTATTTCCAAATTAAATGTTTCACTGTCACTAAAAAATCAACCAAACGCACTGATTAAATTGAAAATTCTATGAATGTAGAATGATAAGTTCAACGAGATTGGATACTGAATGAATACTACAGGGAGTTAGAATCAAAATTATATATTATACTATCAGATACGCAAATTCAACAAAATTATTATTCCCAAAAAATACCATAAAAGAACAAGAGTCGTAATCTCTACAAAAACTTAAAATTAGAATACAACTATGCTAGAATTCAACCTAATTAATTATTATTATCAAGACGTTCAACTTGTATAATTTACACTTGACGTGTATCTATGTCAAATAACGAAGATTCTGCTCAAATTGTCTATTCACTTGATGTTAAAACTGATATATGTATCGATAATTTTGGTATATTCCAAAATTTCTTATATAGATGCATCTAAATTTTCAACTGTATTTAAAAAGGCCTGATATTTCTCGAGAACTAAATTTAAAACTGGAGTGGACTCACCAAATGGATCAGGAAAACTCGTTCGTATTCTAAACGTATTCAGAATTCTGAAAACTTTCTAAATATATACAATTTAGAAAACTGGAACCACATACACTTTTTACGATGCAATTCTTATCCGAATTATACACGCACTGGCTTCATGGGTTATTTATCCGATTGTATGATATACAATTTATACAATCTACCAAAAAATTGAGACAACTATAATTCTGATGTTGTCAATTCAAAGAATAAAAAACTAATGACTAAATTTTCATAAAATAAATAACTCTCCTTTCCAATGGTTACCGATTTTTCTTGTTTTTTGGAAAAATTACTAATCTATGATTTTCAATAACCAAGTGAGATTTTGAAATTATTTTATCACATTTGTCATGTGCCTAGCAGAGACCTCTATATTTTACAATTTCAAATATTTTCTCCAAATCCTATTGTTCTATCTATCATTAGATATATTCGACGCAAATGTCATCGAAATTATGAAATGTCATGTCTGATATTTCTACTGAATCTTTCAAAATTTATCAATTTACATATAGTACAGTGTGTATCGAAAATATGGCAGCCAAAATTAAATAAATTTCCCTATGTTTTACTTATTATTTAAATTTCAAATAGAGGATCTGTAATAATATATATATATATATATATATATATATATATATATATATATATATATATATATAGGGTAACTTTTTTTTTATATAGATTGGAAGTCTTTGCTGACCAGTTAGGAAAAATTGGCAAAATATTGGGGTAGCAGCAAATAAAAGTACACTCTTTATAATATTTCCAAGCTTTCGGAAACGTTCATTTTTATCATCAGAGAGCACTACAAAAGATCATAAAAACGTTACAACAACTACACGATGCGACCAACACCCCAATCCGCCGAGTCAAAACAACCCCGACCAATCGCAAAATCGCTCTCTCTGACAAAAAGCAGCGAACTAGTCAAGAATGTTTCAACCCAACAAAAAGCACTGATGGCGACACAAACATGAATTGTCAAAAAAGTTCAGATTGTGACAAAATTTTACCCGACTATTATACTAAATAATCCTGTACGGAGTTTATTATTCTTAATAACAAGAATACTGATACATTACAGTGAAATTTTGAAATTTTTAGTCAAACGGTTTTGAAAGCTATTATTAATTATGCAGAACAACTTGTGATTCAAGTACCACAAACCCTCATTTCTCACTTACGAGAGTGTATGTTACAGGAATCAACCAGCTTAAAAAACATTTTTTCCACTACTAGCTGTGAAATTGACAATTATTGTGTCATCTAGTCAACTGAGAAATTGAATTTCTCTATTAGTGGTTAATAATTTTTTCTATTGTTAACCTAGGTCAATAATGGAGAAATTCAAATGTTTTTAGAATTCAGGGATAATAGCTTAACAAAAACTAGTGCAACTTAATTTTGTATACCCAGGAGATTGTATTTAACATATTCACTTCTTGAAATTACCTAACAAGTTAAAATTATTTCAATAAAACTGTCGTTAGTTTAAAATTCGCGCTCAACCAAAAATTTCTGTTGACATAAGGAGTGCGTTCATAATATATGGGTGAGGTGAGGAGCAAAAACAGTGTCAGTGTCAGTCAGACGACAGATTAAACGACTAGGGAGAAATCAGTTTGAACGATTTGTAGATCGACATTATCAAAATTTGACATTGAAATGTGTTGTTTATTTTCCGTTAATTTCAGAAAAACGAGTATCGAGGAATGTTTTTTTCCTTTAACATTATCACTAGGGGAATTTGAAAATCTTCCTTTGATAGAAACTGGCCACATAGACAAATAATACATTACTTTCTCTACGGTGAAGCATATGTTAAATGTTTTATGAACGCTCACTTCATACCCAAGTGTTGTGAACGCACTACCGCTGTAATTGTCAAAGTAAAACATGAACCACGTTTTGTGAAATTTTTCGATGTGATCGTATAATTGGTTTCGTTAATTCGTTGCACTTAATATTGGTGATAATTAACTATAGGAATAATTGTATCCTATTGCTGTGTGATTAAATTATACCTACATGATTTTTTATTTTTGTCTTAAATTTGGCTAGTAGTGGAAAAAAATGCATATACACCACGGTGGTGAAGACATTTATAAACCTTATTCCGCTCAGGGCAATGCCCTTCGCGAAATAATTTTGGTGCTCGGTTGATATTAATAGTCTTCACCACCTTGGTGTATAATATACTATTATTTAATATATGTATGTGACAGAATTATTTCCTTTTAAACATTATCAAACTTAACAAAAATCATCAAATTGGGTACTATGGCACAACTCCAAGCATTCCATAACAAATTACTTTTATTTTGAAATAATTGCATACTAACATTATGTTGAGTTGAGTTGAGTAATAATCATAAAATAGATCAATCGTATTCTCTCTGGAGGCTGTATCGTGCTTACAAAATGAACATTCTCCAAAAATGACAAAAATTTGGTACTTCAACTACCATAGCACTCGTTCTACTGGCTTTAGTGAGATGAATCTCAATAGTGTTCATCTTTGAGACGCCCTGAATAATATCCAATCATGAAATTGGTCACTTGTAGATATTCCGGAGAATGTATCGTGATAACAAACTGAAATTTCTCCAAAAATGACAAAAATGTCGTACTTAAAGTACTATAGCACCTGTAGTACTGGCTGTGGTGAGCTAAAAACTCATAGGGTTCATCTGTGAGATGTTTTGAATAATAATCAATCATAAAATTGGTGATTTGTTGCACTCCGGAGGCTGTATCGTTCTAAGAAGACATGTAACCAAAAGTGGCCGACGACAACGACGACGACATACACACCGGATTTTTTTTCTTAAAACCATATTTTTTTGTGTTATTCTTGATGAAAAACGTAAAAATAACTCATAATTTTTTTTGAAAATTTCAATTTTTTTGTGGGTAAACCAATACTTTTCTCGCATATTAGGTAGGTTGGGCAGAAAATTAAAAATACAAAACGCACATATATAAAGTAATCGATTGATTATATAAAGCAGAAATGGTTTTGAATAAAAACCCATGTTCATTTCATAAAAAAGAAGAAGATATCAGTATAAAACAAATAAATTTCAGCTACACTCCTGATCATGTTTTTATTCAGTTCCAAACTATATTTTTGAGAGCTTTAAATTACCAACTACTGTAGTTATAAATTTTCTGGAACGATAGTTATATGAGAGTCCTTTAATCCGTCGACATAGCACAGAACTGTCGAGTTAAATGGTATAAACATGTAACACCAAACAAAACATACTTTTACCATTAAACCAAAGTGGTTCTTCCGATTCTCCTCAAGCGGAAATTACGTTGTTATCAAAACACTTAATTTAATGGAAGCAGATTTCTAAACGCGTACAGTAGATATCGTCTCCACTCGATGAATCGGTATTTACCTTTTCAGTCAAAGACACAATGAATGAAACTTCAGTGAATAATGCAGTATATCTGACAATTTTGATTGTTTGATTTGGCATAAAATCATTCGAGGAATAGCAAAGGCTGTCGTGATTATTTTATGAACTGAAAATATACCTTATCAAGCGAGAAACGTTTTGAATAGTTCAGGATTTCTCTATCGTCATTACAAGCTTGTTGTAGTCCACATTTTAATTCCTGTGGATAATCAACGAAATTGTACATTGGTTTTTTTGCTATATTTGATGGTAAACTATTTTGCTTTCCAAAAACTAATTCATATAGTGTGTATCTAGATTCGGTGTGTACTGTTGTGTTATAAGCGGAACCTATGTGCTCCACCTATTTGTACTTTTTGATAACTGGATTCGCAAGTATGCTCCTAAATGTTTGTGTGCGTTTAATTTTCGAAATAACCTACAGTGTTTGGGTGATATGCAATATCATTATATTTCTTAATTTGTAAGAATTTACCAACTTCATTCATTATACAAGCTAAAAACTCCGAATCTGTCTGCGATAAAATTTCTCTGGGTATTCCGTAACGTAAGATTAGTGGCAATACATTTTGCTACACTTGAAGCTTCTTTCGCTATAGAGGATAGAATGAATGTTGTTAGTTTGAATTGAATTGTTAAAATTTATTTGCCATTTTCTGAGTCTTCTCGTAGTTGACTCACTAGATCTAAATATACTTTATCGAATCCTGTACAGGCGGTTGAACTTAACGTTGAAAGTAATAAAGTAATTACAAGATAACTCTAAACTCATTTCATTTGATGTTACCAATATGATCACTAAATATCCTCCAGAAGAATGTCCAAAACTTATGAGAAAATTACTAGAAGATAAAAATACTAATACAGGAATATCAGATATACTTAAATTATTTGATGTATGTATTAATCAGAATAGTTTCACTTTTGACAATAAGGAATATATTTAAAAAGAAGATTTACTAAAAGGAATCCGTATATTACCAATTTTATGTTTATGGACAGTTTATCTCTGAATATAACATTTCAAAGAATATCTGATTTTGGTATAGATATGTAGATGACATATTAGTTCGTTTTATAGGTGCTAAACGACAATTAAATGTATTTTTCAACTATATTAATAATTAACTCCCAAAAAATAAATTGACAGTATAAGTTGAATAATAGTAACTCAATCAATTTTCTTGATTTATAAATTCAAAAAGTTAGTAATGTATCTGATTATTCAATTCACATAAAACCAACACACACTGATGTGACTATTCCATACAATTCCAATCATGCAATGTCACATAAATTAGCGGCATATAACTCAGTGATACATAAAACATTTTCAGTTCTTATGAACAAATATAATTTTGTTGGAGAAATTAATACATGTAAACAAATAGCAACATCCAACGGTTAACCATTACATATGATAGATAAATTACTTAATGAAGAGAGGAATAACTGAAATTACAACTAATATTACCTAATCAAATTACAAAACAATCACATATGCCGGTAATATTTCTAATAATATTTCAAAGGTAATCTCTTTAGCAACAAATACAACAATTTCATTTAAAACAGAAAGTAATGTGAGTACAAAATTGATAAATGTAAAAACAAAAATACTTTAGACAATCCTGTCCAGAAATGTGTTTTTCCATATGATTATACATTCTAGTAATTCCTGCATGTCATCCTGTAAGGAGAATATAACCACTTCAGATTTCTTAACATTGTGCCTAAGTCTAGTGTTGAAATTCTGCATAAGAAATATTATATGCGAATCTTCATTGTAAACTGAATTCCTCAATTGATAATTACTTTTACCATACCTTTTTATTTTTTCGAATTTTGTGAAGCAGCCATTCTCTATGTGTGTTCCGCGGAACCCTAAGGTTCCGCGATACCCTTGTAGGGGTTCCGCGAGAATTCAGAAAAAAAATCACGAGGCGCAGCTGAACTTTGTCGCCACCCACAACAGTACAATTTCACTATACCGCTGTCGCCGATATCTACTTGTGTGCGCTCACAAAGTCGAAATTGTTTACACCGCATTTTTTGTATTTCAATTTTTATTTTCACTTTCAATTTATTTTAATTTTTTTGGCAACGTTGTGTTGTAAGAATAAAGACGCGTTTATTTCTCACCTACATCAAACCCAAAATTTCGAGTCTTGTATTAAGTGCGAAAATATAAGCAATAAACAGCTCTGGACACCAAAAAAACAGAGGTAAGTAGTAGTGGTTTCATTACAGGTTAGCTGATAAGCAGATATCGGAAAGTAATGACGATACTGTGACTTTGACAAAGAAATATACGGTGTTGCCAAGCCGCTAATAAATAGCACAATTACAAGACAATCACAGGGTACTCCAAGAGGTGAGTTACTTTTGGGTCTGTTCGCTCCCAAGAAAAACCGCATGTAAATAAAATCACGCGCATATTGAATGATCCAGGCAAGTGAATAAGGTTGAACAGGGGCGCATTGAGTATTCACACGATAATGTATTGATTATTTTAAAATTAATTAAATCCATTACGGTTTGTTAGCATAAAATGTAAAATATACGTCATTTACAAGATATGCATTGTATCTATGACATTATTTACAAAAAATGGAAAAAAGATTATACATAATCAAACAAATGTAAATGTAAATTCTTAGTAAAAAAGGTATCCTTTATAAAAAGATTCGCATGGACCAAAATTTTAAATACAATATCAGCTATATAAATTTTGAGTCGTATACGAGGTGTGTCTAAAATATGATTTTTGTCCAAGAGTGAATTAATATTTTGGTTGATGTTTTTACAATCAGCTTGTAAAGGGGAATTAAAAAATTCAAAAAACATCACTAAAATATTAATTAACTCTTGGATAAAAATCTATTTTAGACACACTGTGATGATCCCGAAAGGACGGTAGTGTTAAAAGGACATAAGCATAGAAATAAGATTCAAATTAGGTTAATATTAATTACAATATTTAGCGAGCGTTGATCTAGGAAGGTCAATGTTAGATATGCGTGGAAGCACGTTCTAGTTAAAAATGTAAATAGCACGATCAACTAATAGACGAAGGTCAGGCACGCAGAACATTGTCCGAAACGCTTCCTATAAATTAGAAGTGTAACGAACCAAGAATTCAATTGTTATTATTAGTCTGAATACAATAAATGATATTATATTATATTTGTGTATTTTAAATATATTAAAAGCCCAGTGATTTTGTATAAGTGATGTCGTTCATTCAACTCACGAAGAACGGTTACTAGGTAAGTGTTTTCCTCAAAGATAATATACCTTTATGGTAAACGTAATGTATACGAGGGGCACTTACTGAGTAACCACCACATGGCGATCCTGCGAAACTAATGGTAAAATTAATGGTATAATGGTAATCGCCACCACATGGCGATCCTTCGAACACATGGTAATGGTATAGATTGGTAAAATGGAAATAAATGGTTATTGTAAAATGGTAATGGAAAAATTAATTGTAAAATGGTTATGGTAAATCATTCTACAAAGTTAATGGTATAATGGTAAATGATCCTGCAAAATAAAGGGTAAGGTCGAGTGGAACTATATGGTTTTCTATCTAAATTTGAGACCTTGGAGAAGAGAAACAATGGGAGGTTCATCAACCAAACAAGAGGCAAAAGAAACGGAAATTGTCAACAATACTTTTATGGTACAGCAAGACACTGTTGTGATGCACATAATGCTTCTATTGTACATTATAACTGTAGCTTTCATCTTGAAATTTATTTGGTCATTATGGAAAACGCACCGAAGAGCGTTGAGAAGGGACATCAACCGAAGTATTGCAGCAAAGCGGACAACAGGAACTCTCACTGTGTAAAAATAATTGTAAGTACTTATGCATTCTATTTTATTGAACGAATTTATAAATGTCAATAACGTGGGAAGATTTTGAAGATAAGTTACGATTAATTAATAGCCAAAAATTGGAAAAATTTATGTTTAGTACAACAGGAAACTTGTAAAAATTATTCAAATAGGATAAGGGATAAAGCTGATAGGGCATTTCAAGCGTTAAATTATATTGTTAAAATACCTACCTCTATATTTGAGGAAATTGACACTCTTGTATTACAAACAAAAGCAAACAGTTAAAAATGGCAACAAGTATGAATGACTTTTTTAATTTTGCGGGTTTGTTTATTTTCACCCTCTAGTCCAGATTGGGGTTTGTCGACATTTACATTAATTTATGGAATCATCGTGGAACTTACGGCGTTATCCATTCTCAACAACTATCTACATTGCGTACAACACAATTTCATTTTGCTGTTTGTATACCAATGGATTGAGACAATACTTTCCTTCATAATAATATCTGATATGTCAATATTCTAGTATTTTTGTCTGCGATTGCAAATCTTATCTATCAACATATGAATTAGTGTGAAGAAAAAAAGTAAAAAATTATAAAATTATCGAAATATTTACTTTCAGAATTTTTCTTGCTTCCTGGTTCATACAAATATCATAATTTTTCTAGCATAATAAACGAATTTATTGATAGAAACGTGTTTATATTTAACATAAAGAATTATACTAGATATTCGATCACAAACAAATAGATTATGACAAATCGTATGACAAAGCTGTCACCGTTTGGCAGCTGCTGTCATCGTAGATAACACGTCCAAAGAGGTCGTGTCTCGTTGCATACCGTCACAATTGTCAAAAAATGTCAGTTTATAGAATTATAGTCTAACAGATATACCAATTTCTGGTTATTTACTGATGTTAGTCGTTCAGGAAACAATTGACAATAAAATTCTTACGTCTGCATGTCTTGGGAGACAAAAAATTCTAAAAGAATAATTCGCATTAAGAAGAATTTCAATTTAAAATTTGTTGAAGTATTTGAATTAGGCCTATGAAGATATGATAAATAAATGCTGAAAGTTGGTTTAAAAAGTTTGGGATATAAATTAGAAAGGTATGGTTGAGAAGTGAAGATAAAAACTTGTTCGAGTAACTCAGCCGGGGAAAGTTTTCCCCTCATTTCATTTCGACTCCACACACTTTTCGAGTGCGTAATGTTCACAAACAACATTATCGCCCAGCAGAATAAAACTTTGTAACCGCTAGCCACAAGGTAACTTTTTTATTTAATTTTTCGTATAAGCGGAAATAAATGTTATGGAAGGTGTTTCTGTAATATAGTTCGGAGAGCATATTATTTTATACATTTGTACGAAGCGATGTTTCAGGTGTGATAATGGGATATAATAACATTAGGAGCAATACTATACCACAGTATTATATGGATGAAGTATCAACAGACAATTTCTTGGAGATTATTATATCAATAATGGATAGAAATTGTGAGCAGAATTCCTAGCGATATCTAATTCATTGCTAGGCTTCATTAGGGTGACATTCACCCTGTGATTTATTCTATTCCAAAAATATGATTCCCTTGAATTTCTTATTACTACTCCAGAATACAGTACAGTAATTTTGATGTTTCTAGACACTGTATTATTTTTTTGGTTTTGATTTTTTTCACATTGTTTTTCAAAAAGTCGATATATACATATATATATATATATATATATATATATATATATATATTGAACCAGATATCATAGATAATAAGAGAATTAGTATTATAAAAATATGTTGCTAGTATTAAAATATATGAAAATAATATAATTAAAGAAAACAGGTAAAATGGAAACACTTTTCTTAATTTAAACAACATATCAAATGAAGATATATTAAATAATAGTCTATAACAATATAATAAATAAAGAATTACCTCAATAATAATACAAAATATAGAGATTGCCTAACCAATGTAATGATGTAAATAAAGTTGCCTAAGACGAAGAATATTTTCCATACCGTAACCAGCTGTTCACCTAAAAAGAAATAATTATATAGTCAAGTCAAGAGAATTTTAGATATAAGTAGTTACATTAGAATACAAATATTATTATAGATAATTCATTATAATCATTAATTTAAGAATAAAAACAAATACAAATATTGAATAGAATAGAATTCAATAGATTTTCATAGATAAACAAATAATGACATATAGACAAATGATATATGGTAAATAAAATAAACATTGAATCAATAAATAGTAATTTGTTAAAGTTTATTATAAATAATATAATGCAAAGAGTTTAGACAAATATCATAAGAGAATTTATATTTATAATTAATATGAGTGTAACAAGGATATACTATCAATAACAATATTGAATGTTGTACCATGTAAATGTATCTATGTATAACCAATTTCAATTTATTTGTATGATGAAAAACTCATAGGAACTCTATAAATGAACTAATAATGTAAAAGAGTGTATGTATGAAATTTTTAATAAGTGATAGAAGTTTCAATTAATCTGATTGCAAAAGACAATATTTTATTGGTTATAAAATATGACAGAACAAATTGTGAATCAACAAATAAACTTTGAAATAGTGACCTGAAAAAGAACAAAAGACTGTTTGTTGAAAAAAGTAGAGAATCGAGGGGACGCTTAATAAAATAAGGGAAGCTGGTGTCAAGAAGCGAGGAGTGTGTGTGATGGTGTTCCTGAAATTTCAAGAAATTCCTGGTTTAACACATTTAAACCTATAATGTACTATTAAATATAATCTTAGTAATACTCACAGTCAATTGTATCAAATTTTTTCGGCAAGAATCTATGAAATTTTCATCAATTTTGGTTTTTTGGAGCTTCAGCGGAGTGTTCCTGGGATCCAGAGACTTTCATCCCAATTCAAGAGCAACAGGTCAGTGTTTTTAAATCATTATTGGCCAATAATCAGTGTAAAAACTCAAAATACTCAATTAAGTACTTAATTTCATAAATTGATAAACTTTTGCAAATATGATCGATCTAAAAAAGAAAGAAACAGACTTTGTATAGTGAATTCATTGCATAAATCGTTAAATTTAATAAAAGGCCGAATTTTCAATAAATTAAAATATTTACTTACGCCATTTTGTAATCGCATAAATCTGGTGATTGAAATTTCATAATGTAATAACTATTTCCATCTGTATATAATTTCTATTTTTCTATCTATGTATATAACAATTTTCTTTCCACAGCAATTTGTATCATATATAACTATGATTTATATATAAATTCTTTTATGTGTTTGAACCATTCACTTGTTTGCATCATCATCAAACTTTGTATAATATGAATAGATGCTACGTACGTATAAGAATTGTTCGTTTTATGCTGAAGCGCATGACAAGTTTTTCACGCATGCGTATTTATGAAATTATTAAAATAAATAAGTAGATACAATATAACCATTGGCGTCGCATATTATTTTTATCAAATATAAAATATTGCATTGAAAATTAAATCTATTTCAAATAATGTGTTTTCTTTTTATTTAAACAATCATAACAATACAATAAGCCAGGACTCAAAGAGAAAAAGGATTTCATGCTCCCGAATAATCAAATTAAAATGAATTACCAAACAAATATTAAAAACAAACTGAGCTAGCCAAACTAAATAAAAATTCTAAATAATAAACATCTACATTTAAATTCATAAACAAAAGTAAATAAATAATTCAGTCTAAGTTAATAATATATATATATATATATATATATATATATATATATATATATATATATATATATATATATATATATTATACTGTTATTTTAATTTTACCTTTAATTATTAACAACAGTATATTTAGATAACAATATAGCTACTGTTTTATTATTAGTTTAGATTTTTATTCCTTTTAGCTTAATGTTAGAAAGAGTAGAAATTTTATTATTTAAAATTTTATATTTAAATCTTGAAAAACTATTATTCATTTATTAAATTTCCCTAGCCAGCTCAAATATTAAATCAAAAATTGAATCGAGAAAAGGTAACAATATTGAACTTCCCTCGTAAATGCATAGAGACATCTCGTACTCACGTAGGTTATTTCCTTTACAGTGGATATGTGTTGAAATGACATCCATTGGTGAAATCAACAAACAAATAAAATATAACACAATATAAAACTTTATTAACAAAAGAGAATAGTCAGAGAACTTGAAGAATGATATAAACAATATAAAAAAACAGAACGATATAAATTATGAAAAGACATTGATAAATAGAAATTTCTTTATAAATAGTGGGCGCACATAAACGAACATAATTTTGTTACGTTTCGCTATGTTGAACGATCATATACGTTTGGGTTCATGGTTCTTAAATATTTACAACACAAGAACGGAGCTTATTTCACAGCTGATTCGCTTATCAAAAGTCTAACAACACACGATTATAATGTTTATATTTGAAATGGTTCGTTTCTTTTAAAATAATTGCACGTATTCAAGTTAAAAGTTTATGTGAATAAATAGAAATGACTGTTCAAAAACTTGTGAAAAAATGGAGTTTGCCAAAATGGCTTCTCCAAATTTTTGTGATTTATTTATCACCTGATATGAGACAATCCTTGGAGTGTCTTTTTCGCAGCACATTGAAAAGGTACGTACGATTTAGTATTTAAAAAAAATTACTCACATTTGATAATTTTCTAGCATTATCGACGGTATCGATCAGAGCACACGCTCCCAGCATCACAAAGCGTCCAGGTCCCAAAATTCACTTTTCTCCTGACGTGGATTCTACGTCAATCAAAATAATAATGCCTTCCTAGAACTTGTGACTCCTATTTATAATATTGGTTTATTTCATAGCCAACTTTATGTAAAAATGACATTTCTAGAAGAATGGTGGTTTTTCATTGAGAATGTGTAGAACCATTATTTTTGCCATGTTCTGCATAAAATTCTCTTTTGCCATGTTCTGCGTAAAATTCTCTTTTTAATGATGTCCCATTCATCATGTTTCTTTCCACTAGTTTTCCCGCACTGAAAATTTCGATTTTCAGAATTTCTGCGTCACTAACTTATTATTTCCACACAACATTTTACATTTTTACAAATACCTTTCTTAACTAATATTATTGTGCTTTGATACATCGATTTACATTAATTTTTTTCAGGAAACATTAACCTCATAATACCTATACTAAATACAAAAATATCATATAGCTATATATTTGCAAATATTGCATTTATTCTTACAAATCCTGTTTAATTTGCAATATAAGCTGGATTGTTACTATTGTTACATACATGTTTCATTAAAATAAATATGATTCCTTTGGATTTTATAAATACTTTACAAATAAACAGAGTAATGTTTGCAGTTAAGAGTTTCCTATCATACACTTTATATTTGAACAGATTCATACACTGTTGGTGTGTATTGTCATTGAAATGAAATTTTTGAAATTATGTTTACAATATACATCATAATAATAAATTGTAACAGCTAGTATATCGTTGTTCTTCGTCTACTGAGTGTTTCTTTCCCCAATAGATATGTTGTATCTTGATACAGGATAGGATTCTATGCATATCGTTCTTTGTCGCTACGATAATATTCATTTATTTAAATTTATTGGAGCTTTATCTTTATTTTCCTTAGTGCAAATTCTATTTGTCTTTTGAAATTATCTAAATATTCAAAACCTTTTCCAAACTCAACTTTTTATACAGGGTAGAGTGTTTCTAAATTAATTTAGAATATACAATTCAATTGAAAGTTATCTAACTTTCTTAAAATTGTTGGGATTATATCTTTTAAGGTCTATCAAAATAGTTCAATATATATATATATATATATATATATATATATATTATATATATATATATATATATATATATATATATATATATATATTATAACGTATAAATAAAGATAGAAACACTGGTATGAACAGATTAGTTGGAAACTGATTAGAAATTAAAACATTAGACTATATTTTGTTAGAATCATAAATATGAGACATTAAAAGTGCTCATATTAACTAAATAAAGTAATACAACTTATGTATATAATTAATAATTTGAGAAGAATCACATAGAATTGACAAAAGAAACATTACCTTGATCATATTACAAAAGCCATAGAGTAAATATCGTCCATCGTATTAAATACCTCATGTCAGAAATAATGATGAACATATAATCTAGAAAAGAAACATGAATTAATAAATATTCGAAATAAAAAAGGATATTGTTCAATATTATAACACATTGTTTACTAAAAACATATGGGTTAGAATATTTAACGATGTAATACCAATACGCTTAGCGACATACGCTAGCGACACACGCTAGCGACAAAATATAGATGTCAATATGTATCAGCGACAAACGTTGAAAGTAGAGTAATTCCATAGATGACATGAATAGGAATTAATTAATGTATTTAATCCAATATAATGAACATTAAGAATTAGATTAAGGAATATTAATAAATGTTTTAAAAGAATTTATGTTGATGACTAAACACAATTGATAATTATAATAAGAAATTAAACTGAACATTGATATTAAAGACTATTGTATATCGCTTGAGAAAAACTATTCGTCACATACTAACAAGATGAACTTCAATATTGAATAAACAATTTTAGTGAGATTAATTTTTGTATGTAGGTAAAGATATTAGAATGTTAAGTGAAATCATAATTTTGAGTGCGTTAAAAAAAGAAAAACGGTGATTGGTTTATGTGACATGACAGAAGGAACTTTCAAACAACAAGTGTAACAAACATTTTTATGGAGATAGTGAGCTGAATTTAAACAAAAGACTAATTGTTGATTGTTGAAAAAAGTTGAAGAAAAAGGGTCGGTGGCTTGGCTTCGTTTCTGGAAGGTTGGGTTTTGGAAGTGCTCCAGAAATTTTAAGAAATTATCCTCAAATGAGGATAAAAAGATAACAAACCATTGATAAAACATTCACATGTACTTACCCAATAATTGTAGCTGATTTTCCAGAGTGAAAATCATAATTTCACATAACTATTCAACTTTTAAACTTCGGAAGCTGTTTTTCCCGAATTCCGAGAGGCAGATCCTGGTTCCTGAACATAAGGTCAGTGTATTGTTGTACAACAAGAATTATATAAAACTCAATAACTTCAATCAAATGTTTTCTTTAAAATCTCATGAGTAAAATAGACTTTTAAATAATGATCGATCTGAAAAAGAATTCAAATTAGAGACTCAATATAGCTATATTCTTAAATAATTTCTCAATGATTAATGGCCAATTTAAATAAATAAAATTTAATACTTACGCATTTTTCAAATAAGAAGCTTAAGAAAGATGCATCCAATTCTTTTATGTAATATTTAGACTCTATGTATATAAATTTCATAACTATTTCTTGTACCATATTATTTGTGTTTCTGTATGTATAAATTTCCAACATGAATTCTTTTAACTTGTATATAATTTGAAGTACGTTCTATCACACAGCATATAAGCTCGCTGTGAAACTAAACAGACCGACGCGTATAACAAATGTTTACTCTAGCGCATCGTCACCTCATATTTTCAAGCATGCGTACAAAACGCCACACGAAAGAATAAATCAATAATTTCATTTGACCCATACATGGGTGGCGCATAAAATTTTTATAAATAAAATTAAATATTGTTTCCAAGTAAAATGTTTCTTTATTTATTTATCAACTGAATTTATTCACAACCTTAAGAACTCAAATAACAAAAGGAATCTCATGCTCTACACATACATAAATTTCAAATGTTCAATCAATTATATTGTTATAACACTCAATTAATTATATATCATTATAATAAATAAACATTATCATAAAGTCATGAATGGCATCCAAAACATGGGCAATTAGACAATTAATATCCAGTTATATCATTAAAAATTTAGGATTCAAATCATAGATAAAAACATATATGTTATAGACAAATTTATTCCAGTAAAACTTATATTTATTCACTAACAAAACAAAAACCTTAATAAAATATTTACGTAATAAATTTACGTAATAATATATATATATATATATATATATATATATATTTATATATATATATATATATATATATATATATATATATTTATATATATATATATATATATATATATATATATATATAGTTAGTGTAATTTTTCTTGAACCTTCCAATTATATTGTACAAAAAGTTTTTCTTGGTGTTTGGTTCGGTTTAAAATTAGTAAATAGACTTTAAATAGTCATGTTATTTATTTAAAAATATATAAAAACGGGACGTTTCGACTGGTTCCCCAAGTCTTTTTCAACCATAATATTCTAAAAACCAAATCACAAAAATGTTTCAAAATGTTTTTTCATATTAAAAGATAAACAAAACTCACCCTGAAACGTAATGAGAATATCCACAATAACATCATGTTGTGTATTATAAACTGTTAAAAACATTGAACAAAACACATTTAAAATCAATAAAACGACGACATTTGTGGAATTATAGTTTGAGACTTCATACACATTGTTTATAAACACTATATACACCCACACAGGAATGGTGTATTTATCATACTGAAACGATTCACGGTCAAGAGTTGCTTGGTTTTATTGTTGGTTCCGTTGCGCAGATGAACTATTGTTTTTATGCTTTTTATCAATTTAATTTTCAATTTTCAATTACTAGTATTATTGTAAAGTTATTTTAGTGAATTTTCTTATAGAAACCTTAGTCATAATATACTGAAATATATTTTACTCAAATTGTTCACGTCTTTTTTGTCATTCACCGCACATTGATTCTTCTTAAAAATCTCCATTGATTCAAAAATTTCCCTCTTTCTATTGTGGGTTTCGGTTTTATGAATTTTTGTTTTATCATAATTAAAAGAGTGTTTGTGTTGTTTTTCGCGCTCACCAAGCACGAAAAACAACACAAACACTCTTTTAATTATGATAAAACAAAAATTCTCAAGACCGAAACCCACAATAGAAAGAGGGAAATTTTTGAATCAATGGAGATTTTTAAGAAGAATCAATGTGCGGTGAATGACAAAAAAGACGTGAACAATTTGAGTAAAATATATTTCAGTATATTATGACTAAGGTTTCTATAAGAAAATTCACTAAAATAACTTTACAATAATACTAGTAATTGAAAATTGAAAATTAAATTGATAAAAAGCATAAAAACAATAGTTCATCTGCGCAACGGAACCAACAATAAAACCAAGCAACTCTTGACCGTGAATCGTTTCAGTATGATAAATACACCATTCCTGTGTGGGTGTATATAGTGTTTATAAACAATGTGTATGAAGTCTCAAACTATAATTCCACAAATGTCGTCGTTTTATTGATTTTAAATGTGTTTTGTTCAATGTTTTTAACAGTTTATAATACACAACATGATGTTATTGTGGATATTCTCATTACGTTTCAGGGTGAGTTTTGTTTATCTTTTAATATGAAAAAACATTTTGAAACATTTTTGTGATTTGGTTTTTAGAATATTATGGTTGAAAAAGACTTGGGGAACCATGAAAACATACGAAACACATCATAATATATATATATATATATATATATATATATATATATATATATTTATATATATATATATATATATATATTTATATATATATATATATATATATACATCGTGCTTGATGATATAATAGGATGGTTCTAGACCACTTAATCACATTATATCATCTTTTGATAAGTATTACCTTTAACTTCACTTTCTTTGTTATTAGCACTGCTTAATTACTCATTTTCTATATTTACAAGACTTTGCATATCAATTTTTGAATATTTTCCATAGTTTTTATTTCAATTTTTCGAGAAATCTCTCTACTATCTTTAATCAAAATTTTTCACTTCTTGTTGATGGAATCTAACCTCACTTCCGAGGTAAGTACAAACGTGGTTGTGAAAGTCATTACAATTTCATTCTTTCTCTGACCACATCATTCTATTGTTGTTGTTTCATTTTAGTCTCCCTGATGATAAGGATAGTCATCCACGAAAGCTTGGAAATTTTCCGCTAAGAGTACACTTTTCCTTTTACTTACTGCAGTTCCCCAATATTCACCAGTTTTATTTTTATATATATATATATATATATATATATATATATATATATATTATAATGTATATCCTGATATTTTGTTTTACTTTATTTATTTATCTATTAAATTTATCTATGTTTTATATAATTGTTCATGGTTTAAATTGAATAGCTAGCTCAGGGTAAATTGATTTATATGTTATTATTAATTTATTGATTTAATCGAGAGCATGAGAACTCCATACTCCCGTTGGGTTCCGGATTGAATTAAAAATATATGAAATTTGCACATTATAAATATTGTATTAACATCATCTCCTCCATATGCTGTGAATAAAATTACGTGGAACACACCAATGCGACTTCTATGATATCATGCCTTTTCCTATATTTAGCAGATGACATGCAAATAAAAATCAGATGACTCAAGATTTAGTTAATATAATTACCAACAGACATAAAATTGAAAAGCATTATAATTTGTGAAGAAAAACTTATGTTAAACAAAATTATTACGGACTAAATTACTTATACTGAATATTCTTAAACATATAAAATTATCAATGGTGAAATTTGGCCAAATTAGTGATCTATGTCTGGATTTTAAAATAGTTAACCATATAAATTATTTACACACTGACCTGATCACAACACTGGGAAGTTTTTGGTTCACTCTGCTCCTGTGCTATCCCCTGGAATGAAGCTGGACCCTCTTCAACTTGTAGAACAAACTCTATAGTTTGTACACTTAAACTTGGCTCAGAATGTTTTAATTATGATTATTAATGTTTTTATATAGTATTTAATACTGTAATTTGGGTACTTTATTAAAATTTATACATAGCGTCCCGTCTCAAAATTCAATTGTATGTATTTCTTACAAATAACTACTATTTAATGATATTTTCTTCTGGAAATGTTTCTGAGGTTGTAATTTAACGTTTTTAATATGTTTTGACTTTAATTTCTAATAATTTCCGAATATTTTAATTAAATTTCATAAACATTTCTTACATGTGTCCATTTCCTTTAGCATCACCTCACTAACTCCATTGTTTTCTCTAAATCAACAAACTCTTGTTGCTAGCTTTGTTATTTTCAAACAAAACACTAGCAACTGACTAGATATATCATAGTCTTTTCTATTTAATGCTTAATATTTCATTTAATGTCTTTATCTCATTCCTATTGTTATTTATTGTTCATGTAAAATTTCAAAATAATTCATTACACCTATTTACATGTGAAATATTTCCAAAAATATACCTTATATTTATATACAATGATTATATCTATCCAACTTTATTTCAAATATCAATAAATTTACAATCATTACCGTTTGTAAACCTTTTATAATGCCTTGCAATTCAATTTTTATTCATGAGTCAACATTTATCTCATATAAATTTGGCCTATTATTTAATTCAGTTATATTTTCCAAACACCCTCTTTACTTTGCAAATAATCAATAGTTTAGAACATAAATAATTCTATGGTTGAATATATTTCTGCTATCATTATTCCGTGCTAAATGACATGAAGTTTGAATTGACACTTCTGTTATTTCATTTCGATAACTGTGATAATTTTGTTTGTATATTGTTATCAAATATCATGTTTATTATTGTCTAATAATAATTTTATGTTCTTTTCAGATTCAATGTTGGATATTCTAGATAATATATACAAGTTATCATTTGTGCTGCTAATACGAAAGTGAATTTATAATTTACCAATGAAATGAATTAAAATTTATGACTCATAATGTTTACATTCTGGAATTTAAGGTAAATAATTTCAATATTACTTATGTATTTCTATAGTTATACGAAATAATTGATATCATAGGTGTTCGAATCAATATGAGATATGTTTCTCACTTATTATTACCCGTAGAAAAGATGATTCTATCTGTTTGAAGAAAGTAATCTCTACTTGTTATTTGACAAAGTTGCAAATTTCATATATTCGTGTCTTATTCTCTTTAATACTTCTTACGATAAGTTCAATATATATATATATATATATATATATATATATATATATATATATATATAGTACAAAAAGTTTTTCTTGGTGTTTGGTTCGGTTTAAAATTAGTAAATAGACTTTAAATAGTCATGTTATTTATTTAAAAATATATAAAAACGGGACGTTTCGACTGGTTCCCCAAGTCTTTTTCAACCATAATATTCTAAAAACCAAATCACAAAAATGTTTCAAAATGTTTTTTCATATTAAAAGATAAACAAAACTCACCCTGAAACGTAATGAGAATATCCACAATAACATCATGTTGTGTATTATAAACTGTTAAAAACATTGAACAAAACACATTTAAAATCAATAAAACGACGACATTTGTGGAATTATAGTTTGAGACTTCATACACATTGTTTATAAACACTATATACACCCACACAGGAATGGTGTATTTATCATACTGAAACGATTCACGGTCAAGAGTTGCTTGGTTTTATTGTTGGTTCCGTTGCGCAGATGAACTATTGTTTTTATGCTTTTTATCAATTTAATTTTCAATTTTCAATTACTAGTATTATTGTAAAGTTATTTTAGTGAATTTTCTTATAGAAACCTTAGTCATAATATACTGAAATATATTTTACTCAAATTGTTCACGTCTTTTTTGTCATTCACCGCACATTGATTCTTCTTAAAAATCTCCATTGATTCAAAAATTTCCCTCTTTCTATTGTGGGTTTCGGTCTTGAGAATTTTTGTTTTATCATAATTAAAAGAGTGTTTGTGTTGTTTTTCGTGCTTGGTGAGCGCGAAAAACAACACAAACACTCTTTTAATTATGATAAAACAAAAATTCATAAAACCGAAACCCACAATAGAAAGAGGGAAATTTTTGAATCAATGGAGATTTTTAAGAAGAATCAATGTGCGGTGAATGACAAAAAAGACGTGAACAATTTGAGTAAAATATATTTCAGTATATTATGACTAAGGTTTCTATAAGAAAATTCACTAAAATAACTTTACAATAATACTAGTAATTGAAAATTGAAAATTAAATTGATAAAAAGCATAAAAACAATAGTTCATCTGCGCAACGGAACCAACAATAAAACCAAGCAACTCTTGACCGTGAATCGTTTCAGTATGATAAATACACCATTCCTGTGTGGGTGTATATAGTGTTTATAAACAATGTGTATGAAGTCTCAAACTATAATTCCACAAATGTCGTCGTTTTATTGATTTTAAATGTGTTTTGTTCAATGTTTTTAACAGTTTATAATACACAACATGATGTTATTGTGGATATTCTCATTACGTTTCAGGGTGAGTTTTGTTTATCTTTTAATATGAAAAAACATTTTGAAACATTTTTGTGATTTGGTTTTTAGAATATTATGGTTGAAAAAGACTTGGGGAACCAGTCGAAACGTCCCGTTTTTATATATTTTTAAATAAATAACATGACTATTTAAAGTCTATTTACTAATTTTAAACCGAACCAAACACCAAGAAAAACTTTTTGTACTATATATATATATATATATATATATATATATATATATATATATATATATATATATATTGAACTTATCGTAAGAAGTATTAAAGAGAATAAGACACGAATATATGAAATTTGCAACTTTGTCAAATAACAAGTAGAGATTACTTTCTTCAAACAGATAGAATCATCTTTTCTACGGGTAATAATAAGTGAGAAACATATCTCATATTGATTCGAACACCTATGATATCAATTATTTCGTATAACTATAGAAATACATAAGTAATATTGAAATTATTTACCTTAAATTCCAGAATGTAAACATTATGAGTCATAAATTTTAATTCATTTCATTGGTAAATTATAAATTCACTTTCGTATTAGCAGCACAAATGATAACTTGTATATATTATCTAGAATATCCAACATTGAATCTGAAAAGAACATAAAATTATTATTAGACAATAATAAACATGATATTTGATAACAATATACAAACAAAATTATCACAGTTATCGAAATGAAATAACAGAAGTGTCAATTCAAACTTCATGTCATTTAGCACGGAATAATGATAGCAGAAATATATTCAACCATAGAATTATTTATGTTCTAAACTATTGATTATTTGCAAAGTAAAGAGGGTGTTTGGAAAATATAAATGAATTAAATAATAGGCCAAATTTATATGAGATAAATGTTGACTCATGAATAAAAATTGAATTGCAAGGCATTATAAAAGGTTTACAAACGGTAATGATTGTAAATTTATTGATATTTGAAATAAAGTTGGATAGATATAATCATTGTATATAAATATAAGGTATATTTTTGGAAATATTTCACATGTAAATAGGTGTAATGAATTATTTTGAAATTTTACATGAACAATAAATAACAATAGGAATGAGATAAAGACATTAAATGAAATATTAAGCATTAAATAGAAAAGACTATGATATATCTAGTCAGTTGCTAGTGTTTTGTTTGAAAATAACAAAGCTAGCAACAAGAGTTTGTTGATTTAGAGAAAACAATGGAGTTAGTGAGGTGATGCTAAAGGAAATGGACACATGTAAGAAATGTTTATGAAATTTAATTAAAATATTCGGAAATTATTAGAAATTAAAGTCAAAACATATTAAAAACGTTAAATTACAACCTCAGAAACATTTCCAGAAGAAAATATCATTAAATAGTAGTTATTTGTAAGAAATACATACAATTGAATTTTGAGACGGGACGCTATGTATAAATTTTAATAAAGTACCCAAATTACAGTATTAAATACTATATAAAAACATTAATAATCATAATTAAAACATTCTGAGCCAAGTTTAAGTGTACAAACTATAGAGTTTGTTCTACAAGTTGAAGAGGGTCCAGCTTCATTCCAGGGGATAGCACAGGAGCAGAGTGAACCAAAAACTTCCCAGTGTTGTGATCAGGTCAGTGTGTAAATAATTTATATGGTTAACTATTTTAAAATCCAGACATAGATCACTAATTTGGCCAAATTTCACCATTGATAATTTTATATGTTTAAGAATATTCAGTATAAGTAATTTAGTCCGTAATAATTTTGTTTAACATAAGTTTTTCTTCACAAATTATAATGCTTTTCAATTTTATGTCTGTTGGTAATTATATTAACTAAATCTTGAGTCATCTGATTTTTATTTGCATGTCATCTGCTAAATATAGGAAAAGGCATGATATCATAGAAGTCGCATTGGTGTGTTCCACGTAATTTTATTCACAGCATATGGAGGAGATGATGTTAATACAATATTTATAATGTGCAAATTTCATATATTTTTAATTCAATCCGGAACCCAACGGGAGTATGGAGTTCTCATGCTCTCGATTAAATCAATAAATTAATAATAACATATAAATCAATTTACCCTGAGCTAGCTATTCAATTTAAACCATGAACAATTATATAAAACATAGATAAATTTAATAGATAAATAAATAAAGTAAAACAAAATATCAGGATATACATTATAATATATATATATATATATATATATATATATATATATATATAAAAATAAAACTGGTGAATATTGGGGAACTGCAGTAAGTAAAAGGAAAAGTGTACTCTTAGCGGAAAATTTCCAAGCTTTCGTGGATGACTATCCTTATCATCAGGGAGACTAAAATGAAACAACAACAATAGAATGATGTGGTCAGAGAAAGAATGAAATTGTAATGACTTTCACAACCACGTATGTACTTACCTCGGAAGTGAGGTTAGATTCCATCAACAAGAAGTGAAAAATTTTGATTAAAGATAGTAGAGAGATTTCTCGAAAAATTGAAATAAAAACTATGGAAAATATTCAAAAATTGATATGCAAAGTCTTGTAAATATAGAAAATGAGTAATTAAGCAGTGCTAATAACAAAGAAAGTGAAGTTAAAGGTAATACTTATCAAAAGATGATATAATGTGATTAAGTGGTCTAGAACCATCCTATTATATCATCAAGCACGATGTATATATATATATATATAAATATATATATATAAATATATATATATATATATATATATATATATAAATATATATATATATATATATATATATATATATATATATATATTATGATGTGTTTCGTATGTTTTCATTAATAACTACTGATTTTTGAGAACTATTATTTATTATATAGATATAAAATTTTCAAATAAAATTCCTGGGAATCGGCCATTAATTATTTATTACTATTTTGGTGATGTCATATAAAAAACATAGACAATGCTTTACTACTACTACGCACGTTACGGCATAACGCCATTTTCAAGTAGATACAGAGTTAGATAAAAACCTAAAAGAGATATCTTCAGGTAGTTAACAAATACAATATAAAAATGATCGAGACTCAAAAAGATAACAGTAAAAACAAACAAACTTACTTGCAGAAAACCCAACGTTCAACATCTCAGGCTGTTGGAATAAATGCAAAAAAATTACATTTGATAACAAAATCTACTTCATTGGGCCAAAGCCATCGTACACTCCTTTCGCTTGAAAGGAAGTAGTATACTGAATAATGACACAATAAGTGTTTTTAAAGATATATATATATATATATATATATATATATATATATCCAACATGGATTGTATTTAAGTTATAATCTCAATAGTAAAGAAAATCTGAAGTCGTCTTGTCCAATAAAAATCAAACATTAAAATCTGTTGCTCTAAAAACAGAGGCCTGTCCAATAAAAATTCTCCATTATTTTCCGTGTTGATGATTCTCTGTGGGATTGAGAACAATTTCCAACAGACACAGCCATTAACGGAGAATTTAGTGCACCGATGACTATTGCAATGCATTACCCATTCAATTGTTAATGCAAATTACCCGTCCGTTCTTGTGGTGAGACGTATTTTTCACTAAGTCCAACAACAGTAGCTATCGACACACGGTTGACAGAGTCATGAAACCGGGCTGTCATAAACAGTGCGAATGCTGCCATTAACAGTCTATTGAGTTAATTGCTCGGAAAGCGTTTGTCCTCCCGATAAAATCATGACCGTAGCAAAGCAATTAGAGGTCGTTGCAAATGCGTATGTCGAGTTTCGAAAGACATTGGCTATTAATTTGATAATATTATTCTAATCTATTCACGTTATTATCAGTACGACAGAAAAATAAAAGTTTATATAGTCCATCATGTGTACAGGGTGGCCAACTAAGCGAGGTCAGCGGCTATATCTCGGAAACCGGTCACCGTAGAGATTTGGAAAAAAATAATAACATCAAAGGCGGCCAAAATAAAACACTGAAAAATATTCACAAGTTCGTAATATGGTCGCTAGGGGGCGTAACACTACTAGTTATTCAGAAAAGAGGGGTATCTCTAGAACTTGCCAAGATTAGCTGCACTGAAAATGATCGCAAATGATCATTGTTTGTACTTAAATTGCAAGTAACCGCATTTTTATAGGTGCAACTATTTGACCCGAAACTACATAACCCAATTTTTATAATCACAGAAGATTTAGAAAAAAGAATAAAAAAATTATACATAGAATACAATCATATTGGCACAAGAAAACATACAATTTCATTTAAACAACGTACCTAATACAATTACGGAACTGACAACAATACTTTCATTCCAAAATGAACAACTAGTAAGACATTGGATCTTAGAGAATGTAAAAATCTCATAATCAGTTAATTGAGAAAACAAATGAAAAATTATTGAAGAATGCAGAAAATTACAATAAAAGAAGAAAGAACAAAGTTACCTATCAATTTGGTGAATATGTAATTCTTAAAGCTCTGCGTGTTCCAAATCATGCAAATCACAAGTGTGCTAAACTACAGTTATTATATGAAGACTCTTATCTGATTAATACCCAACATGGAGTAAATTCGTACCAACTAATACATCCTACAAATATAAATTTTTCAATTCTTAACCCTAAACCAAATTAAAATAAATGATTAGTTTATAGTTGAATATTTATTAGTAATAGTATGTACTTTTACAAGTTATTAGTTAGTCAAGTAGTTAGGTAAAATATATGAAAATATTCTTGTTGAATGAATCCAAAAGAATAGTTTTCGAAAATATCAGGGAATGTTGGACTAAAATAAGAATTGATAGGTTTGAAATGATAAATTCGGTGTAAACTCTTCTCAAATGAATTATAAAGGTGGTTGAGAGAATATAAATTTCACTGATATAATTATTATGAAGCCAATAATTATTAGTGTAAATGTTAATTTGTACAGAAAATCATTAGATAAAAAAATTTGAAAGTGTTCAAAAGTAGTGCGCGAAGTCCTTACTAAATCTCTACATGAAATAAAATATCAATCTAGTAGGAATAACAAGTCATGGATGATTGCTAAGAAAAATAAACAGGGATGACAGATTGAATTTTTGAAGCAGAGATGTAAAAAAGAATTATCCTAAGAAAGAAATCTAGTAAAATAAAGTGAAAAGAAGTTAGGCTATATCAAAGAAAAGCTGAAGCTGAGAAGAATACTTTATAATTATTAAACAAGATAAATTGTTGAAACTTATAATAATGAGGAACAAAACTTGAATGTTTTATAATAAAGAATGATAATGATAGCAGAATCAAATTTAAGATATCAACGAATTAGATTGTAATAAAAAGAATTGTAAATTGAGAATACCTACATTATTATACAGGAAGACAGATTGATACTGACATTATAGGAAGAATTATGAATTTGAACTATTTGGCCATCCTATTCAAAATTAAAAGAAATAGTAATAAGAATATTTTCTGAAGAACTGAGTTTGAGAGTGACTACGAACTGTGAGGTAAAGTTTTTCTTATATAAACTGTTCTAACAATTAGTGTTTTTAAATGAAACTCACGGTCTCTAGTTAATTCCACAATATAATAAAAGTTATTGAAAATTCTAAAAAATTGACAATTGTTTCGATAAATCAATATCATCGTCAGAATGACAGAAGTTACATTTCATTTTATGCCTTCCTGATGTTTAGTAATTACTTTTGGCTAGACCAAGAAGTAACCTAACTTTTGATTGGCTCAATATATGTTTATAGAAAAAAGAAGAAGATATTACAAATACTGAAGCTTAGATATTGATAGCCCTATGGTGATATCCTAGATACCATTTTTCCAATTAAGATCAGTATAACTGTGCAATGATATAGAAAACCAGGAAAACTATATCTGCTGATCTTTACAATTATCACTTAAGAAGACAGTTTATTAGTGGAGAACTCCCTAGATTTAACTGTTCATTGACAACTCCATATTGTGGGTTTCTTAAATGTCTTCTAATTTCCAGTTCTTCAATGAAATCCAGTTCCTGTTTCTTTTCACAAATATGCAGCACTTCTAGTTCTGTGTTAGGTGTCAATGAATGATTGGTGTCAAGTAGATGTTTTGGGATTTATCTGGTTGTTTTAATCTGTATGCTCGTAAGTGCTCACTGTATCGTATTTCAAAATTCCTAAGGGTCTGGCCCAAAATAGACAGCATTACATTCTGGACATTTGAGTTTATATATACCTGACTTCTTTATTAGTGGTATTCTTGTTTTTACATTTAACAATTTTGTACTAACGTTACTTTCCGTTTTAAAAGAAATTGTTGTATTCGTTGATGAAGATATTATCTTTGAAATATTATTAGAAATATTTCCTGCATATGTGATGGTTTTATAAGTTTTAATTTCATCAACTTGTTTAGGATATATTAGTTGTAATGCCACTTTTTCTTCTTTTTTACTAATTAGCTTATTTATCATATCTAATGGATAACCGTTAGATGTTGCTATTTGTCTAATTGTATTATTCTCTCTATCAAAATTACATTTGTTCATAGGAACTTGAAAAACTCTATGTATCATTGAATTATATGCTCCTAGTCTGTGTGACATAGGGTGGTTAGAATTGAATGGAATTGTCACATCAGTCTGTGTTGGTTTTCGGTAAATTGAATAATCAAGTACATTATTAACTCTTTGAATTTTTAAATCAAGAAAATTGATTGAGCTATTTTCTTCAATTTCTAATGTAAATTTAATTTTCGGGTGTAAATTATTGATGTGGTTGAAAAATACAGCAAAAGCTAAGCGTCGTCAATATGGAAGTGTTGCAGGATTGAAAGTAGCAAATATCTCTGAAAAATTATATATCAATGAACACTTGAGCTCAAAAAATAAAAAACTACTTCGAGAAACCAAAATAGTCGCTAAATCCAAACAATTTAAATATATTTGGACAAGAAATGGAGTCATATATGCGCGCAAAGATGATAAGTCTCGAATAATAAAAATATCTTGTGATGGCGATATTGATCGATTAGCTTAAACATCAATTAACTTTGTACTCACACCCTAATTCATATATTTTTAATCACTGATATGGCGGGTGATTCTACCTTGTCTTTCTTATATCAAAATGTCCGTGGACTAAATTAAAAAATTACCACTATATTTCAAAATATACTAAATTGTGAGCAAAATGTCATCTGTCTCACGAAACGTGGCAAAATGCATCCGTATTAAGTGAAGAAATTTTTTCATCATACAAAGTGTATCGACGAGACAGAGAAACGAGTTCTTCCACAAAACATACAGGAGGTGGTGTCCTCATAGCCGTCTCCGAAGAGTTAACTAGTTATGCTGAGGAATCTTGGCGGTCAGAAGCAGAGGATGTATGGGTCACCATCGTTCCTACTAGTGTACTTCGTAAGGTGCATATAGGGTGTGTTTACATACCTCCCAGAGATATGGCTGCATTAAACTTTTTCTGTACTAAGCTTATTGATATTTATTTAAATAATATTAACGATACTTTCATCATATGTGGAGATTTCAATATTCCTGAAATTAAATGGTTATTGAGCGGGGGAGATTATTGTAAGCCAAATAATTATATTAATCCTAGATCTAGCTTATTAGTCGACACTATGTCTCTGGTTGATATGGTTCAGTATAACCCAAATGTGAATATATCTGGCAACACTCTAGACCTCATATTTAGCAGTGGTTTTTTTATCAAAAATTTACGTCGTTCATCTAATCCATTAGTTCCCGAGGATCAGTACCACTGTACCTTGGAATTCGATATGGATATTCCTTTCAATATTTGTACTAGAGTTGTTAATCAATATCGCTGGAATTTTAAGTTGGCAAATTATCACGAAATTAACCGACTTTTAGGTAGTGTTAACTGGGCAGCTAAATTTCATTCAATTGACATAAATATAGCAATTAATCTGTTTTACAATAGTATTGACCAGATCGTTCACTTACATGTACCTCAATATCCCAGCTATTATAAAAAATACCCTCATTGGTTCTCTTCTTCTACAATAAAAGTGATTAAAGAAAAAATTAAATTTCACTGTCGATGGAAGAAATACCATAATAATTTAGATTACTAACATTCAAAATTTTACGAGGCAGATCAAAATTTTTAATAAATGAAGATTATAAAAAATACTTGACTACTGTAGAAACGAATATTATTCATAACTCTAAATATTTTTGGAAATTTGTAAAAAGCAAAAGAAAAGCAAATAATTTCCCTAATAACTTGCTCACTGCTCAGGGCCCTACAACCGACTTACAGAAAATTTGTGATATATTTTCAGATTATTTTTCTTCTGTTTTTGTAAGTAGCGATGCTAGTAACTTTGGTAATATGTATACTAACACACCACTGAATATTTCTAATTACACAATTACTCGTGAAACTATTGATAGAAAAATTGAAAATTTATCCAATAAAGGTCCGGGGCCAGATGAATTACCTACTGATTTTATTAAAAATTGTAAGGAATCGCTAATTGAGCCATTATTTTTGCTATTTAATAAATCTCTCAATTCAGGTCAATTTCCTGATACATGGAAAACAGCCTTTATTACACCAATTCATAAATCTGGAAGCAAGAATAAAGTTGAAAATTATAGACCTATTTCTAAATTAAACATCTTTAGTAAGGTGTTTGAAAGTATTATTTTTGATTTCCTTTATCATGACGTAAAAAACCTACTTAACATTGAACAGCATGGCTTCATGAAAAAACGTTCGGTAGATACAAATTTATTCCTATACGTTGAATACATACTCAAAAGTCTAAATGATATGCAAATCGTTGATTCTGTGTATACTGATTTCAGTAAGGTCTTCGACAAAATAAACCATTCCGTCCTTGTCTCAAAACTTTCTGAAGTAGGTATACATGGTAATTTATTAAGATGGTTCGACTCATATGTCAGAAATAGGTCTCAACAAGTAATTTTAGGTGCTCTTAAATCTAAGGCTGTGGTAACTACTTCAGGAGTACCTCAGGGGTCCCATTTAGGTCCTTTACTTTTTAATTTATATATAAATGACATCTCTAGTTGCTTTCAATTTGCTAAGTTTGTTATGTATGCCGATGATTTGAAAATATATCACTCAATTCCATGTACTTACGACAGAGTTCGATTGCAAGAAGACTTAGACAATTTATCCGACTACTGTGTGAGGAATAATTTGTTTTTAAATGTCTCAAAGTGTAATTATATACAATTTTCTCGCTGTAATTCAGACTTGAACTACAACACATATGAAGTTTCTAATAGCGTATTACACGCTGTAGATACAGTTAGGGATCTTGGTATTCTTTTAGACTCTAAATTACTTTTCGATCGGCATATTTGTAATATACCTAGAAAAGGTAATCAGCAGTTGGGCTTCATATATAGAACATGCTTCGAGCTTCAAAACCCTTTTACCGTTAGATCATTATATATGGCATACGTAAATAGTATATTAACGTTTGGTTCTACTATTTAGAACCCGCGTTATTCAGTCTATATTTCAAAATTAGAATCAGTCCAGAACAAGTTTATTTCATATTGTAAAAGAAAATTTTATGCCGGTGTGGATAGGCAACGTATTCGTTCTAATTCAAAGATAATTTCACTAGATCATGGTAGGCAAATTGCGGATGTACTGTTTATTCACAAAATCCTCAATAACAATATAGATTGCCGTGAACTTACAAATTTCATAACACTTCGTATTCCCAGCCACTCAACTAGAAACAATTATACCTTTATCACACATCAGGCACTCACCAATTATTTTCTAAATTCTCCTGCTCACAGAATAACAAATACTTACAATAAATTGTCCAGTATTGTTGAAATGGATATTTTCCACCACAGTGCAGGTTCGATTAAAAAACTACTGGAAGACTATTTTTTGCAAATTTAATTTTGTTTTATTACCTACTCTTGTTCTCTCTTTTTTTCTCTTTTCTTTGTATACTTGTATTTATTTTTATTTAATGTAGTTATATGATTGTATTTATATTTTCTTTTTTACCTAATTTGTAAAATTATTTGTAACTATTAGTGGATACTTCTATGGGTTTGTCCTGTTTGTATCCCAAATAAATAAAATAAAAAAAAAAAAATAATTGTCGTTCACTACCCATAAAACAAGCTAATATGTCATCTACATACCTATACCAATATAAAATATTTTTCGAAATATTACTTTCAAAGATCTTTCCTTCTAAATTGTCCATAAAAATGTTTGCTAAAATAGGTGATATAGGGCTTCCCATTGGTAAACCTTCATTTTTAATATAGATCTTATTGTCAAAAGTGGAATAATTCTGATTAATGCATACATCAAATAAATCAAGTATATCTTATATTATTCCTGGATTAATATTTTTATCTTCTAGTAATTTTCTTACAAGTATTAGACATTCTTTAGGAGGAATTTTAGTAAACATATTAGTTACATCGAACGAAATGAGTTTATAGTTATCTTGCAAGTGGATTGCTTTCAACTTTTTGATTAGTTCTATTGAATTTCTAATTGAATACTGAGATTCATATCCGTAAGTATTGAGTATATTGTTGAGCTTCTTTGCCAATATATTATTAGGAGCATTAACATAAGAGACTACAGGTCTAATTGGTTTCATTATTTTTTGTAATTTAACTGTTCCATATAATTGTGGACAATGAGGATTCTTATGTATGATAGACCTCCTTTCGTAATCATTTAAAAGATAATTTGAATTATTAACAATATCCCTTACATTATTAGAAAACTTTTTTATTGGGTCTGCTTTAAGAACTTTTACATCGCTGGATTCTATAAAGTTATATACTGTAGAATTGTAATTTTCAGTCGTCAAAATGACAGTTGTGTTCCCCTTATCAGATTTTGTAACTGTTAGGTTATTATCCTCTATCTTCTTTTTCATTGCATTTAAAACTGCAATGTCATTTCTTGTTTGACGTTTAACTTTTAACAATAGTAATATATCCTAAAAAGGAAACTATTCCGTTAGATAAAGTAAAATAATAATTTGTTATTTAATCGCTGACAAAAGGAAGTATATCAACGATATAAAATAACTCTCATTTTAGCAAATTAATATCAAAGAATCAGTACTGACCACAATATCAAAACATTGTATATCTTGAATACCTAACGATTTAAAACTTGTGCCATCATTTTATTTGTATAGAATATTTGAATTCGATTAATAGTTTCCTGACATTCAAAACATAATAACAACTGTATTGGTTAGTTGAGAAATTATTATTTACAACTAAATAATAATTCATTTGTGAATAGGTTAATATTTATAACAAATAAAACCAACTAACTATAGAGAAAGAGATCTTTCTTATCGACATTAGTTGATTCATACAGTGTGTTGCCCTCTCTATTCCTATAAGATAACCAGAAAATGCAGGTTTGTATTAGGTATTTAACTGTTTGTGAAGTTATTGGAACATAATAATCTGAGTGTTTATTATTTTAGTTACTAATTATATTACAGTTAAATTTATAAAGTAAAAGACGTATCCTCAACCACCATACTCCCTTGTTTATGGTTAAGAGTTTCATTCTTATAGACTGAGTATAGCTGGCTCACAATAATAAAACACAAAATTGAGACACTAATTTCATCTGGCGCTCTACAAATGAAATTATAAAATAATAAACCTTATAAACCTAAGTAGGATAATTAAAATTATAAAAAAATAAATACATATAACAATATAATATTGAGAGTAACTGAACATATGAAAATTTGGTTTAAAAAACATAAAAACTATTCATTGTCGGATGAATTTTCAATATTCGTTAAACACTTATTATATTTTATCTGTTTTTGACTGTGTTCTTCGCAAACAAACATTTTTCAAGTTTCACATCGCATTCACTCGATTTTTTCGTCTACCACAGATGTATCACCCACTTCTTATTTTAGTAGGCGGTTCTGTTGCACTATTTATTTCCGGTTCTACATCGACATGTTTTTTTAATTATTTTAATGTCTGAAGGTTAACTTTGGTATTGGAGGCGATTTTCAAAATGAGGTTCCATCAGCTGCAGTGAAAGCTGCTTTAGAAATAGCCTTCTTGGTAATGTTTCATTATCGCTTATATTATTGTAAATAATTTGGCTGTTAATTCCGGAAATACTAATAAGCTGGAAAAATATACATAAAGGACATCTCTTCGTTCTTCGAGATACTGAATAATTTCCATAAAGTTGATCTACTGTATCAACGCTGCTCTTAGTCATATTATAATCATGTATTAGTTCAGGTTTTCCTGTTTCATCATTTATTAAACTATCACCATGCATTGTAGAAATAAGAAGTACAGATTTATTTCTCTTCGGCACATATTATGCTATCATTACATCATTTTTAAACCCAATTACTGAAAAAACAACTTCCCTGTTTTTATTTGGAAGGAACTCTAATGGAGTTTCCTTTTTATTTTTTCGTAGAGTGCTCATGAATGTGATTTTCTTTTCATGAAGTAACGTCGCTAATAGATACCAACTGTACCAATTATCGCAGGTTAAATTTCTATTCATTCCTCTCACATTTTCAATAAGTCTAGTCACAATTGGGGAAGGTCCATTATTCGAAACATATGGACCGTTCGGTTGTCTTCTGCAGTATATTTCAATATTACTGTTATAAAATGTCTTTGCATCGCAAAGAGAAAAAAATTTGATGCCGTACTTGGCAGGTTTATTTGGAATGAACTGTACAAAACTGCATATGCCGCGAAATGGAATCAACATTCCATCAATCGTCATGTATTCAGTGAGGCAGTATTCCTTCTTACAGTTACTATTAAAATCTTCTAACAAATACCTTATGTGTGCTAGCTTATCTACTTTGCCACTTCCTTCTCGTGTGGTTTATTTCTTCTCAACCACACTTCTTGCTGCACCATTTAGGCCTGGAAGGTGCAGAATAATGTCATGACTTCTAGTACGACTTATAATTGGAGGCTGTGTTGACCACTCATAACTATTTTGCCGGTGGACATAGTTTTACGGTCTAGCAACGGTATCATTTTCGTCTGAACTACTTATTGATGTCGTTGGACTAGACGTGCGTAAGTCACAATCCCTCCACTCACTTGATGACTCACCGGTTACCATATTTTAATAATCTTCATTTTCAATGCTATATTCATGATACGAATCGTGGTAACTATTGATGGTAGGCGCATCACTGATATCACCATCATCATCATCGTTCAGAAACAAGTTTTTTACTTCTGTTGATGAATACTGTTTAGCACAAATAACAACGTAAGTCATTTTGCACTAAAATCCCGCAAAAACGCACTTTATTTCAAATAAAAACTTGATTGGTATCGTTCGGTCCGCGTTGACCCGAAGACGCACAACAATGAAGATGCAGTGATTGTTTTGAACTGACACCTGGTGTGTCGAGAGATACACACATCCGCTGAGATGTCACGAACTCACCTCTCATTAAACGTAAAAATACGAACTGTGTGTTAAATATTTGAGGCGCCGGGTCAAATATGTAACAATTCCTCCTTCAACTGAACTGTTTATTAATAAAAAAAACGCTGTCACCAGTCTAATAAATGCTGTCACCACTTGTAATAAAATCCAACCTTTCTACGGTATATTGATCCTGACCTTAGTGTAGTGCAGCTGGGCGTGTAAGGCAAATCCTGTCCGACTTGAGCTGGGAACGCCTGGTCTTAAAACGGTTTGATCTCCTTCGCCAGGACAAGATTTTTCTCCCGGTTCGGCCTCGTATCCAAGGTTGGTACACACTCGAGGGGGAAATTCGGGGTAGGGATGATAAATAAAATATGGTGGAACCACAAAGTTGTATATAAAAAAAATATAATAAAACTTTCTCTGTATGTATATGTATATATAAAATAAAAACCCAATATCAAACAAATTATCAAAGTCCCCAGTATAAAACTACCTATACACTTACCCATAAATTGTAAATTCTAAACCTACTCCTGTATAACATATAACTGCCAAAAAAAAAGATTATTATGATATAACCCTCGCCTTGAACTAAAACAAACAAATTAACCACTTATCGCTTTAGTATTTCAAGGTGCATGAGGGGCGTATGTTTTAATCCTTAGTTCGATATTCTCCTGTCTCGAGGCGTACAAGAACGAAATTATAGTTATTTACTTTCAACCGAAATGTTATGCTAGACTACGGTGGTTTTGCACCATTGACCTTGATAAAATATGAAAGTAAAATCGTAACAAAATACTGCTGATCTAAGAACAATAAAATATTTATCGACACTCGCGTTTCAAGGCGTAAGTTTTGAGTTGCAAAATTCCAAGTCTTAGAATCACCTACAATGTTTATTTATTTTACTAAATCTGAAAGAAATTTCTGATCACGTCTGAACAAAAGAAAACAATTTTAAATTATTTATCGGAACAAGTTCGCTGAAACATAAAAAAAAGGAAAATCATACGCTCCGGCCCTTTTGATACCAAGTACAAATTAACCTTGCGTTAACTCTTATTTCTGTCCTACCTACGAGGTGGAAGCGAATTATGTGGCGCAACAAAATAATAACTAACTAATTAGAAAAACCTAACTCCTGTCAGCTTGGCGATACTCTGCGAAATCTGATTATATCATCACACACGGTAAGTTTTTTATATTACAGATCGAGCTGTGCCCGAAATTTTGAGCCTGGACATTCAATATTTAACTGAAAACGGCCAAGTGTGTCTAGTCCCCGTGAAAGAACAGACAATGGAATAAATATATTTGTTATCGCTACTCCCTATGTATAACAGTGAATTTATAATTACCAAGTTCAGAACCAGCGCAAAATAATAAACGAATAAATGTCTCATAAAAAAAGTTTTAATCTCCATTTGTTCAAAAACTTACGGCGTTGGAAAACTTCCTTTCTCTGGCCTTGCTACTGCTTATTCTTCGCTATCTTTTTAGCCACCACGGGTAGTGCCCGTAACCGGTATCGTGCTATGTTGAAAAACTTAGCGTAGAGGGCGATTCTTGTCATTTTGTGTCACGAAGGGGGACAGTGTTCACCGTCAAGGATATCTAAGTATCCCTATTACACCCTGACACAACGGAGAGAACTTTGCCTCTTAAACCGCTAACACTAAAAAGAACTGCCACTCGTTACCGTGACAGGGAAAGTTCTTTTCTCTTCGCGTATTCGCCCCGACACTGTCTGTCTCGCCGACACTGTCTGTCTTCTGCCGCTCTCTGTACTTGGTTTTTACTATCCCCCCGAATTAGATTTGGGTTTTTTTTTGTTGAATTGCAAAATCAAAATATTTGTTTTGAAGCGTCATAAAATTTACGTTATTAAATAGTTGTATACAAAACAATTATTTCATTTTGACCTAGTAAAATGTTTTATTTGTTTCAAAGCTGTTTTAGTTTCGTATCATTATTCTAAACAAAATGTGGGTCGCATTCTACTTTTTATTTTTATTTGAAATAAAATATGTTTTACCGTGTGTTCTGAAATTTACTACATTAAATTGGTCTCTTTGGTATTCGTATTTATTACAAATATAACCCGACGATACCAGTTAAGAGTTAAAAGCTGTTCTTGCTTAGCTTGTAGTGTTTCCAAAAATTTAGAAAAATGACACTGGCTTTGAGAGAACCTATTTATCTGAATAATTTAGAAATATTGTCAAATTATTTATTTGAATGGAATAAATGGAAACCAGGAAAATAATAGTTGAATTTTGTAGAGTACGTGAAATATCTGAATTAGTTTGTTAACCCTTAACTGTGCATATGGAGTCCACGTGGACCCTACGGCTACAAAACTCATGTTTCCAGAATCTACGGAAAATTTGGACTTTAATTTAGTAATTAGCAGAAATTTATTTTGGACGAACTACTAAATTTATCGCTTGAAGAGTTGGAATTAGTGATCATAACTCAGCAAATCCAGATGAAGCAACTTTAACTGCTGTATTCGAAAATAGAATTATTAAAAGTGGTCCGAAAACACATTCGCGTTCTCAGTCCAAAAAAGAACTTAGTTACCATAATAATTACCTTTTTCCCATTGTACTACTTTTTACGTCGTTTTATAGTGTTGTGTTTTAATGACTAGTACCTAATTGTTTCATATTTTTTATTCAAATTTACACACACTCACAGCTATTTTATTTTATTTTTTCCTTAGAAATTATTAACAATGTATATTTATTTTAACAATGTAATTTAGTACTGTTCAATTGTTTATTATTAATTGGTGAGTGTCTAAATGGATCCTTATATTCAGCATTTTCAAATAAATTCAATTACAACTTTCACTATAAATACTGCTGATGAATGTTCACAAATACTAAATATTAATAATAGAAGTAGCACTTTTCAAATTCTGCATATGAATATACGTAGTATCAATAAAAATTTTGATGAATTTTTGGTACTACTACAAAATTTAAACAGAGAATTTGATTGTATAGTTTTAAGTGAGACTTGGAAAATGATGGAACCGAGCATTTTTGACATAAATGAGTATGAATTGATCTATAATGAAAGTCATTTCAACCAAAATGATGGAGTGATTGTTTATGTTGATTCTTCTCTCAATTTCACGTTTGATATATTACCATTGCACAATAATATCAATGCATTAAAGATTAAACTTACATCAAATATCTATGGTTCCGTTGTTGTTAAGGCATTTCATAAGTCACCAACTATAAACATAAATTCCTAGAGCGGTACGGAAATAATGAAAACGAGATAAAACTTTTTTTGGGTGACTTGAATATTAATTTACCAGAGCCACATGATAGACATACAGCCGAGTACCGAAATATTCGAATGAATTTGGGTATAAATCTACCATCAATGACTCAACACGGGTCCATGGTAATAGTGAAAGCTGTTTAGATCACATATTCCTAAAGACGAATATAAACAATTACGATAACATCTTGCCCTTGGTGTTAAAAACAGCTATAACTGACCATTTTGCAACCATCTTGCAAATTGGTTATGAAAATAATACTGTACATGAAATGGGTAACAGTAGATATATCAGATTCATCAATGAAAATGAATTAATAAATTCATTACAGCACCTTTGTTGGGATTCAGTGTACGCTGCTGATAATCCAGATAATGCAACAAACGAATTTATAACTATTGTTACAAACGTGTCAAACCAATGCACTGAACGAAGACAACTGTTCAGAAAACGCGATAAATTAGCTCCCTGGTTAACTACGGCCCTACTTAATCCGATAAATAAAAAGAACATGATGTATAAAGAATGTCAAAAGAATATAAATAACATCACTATGAAAAATGACTACAAGTTATTTAGAAATAAGCTGAATACACTAATTGTTAAAGCAAAATCAAAATATTATCAGCAACTAATTAATAAAAATTCGAGCACCACAAAAAACTTATAGAACGTAGTTCAACAATCAACAAATTTGAAAAAGAAGAAAAAGCCCATCAACAGCATTACTGGCGTAGATTCTGACGGGTTGCTTGTGAATGACATTGATGTAGCTAACGAGTTCAATAACCACTTCACTTACGTAGGCAAAATTTAGCTAACAAAATTCCAAAAGATAAAAATCATAAAATTAAACAGCCATCTACTTTGAACTCGTTTGTGTTTGCGCGAGCTAATGAAAACGAAGGTCTGGAAGTGATATTAAATTTGAAAAATGGGAAATCAGTTGGTTGTGATAACATAGAAGCTGAAACGATTAAATTAATTCGATATCATATAGTACAACCTTCAACTTATCTCTTCAACAATTTAATTCAAAGCGGTGTGTTTCCCATGGCCTTTAAGAATACTGTGGTGACCCCAATATATAAAAAAGGAAGTAAATCAGACGTCAATAACTACCGACCAATATCACTTATAACACATTTTGCTAAAATATTCGAGAAATTGATTATTGCAAGACTTCTTAGTTACCTAAATAAATACAAACTTCTATCAAATCAACAATTTGGTTTCAGACAAAGTAAATCTACCCATGACGCTGTAATCGAATTAACATCTAAAATAACCGAGTCACTTAGTGGAGATAAGCGGTGTTTGTGTATATTTATAGACCTAACAAAAGCCTTCGATACAATGAGTCACCCTTTATTATTATAAAAATTGGAGGATATAGGAATCTGAAACGATTCCCTAAAATGTTTTGAAAATTATCTAACTAATAGACATCAATTTGTAAGGGTGAATGATGTGAAGGGCTGTGACAGACTGATCGACTTTGGTGTACTTCAACGTACCGTTATAGGCCCAACGTTGTTTAATATATATATATATATATATATATATATATATATATATATATATATATATATATATATATATATATATTGACCTTGGCGGTGTCTGTCTATATACCTTACAGTTTGCGGATGATCAAGTCTTAATAGCAAATGACAAAGATGATTTAGAATATATGACACGTAAACTGCAGGAAGAATACGAAAAATGGGGTTTGCAACTTAATACCCAAAAAACTAAATATTTACCTATAGCACAAGAGAAGATGAACATAGAACTGGAAAAGGAGGAAATTGAGGCTTGCGATGAATATACATATTTAGGTGTAACTTTCGACATAACAGGGAAGGACGACCAAGAAATAAATAAACGTATCACACAAGCTAGACGGATAATTGGGTGTTTAAATGGGATATTTTGGAGTAAGGAAATCGGAAAACATAGAAAATATAATATCTACGAAACCCTCATAAAGAGCAGCCTATTATATGGGTCAGAAACGTGGCGAATAACAGAAAACAACAAAAGACGATTAGAAGCTGTAGAAATGGATGTATTCAGAAGATCGTTTGGAATCAGCAGAAGACAAAGAATACGAAATGAGGACGTACGTATCCAAATGGGGATAGAAGGCTCCTTAATAACGGACATCGAGAGAAAACAATTAGTGTGGTACGGGCATGTTCAGAGGATGGAAGAGAAAAGACTTCTCAAGAAAGTAATGAACTGGATGCCGCCTAATCGTCGAAAACGCGGAAGACCTAGGAAAACATGGAAAGAAGGAATAGCGAAGGCGATGAGCTCACGAGACCTGAGAGAGGGCCAATGGGACGATAGGAAGAGATGGAAGTTAGACATCGGACAACGTCGAAAGACGTTTTAAAACCGATATATATATATATATATATATATATATATATATATATATATATATATATATATATATATATGTAATATGTTAGATGATACGGGAGTAAATAACGCACAATTTGATTGATCTAAATATAGAAAAGTTTAATGTTATTATAAAATTAAAACACTCAAATTAATTGAGATCAAATATTTACACATTATGAATTATAATCTACTAACCTAAAAATAGAAAAATCGACAATTGAAGGTTTTTTACTTCCAATATTTTAGTAGGTCGACACTGTATTACTTTTATGAAGTTTGCTATTAGATTCTTCAAATAAATCACTTCACGAGCAGGTTTAAATTATGTATCGCCAATGTGCTATCTGTCACTGTCACCCTTCGTGTGCTACGTCATACTTGTTAGCCGGCGTTCATATACTCGTTTATTGGGCTACGTACACCATACAGTATACAAAGCTTACATCTCCCCCCCTCAAAAGTGCAAATTTGCTGGGGTAAATTTGACTAATCAAACTGGGGAATGAGTTTTGTCACATGGTACAATCCCAAGGACTTTTTATTCTTTCCAGTGTCGATTCTACATAGTGAATCTGATATCATTTCTTCTATCTCAAAAGGACCAATTCTAATTTCATCCATTTTAGATCTGTTCAACTTATTACAGTCCATTATGTAAACCATATCACCTTTTTGAAACTTGTGATCTATTCTATTTTTGTCATAAATGGCCTTGTGAAATTCATGTGATTTTTTTGATCTGAGAAATGCTGTATGCCGGTCTTTTTCCAACTCTCCGGGTTCCATTTGTTTTCTTTTTAGGTCCATTGGTAGTACATCGGTTGGTTCTCCACTTAACAGATATAGAGGCGAATAACCTGTCACTGTGTGGTTTGTTGAGTTGTAGGCTTTCACACAATCCATTGCCACAGTTGTCCAAGCTGTTCTTTTTTCTTTGCTATTCATGGTACATCTAATCCTATTTACCAGCGTCTGGTTCAACCTCTCATTATGACCATTTGAAAAAGGAGCATCCACTGCAGTAAAAATTAAATTAACAGAGTGGACCTTCAAATATTTTTTAAACTCTTTTGAATTCAATGCTGGATATTGATCGGAGAGCAATATCTCAACTTCATTGTCCTTGATCACTTGATCTACTAGTTTTATAAAATCCTTAGTCAGTTGTGTCTTCGAGCATGAAATGTAAGCATAACGTGTGAAATGATCCACTAACAAGTGTAGATACTTTTTTGAAGACCTGTTGCCACCGAATCCTCCTACTGTGTCTATGGACATGATTTGGAAAGGTTTTTCTACCCTGTCCTAATTGTGACATAAGTCCATAATTTCTATTTAATCGTGATTTGTTTTTTATACAAACTTCACATTGACGGCAAATCAACTATATATTATCCAGTAGGTATGGGGCTGTGTAGAAAGGTCTTATTTCTGACTCGATCTGATTTATTCCTACATGACAGAAATGCTCGTGCACCTTTTTTACTAATATCTTACTGTAGTCTTCGGTCAAAACGATTTTTTTTTTCTTGTTGTTCCTTTTGTAATATATACCATCTTCTGTAATAAAATTATGTTTGTTCTTTATGTTTGAATTTTTGTTCTGGTCCGCCAATATTTCCTCAATCGTAACAATATTTACTGTTTTTAAGTTATCTTCTTCGTTTTCGTGGCTTTCATATACAGGATTTCTGCTTAAGCAGTCCGCTTCTGTATTGTTCCTACCTGGGTTGTATTTTATCACAAAGTTGTATTCTGATAGGTAATGAGTCATGTCTCCCAATTCATCATCTGTTATGTTTTTTATGTTTAAATTTTCTAGCGGCTTGTGGTTCGTATAAATTGTGAATGAGTTTCCTATTAGCCAGTGTTGCCAAAATTTTAAACTTTCTTTTATGGCTAAGCATTCTAAAAAAATAGCTTTCTTCTTTTTTTGTGATTCATTCAACTTCTTTGAAAAGTACGCCACTTGTTTGATTTCTCCATATTTTTGTGTTTGTTTTAGTATTGCACCAATTCATTTTATACTTGCATCAGTGTATATAAAAGTTGGCGCCTCTCGGTCGAAAATAGCCAGAATTGGGGCAGAGCATAAATTATTTTTTATTGTTTGGAAAGCTGTTTCACAATCAGCTGACCAATCGGAATTGACATTTTTTCTAAGTAAATTGTGTATGGGGTCAAGCGTTATTGTAGCATTAGGAATGTATTTATTATAAAAATTTACTTTACCTAGAAATTGTCTTATTTCTTTCTTGTTTTGCAGATAGAAAACCAAATGGTAGAACAAATTCAAGAATTAGAGAGAGGGATAGAAGCTGAAGGTATTAAACAAAATGCAGATATAACGAAAGAAATGGAGTATATCAAATTCAGGGAACAAATAATCGAAGAAATTATGCAGAATTATCAACAGAATGCGCAGCAGAAATTTAAGGACTTGGATACAAAGGTACAAAAACAAACAGGAACATGTGAGGAGAGGAACGAGAACATTGGTCAAATAGTTAACAAAGAATTAGAAGAAATGAACAGAAAATTGCAGGAGAGTATGGAAGAAATGGAATTTAACGTTATGAGAAATGGAGGTGGAATAATATACAGTGGGAACATGGATATCGGAGTAAAATTAGATGGAAATATGAACACCGTTCATCCAAAGGTATTTATAAAGATGATAAAAAGCAATCTTTAGGGAATGAGAGACACAATGGAAAAGAAAATTATCATTAGAAGGATGTTATCTGGGCATACCCTATTATGGTTCTGTAACAAGGAGGAAAGCATAAATGATTTAGAAGAATTTGAGAACCAATTCATGACCTATTTCTGGGGTGAGATTCATCAGGCTAATTTCAGAGAAAGGTTGTACTTCGGGAAATTTGATAACAATAGGAATAGAAATTTGAATGCATATGCTATGCAACTATATAACATGGCGCAATACTTGGAACCTGTTATGAAGGAGGAGGAACTAGTTTTATATGTCGGAAGACATTTTAATTCAGAAGTGTCTGAAACAATAGCACTCCATAATATAAAAACCGTTGACAACTTATCGAGATATTTGCAGAGAGTTGAAAGGAGTGTACAAAATGGAAGTGGTATTCACAGATACCAACAAGGAAATGGAAATATGAGAAATGATATACGAAGAGAGAATGGAAATGGAAATATGAGAAATTATACACGAAGGGAAAATGGAAATGGTAATTTCAGAACAGATTATTATGAAGGAAATGGAAATAGAAGTTATGGAAACAGGAACTTTGAAGATAGACGATACCCAGGAAATGGGGAACAATATAGAAATAGAGAAAGGAATAATGGGAACAGATATCCGGAGAACCATAGGAATCAGAACAATTTCGAAAGAAGAAATCACTATGGTAATAATAATAATGATAGAGGAAGAAATTGGCGACATGGCAGAGAAAACCAAAATAATCAAGAGCGAAGCAGAAACAGGGATGACGATAATAGAAGACAAGTAAACATGGTCAGACAGGAGATACAGGTGGAAGAATGTATTCCTGGACAGAACAATATAGCAAATTTTGCTTAGATCGTCCTTACGTGCATAATATGATCTATTCATCGCGATATGAACATCCTCGAGAATTTATTGTAGATCATGAAAATAATAGTCAAAAAGTAGAAAAACCTAATTCAATATTTATCCAGGGTAGACAACAAAACATTTTTTGTAGAATTTTAATAGATACGGGTTCAGAGGTAACATTAATTGAACAGGATATTGTAGATAATTTAAATAAGGATGATATTATGATGATAAATACAAATAAACTATCATTAGTAGGGGCGAATGATAAAAATTTATATTATACAAATAGTACCATAATAACAAATTTTTATTTGGGAAATATAGCATATAAAATACAATTATTAGTAGTCAAGAATTTAAAATATGACGTAATTTTGGGAAATCATGAATTGAGCAATCACAAGATGATAATTGATTATAAACAGGGGTACATGGTATGTGAAGGTAATGTAATAACTTTTGATAAGAAGGAAGAACAAGAGGTAGAGAAAATACAACGTCAAATATACGAAATAGAAATTTTGGAAGATCTACAAGAACAATTTTGTCCCATACAACATAGAAGAGAGATCAATGAATTATTGAAAAAGCATGGGAGACTCTTCAACAAAGAAGTATGTATAGCAGCAAAATATATACACAAGTTGGAAATGAATAAGAATATTAGTAACTTCAAGATAAAAACCTATCCCATTCCTTATAAGCTGAAAAATGAAGTATACCAGGAGTTAGAAAAGATGGTACAACATGGTATTATAGAAAGATCCAACTCTCCATATATAAGTGCAATTACATGTGTCCGTAAAAAGTCAGGTGAGATTAGATTATGTCTGGATGCCAGAAATATCAACTCTTATACTAAAAAACAATATGAGAGTCCTTTGAATGTAGAGGGGATATTCGGTAGGATTACAAGAGCTCACATATTCACGAAACTGGATTTAAAACATAGTTTCTGGTTGATTCCATTGGACAAAAGAAGTCGTCCATATACAGCATTCATGATTGATGGTGTAGTATACCTATTTTGTGTTGTTCCATTTGGTTTACAGAGTTCGTGTGCAGCTTTGGTAAGAACACTTCACACTGTTCTTAACCAATATGAACATTTCACATTGCATTATATAGATGACATCTTAATGTATTTAGAAAATGAAGAACAACACCACGAACATTTGAAGACTTGGAAAGAGTAGGATTAACATTGAAACATGGGAAAATTTCAATTTTACCAAAAGGAAGTGCAATATTTGGGATAAATTTTGAATTCTCCTGGAGTGAGAATGAACCCTGAACGAATTAGAACCATAAGGGAATATCAGACACCGACTAATCTTAAAACTCTTCGAGGATTTTTGGGAATTCTCAACTACTTCAAACGGTTGATAACAGACCTCAGTAATTAAGAAATTCCGCTAATTGAATTACTCAAGAAGGAAACGAAATGGAAATAGCATGCTAGGAGAGAACAAGCTTTCCAAGAACTGAAGGAAATATTTTCACAAAATTTGCAGGTTTATCATCCTCAATATGACAAGCCATTTATTTTAAGAACAGATGCATCCATAGATAGGTTAGAAGGAGTTTTATTGCAAGAACAAGAGGAAGAAGAAGTACCAATCAGTTTTATCTACCGAGTAACTAAGAACTTTGGAAAAAAATATTCAGTTACTGAATTGGAGATGGCAAAAATTGTATTTTGTATAACTAAATTACGTTTTCATCTATTAGGAGCAAAATTTTATTTGGAAACAGACCATTCAGCTTCAACAGTAATGTTTAAAAACCGTTATGCCAATAATAGGATAGGTCGATGGATTCTTCTATTACAAGAGTAAGAATTTGAAAGTAAATTTATTCCTGGGAAAACTAACATAGTAGCGGATGCTCTTAGCCGTGAAACAGAAATGAAGAGGAATGATCAACACTACCAAATTGGCATCAATAGGTTGCAGAAAACTGAAGGTTTGTTTACTTTGGAAAAAATAATGGAGGATCAGAGAAGTTTACAAGCATCTTGTAAAAGGGGAGCATTTCAAAACGAGGGATTTTGATATAAGAAAATGGAAGATAGAGAAATTTATTTAATAACATCAGAATATGCTAAAGAAATTCTTAGACAACTACATGAGGAATATGGACATATAGGATCTCGGAAACAATGGATGCTGTTAAGAGAAAATTACAACGCAAAGAAGGACATATCATAAGTGAAAGAAATCTGTGAAACTTGTAAAATTTGCCAGTTGGCGAAGAAAACGAATTATCATAATATTAGTGGACCAAAACCTATAATAGTTACTGAAGAATGTCCACAATTCATTTTGAAAGGAATACCCCCAGAACGTTATTGGAATATACAGAGAGAATGGGATATGTCTCAAGTTTCAAATAAAGTAAGCAAGAATTTAAAAAGAAGTGTTATGAGATATATTAAAAGAAAAGGGAACAAGAATAAAAAGAAGATTAGGTTTGAAAAAGGAGATTTGGTCCCAGTAGGATCTTTAATAACACCAAAGAAAGGTGAAAATCAATGTAAGAAGTTATTATCACCTTTTGAAGGGCCATATGTAGTTGACAATAGTGATGCTCAAAACAGTTATCGGTTATTCTATCCAGGTACACAATTAGAAAGGGGAGTGTTCAATGTAGAACATGTATATAAATATTATGAATAGATGATGTTATGTTACGAACGAGATTTTAAAGGAAAATAATAGTCATAAGTATAATTTTAAATTCAATATTATATTAGTGTACAAAGATGAACTAGATAGTAGATAAGGTTTTGTTTCCATTTGGCAGATGGTGATCCAATAAGATTCTTCACTTTTGTTTCTTCAGAACCTAAAAAAAGATAAAATTAAAAATAAATAAATACAATATAATATAAAGAAAATTTTATTAGGTAAAACGTATTATGGAAACAGCTTAGAATATAAAGAAATGGAAATATGAATATGGCAAATCAATATATAACAAATATAGAAAAACAATTTATAAGAAATACTTTATAAATGAGGAAAATATAAAGATATAAGATAGAGGGGATAAACATAAGAATAACTTAAGTATCAAATACAATTTCAAATCTTTCAAAATGAGAAAATAAAACGCAAATAATAAAAGGATAGGAAACGAGAATAATGAGTATTGAAATGAAACATGATATGGGGAGTATATAAAGAAATAAAATATAATGAAATTATAGGAAATATAAGTTGATATATAAGCGGATGTTAGTATGAATATGATAGTAGAGAAGTATTAGAAGGAGTAATATTATGAATATTTAAATTGACATTGATAAGAATCTAATATATTTTGGGAAAGAATAATTTGACAGGTGTTGTAGGAATTGTAATAGGAAGTATGTGAGTATTTATTTGAGAATTGAATATAAAGTCAAGGAAATATGAGATTATGCTATAAAGTTATAAATATTTAAATAAGGATATAAAAATCATTACAAAGAAGAAAACTGAAATTTAAATAGCTCTCAATGGTATTGATATTATTTAAATTTAAATTTGAGGGAATTGAACCATATATCTTATATATTAAAGAGTATCAGCTGTTTGAGAATATTTTGCTTAGTATTTGAAATTGATTGAAACTATGTAGTTAAAAACACATTAAGGAAAACACAATCATAAGTAAAAATGCATATAAAATCAGAATATATTAAATCATTTGTTTACAATAATTAAAAAAGCAACAATAAATATAAAGAAATCACCTTAATAATTGTCTAAAATTTGAAAATGCTTAACAAGTATAGTGGAGAAAATGAAATCTGCCCAATATGGATGTTTAGTTGTCAAGAAGAAATCAGCTGTTTCATCTGATATTAAACGAGTTGTAGTTATCTAATTTAATATAAGTATTAGTTGAAACAGTAATAATATAAATCAATTTCATATTTAGTATAAAGAATTAGATAAGTTTAAAAGATAAAAATATCAATGACATGAAGATAATTTATATGTCACAATGTATATGAAATTTATGAAATCAAAGAACAAAAAATGATGATGAATTTAAAGAAATATTTGCTGCTAGAGAATTTGAATAATATAAAAAACCAAAGCAAAAGATATTTTAAAGAATTTATGTTCACAAATACAAATATTATTTTCAAATTGTCATATATATGTCAAAACAAAACTAGACATTGCCATATCGACATATAACAAGGAATTTCACTATCTGTAAAAGACTTGTTCTATTGAAATTCGTTGAATAGTAAAAGAAAACAGATACTTTTCAAGTGAAATTTACATTTATATATGTTCCCAAAAACTTCATAAAGTGTAGCAATTGTAAATATAGTTCGACAGCTCCAGAAATAATGTGATTGGTGGAAAAATGACAGGACAAATTTTGATCAACTGAAAATTAACAAAAACTTTATTATCCAGAATCCAGACATCAGGTCAGTGCTTCTTTAGATATTATTGGCCAACAATAAGAATAATAACTCTTGAGTATAAATTCAGTGACTATTTCCATGTATATATATAAGAATTCTTGCGTCTACATGATCGATCTATAAAAAAGAAAAAGGACTTTATGTAGTTTATTCACTAGACAAAATCTAAATATTATTTAAAAAGGCCTATTCTGTAATATAATAATGCTTGTACTTACGTATTTTCAAATCATTTAAGAAAAACGCATCTCAATCCATTCATATAATATTTCCATTTGTATATATAGTTTTGTAACCTATTTCTTCCGAACAATTTATTTAGTGTATGTATATAATTTCTAACGTAAATTCTTTTATGCAAATCCATCAACATTATTGTAACGACAACGATGCTATGTATCTGATATTCACGCAGATGCAGAGCGTCGTAAGAAACGTTCGTTCCGTCTCGTTTGATTTTAGTTGGGCATGCGCATAAGATGGTGTATATCATTTCCATTTCATAGGCGTAACTATTTTATAAATATTTAAATAAAAATTTCATTATAAAATTAAATTATTGAAAGTATTGTGTTTTTGTGTTTCTTTTTATTTTGAATGAGCAAAATATATCCAAACAAAGCCAGAACTCAAAGAGTAGAAAAAGTCTCATGCTCCCGAACGAATATAATAATATAATACAATTATAATTATAATATAAAAATTAATTACTGAAATAGCCACACAAAATCTAACAAATCTAATAAATATCTATCTAATTAAAATTAAAATAATAAATCTAATAATATATATATATATATATATATATATATATATATATATATATATATATAAACGATTTATTTTCGTTCGGAAAGAACGATAATATTATTGGTTCCGCAGATTATACTGCTATATTCTATAAAGCAGATAACTGGGAAGATTTAGAAAGGATGGCCGAAACCGATTTTTCTAAAATAAAAAAATGGTTAGATTTCAAATTATTAACAGTTAATACAGTGAAAACCAATTACCTACCTTTCAGTTGCAATAAATTCGGAATGCCTTTATTTCATGAGTTAATAATAAATACTGAATCGGATACATACCGAATATTGCATGAAAAGAAAATCAAATATTTAGGAATTATATTAGACCCGCATTTGAAATGAGATGCGCATTTAACATATGTAGTTAACAAATTGCGTACTATACTATGGACATTTAGAAAACTCAAGGACATTCTATTATCAAACTACTTACGAACTCTTTACTATTCGTTGATGGAAGGTCACTTACGTTCTGGAATTACTGTGTGGGGCTCTGCTTTAAAGACTCATTTGCACAAACTCGAGGTAACACAACGAAGATTTATAAAATTAATATATTCAGAAAGCAGGAGATCCCCAGTAACCAATTATATACAGACGCAAAAATGCTGGATCTCAGACAACTGTATTCCTTATCCGTATGTATTAGATACCACACACATAAACACTGTAGTAAGTTACCTACTCATTCGTACGATACAAGACAAGGTCAGTATTTTGTGGTTCCCTTCATGACAAAAACAGTTTCTCAAAGGTCTTACTCTTATTCGGTCCCTAAGTTATACAAAACAATTCCACTTGAAAAAAATATTGAACATTCATAGGTTTAAAAAACATCTTAAGCAGTATATTATCGGCAATAATCGTGTTAATATAAGGAGTTATTTTGAAACTTAGTTTTATTTGGACATGCTTAAAAAAAGTTGATTCGTTTATCTGTTTTAGTATTGGCACTCACCCTGTTTTCTATATTAATTTTTTTAGATATTAGTGTTTTTTTATTTTATTATATATTCTCTTAATATGTTTTGTATACCGCAACAAGTGTTAGTACACTTTTCGGTTCTCCGCTCTATTCAACAAATTAAAAAATGTAATATGTATCCATATTTACCTGTGAATGAAGCGTATTATTATTATTCATCGGTTCTGTAGAATAATAAGAAAACATATTTTCCACTATGCCGACACTTCGGATTTATTTGAGTCCTTTATCAAGGATACAAAGATATACATGCAAATGGTGATTATGACTATTAAATACTCAATAATAACATTGAAACTTCAAAAACTTTCATAAAACTTTAAAACCTTAAAAACTCCAAAATCTTAAAAAACTTATACTCATGAAAAACTGAAAAATCTCACACATTATTGTCTCTAAGAAACATCATCAAATAAAATGAAATCTAAATTGCTGACAAGTTTCTCAAGGTGTCACTATTACTTAGTGAGGCTTTTTCCGTCGAACAGAAATGATTTATTTCATTTTCAAATTAATTAAAAAATAGACGAGAAAACATGAAAATCTGGCATGTTATATAAAAATACCAAAGTAATGCACAATCTTCAAACATAGCTAATAACTTATTTTCCTTTTTGTTGAGATACTACAGGGTGTTTCATAGTTTGGTGGTTCCAAATATACATGGTTAATTGGTCTAACATAATTATTAACAGAGATACAGGGTGTTTTATTCATTTAATACATTGCTTTTGAAGGCAATAACTTTAGAACCACCCTATATATTTCTTTCATTTTTGGTAAGGATAATATTGCATTAATAACACAATAAGATAGTACAATGAAAATAATTATTATCCAGGTCTGGTTTAAGGAAAATTTGCAAAATTCGATAATCTCCAAAACAACACCCTGTATATCAGAATTTTTATTATCTAATAGAAAAAAATAGAGCGGCACCAAAATATTTTTCGAAGTGCACATCCCGTTTTACTGCTTAACTTTTGATGTCTAGAGTTATTTAAAAGTATCATTGACACTTTCGTACGTAATAACTTTAGAACCACCCTATAGATTTCTTTCATTTTTGGTAGGTGTAAGTTACATAAGCATCAAAATCTCATCATGTAACAAGAACAGTTATAATCCAGGTTAGGGATAATAAAAAAAATATTTTATTAATATTTTGATAAATCAATAGTTTATTCCAAAGAACAGAAAAAATTGAATTACACGGAATGTCTAATTATTTATAATAATTGTTCGAAATGTCCACCATTTTGTTCGATGTATTTACGTGCTCTTTTTAAGATGTTTTGTGCTGCTCATCTTATCATTAATGGATTTGCCCTGATTTCCTCGCATCATCAATTCTTTGATTAAGATCTTCTAAACTGTTTATCTCAGTAGAGTATACTTTGGCTTTCAGATATCTTCAAATCTGATAGTCCACTGGGTTAAAAACCGGCGACCGGCAAGGCCAATTATTGGGTCCGCCCCTCCCTCTCCACATGTTTCTAAGATTATCGCCTAGAAAATTTCGCACATTTACCCTAAAATGAGGCGATGTATCATCGTCTGGAAATACATTCCTCCAATTTCCTCATTTTCAATTTCCACGTGTTTCTAAGATTATCGCCTAGAAAATTTCGCACATTTACCCTAAAATGAGGCGATGCATCATCGTCTGGAAATACATTCCTCCAATTTCCTCATTTTCTAATAGCACTGGTAACATATTTTGCAAAAAAGCAAAATAGTCGTCCCCTGTTAATGTACGGGGTAGGACATATGGTCCAATGAGGTAATTATTTAAAACTCCACACCAAAGGTTAACCGAAAACCTATACTGCGAATGTGTTTGTCTTGTAGCAAAAGGATTTTCATAATCCCAAACATGGAAATTTCGTAGATTGTAAACCCCATCCCTTGTAAATGTGGCCTCATCAGTGAATAGGAACCTGCTAACTATTCTTCTCCTTCTAAGTATTCACCAACTGAAGTCTAATCGCGGTTCCAAATCACGTGGTTCTAGTCTTTGAACCTGTTGAAGATGATAAGGGTAGAAGCTAAATTGTTTTAATCTCCTACAAGCGGTAGTATGGGGTACATTTAATGCGTGGCCAATCCTTCTTGTACTGATTGTTGGGTTGTTGTCAACCATATCTGGAACAAAATGAAATTGTGGAGCTGGAGGAGACTAATTTAGTATCACATATTATTGTATTAATGTAATGAACAAAAGGGAAATTTCTAATCGCCTCTTAGTATTAGTATCTATTAAATGAAATTTAATATCTTTACTTTACCTAGTATATAATCTTCAACATTCAAGTGTTGTCTTTCACCATGATCATTGGTTGTGGCTGTAGGAAATCTACCATGTTGCCGAATGTTATCAAATACTCTCGCAAATGTCTGGTAATAAGGAGTGCGACGATTAGGAAAGCGTCTTTCAGATTCCCTTACTGCTTCTCTACCATTTCCGTTACAAAAGCCATACACAAATAGTATGTCTGCATATTCTACATTTGTAAATTTATGAGGTATAATTATTATTCAAAATGATCTAAATTATTTCGTGCGAAATTTACTAACAACAAACAATTAACTACCAATAACAAAACGAACTGTCATCAAAGTTTTGCAACAGTCTATGCCTATTTGATAATTTTTTTGGTCCTTTAGAATATTAAACCTACTTGATAATTGTTAATGATTTTGACTTGAATATTTTAGTAAGTGTGCACTTCGAAAAACATTTCCGTGTAACTCAATTTTTTCTGTTCGTTTGGAATAAACTATTGATGCTCATGTTACTTATACCTACCAAAAATGGAAGAAATCTATAGGGTGGTTCTAAAGTTATTACGTAAGAAAATGTCAATGATACATTTAAATAACTTTGACATTAAAAGTTAAGCAGTAAAACGGAATGTGCACTTCGAAAAATATTTTGGTGCCGCTCTATTTTTTCTGTTCTCTTCGAATAATCTATTGAATTTAAAAAATTCTGATATACAGGGTGTTGTTTTTGAAATTATCGAATTTTGCAAATTTTCCTTAAACCAGACCTGGATTAAAATCATTTTTATCACACTATCTTATTGTGTTATCAATGCAATATTATCCTAACCAAAAATGAAAGAAATATATAGGGTGGTTCTAAAGTTATGGCCTTCAAAAGCATTGGACTAAATAAATAAAACCCTGTATCTTCATTACTAATGATGTTAGACCAATCAACCAAGTCTATTTGGAGCCACCAAAGTGTCCTCTACTTGCAGTTGACCTATGTTGGTTTAACTATGGAACACCATGTATAAACAAACTGTACCTTAACATTTGGTGTTGAAAGTACGTATTCATTGATAAACGAAAAACAAAAATTGCAAAAAAACTACTAATTATATTGGACTGGGACAGCTTTTTGAATACAGTGTGTCCTCGAAAAATTCTTAGTAATTGTTAAAGAACCAAAAATTATATATTATAGATATTATTTATTGAGCTAGTATCGATTGTTTTTTATTTTATATAATTGGTTATTATGTGTTTGTAAATTGTATTTAAGTTGTCAGTATTTGATTTTTTGTTAACTGTATTCTAACTCAATTCAATAAATATCATTTCGCTTAAAAGATGTTTGTGATAGTTAGTCTCTTTACCTAGGATGTTGACGGTTTCAGAGGCAAATTTGTGATTTTGTTTAAATGCATGGGTTGCTAATATAAAATTTAATAACTTCTAAAACTCTCCTAGAACTAACAGGTTCTTCATAATGGTTAAATTCAATTCTTTGATCTTCAGTTCTAATCAATAACACATCCAAAAATGGAATGCAGTTATAATTTTCTGTTTCTAATGAGAACTGTAAGCCCGAATGATAGGAATTGAAAGCTATTAGTATAGAATTAATTTTTGATTTCGGAACAGCTAAAATAGTGTCGTCATCATATACTTTAACCAATGGTATTTCATAATCTAACCTTGAAACTACCGTAGAAATCAAATCTTCCATTAATAGGGCTTCTAATATGGGGCTTACTGGGTTTCCCATTGCTGACCCGTCCATCTGTTTATAAAACGGATTATCAAAACCAAAATAACTGGGATCAAATATGACCTTGATAATATTTAAAAAAATTTCTAATGAAAGATTAGTGAATTCCTTAATTTCATCCCACCTTTTTGACATAATTTCTAGAACACTTTGTTTTGGGATATTTGTAAACAAACTTATTACATTCAAACTAATAAGTTCATAATCTTTAGGTAATTCCAAATTTTGAATGAAGTCTATAAGGTCTTCAGAATTCTTCAAATTGAAAAAGAAAACTGGCCATAAATTCCTTAAAATGTTTACTCCAAACCTTGATAGTGTATACGATGAAGATTGAATGCAAGGTACTTCTGGCCTCAAAGAATTATTTTTATGTGTTTTTACTAAACCATGAATTCTCGGTGGTTGTGAGTTGTAGCTCTTTAAGACTGTATATCTCTTGATCTATCATGTTTAGAGCCTTCAAATTATTTACAATATTATTGCAAATGTCCTGATATTTAGCTGTCAGATCTCTTTTTCACTTTTCATATACATGTTCATCACTGACTTCGTCATACATTTTTTGCATATATTCATTTTTAAACAATACTAGTGTCTTGTTCACTTTATCTGATCTGGTGATAAAAATATCAGGATGTTCTAGCAGAAATCTTCAATATTTTGTCTAAGATAATAAAAGGGCATTTTCCAATATAGGGAATATATTATTCAGAACTGTTTTCTTATTTCCAATTTCCATTATTTAATTTTCTTTTGTTCCAGTATTCAGTTTATATAATACCTCTAAATTTGGTCTTTTCGCTCTATTACAGTATCCATTGCTTTTTGTCGGAATTGACCATTCACAAAGTATCAATAAATTACCAGATCGTATTTTACCAGTAATCAAAGCCCGGCTGAATAACACCGCCACTGTTTCTAGACAACAAAATTGGACAGTTTAATTACTAGGAATTTACAATGACTATTTGACTTTATGAACAGGTCTATTATCAGGAACATTATTTGATCAAACGCGTTATGAATAATTAAAACACAATACCATGGAAATACAAAGGAAAGTTGTCGAAATGAGCTTAATATTTATGTTCTAGATAATTGATAGCTATAGAGTATAATATAGCTCACTTACTTTTCATTTTACTGGTAACGATGTTAATTCTAATAAATTGAGTGTATTACAATATCGAGTTGGGTTTATAGAGCAAATCAAATAAAATAACATGAAATAGAACAGAAAGGAATAAAGGCAAATTGTTAGATTTATACATACAAATCTATGTGAATAAAAAGGATTCGCCGAAATGTATGTACGCGCATAACTTCCGAAAGAGTGCATCAAATTTGGTAATTCTTTCTTACTGTGATTATTATTGCCAGAACCAGGATTGTGTTGGAAGGAATTTTCCAAAAAATCGATTAGGAATTTTATTAAAATTTCATAATACGAAAAGTCAGTCAGTGAATGAGACAGAAGACTGTAAAGCAGGCATCCCACGATCCAATTATTTGTCAAACTTGAGTAATCCAACTGCATTGGTGACGACATAAATGAATTCAATCAAATTTTCTTCATTTAGCGGCGCCAGTAAAACGATCAATCAGTTTGATGAAATCTGATCAACTATTGGTCAATTATGACACAAGAGAAATGACAGATTTGACGTGGATTTGGTTCTCTTGTTTAGTAGTTTGTGAGTTTTCGCTTTTCAGTTTTCACTTTCACGTGATGGTTTTGGTATTTTTTGCACGTAGTTTACATATTAAGGATTTATTAAATCGGACGATGTCTTTTACACGTGATCAAGTAGTAGCGTTAATCGATTTGTATAGGAACCATGGAATAATGTATGTAGTCAAAAATCCTTTATATCATAATAAAAAAGGCTGACAAAAAATCTTGGAAAAAACTACCCAAAAGATGTATACCTTTCAACCAAACACAACAGATGAATATGTATGTTAATAAAAATTACGATATTATAATACAATTTCAAATTTATTTCAGTAAATGAGATTAAAGCCAAACTGAATTCACTGAGAACACAATTCAACAAAGAATTAGCAAGTCTTAGAAATGTACCCTCTGGATCAGGGGAAGAAGCGGTTCGGATTTCATTGTGGTGCTTCGAGAATCTCTCATTTTTACATGGCCAAACTGTTGCGATACCCAGTGTCTCCAATTTAAAATTACACAAAGAATGTATTGAAAATGAGGTGATAGAGATCAACAAATACCAAGTAATAAGTTCAAAATAATACTCTGTATGTTTTCCAAGTATCCTATTATTCTAGTCAATGTCTGGTTTGATGCGAAAAGTGATCCTGAAAATTTTGACATTACCAATAAGACTCCAATAAATCTACAAATGAACAAAATATTGCCGGTAGTGGTTCAAGTTTATATGATTCTTGCCGAAAGAGAAAAAAGCTGATGGACAAAGTGATTTGGCTTTCAGAGAAATTAGTAATGCTTCTACAAAACAGAAACGCGAGACGATCGTTTGGGAATATACGGAAAGTACATTACCAGCGACTTAGAGCAATTACTAATTCAACTAAACAAAACAGATATAGAAATGCCATAGTGAAAGTTTTGTTTCAGTTTAATGATGAGGATGAAGATTACTGATATAATACAATGTATTTGTGAATTTTAAATTTGAATTTTGTTTTTTAGATTAATAATAAAATGCAAAAATGCAAGAGTTCATTTAAGCTTTTAGTTATAGTTCATTTTAGAAAATAAATATCTCATTAAAGGCCCTCTCTTAATCGTGCTTCGATCTTTGTTTGGGTGGAACAAGAATCCGGTTGTATTTCTGCCTCTCTACTTGAAATAATAAGGTAAATTAGAGAAAATTGTAAATTTCAAAAATAAGTTAAAACACCACAAAAACAAAGATAAGAGCACACAAAATAATCCATAATAATGATTATCCTATAAAGCTATTAATAGCTGATTGTTGCCAAGGGACGACCCCATTGGAATTAAAAAATTCTACAAATTCACTACGCGTATTCTGAGCATTTCTAGCAGAACGATTGCTAACTTGTCGACTAATTTCTTTTAGAGTACATATTAAATCTTCATTTTCTGTTCCACTGTTATAAGAAGTAGATATTGTCAACATATAATTATGTAAAATACAACAGACTTTTGTTATAGTCTTAACTTATGTAACATCAACATCAATCGTGCCAAGTAATATACGAAATCTATTGGATACTGTATGATCAGATTTTATTAGTTGATATTACTGCCGTGAATGTTTGGTATACATTGTAGGCATATGTAACTAAATTGATTTTATGGACTACTTTAACAGGGAATGCCATTTCCGTCTTCTATATGGTAGCTACGGCGCTTGATCTTTTTTCTGTAGGTGATCAGAGTCATTCTTTTTGTGGCCTGTCGTCTATCCAGTAAAAAGGGAGAGAGTGAAACCACTATATTGAAGAAAGGAACATTTGAATCCTGGATAATCAGGGCTAATATACAAGTTTCGCGTTTTATAAGTGGTAAACCGTTTAGATGTTTTGATTTTGCCTGTTGCTTGGGACATCACGGTTTACCGTTAGATACGGATTTTCGCCATTTTGATTATAGTACTTGGTGGAGACGAGGCTTCTCTAAGGTGAGAAAACCTTATTACCTCATTGAGTTTAATATTGGCCTTCGGGGTAATTCCCGAATTTGCCAAATTATCACACTCAAGAGTGAAATTTTTTATAGTTACAGTTTTGTATAGTTTCTGGTGAAACCATGCCATTGTGCACGTAGAGGTCTTGAATTATCAATCTAAAAACTATTATATTTAAAATTTCTTGTGATTGCACTAAAATTGAATTTTCATCCAACCTGCGGAGTACACCAGAATCCCTTGGCACGGGTATGTTAATTTTCATATTAAACCATTTATGATTACATAATGTACATATATGATTCTTATCAGTATTGGTAATTTGGATTATTTCATCATCTAAGGATTCTTCTGTTTTTCAATTCTTCATTTCTGCTTCCGCGATATTTTAGTGCTCTACTCGGGTTTTATTCCATTCCCTTGTTACTTCTGGAGCTAGCTCCTGTACTGGCAAGCAGAAGGGATAGCATCGAGAATTCTTCCGGGGAGCTTTAACGACTATATGAAAAATTAGAAAGTGGTTGTTTGTAAATTTACACATTATTTTGGTAACTAATGTTTCTCTTTTGACATTTCGGTAGACGCTGATATTAGTATATTAGATTACGAGTGAGCATAGTGAAATTTTTCACAAGAGTAGGAAATATTGTAGCACGAGGCGTAACCCGAGTAAGACAATCTCACGAGTGTGAAAAATCACTTTCGCACAAGTAATGTACAATATTTTTCCTTCGACCACCTATTTTATTAAACAATATGTAAATATCAGATCGTGCATATTGAGTTGCCTGACTAATCTTACTTTTATTTGTGATAGCATATGTTTGAATATCATTTCTATAAAAAGTGCACATGAATTTACAATGACATTTATAGTGAAACAAAGAGAAAACGATAATTATTGGTCATTTGAAAAAATGACAATAAGTAAGTACTTATTAGATACAACTGGGGAAGAAATTCAATTATTGGGAACCATACAAATTAAAAGTGAATTGGTCCTTGTTAAAATTTGTAACGTATTTTTTCAAAAGATTTGTTTCAATATTTGCTGGGATGCTTCTTGTAATTATTGTGCTCATCGAAGAAGTTGAGGGTTTTAAATTTATGTTTTCCATTATGGCTGATTGAGCATCAGTGTTCCACGTACAGCGCTGACAATTTTAATGGCGGTGTTCATTCTGTTGGTGTGAGGATTATCTATATACCCCTCAGCGACAGCAGAATACTTCCATTCTCCGTGTCTCTTGAGAGTGGTAATATCACGTCCTGCACCTACTAGGATCGCAGCTGAGGATCCTCGGGAACAATGACTGGTGTAAGTTTTTGGATTCTCAAGTTTTAAGAATGTTACTACTAAGGTGGGTACATACCCTATTTTGTTGATACCGATCACTTGCTTGGTGCATTTTTAGAGTTGATAGTCATGAAAAAATTTCTTTTCGTGGGTTGCTAGTATTTCTTATATCATTTATAAATTCCATGCGTGATATTGAATTTTCATATTATTTTATTTTTTGTATTTTGAATCTCAACTATTGCTGCTTCAGTGTCGTCTACAGTAATTTTTATTAACACTTGCTAGTAACATGGTTCTAATATACCGAAAATTGAAACAACCTGTAGGTTAACTAATTTCTATTAGTAAACTAATGAATTACACATTGTTTCAAGCTCACCTTAATGAGTAAAATTTGATCATCAGGAGCCGTTGTATTAAACTGATTTATCTACTGGGTTGTCAAGATTATTGATTTACTTTGGTTAATAACCGTTACTTTTTCTTTTTAAAAAATATTTCACCTCAAGATATTTTGAGATATCTATGTTATGATTATTGTATAAAGTAGTGCGCAACATAGAGTACAGAGACCATAGTGTATTTGGTCGTACTTTATTATATAATTCATCTATGGCTAGGATCACATGTTCAGAGGAAGAACTTTTGATTTATTTTATTCTTCTCCAGTTGAGAAATTAATTATAAGCTCGTTCATATCTATCTCTAGATTTGTCCGGTAGAATTTGTAAGGAGGTTATTTTTGGTCCCTCTTTGATTCCTGTTTGAGTACAATCCAATTCATTTTCAGACTCATTAATTATTTACGAAGGTATTTAATATGCGTGTGATATGTAATTAACTAAACTCAACTTAAACTCTTGTACAATTCTGAGATTTGACAAGGTTTTACTTCAGATCATGTACCTACTGTCACGAAATATCTATTTTTTATGATATTGAGTCGTGGAATTGTTTCATAGCCTACTTAACATTTAAAATTTTCAAATAGAGTGCCAGCGCCTGGTTCTCTAGTTCCATATCTTATACAAGTAAACAAGTAAAAAAGAAGTTAGCTAGCTTGTTGTCTACTTATAGGAATGGGGTTTTTCCGAGACATACTTAACCACTTTGGCCATGAAGCTGTTAGGTTACTAAAACTTTGGGCCAATTTAAGTTCGAAAATCGCACCAAAAAGAAACAGATGAATTTTTCTCTTATCATGTAGATCATTTGGAGTGTTTCCCAGATATATAACGGTAGGACTAGGAACGGTTAACCAATTGATTCACCACCCTCGAGGGAGAGTTGAACAAGACATTTCCAATTTCAATATAAGGTTAAGGAGAAAATTACTAAATTTGGAGATAAAGGTCACTGTTTGTGAGTTATGGAAAATTAGAGAACTTAAAACATGATCAAATCAATGAAATTCAAACCCAAGAAAAATGGTTCAAGAATTTAACTGATATCGTTTTCTCATTAGAACTATAACAGTTTCTATCATTAGGCCCGAAATTCAGCCTACCAGTATCAAAAAAGGATTTTAATCTAGGTCAACTCTTAGCAAATTTTGAAAACCTGATACAAAATTTAGATTCATATAAAAAAACGTATGTAGAGGTGAAGCTACTAATGTAATTACTAATTTTCTTCATAAAAGTAATAGTAATTTTCATTACCTAACACAAACGTATCATGAAACAAAAAATTTTTCAAAAAGTAATCCAGAAATTTATATTTTATTGAGTGATAAAGGTAACGTTACTGTCGCTATGTACAAAGAAGATTATATTACAAAATCTTCAGAATTACTGGATGACTCTACCTACTATAAGAAACTTAATAAAGATCCTACTAGCACAATACAACAAAAAACCGATAAACTAATTCCGTATTTGGAAAAAAGGAAAATCCTTGAACCATACTTGGCCAAAAATATTTGTATAATTCTATTGCACCAAGATTTTATTCTTCGCCTAAAAAATACATAAACCGAAACTCAGCATGAGATCAATTATGTCATCAATAAATTCACCAACGAGTGGTCTTGAGAGTCACATCACAGAAATTTTGACTATGGTTTATAACACTAACAACCCTTATTTTGTTAAAGATTCTTTTCCATTTAGCAGTTTCATAAATGACTCCAAAATTCAGGATAACTATGCTATTGTTAGCTTGGATGTTATTTCCTTATTTACTAATCTTTCGTTAGACCTTGTTCTCAATTGTATTTCCGAAAAATGGGATGAATTTGCAGGCATTGTGAGTTTGACAGGCGGTCTTTTTTGAGTACTATTGAATATCTCTTTTCTTCAACTTACTTTGTGTTTGAAAATATTATTTACAAGCAGATATTGGGAGCCAATATGGGTGAAAGTAGTTCTCCAATTATTGCTAATTATGTGATAGATAATTAGGTTGACCATTGTCTGCCAATATTGAGTTTCCAAGAACCCTTCTCAAAAAGATATGTCGATGACATCATAGTATTTGTTCCTAAGAATAGCATCCAAGAAATCCTTGACACGTTTAACAACTATAATCCTAACCTACAGTTTACAGTGGAAAAGAAGACATATAACAAAGTCCCTTTTCTAGACATGAGAGTCATTAGAACCTCTGATAACACATTAATCACATATTGGTACCGAAAACCAATGTGTAGTAATAGGTTCATAAATTACCATACCTATCATCCTCAAAAAATCAAAATTAACTTGATAATAGCCCTGAAATCCCGTGTTTGCAAAGTAACCCACAGATCCAAATAAAGGGAAGGACTCGAGCAGCTCAGGAAGATATTGGTTGATAATTCTTATCCATTACCATTAATAAATAAACTCCTTTTCAGTAGTCCAAATTTTGGCCAGACTTCCAGTGTTGCCATTGTTTCACACCATACAGCTCACACCTAATAATACTACAACACTACGAACTAAATATGGGTCATTACCTTACATAGAGGAATTAACACCCAAACTTATCAATATTTTGAAAGATGAAAACATAAAAATAGCAAAAAAAAAATGTTTCCACTGTTAAATCATTATATTCGAAACCCAAAACTATAGTATCAACAATGGATAAATCTGATGTGGTTAACAAGATCCCTTGTTCTTCTTGTAATAAAATCTATATTGGTAATACTTCACGTTGCTTAAAAGGCCGTATCACTTCACACAAATCTGATTGCAAAAATTTCAAAAAGTCTTGTGCATTAGCGGAACATGTAATATTAAATGATCACATTATTGACTATAATAATGTAGAAAAGACCCTACAAAAAAGAACTTTTTTGGAAATGATTGAAATTAATAGATATGATAACTGTATGGATAAAAGAATTGTCATTGATGACTTAAGTTCCATATACTCCTACATTCCAAAAATTTCGAATAACAATTAAGTTATCTCACATTTAGTTTCACCTTTTATCTATATATTTGAAAAAAAACATTTTCTTGATAATACTTTTACATTCTCAATAAATTTATGCTTTCAATATCTTGATATAGTTTTAAAGTTTTATTAGTTACACTTAATCTAAACCAATTTTTGCATATCTTATTCATCCTCCAAAACTTAATGCTGTATACGTCTTCACGTTCATAATTTCAACCGATTTATTTTGATCTTTTGAATAATTTTTCTATTGTCAGTAGCTTTCATAAGATCTTTGTTGATAGAGATAAAGATGTGATAAACTCAATTTTTCTCGAATTTACTCCTTTTATAAAACCTAACACGTTACGCCCTCGTCCAAGTGTAAAAACCATCCTACACTCGGCTACTTCAGGAATATTTTATTACCTACAAAAACAACAACTAAGTTGAATTCAACTCTCTATAAAATCTGTTAATATCCCTTAAATCTACGCTGGAGAGTCAAGTTGGCCTTTCCTGGTCTTTAGAAAGAAATAAAAAATTGAAAAATTGTAATAATGTAGTTGAAACATCAGTTTCTATTTTACTGCTCAGCAAATCGCGGTAGATGTGAAAAGACGCGGTAGGAGAGGGAGATCCACTAAGGGTGTTGGGTGAAGGTACTCATCTTGCTTCAGCCGAAGGTGACTCTACTTCATTCTATATTCGCACTAATGAAATCCTGTTAACAAAATTAAAACTAAGTTTTATTCTACAATTTCTCAAAACATGTTAAATACATATTTTGAAATGATTCATCATATGTAGATGACCGATAAAGCTAGGTTTAAAATTTTCCAAGAATAGTAACGAATGAATGTTATTAACAAACACGTGAACCGAAACTAAGTTTGGATTGACCACCTCAAATTCCATATTAAATTCCCAACCCTATTACTATCGGGCTGGCAAACAAAGACAAACACTGTTCATAGCCGGACCGCCATTTGTAATCACCAATATCAGGTAGCTTCGGATGGACCTTCTCGGTTGCATGTAACATTTACGATATTAGAATGTAAATCAGCGTTTGCTGCGCATACAGAATTATATTCTGGGATTCTATTCACCACAGCAAATTGATAATTTCCGAGTTTCTCTAGCAAATAGATAGTGTATAAGATAAGTTTATTCAGCTCCTTTGTACCTGTCCGAATTGATGGCCCACGGCTATTTGCTGTTTCATCTAAATTAGCAGTTATTTAAACATTGATATTAACTGTCTGTTGAACAGTTTCCCAATATTTGAGGGCTGTTATTAGTGTCACTGAAAATATATACATCTGTCTGTCCTTTTCTTGATTTAATTTAGAAGTTATTGCATATTTATCTTGTGAGAAAACGACAACTTATGACTGAAACTATTACTATAAAGGCATAAGTCCTTTTTGACACTGAAATTATAGTTCATAGGAATAATTGAAAATATTCTTAGTGCAGTGACGTTAATTCATTTCAATTCCAAGTTCAAGTTTTTGGTGGGTGTTCTAGCTTCTTTCTCATGACAACTATGAGAAACTTAATCCCGAAACAGAATGCCGTAATTGTCACGGGGGTTCATGTGAGCTTACGAACAGTTCCTGACAAAAAATGAGACGTGGCGTGCGGTTTCGTATCACACCGTTGACAACGATACTATCATCATGTATGCATATTACTTTTCCGCCCAACCCTATCCAATATGCAAGAGAAGAAGTGGTTCGCCCCAAAAAAAGTTGAAATTTGTTTGAGTTAATTTCTCGTTTAACAGCGAGAAGTATACGAAAAAACGGCTTATAGAAATAAAATCCTGCTTGTATGTCGTCGTCGTTGTCCACTTTGTGTAACATAACTTCTGAGCATGATACAGCCTCCGAAGTGCAACAAGTTAGTAATTGTGGATAAGGTATTTAGATATATAATGACAATAATAGTTTTGATACACTATATTTATTACCAGTCCATAACCAAAGTAAAAATTCTGAAAGGAGAATGAATCTTTCAACATGCTCACTTGACATAACATATTTTTTTAAAAACTTGTCTACTTTATTTTTATGAGTAAAATGTCATCTGTCATATTAAGTCAACACCCCCCTCCGCTAAAAACTACACCTAAGAGCGATTTAAACCTACTGAAATATCAGAATTAAGACACTTAGGATATATGCTTGTTGATGTTTAGAACCAATGTACTTCATATCTATTTTGCTTTTATCTAAATTTTCACAAATGAAGTGGAATTTGAGATCAAAATGCACCCTTCTGTTATTTCCTCTATGTTTGATAATGGATATACAGCACTGATTGTCTTCAAAAAATACTGTTTTTTCTAAGTCTTCATTAAAATCAAAAAGAAGTTTTTTTAACCACAGACCATCAGAAACAGAAGTGCATAATGCTACTAACTCAGCCTCTGTAGTGGAAAGTGTGACGCATTTCTACTTTCTTGTTACACAACTAATAGCATTATCAAACAGCAGTTGAAACCAGAAACTGACTTTTCATTATAGAAAACTTCTGCGGGTGTTATGATACCATCTAGTGATTGTGTTGGGTTTCTGTTCAATATGTAGGTTGCTGTTAAAATGGCTTCACCCCATAATTCCTTGTGCACACCTGTAACATTGATCCTCGCTCTAGCTCGTTCTACCAGTGATCTGTTCATTCTTTCAGCCTTGTCGTTCTGTTAAGGTGTATAACGATTTGTATAATCTAATCATACACCATTATTTTTACAAAATTGTTTGCACTAATAAAATATATACTCGCCGCCATTGTCGCATCACAATTTGGATATTTGAATATTAAACTTTAATAATTTGATCATAAAATAATATTCCTGAAATTTTTCAAAAACCTCAGCCTTTTCTTTTATTAAGTAAGTCATTGTGAAATTTGAAAAATCTTCAATAAAAGTAACAAAATGCATGTGTCCATCATGTGATGGTGGGGTGATTGGCCCACATACATCAGTATGAACTATTTCAAACATTCTATTGCTTTTTGTTCGAGAACCAAAGGGTAACTGAGAAATTTTTCCTAAAGTACATGATTCGCAGAAATCTACTTTAACAATTGAAATTTTATTGTCAATACCTTTAACAAAATTTCCTTTAATAACTTTTTCAAGACTACTAAAATTAATATACTCAAACCCCTTATGCCACGTGATAAAATCTTTGTTCGTTGCAGTATTTAAATATTCTGACTTCCATATTTCAAATTTGATTACATGAAAATTTTCTCGTTTTGCATTTGCCACTAGTCCTTGGTTATCATTAAAAATATATACTTCGCCTCTTTCGAAAACTACTTTATTTCCACAATCCTCTTACCTTTTTACTGAAAGCAAATTCTTACGCGAGTTAGTTACATAATAAACTATCTTCTTAACTGATAATTGTAAAGTTCAGCAAATATAGTTTTCCTGGTTTTCTATATCATTGCACAGTTATACTGATTTTAATTGGAAAAATGATATCCAGGATATCACGATAGGGCTAATAATATCTAAGCTTCAATATTTGTAATATCACATCTTCTTTTTTCTATTAACATATATTAACTCAATCACAAGTTAGGTCACTTCTTGGTCTAGCCAAAAATAACTACTAAACATCAGGTAGGCATCAAATAAAATGTAACTTCTGTCATTCTGACGACGATATTGATTTATCGAAACAATTGTCAATTTTTTACAATTTTCAATAATTTTTATTATATTTTGAGCTAGAAACAGTGAGTTTCATTTAAAACACTAATATTTACATTATTTACTACACTTCGAGCATTAATATTTCCAACTGCAATCGCTTGTAAATGACTACTATTTTTAGCAACAGATATTATAATTGGCTTATCTCATATAATATATTCTGAAAAGACAGTTTTATCATTGACATGATGATCTGGGCATCCCGAATCAACAATAAAGGTTAATTGATTTTCATTTACACATTTTGATTTACCTGGCCCGGTCATAAAACAAACATTTTCATTGTCTACACTTTCGTACGTACCTTGATTTTCATTTTGCACATGATTACTATGCCTATTTGCACTTTACTCTTGACGATGGTCTTGATCTTGACAATATCTGAAAATGCCCCTATACCGTTGAAATATTCCTTTTGAATTCATGTTGCCCCTTCCAGTAGATCAGTTGTTTTCAATGATTGTTACCACAGTTTCGTTTGATTTTGGATGTGCCAGTAAATTACACACAATGTCTTGTTCATCAATTTTAACCCCAGTGGCATTTAGGTGCCTTAATGTGTCTTCAAATTTCATAATGAGTTTCCTTCCTCAAGATTCAATGATAATAGCTTCTTCATAAAAAATAATTGTTCATGCAACCCTTTTCTTTCATATTTTGTTTCTAATGTTCTCCACATATCAAAAGCATACCTTTTTTCTCGTAATATTTCTAACTGCGAGTCAGCCACAGATTGAATTATCAACGATTTTGCTTTATTATCATCTTTAATCATTGTTATTCTCCTATCTCCATCTGCTATATTTTCTATGTCTATTTCATTTTTAATCATTTCTATTACCCCATTGCTTCCATTCTAAATTTCCAGAGATTAACTGAGTCACTCAGTTGGTCTCAGTAATTCAGGAAAAAGTATACGTATGTTCCATTATGAAACATGTCACAGCTGCCTTAAAAGTGTGGTTAATGTTCTATTAAATAAGAATTGCATCTCATTCTAGATTCTGGTGGTTTATCCGCATTTTACAAAATTGAAAATAAAAATGTAATATCTACACATTCCTATAATATAGTATTTAATCATAACAATTGCATTAGAAACGGAAAAGATGAAATCCTAGTGCAAAGAATAAGAGGTGAATATTTGTTTCGACTCCTTTTGTGTATTTACTATAAACGTTTAATCTTGTTTTGTTAAATCTTTGTGTTTTCCAGATAATGAACGTATGTTCTCTCCCGGCCATGATGTTGAAAAAGTGTTTGGTAGTGTATTTGAATTTACACATGATAAACAAGAATTATTGCAAGATATGAGTAATGATGATACTGAATTAGAATCTCAACAGGATGAAATAGAAAATAGAGAGCTGAACTAAGAAAATTGTAATGTAGAAAATATTGGTATGAAAGTAATTCCAAAGCGATTGTGGACCTATGAAGAAACAGTAGCTCTAATTTCAGCTCTAGAGTCCCATAAAGATAATCTGCATCATCCAACTAAGAGAAGACATGTTTGGACAAATATAAGTAATATTTTATTAAGTCAAAACATGTCATTTCCAGCAGATAATTGCAAGAAGAAGTGGCTTAATCTAGTCAAAACTTATAAAAATGTGGAAGACAATAAAACCAAAACTGGAAGAGGACCTATGCGCTTTCTTGTCTTTGATAGTATAGATGAAATACTGGGAACAGCTCCAAATATTTGTTCCCCACATTCCCTCAATGTATCTAGTGAACCAAATTAACAAACTCAATCGCAGTTTCTTGAAAACAACACAGAGTTTGAACGACAGCTCGCAGCTATCACGAATGAAGACAGTCCGAAGGGAGATGAAATTATATTTCCAAGTGCAGAGGAAAGTACTGGAAATGACATATCAAATAATACCGAACAAAATAGGAGCCGACCAAGGAAGAAAAAGAAAACTAATTTGATGAAATTAAGAGAAGAAATTACAGATTTAAGAAAGAAGTCAAAAGAAAAAATGGATTTAGAGGAAAAGAAGTTACATGTATTAGAAAAAAAATTGGAACTAGACGAGAGAAAAGTTGTAGCACTGGAAAGAATTGCTGGGATAACTTCAAACAAACTTTAATCCACATATATCTTTTAAATAACATTTACTTTCTTAAAAAGAAATGTAATAGAAAAATTATTAATGTATATAAACCTAAACCCATTTGATACCTAAGGTTCTATTTATTTTGTTGTAAATTAATAAAAGTTTTTGTTTTCTCATTTTAATTTACATTTGTTCATTTGATGGCAGTGAATGAATTTGAGAAAGGTTAATAAAAATGTAAATGTACCCGAAAAGTGTTTATTAAAACTAAATTTCATCCTCATCTATGTACAGTTTAATATCATCGACAGTTTCACCATAATCTATGCATATATTATGCAGAACACAAGCAGCAATAACTGCTTTCACCACAAATTTAGTATCCCTATTATCAAAATGCCGAAGTCTACGAAACCTTTGAGCAGTGCAAAAGCATTTTCAATTAGAACTCTAGTTGCAGAATGTCTATAATTGAATATTTTTTGATCATTTGTTAAATATCCATTGTCTTTGTATGGTGTCAATAGCCAAGGTAAATTGGTTGGATATGCAGAATCAGCAAGCAAGAATCTATTATTAAATTCCAAAGTTCCATCCATTGCTTTGCTGTACAAAGCAGATCTTCTTAAAACACGTGAATCATGTATGTTACCAGGTTCTCCAACAAAAAATATCAATAAATCTTTTGTTACCATCAGCAAACCCTTGCAGTATTATGCTGTGGGTACCTTTTCTATTGGAATATGCATATTGGTCAGCTCCGTCCTATTAATTAGAATATGTGATCCATCAATAGCTCCTACGATCCTCTTCATACCTTGCCTTGCTTGAAATTGTTTCTGAATTATTGTCGTTTCCCTCTCATTAGGCCATTTAATTGTGCTTGCACTTATAATAACTAAATAATCAATGACTTTTTGGATAACGCTCCAGGCAGTACTTTCCGTAACATTAAAACGATCACTCAATTGGCCACATGTTTCTTGATTTGCAAGATACCAAACTGTCATCAAAACGCTTTTCTTGCTGACACCTTTTTCCTTCCAAAAGTTGCTCTAGACAATATATTTGCTAGTGTTTTTAAATGAAACTCAAGGTCTCTAGTTAATTGTGGAATTAACTAGAGACCTTGAGTTTCATTTAAAAACACTAGTATGAGCATATTCCACGAAGTAAGGGTCGAGATAGTCAATTTTTCAATATATTTGCTGTTTCTAGTTGTTCTGAAGAAAATCAGTGAATGAACTAATAAACTCACTCACATATTTAGTTACTTTGCATATATGGCACAATACGAAATTACAGCTGAAATAGATAATAAAGGCATATTAATTACCTATACAAATGTCTGATGTTGTCCTGTTAAGTCGAAAGTATTTTCGAGATTCATTTTCACTGTGTGCAGATACAGTTTTCATAAAATTTCCCATTCTCACTCTTTTTGTCCGATTTGGAAGCAATTCTCCAGGTTCTCGTTCATCAGAAGAGCTGCTTGATAGCCACCACTCAAGATCTGAATCTTAATCACAAACATAATTCCATAATTTAGATCGAAATTACTCTCGAGAAAAAAAGGATTTATTAAAATTTAAGGTATACTTACTACAAAAACATGTATGGCACTTTCAGGAACCATTGTCTGTTGAAAATAAACAGTCACAAAATATGGACGTTTTCTGTGTATAAACATTAGAGGTTATAATTGTGATCTGAGATCTGTGACTGTCATGCATTCTTTTTAGATATAAATTTGCCTCAATTTATCTTACTTCATCTCAGCTCACTTTGTCTTAATTATTCTTACAAGTGAGACAGTCGGCTGGTAAAAAGAATACAGCTATTGTTTGCCGTAACTATAAATGTCATAGTAGAAAAAGAAAAAATCCAAAATGATATCAAGAGAATATTTTACGAGCTCATCATTTTCCAGAAACATCAGTCAATGAATATTGTATTGTAGATAGTTAAATAACCTTTTAAACCTATTGTTAGGCTTCATTGTACAAAAAGAATTACACACAAATAATTGACAACTAACTTGTCAAAATGAATTTAAACTAAAGAGTGTAGTGAGTGAACATAAATAAATAACTCTATGACATTCACCCCACCCACGTAATATAATCGTTCAAATGCAAAGAAGGGTGTTTTTTTCGTTTACTTCTTCTGAGAGATTCTTGAGAAACTTCGGGTAATGGAATATGAACGTCAGTATTTCCAAATTCCGCATGTTGAGGAGGAGTTGAAGGGTTTGTTCCTAATGAAACTATATTTTCGGAGGATAATTATTGTAAAGGTTCTTCCGTTAAAGTTCCAATAGGTGCCAGATATCGCGTGGAAACAGTTATTTCTATACCATCAGGCAGCTTAACATGTGAATATTCAGGATTTCCTTCCAACAATTCCACTTCTTCTACCAAAGGCTCGTACTTGGAATAGCGCACTGGTCGCTTCATTAAGACTGTTCCTGAATTCATTAACCATGAGGGTATCTATAGTCATTCCACTTTTTGATGTTCTGGGAAAACTGAACATTCTTGCATGAGGTGTTGCGTTGATTGACGTACATAGCAAAGAACGAATAGAGTGTAAGGCTGCCTGATATACTTTTTCCCATTCATCAATTTCAAGTTGATAAGTTCTCAGGGCTAATTCAATTGTCTTCCAGATAATTACGAAGTAACGTTCGCATTGTCCATTACTTTGCGGGTTGTAACCAGTACTTCGACTTGTAGCGATACCTGCAGTACCAAGGAATGACGTAAGCTCCTGTGACATGGAGCTTGAGCCTTTGTCAGAGTGTATATATGCAGGTGTACCAAATAAAACAAACAGTTCTTTAAATTTAGATAAAACGGTACTTGACGATAGATCTTTACTTGAAGATAGGTCTTTACAGGGAAAAGCAAACGGAAAACGAGAAAATTCATCAACAACAATCAATAGGAAACGATTTATGGAAGATGAAGGTAACGGTCCTTTAAAATCTAAGATATATCTTTCTAGTAGCTGAGTAGCTTTTATAAGATGACTTTCTCTCTTATGGAACCGTGGCTTAATTTCAGCACACACACGACACGAGGGTATTGTTGATCTTATCTCTTCTAGCGAGAATTGAAGGTTTTTACTTCTTAAAAAGTGATACATTATTGTTTCTCCATGGTGACAGAAGGCTTCATGCAGAGAACGTAGTTGCTGTAAATTTTTTGTTGTTGATGAACAGATTCGTGATAAAGTATCAGCTGAGATAATATATTTGCGAGGTCTATAAATAATTTCATAGTTATAAGTTGAAAGTTCTAATTTCCAGCTCATGATTTTCTCATTTTTATTTTTTCCGAAGGGTTTTCTGTTAAACATAAAAGAAACTAACCGCTGATCTGTTATAAATTGAAAATAACGGCCTATGAGGCAGTGCCTCCATATCCTCAAGGCTTCTACAACAGCATATGGTTTCGTTATAATCGAAGAGTGATGTTGTTCTTGAGGAGAAGGCAATTGGCCGATTATTTTGGAATAAAGTAGCTCCAATCGCGAAATCCGAGGCGTCAGTTTTACAGTAAAGGTATCTTTGTCATCAACAGATGAAAGAACAGCATTTTGAATATCTAGTTTCAATTCTTCGATAGCCTTCACTGCTTGAAAATTCAAAGGAAATGCACTCCTAGTATGTTAACTTAACTTGCTAGCAAATCCAGGAATAAATTGAGTATAATGAGAAAACGTACCAAGTACTCTCCGTAGGGAAGATGTATCTTTAGGAACAATCAAATTACGGATAGCTGGAGACGTTCAAGGTTCGGGCGAATGCATTTATAGCTAATTACGTACCCCAAAATATGGATTTCTTCCATTGAGAAATTGCCCTTATCCATATTCAACGTTAGATTTAACTTAGACGTTTTTGATCATTTTATGAAAACAGGACATACATTCAATTATGACGAGACAGAAATTCTGCAGAAAGTTGACCATTACAAGAATCGTTTATTTTTTGAAATGTATTACATCAACAAGCAAAAGGATACTATTAATATGAAATCTGACACTAATAAACTCAGTGATATTTATTGTCACCTGTTAAATTCATTTTAAGATTGTTTTGTCACATCAGATATTTATTTGTTCAGATTACTCATTTTATTGTTCCCCCTTTTAATTTGAATTATAATGTTTTTACCTATTCACACTAGAACCGTTTTTGTAAATTAGTGATTAGTCTATTAGTCTAGTTGTGGCTTGACATGGTGTACATCAAATTTTATTGACTCTTAAAATCTGTAAGTGTTTATGTTCATTTCATTGTTATTTTATTTCTATTTTAATTATTGTAGTGTCTCCTGGCGAAATATTGAGAATGGGAATATAGAGTTTTAATTCATATACTGACCGCATACCTGATAATCATCACCTTTTGCTTATATATATATATATATATATATATATATATATATATATATATATATATATATATATATATTTTTTAACGAAGATTTCAGGTTTGCGGCCATGAGAAATAAAAACTGTTTTTCTTATCTGCTCAATATTTCGCCATTATTTAATGGCTTCATCAGGAGCGGAAGAAAATTGGTGTCAGTTAATTAAAATATAAAACAGCACAACACGTTCAACACATTATTTATATTTTATATTTTAATTAACTGACACCAATTTTCTTCCGCTCCTGATGAAGCCATTAAATAATGGCGAAATATTGAGCAGATAAGAAAAACAGTTTTTATTTCTTATGACCGCAAACCTGAAATCTTCGTTAAAAAATAAATATTTCCCGGTCGAAAAAAGAAGAACTACTTCCTTTTTATGTATACATATATATATATATATATATATATAAATATATATTAAGAAGATCTACGAATAGTGCGTGACATATGAACAATAAACAACGAATAGATTGGTGGGTATTGCATGTTTCATTCAACACCTTTGCTCCCATGTTTTACATCTTTTCTTGGTTGTACCGTACCGATGACAGCTAATGAGCCAGAAACATGCATGTCTGCGGTTACCACTCTTTTCAGTAGCTGTAGCTTCTTCTTCTATTTGCGTGCAACCCACCAATCTATTTGTTGTTTATTATATATATATATATATATATATATATATATATATATATATATATATATATATATATATATATATATATATATAATTGATATCCTAAATTTTATTTTATATATGTAATTTAATTTTATATGAATGATGTATGAAACGTTATATCGGCTAGCTCATAATTTATCTTTTATATTGATGTAATTTTAATTTTTATTTTATTTATAAGTCGGAAGCATGAATGACTCCTCTCTTTGGATTCTTGGCGCACACGGTATAAATATAATTAGATTTATATCTGTTTATTTAAGTATTTTAAAAATGATAGTTCAGAATATAATTTCTTATAGAAAGATGGAAATATGTTGATTCAAATAATTGTATGGAAAACATGAAAGGAATAAAAAACACCAACACTTTATTGAAAAATTAATTTAATAAATTGTAATTATGAGAAACTTTGTATTCTTTTAAAAATATAAAATTATTGAATATCCCTACATACTATGCAATGCTGAATACACATTTATTATTCTCTCTTCTGCACTTGCGCATAAGTAACGCATGCGCTGATATACCTTATTAGGAACAGAAAATGCAATTCATTGTCGATGTAGTATAAACGGTAAACACCCTTCAGCGTGTATACAGTTGTGATAAAGTTTTAATGCGTTATATAAATTTAAACGAAACAATTACATATATAAGAACTCTTTTAAATAATGTGTGTAAAATGTAAAGCAAATAGTAATTAGTTAGAACAGTTAAGCATGCATGAAAGATAAGAAAAATTGAAATTTATGTGAAAGTTTATGAAACATGTGAACATTGAAAATCGATTATTATTTAACAAGTAAGTACAAATATTCTTATGAACTATATTGCATGCATTTCCATGGAGGTAAAGTACTATGCATAGTAATAAATTTTTTTTAGGCCTTTTCTTTTAAAATTTCATTATCAAAACGTTTTTTAAATATACAATAGTTCACTGTTTGTTTAAATGGAATTCCCAAAAGTTTTAATTAAAATTCACAGACCTTATTACATAGTCCCAGGATGCGTCTACGACTTTCTTGCAGATCTCTAACTAAGAGATACACCTTCAGAACGGCTTGTTCTTTTCTACACGAGTTCACCAAACTTATTTTAGTGTTTCTATCACTATTTTGAGGAATTTTTTTAACTTTTTCGGGAAATATTAACAAATTTAATCTGAGGGAATTTATCACACATCTCGCTTCTTCATCACCCCAAAAACCCTTCAATTGTTTTTCAAATCAACAAACTTTTCTGCTTCCTAAATCCAAAGCTTGCTTTTCCTTGTTTAATTGTTACAAATTGTCACTTTCTATGTCTTTTATTGGAAAAACTGTAATTGTTTGATTTTAAAGTCCTGGAGGATTAACACATTTATACACTACTGTTCACTAAGTATTCAGGATTTTATATAAAGTCTTTTTTACAGAATACATTAGCTATTTTAGTCATTATCCCGTTTTTACGGTTCATTTATTTATATTTATTTTTACAAAATCTATAACCTAAATTATTAATTCATATAGATGTAATTGTTTAATTTTTAATTCTTGAATTTTTAATTTATTGGTCTTACATAAACTATTCCTTATTATTGATTTTATTGTTATTGTCCAATATAAAATAAATAACCCATAAATTTAAGTTGGTAATGAAATTACTAGATTTCATTACTTCCTGTTTATAATCCATTGTTTTAAACTATGTTTGGGCTGTGTTCCATATATCATTTCTCATGAAGCTTTCAACCCTTTCTTTAAAATTGTTAATTCTCATTATAAACACCTGCAAATGTTGCTAAATAATTATTGAAATAGATATTAATTGATATTATTTCAGGTTTGACGTTTAAATGGAATTTTATTTCTGCTGAAATTCATATGGCTGTGTTCAGATCAATATGGAACTGATTGACATTAGTGTAAATCTGGAACTTGTTGTGCAGGAAACTTTTAATACTTATTTAAATAATGTTGTGTTTAGAATTTCTATTCATAGTTCTTCTATTAATCAATCATATTGATATCTGATATTATATTCATGCATATTTCTCTCTTTCTATGGATTTCATATCTGAATTGACGGTAACTTTTATAAAATGGTTGTGTCTACTGATACACCTTCCTGAATAATAGATACCTTTTTCTTTTATGTTTATTTATGTACAATTGTTTCTAGAACTAGTAGACTAGTTCAACTCCCCTCAAATTTAAATTTTAAAAGGAAGCTTTCTAGTTACCTTCTTAAAATTTTAATTTTCAACTTTTAACTAATGATAAACCTCTACTTAATTTATAACTTTTCTGTCTAAGAAATCAATCTTATATTCAAATTTCCTATGTATCCTTATCTTCTAATTAATTTCCATCAATTACTTACATCTACTCCTACTCTAAATATTTACAAATTTGAGACAAAATCATATTATTTCTTCCATCGTATAGTTTTTTTTTTTTATTCTTATTATACCATTCCATGTTATTAATTTGAGGTAGTTCTAATTGCAATTGTTCTTTAATTAATCATCACTTACAATATTTATTCTTTCAACTGTTTCTTTCTTTCCCAAATAGAAATATTTACACCTTTTTTTCTTTACTTAATAACCCCTTTTCAAGCTATCCTTTTCCTATCCTATCTTCCAATCTAAGAGAAACATTTATTATTCAATTATTTTATATATTTTCATATCATATTTTCAACCCATATTCATGTCAATATAATTGCTCCTATAGTCTAACCTTTTTCTTTGCTTTCTATCCCTATTTATATTCATTTTCATAATTCTTAATTATAATTCATCAACTTTATTTCATCAATATATTCATTACATTATACTTCATATTTCATATCTCCCTATCTCATAATAATTAATCATATCATACTCTATATAAATATTTACTTCCATATTTCATTTTTACTTTTCTCCATAATTCCTATAAAATTTTATTTGACATGAATATCTCATTTCTATATTTTGGTTTAAACTTTCTTTCCTTTCCATCCCTTTTACTGTTAATTCATTTGTTATATAACTTGTCCTTCCTAAATCTTTCTTGTTCTTGCTAATAAGTGTAAATTTTAATTTATTATCCCCTCTATCTAAGAATTTCCCATATTTTATTACATTATAATGAAATTTGTCTCCTATTGACCTTTGGTATTATTTATTTATCATTTATTGATTGTGTCTCCATTTGTTTGGTTTGTTATATACATATCTACCCTATATCTCCTTAATATACAAAATTTTAAACTATACTCTACTTTTATTTGAGATTACCTATAATTCATTATTTATATATTTTCTTTTTTCGTTTCAGATTACTACTCCTATGGATAACGATTCACTCCTACAGTTACGGAATATGAAAAATGAAAAACCTTACATCTACCTATTATATAAATTTAACTAGACTTGTATCATCTATTTATAATAAAATTTCTATGTAAGTTTATTTTTTTGTGTCCTATTCCTGTCCATTCCATTATCTTTTGTTTCCAAATTTCATACTAATTCTCATGTGATACTATTTAATATGCTTTTCCTTTTCTAACCTTTTTCTGTCCATTCCCTTGCTTTTTCGTTTCCAAAGTTCATTCCAATTCTCTTGTTATCCTATGTACTTGACTATTCTTTTTCTTACTTTTTTTTATGTTCATCTCTCGTTGTTTGAGTGTCAATTCTTTTCTGTAGCTTCTTTCCGTTCTCCATTATATCTTTTCTAGTTTTCTAGTCCCGTATCTCATTCATTCCTTCCAATGAATCCCATAAAATCTGCGTCTCAAATTGTTCCATATTATTCATTTTACTATTTATTATAATTTTAAAGAAAGCTTTTATGTAATTTATCGTCATGTTGTTGTTAGATATTACTCCAGCTACTACATTATTATTATAAAAATTTCCTGAGAATCCTATACCTCTTTCATTGCTTCTTATGCTATCTTCTAATTCTTCTACTGTATTTTCTTTTAATCTTCGGTTCATCTCTTGTATTTCCTTATTAAATTGTCTTCCCATGATTCTACTTCTTTTAACGCATTTGTCTGTTGAATTTTTTATTCTCCCCTCCAAATCTGTAATTTCCTTACTCCCTTTTTCTTGTTAATGCTGCTTGATCTCTTCAATAGCTTGTTCCTGTGATTTTATGTATCCTACTTCTTCATTTTCCTCCTTAATTTCTTCTGTCCCCTCTGTGATATTTCTTACTTCCTGATTATCCTGTTTAATATTCCTTATTTCCATTAAACTTTCTAATTTTACCTCTTCTACTTCATTTTCCAAATAATTACTTGTTTTCAGTTCCATCGTATCAATATTTTTATTTTTATTCTCCATGTCTTCCTTTACCTCATTAATGTTCTTCTTAGATTCTTCCTGGTTCTCCTTGAGTTCCTTAATCTCCTTACAATTTTCCAATTTGACTTCATCTATTTTCTTTTCCAATCGGTGCATATTTCCATGGATGTTCTGGATGTCTCCCCTAATTTCTTCTCTCATTGTGTCCATTTTTCCATCCATTTTATCCATGTCTCCCCGCATATTATTTATGTCTCCCCTCAAATTTTGCTCCATTCTGTACATGTGTGTTCTTCTATTTTCCTCCATTCTGTTAAACAATTGTTGCATGATCTCCATCTGATCATCATTCCTTGTTCTTGTTTGCGTTTCCTGTTGATTCTGTGCTATACTACCCTTGTTTCCTGCTTCCACTTGTTCTGCCTCTATTCCATCTTCTTCATCTCGTGTTGTATTTTCTTCAGGTGCATCCACTTCTGATTGCTGACCCTGGATCATATATTGAACCTGGAAATCTCCCATTCCATGGCTCCTTCCTTCTCTCTCTTCCTCTGATCCACTATCATTTCCGACCTGCTTTTCATCTCTCAATACCATTTTCTTGTCCATGATTTCTTTGTTTGTTATTATTTAAAGCAATTTAATTATTTATATTTGCCCCAACGTTGGGCCGACAATTTATAATTGATATATTAATTTGGATATTTAATAGCCCACGTTTCGATTTATAATTATATTTGTGATAAAAGCCCCACGTTTTGGGTGCTAAATTTATAATTGATAATCCTAAATTTTATTTTATATATGTAATTTAATTTTATATGAATGATGTATGAAACTTTATATCGGCTAGCTCATAATTTATCTTTTATATTGATGTAATTTTAATTTTAATTTTATTTATAAGTCGGAAGCATGAATGACTCCTCTCTTTGGATTCTTGGCGCACACGGTATAAATATAATTAGATTTATATCTGTTTATTTAAGTATTTTGAAAAAGATAGTTCAGAATATAATTTCTTATAGAAAGATGGAAATATGTTGATTCAAATAATTGTGTGGAAAACATGAAAGGAATAAAAAACACCAACACTTTATTGAAAAATTAATTTAATAAATTGTATTTATGAGAAACTTTGTATTCTTTTAAAAATATAAAATTATTGAATATCCCTACATACTATGCAATGCTGAATACACATTTATTATTCTCTCTTCTGCACTTGCGCATAAGTAACGCATGCGCTGATATACCTTATTAGGAACAGAAAATGCAATTCATTGTCGATGTAGTATAAACGGTAAACACCCTTCAGCGTGTATACAGTTGTGATAAAGTTTTAATGCGTTATATAAATTTAAACGAAACAATTACATATATAAGAACTCTTTTAAATAATGTGTGTAAAATGTAAAGCAAATAGTAATTAGTTAGAACAGTTAAGCATGCATGAAAGATAAGAAAAATTGAAATTTATGTGAAAGTTTATGAAACATGTGAACATTGAAAATCGATTATTATTTAACAAGTAAGTACAAATATTCTTATGAACTATATTGCATGCATTTCCATGGAGGTAAAGTACTATGCATAGTAATAAATTGTTTTTAGGCCTTTTCTTTCAAAATTTCATTATCAAAACGTTTTTTAAATATACAATAGTTCACTGTTTGTTTAAATGGAATTCCCAAAAGTTTTAATTAAAATTCACAGACCTTATTACATAGTCCCAGGATGCGTCTACGACTTTCTTGCAGATCTCTAACTAAGAGATACACCTTCAGAACGGCTTGTTCTTCTCTACACGAGTTCACCAAACTTATTTAAGTGTTTCTATCACTATTTTGAGGAATTTTATTAACTTTTTCGGGAAATATTAACAAATTTAATCTGAGGGAATTTATCACACATCTCGCTTCTTCATCACCCCAAAAACCCTTCATTTGTTTTTTAAATCAACAAACTTTTCTGCTTCCTAAATCCAAAGCTTGCTTTTCCTTGTTTTATTGTTACAAATTGTCATTTTCTATGTCTTTTATTGGAAAAACTGTAATTGTTTGATTTTAAAGTCCTGGAGGATTAACACATTTATACACTACTGTTCACTAAGTATTCAGGATTTTATATAAAGTCTTTTTTACAGAATACATTAGCTATTTTAGTCATTATCGCGTTTTTACGGTTCATTTATTTATATTTATTTTTACAAAATCTATAACCTAAATTATTAATTCATATAGATGTAATTGTTTAATTCTTAATTCTTAAATTTTTAATGTATTGGTCTTACATAAACTATTTCTTATTATTGATTTTATTGTTATTGTCCAATATAAAATAAATAACCCATAAGTTTAAGTTGGTAATGAAATTACTAGATTTCATTACTTCCTGTTTATAATCCATTGTTTTAAACTATGTTTGGGCTGTGTTCCATATATCATTTCTCATGAAGCTTTCAACCCTTTCTTTAAAATTGTTAATTTTCATTATAAACACCTGCAAATGTTGCTAAATAATTATTGAAATAGATATTAATTGATATTATTTCAGGTTTGACGTTTAAATGGAATTTTATTTCTGCTGAAATTCATATGGCTGTGTTCAGATCAATATGGAACTGATTGACATTAGTGTAAATCTGGAACTTGTTGTGCAGGTAACTTTTAATACTTATTTAAATAATGTTGTGTTTAGAATTTCTATTCATAGTTCTTTTATTAATCAATCATATTGATATCTGATATTATATTCATGCATATTTCCCTCTTTCTATTGATTTCATATCTGAATTGACAGTAACTTTTATGAAATGGTTGTGTCTACTGATACACCTTCCTGAATAATAGATACCTTTTTCTTTTATGTTTATTTATATACAATTGTTTCTAGAACTAGTAGACTAGTTCAATATATATATATATATATATATATATATATATATATATATATATATATAATAAGTAACGAATAGATTAATGGGTATTGCACGCAAATAGAAAAAGGGGCTACTGAAACAAGTGGTAACCGCAGACATGCATGTTTCTGGCTCATTAGCCGTCATCGGTACGGTACAACCAAGAAAAGATGTGAAACATGGGAGCAAAGTTGGTGAATGAAACATGAGAAAATATAACAGAATTCAGCAGGATAGTCAAACACAACATTTGCGTCAGTAATATTAGAAGATCTCGAATTTTCGAGACAACAACCAACATAGACACGGAGGTGCATATAACACTCCCGTCTGAAACTTCCGACCCAGATCAATGAAATAACAACAAGATGTACGAATAGTGTCACGCACTACAAGATGTACGAATAGTGTCACGCACTATTCGTACATCTTGTTGTTATTTCATTGATCTGGGTCGGAAGTTTCAGACGGGAGTGTTATATGCACCTCCGTGTCTATGTTGGTTGTTGTCTCGAAAATTCGAGATCTTCTAATATTACTGACGCAAATGTTGTGTTTGACTATCCTGCTGAATTCTGTTATATTTTCTCATGTTTCATTCACCAACTTTGCTCCCATGTTTCACATCTTTTCTTGGTTGTACCGTACCGATGACGGCTAATGAGCCAGAAACATGCATGTCTGCGGTTACCACTTGTTTCAGTAGCCCCTTCTTCTATTTGCGTGCAATACCCATTAATCTATTCGTTACTTATTGTTTATATGTCACGCACTATTCGTACATCTTGTTGTTATTTCATTGATCTGGGTCGGAAGTTTCAGACGGGAGTGTTATATGCACCTCCGTGTCTATGTTGGTTGTTGTCTCGAAAATTCGAGATCTTCTAATATTACTGACGCAAATGTTGTGTTCGACTATCCTGCTGAATTCTGTTATATTTTCTCATGTTTCATTCACCAACTTTGCTCCCATGTTTCACATCTTTTCTTGGTTGTACCGTACCGATGACGGCTAATGAGCCAGAAACATGCATGTCTGCGGTTACCACTCTTTTCAGTAGCCCCTTCTTCTATTTGCGTGCAATACCCATTAATCTATTCGTTACTTATTGTTTATATGTCACGCACTATTCGTACATCTTGTTGTTATTTCATTGATCTGGGTCGTAAGATTCAGACGGGAGTGTTATATGCACCTCCGTGTCTATGTTGGTTGTTGTCTCGAAAATTCGAGATCTTCTAATATTACTGACGCAAATGTTGTGTTTGACTATCCTGCTGAATTCTGTTATATTTTCTCGTGTTTCATTCACCAACTTTGCTCCCATGTTTCACATCTTTTCTTGGTTGTACCGTACGGATGACGGCTAATGAGCCAGAAACATGCATGTCTGCGGTTACCACTTGTTTCAGTAGCCCCTTCTTCTATTTGCGTGCAATACCCATTAATCTATTCGTTACTTATTGTTTATATGTCACGCACTATTCGTACATCTTGTTATATATATATATATATATATATATATATATATATAACCTTTGAAACGGGGGTGATTTTGGCATCTAGGAACACCAAAACGAAAAACTGCATTGAAATTTTTCCGAAGTCGCGTCATGCTACTCTCTACAATAGCCATAGTCATTCTGAAATAAGCCCAACAATTCAAAAATATTTTATCGGGTAGGTTATAGCGCACAATGTTAATAGTGGAAGTTATTAAATAACCAGATTGTTTGAATTTTGGATACTCCTAAGGTAACCAGGGGTAGACATTTTTTTCCAAATTAAAAAACTGACGTTATTTTATAGAAAATATGTTAATAACCATAAGAATTTAAGAAGTTTCATAACTTTCGGAAAAAAAGATATTTTCTTATCAAAACATTTATTTTTATTTTCTTAGTGTATCTCCATGTTTTAAAGTTCTGAATGAAGTTATTTTTGTGTGATAAATCATAATTTATTAGTAGGTCCAATTTAGGAACTACTTGGTCCAATTTAAGAAACCAGTTGCATATCTTGAACTGATCGTCCGATATTCTCAAATATGTTTTGACAAAATATATTCACAGTTGAACTGCGTTTTAATATATATTTGAATTACTTAAAGTCAGTACTAACAACAGGTAAAATTTAGTGAAGTTGATACAAACATTTTGGTTACAAAGTTACTAAATCCTATTTTCGGTCCAATATTGGCAACCTTCTCCTATACATTAATTGAACACTACAATGATGAATAAAAAATATATTGCAGCCTTAATTAAAATGAAACATTTCTATTCCCTTTTTGTAAGTTAGGAAACAAAAAATTTTTATATTACTTTTAGGAAAAATAAACTCAATTATTTGCCAGACTGCGAACCTCATGTGAGCGCCAACTGCAAAATTAAATATATTTTTCGATATCCCTGAAATTTGTACGGTTTGTAAAGTCGGATAATATTCCGTTCAATAAATCAGAATGGTATTTTATTCAGATGAATCTTTTGATTTACTGTTTAATATCTGATGTTTCATTTGAGGTACTATTGCATGAATTGTTATAACTTGGAATATCTCAATAATAAACATTCGATGGTCATTATTTTGTTTTTCTAAAAATATACCGAAACAAAAAAAGAATTTTCCTGAAAACTATCTGTTCTTATATACTTGATGCTATAATTGTTGTTATTTTTATTTGTGAATACGTCTAACTGCACACTTTCGAGGTTGTAATTCTGGTTGTCCAATTTCAAATGAAAAACTCAAAATTACCTCACCATTTGCTTAGTATAATCAAATCAACACGGTATTGCCACAAAACGTGATATTTGGTCTGAGCAAATTCACCTGCCGCTTCTACGTGACATTTGACTAGAGCTTCGAAGAGAATCGACACAGTCAACTTGTATTTGTAGTCCAGGCAAGAACGTACTAGAATTGGAGAGCAGAAAATTGTATCCTAGATCAGAAGTGCTCTAAAATGGAGCACAAAAAGGGCTTGTGGTGTAATTATTTTCATTGGTATATCGTATATTTTTTGAGGTTCTAAACACGAATCTATAGTTGAGCAACAAAAATTATGCCCGTAAATTTGAGAAATTGAAATAAAAACATGAAAAAATGACGTATTCAAATGAAACTAACTATTTCTAAATAATTACACAATGTAATGATAAAAATGATAAAAAAATTACAATTGTTTTGATATTAAATATGCTACACAGAGAAAACACGTCCAAATAAGAAAAGTTTCTAGAAAAAAATCGCTTGCTGTGAATAAATTTTTATTAGTGGTTGAAACAATATTCACCAGTAGTTGATAAAAACAGATAGCTAGTTTTGTCCGTTAAAGCGTTCGACAAACCTTAGTCACCAGGTAATTTGTACTTAATAAAAAAAGTTTATAGAATTGAATCATTTACCCTTAACTATCTATCATTTATCGCAAGTGAGCTCAATATTAATCTTTAGTTATCTAAGAATTGGGAATCACGTCTTCGACACATTCCGATAACACTCGGGTTGCGCGGCTGACCGTTAAGTTGGTTTCAGATAAGAAATTGCATCATATAATTTTTTAAATTCGGGAAGACAGCAAACAAACAGCACGTGTGGAGTGTAGTGAATCTCTGAACGATCTTTCTTTGTGCGGTGAGTGGTTTCTGGTTTCACTATTAGGCGAGGCCTACAATGGAATACAAGCAATATAATTTTCTTTAATGAACGTATGTTTGCATATGAAGTTAAGATAACTGATAATCTATCTTGCCTTCCAGAGATTCAATTTTATTTTCAGATGGTCATTTTGAATGTACTCGTACACTATAATAGCAGAATTTACATTACTTTTTTTCAAGTATTTTCTTATTTTTTACGTAGGTAAGTCAAAACAAATCTTTATACAAGGTGTCCCACGACGATTTAGACAAGCAATATTTCGGAACTGAACAGTAGTACAGATTTGTAATTTTGGGGCTGTATATTAGAACAGATTCTGTAGCTTGTTATTATGTTACCTTTTTCTACCTATATCACATTCGAATTTATTAATGGGACAACTTCTATATTTTTATATATCTCTGTCACGATTACAACAAACTAGCACACTTATGGTGTAAAACGACTAATTTAATTAAAAATGTCCCATGATGGTTAAGACAAGCAATACCTCGCAAATCGGCAGTTTATTTTGAATTTGTAAATAAAATACAATTGTAATGCAGGATTGTATTTCAATTACGAATTCAAAATGAACTGTCTATTTCTACCTGTAATTAATCGTTTTAGACCACAAGTGTGCTAGTTTGTTAGAATCGTGTTATCTAGAAAAACCTTAAAATGTAAAAATATGCAGGTGGCACCATTGAGTTGGAATCTGATGTCACGTAAGCCAAAACAAAATTGTTATTGGGTGACATAATAACAAAAGAAAAGCTAGAGCATTTGTTTTATACCACCAAAATTACAATTCTGTACTACTGTCCAGTTCCGAGATACTGCTCGTCTAAATCGTGAAATTACCATGTCCGTGATATAAAGTTGATTAATAATCACTTTTTCGTTTGGTTTAGGAAAAATGAAAATTTGAAAATGTCTTACAGTATGCAGCCGTCGATTAGAGAGATCTCTAAAACCAATTTTCAGATTTGAAATCCTTTTGGATTTGAAGATTTCTCAATGCGACGGTTTTATCAGACGCATCCTGTATAGAATTTTTTTGTATGAAAATATTCTTTATTATTTTTATTTTACGTGTTCCTATATGATTTGTACTATATTTAGAATGAAAACGTTCCTTATACTATTTTTAACTTTTATTTTCGTCTTTTTGGTTTATTTATTTTTTTATGATTTGTATTATTGTACGTTCCTTATTATTTTTAACTTACTTTTAATATTTCTTACTTTGAGATAATTGTATATTTTGAAAAGTTATTTTTAAATTACTTAAAAAAATATATATGTAAATTTTTTATTCGTTTAAAATGAATGTTTTTTTTAACCCATTTCTGAGTGTTTCGCAAATATGGAAAACTAATGGAAAAAATATGAAATTTGAAGTTTGTATTCCAAATCTGTTAATTTATATTTAGATTATATAATATACATTTGACATACCTGGTATATAAAATTTCAACTTTGGATTAGTATTTCAGCACCAGGTGCCAACTTATATTTTCCCCTAATAAATTTTAAATGCTCATAAATTCTAAACGGTGCAGAATAGAAATATGCGGTTTTTACTGAAATGTTTCATTTTAGTATAAATTTTGGTAGAATAGATTGGATTTTTTCCATCGCTTCGTATTATGTCAAAACAATTTTTGTCAGTTGCTATATAAGTGAAGATCACTTATCAAACTACAAAAAATATACTGGTCGTTCTATTAACAAAGTCAATAAAAAAATTGTCAAAAATTCGCCATTTTTGTTGTTTCGTAAACGCAAACGATAAAAAAAATCAATCTATAGAAACGAAAATTGTAGCTACTAAAATGAAACAATTCCGTGAAAACCGCACATTTCCCTCCTGAACCGTTTAGAATTTATAGGCAGTTAAAATAGGGGAAATATAAGTGTATAAGCCTAAATGCCAAGATTTAGGTTGATAAATAAATCGATTACTGTAAATAAACTTTTCAATTAGTCCTCATAACCTGTATTCCTAAGATAAATATACATTTTTACTATTATAGGTTATAAAGTTATAAAGAGATAAACAAATAAATCATTAAGGATAGGTATACAATATGTCAGATTTAATAAACGATATAATATTAAATAGCTAGTAGCAAGTTATCTAGGTCGATAACTGTAAGCGACTAAATTATTTACGGAAAATAAAATAGACTACTTGAAATATATATATATATATATATATATATATATATATATATATATATATATATATATGATAAGTGATCCCTATATTAACTGTGAATGTTTAATTTTAGCAATAAAGTTTTTTCTTTGGTAAATGAATAAGTCATTTGTCCCCTATTTAACCGATTTTTTTGCTACTAATAGTGAATATTCTCTAATGGATAGACTGTGTAGACTGAGAAGTGACCTATCTCGTGCTTGATTTAATATAAATGAATATAAAAAAGAAGAGGATTTTACAAATATTGAAGCGTAGATATTAATAATTTGTAGAATTTTCAACATTTTTTCAATATATTTTGAAATTATTTAGAAACTGTTAGTTCCATTTAAAAAAGTAACATGGGTAGATTCCACATAGTAAGGGTCGAAACAGTAAATTTCGTGGAAAAATAAGTTTTTTAGTGATTCAGTATCAGTACAATCAAAATTTTTTGAGTTCCAACAGCACATGCTAAAGCTGTTATCAATACTGGCCCTACCTTTTATACTGCTGTGTATAAAATGACTGAAAAGGAAGACGGCTTGAACAAATTGAGGTATAAATGATACCTTAGATCTGCATACATAACAACAGCCCATTTGGCATCCTCACCCAGTACGGAAGGTGCTGAACCTTCTTTAAGGCTATACTTTCAAGTGCAACAGTGGCTTGGAAATAAAACGATCCCGAGCTATGGGGTTGATGAAAACCAAAGGGAGTCTGCAGCCAGTACCAACGCACCAGAAGCAATTTTGAAACATATCCTGTAATTGCATGAAGACCAACTGTGGATGCAAAAAAGCAGGCCTTATCTGTTCCAGTTTGAAGCTGAATTGTGAGAATAGCTGTAATAACATGCCCGTTGCAGACATAGAAAAAGAGGCAGAGGATGATTCGGAGTTCCCTAATCCACATGAATAATCATTTCACACCTTGTTATTTTTTCCCTCAATTTTTTCAAGTTTTTGATCGGATACTTTTCAATTATCTAAATAAGTTGAGTACTTATTTTCTATTAATTTTCTTGTTGGTTTCAGGTGTACAGGAAATGGAATGCGGACCTGAAGGAGGTATGAATCCCATATATGAGACGACTCGTTTAGATACATAATTGCATATAAATTGCACAGGAATTTTTAATGGGTAATGCATCTAATGCGAGGTACCAAATATAACAACTCTCGCCTGATCAATCAGGGAAAGGTTGAGGGCAGAAGTTGGATAGGTCTCAAAGAGTTATCGTGGCTACGGAATATCAAAAATTGGATGGGACTGGGACTAGAACAACTATTCCGAGTAGTGACAGATAGAGCCGAATTTAACCAAATTGTCATAGATATGGCCAACGCTTGAAGAAAAGCAAGGAACCGAAAGAAGAAGAAGAATGGTTCCTTATCTAATTAACATAATTTGGAATTTATTGAATCAAGCCAATTATTATTTGTTTCAGACTTACAGGAACTGGAAAGTTGATATGAAGAAACCATGGATTTGTGTCTAAGATGGGTCGTAATATTCGTATTAGCGCATGAATATTGATAAATTCTAAAGAAACTCAAGTCTTTAATTACCCTATAAACAATGTTCATCTATATGAAGTGAAAACTGTAAATTAATCGACTTTTTCTCTTTTTTGTCCTAAAATCATTGATTTTACTAAAACTCTTTTTCGTAGAAACCATATGACATACAAAAAATATATATGTGGTAGATCATTTTCTCTTCTTAACTAGGTAACTTTTTTGTCTGCTTTGCAAGTTGAAAGCTGAAAACCACTAAAAATATAATTTTTAGTATTATTTTGTAAATTTCTGATATTTTCCGGTAAAATTTTTGTTGGGAAACTTCAGATTAACGTTTTTTTTGTGTGTTTATGACCAGGGAACGAGTCCATTAGCCGAATATGTTTCAGTTGAATTATTACAGAAGAGTAAGTAGGAATCCCAACCAATTTTTTTATCTATGATCTATTGTACAATATAATACATATATAGTAATATAACTTATAATTTTATTTTTTTCTCATTTATTTATTCTATCTTTTCCGGTTTTTTTTTTAATTTAATTTTTTTTCTTTTTTTTTCTTTTATTTTTATATATATATTTTTTTTATACATATATTTTTTTTTTATTTTTCTTTGGATTAGACAAGGACACATGCCACACTTAGGGGCCTATCAAAGAGTTTTTAATACATCACTGAAAGGGCCTCAGATAGAAAGGGTTACAGTTGGGGTAAAACATAGGATTACTTACAATGATATGTTACAATTAACAACTTGTTTATACAATAAATTATAAATAAATATATCCGATGATTGTACTAATTGCTGTAAGTTAAATGGTCTTACCAATTTAATTCTTGAAGAGTAAATATAATTATACAAAACATCTAAGAATTTTGAATTTTTATCCCCTTTTATGTTACAGTTCCATATTATGTGTTCCAGAGATCCATCTTCTCCACATTCACACATATAACTATCTGACAGTTTCATTTTTTGTTTATAAACAGGTGTTAAACAATGATTAAATCGAATTCTGCAAATTGTTGATATAGCTTTTTTATGGAAATTTGTTCTCTTGAACCAAGGTTCTTGTTGTATAGTTGGTTGAGTAGTTTTATAGTAAAGACCTTTCTGGGATGTATTATATAATTGTTACCATTTCTGCATTACTCTTTTCTTGATCAATGGATAAAGATCTTCCACCGGACATTTATATTCCCCATTATACATATATTCTCTATAGTTTTTTGCGGCTTCATCGACTATTTCATTATAATTTATTCCACAATGTTCCTTAATCCAACATAATGAAATACTTCTTCCTCTGGATGACAATTTGGAAATAAGTTGTATAATTTCGACTACTATGTAACTGAGACTTCCTTTAAATTTTTTTGTGATGTTTTGGATCGAAACAATTGCACTTTTGGAGTCCGAAAATATAGTATATCTGTCGATTATTTCCCCTAAAGAATTGATATATTTAAGTGCTTCTAGAATGGCAATTAGTTCAGCAGAGAATATTGATAGTTTGTTGTTTATTCTCATTCCTAAAGACTTCCCTTTCTTCGGATCATACAGTGCTGCTGAAACATTTATTTGATTTTTTGATGCGTTATTTCTTATTGCAAATGGGAAATTAGAGTAATCTCTTAGATAATACACATTCGCAGGTTTAATATCTTCCCAATTTACAGAGTAGTATGGTAATTTATTTGAGATGTAAATGTCTTCCTGTAAATTTTTTTTTATCTGTGTATGAGGATACCAACGGTATCGTATTTTTCTTTTTCCAATAATTTGCAATCAGATCTTGTATAGATAATTCGTAAATTTTCATTAATATGTTACTATTTTTTGAAATGAGTTTTATCAGAAATTTGTCTATAAGGTACTCTCTTCTGAGATTTAATGGTGGTTCTGTACATTCTACAGCTAGGTTTGATATCGGAGTGCTTTTCATAGCTCCTAAACACAGACGAAGTGATTTAATAATTATTCTGTCCAGCTTTTTCAAATGAGTTTCGGCAGCTTGAGAATAGAAAATGGTTCCATAATCTATAATTGATCTGATGAAAGATTTATATAGCATAAGTGAAATATTTGGGTCAGAACTCCACTTGATATGGCACACGGATCTTAATATATTGAGTCCTTAATCTGCTTTAGTTACAATATGTTGAATATGTTCTTTCCATAACATCTTTCTATCTAATACTACCCCTAAATATTTTACTGTCGACTGTACGTCAAAATTAGTATTATTTAATAATATTTGACTCGGTATATTATGTTTTTTGGAGAATATACACGTTTGCGTTTTTTTAACTGAGATAGTTAACCCTTTATTAAAACAATATATTTCTATTTGTTGATATAATGTATTCATGGCAGTTATACCTTGTGAAATTTCCAATCCTTCTGAATAGAGACGAACGTCATCTGCAAATTGCAGAATCTTTCCTTTGAGCGAAATACTGGAGTGTAAATCAAATGTATATATTGAGTATAAGATTGGACTCAAAATACTTCCTTGCGGTAAACCTATATTAGAAATTCTATTTCCTACTATTTCGTTATTTACCTGTAGAAATATTTTTCTGTTTGTGTAAATTGATACCACTTTATTATTGAGTTCAACTGGAAGTCCAATTTTTTCCATTTGTTCGTAAAGAATGTTTAATTTTACATTATCATAGGCATTTTCTATATCTAGGAACATCGATATTAACGATTTTTGTTTTGAAAATGATAAATTAATGTCCAAAACTAAATTTGCGATACTTTCTAACGTGGATCTTGATTTTCTGAATCCATACTGAGTTTCTGAGATCAATTTATTTTTTCCAACCAATTTTCCAATCTCCTTTCAATCACTCTTCCGAATGTTTTAAGAATACAAGAACCCAATGATATACCTCTATAGGTTTACGTTAATCACACCAAAAAACATAGAATAAACCGTTAAAAGTAATTTCGACAGAACTTTCTCCCTTAAACTACCGTTTGACTAGGCTACTAGCATGAAAATATAGTGATAAAATAAAATTTTTAAATTAAACACGAAAAAAATGATTAAAAAAACGTAACAAATAGAGAGCTCTCATCATTCTGCTGTTATTTTCTGAACGGTAATAGACTCTTTTCAATAATTGACAACTTGATCAATTTAATACAAAATTTCCATCAATTTAACAAGAGAGTTGGCATTATGTAATTGTGATAGTAGTGTCAGTGAATGGTACATAAATAATATCTACAAAGAATAACACCAATGCAATTGACCGTGGAAAAGTTATTGTGCAACAAAATGAAATAAGTGTACATGTGTTCGATAATTTAATTAAAAATTATGGATCTTCTATGAGTTAACCAGTGATTGAGGTTCACTCGTTGATGTATTTTTAAAAATTCATTGAGACGTTTGCTCAAATACTGGTATGTAGAGGAGGAATACCTGTTTCTGAACCTCCAGAAATTTTTTTAAATGCAAATTACTTCTAACAATTAGTACTAAACGTCTGGCGTTACAACAAATGTTCTTTTTTAATTACTAGTACTGAAGATGAGTATTCTAAAAAGAGTGTGATGTTATTGGTGTGCGCATATTGCAAGAAAATTAAAAAATCTATACACTATTTTAAATTCCAGTACATTTAAAATAAAAACATTACGTGAACGTGAACGAATGCACACAAAAGAGAAAAACGACAAACAATAAAAAATGCGCAGATTAGCGAGCAGCTTAAAAATGGACGACAAAAAATACGGGAAATGAATAAAGAGAATTTGTTTGAAAAAGCTAACAATTTGGATAATATGCCTTAGTCGCAAAACTGTTGATGAAGGAGTGTATCAGAATATGCAGGTAAAACAGAAAATCTTACCGAAGATACTCGTCGCAATGGTTATTAATGTGTTTACTTTTACACATAAGAGGCCCTTCTAGTTACAGTTTCTTGAGAAATAATAACATCCTGCCTCTTCCGTCGGTTTCTACTTCCAGAAGATACTTATCGAGAGTGAATTTAAAATGTGGGTTGAATAAAAGTTTCTTATATGCATTTAAATTGAGAATGATGAGGAAAAACACTTATCAGAGACAAGGTATTTTGCTGTTCGATGAAATGCGGGTACAGGAATCTATCACGTTGAATGCTAAAAATATGAAACCCACAGGAATACAAGATTTTGGTGTCAATGACATTGCTACATCCAAAACTTCAAGTAAAAAAGCTGATCACGCATTATAGTTCATGTTTCGTTCTTTGGCTGACCAGTTTACTCAACCAGTGGCTGTTTACGTAGCAATAGGTACAACTAAGGGTACATGCTCAAGACAGTTAATTATACAAGTCATCAATCAATTAGAAAAATCTGGAGCTGTCATTCCAGGTGTAGTGTGTAATAGGGCTACAACTAATAAAAAAATGTGGTCCGAATTCGGTATTTCTGGTAGGAACGAAGAGTCATTCAATAAAATCATACATCCCTTTGATGACATCAGAACATCTCTACTTCTTTCTGACGCACCACACCTAATTAAATGTCTTAGAAACAGACATTTAACGAAAAGGAATCTTACTGTGTGTAGATCTATAATCAAATTGAAAACATTTCTTATTCATATTTAACGAATTTTACAGAGTCCAGAAGGCACCATTCTATGGCAGCATTATGAAGCGTTATACGACTTGGATCAACAAGTACCAAATAATATTCGCGTGTGTCCGAAATTAACAGATATGCATATTAACACATCCAATTTATTAAAAATGCGAGTAAAATTGGCTACTCAAATTCTTAGTAATAGCGTGGCCAATGGACTGAAGTATTATAGTAGAAAATCCCCCATTTTAAAAGACTGTGAAAACACAATCTCTTTTACCAAAAGGATGACCTTCTTCAAATCGACGACATCCTTATGAAGCAATTCGTGAGAATAGTAACGATTTTAAGATTCTGGAAAATAATCTGCAATATCTTAATAAATGGGAGAACATGGTTTTGCATGAAAAAATTAGTAAGGAAAATTTTATATCCAGAAGCACGGCTGAAGTAACCATTTTGTCCACTCTTAAATTGCGTAATTATTTATGGCAGTTCAAATATGTGTTAACGGCCAAAATGAATCAGGACCCACTCGAGGTAAGTAAGACATATCAGTTTTATTAGAAAAACAAAAGATAAATGCCGCATGTATTGCATATTACCGTTTAGTAGCTATTACTAGTGCAATTTTATTCTAAAATTTGTTTTGCATTTTTGACAGCATTTATTAGTAGAAAAAGTATAATATTATGTGATTACAAAAACCTTTTTTTTTCAACATGTAGTTAGTGCCCGATTGTCCGTTGGTTTTTTTATTACACAGAATGTGGATTTTTTTCAGTGGTGACCATAATCTTGCTTTACAAAAAATTCATTACCAAATTGGCATGTTCCGATGAGGTTCCGATGTCGGATCACAGTATGATACGATTCGAGGTCGGGGCTACACGGAAACAGATCCAGTGTTGTCGAATATCTCAACAAAAGGAATGGTGTTTATATAAGGACAAATTAAAGTCGGATTTTGAAGGCGCATAATAAACGACTGAAACGGTGGAGGAACTTGAAGTAGCCTCCGAATGTTTGCATCGCACGATAATTAATTGTTACGAGGAATCTTGTCCCTCAAAACAAAGGCTGTCAATAGGGATGTGCCTTGGTGGAACAAGGAACTCAGCAAACTAAAGGTCTTAGCACGCAAAGCATTTAACAGAGCCAAGAGGACAGGAAACTTAGAAGACTACAAAAAGGTTCAAACTGAATATAACAGAGATCTCAGAAGGTTCAAGAGAAAAACTTGGAGGAAGTTCTGCGAAGGGATTTCTAACGTATCCCTAGCAGTGCGCCTTCAAAAAGTCATCGCTAAAGACCCCTATAACGGTATTGGATTCCTTAAAAAGACAAACGTCGAGTTCGCCGAAACCATAGAGAAAAGCATGAGATGTTTATTAGACGCTAATTTTCCTGGTGCTGTAATCATTGAAGATAACGCAGAGGCAAATATTGATGAAACTTTCATCAAAACATCTAGATTAGCAAAAAGCCTAGCGGGTAAAATCTTCACCAAGAATAGAATTGAATGGGAAATTAACAACTCCAAGCCCTACAAATCACCTGTAGAGGATGGCATCTTTCCAGCACTTCTACAACAGGGATCCGATATCTCAATTCCTCACTTATGTAAGATATTCAAGATAAATCCCATCTTTGGATACATTACGAAAGGGTGGAGACAGGTCAGGGTCTGCTTTATTCCTAAGAGTGGCAAACGTCCTCCAGAAAAACCAAAGTCGTATAGACCTATGAGCCTTACCTCCTTCTCACTCAAAATTATGGAATAAATACTCGACACATACATGAGAAATGAATATTTATCAAATGCACCGCTTCACGAGAAACAATTTGCCTATCAACTTGGCAAATCTACCTTAGATGCCTTACTTTGTCTCGTAAGAGACCTAGAAAAGGCAATAGCTGCAAAAGAAGTATCGCTATGTGCCTTCGTAGATATAGAGGAAGCTTTTGATAACACCTCACTCGATCAATAAGCGTTGCTGCAACTGCAAAGGGTATTCCACTTTCCATAATCAAATGGATTCAGTCCATGCTATATACTAGGAAAATAATCACCTACCTCGAAGACCAGTCGACTACTATAAAAGCGGTGAAAGGTTCTCCTCAAGGAGGAGTGGTATCACCTATACTGTGGTCACTAGTGGTTGCTAAAAAGAGAAGGATTTCGTGCTCTTGGCTATGCCGACGATTTAGTTATAGTGGTCAGAGGTAAGCACGACGGCATCATTGCCGATCGCATGCAATGTGCCTTGAACATCGTAAATACCTGGTGTTCGAAGGAAGGACTTTCAGTCAATCCTAATGAAACAACACTTGTTCCATTCACTAACAGGAGGAAAATGAGTATACAGACTCCAAGCTTGAATGGTACAACCCTGTGTTTTTCGGAAGAGGTTAAGTACCTTGGAGTTATCCTTGATACGAAACTTACGTGGAACTCACACCTCGCACACATCACCTCAAAAGCAACAAGGGCTCTTTGGACGTGTCGTAGGCTCTTTGGGAAAACTTGGCGTCTAAAACCAAAAATGATCTACTGGTCATATATAACGGTTGTCAGACCTATCATCACCTATGCTGCGCTTGTATGGTGGAAGAAAACCACGCAACAAAGGGCTACAATAGAGTTGCAAACATTTCAAAGACTCGCATGTTTAGGAATAACGGGTGTAATGAGATCATGCCCTGGCGCGGCCTTGGAGGTAATGTTAGATATCCCTCCATTACATTTACATGTAAGGAGGATTGCTCTGCAAAATGCATATAGGTTAACACAGGCTAAATCTCTAAAACCCGGTGATTTGACAGGACATCTCGAGATACTTAGGGTTGGATCAACCTAATCTATGATGATGCTTTGGGACATATTGCCTGCTAAACAAGATTTCGAAGTTATTCTAGATGTTATTATTAACGATCGTGAGTTAACACAAAAAATCTCAGAAATAACAAGGAATGCCCTCACATTTTATACTAATGGGTCAAAAACAAACTAAGCAGTACGAATAGAGGCTACAGGACATAATGTTAGGTTATCAGTAGCCCTAAGTAACACTTCCACAAGATTCCAAGTGGAAATACTAGCGATAGATTTCTGTGCTCAGGAGTGCCCTGAAAAATGCCTCAACGCAGCCAGAATATGTATTGCCTCCGACAACCAGGCAGTTTTGAAAGCTCTAAAGTCTATAATTTATGAGTCTGGAGCTTCAAATAATCTCTTAAGCTGCTGGCTAGACATAACAAACTATCTCTGTTATGGGTGCCCGGGCACAAGGGAATTGCTGGAAATGAGACTGCTGATGGTCTTGCAAAGGAAGGAGCTAGCAATCCTTTCATCGGACCCGAACCGTATTGTGGCATTACTAAAAGCCACATTGTGGAAGAAGTCCGGAAATGGGAAAAGGAACTTATTGCAGCCTACTGGAAAAATGTTCCAGGCCATAGACAAGCAAAAAGGTTGCTACAACCTTCTGCTCGCTATGCTAAATCGCTCTTAGAGCTTCATAAGTCTGATCTCAGAGCAAACAGAGGACTCCTCACGGGACACTGCCCACTCAGATATCACCTCTACAAGATGGGAAAAGTGTACAGAGGAACATGTAGATTCTGCGATAGTGCAGATGGAACGGCTGAACATACAATATGCCATTGCGGAGTACTTGTTCGCCAACGCCATAAGTACCTGGAACGGTTATTCCTGAGACCTGACCAGGTAACGAAAATAGCTCCCAATCGGATAATAGGCTTCCTTACAAGAATAAATGGAGGGTGTACACAAAAGATATTTCCAGGTCGCAGTGTGGAGAGGCCAGCTATAGGCCAATGGACGCCTTTGTAATCTACAATCTACAATAATCTTGCATAATACATGTAATTTTTTAACTAGATTTCATTTCAGATATTATTTGGTACTATTCGAGCAGCTGGTGCAAATGATCATCCAACTTTCACCTCTTTTTTGCAGATGTATAGAATGCTATCAGTTCTCAAATTATTAAAACCAGTCGCCTGTGGCAACTGCACTATATTATAAAACGAAACGTCCCTAAAATTTGATGATTTCAAGACTATATTTGCAGCAAATGAAAGAACAAACGAACTTTGAGAAAAAATAAAAAGCCGAATGGACTCTTCATTGGAAAACGAAAACAGTACATTGAGTGCTGATTATTTCGGTGAAAGATTCACTCCTGATTCACCTTTCCAAGAAACAAGAGTTTCCATCTTTTATTATTCAACTGGTTTCATATAAAAAAAAATACATAAATTATCTAGTTGCTCCACATAACGAAAAGAGCTGTATCATAAAATTCCGCACGGAAATATGGAACCCAGTTCATCGTATGCATCAGATCTTACTATGATAAAAAGCAGAGGTGGTTTAAATCACCCACATATATTAATGTTTCAATATTTTCAAAGAATTCAGTAAATTCTAATGAAATATATTAATTCAGTAGATGTATTTGACGATACAGTCTCAGAAATTTTTGCAGACTATAAATTTAAAGCTGATTTTCGTTTCCCAATACATCAAGAGTAAATAATGTCAAGGGGGATGCTGTTTTATTTAACAATGAGAATTCACCAATATTACCGCCAAGAATTGAGAAATAACAATATGAAAATGTCAGCCAGGAAACGAAAAGAAGCAAAACTGCAGAAAAATTAATTTTCATAAAGCTAAAAGTGGGTACATACCGTACATATAAATTATATAACTCGTATTAACAATAAATTTATACTTTCAGGGATGTATATTCGCTGCTTCAAAATTCTCAACTATCGTTTTGGTGCTATTCAAGTTTTTTAATTGGTATAACTCTTAAATGATTTTTATATTTGATAAATGAATCATTATTCGTATTACTCCTTTATTTTTTATTATTCAGCAATTAATTAATTTCAAGTAACAAATATATGCATCAGTCACATAATTCAAATCAACGGTTTCAATCTGAAAATACTCGGCCTCCGATGGCCCTCCTATCTCCATCTCGCTCTGGCCTTAGTATCGAGTGTCTGCGGCCGCAGCTCATAGCGTTGTTGGATTACCTTCTCTATTATATACCGTGGTTTGTAGTCATTGTCAATAATTCTCCTCCATATAGTAGTTTCGGTATCACTGTTGTATTATATACGGTTAATTTCGTTTTGTCTTCTATCTGTCTTTTTCCAAATATGGTCTAATTCAGCGCATGATATATCTTCGTTGCCTCTCCTACTTTATTCATTACATCCATTTCCGTCTTTCAATCCTTTGTGACCATACTTTCCAGATATCCGAATGTCGAAACTTCTTCCAGAATGAGCCCGTGACAAATTATATCAGTGTTTTCTTCTCGTCTTTGAATCTCGTTTATCACCATTATTTTTGTTTGGTTTGTGTTTATCTCCATTCTTAATTTTGTGATCTCATCCACCCAAATATCAATTAACTTCTGCATTTTAGTATGACCATCTGCAATCAGTATAACGTCGTCCGCATATATCATGCTTTCCATTTTTATTGGTTGGAGGTTTTTGTATCCGACTTCCGTTTGTATTTTCCGGTTTTTTTGTTCACATTTTTCATTATTCTGTCCAATACTATTATAAATATTAGTGGGCTCAAGCTATCTCCCTGCTTCATTCCTCTCTTTAAATGGAATTTTTCAGACTTCTTCATGTATTCTTACCGGTGCTTTAACATTTCGGTGGATATTATTCACAATCTTATAAGTTTTTCTAGAATTTTATTTCTAAAAGTTCCAATGATTTTTCTATAGTTTTTCTCCGCATTGTATCAAAAATTACTTTTAAGTCGATAAATGTTAATATTAGATATTCTCCTGTTTGTACTCGTCTTTCTATTATATTTCGTATTGTAAATACATTGTCTGTCGTCCACCTATGTGGTCTAAAGCCCGTTTGTTCATCCTCAAATTTATTTTCATTTTCATTTCTAATCGTTTGTTCTATAATTCGGGTATACATCTTACTTGCCACTGGCGCTAGACAGATTACTCTATAGATATCACATTCAGCAGCACTTCACTTTTTTAGTATGGGCAAGAATATTTTGTTGTTCCATTCTTTTGGTATTGAGTTCGTCTTCCATGATGTCCTGACTATTTCTAGTAACCACAGTTTACCTTCTTCTCCCAACCATTTGATCATTTCTTGGTCTATATTGTCTTCACCGCTGGCCTCTCCTATTTTTACTTTTTCTATAGCAAATTCTAAATCTTCCGTACTTATGTCTTAATATATTTCTTGCCTTTGATTTATAATAATGATATTTATTTGTAAATTTGAACTGGTTTCACAAAACAGAGAATATAACAATTGACCTAATACAAAAAGGAGCCAGAAAACAATTTGAAAAAGCTTTAGTCTGACCCCTGTCGTATTCTATTTCTGTTTCGTCATCTACATCAAATTTTTCTACACGTTCGTAAAATATGGATTGTTTCTACTTGTAATTCTTCATTCTTGTCCATTATTCCCTTAATTTCTTCTCTTTTCTGTCCTCTCAGTAACTTCATTTTGTTCCCGAATATTATATTATTCGTCCTGTACTCGGTATTTATTTCTATTCCAATTTCTTCGCAACTTTTTAGTTTTGCCATTTGTATTTTACTTTTTACAATGTTTTTTCTTTTTATATATTCACATATTCTTCTTTATCTTCAGGTACCTTTGTTTCTATGTATCTTTTCCAAGCTTATTTCTTCCTTCTTACTTACACTCTCATTTCTCCGGTCCACCACATTGTTCTTTAGTTATTTTCTTTATATATAGATACTCCACATATTTCTTTCACTTTTCTATACACTATGTCTTAAAAGGTTTTACATAGTTCTTCCAAAGTCTCATTCTATTTTAGATTCTTGCCAAATTCTAAGTTCGTATCCACTTGATATTTTTGTTTCAACTTTTCATCTTTCAGTTTACTTATTTTTATTCGGGTGTACTCTTTTTTGGTATTTTGTTTCTTGATTGTACTTGGGATTTCTGCAATTACTTAACGATGCTGTGTGTTTAAGCTGGCCTCCTTTATTGTTTTTACTAATTTGATTTCCTGTTCCATTTCCGTTGTATATACTTTATAATCTATTCGGCTTCGGACATTTCTTACCTCTGCAACGAATGTGTATCTTTCCTCCATTGGTTGGTTGAAAAAGGTATTTCCTATTTTTAGGGTATTAATTATACAAATCAAACATTTTCTTTCCATATCTGTTTATTTCTTTTTCTTCATATTTACCAATTGATTCCATTCCTTTATTCATATCATTTCCAACTCTGGCATTCCAATCTCCTATTATTAGTATGTTTTCTCCTTTATATTGACTAAAGTATTCTGTAGTTCCTGATCAAATCCCTCTACTAATTTTTCCTTAGTTTCCTCGGTTGGTGCGTATATTGGTATGATATATAAAATTTTCTTTATGTCTGTTCTTTGTTCCATTATTCTTGATGTCTTAGCTTTCCACTCCGTTATATATTTGCCTGTTTCTCTATTTACTACTATCCCTACTCCTTCTATTGCTCTAGTATCCTGGCCTACTCCTGAATAGTACATGCTGTAATTTTCATTTAACTCAATACATCCGTTTCTCATTTTTCCATTTCTTCTATCAGTTCCATTTCCTTGCCTTTCAACAATGCTATATTCCACGTGCCCAGCTCTATTTGTTGACTTCCTTCCTGGTTTCTGTTTCCTTCATTATTTTGTCTTATAGTTTTACTTTCCTGTTTACCATGTTTTTTGTAATTCTATTCTATATTTTTTCCACTTTTCGTTTATTCCTTTAGTAGGGATGGAGAATCGTGTGAAGAAGAGAGCGGTATCGTGTCTTTATTTATTTTATTCTCATCATTACTAGCCTGCCCAATTCTATTGATAATTCCACTTATATTTATATCATTTTTTCCCTTATCTCTTCTATTCTCTATTTCATTATTCTCAGCTAGATACCTTAACTTAATTTTATTATTACTGTTACCGATATTTTGTAAATCCTTATAACTATAGCTATTTTTACATTTCGGACCCTATCATTAGAGTTATTAACTACCCCAACTATATTATTAAAACTATCGTTATAATTAAGTTTACCTGAATTATCGTTATTGTGTCCTATATCATTTTTCTTCTTCACTAATTTATTAACTTCATGGATCTTTTCTTTGTTGATATTTCTTGCTTTCATTATAAGTTTTTTTAATACTGGTTTCTCTTGGATTTGATTATCTTTTTTATCCTATCTCCATTCGATCCCATCTACTGTGATTTTGTTATATCCTATTTTCACTACTTTCCGTTTTCTTTTCTTCCTTTGCTTCATCTCTCATTTGCTTATGTTTGTATCTCTCGGCCTTAGTTTGATCTTCATTTCAGAAAATTTAGTGATCCAGTACATTTTTAACTTAAACTTATTTTTCAACACATTTAATTTTTCTTTTTCATTTTCCAGTTCAATTAGACAGGTCGTATCTCCCATATTGGATGTTTCCTTGATTATAACCCTTATGCCGAGGTGTTCTTCCAAAAATTTTTTCATCGATTGATTTAAGGGTATTGATGTCATCTGTGTCCAGTGTCCAGTATTCCTGTTACAACAAGATTATTTCTCCTTTTCTCTATTCCCACCATTTCAATTGCTTGATTTATTGCCATCAGTTCTTTTTCGATTTGCATGTCTTCTTATTTTATTTCCTCATTTTCTTCCTTAACTTCTTTATTTGCTAGTTGAAGTCTTAAAATGTCTTTATTGAATTGCATCTGTTCGGTGTGTATTTTTTTATCTCTTCCTTTATATCCCCTTGCGCCGTTTTCATATTTACCATCATTTTTAATATTAGGTCTAATTTGTCATTCTCAGTTCTCCCCCTCCTTGTTGGCGATCTCTCAGTTCTTTTGCTTTTGTTAAATGGGTCGATTAGTTCTTCTAGCGCCTTTCTTTTCCTCTCGTCTGTCGAGTAGTCACCACCCGAATCCATACTTGCTCATTAATAAATAATTATTATTCTTGTTTTTATCTAAATTTAAGTTTGTCCATTCCGACCCTGACTAATTATGTTCGATTTATATCAGAATGAAGTATCTTATCTCCATTAATTTTAAGTTCTTGATACTGGAATGTTCTTCTGTGATTATGTTGTTTCGAACAACCTCTGTTTTATGTACTTCCACGATCTATTTTGATGGATTTAAAGTACTCAACAGTTAGCTGGTTTTAGTATCCCTAAACTGTGGATGTTTCAATATTTTACTTTAACTATTAACTGTACTTTCCTTCGTTAGAATGGCATACGATGTGATTGACTACTTCTGGTCTTCTTTGATATATCAATTTTTAAATTTAATTCTTCATACTTTTCTAGAGATGCACTGATGATGACTTACATTCTAAAGCGTTCTGTGAAAAATTATTCATTTATGCATATTACATACAATTTTTTTCATTATTAGTATTTTAAATGAGACCCAATGTTTCTAGCTAATTCCACAATATAATGAAAAATGTTTAAAATTCTAAAAAATTGACAATTGTATCGATAACTGAATATCATCGTCAGAATGACAGAAGTTACATTTCATTTGATACCTACCTGATGTTTAGTTGTTATTTTGGGCTAGACCAAGAAGTGGTAGTTGACTAAATATATGTTAATAGAATATATTAAGTCAATCACAAGGTAGATCACCTCTTGGTCTAGCCAAAAATAACTTCTAAACATCAGGTAGGCATCAAATGAAATGTAACTTCTGTAATTCTGACGATGATATTTAGTTATCTAAACAATTGTCAACTTTTTAGAATTTTAAACATTTTTCATTATATTCTGAAATTAGCTAGAAACATTGAGTTTCAGTTAAAATACTGATATAAGTAGATTCCACGAAGTAAGGGTCGAGACAGTTAATTTCATTCAAAATTTTTTCGTTCTGGTTGTTCTAACATCAAAATTGTGCACACAGCTTATCAAAATTCCATATTATAAAAAAATATATAGTGACATATTTTTGATACAAAAAATCAAGGTTTATATTTTTGATGTATTTTGATTGATTGTAATTGACAAAATTATAACCTACCTAGAAAAACATTAGCACAAAATAGGATGTATTTTGAGCTACTCTAACACGTGCCGTGAGCTCCGTAATTCTAATCCCCATTCACATTTTTTACAGTCTTCACATACATGTGTTACATGTTCTTTGCACTGGAATATTGAGCAGTTATAACAATTATACCTACTTTTATATTTTTTATTGAAGCACATATATGCACATCTGCCATGACTTGCACCCGAATGTGTTTCAAGCTTATAAGCTGTCATCATCGTCATCAATTAATACCTCTTCATCTGTTCCTACTTCCTCGAAAAGTTGTAGGATTCTTTAATGTTCAATATTAAATTCTGCTTGAGCTATTTCAATATTCCTGATAATAAAATGTCCATGAAAACATATTTTATGAAATACTGTGCATTTTAAAAATCCTAACAATCTTGAAAATATGGGTCGTACAGACCGATATTGTTCGGAACTAAGTAGCCTCCCTCAGATAAAGGGAAACACACACACATTATATGGAATAAATAAGAAGGTAGCAATCTAGACGCATCACACTGGGATTCAAATCAATCAATATAGACAAATTCAGTTTCAGCCGATCTCTGAGACCGGGCGTTAGTGAAGGAGGGTTAAACTCATTTGATAAAAACAAAAGACGAAAATCGCAAAAAAAGATACCTGAAATTTATCTCAGGTATTCGCAAATTGGAGCATATTAGTCACACATCCAAAATTACTAAATCATTAAAATTAATCGAGAATTGCATTGTACTATGTTCTGTATCAAACACTATGGGAAAACTCACCACCATACCTGTCTGATACAAAAAAATACGGAACAGATATACATACTCTAAACTTAAGTCATAGAAAAATTCTTACTATACCAAGCTACCTTACTGAGCTTTTCAAGCGATCGTTCTCTAATTGTCTTACTTACTGTCTTAATAACGTATCTCACTATTTCAGTTACTCATCACTACATAACCTCAAACGAGTTCTTTTTGACTATGATTTTCCTAATAGTTCATGAGGAATCGGCGCATGAGTACCGAAAACTATTCCACCACAATTTTTCATGCGATCCTCTTTGAATTGCCCTACTGATGATATAAATGCATGTTGCCATGGGGCAACCTAGTGCCATATTGTTTAAACCGAAGTGGTTTAAACAATTGGAAGAAATGGTTATTTTTCAACCGGACAAATTTTTTTTATATTCTTTATTGAAATACAAATAAAAAAGGTCCTATGACTTTTCACGATAAAGTTAATATTTTTAGAGATATGAATTTTTAAAGGTTCGAAAAATCTAAAATTTGAGTACTTTTGACCCATAAAAAGTATATTAAAAATATATAATAAAATATACATAACCATTTTTTTTAAATTCTTTATACAATAGTTAATAATATTCTTAATAGAGGTTTGAGAGAATTTCATTGTTTATACCTGTTTAATTGTTAATTTCGCGCGCTCACAAGTATGCGTCGCTACCTTTAAGTATCGCCGTCTCTCTCTGACTCATGCGCTGCATCAGCCTCTCTGTGTCCTGAATCATTATCCATCATTTATCTTAAAAACCATTAACTTTATCAAGATTGGTGAAGAGAGCAATGTTATTAATAATTAAATTGTCTACAGTTTGTTTTTAACAAAAGTAATTTAAGTATGAATCGGAACATGTAATTAAAATTACTTTTTTGTTATTATCATTTTTATCAACAATAATAAGATATAATAGTATTTGAAAAATTTTTGGAATCACAATTATATATAAATAATAATCTTTTGCTCAAACATACATTTGGAAAAATGCATTGAATCCGGAATATAAAACATTAGATTTTGATCAGTTGGAAATGGGCTTTTGTTTATAAATAAAGGTATAAGCAAAGTATCATTCTCTAGTTTGTATCCAAAATTCGTAAAATCTGATGTTTTTTATTCCGGATTCAATGCATTTATCCAAATGTATATTTTGAGCGAAAGCTTATTGTTTATATATAATTGTGATTCCAAAAATTTTTCAAATACCATTATATCTTATTATTGTTGATGAAAATGCATAAATTACTGTGATAATAACAAAGAAGTAATTTGAATTACATGTTCCGATTCATACTTGAATTACTTTCGTTAAAAACAAATTGTAGACAATTTAATTACTAATAACATTGCTCTCTTTACCAATCTTGATAAAGTTAATGGTTTTTTAGATGAATGAATATTTTTGATTCAGGACACAGAGAGACCGTATGCAGCGCATGAGTCAGAGAGAGACGGCGATACTTAAAGGTAGCGACGAATACTTGTGAGCGCGCGAAATTAACAATTAAAAAACAGGTATAAACAATGAAATTTTCTTAAACCTCTATTAAGAATATTATTAACTATTGTATAAAGAATTTAAAGAAAATTATTATGTATACGTTATTATATATTTTTAATATATTTTTTATGGGTCAAAAGTACTCAAATTTGAGATTTTTCGAACCTTTAAAAATTCATATCTCTAAAAATATTAACTTTATCGTGAAAAGTCATAGAACCTTTTTTATTTGTATTTCAATAAAGAATATAAAAGAAATTTGTCCGGTTGGAAAATAACAATTCCTTCCAATTGTTTAAACAGTTTCGGTTCAAACAATATGGCACTAGGTTGCCCCATGGCAACATGCATTTATATCATCAGTAGGGCAATTCAAAGAGGATCGCATAAAAAAATTGGGGTGGAAATGTTTTCGGTACTCATGCTCCGATTCCTCCTGGACTATAAGCAATGATACATTTTTTCGGATTCATATATCTTCTCTTGATTAATTAATCGAAAAACCATTATTCTTTATCTATTAACCTAATTTACTTATTTATTAACAGATGTATGTTAAATGCTAAATATATATTTCATATTGTACTTCATTTATTATTACATACAATTTGAACCTCGCCCTAACTATATAAACAGAATGTAATTTTATCTTTTATTAATAAAGACGTTTATTATTATAATGGTATCGGGTTGACTTCAATTCATCATCTCAAGTACAATTAAATCTTATATAAAAAATTCACTGCTTCGCAAAATCAAGATTAGTTCTATACTATATGATGTACCCAATAATTTCGTAATAAAAATCAGTAATGAATATAGATGAATATTATTTATTTCCAGTACTGTGAAATCAGTTCCCAAATATGTAGATTTGAAATCGATTCAGAATATACCACGCAAAGATGGGAGTCATGGCTAGAATTGTGATTAGTATTTTAGACTTTTCACGACTACTAGCTATTTGATGTTTCTCAAAAATTATGCAGGAAAAAATATAGAATTTTATACGTCATTTTGTTGAAAGAACATATACTACTAGAAGTTTATGCAAAATTTCGTATTTCAAACAGAACACCGTGGTAGTTTTTACTAATTTTCATTATGGGGTTAATTTCAAGCCACTTCTTTTCAATCACCTAGCAATCAACCAAAACAATTCATTTTTGGAAATAAACGATCTATCAACTCACAAGCGAATTGAGTACAGTTGAATTCGTATTTGGAAAACGATCGTTGAATATATGTAGGACAAATAATAAAAACTATTTATTTTAATTGGGTATCAAATTCAAATCATTACTCAAATTTTCAGGACAAATTTTCAATAGCAATAGTTATTTGATGTATTCTGTGTGAAAAAATAGGATGTTACCAATAGCCACCCACAGATAGTGTTCCATGCCGTATTTATCATTCAGTTCTGGGTTGGGTAGAATTTGTATTACTTTTAATTAAAATCCTGGTAATGAACGAGAGAGATGAGCTTGATAATTGTGCCTAAATAATAAGGAAATACGGTGATTTACATTTGGACTTATTAATATATATTTTAATAAAGAGATAATGTATATACTAATTAAAAGAAACGTGGGAAAAGCCGTAAGTACAAGAATTGTCTATGTTAAAAGTGAAACATTCCAAATCTAAATTGAACAATAAATGAAAAATGCTACAGATAAATAGTCAATAACATAAATAGCTTCAAAAAATAGGGTCGAACTCACATATACATAGGAATTTTTAAAATCAAAAATTTTAGGCAAAATGATAGAAACTCAGGTGATCTGAAATTAACAATAAACGAGGAAGTACGGAGGACAGCTGCGGCCTGGGCTTATATCTGAACTAAAGTAAGATAAGAGTAATAAGTGGGCAACAAACTCCATAAGATACTGTGTCATACATGGAAAACGATCAACATAGCACAGATAATGAGAAGAAAAAAGGGGAAAATCAGACATTTTCAATGGAAGCAAAATAAAAAACAGAACACCGACCAAAAATACAAAGCAGGAAGAAGATGAAATGGGTAACAAAAATTGTCAGGGGAATGGAGGATATTAAGAAAGAACACAAAAAAAATGCGAAGGAATATGAGACGTTGAACGAGAAACTAGAAAAAAACACAGAAGAAAATACAAAAATATAACAGGAGAATGAGAATATTCACAGAGAGAAAATAAGGAAATTAAAGAAGTGCTTCGGAGAGTAACGGATATATTAGAAGTGCTAGATAAAGATATAAAATTAAACAACATAATAGTCCACGACATAGAAATGGATAGAAATAACGAAAAAAAAATCGAAGAGACATTGGAAATCTTAATTAAGAAGCAAGTTTAAGTAGAAGTATAGAAATAAACTAAGGTGAATATTATCCAAGATAGGAATAAGGTGGTGCAGAATAAAAGCAGATAGAGAGAAATGAAGAAGCAAAGGGTATATATCAACCAAGACCTGACACGAAATGAGATGGAGGTGCAAAACATCATAAGAGTAAGAGAACAGGAAGAAAGGAGAAAAGTAAAGCAAGTAAATACGGGATAGAATATATGCTTTGAAAATGGATGATGAACAATACAATCCTGGAAGAGGGACCAAAAAACTAGAACAAATGGAAGTAGATAAAACAGGAATATTTTGGAAATAAATAATTAACAATAGTACTAGTCACAGGTGAAATATTACTAGTTAGGTATAATAGTACTAGTAACAGGTATAATAGCAATAATGGATATATTTATAATGAAAACAAAATAGTGAAACTGAAAAAATGTAATAGATCTTTTCTTGGTTGTACCGTACCGATGACGGCTAATCAGCCAGAAACATGCATGTCTGCGGTTACCACTCTGTTCAGTAGACCCTTCTTCTATTGCGTGCAATACCCACTAATCTATTCGTTGCTTATTATATGTGTATATATATATATATATATATATATATATATATATATATATATTGAACCAGATATCTTAGATAATAAGAGAAGTAGTATTATAAAATTAAGTTTGCTAGTATGAAATATATATGAAAATAACATAATTTAAGAAAACAAGTAAAAAAGGAAACACTTTTCTTAATTTAAACAACATATCAAATAAAGATATATTAAATAACAGCCTATAACAATATAATAAAAAAGGAATTACCTCAATGATAACATAAAATATAGATATTGCCTAACCAATGTAATGGTGTAAATAAAGTTGCCTAAGACGAAGAATAATTTCCATATCATAACAGCTGTTCATCTGAAATGAAAACAAATATTACTATAGTTAATTCATTATAATCATTAATTTAAGAATAAGAACAAATATAAATATTGAATAGAATATAATCCAATAGATTTCATAGATAAACAAATAATGACATATAGACAAATAACATAAGAGAATTTATATTTATAATTAATATGAGTATAACAAGAATATACTATCAATAATAATATTGAATGTTGTACTATGTAAGTGTATCTAAGTATAAACAATTTTAATGTATTTGTATGTATGAAATTGTTTTGATAAGTGATTGAAGTTTCAATTATCTGATTACAAAAGACAATATCTTATTGGTTGTAAAAGATGACATAACAAACTGTGAATCAATAAATAAACTTTTGAATAGTGATCTGGAAAAGAACAAAAGACTGTTTTGTTTAAAAAAGTTGAAAATCGAGGGGACGCTTAAGGATAACGGTAGCTGGTGTTAAGAAGCGAGGAGTGTGTGGGATAGTGTTCCTAAAAATTTGAAGATATTCCCGGTTTAAGACATTTAAACTCCTAATGTACTATTAAATACAATATTAGAAATACTTACAGTTAATTGTAACAAGTTTTCCGACAAGAATCTGTGAAATTTTCAACAACTTTGGTTTTTTGGAGATTCAGTGTAGTGTTCCTGGGATCCAGAGACTTTCTTCCAAATTCAAGATCAACAGGTCAGTGTATTTAAATCATTTATTGGCCAATAAATAGTGTAAAAACTCAAAATCCCAATTAAGTACTTAATTTCATAAATTGACAAACTTTTGCAAATATATGATAGATCTAAAAAAGAAAGAAACAGACTTTATATAGTGTATTCATTACATAAATCATTAAATTTAATAAAAGGCCGAACTTTATATAAATTAAAATATGTACTTACGCTAATCACGCCATTTTGTAATCGCATAAATCTAGTGATTGAAATTTCATAATGCAATAACTATGTCCATCTGTATATAATTTCTATTTCTCTATCCATGTATATAACTAATTTCTTCCCACAGCTACTTGTATCATATATGACTATGATATATATATAAATTCTTTTATGTTTTGTATAATCCATTTACCTATCTGCATCATCAAACAAACTATGTTTGTATTAATATAGATGTTTCTTACGTACCATAATTGTTCGTTTCATGCTAAAGCGCATGACTAATTTTTTTCACGCATGCGCATTTATGATATTATTAAAATCAATAAATAGGTACATATAACCATTGGCGTCGCATATTATTTTATCAAATAAATATTGCATTGATAATTAAATTGATTTCAAATAATGTGTTTTCTTTTTATTTCAACTATCACATCAGTATAAATTGCCAGGACTCAAAGGGAAAAAGGATTTCATGCTCCCGAATAATCTAATTAACATAAATTATTAAACAAATATTAAAAACAAACTGAGCTAGCCAAACTTAAAACAAAATTTTTAAATAAATAAACATATACATTTAAATTTCACAATAAAATTAAGTAATTAATACAATGTTTGTTAATAATTGTCACCCAAAACGTGGGGCGTTGTAAAAATTTTGATTATATTTGTAAATTTTAAACTCAATTAAAAATGGCAAAACGAATGATGTTGAGAGATGGAAGGCAGGTAGGAGCAGACAGTGGTTCGGAAGAGGAAAGGGAAGAACGAAGTCATGGTATGGGAGATTATCAAGCAGTATATTTGGAACAAGGACAACAATTAGAAGGAGATGCACAGGAAGAAGGTTTGACAGGAGATGGGGAAGCTGTAGCACAAGAAGATAGGATACAGGAAACGCCAACAAGAACAGGTAGAGATGATCAGATGATGGTCATGATGCAACAATTATTTGCTGATATGAGGGGAGATTTAAATGGGAAAATTGAAACCATAAATGGAAATATGAACAAAATGGAGGAAAATTTGAATGGGAATATAAATAGAATAGAGGGGAGCTTAAACGGGAAGATGGATAAAATTGATGGAAATATGAATAAATTGGAAAAGAAGATAGAAGAGGTGAAAACTGAAAGTATCCAAGAATTCAGAAAACTTAGGGAAGAAAACGAAGAAAGTAGGCAGCAGATAAACAAGGTGAGAGAAGATATGGAGGATCAAAACAAACATATACGAAATGAAATTCAAGAAAACGGTATGAAAATTAGAGAGCAGATAGAAAATCAAGTAGTAGAAAAAATTCAAGAAATAGAAAAAGGTATAGAAGAAAATTCACAAAAAACTATCCAAACGGAAGTTTCAAAACAAGCAAATAAGTTAACAAAGAACATAGATGAAGTAAAAATGGAAAGTTTCATGGAAATTAAGAATATTGAGAAGAATAATCAGGAATTAACAAATATCACAGATGGGACAGAAGAAATTAAGAAGGAAACTGGAGAAGTAGGATACAGTAAATTACAAGGACAAGTAAGTAAACAGGTAAATCAACATTCTCAAGGAAAAGTGAATGAAGAAATCACAGATTTGTATGGTAGAATAGAAAAATCAACAGGCATATGTACTAGAAGGAGTCAAATCTTAGGTAGACAAATTAACAAGGAAATACAAGAGATGAATCGAAGATTAACAGACACAGTGGGAGAAATAGAAGATAGTATGAGAAGAAATAAAGGAGGTATAGGATGTTCAGGAAATTTTTATAATAATGTAGTAACAGGAATAAAATGGGACAACATGATGACTATGATTCATACAAAAGCTTTCTCTAAAATAATAATAAGTGAAATGAATAATATGGAAGAACTGGAAACGCAAATTTCAATGGATTCATGGGAAGAAATTTATGAGATATGGGACAACAGAGTTAAAAAGAATATGGTAGAGAATATACAGACGCTTCAGAAATTTATCGAGCATCAAACAACAAGAGAAGAAAGCAAGAAAAATGTTAGAAAAAGAAAAGCAAATTAAATAATAGAACAAGAGAATAGGAATGAAATATGGAGACGAAAATGCAATTCAATGAAAAAGGAAAAGGATACAGAAAGGAAGTCGATATATATAATGTACATAGAATTTAGAAACAATGAATAACACAATTATATATATGTCATGTATATAAATAATTTATAGATGATGTTATGTTACGAATAATATTTGAAAAAAGGAAATGATAGTCATCAGGATAGATTTAAAATTTAATATTAGTGTACAAAGTTAAAGTAGATATTAGACAGAGTTTTGTTTTCCATTTGGCAGCTGATGATCCAATTAAATTCATCACGTTTGTTTCTTCAGAACCTAAAAAAATAAATATAATATAATATAAAGAAAAATTCATTAGATAAAACTTATAATTAAGACATTTTAAAAAAATTTGAGTATGGCAAATCTATATATATAGCAAATAAAGGAAACAATTTATAAGAGATACTGGTTTTACATAGAATGAAACTATTAAAGAATATAGGATAGAGGGGATAAAATAAGAATAACTCAAGTATCAAATAGAAGTTCACATTTTTTTGAATAAGGAAATAAGATATAAGTAATAAAGGATAGGGAAGGATAATAATGAATGATATTGATTAAAAATATAGGAGGTAATGTTTAATGTCAATTAGAATCTTATAGATTACTTGAAAATACAGGAAGGAATAAGGAAGTTGATATTGATATATATATATATATATATATATATATATATATATATATATATATATGAATTTAAGAAATAATTAATTATATTGAATAATGAATATTGAAAAGAAATATGATATGAGGAGTATATAGAAGTATAATGTAATTACAAAGAAATAAGTTGATATATAAGTGGATGTTAGTAAGAAATGATAATAAAGAAGTATTATATGAAGTAATATTAAAAATATAAATTGACATTGATCTTAATCAAGTGTATTTTAAGGAAAGAATTAGGAGACAGTTATTGAAAGAAATAGATTTTGTAGTAGGAAAAATGTGAACAAATATTTGAGAAACAAAGTTAAAGAAAGTAAGATTATGTCATAAAATTGTTAAATTTTTTTTGAATAAAATAAAATCAATCATTTATAATAAGAAAATTGAAATTTAAATCAATATCCAGGGTATGGATATCATTTATATTTAAATTTGAGGGGAATTGAACCAGATATCTTAGATAATAAGAGAAGTAGTATTATAAAATTAAGTTTGCTAGTATGAAATATATATGAAAATAACATAATTTAAGAAAACAAGTAAAAAAGGAAACACTTTTCTTAATTTAAACAACATATCAAATAAAGATATATTAAATAACAGCCTATAAAAATATAATAAAAAAGGAATTACCTCAATGATAACATAAAATATAGATATTGCCTAACCAATGTAATGGTGTAAATAAAGTTGCCTAAGACGAAGAATAATTTCCATATCATAACAGCTGTTCATCTGAAATGAAAACAAATATTACTATAGTTAATTCATTATAATCATTAATTTAAGAATAAGAACAAATATAAATATTGAATAGAATATAATCCAATAGATTTCATAGATAAACAAATAATGACATATAGACAAATAACATAAGAGAATTTATATTTATAATTAATATGAGTATAACAAGAATATACTATCAGTAATAATATTGAATGTTGTACTATGTAAGTGTATCTAAGTATAAACAATTTTAATGTATTTGTATGTATGAAATTGTTTTGATAAGTGATTGAAGTTTCAATTATCTGATTACAAAAGACAATATCTTATTGGTTGTAAAAGATGACATAACAAACTGTGAATCAATAAATAAACTTTTGAATAGTGATCTGGAAAAGAACAAAAGACTGTTTTGTTTAAAAAAGTTGAAAATCGAGGGGATGCTTAAGGAGAACGGTAGCTGGTGTTAAGAAGCGAGGAGTGTGTGGGATAGTGTTCCTAAAAATTTAAAGATATTCCCGGTTTAAGACATTTAAACTCCTAATGTACTATTAAATACAATATTAGAAATACTTACAGTTAATTGTAACAAGTTTTCCGACAAGAATCTGTGAAATTTTCAACAACTTTGGTTTTTTGGAGATTCAGTGTAGTGTTCCTGGGATCCAGAGACTTTCTTCCAAATTCAAGATCAACAGGTCAGTGTATTTAAATCATTTATTGGCCAATAAATAGTGTAAAAACTCAAAATCCCAATTAAGTACTTAATTTCATAAATTGACAAACTTTTGCAAATATATGATCGATCTAAAAAAGAAAGAAACAGACTTTATATAGTGTATTCATTGCATAAATCATTAAATTTAATAAAAGGCCGAACTTTATATAAATTAAAATATGTACCTACGCTAATCACGCCATTTTGTAATCGCATAAATCTAGTGATTGAAATTTCATAATGCAATAACTATGTCCATCTGTATATAATTTCTATTTCTCTATCCATGTATATAACTAATTTCTTCCCACAGCTACTTGTATCATATATGACTATGATATATATATAAATTCTTTTATGTTTTGTATAATCCATTTACCTATCTGCATCATCAAACAAACTATGTTTGTATTAATATAGATGTTTCTTACGTACCATAATTGTTCGTTTCATGCTAAAGCGCATGACTAATTTTTTTCACGCATGCGCATTTATGATATTATTAAAATCAATAAATAGGTACATATAACCATTGGCGTCGCATATTATTTTATCAAATAAATATTGCATTGATAATTAAATTGATTTCAAATAATGTGTTTTCTTTTTATTTCAACTATCACATCAGTATAAATTGCCAGGACTCAAAGGGAAAAAGGATTTCATGCTCCCGAATAATCTAATTAACATAAATTATTAAACAAATATTAAAAACAAACTGAGCTAGCCAAACTTAAAACAAAAATTTTAAATAAATAAACATATACATTTAAATTTCACAATAAAATTAAGTAATTAATACAATGTTTGTTAATAATATATATATATAAGCAAAAGGTGATGATTGTCAGGTATGCGGTCAGTATAAGAAATAAAACTATATTCTCATTCTCAATATTTCGCTACTGAGAATGAGAATATAGTTTTATTTCTTATACTGACCGCATACCTGACAATCATCACCTTTTGCTTATATAAATAGTACGGTCGATCATTACCACAGAATAAGCATTTGTTTTGATTTTCTGATTTAAAAATATTTATATATATATATTATACTAAATTTTTATTATTTTAATTATATATATTAGATATGAGATTTATTTATTTATATTTGTTCGTATTTGTTTGAATTTTTTGGGTGGCTAGCTCAGTTGTTTATTATTTGATATATATTATTATTTTATATTATATTATATTGGTTCGGGAGCATGATACTTCCTCTACTCTTTGAGTCCTGGCTTTGTTTAGAGATATTTCGCTCATTCACAATAAAAAGAAACACAAAACTCAATATTTTCAATCATTTAATTTTATAATGAATTTTTTTTTATTTAAACATATTTTCTAATCAAAACAGTTACGCCTATGAAATTTACCAACATAGAATTATCAAGAATATACACTATCTTATGCGCATGCCCAACTAATAACGAATATAATCGAAACGGAACGAACGTTTCTTAACGACGCTCTGCACCTGCGTAAATATTAAATACATAGCATCATTGTCGTTTAGAACAATGCTGATGGATTTGCATAAAAGAATTTACGTTGATAGTTATATACACACACTAAATAAATTGTTGGAAGAAATATGTTACAAAATTTATATATACAAATGGAACATTATGTGAATGAAATAAGATGCATCTTTCTTATATGATTTGAAAATACAAGCATTATTATATCATAGAATAGGCCTTTTTAAATAATATTTAGAATTTGTCTAGTGAATAAAATACATGAAGTCTTTTTTTCTTTTTTATAGATTGATCATAAAGACGCAAGAATTCTTATATATACATGGAAATAGTCACTGAATTTATACCCAAAAGTTATTATTTTTATTATTGGTCAATAATATCTAAAGATGCACTGACCTGATGCCTGGATTCTGGAAATATATCCCGTCTGGATACAGGACTACGCCTTCCGAAGTTCTAGCTGCTCGATTTATTGAGAAATTTGGATATTCTCACGGGAAAAACTGGTTATAAATCCATGTAAGTGTTCTACGTGGTTTCAATTCATTCCAAATAATAAGCAAAATATTTTCAAACAGCTGATACCCTTTCGTATATAAGATATATGGTTCAATATATATATATATATATATATATATATATATATATATATATATATATATATATATATATATATATATTGAACTTATCGTAAGAAACAGTAAAAAGAATGGAATACAAAAGTATGAAATTTGCAACCTTGTAGAGTAACAGATGGAAATTAATTGTTTCACACAGCTGGAATTATCTTTTCTAATGATGATAATATAAGAAGAATATATATTTTCTATTGAATTGAACATTTATCATATTAGTTATGCTTCAAAACGAAAGAGATACATAGATACATAAGTAATAGTAAAATTATTTACCTTAGGCTTCCAGATTATAAACTGCATTATTTTCATAAAATTTTAATTATATCTTAACAAATCATAAACTCTTATTTTTGTATATAGCAAATGATAATTTGTATCCAGTATTTTGAACATCTAACAATAAATCTGAAAAGAAAATAAATTATTACCAGACAATAATAAATAGAATGTTAGATCACGATATATACCAACAAAAGTGTAATGTTTATATTAAAAAGGAGATAACTGAAGTGACAACTAAAAATTTCATGTCTGTTAATGAAGTACACTGAATGTGGAGGTAGATTCTACCATAGAATTATTTATGTTTGTGAAATATTGATAATAGAAAAATATGATGACTGAAATAAATGAAGAGCCAAGTTTGTAATAGATAAATATGTAATGATGAGTAAAGATTCAATTGAAAGGCATTATGACAGATATTTGAACATTTTAGATTGTATATGGATTGATATTGGAATTTAAAGTCAAATAGATATAAATTTGTTAATTAAAATTAGGTAGATTTTTGAAAGAATGAGTATGTAAATAGGAATGGTAAATTAGTTTGAAATCTTACATCAACAATCCATAATCATAGAAAAATATAAGGACATTTATCGACATATAAAACATTAGATAAGACAAAGCATATTCTATCTAGTATGTAGTAAGTTTTTTGTTTTACAAATAACAAAGCGGACAACAAAAAGTTTGTTGATTTGGAAAACAAAAGGTTGGTGAAGCGAAGCTAATGGAGAAGGACGCATGTAAGAAAATTTTATAAAGATATTTGGGAAATTATTAGAAATTAAAGTCAAAAGACATTGCAAACATTTAATCAATATACATTGGACATTTTGAAAAGAAAATACTTGGAAATAATCAGAATTTGTGGGAAATATAAACATTTTAAATTTGAGAGGGGACGCTACCCGAATTTTCAAAAAGTAATCACTTTATAATGAGAAAATACGTTTCCTAAACCATTATCATTGTAACATAAACATTATAAGCAAAAATATCCAAGTGATTTAACAAGAATTTACGAACTTACCTGCCATACAAACTATAGAGTTTGTAATTACAAGATTGAAGGAGATCCAGCTTTGGTACAGAAGATTCCACATCAATAGAACATACTAGAGACTTCCCAGTGTTGTGGGTCAGGTTAGTGTTTTCAACGATTTATTTGGTTAACCATATTAAACTCAAACGTAATTCATAAATTTGGCCAAATTACACAATAATAATTTTAGGTATAGAATAATAGTTGGTATTTGTAATTTGCACTGTATTATATTTGTTTTAACATAAGTTTTATTTACTGCTTATGATGCTTTTCAATTTTACATTTGTCTGATAATTATAGGAACTAAATTTGAGTTGTTGATTTTCATTTACATGTCATTTGCCAAACACAGGGCAAGGTTTCACAACACATAGGTTGAATAACTGTGTTTCATATAATCGATTCACAGCGTTGATGGAGATGATTTTCGCAGGTTATTTGTGGGATGCAGATTTCATATATTTTCTTGTTTAATTTTATCCTGAACCCAACGAGAGTAAGTGTTCTCATGCTCTCCATTAAATCATTAAACTAATAAATATAAATCATATAATCTGAGCTAGCCAATCCAATTTAAAAAAAAAACATAGATAAATATCAACCATAGATAAACTTCAGAAATATAATTAAATAAATAATAAAAAGTAAATAAAATAATTATAATCTATATATTTATATATATATATATATATATATATACATATATATATATATATATATATATATATATATATATATATATATAATTATACAATTATACAATTATACAATTAACAATTAAAATTTTTTAATTGTTAATTGTGAATGTCTTCATTGTAAGCTACCAAATTTCATTTTAATTCTTCCCACTCGTAGGTACTGTTCCACAAAATAAAACAGATTTTGATAAAGCCTACTACGATGGGCGAATTGTCGTCATAAAATTTTCGTATTATTCACAAGAAACCTATACCCAAAAACTATCCAAAAAAGATAGATATATATATATATATATATATATATATATATATATATATCTATAAACAAGAATTTAGTCTCGACTGATGAAGTAAAAAAGCAACTACTAAATATTGGCGATGCAGTCTGGGCCAGCAATTAAACTATGCAAATAATGTGTGGACTATTTTATTAAGTCAAGCTTCCGAAACCGTTCGTTTATTTTTCGAAACAGCTGAAATAAGATTATACGAATTAATTCATAATTACTATACAAACCCAATGGTATTTATTCGTTTCCCGTTTAGGTTTCGGCCTCAGGACTGTCGTAATCAATTCCATTGGCTTTTGGTGGGACTGTTGCCCTGTTGTTACTGAAAAGTTTTTTTATGTACTCTTCCCATGTTTTCAACTATTCCTCGACTACATAAATGATCTCATTGTTGGTATTCCATTCCTTTGTTTCCGATTTCGTCCTGTCATTTCTTTTATTATTTTTATGTGTATTGAATGTGTCATAATTTTCTTGACGGTATTCTATTTCTGTGCACATTTCCTCCATCAGTTTTTCTTAGATGAGTTCGATAATGAAATTATTACCCTTACAACTACCATTTGAAACTCTAACGATATCTCTAATTCTCTATCTTATTTTGTGTTAGAAGCTATAGACTTTTTTTTATTTCAGTACAAACTATTTCATAAGTGATTGTAACATTATAACTCATGCGAATATAACATCCTATGCCCATGGTATTAAGATGTAGTACAATAATATATTCAAATTATAGGCTCAGCAATTATCATTTTCAGTGTTTGTGAACTGGTGTTAACTGTAACTAATTAGCGAATACCTGAATAAGGGTTAATCCCGCAGATGATACTAAACTAAACTTTCTACAAATAGCCGGAGTGTAAATTCAAGAACTTTTGACCGCTATTCGTGAATAAATATATGTATGTAACTGCAACAAACTATTTGCCAAAATATCAACTTACTTTGAAGCTCTAGGTAAATTGAATCCGACTCTTGTTCCTAAAGTAGCAGGAAGTTATGTCTACTATTTCTACGTTAAATGGAATTAGAACTCAAAAACTAGGACATTCATTCTCCTATTTGCTTTTATTATCACAACTTCCTAATGACTGGAGATTACCTTTTGGAAAAATAATTTCAACGATGTGAATGAGATAAGCAATAAACAATTTTGCCATGTCAGTCTACAAAATTATTTCGTTACGAAATTCATAATGTAATTCTCTTTTGTTTTTACTGTTGATAAAATAACTTGGTCATGTCTAGTTTGTATTCGATTGGTCTAATTTTCAGACTCTATGTATATCCACTTGTAATCACATCGTTTGTTTATTATGATGTTTTTGCATACATGCTCCATATTTTCGAACGTTTCGGTTGTGTTAATAAACTTCCAAACATATTCTACAAAATAAACATGCTATCAGTAATTGCTTTGACAGGAACGATCATATGTAGCTGAAGTAGATTGTATCATTTTAATCAGCATCTAATAATAAACTGATTGCAATAGTGATTCTCGAATGGAGAATATTTCGAAACAATTCAATAGAACAAATATTGTATTCGAAAACGTTGGATACGTTTACAGATATTGGACAATAATTGTACTAATTACGAAGACGAAGAGGTTAGTTAACAATAAAAAGTTTCCCATTTAAATAATTATTGTTTATTAATGTCCTTGGTAGAACGGAAATGTTGCATTATTTTTTGTGCTACAGGAAGAATGTGATGTAATTAATTTTTCATGTTTTTATTTATACAAGGTGTCCAACGCTTAATGAGCAATACTTTGAAAATTATGTTGAAATTATTACATCGACGTATCTACTTGAAATGCGAACAAAATATAAGCCCCGAACAATTTGGGTTTAGATTAGGGTCTGGACTACGAAGACATAAGACTTATAAAAAATTTATATTGGGAACAGAGAGAATATGTTCGGTTTGGTGACACCTTATCGTCAGAAATACCAATAGGAAGGGGAGTACGATAGGGCTGTGTTCTCTCGCCTCTTTTATTTAACATTTACTCCGAGTGGATATTTCAGCAAGCGTTAGAGGACTGTGAAATTGGCAAAAAGGTGAATGGTAAAATACTTAACAAGATACGCTACGCAGATGACACTGTCATCTTCGCAGACACTCCAGAAGGCTTACTGGAACTAGTAGACAAGATTGTGAAATCAGGTGACCAACACGGCCTGAAAATAAATACAGCAAAAACCAAAACGATGGTCATCAGCAGAAATCGAAATCCACAAGCCAATATACGAATATATGGTACTCCAATAGAAGAGGTGAGAAAGTTCAAGTATCTCGGGTGCTGGGTTACCCAAAACCTGGAACCAGAGACCGAAATTCGAGTTCGAATTGAAAACGCAAGAGCCACGTTCGTGAGAATGAAGAAATTTCTAACGAATTCCACCCTGTCGCTCGATACTCGATTCCGTTTCGTGAAGTCATACATTTATTCTGTCCTCTTATATGGCATGGAATCCTGGATTAAGGGAAAGAGGATAATGCAGCTACTGGAAGCATTTGAAATGTGTATCTTCCGCAGACTTTTGAAGATACCATGGACCCGAAGAGTGACAAATGAAAATGTTATAAGAATGATGGGAACAGACAGGGAACTTTTACATGTGAAACAGCGCAAAACTGGTTATCTGGGACATGTATACAGAGGAAAAAAATATCAATTTTTGAGACTGCTTATGGAGGGAAAAATAGAGGGCAGAAGAGGACCCAGATGACGAAAATGCTCATGGCTTAAGAATATAAGAGAGTGGACAGGATTGGACACATGCACCCTATTAAGAGCAGCAAGAAATAGAGAGGAGTTTGCTGGTATTGTCTCCAACCTTCAGTAGTGAAGAGGGCACTTGAAGAAGAAGAAGTCCAACAGTGAATTGTATAAATGAGATTCAAATTAAATTTACTGTTTCTACCCTTATTCTGTGGAATTAAGTTTTATTGTAGTTGTTCCTAGTTTCTTGCCACTAATACCACATCATCAGCAAAGACTCCTTCAGGTATTACAACTCTTTCTAAATTTTTATAAGCAACCACAAACATGACTTTGGTTTCACTTTCACATTTCCTAATTACAGTATCCATTTGTACATTAAATAGTTACATTACATTACATAGTTAGTGTTTGTTTTATATAGATATTGGATAACTCTTATTACTTTGCTATTTACGTCCCTTTTTTTCAAGCCTTTCCATACTTGTGTTCTAGGGATTCTGTCGAATGCTTTTTCCAGATCCACGAAAGTTAGATTTATATTTTTATTTTGTGGTTGTCTTTATTCAATTATTTGTTTGATTGTAAAAATATAATCTCGAGTGCTTCTCCCAGGTATAAATCCACTCTGTGGTTCCGACAATTGTGTTTCAAATATTGGTTTTAATACGTTGTTTATTATTTGTTCATAAATCTTTACTATAAGGTTCAGCAATGTTATTCCTCTATAATTACTTTAGTTCTTTTGGTCTCTTTTCTTATGTATCGGTGTTATTAATGCTGTCCCCCATTCTTCCGGTATTTTTTCGATATGCCAAGCTTTATTTAAAATGCCAAGTGTTATTTGGGTACCTATTTCAACCTAGTTTTCTATCATTTCAGCCGTGATCTTATCATTATATGAAATTCTATTTGATTCAAAAATTAAATACATGCGAATTTTAAGAATTATAAAAAATACTGAGTAAATGTTGTGTCACAATGACTTTCTGTAGTACTCGTGATTTGCGCAACTCACCGCTTCGCGGTTCGTTGCGCAAACTTCACTCGTATTACAAAACGAGTCATTGTGACACTTGTTTTACAAATACCTAACTATTTTAAGCTCGTTTCCACACCCGTGAGGTGAAGCCTTAGGCGGTGGATTCTGCTCAATAACCAGAGACAATTTTATTAGAGATCATGTGCCCGAATTTGTCAACAAGCTTTATGATCCTATACCAGATGATCCGAATGCCATTGTTTATGTAGAATGTACGTATAACTCCATTGGAAAGAGTAGTAACTTTGGAATGTTACGTCAGCCTTATTGCTCTTTTAAAAAGGAACATTTAGTTAAGCCAGAAATTATAGTAGGTCCTGATGGATACATTTTAACAATCAACGGTCCCTATATTCCTGATGCACGAAACAACGACGCAAATATTTTACGGTGGGATCTAGAGAACGACATTGATGTTATGAGAAACTGGTTTGAGGAAGGGGATATTGTAATATAAGATAGAGGCTACAGAGACGCGATTCCTACATTTGAAGAACTAGGTCTCATTTCTTATATGCCACCTTTACTTCGTCGTAACCAACGTCAACTGTCTACTAGTGAGGCTAATAGAGCAAGACTAATGACTACAACCCGATGGGTTATACAAATTACAAATCCACACTTTAAGTGTGTTTTAAAGTTTTTTCAAGGACGCATTTCCACGACCCATGATGCCAACTTGCGAGAGTATTACCAGATTGCGGGTGCGTTAGTAGATGGATTTCATCCTTTAATAAATATTCCAGGAACAGTTGAGATACTACCTAGAATGCTTAATAAATTGGATGATGTAAGTATTGTCCAAGTTGGTGTTAAGCTCAAAATCTAGCTGCCAGAGATGGTCACTGGCAGAAGCTTAACCATATGCATGTTGCTGAATTTCCTCCAGTCAATTCAAGACAACCTTGCAGGTTTCTAGCAGTACTGCACATGTCCATCTGGAGCGAGAACTTTAGGCACATCCGCACACGTTGCAACCATTTTATGGGTTTTTGTATTTACCAGACACAATAATATCACGTTTCCACCAACACGTTTACCAAATTGTGTCGACGATGCAGCAAACCGTTTATTACCAGAAAATATTGTTCTACGTCCGATAGTTGAAGAAAATTAAAAAGTTCTTTGTACGTTTACCCATACTTCATTTGAACTTCACCACCATTTTTTAAATGTATGCTTGCTCTAGTTGCCTCTGGTGACCATATAAAATATCTACTCGCTCCTACTTTGACAAGTATGAACAAGTATGTAATAGATTAGATTAGATTTTAACGGGGTTACAGTGCACTGAAACCAAAGGTTAATTGTGCCCGCCCCTATCAGAGCTGTTCTCGATACTACTACAGCTCGCCTTCCAGTTCCAAGGTTCTAATGAACTCTAGTATTTGGGACGGCTTCAACGAGGTTAGGTCCTCACTCTCACAAGTTTCTTGTCCAAAGCATTTCTTGCGTTGGCTTGCAATGGCGGTGCATTCCAGAACTAGGTGATCTGGAGTTTCATCCTCCTCTCCACAGAATCTACACTCGTCGATCTCTGCTAGACCTATTCTCATTAAGTGCTTCCTAAGGCGGCAGTGTCCTGTAAGAAAGCCCGTGAGGAGATGTAGCTTATCTTTACTGAGGTCCTAATATTTTTTGGATCTAGCACGGCCAGAGTGCTTCTCTTTCGGTTTTCTCTTTCTTACGAAACTCTTTCTTGTAGGAGCATTTTGCTACACCACAGACAGGCGCAGGGCTAGTAAAGGGAATTTGTGCTCCTTTCCTAGCAATTGTATTGGCCTCTTCATCTCACGTGATTCCCGAGTGGCCAGGAAACCAGACTAAAGAGACCCTGTTATTCTTGCCCGATTCATCAAGTTTTCTTCGGCACTCCCATGCCAACTTTGTGTCAATGACATGGGAGCTCAATGCATTGATAGCTGTCACATTTCTGGTAGTTTCTGTCTAGGTTCATTTCCACGCATCATTCGTTCGAAAAGTATTTCTGCCTGGAAGACGCTCGGGAAGAAGCCTTACGATAATGAGTATCTGTTGCCAGGCCCAAATACTCCAGCGCCTGCTCCAATGGTGGTTTTTGAACCTTCCGTATACCATCTAATGGTGTTTTCTTTGAGAGTTTGGGTGGTGTATTCCCTTTCCCAGTCTCTCCTCGTATTTAGCATCGTGGTGAAATTCTTCTCGATGCTTACTTTCCTGATCATTTCGCCACTGAGAAGATTCGCTAATGAGGTGTATCTTGTCAGAGAGGACCAAGATCCCTGAGTTTTAATACTCTCATTGCCTGAACCTTCCTTAGATATTCTGAGAATTGTGTCTTGGGCAGATCTTTCTATCACCAGATGTAGAGGTGTAAGATCTGTAAGGATCTCAAGTGCCCTAGTTGGACACGTTCTCATACCTCCAGTGATGCACACACAGGCAAGCCTTTGAACTTTACCGAGGGTTTTCCTCGTGCTGTACTGACTTGCTTTTGTGTGCCAGCCCCAGCTCTTACCAGCTAGATTTCTGCACGCCATCAAAGCTCTTATTGCTTTACTAGCAGTTATTTCAACATGCTTATTCCACAGAATCTTACTGTCTAGGGTTATCCCTAGATATTTAACCTCTGATTTCCACTCTATGATTTCCCCGTTTGAGGATATGGGTTTCATGGCTGGAAGTGTTCTGTTCCGGGTAAATGAAATTAATATGGTCTTGCTTGGGTCAATGTAAAGCCCCACTGACAAGCACTATTGCTCAATGATTCTGAGGCCCTTTTGTGATAAATCACACAAGGTGCTGTCGAACTTGCCTCTGACTATTGAAACAATGCAATTGGCGTAGCCCATACATTCGAAGCCAAGCTCCGTTAGCCTGTAGAGCAACTCATCTACTACGAGGCTCCATAGAAGGAGAGATATCACTACCCCTTGAGGTGTCCCCTGAGTGGCTTTAACTGAGGTGGACTGATTCCCTACCTGTGTCTCAGCTATCCTCGTTGTCAACAATTCATACATCCATTTTACAATGGTTTCATACAATCCTCGCCTTTTTAGTGCTTCTTTGACAGAAACATGAGTTGTGTTGTCAGAGGCTCCTGATATATCCAGGAATGCGCACATTGCAATTTCTTTGTTGTTCAGAGTTCTCTGGATGACTTCTGTCAGCTGATACAGAGCCGTCTCAGTTGATCGACCCGCTATGTAGGCATGCTGACATTATTATTCTTATTTCTTCTTATTTCTTATGTAGTTACTATTTTCTTCATCGATTTGAGTAGAAACGATGTTAGACAGATGGGTCTAAAAGATCGGGGATCAGTCCTATCTTTTTTCCCTATTTTTGGTATGAAGCTTACCCTTGCCCTTCTCCATTTTCTAGGTATTAGACCCACTGCTAGACTGCTTCTTGTAATCTTCAGCAGGTTAGGAAAAATCTCCTCTATCCCTTGCTGTAGGAGTGCTGGAAATATTCCATCCACTCCTGGTGATTTATATGGTTGAAAGGTACTTATTGCCCATTCCAACCGTTGTCTGGTAAATATTTTCTTAGCAATGTACCAATCTGTAGTTCATTGCTATTTCGGTGTTTGTTGCTGGTTCACTACCTAGGAAGAATAATCGATCGTTCCTCTTCACCTTCCGTGTATGATCCGTCTGGCTTTTTCAGCGACATTGTGGGGTTAGATCCCCCATTTGTAATGACCTTTTGTAGTCTGGCCGCAGTGTGAGTGGAAGTGATCTTTTCGCAAAATGCTTGAAAATTAAGCCTTTTGGTGAAATTGACTGTCTCGACCCTTACTTCGTGGAATATGCTCATATTAGTGTTTTTAAATGAAACTCAAGGTCTCTAGTTAATTCCACAATATAATACAAGTTATTGAAAATTCTAAAAAATTGACAATTGTTTCGATATTGATTTATCGAAACAATTGTCAATTTTTTAGAATTTTCAATAACTTGTATTATATTGTGGAATTAACTAGAGACCTTGAGTTTCATTTAAAAACACTAAGCCTTTTGGCCTTCCTAATCTCTTTATTGTACTGAGTAAGCTTCTCAGTGTACCTCTGCCAATTGCCGTCACATTTGGCTCTATTAAAGAGCCGACGGACCTCTTTTCTAAGGTTTGGCAGGTTCTTATTCCACCAAGGAGCATCATTTTCTGAACGAGCTTTTGAGAGTGGGCAACTGGAATGAAAAGCTTCCATTATTGCCTCACTGAACTGTTCGACTCTTTGTTCCTGATCGTAGTGCGGGTGATTTACCCGATTCACTTCGACGTGTTCCAAATTGTCCTTCAGATTGGTCTTCTGAATAGACCAATCAGTATTTCTAGGATTTAGAATTGTAGGAATCGAGGTGGTATTTCTCTCTATCCTAAACTCGATGATCCTATGGTCGGAAAGTGATGGCTCGCTCATCACCCTCCAATCTTTTACATTTTACCTAGCAGCAACATTAACAATTGTTACGTCCAGGACCTATTCTCTTGCTCTCGTGACAAAAGTGGGGGTTGTCCCCACGTTTAAGGTCTTAAGGTTATTTGCAAAGAGATATTTTAATAAACACTCACCTTTTGCGTTGTTATTGGTGCTTCCCCACACGGTATTGTGTGCGTTGGCATCACAAACAATTATAATTGGCAGCCGTCTGCTATCGCAGTGTCTCACTAGCTCTTGTACCTCTACTGGCAGTGTCATCGGCCCGTCTCCAGCGAAGTAGGCAGAGGCAATGACGATGTCTCGGTCGATACCTACAGTGTTGATGTGAACTATGATTGGAACAAGGTCCCGTGGCACATATTCTGAAACACTAATAATAGATTTCTTATGATTACACAGGCACGCGGAAATACTTGCCTTTGATCATCAATCAATTTAGAATCCTCGCATGCCAAACCTTTGATTTGGCCTTGTTTGTTGATCCATGGTTCTTGGATCAGTACAATATCCAGTTGTAGTCTAGCGAACAACCTTGCAATCACGGCTGAAGCTCCCTTCGCGTGATGCAGGTTAATCTGAGCTACATTCGTGAACGTGAAAGTGAATAAATATGGATGAGAGAGGCCGAGTTACTCAACCTCTATTCATCCCCCTCTCTCCCTGACCCTCCTCGACCACCATGTCAGTATCTCCCTTGGTAATCGAGCAGGTTTCTTGATCTCGAGTCAGACTCTCGACCCCCAGGCTGCTCCGCCCAGCTTCCCGCTATGCAGAGGCAGTCTCCGTATTCCCAGTCATCCCAGCAGAGCCGGAGGAGATCTCGGGCTGACCCAAGGTCAAGGTTTCACCTTGTTTCTCCTTTCCAGAGGTTCCGGATGTGGAGTGTATCTCCATGTCCTTTGGATCCTCCGCGGGATTCTTCTTTTTCCCCAGCCCCGAGACAGGGATACGCCCAAAACGGAAGTTTAGCGCGTAACCTTCTGCCTTCAGACCCTCCCCAGATTGGTGATCGATCCCAATCAAGAGGATAGTTCCCTGTCTCTCTTTTTTAGAGTTAAGGATCTTCCAAGCCTCAGTACTGAGGTTGGAGTTCTGAACCTCGACAAGTTGGAGGATCTTCTCCAGTTTCATGTCTTGGCTTCTTGGGATGAACAATGTTATGGTGACCGGCTTTGAGATGTTGTCTCCACTTCGAGCCACCAATTCGAGTCCTTCCCAAGAATTTAATTTCGGCGCTGACCTCATAAGCCAGTCTGCCGATTCTTGTGACCCACAGTCCACCAGTATCATTCCACAACGGAAATGGATACCTGAGAAGTGGATTTCCTTCTCTTTGCTCTGGCACATCTCTTCGCTTTCAGGATGACCCCAGGATAATCCTTGGGCATTATTCCCACCCTAAAAGATTTCTCTCTTTCTCTGTTTTGACAGCTGCTGCGTAACCAGTGGCTTGCCCGGTTATCGTTGCAGCTGTTTTTGATTTCTTGCTTTGAGGCCTAAGCGGAGGAGTAATATGCTCCGGGCCTCTTTTAAGCTTTGTCGTCCCCGTTGGTGATTCCTTTGGGGGGGTTGGGCGCTGAGTTACCTGCTTCCTGGCCTCTCCAGGGGATATTCCCTGATTGAGGAGTCGCAGGTATTTTCGCACCCCTGCTCCACTGAAGCCTTTTCTCAGTGGGTCATCTATGCCGCCCGGTTTTTCCGGTTTTGGGAGGTCGAACGGTATACGACCTTTGTGCCGTTTGGCCTTTATTCCCTCCGTGAGGTGCCCGGATGAAGAGGTGGAGGTTTTCTCCACTACTTTTCCGGTGAAAGTCTCACTTTTTCTTTCCATGAGTGATCCCACGAGAAGCTAGGGCCATTACGGGCCACCGCTGCAGAGCCCAGCATGCAGAGGTAAGGGGTTCAATACAATGGAGTTCCCCCCGGTGCTTCAAGGTCGAAACCAGTAAGGACTATTCTTTTATATAGCCACGCATTCTTCGGCCCGGTTTCCCACCTTGAATTTAGGTGTATGTAATAAGAATCCAGACATTCTATGAAAATGTGAGTGGAATAGACCTACAGGTAATACCAATTGAAAAAAAACGCACCTATAGGGCTCTACCTCATAGGTGGTGTGGAAATGAGCTTAAAATAAAGCTCAATGGAGTATTGAATGACCCTGTTTGCAGTTATTGTTCAAGAGGCACTTAATAACTAAGATTCAAAACGCAAAAAAGTAATACCAATGCAATGTTTGGCGGCTTTTTAGTATTTGTTTGATTTTGTCATCTTACAAGCTCATTGTCAGCTCATCGTTAGATCATCCTGTAAGTATGGATGTTTGTAGCCTATCACCCAATAATACAATGTTGCAATATAATCTAACACAGTGTGTGAAAATATTTAGATTACAATATTTTTTTATTTTCTATTTATGTTGTATTACTAAAAAATGATATTTTATAGACTAAGCGTTTTATAATTCGAAAAGTGGCCATAGGATCTAGTTCTACCAATGAGAATTTTTAAGAGCGTTATCGAGATCTACACTATATCCATCATTCAGAAATATTGACGGTTATTTTTTTTAACATTTGATGCTTTTTTCCATTGTAGAAATACGCAATTTTTGAAAAAGAGGTCTGTGAAAACACGAATCGACCTGTAAACAACAGATATTTTATTTTAGCTTATAGGTATGTATTTTATCTTTATATATTTGGCAGTAACATAAAAAAATATTCAAGAGGGACTTTTTGAAGACGGTTCTAAAAAAGTCGGGATGTTGAACTTCAACGCCCAGTATCTCAAATTCTAGCCATAGGATAAGGTTGGGCTCATGGAGACATATCAATAATTCAGACAATTTGACGGAGATACCGTTTCCATAAGAGGAGTGTAGGGTTAGTGTACAGTGAAACGTTGGATTTTTTTAAATCAAAACCACTATGCTTAGTTTGTTTTAAACCTGGTCAACATAGTGTAATAAATACGAATACCAAATAGAAAAATTTGAATTAGTAACTTTCAGAACACACAGTTAAACATATTTTATTTCAAATAAAAATAAAAGTAGAATGCGACCCACATTTTGTTTAGAAAAATGATACAAAACAGCTTTGAAACAAATAAAACATTTTACTAGGTCAAAATGAAATAATTATTTTGTATACAACTATTTAATAACGTAAAATTTAGGCCGCTTCAAAACAAAAAATTTGATTTCTCAATTCAACAAAAAAAACCCCAAACCTAATTCGGGGGGATAGTAAAAACCAAGTACGGAGCAGTAAGAGCGACAGACAGTGTCGGGGCGAATACGCGAAGGGATAAGTCCTTTCCCCGTCACGGTAACGGGCATCAGTTTTTTTGTGTTAGCGGTTTCAGAGGAATAAGTTTCTCTCCGTTGTGTCAGGGCGTGAGAGGGATACTTGGCTATCCTTGACGGTGAAGACTGTCCCACTTCGTGACACAAAACAGGAAAACTCGCCCTCTACCTTAAAGTATCAGCATAACACGATACCGGTTACTGGCACTACCCGCGGTTGCTAAAAAGATAGTGAAGATAGGCAGTAGCAAGGCCGGAGAAAGGAAGTTTTCCAACGCAGTAAGTTTTTAAACAAGTTGAGAGTTAAATTTTGTTTTTTCATGAGACATTTATTCGTTTTATCATTTTGCGTTGGTTCTGAACTTAGTATTTATGAATTCACTGTTTTACATAGGGAGTAGCTATAACAAATATAATTATTTTTATTGTCTGTTCATTCACGGGGACTGGACAACTTGGCCGCTTTCAGTTAAATATTGAATGTCCAGGCTCACAAATTGGACACAAATGTATCGTGTGGGACGATATAATAAGATTTCACAGGGTACCGCCAACCTGACAAGAGTTAGGTTTCTAATTATTTAATTATTATTTGGTTGCGCCACATAATTCGCTTTCACCTCGTAGGTAGGATATAAATAAGAGTTAAAACAAGGTTAATTTGTACTTAGTATCAAAGGGCCGGAGCGTATAATTTTCTTTTTCCTCTTGTTCTTAGCGTACTCGTGCTACGATGAATAATTTTAAATTGTCTTTTTGTTGAGACGTAATTAGGAGTTTCTTTCAGATTTAGTAAAATGAAAAAACATTGTAGGTGATTCAAAGACCTGCAAATTTTGCAACTCAAAACTTACGCATTGAAACGGGAGTTTCGATAAATAATTAATGTTCATAGATCAGCAGAATTAGTTTACGACTCTACTTTCACTTTTTGTTGATGTCAAGGGCAATGACACGAAACTACAGTAGTTTCGCATAATATTGCGTTTAAGAGTGAATAAATATATTTTTTTTCTTGCGCCTCGAGACAGGTGAATATCGAGCTAAGGATCATATCATACGCCCCTCACGCACGTTGAAATACTAAAACGATAAGAGGGTAATTTCTTTGTTCTATCTCAGGGCGAGGGTTATATTATAATTGTGTTATTGATAGTCATATGTTATACATGGAAATACGTAGGATGTACAATTTATGAATAAGTGTATAGGTAATTTTTATACCGGGGGAATTTAATAAATTGTGTTGATATTGGACTTTTGATTCATGGATATTTAGATACAGAGAAAGATTTATTATATTTTTTTGGTATAACTTTGTGGTACTCCCATACTTTATTTATCATCCCTACCCAAATTCTCCCTAGAGTGTGTATCAACATTGGAGACGAGACTGAAACGAGAGAACAATCCTGTTCTGGCGAAAGAAATCAAACCGTTTTAAGCCCAGGCGTTCCCAGCTTAAATCGGACGGGGGTTGCCTTACCATGCTCGGCTACAAATACAAAGGTAAAAAGGTATTGTTTAAAGAAGATTCATTACAGTGGGGACAGCAATTGTTAGAATAGTAAATTTTGTGTAGCAAAATCGTGCACAAAATGCTGGTATAAAGATGCCTCAATATTACATTGGAAATATTTTAGGATAAACCTACTAAGAATTCGCAACAATTTGGTGGATGTACCAAAGACTCAGCCGATTCGCAGGAAAATAATTCAGGTTACGGCGATACCCTAGTAGGTTTAACAGATTGTCCGATATTATTGCGTACTGTCTTATTAAATTGTTTTGTGCAAAAGACGAATGCATTGCTGTTAGATGATTACTTGTATGTCTAGTTTCAGTAGGAAATAATTGTGTGAGAAGCTAGGTTTAACAGTGGGGTTGATCGATTTTAATGTATTAGGTGTGAGTAAATTAATGTCAAACGTTACGGAAAAATGTAGTATCAGAATAAGCTCTATTCATTTTAATTTTGAATCGATTACAGGGCCGATCCTAGCAGGTGTGCAGCACGTGCACCGCACGCGGGCGGCCAAACCAAGGGGCAGCCGCAGGCCACATTTAGTTATAACAAGCAGCTATTTATAAAAAGAAGAAAAATGAAACGATAGTGCTCAGTTGTGTTGTGTGTTGGTCTATTGTCCATTATTAATTAGTATCTTCTCATACTCTCATCTACACACATTCTTCACTTGAGAGCAAAATTCAAGGCAGAGCCAGCAATGCAGCATAAAAAATTTAAATTTCTATAAAAAAAAACCATGGGCCATATTTTTGACACGACTAAGTATGTTTGGTTCCTGAGTGCGGCGCGGCGGCTTATTTATGTACCTATAGTCTTTACGATGTCAATGTCAGTTGGAACGGCGAAAAAATTTTTAAAGGAGGTACCAGCGGCGAAACCTTTAAAAAAACGTGCTGCTGTTGGCCGTGCGGCTTTTCTTCAAAGGTTTCGCCGCTGCGGCCTCCTTTGAATTTTTTATTCGCCGTGCCAACTTACCTCACAGTCGGCACGCGGCTCGCAGATAAATGGTCAAAAGAAACTTCATTTTAGCGGTTTTCTTTATAGATAAGAGATGGATTGTTTCGACAAAGTTAAAGGGATGCGGCATCGGAATTTTTTTGCTACTTCACCACTATATATAAGCCATTTTCATTTCAAAATGTGCATTTAACTTTGAATCAACATACAATAAGACTGGTCATAAACACAATCGAATGCGAGCAAGTGTAAGTTAATATTGGAAATTTGTGACAAGGCGTTGCTGTTGAGTATCGCTTAAATCAGAACTGTGGTAAGTACCAAAGCTCTTAACTAGATTTATGAACGAATGAAATGTTGTACAGGATGTTTTCTAATTAGATAAAGAAAATGAGCATATTTTTAAACTAATTTTGTCGCGATGATTCGTCTTGAAAATAAGTACAGAATGTTTGAAAATTCAAAATTTATTTTCAATTCTTTTAAAATTCGTTAGCACAGGAGTTTCTGAAAATTTCAATTTTCACTGAGATTTTAAAAGAGCGTTACGAATCATTATTTATTTTAAATAATTTGCTCTAACTTTTTCAACAGGAATGGGGATTTTTATGAATAACCCATATTCTCACAACTTCAAGTAAAAAAAGTATTAAACAGTGGTAGGAACTTTTTAGAGGTCATTTCGATGAATTTCAAAATTTCTGAAGAATTCCTATTCACTTCATCTGCATCTGTGAGCCATGATATACTTATTGTTCTTCTTTCTTTTTACCTTTTACCTTTAGATGTCGTCCTCATCCAAAAACAGAAAGACTAAAAGAGAGTCAGGTGCCTTCTATAGAAGAGAAAAGAGTAGAAGAATAGAAGACATCTCAAAACAAGCGGGAGCATTGAAAAAGTATTTTGGAAAACCGGATAACAGTGAGCCCGAACAAGAAGGTTTGAATCAAATCGCGGAGTTTGATTATTCTACACCATCAACATCCACCAGTACTAGTGAAACAAAAAATAAATCAATAGATTTCACACCCGATGAAGATGATAAAGCTGCAAGATCATCATTAAGCAGTCGCATTCCCAGTGAAGCCGAATGTGAAGATGAGAGCAAAGAGGAAGAGGGCTCTGCTCAAGTAGCACTAGATGATCCAGCTACTTGGCCTAACATTTTGACAAAAAAATATATTGATTTATTGGTAGAACACGGTTCCAAACAAGTTGCAGATTTCAAATTTCCGATTGATGAGAGTGGCAGAAAATTTAGCTGTTCATATTATAACAAAATTTTAGTGAACGGGGAGAAAATAAATCGCGCGTGGCTCTGCTATTCCATAAAACTAAATTGTATTTCTTGTTTTGCATGTAAATTGTTTAGTAGAGATAGTTCAACACAACTTGTAAGTACTGGCTTTTCTAATTGGCGTCATTGTTCGGATTACCTCAATAAGCATGAAAATACTCTAAATGATGTTAACTCTATAAAATCGTGGTGCGAAATAAAGACGAGGATGGAAAAAAATTGTACTATTGACGCGGAACATCAAAATGATTACAATAGAGAGAAAAAGCGATGGCGCGCTATCATTGAAAGAATGATTGATGTGGTACAATTTTTAGCCAGTCAAAATTTAGCATTCAGAGGAACTAGTACGGAGTTGTATCATAGAGATAATGGTAATTTTTTGGAGGCAGTAGAGATATTGGCCAAATTTGATCCAGTTATTTCAGAACACCTCAATAATATCAGTAGATACAAAGATAAAAAAACACGTATTCCACACTACTTAGTGCAGCATTTTCAAAATGAAGTAAGTCATATTTTAGCGGAATTTACTCGTAATGAAATAACGCGCATTGTCAAAAAAGCCAAATATTACACTATAATTCTCTACTCTACGCCCGATATTACTCATACATACCAAATAACGTTTGTAATTAGATGTGTGAACACTACTGATGGTAAAAGTAAAGTACATATTTTAGATTTTTTTCCAGTAACTAATACCACTGGAGAAGGTCTGTGCAATTTTATATTAGAGAAGCTATTACCCAGTCTGCTGCTCGAAGTTAAATATATACGTGGTCAGGGCTACGACAATGGATCGAACATGAAGGGGAAAAATATAGGGCTTCAGAAACGGATTGTCGATATCAATCCTAGAGCATTATACGTGCCGTGTGCTACCTAACCTAACCTTAAACCTCTTCGTTAATGACGCTGCTAGCTCCAGTGGTGAAATTTCTGGATTTTTTGATATGGTACAAGAGGTATATAATTTTTTTTCTGCATCCCCATATCGATGGGATTTACTAAAAAAATACGTGAAAAGTCTAACTTTGAAACCATTAAGTGAAACAAGGTGGTAAAGTCGTATCAATCCTATTAGACCTCTAAAGCAAGACCTAAACAACATTATTACCGCATTAAATGCCTTAATTGAAGATTCCACCAGAGACGCGAAAACAAAAAATGGTGCAAAATCAATAATTAAAAATCTTGAATCATTCAAATTTTTGTGTTCAATTTTGATTTGGCATGATTTATTCTCAAGAATTAATGTTCTGAGTAAAATGCTCCAAAATCCCAAATTAAACATCGCGGAATGCATTGAAGGCTTAGCTAAATTAAAAAAATATTTTGTTTCACAACGATCAGACGATAATTTCAAAATATTTGTCGAATCAGCCACAACACTTGCTAGAGATTCACGTATTGATCCCGAATTTCCAAGTTCGAGGCTCAGGAAAAAGGTCCGTTTATTTGATTACGAGGGTAGTGATGAACCCCTTTTGAATCCCTTCTAGCAATTCAAGACTTCTTTCTATTTTGCAATTCTTGATCATGCGATCTCTTCGGTAAATGAAAGATTTACATTATTATCTGAGTGCTTTTCAATATTCTGCTTTCTGTATGAGTTTCACAACATTTCTAGTGATGATCTCATGAAAGCCTGCATGGACTTAGATATTGAGTTACAGGTACAGGAGGAAGGAAGTATCGTGAAAGATATAGACGGTATACAACTGTTCAACGGAATAACTTCATTCAAAGATATTTTTCCAGGTAAGAAATAGCCAATTGAGGTACTAGAAATCATAGTCAAAAATGATCTCTTTTCCTGTTTTCCTAATTTTGCTCTAACAATAAGAATTTTTTTAACCTTACCTGTTTATGTGGCTTCAGGAGAAAGAAGTTCCAGCAAATTAAAAATTATTAAAATTTACTTGAGGAATAATATGACACAAGAAATGCTTTCAGATATGGCCATCAACTCTATTGAAACCGAAATCTGTGAAAATATAGATTTTACGGGAATTATTGATAAATTTGCCACTCAGAAAGCCAGAAAGGTTATTTTATAATTAGGTTATTATAATGATTAGGTTCCTAGTCTATAGACTGTAGAACAACTGATTTATATACTTTTCGTTGAGTTGGTACTTTTTTCATGCAAATGTGATCTTATTGTTTGTTTTTTATTTTATATTTTGTTGCTATTAACCTATTTATAAGGTGGCCAAAAAAATAAAGTTTTTAAATTTTATTTGCATTTTTACTCATGATTCACTTCTTACCCTTATTTCACACACAACGATTGTGACGTACGAATACGATAAAAATACGCAACTATCTTTTCTATTTTTTCCTAAAAACTGAGAAATGACAAAACTGCAGCCTAACTATCAATTCAAAGGCATTTGACCTTGAACAGAAAAAATATTTCGCCAGCGGCCCTTATCTTTTCTGTCACCCCCGCGACACGAATTACTCGCTCTCCTTCACTCCCATGGAACAAAGCTGTATACGCACTGAGTATGTCCAAAATCGTTGTGTGTGAAACTGTGAATTAGACGTTATACAGGTAGATGAGTTTACGAGTTTATAACGTCAACGTTAAATATTGGTCAAAATAAGAAAAAAATCTCTGGAGGGGCGGCACATCTGGTATTTGCACGCGGGCGGCCAATATCCTAGGATCGGCCCTGATCGATTATATATTGGAAAAAAAATTGTTTGTCTCGACCCTTACTTCGTGGAATATGCTCGTATTAGTGTTTTTAAATGAAACTCACGGTCTCTAGTTAATTCCACAATATAATACAAGTTATTGAAAATTCTAAAAAATTGACAATTGTTTCGATAAATCAATATCATCGTCAGAATGACAGAAGTTACATTTCATTTTATGCCTACCTGATGTTTAGTAGTTATTTTTGGCTAGACCAAGAAGTAACCTAACTATGATTGGCTTAATATATGTTTATAGAAAAAAGAAGAAGATGTGATATTACAAATATTGAAGCTTAGATATTATTAGCCCTATGGTGATATCCTGGATATCATTTTTCCAATTAAGATCAGTATAACTGTGCAATGATATAGAAAACCAGGAAAACTATATCTGCTGATCTTTACAATTATCACTTAAGAAGACAGTTTATTAGTGGAGAATTCCCTAGATTCAACTGTTCATTGACAACTTCATATTGTGGGTTTCTTAAATGTCTTCTAATTTCCAGTTCTTCAAGGAAATCCAGTTCTTGTTTCTTTTCACAAATATGCAGTACTTCTAGTTCTCTGTTAGGAGTCAATGAATGTTTGGTGTCAAGTAGATGTTTTGCGTAGTGGGATTTATCTGGTTGTTTTAATCTGTATGCTCGTAAGTGCTCACTGTATCGTATTTCAAAATTCCTAAGGGTCTGACCCAAATAGACAGCATTACATTCTGGACATTTGAGTTTATATATACCTGACTTCTTTAATAGTGGTATTTCTGTTTTTACATTTAACAATTTTGTACTAACGTTACTTTCTGTTTTAGAAGAAATTGTTGTATTCGTTGCTGAAGATATTATCTTTGGAATATTATTAGAAATATTTCCTGCATATGTGATGGTTTTATAAGTTTTAATTTCATCAGCTTGTTTAGGATATAATAGTTGTAATGCCACTTTTTCCTCTTTTTTACTAATTAGCTTATTTATCATATCTAATGGATAACCGTTAGATGTTGCTATTAATACAATTAGACAAATAGCAACATCTAACGGTTATCCATTAGATATGATTAATAAGCTAATTAGTAAAAAAGAGGAAAAAGTGGCATTACAACTAATATATGCTAAACAAGCTGATGAAATAAAACTTTATAAAACCATCACATATGCAGGAAATATTTCTAATAATATTTCAAAGATAATATCTTCAGCAACGAATACAACAATTTCTTTTAAAACAGAAAGTAACGTTAGTACAAAATTGTTAAATGTAAAAACAAAAATACCACTATTAAAGAAGTCAGGTATATATAAACTCAAATGTCCAGAATGTAATGCCGTCTATTTGGGTCAGACCCTTAGGAATTTTGAAATACGATACAGTGAGCACTTACGAGCATACAGATTAAAACAACCAGATCAATCCCACTACGCAAAACATCTATCTACTTGACACCAATCATTCATTGACACCTAACACAGAACTAGAAGTACTGCATATTTGTGAAAAGAAACAAAAACTTGATTTCCCTGAAGAACTGGAAATTAGAAGACATTTAAGAAACCCACAATATGAAGTTGTCAATGAACAGTTAAATCTAGGGAATTCTCCACTAATAAACTGTCTTCTTAAGTGATAATTGTAAAGATCAGCAGATATAGTTTTCCTGGTTTTCTATATCATTGCACAGTTATACTGATCTTAATTGGAAAAATGATATCCAGGATATCACTATTGGGCTGATAATATCTAAGCTTCAATATTTGTAATATCACATCTTCTTCTTTTTTCTATAAACATATATTGAGCCAATCACAAGTTAGGTTACTTCTTGGTCTAGCCAAAAACAACTACTAAACATCAGGTAGGCATAAAATGAAATGTAACTTCTGTCATTCTGACGATGATATTGATTTATCGAAACAATTGTCAATTTTTTAGAATTTTCAATAACTTGTATTATAATGTGGAATTAACTAGAGACCTTGAGTTTCATTTAAAAACAGTGATTATATATTGCTTGATATTACCAAAATTTACTTCTACTTTTCCCCATTCTAAAATTGATCTAACAGATTGGAATATCAATAAGACATTGATTTTAGATAACCCTACTTTCAGTGTACCGTTAAAAATCGATATAATGATTAGTGCTGATTTATATTGGAACGTTTTATCTCAGAAACAGTTCAAGTTAGATGTAAGCGATTGCTTAGGAAAAGAAAGTTTGGTTAGATTGTTAGTGGTCCTCTTTCTACAACACAAAATTCGACTGTCTCCAATTTTGTGGATACAAAAATTATGTCTGATACATTGGATATTCAGCAGCAATTGAGTGAACTTTAGGAAATGGAAGACTATTGACCCATTATAGCATTCTTACAACTGACTAAACGCAAGCTGGGAAACATTGATTGCCAAAATACAAAGCGATTACCAGATGGAAGCTTTGAAGTGTCGATCGCTTATAAGACTAATTTGTGGTGTCAATTAGGTGACTCATATAAGCGTGGTGAAAAGCAATTTTTGGACTTGAAGGAAAATATTGGCTAGAAAGGAATTCTTTCAATATGAGCGAGGGATGTTGGAAAACCTCTACACCTTTATATTTGATGTTCAACAACTACAAGGCATTCTATGATTAGGAAGAACGTCAGATTTAATCAAGATAAAGATGATATTAAAAGAGACTATTTTGTTTGATTATCGAAATATTTCAGTTGGGATCTGTTTTCTTGGCTTTAATAAAACGAATATTAGGGAAGTCTCAATAAGTAAAATCATCAATTACAAGAGTTACTGTGCTAAATAAATAATTGAATAATAATATTGCAAATTTGATGAATTGCCTGTATTTATAATCACATTGATATGGTTTATGTGTAATACTAATTGATAATTCCGCCAAAGGCAACTGATTATTTTGGAAATAGAAATGTCTATATAGAATTTTGGTTAGATCAAACCTTATAGTGGAACTGAAATGTTATAAACGATTGAATAGCAGGTAGAACTAAAGACCCACTTTCATAAAGTCCTTTACGTGCATAATTTAAGCCTTTCTGAGGAGTAATATTCCAATGTAATATTGTCGAAGGGAAAAGTGACATGGATAAGCAGGATTGAGAATTGATACACAGTCTGTTCATTTTTGAAACATTTCACTATACTCCGTTTGGAGATGATTTGCACCAGCTCAAGTTGATAACGTGAAGGACTAATATTTTCGTTGAAGTTGATATTTTCCAAAAAATATTGTTTAAACAATATCTATGATGTGACTGTAGGAAAAAATCAGTTGCGTATCTGTTTTTCTAAAAAAAAATCTCATCTGTTGTACATTTGGTTGCTTATCTTGCAATAATCATCAAATTAGTAACATTTCATATGATGCTACCTTTTTTGGTTGCATTGAACATTATAGCAGAAAGTGGATTAAAATAAGTACTTTCAAATATATATGTCGATAAAACATGCCACCAAATTTTATCAGGACATTACTATTCGAGGGCTGCATATGTTTACAGTTTATTACAATAAGCACTTTTAAAAATATCTTTGAAGCACTAAAAAAATATCCAAAATTGCTGCATATCAAAAATACTTCACAGAATCATCATAATATTTGCTTATAAATATACTGTGCATCTTAATTCCTCAGCTCATACAGATGATGCAGCAAAACAACACATAAAGAGAGCCTACATACAAGTCCAACAATAGATAAATAATAGTTCATTACTTCCTGCAGAATAGAGTTGGCAAAAATATCATTTTTTCAAACCAATCAAAATGACGCAAGCGCCAGCACCTGAACACATTTTGAAATCCACATTTTGCTCTTTCAATAAAGGTTGGGGGTCAGCCTGTGGATGCAGAAAACGTGGTCTTCATTACTCACCAGCCTGCATTGTTCGCAGTGCAGGAAATTGCAATACCCACCCACAACTTGGAGAAAAGGCTCTTCTAGTTCTTCTCCATACTTTCACTTCATCCCATTGTTCGACAATAATAACTGATACATGGTTGTTTGTAACAATTGTTTGCATATAAGTATATAATTTATAATTATACTCAATAGTAATATAAAAACATATATTAAGTATCTTTGTTTGACCGAATATTGAATTATTATGGTTGAAAAAATTAAATTAATATCAGAGATATTCTTCAATCAAGGTAAATCATTTCGTACCCGATCCAAAAGGTTTTTCGTTTTAAATAATATGAAAAAACAAACTGAGAAATCATCAAAATCGTTTCTAAGAATATATAAGAAAAAATATTTATTGACGTGACTAAAAAAAATATAATGATGAATCGTATTACCATAATTTCCTGAATACATTAACAAATATAATAGAAACGGTTGAGCATTTTGGGGCTGTGGTTGCAAATTTGCTTTCTTACTGTTACTCCATACCTAATTGAAACAATGTTTGGACCAATTTTAAGTAGCTCCCAAATGACAACAGTAGCGTTATGCATATAAATGTGAACGTGAGAGACATTGTTCCATAGAAAACACGTTTTCCATTGAATTAACTCAATAAAATATGAAAAATAAATCTTTGAAATGGTCTGTTATTTTCAAATTGAATTTTGTAGTATTTTTCAAATATAGGGGATATAGTAGCTCCATTGCAACGTTTTGACATCCTACCTCCTCTTTGATCCTTGTTTATCAAATAGTGTGACATTTCTAGAGTTTCCTCCCTCCTTGTTCCAAAATCTTTGATAGTTTCGGGTTTTGGCCTAAGCTTATTTTTGAATACTATCATAGTCTTTTCAACCTTCATCCCCATTTCCTTCTAAACCATTATATTATCCTAAATTCACACCGCTTTGATTGTGAACCACTTGATTCTTACTCAGGAGTCTTAAAATACTGAGTTTAAACATTTGATTCAAAATGTCTGTCTCTAACCAGTGACTCTTCTCCATTTCTCAGCAGGATGTTCTCGAGTCTATGTCTATTTTTGATTCTCAAATTTACTCAAGCAATCTCTGAATTTATGTTTGTTTTCTGAGAAATTTTCCCTGTCGCCCTATTCAATAAGCCATTTCTCCTATTTGTATAAACATGAACAGATAAAATAGCGAGAATTCGAAAAAGAATCAGTGAAAACTGACGTATCTACATCAATATTTCTAGAGACAAAAAAAGGAACAAGTTAGTGTTTGTCATATATCTGTCAAATCTAAGTTATTTAGAATGAAAATTTCAGACACTGAGTTTTGTGAATGTGATGCCGAAGTCTCTACAGCTCTAGGCCAGTACTTTATAGTAGACCATGCTGCGCGGTTTTTCTATAGACCGTCTCTAGAGATTATCTATATAATGTCTAGTGTCACACCATTCTCTCTCTCTCTCTCTCTCTCTCTCTCCACTACGATGTAAATTCCCCTGTCATATTCGCAGTCCACCATGGAAAACATTTGTTTTTGTAGAATTTGATCGTCCTTAGTGCTAATCACACGCAAACTATTTTGGGATAGGTCCCACTCATTGTAGTATATTTTCGGCTCCGAGTTGAAGAATGTTTTGAAATTATGTATTTTCTCCTATCTCCGGGCTATTGTCGTATTTTGCCTTGCAGCCACAGATTCTAGGGTCGCTTTTTTTTCTACCTGGTTTTTGTAGTCGGGACTCGTATCCCACAAGCAGACGCATGGTAATCTTCAATTATTTGTTTTAAGACCACATGTTTTCAGAAAAATTCTTGATATTTTGTAAAATAACTGTAAATAGTCAAACCACGCCACTCAGTAGCTGAATACAAACGTGTCTCTTTTCTAGATGCCGAGTTACGACCACACTGTCAAAATGTTGCGCAACGTGTCTAACGTTGCATGCGATTAGCCATTCCGATCGGGAGACATGCGATTTTTGGTCTTGCAACAAGCCCACAGACGGTTTATAGACATATCTATGTAGGCAACCTGTGATATCTCTCAAAATCCAAATTCATGTAACATGTGTACTAGTGAGTATGTAACGCGAAAAATCGCCCGACCGTTGAAAATTAAATTTGGCAAGACTGTCGCTGGTTTTGACGAGAGGCCAGTGTAATGAGAACGAAGCTAGTTCCCCATCAGACGTCGAATAGACCACGTTGTGTGAGTTCCAAAAAATTCGTGCACTTAGGCAGCCATTTCACGTGGAAAGTATATTTCCTGATTAGGGAAGGAAAATACGGTGTGAGTTAGCATCTAGGGGGGTCCGACCCGGCGTTTTGCTGTGAAAAACCGTTCCAATGAGCAGCGAGTTCCAGGATTTTTGCAGGATTTAAACAACCACGTGGATATTTTGTTGGGCGTTTTGGTCGAGGAACTCAATATTTAGGTAAATTTCTGAACACTTTATCGAAATCAACAATTTTATAGGTAGTTAACGTAGCAATTAAAAGTTTTGAATCGTAGATTGTAGAAGTATGTAATCTACTGTGTGAAATAGTTTGGTACAGTTCATAAATTTTTTCAAGTTAATTCTCTCATTGTTTCGTAAATTTTTTGGAAGTAGAATATATTACGAGGGCTGAATAATATTCAGGGATGGGTACAGTAACGTGTTTTTTTTGATAGTTTCTAGATATAGTTTTTTTTGCTAATCGATCTTTCAGTTTTTGCTAAAAGTCCGGTTGTATGATTCTTCTTGGGTTTTGGATGAATATAATGTAGAATAATGTATAATGGAACGTTACGAGGGGAAGTCGGAAAGCTGACCGGGGTAAAATTGTAAATCTTATGAGTAGGCTAATTCGTTTCTTTATTTTAGGATTTTTTTATTATTTATCTTGAAATTTATGGATTTATTCGCCGATTGATGAGTATAGTCAGCCAGACCACTCGCCTGGATCAGTTGCCAGAAGGACTGGAGTATTTTTTTTTAAGCGTCGACATCGAGGGATTCGATTGCTGTTCTGAAGCAGGAAAATCGTAGTAAACGTCATTTTATTTAATATTGTTATATACTTTCAACGTTTATCCATTTTTTTACCGTCGAAATTTCACTAAATTTTTATTATATGGTTTTTCCTATGTCAGGTTTTTGCGCTAATTAAGCGATATTACTCGTCCAACGTTTAAAACGTTAGACATTTCATAATATTAAATTGTTGGCTTCAAACGCTAGGTACACCACGGTACGTACCAGGGTGCTGCGATATTAAGGTATATTTGTCTGTCTTTGACGATTTTCATTTATATATGTAATGGCATTTATAAATATTTAAACTCATATAGTTTGCAATAGTGTGAACCCAATTTATTGAATCAATTGTAGTTTTGGTGTAGATCTCGGCCTCCAACCTAACTACATACTCAAGCTACAGCCTTCAGATGTAAATTTCATTATTTTTTTTTGGTTGTAAACTTGTATCTCATATTTTCAAAAGAGACATAAAGTACAAGAAAATATTAAACATCAATCACAGGGGATATTTGCTGACTTTCATTTTCAATAATAACTTTCCTAAAACCTTTTCAGAGTATTTGATTAGTGCTGTTAACCCACTGAGGAGTTGTGGGCTAACATAAGAAGTCTTGGGTGCTTGCCAAAACTTGTCTGGCACCCTTTTAATAAACATTAAAGTTTTGAAGAATCCACCCATTCTTCGACTCGAAGCTAGTCGACTGGCGAGCACGGTTTATACTACGGGAGACAACCCGCATATCAATAACGAGCACTGAGAGGTTGAGTTTTTCTCGTTATAAGTATACTCTCCATTTTTAAATAGACTTTCAAATTAAGGAGTTATGTAATATCGCATTTTAATTTATTAGTGACTTTGCAAATGTTAACAATGGAAATTATGTTGATATTTTATTATGATTAGCATACTTTTTTCTTGAATACAGCTGCTTTTTGGTTTTTTTTAAACCAAAAAATTGGAAGTATCACTTAAGGCGGGTATATTTTGCATCACCTGAATTTCTATCGGTTTTTATGAAGTAAAACACATTTAGGAAAAGTTTCGTGTACAATAGTTATAAAAACATATAGAAGGCAATTTTACCAATTAACTAGATATATTTCAAACATCAATTTATGCTTCATCATAAATGATACAAAATCTTAGAACTAAAGATAATAAATCTTGAAAAAGTGATTATTTAGTAGGTGATTTTATTGAAGAATTATATAAAAAAGTATAAATTCACTCCCACCATACCGTATTCAGGTTTGTAACGGAAAAAGTCCACATTTCGATATCTGATTAAGGGAATGAATCACTCCAGGAATAGAAAAGTTGGTTTTTTTATATGTCAACCTTCACGACTTAAATTTTTTTTACATCGCATCCATAACATCCTCAACATCACGAATCTTATTATTATTATTGTTATTGTTCCAGGGCAGAACTCGCCTTCACAGGAAAATACAACATATTCACACAGCTTTTTAACTCCTCTACGTTAGGATTTTTCTTTCTTAAAGCATTACAATACAGATTCTTTGAGAATAATAATGAGAATATTATTATTTATTGAGTTCACTTTTACAAAAAAAAACTATCAATACAAACATAAATTGTGAATAAATACCAGATATCTCAAATAACCAATAGTTTTTATTGGATATAACGTTTATGTCTAGGTTCACTTTATATTAAACTAATAAAAGAGGAAATTTGTAGTCATAAAAAATGATAAAAATACTTGATATACTTATAATTGAATGAATGAAAAATATAATAGTGGTCATTGACTGATAGAAAAGTTGACTATTGGTATGTCACTATTACAAGTATTTTTGTTTCAGTTCACACATCACATCATACATATACAAACGTAGGGTGAAATACACACAACGCAAAAGTTAGAGATATTTTTATAAGTAGTCGTATTTTTACCTGTAATCAACTTGAAAAAGTAATACAAAATTTATAATTTAGATTGTTGTTTAATATGTCAACAACATTAACTTCTTTGCAAAAAATAACAGAAAACTGAACAAAAAAAATATTCCAAACAATGTTATGTTGTGCAATCTTCTTTAATTAAAAATTTCGCAGAGCGCTTTTGGCATTAGGCCATCATCAATGCGGTCACTAAAAATTTGTGAATTAAATTTCGTAACTTTGATAAAATTGATACATACTTGTCAGAATTCCGAGACAGGGGCCTCGAAATATGTACGTCTGTACATTTAACTGTTTGGTGGTTCACATTATTGGTTTAAAAACAGTATTAAAAATACATAAAAATCAAAATTCAGTGAAATGATTCAGCAGAACTGAAACATGCATTTTTTGGTTCGACCATTTTGCCAAGTTGTCATCAGAGAATTATTCACAAAAATGCAAAGACCATGACTGTCACTCCATTTCATCGAGGAAGTTCCGAACCGTCGGAGCATAGACGAACATTGTGCTATGAAGGGATTTCGCGACCCTCAACAGATAGGTACCCACCATCTACCAAAAATAATAATTTTGGAGTCAGACTTGATGTCCGTCTGGTGAGGGTGGCGAAAACCATAGAAACATTGGGATGTGCCAGACACACGAATGCCCGAGATGAACAATAAAGCGCTGTTATGGACAAGCTATAATTGACTTGTGACGCTTTCCGAGACTCCCAACTGTTCGGCTACTTGGGTTTGCCGCACACCAACTTGAAGGAGGACCACCGCCCTATTAATCTCATCCAACTTTGAATGTTGTCGTTCCATGGTAAAAAAACACTATCTTTAACACACCTACCAAGCAAGAACAGTCCCTTGTGAAAAACGTTCTACAACACGTATTGCTATCTGTTTTGCAATTTTTTTACATATAAAAGTAAGTATTTAGACTAACAGTCACAGTCGAAGTAAGTTTATATGAACACGAAAATTTCTTTCATTGGTTTAAGGATTTTACAAAAATATCCCTAGACTTTTGCGTTGTGCGTGTATATACATGTACATACACGATAATAATAGTAATATTTTTAGTTGGACTGTGTGTTTCTAGATGTAATGAGGAATAAGGTCATTTTCAAATATTACAAATTGAAAAAATAATTGTTTTATAATAAAACGAATGTGATAAATTGGGTTATGAAAATATAAAATTGGTATTAATATTAATAGCAGTATTTATTAATCAATACAATTTAGATTCGAATATACATACATGTGTCTGTTACTATGGCATGTCTATAATAGTACTTCCATTCTTGAAGTTAGTAGCCAATATGTTAATTTGTTTTTGAAATTTTATAGATGCATTTGTACTTTCAAATTTATTGGTAAATAATTGTATAGTTTCTGTCCCACATGTAGAAAACTTTGCTGTCCAATGGACTTCTGAGACTATATTCACATTTCCTCGAAATCTTGTTGGTTAAGTGTGTGTTTTGTTCTTAACCATTGAATTATTTTTCACTAAATATAGCAACGAGGTTTTGTTACATTTCTGTTACCATATTCATTTTCTGTTTGCAATTTGTTTTTGGTATTATTCGAATTCCTTGTAGTATTTTCGTTTCAATTCTGAAATCAGTCCAACTATTTTGTTTCTATAGATTTTATATTCACTGTATTAGTGTGTGCCTTTATTTTTCTTAAATATCTTGAATAATTCAGCCCTTCCTTCCATTGATTTTATAAGACCTTTTGTTACCCGTGGTTTCTTTTTGTGTTTGTCTTCTATGGTTTTGGTGATTGTACTTTTATTAATACTTTTCACTATAACTTGGTGTAAATGATCTGCGGTTTGTTGTATTTATTACTAGAGTAGATGTCTTCAAACTTGTTGTATCAAAGACCTGAATTTTCTGTAATCTAAATATTTGTTTGTAATCGTTCGCTTTGGTTTATCCGTTTGTACATTATAGTTGAGAATAAATCGAAAATGGTATGTTATCTTGGACTGGAGAATTATTGAATTCAATAATTTATCTTCAATATATTTACTCTGGAAAAAAATGTGGTCCATGCACGATGAAAAGTTTTTTCCATTCTAGTTGGTTTGTTTAGTGATTTGAATCCATTTTCGTATAATGAATTGAGTTATCATGTGTTTCAATAGAGTCATTGAGCAGGATAATATTTATACCGCCAATAAAAATCTCAGTATCACTTTTTGTAGCAGTTTATACATAGTTTGATAATTTATCAATAAATGTTCCTATGTTAATTGTGTGAGGTCTGTATAGAGCCGTAATGGACGTTTTTTTGTTATTTAGCTTCTTTGCCGGTCTTACAATTTTGATTCCTGCAACATAGTGCGTTGTGGATTCCATTTGGAATATATCTTTCACATATACTTGGACTATATCATTTTGATTTATATTCCTGTTATTATAGTGTTGTTTATTCTACACGTTTCTGTGAGAATGATCACATATAATTGATCCTTCACCGCATCCACCAGGACTTCGAGTTCAGTGAATTTCTTTTGGACACTCCGTATGTTAGTGTGGAAAACTGTGTATTTATTTTGGTTATTTTTTTGATTGAAGTATTGCTTCAAATACTTAATATCTGGTACGTCATTCGTTTCTATTTCAAAAATATTAGAATCTCTGATATAACTATCCATGCCTGTGTACCTATTTCTAATTCTAATACATGTAAAAAGACAAAATGTAAAAGATGGAAAGACAAAAGATAAAAGAAAAAGATATAAAAAGATAAAAAGAAACTTGTTATGGTATTACCGTAAAATCATATAATCAATGTTTTAAGAATTAGAGAAAACGAATTAACATATTCATATTTCATTTTCTCAATTCAATTTATATTTATTTCTGGTCACGAGAACTAGTAGCGTTTCTAGTTACCATCGAACGGGTTTCCACCTTCTTCCCTCCCCCTTCGTCTGTTCTGATAGGCTTTGTTTTTTTCAGTACCGGCGGCTACTGGAGATGGCGGTCTCTGATTTCTGCTCGTGCCAATTGGAATTATTTTCCCCTGTAGCTTTGTGATTGTTTTGTGAAGATGGTGTTCCAGGTGCACTATTTGATTTGTCGCACGTTTTTCTACTTCTGATTGTTCTGTCTTCACCACTGTGAATTTTATGGTTCACGTGCAGATTGTTCTTCTCGATGAAGCAGTAAGTGCTTTTATCTTCGCTTGGCAAGGTTCAAATGTTTCTTCAGAATGTTATTATCACGACGTAGTTTAAGGGTCAAATCATTGGAAATGGAGATATGTGTTCCATTTAGCTGTTTTTCGTTTGTCAACAATGATGTTTTCTTTAAGTAAGACACTAACTCCACCTTTATTGGACAGTATTCGTTTTTCTCAGTGGATAGAAGTTACAGAAGTCAGTCGGCAGTAACTCTACTCCAACAAGTCTCTCCAGTTTCCTTGTTATGAATTCAAACGTGATTTGTACTGGATGTGTTAGTCCAAATATAACGATATTTTTTCTTAGCTTCTCCTCTCCTGAAATTCAAGTTCCTCTTTCAACATATAGTTTTCTCTTTCGAGTTGATTGAGTCTGTCTGTTATTTCTTCTACTTTTTATGTCAATAGAACTTCCACTGCCTCAATTATTGATACAAGTCTTGCTACGTTTTTCTCATTTCTTCCTCTTCCATGCCAATTACTTCAATCATTTGTCACGGCGTTTCTCCCGATGTTGTATGGACTGCTTTACGGTCAATACACTGAGGAAAATCACCCAATACAACTTTTATTCTGACCCAGGATATATAACCACAAATTAATATTATAATATTGATAAAATACAATTATATTGCAGCAAAAACAAATGTTATTCTAAGTAAGGGTGTATAACTGCTATACAATTTTTTTTGTAGTTACCTACCCCAATCATGTTGTATGAAATTATTATATACTCCTTATATTTCCACAAGTTTTACACAAATTATATAATCAAAATACAAAAATTATATACGGGTTATTATACCAGTTTTTTAACACAAAATTACCGCCTTTATATGGTTAGTTGTATAATAAATATCCGACTTGTTGTATAAAAACCAATTTCGGTTATATACGTACGATATATCTATTGTCTTATTTTTAAAATTACCGCTGATACGCACTAATTAGCCATTAGCAAAGAGAGAGAGAGAGATTATACCAATGGACAAGCACAGATTGGACAAGTTCCTCTTTATGCATTTATTGTTTAGATGTTTGGAAGCAACAAGCGACCATGTTTAGCTTTTAACAGCTTGTTTTATTTTTATGGTTTGTGAATAGTGTGATATCATATAAAAATGGATACTTTTGATTTGTCCGAATATGTTCAGGAAAAATTCAGAGGTAAGTACCTGTACCTATTTAATTATTTTTGTTAATATTTGGCAAAAACCATCGTTTATTATTAAAGTACTAAAGCGTGTGTTAGGTCGTTGTGTGGCGTCCATGCTAGTTGGCGGGAGATTTTTGTTCCCTCTTATATCGCCGGCCCGAATAGGTATGGGAAGTTATAAAATATAAACTGATTGATAGTTTGCTATGATATTCCGCAATACCTCCCACTAACACATGATTTCTTGAAAATTACCAGTTATTTGATGCTTCTAGATATAAGGGTTGTAAGTATTATTAGAATTTCAATGTATGAAGCCATCAAAGGAAGCCATGCACAGATATATATATATATATATATATATATATATATATATATATATATATATATGACTAAAATAGGATATTTTCCTCCAATGCAACTTTCATTTATTTTACTAATTTTTTTTAACAATTTGTTATTGAAGAGCATTTTAAAATTCGATTATACAGGTTCTCCCAAAAAAAGTTATATATAAGGGATTTATATCCACCTAAAAATCAAATTTCAATTATTTTTGATTGTTGCAGTAGCACTCTTGAGAATCGAAAAAAACGGTTATCGCCTATCTGAACTCTTAAGACTGACACATCTGAACACATCTGTTATATCTGAACTGACACATTTTAAACATGATTATTTACTAAACGCAATAAGATAAAAATGTGCGGTTTCAACCAATACGTTTCAAATTCAGAAAAGTTTTTTCCCACCCATTAAAAAATTCACATATATATGGGGCGAGGAATAAGTGCCCATTTTCAAATAAAAATCACTTGATTTATTTAAAAGGGTGGCCCTTTATATTTTTGCACAATTCGAAAGCTGAGTTCTTTATGTTTTTAAAACTGTTAATATGTGTAATTTATTTTTTACTAATAAAGCATACCGAGTTTTTGTGAGTGCGTGCATTTTCTATATTTTCAATATCCCTTAGATTTTCAATCTTTTTCTGCAGTTTCAATTTATTGCCATTTATACACTGAAATAACTAACTTTTTCATAACTTCTACTTATTTCAGTGTACAAATGACAAAAAAGTTAAAAATAAAGAAAATGAGAAAGCAACCCCTTACAAAAATTAGAGTATCTTTTTTATTTTCAAAAATGAAATTGCACATGTTGACATTTTTGAAAAGCTAAAGAACACAGCTTTCGAATGGTGTAAAAATATACAGGGTGTTTGAATAAGTCAAGTAATTTTCAGATGGAAGAAGCCATTTTTTTCCATCACTCCATATAACCGGAATTTTTTTTGTTTTATGTGGAAAAAACTTTTCTTAACTTGAAACCGTACATTTTTAACTTATTCCGTTTAGTCAATAATCTCGTTTAAAATGTGTGAGTTTATAAGATAGACAGGTATTACAGTGGCGTATAAAAATATTTGATATAGGGTGATGAAAAATTGAAATTATTCAATAGCCTCTGCCAAATATTTTTGTATAGGTACCACTGTATACATCCAAAAAAGTTAGGATAGGGGCCTGTAAGCCGTTTTTCTCGATTCTCAACAGTTACTACAGCAACCCAAAATGATAAAATGTGATTTTTAGATTGAAATCAGCTGTTTTAGAAACAAAATGTGTGATAAATTCCAATTTTTCTATAGAACTTCGAGGAACTTCAACATAAAAAGACTGAGAGATTGGAAAAATTGACGAAGTGCAGTCTCACACTTCAAACTTTTGGAGTTATTTGTGGACCTTTGATTAACGTGTCAACATATCTGGCCGTAATCAATGACGTTGTATACACCTTTGATTCTATAATAAGAACCTTAGAGATCCTTTACAAAACGTTTCATGCGTTAGATATTGAGTACCCTCCCGAGTGTCAACATATCTGGCAACTCATTGAAGAAGTGATTTTTGAAATGAAACATTCTCCATCAAGTTCTTGTGTAAGTGCCCTTATATCAGATCTCAAAAAATGTATGTGAGTGTGAAGTTAATAATCTAAGAGAAACTAATTACTTTTTTCATTTTCCACATGTGAAAGAATTGTTAATTTTCACACACTAAAGCTAAAGTCATCTTTTTCAATTAAATAAGAAATGCCTATTCCTGGATTTTGTTTAAAAACTCTTTTGTTGTTAATTTAAAAATAATTCATAGATGTACCAATCAAACTAAGTTCAAATGTGCTGAAATTAAATATTACAGACATTTCCCTAATCTAAATTCATATTTAAAACATTTAGACAGTCATGTAGTTATTACAGGTAAATAAATTATTAAAAATGTCAATAAGCAATCTCCAATTGTTGTCCAAATTCTTGAACAAAGACAGACATTAATTTATGTTCCTACTAAATATGAAGACAGAATTAGGTTCGACTCCTTTCAGTATACAAAGGAAATATTGTTTAAGTGTGGCGATGAAAAATTAATATCATTTTTTTGCAAATGAACTTTTCCGCTTTTAGATATAAAGCAAAGCATAAAAAATCCAAACTATCAGCTACTGTGGTAGCTTCCAGAGTTAGTATAACTAAAACTTTGGCTATCAAACATCAGTTAATGCAAGCTAACAGATTTATTTCGCAAAAAGGTTTCTTAAATGAAATTGAAATCCACAGAAGTGTTACGATATTTAGCCATGATAAAGAGTATTCAGATCTGGGAAACTTATTTTTGTTATCCAATGTAAATTTTGATTTTGAAGATTCTATAATTCTAGTAGAAAAAATAGATATTCATAATAGTACATACGAACCAGGGAATATAATACTGGTTGAACCTACACTAAAAATGTTTGGTGAAATATATAGAATTATTTTAAATAGTACCTCATCTGATGTTTCTTTCATATACTATAAAATATTTTGCACATTTGATAATCATTTAATGACTTATTAGTTAACAGATAGTATACAAAACAATATAGTCCTTCGATCACGACTTTGTTATCATAAAACATTCTCACCTGTTGCGCAGTCCAACCAAAATTACATAGTGTTTGAATATTAATCCAATTCTTACAATAAAGGGTATATTTTCGTTCATTTGTTATTTGTTTGTGAATAATACATTTTATTATTCGTTTGTTTATGAAGAATATAGTTTTGTTTATTTGTGAAGAATAAAATAAGTATAACCGTAAAAACTATTTTCTTTTTTAACCTTACCCATTTGTTAACAGGGTGGTTATGCATACAGTTTTATGGTGACAAAATTTCTATAATAATACTCTAATATTAATTAAAATGAAATTCTTAAGCATAAAATATTAAAATTTCACTAATATCTCAAAGGCTCATGAACGAACAAAATTGGAACTAGGTTTGGTGCTTTTCAAGACTTTGGATGATAGCGAAGAAAATACCTATTGTTTGAAGTTGTGGAATTACCTGCTTCGGATTTCCTCTGTCTTATGCTTGTTTTATTCTACATAACGTTTCAATCAATATGAAAGATCTTTAGGTGGAATCTGTTCTCACCTGAAGAAAATCGAAGATTCATTCCGATTGAAACGTGGTGTAGAATATATAAAACAATCAAAACAATGGAAGTCCGAAACCAGCAATCATATAATGCCTATCTAAAAATATTATAACGACAATATAAAAATAATATATTGGCCATACTAAAATATTATAATAGTCATACAAAAGTAATATAATATCTATACAAAAATAATATGATGGCTAGTCTTCAATCAATTAAATTCAACAAAATTGTATACACAAATTTTATAATATTTAATTAACAATTGTATAAAGGTTATATCTTGTTTACTAGAGCAAAACAATGTCAAATAACGATTATCTAGAAATTGTATAACTGTCATACAATATGATTATTGGCCTGACTACGGGTGTTATAATGATTATACAATATTGTTATTGGCTTAAAAATATGAATAATTATAACTATACAAAATGAGAATAATAGTTATTCTAGTGAATTTGAGTGCATATATAACTAGTTGTATAACCAATATACAACCATGTTTAATCGTTAAACAATTCAAACTTAGTTTCCAGAAAAACACGTTTTATAACCACAAAATAATAGTTGATTTGTCACAAATAGTATATACCTTTTGTATAAAGATAATACAAGTTTTTTATTATGGTTGATGATTTTTCTCTCAGTGTACACTGTTTACACCGATACGAATTTCTAGAGTTTTATCGACGTTTGATTTCGGTTGTCAACAGACGGATATTTTTAAATTAACTTTGTTTTGATGATTTAAATTTTTCCTTTTCTTTATAGAATATTACACATTATCAAGACTTTCTACGTAGATTCAATCAAAATAAAAGTTTTATTTATAAAAGAATTTGGCGAATTTCACAGAACGATTTAAGACCAACCGAAAGTTTCATTTCTTCTGTTTCCTTCCAAAGTTCTTGTAGGGAGGTAGAGTAATTATCTGAGCTAGAAAACGTTTCATCTTATGTTTTTCCATTGTGACTTCTGTGAGTAATGTGTTGTTTGCTTTTTCGACGTTTACGCTGGCGCTTCTTGAAGGTTCCTCCAATTCTTCGTGTACGATATTTTTTCCTAGCTTTATAGTCGTAAGTGCAGTTCTTTTGTTGTCCAAATAACTAATAAGAAAGTTTTCGATCAATTTAGTTGAATTCATCCCATTGCTTCGAGGAAATCTTCCAAGTAAAATCTGTATATCGCAAGGGTAATGCCACATTTTTTGATTTCTCAGGCAATGCATCCACACGTTTTTTTAAATAATTGAGTAGAGTGCTCTTTATCCAGAGCATTGCTATTTCGGCCCGAATGAGCTTGGTTAATAATAGGTTTAATTTTTTCGCCATAAGGACTTCATTGGGCCGAATAAACCCACATCAAGTGGTTGGTAAGACGATTATAGTTGGCCAGCAAGATTACAAATGCAGAATAATTTTTTTTACATTTTTCGATAATTTTAAAATAATTGTGAAATGACGCTTTTTACATCACATCTCTTTAGCTTAGGCAACATCAATGTTTCGATCCAATTAGAAGAGATTTGAAACTGATGACGTGTTGCTATAGCGTGCTTCCCTCGGCCCATGTTCTGTCCATGTATTACCAGAATGTATACATTGTATTTGGGGCTAAAAGTTCAACCACTACGATTCCGGCCATCATTAAAAGAGCTAGATTTTGAAAACTTGCATATTATTTCTGGATACTTTGTAGGTAACCAAAACGTTTCATCACTTTATTACAATATAAAGAGCTGCGTCGATTTGTTGGTAATATTCCATATCATATAACTACTGGCCAATCATCTAAATAATTATTTTGTACTATAAATAATTGTTCTTAGATATTTTCACAATTTATGAAAGAAGAATGATAGTTACAAATGAAAATAAGCGCGATTGGTTTTTCATCTACAATCTAAGACGGTGTAACTACTCCAATGTTCCAGTTTTCCATGCATTAAATCTACAATATAATAACTCATGAGTAACTGAATAAGTCGGTCATGAATGAAATTTTGCTCTTCTCTTTACTCATTATAACTTTCCTATCCGTTGCCTACAAAAGGTACCTTGGCAGTAGGAGAGTATCCTTACTCTCTTTCCATTCGTTATATCATTTTTCATAGTGGAAATAATCTGTTTATATGACTGACCAAACGTAAGTAATAATATTTTCCTCAATATAAGAGCTTCAACATCTTGGAAAATAAATTTGAATAAATAGGAATGTTTTCCTACACATCAGATGAATTTTGTATTTGGTATCATGTATTCTATATTCGGAAAATTTCGCATTTGTAAAGAAATGTATCAACCTTAAGCTCGTTATGAGAAGAAGTATCAAAGTAGCACTCTCCATTCTCCTATTTCAGTAGTCTCCTTATAAAAAGGTTCAGACTGAAAATCTTACAATCCCATTTACATAATCAGCTTTGGTAACAGAAATGGTGGTGTTACGTAATGCATGTACATTGATAATTAATGCACTGTATTTCCAGTTGTTAGATTGTTTATAAAATAAAAATCGAAGTCGGACACTATTATTATAGTTACAGAACTATACACGAAGTACTGTTTTAAATGAAACTTACTGTTTCTAGTTAATTCCACAATATATTGAAAATATTTTAAAAATTCTAAGATTGACGATTGCTTCGATATTAAATATCATCGTCAGTGTGACGATGAAATTTTAAAATATTTTCAATATATTGTGGAAGTGAGGGTCGAGACATTTAATTTTATACACAAAGTAATTTTTTTACACTTTTTATAATTTTACACTGTTTCAATTCGTTGCGAAAATTTGCCACCAATAACTTACTAACATACACGTCTACTCATTCAGTTGCCGAGATATACTTGAGAAGTATAACACTAGCGTTACTTCAGAAGGTACTGAGATACAACTGAGCTGAGCCGATTCACTAGAAGAAACATTCATGTCGTTTGAAATGAGATATCTTTCAGAAGAAGACTTGTAAGCCCCACCTCAAACTAGACATACGCAATTCCACTTTTTCTGGAATTCCCGAATCGGTCATGAGTGCAAATCATGAAGGAAATATTCAATTGATATTTGTTACCCAGAACTCTCTTCAGATGATGGCATCAATGAAATTAAGTAGATATATTTGCATGTAGCTTATCGAAATTCTTAGGATATTTTTCGATCATCCCTAGTAGAACAGAATGCTGGCAATATATCAGCGCAACATCGCCCCAATATTGGAATATTGGCGCAATATTGCAGCAAGATTTCAATTTTTAGCCATTATTGGCCTCATATTGAGTCTCGATATACCGCCAATATTTGGTTGTGAATGTTGGCCAGGCATTGGTGCAATACTGACAATATATCACCAATGTTGGATATACATAAGCTCTAGTTTTTTTTTAATATTGCCCTTGCATTGGGAATCAATATTTGAGGAATATTGGCTAAATATGGGTTTATCAAAATATTGATGAACCAACGAACTTCCAATACTGCGCCTTTATTGTGTTCAACATAGCCCCAATATTGTGACACAATATTATGGATAGATTAGCAAGCCAACGTTTGTCCAATATAACTTGAGAATAATTTTGACAATGTTGGCGGTTTTATATAAAACCATATTGTAGCCAATATTTGTTTAAAACGGTTATTTCATATTGGCTATATAGGGACCTGTCAGTGTTTTACCAATATTAAATTCAGTTTGCTAGCAATAATATTGAGTGTTTTATATAAACGCAGTCTATAGCCAATATTGGTTGAAAATGGATATTTCATATTGGCTGTATAGGGACCTCCCAGTGTTCTACCAATATTAGTTTAGATTCTTAGCAACAATATTGGTGAATTCATACAAAATCTATCTGTAGCCAATATTGGTTTAAAATGGATATTTTATATTGGCTGAATTGGGACCTGCCAGCGTTTTACCAATATTAAATTTCATTTGCTAGCGATAATATTGACTGTTTTATAGAAACGCAGACTATAGCCAATATTGGTTTAAAATGGATATTTTATATTGGCTGTATAGGGAACTGCCAGTGTTCTACCAATATTAAATTCAATTTGCTAGCAATAATATTGACTGTTTTATATAAACGCAGAATATAGCCAATATTGGTTTAAAATGGATATTTTATATTGGCTGTATAAGGAACTCTCAGTGTTCTACCAATATTAGTTTAGATTCTTAGCAACAATATTGGAGAACTCATATAAAATCTGTCTGTAGCCAATATTGGTTTAAAACGGATATTTTATATTGGCTGAATAGGGACCTCCCAGTGTTTTACCAATATTGAATTTAATTTGCTAGCAAGAATATTGACTGTTTTATAGAAACGCAGACTCTAGCCAATATTGTTTAAAAATGGATATTTTATATTGGTTTTATAGGGACTGCCAGTGTTCTACCAATATTAAATTCAATGTGCTAGCAATAATATTGACTGTTTTATATAAACGCAGACTATAGCCAATATTGGTTTAAAATGGTTATTTTATATTGGCTGTATAAGGAACTCCCAGTGTTCTACCAATATTAGTTCATATTCTTAGCAACAATGTTGGAGAATTCATATAAAATCTGTCTGTAGCCAATATTGGTTTAAAATGGATATTTTTTATTGGCTGAATAGGGACCTGTCAGCGTTTTACCAATATTAAATTCAATTTGCTAGCAATAATATTGACTGTTTTATATGAACGCAAACTATAGCCAATATTGGTTTAAAATGGATATTTTATATTGGCTGTATAGGGAACTTCCACTGTTCTACCAAAATTAGTTCGGATTCTTAGCAACACTATTGGTGATTTTATATAAAAGCTGTCTGTTTTCTATATTATTTTGAAATGGAAATTTAATATTGGCTGTATAGGGAACTGCCAGTATTCTACCAAGATTAGTTCATATTCTTAGCAAAAATATTCGCTATTTCATATCAAAGCAGTCTGTTGTCAATATTGTTTTAGAATAGAAATTTCATATTGGATGTATAGGGAACTGCCAATGTTCTACCAATATCAAATTTAGATTGCTTGCAATAATATTGACTCTTTTATATAAACGCAGACTGTTACCAATATTGGTTTAGGATGGATATTTGATATTGTCTATACAGGGAGCTACCAGTGTTCTATCAATATTAGTTCAGATTCTTAGCAACAATATTGGCGATTTTATATGAAAGCAATCTGTTGTCAATATTGTTTTAAAATGGAAATTTTATATTGGCTGTTGCATAGGGGCTACCAATGTTCTACCCATAAAAAATTTATATTACTAGCAATAATATTGATGGTTTAATATAAATGCAGAATGTAGCCAATGTTTGTATAAGATGGATATATGATATTGGCTATATAGGGAAACGCCAGTATTCTACCAGTGTTAGTTTACATTATTGCAATAATATTGTAGATTTTATACATAGAAATAGGAATAAAAGTTATATATCAAAGCAGGATGTAGCAATTATTGTGTAAAAATGGAAATTATATATTGGCTGTAGGTATAAGGGAACGCCCCTGCTGATTACACAAGCCATAAATGTACTAGTATAAGTGATTTGGTTAGTTCTATGAAAAAAATTACTAAAATTGTTCATTAATCAATAAATAATTTTTAATTAGTGTCATTCTTTAACTTGACTTTTTCTCACATCCTTCCGTGAATTGAAATATGATGGACACGTTTCCGTTCATTCTTACAAAAATACAGGATCTATTATATTAGTCAACCAACACTAATATGCGCCTATCCTACGTCAATGGTCAACAGTTTATAGATAACTAACGTTTGAAAATACTCTCATAAGGTACAATGTATTTGACGCCGCGTTCTCTAAAACACGATGGCATGTTTTAGAAAACGCTACGACAGCAAAACGCTACCACGGTGCATAAATAGACGTATTTGTTCGAATATAACTACAATCTGGGCGTTAATTTAACGTTCGACGTACGGCGACATAAAACGCCTGCATAAAAGGGCCGTTAAATGAAACTGAAACAGACGACGATATTTTAACATCGTACGTCCAGCGGCACAAGAGGCCTGCGTAAGAGGGCTCTTTGAGCCCTTTTATGCAGGCGCTTTATGTCGCCGTACGTCGAACGTTGAATTAACGCCCAGATTGTAGTTATATTCGCACAAATACGTCTATTTGTGCACCGCGGTAGCGTTTTGCTGCCACGACGTTTTCTAAACCATGCCGTTGTGTTCTAGAGAGCGCGGCGTTCAAATATAACGCCACTATTCATCTAAATATTGTACCTCATGAGAGCATTTATGCAATCGTCAATTATTTATCATTTCTGTTGACCATTGACTTAGAACGGGCGCACAATAGAGGCATTTCCGAGAACGTTTTCAAGATGTCAGTTGTATTCGCTCATAGTGGCGTTATATCGAACGCTGCGTTCTCTAAAACACGACGGCATAATTCAGAAAACGCCGCGACAGCAAAACGCTATCGCGGTGCATGGATAGACGTATTTGATCCGATGTAACTCGTGAGGTCATCTGGGAGTGAAGAAAACCCTCCAGCAAGTATGTGAAAGGCTTTATTGGATGAACAGCTCCGACGATGTGAAGGACTGATGTAAGAAATGTACGACTTGTGCTACGAATAATGGACCACATCGCAAGAGAAATGCACCTATGAAACAGTATAATGTTGGAAGCCCTTTTGAAAGGATTGCTTTAGACATCTCTGGACCATTTACGACGACAGACAATGGTGGTAAATACATCCTGGTGTCAATGGATAATTTCATGAAGTGGGTGGAAATTTACGCGATCTCGAATCAAGGGGTCAGGAAAGAATTTATCAGCCGATATGTAGTGCCCTTGGAAGTCCACAGTGACCAGGAAAGAAATTTCGAAGGCCATCTATTCCAGGAGATTTGCGACAAGCTGGGAATGAAGAAGACCAGGACAACAGCATTACATCCACAGTCAGATGGATGGTCGAGAGAATGAACAGGACCATTGGAAAATACCTGTCTAAAGTAGTTTACAACCATCAGATAGATTGAGACCATTATTTTTCCCTATTTGCATTGGCTTATCGGTCTGCCGTGAATGAGTCCACAGGTGAAACACCTGTTAAAATCCTGTTTGGACGTGAAATGAGGCTCCCTTGTGACCTGGAATTTGGCTGTCGGCCTGTAGAAGATCTAGCTGGAAAAGACTACGTGATCCAATTGAGAAGAAGGCTGGACGATATTCATGACTTAGTTCGAACAAATTTTCAAGTTGCCAGCGACAGAATGGAAAGTCGGTACGACACGCAGGCCACAGTAGGCGGTTTTAAAGAAGGGGACAAAGTATAGTTACGCATTCCAACGAGGCGAAAAGGATTTTCTCCAAAATTACGAAAATCCTGGGAAGGTCTATACTGGATCAAGAAAAGGATCAATGATGTTATATATCGCATAAGCAAGATCGCCAACGGAAAACCAAAAGTTGTTCACCAAAACCGACTAGCGCCATTCGAACGAGACCATGACCTAGAGAAAGAAGTTAACCATATTCGAGATGTGTCTAACCCTACCTTCGATGAATTTATGGGCGCGTATGGAGGTACCGGGAAAGCTAGATATGGAGTCACTTCAGAACAACGACAATATTTGTTCGCGCTCCCGGAAGATTATTCACTGGCATACAACATCCCCGCCCGTATCAAGAACGCACGAGGGTTGGCATCCGTCTTTCGAAAGAAGTTCGGGCAATTAGAAAAACTTGAAGACCAGATTCCAGCCCCGGCAAGACACTGAAACTGAAACATAATTCGCGGTACGTCTCCTACGTGGTAACTGAAAATGAATCTAAAAATCGATCTACCTACCGCGATGTGTGCGAAGCACTTCGAAACCTCCGAGACCAAGTGCTAGAATCCAGCGTGAAGAAACTGGCTATGCCTAAGATAGAGAGCAATCAGTTGGATTGGCGAGACATGAGGAACATGGTAGAGGTTATTTTACAAGATACCGGTGAATAATATCTGAATTTGCAGCTATAACTCCCGTTATCAATATCCGATGAAGACGGTGCCCTGCTATTTCCATAAGATCGGAAAGTGTAGAAATGGGGCCAGTTGCCGATTCAAACATCCAGTCTCGGCTACACAAAAGTTCCAGGAGGAACTTCCATTTAACGTTACGAAATAGCACACTGGTATAGTCCCTGAATCCGACTCTGTCTAAGCCATGTATGAAAGTTGAAATTATGGCGGATGCGCTGGGATTTCTTAGAACTGTTTATGATTGTGACTATCTTATCTAGACATGGTTTTTGTGACCAGTCTCATATAGAAAATTCCAGAGAGCCAACTATTTTTGTGTAAGCCGCAATCTAGAATTATCTAGTAAAAAAGGTACTAATATGTAAAGGACCGACCAGGGAGACTTAGTTTAGTTTATAATTTGACATCATGAAATGAACAGTAAATAAGTGAATAGTGTAGTGAATAAATAAATTAGGTTAGTAGACATAACGTGTGTGTATAAACTTATCCCACCCGTAATAGAAACGTTCAATAAATAAGAAAAACATTACAATATGATATCAGTGTCGGGTCTATCAGACCCGGCGCTATCAAAATTGTATGAAATATGGGCGCTACCACTGCAGATTTAACAGTAACTCTATAAATCCAATAATGAATCTTAACAGTCAGTAAATCGAAGCATATTTACCACGAATCTAGTAGTAAACTATGAAGATATTTTAAAACGGATTTCCACGTTTGATTGGACAATCATTTACCAAGAAAACACATTTTGCAACATTTATTTCAATACATACCTCCACCATATATCAAAGAAGTGATGGCATATGCATGTTTATACCTATTGCTAGATTTGAAATTACCAGATATAATGGTTCCAATTTTCAGTCGACATACAACTTTCAGTATTTTTTTTTATTTAATCAGTTCATTCAATTGTTTCCTTTCCAAATACTTAGGATATATTCATTGAAAACTATTTAGAATGGAATAAAACTCCTGATGAGTTTGAATTGATTCAAATATTTTTAATATTGAGAATTTAAGTAATTGCATGATATATAGTAGTATAATAATGAGAAAATCGATGATATGTACAAAATAATGAATTGAAAACCTACAAATTGCATGTTGATACAGCATAGACGATATCTGCAGTGGGACATTATGTAAATCGGATATAACCTATAATTGTGATATGTGGTTCTATCTGAATCCTTAATTGCCATTTACTGTGTATTACACGCGTGCTTCGATGAACCTATTAGGATTTAGCAAAATTGATAAATGATTGAAATTCTGAATACTCTGCATTACTTATAATAGATTATTGATTATCTGTTTTTATTAGTTATCCTGTGGGCGTAGTTAACTTAATAAAATGTCTGTCGCACTGGTGATAACGCATAACCAATGATAGGAAAAGGAGTCGCTATTGTTTAAATGATGAGCCTAGAACTCGGAATACGCCCAGTGCCATACTACTTAAGAATCCACCGTCCCATTTTTGAGAAGGTGGAATAACCAAAATATAATTTGATAAGACAATATGTTAACCATAAATAACCATAAGTCACTCACTTTGAGACTAAGAAAAATGTGGCAAATATTCTATTTTATTACTATTTTAAGTGAAACTAACTATTTCTAGATAATTCCACAATATACTGAAAAAATTGTTCAAATTATAAAAAAAATTGACAATTATTTCGGTATTGCCATAATCGTCAGATGGGAAACTTTGTGATGTAAGAATAAAGACGTGTTTGATTTTTCACCTACATCAAACCCAAAATTTCGAGTCTTGTAGTGACAATTAAATACAAATAACGGTGAGAAGGGAATTAAAAACAGAATACGCAACGTAAGTGCGAATATTTATGTAATAACCAGCTTCGGACACCAAAAAAACAGAGGTAAATAATAGTGGTTTCATTAGCGGTTAGCTGATAAGCAGATAACGGAAAGTAATAACAATACTAAAACTTTGACAAAGAAATATGCGGTGTTGCCAAGCCGCCAATAAATAGCACAATTACAAGACAATTACAGGGTACTCCAAGAGATGAGTTACTTCCGAGGGGTTGACCCGAGTTACTCATTTAACGTGGGGACCTGAGAAAACATATACAATGGATAGCGATGACTAGACTACTGATTATGGGAACATAAAAAGAGGTGAAGATGAAGATATCATTTAAAACATCCAAGAAAACATTTAGAACACCAAATGAACAGGAAAATAGAAATGAGGACATGATGGAGAGGATGATGGAAATGATGATGAACCTCACAAGAGATATGAAGGACATTAACCCTTATAATACCAAGCGGGGTGCAAATGCACCCCACATGTACTTTTTTGTATATATCTAAGCCAATTATATTTTGTTTTATTTCCTCTTTTTAGTGACTGCATTTTTTTAGGTTCCAAATATAATTTACCTAAAATCTTACATGGATTTTTTCCATCTCAGTGATTACTTAGGTTTTTAGAGTGTGGGGTGCATGTGCACCCCGCTTGGCATTTTGCGTATACCAATATTTCTATGTTATTATGAGCTAACGGCAGGGTAAAATCCTTACATGTTGTACTGTTCGTATCCCCACTTCTTGCATTGCATTGCTACGCCGCCGGCCGCCTACTGGTACAGGAGTAATAGTTATTACTATTTAGTGTCGTTTATGCAAGCGTCTGTGTAAGATAAACGAGTCGATTTATAGTGCGCCACGTGGTTGTTTATTCGGTCGAAAATGAGTAATTTCCAAAGTCGAAATGAAAAAGCTATAACGGAGGAGGAAATGTTAATGCTGTTGCAAAATGATGATCCAGAATATGAGGAATTATTGCAGGCAGATGATGCAAGCGACATCGAAAGTGAGGACCATATATCCGACCAAGAAGAATTCGATGAAGAAATCTATGCTTCTTCTGATGAAGAAAACACTAACTTGGAGGTACCTGTAGCTGATATTCCTGTTTATACAGCTAAAGATGGTACCCAGTGATATTAAATTTCAATAAATAATCAAGTTCGACGTTCGCAGGCGAACAAGATTGTGCATGTTCCAGGACTTACACCTACCAGTGCAGAAATAGGTACGATCAAAAAATCGTTTATGCTGTTTTTTTCAGACGATATATTTAACATTATTGTCGGTGAAACCAACCGGAAAGCTAAATTTTATTTTGATAATTATAATGAAACTCATCCCAAGAGTACAAAGAAATATGTGCCAACTAACAGAAGAGAAATCGAGGCCTATATAGGTCTACTTATTACATTAGGAGCATTGCAAGCTAGTACCGAACCCATTGAAATGCTTTTTACTAGTGACCCTGCATATTGTCGGCCTATAATAAGAGCAACTTTGTCTAGAAGTCGATTCCATTTGCTGACCAAATTTTTGAGATTCGATAATTTTGAGACCAGGGCCGAGAGAAAGTAAGAAGACAAGCTTGCACCAATAAGGGAAGTATTTGATAAATTCGTATCAAACTGTAAAAATGCACTATATACGAGTACGCACGTGTCCATTGACGAGCAACTCGTCCCATTCCGAGGAAAGGCTGCATTTAGGGTCTATATGAAAAGCAAGCCAGAAAAGTATGGAATAAAGATATGGGCACTGGCAGATTGTGAATACAATTATACTTTGAATATGCAAGTGTATTTAGGTAAGTCATTTATTTTCATTTATGCTTTGTTATCTACTGATTTTTTTGTTAGTCAAAGTAGGCAACAAGCCTGAAAAAGGACAATGTGGACGGGTTGTTCTTGAACTTTCTGATATGGTATTACAACTGATAACTTCTTTACTAGTCTTCAGCTGTTTCAAAAATTGTTGGATAAGAAGCTTACATTATGTGGCACTCTGCGCAAAAATGAGACGTTCATACCAAAGGAACTACTTCCATCATCTTCAAAAAAAGAATATTCTTCAATGTTTGCTTTCACAAAACATTATACATTAGTGTCTTATGTGCGGAAAAAGAACAATGCCATTATTTTGTTATCAACCGAGCATGACGATGACAAAGTAAGTAATAAGAAGTGAGACTACAAACCAGATATTGTCTTGCATTATAATAGTACTAAAGGAGCTGTAGATGCAACAGACCAAATGGCGGCAACATATACCACTCAAAGATAAAATCTTAGATGGCGCATGGTACTTTCTTATCATATTGGAGCTATAAATGCCTATAAAATATGGAAAATTAAAAGTCGAAATTACGAGCCTGGGCACTTAGATGCAAGAAGAAAATATCTTCTTCAGTTAGCAAAGGAACTGGCCAAGGAAAATATGAACAGATTTAGAAATACTAATGGTTTGCAAGCAAGCATAAAAGAAAATATTCTTAAAGTTGTTCCAGAATTGGAGCAAAATATCCCTTCAACAAGACCTGTAGGAACTCAAGGTAGATGTTTTCTTTGTGAAAGAACCAAAGATAGAAAATCAAGACAGCGTTGACTAAAATGTGAGCGTTTTGTTTGTGTAAATCACACTGAAAAAGAAATTTTTTGTATCCCATGTAAAGCGAAAAATCAAAATTAATTTTGAATATCTAATTAAGGTTTGTTTATTTATTAGTAACTAAATTGAAATAAAAATAGATACAAAATAATATATGTGCGTTTTTTTTTCTCAGTTTACCTTAAAAAAGTGTAAAAATTACAAGGATAGACAAAAAAATGGGGTGCAAATGAACCCCGCTTGGTATCGCACGTATGTAAAAAAGCTTGGTATTATAAAGGTTAAAGAAAATCAAAAACATGGAGCTAATACAAAAAGAAATTGAGGAACTGCAAAAGAGCAGAGAGAACAGAAAGAAGAACAAAAAAATATAAAAGACACAAACAAAAATGTGATGGAAGAAATAAATAAGGCAAATGAAAAAATCGAAAAATTAGAAGATGACAAAAGAAGGAAGAATATAGTAATACAATGATTACGCCTAAATTTACAGGAACGGAATCTTATAAAAGAAGAATTTAACAACTTTATTGAAGATAAAATGGGAGGAGAGGTAAAAATAAATAAAACCAAACAATTGGCAGATACAACATATTTAGTAGAATTAAATACATTGGATGATAAATTAAACGTCATGAAAAATAAATACAAGCTCAGAAATAACACAAGGGCAAAAGTATTTGTTAAGGACGATATGAATAAAGAGGAAAGAGAAATACAGATGGAGATAAGAAAAATTGCAAAAGAAAAATTGAACAAAGGATAGGAAATTAAAGTGGGACATCAAAAAGTAATAATAAACAAAGAAGTGTGGACTTTGAACAAGGAAGCAAAGGCATTAAAAATACAAAAGTCAAAAAACTAGGTATGCCACGAAAACCGGATGACTTGGGAACGACACTTCTAGTAGAGAAATAAAATAAAATTGAAAATAAAGAAAAGTCAGGGATTAAACTAAAAGAGAATTTCAGAATAGGATCATGGCACGTCAGGGGAACATATGAGGAGGGAGCAATGAAACAAGGAACAGAAGAAATGAAGAAGTATGGCTACGATATCATAGCATTAGAAGAGAAAAAACAGAAAGGGAAACAGGTTATTAAAATAGACGACTACATATTCTTTAGCAGTGGCGGAGGTAATAGAAGGTTGGGTACTGGGTTTCTAGTAAGTACGAAAATTAAACATGCCATAGTTGAATTTAAACCGGTTTCTGAAAGACTATGCTGGATTAGATTAAAAGGAAAATATCAAAAGATAGCATTGATCAAAATTCACGTCTCAACGGAAGAAACGGATATAGAAGGTAAATAAAGTTCATACGATGAACCGGATAATATATTTGAAAGAATCCCGAGATATAACCGAAAAATAATCCTAGGAGATGCGAGTGCAAAAGTGAGGAAAGAAGAGATATAGAAGCCCACAATAGATAGATTTAGTAAACGTGGACGACAAATGAAAACGGCCAGATGTCTATCCAGTTCGCAAAAGACAAGGGTATGTGAATGAAAAGCACATATTTTGAAAAGAAAGAAATATATTAAGGCATCTGGAGACCACCTGACGGATCATACACCAATCACCAAAATAGACCATGTATTAATAGACGAAGACGAAGAAAAGTGTATAACAGATATCAGAAGTTATAGAGGGCCAGGTGCAGATACTGACCACTTTTTAGTAGGAAAATAGCTTAAACAAGAAATACCACAGCAAAGAAATCGAAAAAGGAATGAGAAAAAACCAAACACAAGGAGTAGTTTGACAAAACACGAAGGAAGAAAGCTGCACACAGAAATGATAAATGATTATGCTATACGGACAGCTCACGATACACATGACAAAGAGAGAATATGGACAAACATAAAAAAATGCATAGAAGTAGCAATTGGACACATCCACGAAAAAACTCCATCAGGAAGGAAAAGTGGTTCGATGAAGAATGCCAAAAAGAAATAGAGATACGAAAAGCCAGAAGACTATAAATGATAAGGAAAGAAACACAAGAATCAAAACAAACATATACAGAACAGAGGAAACACTATACAAAATTAATAAGGTAGAAGAAAAGAGAGTATACAGTAAAACTTCTGACAGAAATAGAAGAAAGTTACAATAATAAAGAAATCAGAAGTATGTACCAGGGAATAAAAAGAGACAGAAAAGGCTACCAACAGAGACCGATGTATTCCAAAAATAAAGAGATGAAATTAATACGGAATGAGCAAGGAATATTTTAGAGAACTCTTGAGTCCTGCGAGGAACGTGGAATATAAGATAGAATGGGAAGATCTAGGAGAAGAAATCACCCAATATGGAATAATTTAACCAAAATTGAGGAAATAATAAATAACCTAAACAACGATAAAAGTCCAGGGAATGACCAGATAACAGCTGAAATGCTTAAATATGGAAGCGAAACCATAAGCAGGTGGATACACCAGTTGGTTGAAAAAATTTGGGAGCAAGAAAGATTTCCCAAAGACTGGAATGAAGCGGTACTAATTCCAATTTATAAAGAAAAGATAGAAAATGGATTGTACACACTAGAGAGGTATCGCTCTGTTAAATGTTGCGTACAAAATTTTAGCCACACATCTCAAAAATAAACTTTCTAGGAAATTGGAGCAGGAAATAGGAGAATACCAGTGTGGATTCCGATAAGGAAGATTAGTTATAGATCTTATAGATCAGATATTTACCTTAATAGAGCTACAGGCAGATAGCTACGAGCATAATGAAGAAACATATTTACTATCCATAGACTTTGAGTAAGCATATGACAGAATAAAGAAAAAACAGCTATATATAGCCTCAAACGAACTAGGAATAAAAGGGGAACTCTTTAGATTAGTGAAACTAACATTGAAAGAAACGGATAATATGGTGTGGGTGGGAACAAGAACATCCAACAAGTTCAACGTGCAAGTAGGTCTAAGGCAGAGAGATCCCCTGTGGTCGATATTCTTCAGCTTCCACTAGAATATGTCATAAGAAAAGCCAAAATTAACAGAAATGGGTTATTGTATAATAGAAAAATGTCAATGTCTAGCCCTTGCAGATGATTTAGTAATCGTAACCAGAGGGAAAAAGAACTACAGAAAGTAATATTAGAAATAGAAAAGATGGCACTGCAGGTGGGACTTCACTGGATTGTAGGTGGACGAGTAGAATTTCCAATGTATTTGAAGTCTCCTGATGTGACTGAGAAGATATTTATGTTAGGTATTTATTCAAAACCTAAAAGAAAGGAATTCAGTGAAGTGAAATCGACATTATTTCAAATCATTTCCACGCCACCCCAGAGGTTTCTTCTATAGTGATGTCCTCATGAGGCCTACTCCACTAGAAATATGGATAATTAACCAATCACAACTTGAACGGCCTTGACAGATGGCACACATATATTCCATGACTATAATAAAGATGCTCGTCATGGATAACGCAAGAGTCTGAAGATATCTCCTAGGTGGGGGATGTAATATGAACTATAAATATCCGTTGAATATTAGGATATAAGGAACATTCCAAGTGGATTAATCATAGGTACATGTCAGTATGGATGTGTCATATGATACTAGTGTTAACAGGTAAGACGCATGAATCATATGTATTACAGATATCCAGCAACCGCTGTAATTTGTTGGAATAATTATTATTATTATAAAGACTAGAGACAAATTAAATCGAAAATCTATTATTCCGTATAAGTGAGAATCGCAATCAGAAACTCCACGATTGAAGAAGGAGTTTCAGCAATTCCTCTAGATTTTTCATTATTAGTTTTCATTCCCGTTGCAATGTCACTAAAATGAATCCGCTCAAGTTTGAGACCATTCTAAACATCACTTGTCTAATTTATCTACAGTATTAAAATAAATACCCACATCAGTTGGGAAATTAAAATAATCAAACTTCTTCACTTCAATGCATACTTTCTATCGATGGCAGAATAGAAACTCTTGTTTCATGTCAGTCATTATACATTCAAAAAATTATACTAACACTGGAAATCCATTGACGGAATCAACTAACATTTGTGTGATCGTATCCAACGTTCCAGGCATATTTATCAAAGGATGGAATTTATTTACAAGAGCACCAGCAATCAGGTAATAATCACGTAACTTCGTAGCATGTATTACTGATATGGATTGACGAAAAAATTTGAAAATGTCCATTTCTAGCTTCTACAATTCATCTAGTAGTGGTTATTAAACGTGCCTGATTGGCTTAATTTGTCGTTGATTGCCTTTCATTTGGCTGTAGAAATGGTGGCATATAGTAATGCAATCAAAGTTCTTGTAGATTATTGATTTCATTTCTATAGCCCCTATCGACTATCACAATATCGCCTCCTCAAAATCATGTTCTCATTCCATTCAAATCATTTTGTGATTCGAGATTTAGAACACTCGTATCATTATACCTAGCATCTGCGAAGTACGGCCCGTTAATTGCTAATATATATACATCGGGGGCAACTATGATCTTTGACTTGACCAAATATTCATTCTTGTGGACACAGTATGATTGCCTTATTACTCGGAAGTTATTGCTCTTCACTATTTAATTGTAGGTACAATCTATATAAACTATTGCTTTGGGAATGTCTTGAGAGGGATTGTACAGTTGATTCTTATAAGGGGATACATGACTGTTTATATAATTTTCTCTTGTTATCGAATTAAGTACAATATTATTCGGTACGAACCTTTGTAAAAAAGATAATCTCATACTAGAAATAATAAGGTTTGCTGCTTGTCAGGAAAAATAACTAGAAAATATTTTCAAAAACTCATCTGAAACTCCATGTTTCATTTTGATAAAAAATGCGAGAAAATGTTTTTTTCGACAATTCTATGGTGTTGCAATTTTAACAACACCAAATAGAAATGATATTGTTAAAAGTGATATTTTTCTAATCATAATAACAACGTCACAGACGTAAAAGAAATTATGCTTTTAAAGTTACGACAATATCAAGCGGATACAAAAAGAATTTATATTTTCAAACAGATCTTTGACAGACTAGCATTAATTCACATTTTCTAAAAATACAGTAAATATATAGATAGTTACGAATAGCTCAAAAAAATATATAAATTGCAAGAACAAATTAACTGTAATTATTTATTGCCTTACACTTTGCCCACTAACCTGTAATAAGGTGCGATTCTTCTTGATAACCAGTACTGGGAACACATAGGAACACATGCGGTTTAAGCCAACTCGGAGTTGTATCGGAACTAACTTACTTCTCACGAATAATTGACTCCGGCGATATACAGTGGCGCGTAAAAGCAACAAGCAATAGGCAATAACAAGAAGAATTAAAATAAATAAATTGTTGACAGATTCGTAACATACATAATCAAGAATTCACATTCTTCAACTATTGATCTAAATGACTTGTTACATGCTGCGTTGAAAATCATTTTGAATTACTTCACGGGATACAGGAATTTCAGCCGATGCGTTAATGTCTTCTATATCGGTACTTAATTGAGTGATAGGATGCGAGTTCAAAATAGACTCAATTAATGTCAACACGGTATAAAATTCTTCATACGTCAAAACTTTTTCTCCACGACGCGAGTAAGGTGGGTTTTGACAGATTTTATTCCTGCTTTCCAGAGGCCACCGAAATGGGCTCCAGCGGAAGGATTAAAATGGAAACGAATATTTTCAGAGAGTGCGGCTTCTTGTGAATATTCCAATATTTCCTTATTGGCGGAAACAAAATTTGTGCCGTTGTCGCAATATAAATCGGACACACGACCTCGACGGGCAATACATCTTTGTAAGGCCGCGAGAAATGATTCTGTTGATAAACTATTTGCCAATTCCAAGTGTAATGCCTTTGTGGCAAAGCATATGAACTGGCACATGTAAGCTTTGTATGAGCGAACACCACGATGTCGAATAGATGTTATGAAAAAAGGACCTCCATAATCAGCACCGACATGGGAAAATGGTTTAAGGGTAGATAATCAAATTTTTGGCAGATTTCCCATAACAGGTTGGAACGGGGCGGGAGACGTTTTCCAGCAAACGACACATTTACTCAGGACAGCGGTAATAGCTCGTTTTGGAGACAGTATCCAAAAGTGTTGCGATATCAAAGATTGCGTGGTACGAAAACCAACGTGTAAATATTTTTCGTGGGAAAAAAATATCAATTACTAATGAAGTGAAGCGACTGCGGCATGGTAATAAGTAAGGATGCTTCTGATCAAAGATGAATATTTTAATCTTCCACCTACACGGATCGTACCTTTCTCATCCAGAAAAGCATGCAATTTTCGGATTGGTTCCGAAAACCTTTTCCGAGAAAGTTCATCCTCGAAAGCGATCATCTGTGTCCTCTTAACAAGAATAGATATAAAATTCAAGCGCTCTGAAGAGCTTAACATTCCAAAGCGTTTATCACCAGGATGTGAGATGTTGTATGTAAATCTTAAAATATACCCTAAGATCTGTTGGATTTCATTTAATGACGAACATGACACAAGCAAAGTATCTAAAAAATTGTGATCCGTATGTAGCGCAAAAACAGTAATGTGACGCTCTTCCTCGAGCGGATGTGTATAATTATCAGGCGTAGGTGCGGGATAAGAAGAGTTAAACTCATAAAGAAAGGAAGGGCCCTGAAACCAATAATTTAATTTAGCTCTCTGAAGGAAGGGCGCCCCGCGAGGCAATATCAGCTGGATTATCTTTCGTACTAACATAATGCCAGGAATTTGCAGAAAGTTTGTATTGAATATAAGAGATACGATTAGCGACAAAAGTTTTATATTTATGCGGCGAACTCTGAACCCAGTGTAAAGTTACTTGGGAATCGGACCAAGCGTAAATGTTATGTAATGAAATTTGAGGAAGTGTCCTTATCACATAAGCAATTAATTTTGACAGCAAAACTGCAGTGCATAGTTCCAATTGAGGAATTGTAACTTTTTTAATAGGGTAACCAGTGATTTGGCACACAACAAACTGACGTTAATTTTACTATTACTTCTAACACTACGAAGATAAATTACAGCATCGAAGCCCCTTTCACTGGAATCACTGAATCCATGTAATTCATTTTGAACGGCATCTGCCGCAAGACCTTTCCGAGGTATGTGTAGGTATTCAAGTAGAGGTAGATCCTCTCGATATTGCGACCAAACATGAGCAATTTCAGAAGGCACATTTTCATCCCAATTTAAACCCAATATCCAAAGTTTTTGAATTAAATATTTGGTAAGAAAGGTGAGAGGCGTTAAAAATCTTGAAGGATCGTATACTCGAGCTAGCTCAGATAGCAACGAACGTTTAGTGCAGACTTCATTTCTTTGGGGCTGAACAGAAAATGTGAATGAGCCGATAATTAGATTCCACTGCAAACCTAGGATTTTCAGAGGTGAAGAACAATCATCGGAGGAAAAAAAAGAGAATTTGGATTAATAACACTAGCTGAAAATGGGTCCAAAAGAGAGGTGTGATTAGAGCATCACTTACGCAGTTCGAACCTGGCCAGTTTTAATAGAGATATTAAATCATCCCGAAGAGTTTGAGCTTCTTAAAGGGATGGAGCTCCCAAAACAAAGTCATCGATATATTAAAACCGCTGAAGAACTCTAGCAGCACGAGGAAAGCGATTGCCTTCGTCTTCAGTCAACTGCTGTAGACTACGAAGAGCTACAAACGGGCTACAGCTTACTCCATACGTTACCGTATTGAGGCGATACTCTCCGAAAGATTCTTTGAAAATCTCGTTGATCCTCGGAAATAAAAATCATTCGATACATTTGTTTTATATCGGCGCACATAACATATTCATGAAGGCGAAAATTAACTAAAATAGACACAACGTCTTGTTGTAATTTTGGACCGACATATAAAAAATCATTTAATGATTTTTCATTCGAAAATTTAGCTGAGGAGTTGAAAACGACACGGAAGCGAGTAGAAACATTTCCAGGTTTTGAGATGCAATGGTGGGGAATATAATATCTACCTTCACCGGAGAGATCAGGATTAACAAGGGACATATGACCTAGATCATGATAATCTTGCATAAAGTCACAATATTGGGAATAAGCAGAAGGTTGCTTAAGTAGACGGCGTGCTAGTGAGAGAAAACGATTGAAGGTGAGTTATCTAATTGCCAGAAACACGGGGGATTCAAAACGAAAAGGCATTGACACTATATAATTGCCTTCAGCAGTCCGAGCGACACTTTCTTTATAGTAGTTTTCGAAGGAGATATCATCGGGATTTGAACAGCATACTCCAGTAACACTTTCAAGTTCCCAAAATTTACGTAAAGAATCGCTGAGAGTCTCGGAACTGCAAAAAAATGCGGAGATTTTTGGCGAAGCGAAATTTAATTGTCCCATTAACGCATATCCAAAAATCGTATTTAAAGCGTCATGTTCACCGGCGTTGTTTAAAATGCGCTCGGATAATATGATTTTGGTGAAAACATCGGCTTCCAATAAAATATCAATAGGTCCAGGATCATAAAAACGTTCATCCGCAAGCGGTGAGTGTCGAATATGAATCCAATATTGAACATCCATCGGTACAGTGGGTAATTTGTTAGAGATTGAGTCAATTATTATCGCGTCAAGGTAAAATATAGGCGATAGTTTATTCCGGGGTTTTATAGACAAAGCAACTTTACCACTACTTACACATGAGCGGGTGGAATTAATTCCCGTAACTTCGATTAAAAAGTCGGTTTTATATAAGCCTAGGGTACAAAAGGCTTCGAGAGTAATGAAAGAAGACTGACTTCTTGAGTCAAGTAGACATCTGAGAGGTGAAAAAAAACCTTTCACATTTAAAACATCAATAATCGCGGTTGATAATAGCACAGATAGTTGAGGGTTGGTAGATACCGATTGACATGCGGTGGAATTATTGTTGACCGGAGCATTAGATGAACTAGGTTGCGGATTAGGAATGGAGTCATCTGAAATAGGCGGTGAAACATCAGTGGTAGGATTAGCAGTAACAGCAGTGACGCCCGGCGTACTGCCTTTAAAACACAATAAGGTGTGGTGTTTACGTGAAAAGCATTTTTTACATGCAGAAGTAGATCGACTTGTATTGAGATTATGAGCCGGGCTCAGACAATTAAAACATAGATGTATATTTTTACACAAATTGTAACGCTCACTTGTAAAATATGCACACGAGTATAAATAATGATTTGCTTTGCAAAGTGTGCAAGTCATCGAGGCAGATGATTTAATAGTGAAGAATGAGAAAGAGCAAGATATTTGTGAAGAGGATGGTTTGGCGGGACTGGATTTGGCATTCAAAGTCAAAGAGGTACCAGATTTAACGGTTTTAGAGACAGAATTAAAATCAGGCGTATTAGCATTGCTGAGAGCGATACACTGATGATCCAAGAAATTATACAATTTTTTATACGGAGGGTTTTCAGTTGATTCATGTTCTACCTGCTCAAATAAGGTAATTGTATCCTGGTTAAGGCGTTGCAATAAACGCATTACTAATGTAAAATCTGTAAATATAACTAATAATTTTCCAAGCGAACTTCCGTTAGAATCGGTAATTTTTGGCGTATTCATTATTGCATCCCAATGAGCCTTTGCCATGAGGCGTTTGTTCGAGTATCTCTTTAAAATTGTATCGTACGCGGTGACGTGATTATCATTGGTCATTTTAACATGTCGAATAAACGAGAGGGCGGTACAGTCTAAAGAAGTTTTGAGATAATTCTTTTCAACATTGGTAATAGTCGAATTGTTATGTACTAATGCATCATTCAAATCAATAAAAGCGGAAAATTCTTTATAATCCCCAGAAAATTTGGAAATATTAATTTTGGGTAAACTAGGGTTGAGGGTATTACACACACCGAGAGGTACAGGCACCTCACCGAACGATTGACGCGTTGTGTTATGATCATTACACAATTCTTCTACAGTGGATTTGATATGATAATATTCATCAAGAATACCTTTTCTAATGACTTCTTCTACGTCCACATTTTCCTCCGGTTGACTTAGTAATACACTTATGATGTTGTTATGCTGTTTAATAAATTCTGTTTTATGTTCATCTAGTTCGCGAGCTCTACATTTCAGCAAATTTCGTGAAGACCTATCAACTGTGGCGCGATTAGCTAATTCACATAATATGTGCACGTCATTGATGCAACTATTGCGGTAATATTTGTATTTAGTGAGTTTATCCATTTTTTTCCAAACAATGCGATTAAAGTGACTGTGTTAATTTTATATCAAAAAAACTGACTTCAAATTAACTGGGCCTGTTCAGATATTTTATAGCGAATGAAGCAAAAAAAACAAAAGCTATCTGATTAACAGTATATCGACATATTTGAACAAAAAAACAACTGCGACCTGATTAACCGGATATCGAAATCTAGAATTGGAAATTTTGCGTTACCATTAATTTGCTTGCGAAATAATTAATAAATTTCAATTTGTGTATCTACGATGTGAAATAAACGTGTTCATAACTAAAAACCCATAGTGTTCCACAAAAACCAAGCGATAACATATGTCCACTTCTTCAGTTTGTTTGGATTACTTTTAAAAGTAAAAATTGATTGCAATATCTATGTTGAAAGGATTATTATCATGCGAAATGAAGATATGACAAAGCTTAAAGTAGTTATTACATAGAAGGACCTTTAAGAGAAAATTTAATTGTAAAACACACTAGTTCATATGGGTCGAAGGATCAAATGTTACGAATAGTTAAAAAAATATATAAACTGCAAGAACAAATGAACTGTAATTATTTATTGTCTTAAACTTTGCCCACTAACCTGTAATAAGGTGCGATTCTTCTTGATAACCAGTACTGGGAACACATAGGAACACATGCGGTCTAAGCCAACTCGGAGTTGTATCGGAACTAACTTACTTTCCACGAATAATTGACTCCGGTGATATACAGTGGCACGTAAAAGCAACAAGCAATAGGCAATAACAAGAAGAATTGAAATAAAATAAATAAGTTGTTGACAGATTCGTAACATACATAATCAAGAATTCACATTCTTGAACCATTGATCTAAATGACTTGATACATGCTGCGTTGAAAATCATTCTGAATTACTTCACGGGATACAGGGATTTTAGCAGCTCCTCCACGACAATTTTCTTCAATTCAATGCAGATGATATCAATTGTAGTCATTGATGGTCTGCTACAACTAGGCAAATATCTTATTCACTTTTGGATGCATTGAACGACTACCACTCATTCATTTGCTTTTCATTGAATTGATTTACTGTTATCTTCAAGAACATACAAAATTGTCAGAATCTTGAATCAAATTTCATTTGCAATGCAAAATGTAAGAGAGATTCATTATTTAGCCAAACTTCGTGTGAGGGTATTCATTCGTGGAACTTAAATCCATGATACGTCAATATCACATCTAGAAATCATATCAGAAATAGGGTATGTCTTTTCGCATCTCATTAACTCTTGTCATCAAAGTTCGCACCTTCTTTTAATTCAATACAAGTAGAAACAATAAAATGACAGCGAAACTTTTGCAAGTATGTGTTACACAACTAGGTTTTCATAAAAGGGCCACGTAAGAGTTACGTGTAATTGCTTCTACTTGCATTAAATTAAACTGTATAATGTACGTCAATGTTCGTTTTCGTCAATACACTCTGGACAAAATATTTTTCACTTTATTCATTAAATGCTTTGCAGCAGTTAAGACGACATTTGCATAATATTACTCATATGAACAACTCCTTCTAAAATTGCTGCACAATCGAAGATAAAATTTTGTAAAGAAGACGTGTGAAAAGCTTCTTTATTGCATTCCTGGCGTCGTTCTTCGCTCGCGTTTTTGAACGCCAGTTCGTACATTTTTACTTTTCATCCTTGTATCTTGAATATTTATTTGAATGCTACAACTATTTTTATTCCTATTATATAGACAGTTCAGTTGATCTGAAACTAGATCACGTTCGATATCACCTCAAAATATATTTTGATACTGTTGACTCCAAATAAAAATTCTCCTGTTTTTCTAAGATAAGGAAAATAAACGATTTGGGGAAATTCGAAAGAAATTCATATATAAAACACAAAACCCTTGACAAGTGCAGCAATTCTTAGTTATTTCATCTCCATCGAAATTTTGGATAAGAAACTTTGCCGATTAGAGTCCAACGAAACTTGTTAACAACTGATAAAGGAAACATGTTGTTTTGATGATAAAACATATTGCCTAAATGTCCGGCTATATCGTTCGACATTGGGAGATTTCAATTTTAGATCTGTTGGTCTAATGGTTCTTTTATTCGATGAATATCTGTCATATAATTCTTTCAATAAAAATGGATGGAACAGCTGTTAAACGTATTTTTATTAGGTTGAAAACGTCTGATAGGACAACAGCAGTTACTCTGAGATAAGGCTTGAAATATTGTTTATATAGATTGGTAGAATAATTCACACTGAATTTGAGTTAATTTCCTGAATTAAAGTGGACAAATAGTATTTTCTTAGTCCAATCTCACTGAAATTGTTGTCATAACTTTGTATATGATGGAGGAAATATGATAATAGAATAGAGAAAGATTATTACAAGATGGACATGATACATAGAAAACATACTGAGTGGGAGAGGCTTTATAAGTGATCAAAAAATTATCAGAAATTTATATCTGGAAAGAAAATAGATAGAATTTAAGATATCTCTGATATCTGAGCAAATCACCTAGAATCTGAAGAATTCGGAACCACGAATAGAGCATGATAGATTTACTTAGTTTCATGGTAATCATGATTTTCATCAACGAAATAATTGAGAAATGTGGCAATAATGTAGGAACACAAGTGTTAGCACTATAGAATGAGAAATAATAAAATTATTCAGTGTATTTTTGAAAATGAGGTTATGCTATTATTTATTCATTTATTTATTTATTATTCATACAAACCTTACAGTTTTATTACATGAATAAATATGTAATAAGATACATTGTGCAAAATAATACATTTTTACGTAATAAAATAAATTCACAGAATCAATAAGATTCACAAAATTTAGACAAACACGTAATTGTATTCGTATAGTTTATCCAAGAATAGTTGAATTGTATGAGGATTGACACAACCTTTAACGTTCTTCATAGAGATATAAAGATTAGCTGCTCCAAGATTGTTTTGCGAGAAATTATGGTAGAAACTGTCCACTCTAGATCCATCAATGTATTGAATCGATTCGCAAGTCGAAACATGTTTACCGTAGGCGATCTCGAGATGTTGAATGATGAAGGAATATTAAAGATTGTAACCTGGCGCATTCGTCTAGGTGGCACGTTGAATTTAATCAAAGACAAAAGCTCAGGGGAGTTAACTCTACTATTTATAATAATATATAAGAATATCAATACTGCGAGTTGTCGTCTATTTTCTAAGAATAATATCTTAAATTCATTTCTGAGAGTTGTACTTCTAATTATCTGGTAGTCAGGGTACACGTGATGCTTTTTAAAATAGAGTAACCTTAAAAATTTATTTTGAATTTTTTCAAATTACGTTGAGGTTCCGTGAATCAAATTAATGAGACAAACTCCAACTTGCTCCCAACCAAACTATAGTACAAAAGTTTAAGTGTATTCAAATTAGTAAAAATATGAGATTGTCTTATTATAAGATCCAACATTTTATTAGCTGACTTTACTTTATTTTCAATGTGTCTGGTAAATGAGAATGTACTGTTGTTATGCCTAACTCTTTGATTTCAGTGCAGTGTTGCAAGCTTTGACCCCCATTAAATTATCAAAGAGACACGGTTGCTTAATACGCTTTATAGTTAAAACAGAACATTTGCGTAGGTTGAAATTTAATTTATTTTTATAACTCCATTCAAACACCCTATTAATGTCCTTCTGTAACATAACGCAATCTCTCACTGTTTCTATCTTTTTGAATACTTTAAAGTCATCTGCGAATATAAGGCCATTTGAAGATACTAGTGATTCAGGCAAATCATTAATAAAAAGTACAGAAAGAAGCGGACCAAAGTTGGAACCTTGAGGCACTCCAGAATTTGCCTCAAATTTCCCCGATGCATTTCCGTTGTATTTAGTAACTATATATTTGTTTTCTAGATAACTTTCAAAACCACCCAATTTCTCTAGCAATATGTCGTGGTCAACTCTATCGAATGGCTTGCTAAAATCCGTATTTATAACATCAAGCTGAGATTTACATTCCAATGACTCAAATACATGATTACTAAAAAGAAACCGGTTTGGGTTAGATGATTTTTTTGACACAAATCCATGTTGATGAGGTACTATATACGTTTCAATATGTGTATACAATTTGCAATATAATATCCGTTCAAAAAGCTTGGCAGGGGCACACATAATTGAAATAGGCCGATAGTTTTCGATTCTAATTTTATCACCGGACTTAGATACGGGAGATACCAATCCTGTTTTCCAGACTGAGAGAAATATACTAGTTTTTAAAACAAGGTTATAAATATGTATCAGAGGCTGACTTACTCACTCACCACGGGCCTTTAGTATATATGGTGGTATTCCATCAGTTCCCTCAGACTTTTTGGGTTTCAGCTTTAGTGCCACATCGAATTCTAACTCACTAACCGAATTCAATACGAATGTATTATTTGTTACGTTCAAGTCAGAATTCAAGAGCAAATTGTAAGACGCTTTTTTGTCAGCATACACTGACGCGAAAAATGTTGCAAATGTTTCTGCAGTTTTTTCCTACGTTACCCCTACCCCGTTATATATAAATTTACCACTATTAGAATTTTTCCTAGTGTTCTTTATATAATTCCAAAAATTATTTATATCAGAAGTTACTTCCTGCTCTAATTTATTAATATATTTCTTGTTTTCAATTATTATAAGCTTAGTTAATTTTCGCCTCACTTCTATATATTTATCATTAAAATAAGTGGAAATGATTTTTAGTTTTCGATACCTCCCTTTTTCTTTTAAATTAGTTCGGTTCACATCTAGATTTTCGTTCAGTACCATATCCCAACTCGCGTCCCTGATACGCTCCGTTAAGGTAACGAAGTTAGCTTTTTTATAGTTGTATCTTATACAATCTTTAGCAATATTATTCATGGTTCTACCCCCCAATTGTTATACATTTAATACAAATTTCAAGAGCAGGATGATATTCATCTTCTTCAACAAATGGCACATAATCTCTATTAACTGTACAATTATGTAAATTATTCTCCGAAGAGTTTACTAAATCTAATGTTCTTCCATGATGGTTCTTTATGTTAGTATATAGTGTGAAGCCATTGAAATCCATGAAATCACGAAAACTCTCAAGTATTTCGTTTGATATGATTCTATTATAATTAATTCCAGTTATCTCAGGTATATTAAAATCTCCAAAAATGTAAACATTGGATATTTTCATATTATTCTGTAAAAATTCAAAAGCTGATTCATACACGTTAATTGAACTTTCAGAAGGTATATATACCCCACAAAAAACGTATCTGCAACCTTTTGCTTTAACTTCAACTATAACTGCCTCAAAAAGTGTTTGTTTTTTAATAACTTCTAATATTTCATATTGTTTTTCAATTGCTAGAAAAACACCTCCGCCGGTTGTTTTATTTGCAATTTCTAAATCTCCATTGCATCTTACCAAATTGTACCTTCCTAAATCTATTACCTCTCCATCATTCACTCCATCCTGTAACCATGTTTCCAGTGCTATTATTATATCAAAATCACCAATCAACGAGTTCATAAGAAATTCAGAACATTTAGTGTTCAATCCTCTACAGTTTTGGAAATAAATGTTAATAAGTTTCGACATGTTGAGTCTCATGTGAACTCGCACTCTACCCTGAAATAATTTAATTTAAAAATCAGAATTACTGCCGTGAAGCGAAATTTTAATCAAGATATTTCATATCAAAAACTAAATAACAATCAATCACGGAATACTCCAATAACAAATATTTTTAATTAACAAGTCAGTTAGTTATGCTATATAACAAGTTAAAATAGGAATTTTTTATCATGTAAGTTCTCTAGCCAGGTGCAAAAAAAACATACTTTGTTACTAAATAAAGAAGTGCACCCTACTTGAAAAAAATCCAATTCCAATCATTACTTCCAAATCTTAACTTCCAAATCTTAAAAATAAATTATAAATGAAAAAATAAACGTATTAATACTGTCTGAAATAAGAAATATGTGAAAGCTTTTTTCAAAAACTTTAATTTACCATCGTGTAATGGGGCCTTTAGCTGAAAGCAATTTATTCTATAAACTGAAAAAGAGAAGACAAAACAAAACAAAAATAGTCCTGCAAAAAAGAATCGTTGTTGATAATAGTTCCTGTCTTCTACTTGGTCAAATCCTTCACATTCTGAATCAGCTTGACAGCTTTGTCACACTTCACGAAAATTCTGCCATTCATAGACCATGCTGAGCGATTTCCATATTTTGCTTTTGCGGCTTTCAGGAGCTTGTAGGCTCCCTCTGCTAAATTTTCATTTATAAAAATATTTGAACCCTTTAAGTTTGTTCTGGCATTGAATATTTCTTTCTTTTTCAATAGTAACACTATAGTAACAATAACTGACCTCGGTAATGTTTGTCCTTCTTTATGTTTACCAATCCTGTACACATTATAAATTTCCCAGTGTGCACATTTAATTTTCAAGGCCTCATTAAATAGGCATAGCACTTTAGATATTAAATTCTCTTTCTCCTCTTCCTGTTTACCTGATACTATTAAGGAATTTTCCCTATTTTTTAATTCAAACTGATTCATACGTTCAGCAACTCTTCGGATTTCTTCTTTATTTGTCTTCACTTCTATTTCCATATTGGTGAATCTTGATAACGAATCATTTAATTTTTTTTCTATAGACTCAGAGTTCTTACCAATATTCTGTATTTGTTCCTCAATTTTGGTGTTTATATTTGGCAAAATTTTGTTCAATATATTAGATTCTAGCATATTTTCGACCACCGCTTCAGTTACACTTCCACTTCTTGTTTTTTGACTCATTGTCAGGAAATATGTAGGCAAAATCTGGCAGCAATGTGCAGAATTTTTAATTTGATGGTGATTGTAATGATATGATTCAAATCATTCACTCTGATTGGAATAATGGGTCACACAAATTGCACTATTCTCTGTACAGATACTTTTACTACTAGTTATCTAAGACTAACTGCTACAAATGTGAAAATTCCACAAAAGTAACTAAATTTATTCGGAGCTCACATAAACAATGTCTACACTTGGACGACCATTACTAATACGATACCGAAGAGTGAGAGAGTCTGATATTTAAAATGTCTTTATTTACAATACTCTTTAGTTCCCTGTTTAAAGTAGGTCTAGAGGAGTACATAGTACAGTGTGTCCACGTAAGTTAGCGGCATATGGGAAACTTTTTTATTATTAATTTTACGAAAAAAAGTTATTCTTTATAAAAAGTTCTGCATGGTCGAAACCCCAAAATTCAATCATCAGATATTAAATTTTTTCAGTCGTATACGAGGTTTGTCAAAAAATGTGATTTTGGCTCAAGAGTAAAGTACTTTTCTTTTTGACAATATCGAAAATTGTTACAAAGAAAAGATGTTTAGAATTAAAAATAGCTTTCAAATATTCAACATTGTTTATTTACATTAAAAAAATATTTTTTCTACATTTTCTCTGCGATTACGTTGGAAATTTGAGTTTGCACATTAATGCATTGCATTTATTAATTATATGTTTGATTAAACAATTCCAAATAAACTTTTAAAAACAATTATCTCTCAATTTTTATCGAACACTGATAACCTTTTAATTACTAGTTTGTAACATTCTAACGATGCATTTAAATGAATAACAAGTTGTATGCATAATTCACTTTTTTACGAAAAATACTAATGAATAATCACTATCTTCATTTTACTAACACATTTCTAACCATACCGGGAGTTATATTACGAACCGCTTCTGCAATTATTCTCTCTAAATGGTCAACATCTTGAAATGGCTTTTGAAGGTAAACTTTTTGCTTTAAGTAACCCCACAAGAAAAAATCGAGTGGGTTTAAATCTGGAGACCGCAGAGGACGAGGAATGTCCGAGAAACGACGTACATTTAATCTGCTGTGACATGGGGCACCATCCTGCTGGAACCATATCTGCTTGTCAAGAAAATCATTCATTTTATTGTTTAAAATGCACAAATAGCGATCAGCATTCAAGGTTTCTCGGATAGAAAAAGGTCCAATTATTTGATTTTTATACATTCCGCACCACACGTTTGTTTTGAACGAATATTGGTCCCGAGTTTTCAACGTAAAATGTGGATTTGTATCACTCCACCAACGACAGTTTTGGCTACAAACTGTCCCATTTGAAGAGAATGTTGCTTCATCCGTAAAAATGATACACCTCGACATAAATGGGTTATCTACTAACATTATCTCCTGGTCTTAAAGTATGAATTTTTTGAGGTTTGTAAGGGTAATATTTGTATTTATTCAGAATCTTTGAAACTGTACTTTTTTTTATATCCATTGGCAATGAAGATGCCCTTTTTCGCAAAGGATGTTTAGGATGCTCAGTTGCAGAGAGCATTACTTGCAACGCAATGTCATTATTTTCTACCATGCTTTAGCGTTTTCTGCTAAATTTATCATATATATCTCCATAAGTCTTAAATTTATTAAATATTTTTCTAACAGTTTCATTGTGGATATTTTTATCTGGTGGTCGGAAATTAAAAATGTCTGCTGCTTCTCGAAATGTTTTATACTTATCACTCACTGTTAGCACCATCTCAATTTTCTCTTCCAGACTTAATGTTGGTGGCATGTCTAACTTTTCAAAAACAAATACGTCTGTCAAACATAAAACTGTACAATACGGATTTCCAAAAACTATGAAAAACACTGTTAGACTGCCTAAAAAGTGTTTATATCGTGGCACTTCTTGAAATACGATTGTTGACGTTTTTTCGAATTTTCCCAAAGCCTACTTTAATTATCAGTTTCAAAAAATGCCAGTGCATCCCAGATTAATTATACGTGCAAATTTGAATTTCCAACGTAATCGCAGAGAAAATGTAGAAAACATATTTTTTTAATGTAAATAATCTATGCTGAATATTTGAAAGCTATTTTTAATTCTAAACATCTTTTCTTTGTAACCATTTTCGATATTATCAAAAAGAAAGGTACTTTACTCTAGAGCAAAAATAACATTTTTTGACAAACCTCGTATACGACTAGAAAAAATTAACATCTGATGACTAAATTTTTGGTTTTGGACCATGCAGAATTTTTTTTAAAGAATAACTTTTTTTCGTAAAATTAATAATAAAAAAGTTTCCCATATGCCGCCAACTTCGTGGACACACTGTCTACAAAAACTTCATGCAATGCCGGTTGACTGGCGATCCTAGGACTCATATAGGTGTGAAGAATGGCTCCTTGCGTCTACCGTATTATCCATATGTCTTGGTTCATAATAGTTATTTGTAAAACAAGTGTCTCAATGACTTCTTATGTAGTATGAATACTACAGAAAGTCATTGTGACACAAGTTTTCTACAATATTTTTCATAACTCGCATTTATTTGATGATATAACGCCTCACTGATTTTGTTGTTAAACGATAGAAAAAATTACAGTTTAACAAGTTTTTCTTCGATTAAAATGTGTTCTTGTTAGGAGATCTAGGTTATTACCATCCTTTGTGCAAATTGTAGCCTTGCAGTTCTTCGTCGGAGAACTAATATTAATTCTGGGGGGATACTGTTGTATTAATTGAACTTAAGGCTAAAGGGGCGCCACCCTGATTTTGATTTAAGTTACAAAAATATGGAAATTATAAGTTGAAACAACTAGAATCTTTCAATAGTTTTATAAGTATCGATGTAAGCTAAAAGATTTGAATACACGCTATGATCATCACACAATCTTCTTGTAGAAAAATCAAGTTTTTGGTTCAGCCCAGATGCATGTCAAAAACATTATACTGGTTTCGTTCAGGCACCCAAAAAATTATGGGCAGTTACAGTGTTATAAAATCCTCCAAAGCATCAAAGAAAAAGCTGGCTTAGCCCAGTGGCTAACAAGAAAATCCTAACTCGGACAAGTTCAAGTTAAATTCAATGGAAAATACTTTAAACCATTCGTCTAGCAGGCTCTTACAAATCACTCTTTTAATAAAGAAGCCATAACGACCTACACCAGTGAAAGTTGCTCACAAAAGGAAGACGCTATCTTTGACATTTGTTATTGTCAAAACAGAATTTAATAAGTTGACTCTACCGACGGAAATATTTAGTTATTCATTCAGAACTAAACCCAAACTACAACCCAACATACTTTAAGGTGTATTACTGGCTGCATACTCAGCAGTACCAATCATGACCAATCAATCACCAAATAAAACACCCATTATTAATTAGTACGTAATATAATTAACCATGATGCATTGTTTACACAATCGAGGTGAAATTTAGTTTCTTTTTTAACTTTGTAACGGGAATCAGTCAATTTTACCGTTACAATGGTTTAAATGAAATAGAATTACACATTATCCCTGTTTTTAAACTAGGAGGAGTGGTTTGAATTTATCTTGGCAATTCTGTAGATTCCTGATTGGTCAGATCACAGATGGCTTTATTCAGCATTTTTGATTTTTGACATATAATAGGATAATTATTAACAAACTTTTATTTAAGCAAATAGAGGATTTATTAAAATATGAAAATAGTTCTTTTCAGGATTAATTTGAAAATGGACTAAGATACTATTCCAAATACTGGTACATTTCATTTGTTCCTCCCCCAAAAAAGGGAGTTCTGTGAGTTTAGACCGATTATCAACTACAAAGGGGCAAAGTAATGTAAATATTTATAAAGGAATCTTAGATCATGAACCAGAGACAAAGGTGACAGTCATTGTATTGAAAATTGTAAAAACGTTGGGTAAGTAATCAAATATAACATTTTTATGTGAAATTAACGTGTACAAATTTAACATTTCAGGAGTTGATAGATCGACGGTGTATCATGCTATTTCTAATGTAAATTCAATTTTCGGGTAGTGAACGACAATTAGATGTATTTTTCGACCACATCAATAATTTACACCCGAAAATTAAATTTACATTAGAAATTGAAGAAAATAGCTCAATCAATTTTCTTGATTTACAAATTCAAAGAGTTAATAATGTACTTGATCATTCAATTTACCGAAAACCAACACAAACTGATGTAACAATTCCATTCAATTGTAACCACCCTGTGTCACACAGACTAGCAGCATATAATTCAATGATACATAGAGCTTTTTCAGTTCCTATGAACAAATGTAATTTTGATAGAGAGATTATTACAATTAGACAAATAGCAACATCTAACGGTTATCCATTAAATATGATAAATAAGCTAATTAGTAAAAAAGAGGAAAAAGTGGCATTACAACTAATATATCCTAATTAAGCTGATGAAATTAAAACTTATAAAACCATCACATATGCAGGGAATATTTCTAATAATATTTCAGCAACGAATACAACAATTTCTTTTAAAACAGAAAGTAACGTTAGTACAAAATTGTTAGATGTAAAAACAAAAATACCACTATTAAAGAAGTCAGGTATATATAAACTCAAATGTCCAGAATGTAATGCTGTCTATTTGGGTCAGACCCTTAGGAATTTTGAAATACGATACAGTGAGCACTTATGAGCATACAGATTAAAACAACCAGATAAATCCCACTACGCAAAACATCTACTTGACACCAATCATTCATTGACACCTAACACAGAACTAGAAGTACTGCATATTTGTTAAAAGAAACAAGAACTGGATTTCCTTGAAGAACTGGAAATTAGAAGACATTTAAGAAACCCACAATATGAAGTTGTCAATGAACAGTTAAATCTAGGGAATTCTCCACTAATAAACTGTCTTCTCAAGTGATAATTGTAAAGATCAGCAGATATAGTTTTCCTGGTTTTCTATATCATTGCACAGTTATACTGATCTTAATTGGAAAAATGATATCCAGGATATCACCATAGGGCTAATAATATCTAAGCTTCAATATTTGTAATATCACATCTTCTTCTTTTTTCTATAAACATATATTAAGCCAATCACAAGTTAGGTTACTTCTTGGTCTAGCCAAAAATAACTACTAAACATCAGGTAGGCATAAAATGAAATGTAACTTCTGTCATTCTGACGATGATATTGATTTATCGAAACAATTGTTAATTTTTTAGAATTTTCAATAACTTGTATTATATCGTGGAATTAACTAGAGACCTTGAGTTTCATTTAAAAACACTAGATTGTTCCTATTTATGGCTAGAGAATTTGTCCCCTTACCTGATGAAGTGATTTTTTTATGGTGCATACAAAAAGGTGTTAGAGGGAAAACATCAGTTGAGTAGGCCTTAATTATCACATCTAGGGTGATAAGAACCCCATATTAGGTCCCGATCTGGCCAATTAGTAAGAAATATTTCAGTTTTTGGTGTATAGAGTTGAACATTCTAGTAATTTCGACCATATTTTCTTTGGCTGATGTATTTTTTTGATGATCGAAAGTCAACTAGTTTATAGCTAGGTACAATTATTCTCTTCATACAAGTTGGTATTTTTTTGTTAAATGTAAAAAAAGGATAGTTAATATATTAAGCTCAAATAGCAAGATAGTTTTTCTGATCAGATATGAAATATAGCAGTTCATTCGTTAACTTTGCCAGAAATGATAAGTAATATTAATCTATTAAGCTTTATAATTAATAGAAATCTTACTCGTACGAGTTTATGAGATATTTTAGCTTTGGGAACATTAATGGAAATTACTCGTACAAGGTATATGAAGGATAGTTGACATATTAAGCTCTAATAAGTGTATAGATTATTAACATTTTTCTCGTTTTAGGCTTCTTCTATTCTTCTCCTCTACTTTTTCTTTCTATTCTCTTCGTTTTCTTCGTTCTCTTCGTTCTCTTTCTTGGTTTTGGGTTTATGTTATTAATTCAAATAACCCCAACGTGCAATACTGTATGGGAAAAATTTTGGAGTTCTACCGTTGACTTGAAGAGTACGATATGGGTTCGTTAAGCTTTCTACAGGAGTAGGAGTTGGTAGCCACCGCTAGTAATTATCGTATAACACATTGGGATTTCACGCAAGTTCTACACTTTGATTTGTGTATGTAAAGTACATTTTGCCTACAATATCAGTAGGTGTATGTTGTAGATCATTGATTTATCCGTTACTGTAAGCATCTTGTGGTAGTCAGTTTATGACCACACTTATGTTGATCAAGTATCAATAACTATGATCAACATATAATATTAGACTAGAGCTGTCATATCATTTATAATTTGCGAATGTGAATTGGTGATAACTACACCCATTGTAAGGTTATGTAAACGTTACTGTGGCTATTCAATTTAAATATTTTGAGTTATTTGAGTTGGTGGTAGTAAGTGTATGACAATATTGCGCCATATTGTATTTCAATATTATCAAGTTTCATAATTATTTGTGTAAACGTTATTCTGTGCCATAGATACGTATGGTATACTGTAATGATTTAACCCTATAGTATATTCGAGACTAAAGTATACATTTGTTTAATTCTTATCAGGTAATTGAGTACTCATCTGAGAAATTTCATTTGTATGTAAATACTGGTTTGTACATATTTATACTCAACGAACAATCCAGGCTGTAACGTAGTATTTCTATTGGGGAGAATTATTGGATTTTATTTGGGGAGGTATATAGGATTTTACTAGGGGGGTTTATAGGATTTAGTTTGGGGGAAATTATTGAATTTTACTTGGGGGTTATATAGAATTTTACTAGGGGGGTTCATAGGATTTAGTTTTGGGGGGATTTATTGAATTTTACTTGGGGGGTTATATAGGATTTTAATAAAGGAATTTATAGGACTATAGAGGGCCATTGGAAACTGGAGGGTACAGCCTGTCATAAAGCTTCGTACAAATTGTGGTACTCAGAGACTAAGTTACTATTGGAGAGGGATACATTGGTTTTAAAGGTACGGGGTATATATTTTTGCTTGGGAAATTTGTATATTTTTTTTGTATATCATTCAATCTAGGGGGGAATTTCACTTACCTGTGACAAATTGTGGTTAGGATTTATGGGATTTTAGGACATTTGGGGAAATTTCTTGTAATTTTTGTAAGTTCATTATACACATGTACGTAGTAGTTGTACTACCTTGACTTTGTAAGGTTTTCTGAAAAAAAAGTAAGTCATTTATTAAACTGAAACATGGGTAAGTGGCATCTGGCTTCTATTTCTCCACCTATTTGGTAGTCTTAGGGCGGGATAAATTGTGTAGGTAGTTGTCAGGAGGCAAGATTGCCTCCTTTACATTTACATTTTACATTTTATTCAGTCTTCGAACAACGGACCCCTTCGTCTCCGCAAGAGTTAGAGGCAACGCCTAGAAGCGCAAATATGCACCGAAGTTGAGGTTGAAGTATCTTAGTGCGAATAACGGTAGGTGGCAGATTTTCTATACTTGAACGTACTCCTCCCGTTGAGAGAATACGATCATTTAAAAAGTCTATAAAAGTTTAACTACAGAGCTCTGTAGAATCGGAAGTAACGCTACCTTTTTCGCTTCTCGGACAACTGGGCTTCGCAGTTTTCACTAAAACAGTATTCTTCCCAGTGCCCATTGCGAGAGTGGGATGTTGTCTTCTTGTAGTTCGTGGATATCAGAATTGGTTTTTTTCCCATTTGGTGCGAACAGTCAACTCGTTCAGGTGTTCCTTGCTTCACCGCGTCCAGAAATGCTGCTTAACCTTTTGTATGTGCTGCCAATGAGACAGACGGTTACTGGGAGTCGTGTAATAATCTCGACTTCGCAAGCTGGTTCATAAATTACCTATTAATAAATTGCCAGGAATAAGGGTAATAGGATCGGTAGGGTCAGAGGAGATATTAGTTCCGTTTTCGATGATTAATACATTATATCGTCCATAGGTAAATAACAGGTCACGACCGACGACTTTGCACACATGTTTTTTAAAGCCCTTTAATGTTGCTTCCCATAATTCCTTAACACGTGGTGCCTGAGGAAAATTAGCCTTGAAGCAGATACAACATATTGAAATTAACTGTATCGACCATTACTTCCATATCAGACAATTTAACTCTCCAACTAACTTAATGTACTTGTAACCAGAATCGTACACATGAGGTAGTTTATCTCGTCGACTTAATTGTTTATTTAGTTGCCTAATTCATTTTTTTACCTACTGGCCTATTTTTATATTGGTAACGAGATCTTTGAAAACCAGTTAACTGTAATTGATAATCTGATGAGAATTTGTATAAGGAGCACTTCACAAGTCAATTCGACCTCTTAATTCTGCCTACAGGCCATCAGTATAATCGAAATTGAGCATGAGAAATTAATGAGTAATTAGATTTGTGAAGATTTGTGAATAGCCAGAAATATTTTAAGGTATGTCATTCGAATTATCAATTTCTTGTAAGTCGTAAATTTATAAATGTTCTTTACTTTCAATGGCATTTCCACTTAACTGTTTCGACCCTCACTTCGTGGACTCTACTAATATTACTGCTTTAAATTAAACTTACTGTTTTCAGATAATTTCACAATATATTGAAAAAAATGTTAAAAATTGTGAGAAATTTGACAATTGTTTCTATGATATTTAATATCGAAACAATTCTCAAATTTCTTAGAATTTTTAACATTTTTTTTAATATATTGTGGATTATTAACATTATCTTATAACATTTTATTCAATCCAAAATTTTGTAAGTAATTATCGCTGTTTAATTGATCAGAACTAATTTAATATCGTTTGAATTAAATATGATAAGATATTTTGTGGTTTTCGTATACTAATCGATAAATGAATAACTTGATCTTGATTTCCAGAAACAATTAAATTTTGTAGGCCAATCCAAATTTTTCTTTTTAGCAGAAAGTTCAAGAACTTCGCCAGATTTGGGCTTTGGAGTACGGAATGTGAGAACTTTCAAAGCTATCTCGAATTTGGGAGTGAACGTTAATTTCCTAAATTTTGAAGACTATTGGTATTGAGATTTGGAGTCCCGATACTTCTGATTTAGTAGAGGTTGGCTCCTTGGACCTCACGGGCCGTGCTAGGATTCATTCAACAACTCAAAGAAGCTAGGTCGTTTTATTCTATAATTGTAATTTAGTAATTTAACACATTCATGTGAAAAACGATATTTCTGCTATAAAGAAAGATTTTTCTGCCATGGACGAGAAGCTTTCAACCATGAAGAACGATATCTCCACTAACATGGACAAACTTTATGCCGATGTCTAATTAATGAAAAACGACAATGCCGCTGACGTTGAAAATCAAATTTCTTCTCTAGAATCGGATATTTAGGATAAAATGACAACGATGGACGAGAAAATCTAGGAGTTAGAAAGAAAGATAACAGATTCAAGAACACAGGACACGCTAGCAGAGGAAAAGAAGATCGAACAAATAAAACCCTACAAGCCAGAATCACTACCTAAGTTGGAAGACATTGGCAGTTTTACCTGAGTCAAGGCCCCAACGTTCGATGGAAAAATGTTGTGAACCAATTACATAAAACAGTTTGAAGTAGGAGAAGATCAAATGCAGGGAGTGTGGCGAGCTAGAGCACGTAGGCAGTCTGTCTAAGCGCTCCAAGACTCCTGCAACACAAGAACTCCAGTCACAGGGGAATTCAGACACTGGCGAACACCAAGTTGGTGTGGGTCACCGAAATGCCGACTCCCTGTCCAGACGGCCGTGCTCAACAGACTGCTCCCACTGGAACAAAGCGGAATCTAGGGAAGCTGCAGTTTTAAGAACTATTGTAGTCAACAAAGAATGGTCACCCACTAGGATCAGAGAAGATCAGGAGAATGATCCTCAGCTAAAGAAGACTCGGCAATGGAAGAAAAAAAATCTGCAACCAACCTGGCAAGAAGTGTCAAGATTTTCACCGACACTCAAGGCATACTGGGCTCAGTATGAATCCCTTGTCCCGGAAGAAGGGCTGTTGAGAAGAGTCGTTGAAAAGAGTCCTTGATAAGGATGATGGTTCTGAGATGAGGAGACAGCTAGTTATCCCGAGAACAAGAGTAGTTGAGGTACTAAAGAAGTTACACGACAGCCTACCGGGAGGTCATCTGGGGTGAAGAAAACCCTCCAGCGAATCCGTGAGAGGTTACATTGGATGAACAGCTCCGATGATGTGAAGGACTGGTGTAAAAAATGTACAACTTGCGCTTAGAGTAATGAACCACATCGCAAGAGAAAGGCACCCATGGAAGAGTACAATGTTGGAAACCCTTTCGAAAGGATTGCTTTGGATATCGCTGGACCATTTCCTACGGCCGAAAATGATGGCAAATACATACTGGTTGTAATGGATTATTTCACAAAGTGGGTGGAAATGTACGTTATCCCGAACCAAGAGGCCACAACTGTCGCAGATGTATTGGTGAAAGAATTTATCAGTCGATATGAAGTGCCCTCGGAAGTCCACAGTGACCAGAGAAGAAATTTCGAAAGTCATCTATTCCAAGAGATTTGCGACAAGCTGGGAATGGAGAAGACCAGTACAACAGCATTACATACACAGTCAGATGGAAAGGTCGAGAGAATGTACAGGACTTTTGGAAAATATCTGTCCAAAGTAGTTCTTACCCTATATGTATTGGCTTATCGATCTGCCGTCAATGAGTTTACGGGTGAAACACCTGCGAAAATCCTGTCTGAACCTGAAATGAGGCTTTCTTGTGACTTGGAATTTGGCTGTCGCCCTGGAGAAGATCTAGCAGAAAAAGACTATGTGATACAATTGAGAAGAAGAATGGACGATATTCATGAATTAGTTCGAACAAATCTTCAAGTTGCCAGCAACAGAATTAAAAGTTGGTACGACACTCATGCCACAGTACGCGGTTTTAAAGAAGGGGACAAAGTATGGTTACACAACCCGACGAGGAGATAAGGATTTTCTTCAAAATTACAAAAATCTTGGGAAGGTCCAAACTTAATCAGAAAAAGGATGAATGATGTTATATATATCACATAAGCAAGATCCCCAACCAACCAAAAGTAGTTCACCAAAATCGACTAGCGCCATTCGAAGGAGACCATGACCTAGAGAAAGCAGTAAACCATTTTCGAGATGTGTCTGACCCTACCTTCGATGATTTCATGGGCTCATATGGAGGTACCGGGAAAGCTAGATATGGAGTCACTTCAGAACAACGACAAGATTTGTTCACTGTCCCGGAAGATTATTCACTGGTATACAACATCCCCGCCCGTATCAAGAACGCACGAGGGTTGGCAACCATCTTTCGAAAGAAGTTCGGGCAATTATAAAAACTTGATGACCCGATTCCAGCCCCTGGCAAAACTCTGAGACAAACACTACGTGGTAACTAAAAATGAATTTCAAAATCCATCTACCTACCGCGATGTGTGGGAAGCACTTCGAAATCTCCGAAACCATGTGAATCCAGCGTGAAGAAACTGGCTATTCCCAAGATAACGAGTAACCAGTTGGATTGGCGAGTCATCAGAAACATGGTAGAGGTGATCTTCCAAGATACCGGTGTCCAGATATTAATTTGCAGCTACAACCCCCGTTATCAGTATCCGATGAAGTCGGTGCCCCGTTATTTCCCTAAGATGGGAAAGTGTAGAAATAGGGCCAGTTGCCAGTATCGGCTACACAAAAGTTCCAGGAGGAACTATCATTTGAGCAGGGGGTAATGTTACGATCTCGCACACCGAAGTAGATACTAAGTACGGTCCTGTAACCTTTTCTTAACGGAGTTTAAAAAATGGCGAACGCGCCTAATTCTGAGAAGGTCTATTGGGCTTTTTTGTGAGCGTTTTTATAGACATGTTTTCCGAAGATCTTTCAAGAATTGTGCCGGTATTCGAGAAATATCCTGATAAGGCGATTGTTTTTGTGTATGCAGCAAACTAGAATTATCTAGAAAAAAAAGCCACTTATATATAACGGACCGACCAGCGGGAGAGTTTAGTTTATAAAGTGATCTCGTGATATAAACAGCGAACAAGTAAATAGTCTAAGCAGTGAAATGTTTATATGAATTAATGTAAGTTAGTGAATAGTGTAATGAATAAATAAATTCCGTAAGTGAACCTACCGTGTGTATGAATTTATCCCACCTGTCAGTATAAACTGTTTTAAATAAGTGAGAAAAACATTACATTGATTTGAATCGACACTTTATGTAGTTCAGAAATTGTATTGGGTAATTTAGTTTTATTCAAATTTATTCGTTCTTTTCTATTTTAACTTTGTTATATTAATTTGAAGTTGATTTTAGTGTGGTTTGATATATTTATCATTGATATATAAAAAACGTTGCGAACCACCCTTGCTGAGCTAGTGATTTGAGACTACAAAGGGCATATCACAACAAGTGGTTATATACTTGACCATTTTCCATCCTATAAAGGACTCTTATCGATAACTTTTGGATATAACTACTAAATTTTTTCTGCTTACTTTTCATTGAACTTTTTCCAACCAATCTTACAACACGAGTTGATGTATACGTGGACCCATAACGAATTGAAGTGAATTATTGCTTGTGGAAATAAATTCCTCAGATTACATTCAAAAATCATTCGGATAAAATATAACTTACAAGTACAGATCTGTTTTTGACAGATTTGACAATTCACCACTTATATTTATCCAACAAGTAATAACTGCCAACTCAACCTTCCTTCAACATACTAGTTTTACATTAACAAAGGCCACCTGCTGCCCGAAAGAAGAAAGAGTAGCAGACCACCACATTTTTGGGACAGAGACGTGGAAAAGAAGATGGAAAACCATGCTATCAATGAAGTAAATTGGTGAAATATAGATTAGTGAACGTCGAGAAATGAGAGATGGCCATAACCTCATATAACTCTAAATTGAATAAAAAGTATATCTGGAATATATATCGCCAACAATTTCAGTTCAATAAACTAAGTTAAGTTCAATAAACTAAGTTAAAAGTCAAAGAAAACATGCGAGACTTTTTGTACTAATTGAGATTTGAGGAATATATTAGAAAAATTCAGAATGAATCACCATTCGTCATTTTTACAACAAATTTGTAGTTTTCTTTCCGGTAGATTGGAACGAAATGAACTTTTATTGTACGTGTCTAGATTGATTAGTTTTTCTCAGGAGATATATTCCGCAAAAATTGAAAAATAATCCAACTGAACAGTAAAATTTTGTACGCGGTGTTAATTAAGTAGCTGAAATGCACAAAACTGCCATTATCCATTAATCCACATCAAGTGCATTTTGGTTAAAGCTTTTAACGACCGATAAAAAAACACATTGTTTGGCTGTCGGCCTATCTCGCAAATCGGCCAGATTCTCATTTCAGATCTGGCAACGCGAGACGAGACTCAGGCTTCAACGTTGATTTGAATCTATGAATTTGATGAGATTTATTTATCAGATCTTTTATATACGTTTCGGCGAAATCGTGGTCGACTAGTCTGGGATAATATCAGAAAATGGAGAGCGAAATTAAGGATGCCAATTACGTTAGTGGATATTATATAGTGTACGGTGATAATGGCACTGGTTTCTTCAAAAACCTATCTTTTTTCATGAAATAGTAAGATTTCGCGACAGGACACTTTGGATATTCAATCCACTTCCTTTTCGTTGTTTGAGAGCGACTTGAGGGTTGTTTGAAAAGTTTGCGACCTAACATATACAAGCCATATTTATTGAAATTTAGTTTTGTAATGATGCTTCATATCCGAAAGAGTTTTAGTGGAAGCGGATGAAAAATAATGACTAGTTTGACTCTTCTATTATTTGTCAACGTTTCGGTGAAATTCGTCACCTTCTTCAGGGGTACAAAATTCAATACAAAACAGTAAAAATATAAAATTAACTTTGTCGACCCTTACTTCGTGGAATCTACTCATTTTACTGTTTTAAATGAAACTGTTTATAGTTAATTCCACAATATACTGAAAAGATTTAAAAAATTCTATGTTAATTGACACTTGTTTCGATATTAAATATCATCGTCAGAATGACAGAAGTTACATTTCATTTGAAGCCTATCTGATGTTTGATAATTATTTTGGCTAGACCAAGAAGTGACCTACCTAGTGATCGACTTAATATATGTTAATAGAAAAAAGAAGAAGAATATATGATGTTACAAATATTAAAGCTTAGATATTATTAGCCCTATGGAGATATCCAGGATATCTTTATTCCAATAAAGATCAGTATAACTGTGCAATGATATAGAAAACATGCTCATCTGCACAATTATCACTTAAGAAAACAGATTAAAAGTGGAGATCACCCTGGATTTATCTGTTCATTGACAACTTGTTATTGTGGGTTTCTTAAGTGTCTTCTTATTTCTAACTCTTCAAGGAAATCCAGTTCTTGTTTCTCATCACAAATGTGTAGTGTCAGGTGTCAATGAATGTTTGGTTTCAAGTAGATGTTTAGCATAGTGGGACTTATCTGGTTGTTTGAATTTATATGCTCGTGAATATTCACTGTATCTGATCTCAAAATTTCTAAGGGGTTAACCCAAATATACAGCATTACATTCTGGACATTTAAGTTTTTATATACCAGACTTTGTAACATCGGACTATGGTATTTTAATTCCATGGTACTAATGATTCGAAATTAATAAACTTGTTCCACTTCCAAATTTTGTGTATTTAATCGATATCGTATATAAGAAAAATCTCTTCCTATTAGTAACAATTATAAGTTAGTACATACATCGTAGTGGTTTCACATATTTGCTAGTGAGTTAGATTCTTGAATTTTTTTCTCCATGTGTATTCTATGTTTAACTTCAAATTATAATATGGGCTAGCGTTTGATGAATTTTGTGTGATCAATTCTTTTTTATTGTAAAAAAAAACATTTCATATTCTTTTAAAGCAAATTTTTAATAATTTCCTTTCATTCTTTTTAGCTCCATAATTCCGCATTTTCTGTTTATTTAGGGAACAAAGCGAATATGATAGAACAAACTTCTGTTAGTTTCAAACTAGATTCAGTTTTTTATGTGTTGAACCATAAGCTTCCTATCTGTTCTATCTATTTCTTCCTTCCCAGAAATTTTCCTTCATTTTTTCTCCTTCTTTTTTTTCTTTTCTCAACTCTGCAGCCCCTAGATAGGCCCTAGGAACTAACCAACACCACTAGAACCAGAAACAACAGGGAACCGGCTGGGATGGATCAAGCTCAAAATTTCTATCCACTAGGACCTAGCTGAGAGCTGAATAATTCCAGAAACTCACCAAGTTAAGTCCTTTGTCTTATACTCAGTACATGGAAATCTAGAATTGGAGATTTTTATTGTATAACGGCGTTCGTATTCGTCTTGTATTTTGGATATGCAGTTAATGTGAATTATCTTATTGCTTCAATTGATATATAATTTAAATAATTCGCTGAAACCTTTAGTATTTGATTTCACCCCTTTCTAGTATTAGCAATGGTACTTCAACTGAGAAAAACAATGTGACAGTGGCGCCCCAGTTAATTGTACTTTTTTCTGATTACTGAGATAGAATGGGAAATCTATATTCAATGTCTGTTAGTTTCAATTATCAACTTATTTTTTTTTAACTGAAATTTTTATTACAGTAATATTTCACATTTTCATAGACGCCGTTTATGACATAATTTTCTTCCAAATTTCAAGCTCATATCGCTTCCTTATATGTTATTTTCTTCAGGAAGATATTACAGGTTTTCTGATGGTCAGTTTTTTTGTGTTTCGTGGAAGTAATTAAATATATTTGCGATAATAGTTGACATTGAGGAATTTGTCTACTAATTGTTCTACTGTCTTAAAAAAAGTTGTTGTAGTGTACAACTCTGATAATGTTTGTTATGTTTCTTAATTATTTTTTTCTAGTATCTTAAAAAAACTTCTCGTGGTAATTGATTTTTGAAATTATTGCAAATCAGTCGTTTTTTTCTGGAATAATTAGTATACCGGTATACTCAAAAGTGAATATAATCAAACTTGTGATATTTTTGAAATATTTAGAATACAGGGTCACTCATAAGTAACATTGTTAAATTTCATATCTTTAATTTATAGTTATTAGTATAATTACTTTGCAGTTACCTTTAATTTGTTTACATAGGCCTTCCTGATGATGAGTTTTCTGATAAATATCCTGTTGGTCCAAATTTATCTGGCCATAATTACGATTTGCGAATATTTCTTAACTAGACTATTTTTTTATTTTAATTTTGATTTAATATCAAAATAAATCTTGAGTATTTTTTATTTTTTTTTGTCATCAATTGTGTTAGGTCACATATACGTTTTGTGTCTATATATAGTAGAATTTACTTCTCTACTCTCGTATATGTAATGGTACCTCTATACATTATCTTTTGTTAGAGTTACCGATGTGCAAAACCACATATACTTTTCTCTTATGGCTTTGCTTAATCTCTTGATGTATCTTGAGTAGATTATTATGTATCTTCCTCTTATGTTGTGCATCATACAATTGTGTATTATATTTGTGTTTATCGTATCGCTTTTGTTTTGTTTTTTCGAAACGTCAAAAATTCTGTTCTGTACAGAACAAACTTCCGTAAATGTTTCAAATTTTCTTGCTTTACGCACCTTTAGAAATCAGCTTAGCCTGGAACGAACTTTATACTCAAATATTTTCTGGAATTTCTTGCTTGAGGCAGATCATGAATTCAGTTCATTCTGTAGTGGTCCCTTATCTCTTTTGTTGTGTGTGTACTGAGAAATTATGTTTTGCTTCGTAGCGTTTTTGTTCTCAGTATCCGCTGTACTTTTATAGTCCCTCTATTGTTCAAATATTTTCTGGACTTTCTTACTCCAGGCAAATTTTGGATTCAGATTATTTTGTAGCAGTGCCTTCATTTTTTGTGTGTGTACTGAGAAATTATATTTTTGCTTGGTAGCGTTTATGTTCTCAGTATACGCTTCAGTTATTTTTATCTTCCCTGTATCTTGATACGAGCATAACACGTTCTTTTTGTTGCAAGACAAATCATCGATTATTTTGGTGTACTGATACATACTGATAGTATTTTATTGAGGCATATATTAGTTTTCATTTTGACTTGTTGACAAAACGATTTTTTTGTATAACTTTCTATGTGGTTTGGATTACTACAGTTTATAATTTCGTTACTTTCTTAGCAAAAGTGTTTCCGATTTATATTGTTTTCTTCTATATATCTTCCTATTTCGGTTTTGAGTATTCTGTGTGTAATCGCTAAATTCTTAGCTCTTGGTTCTGTCTTGGTGAGTTTCTTCTCTCCAAATTTTCCGATGGTAGGAAAGGGGGGAAAGACCAAGTCTTCTTATTGTTTTTCTCTTTATTTTATAGTAACGTATTGTAATTCAAGAACACACACATTTTTAGTCAAGAAAATATTCTTAGTAGATTTCTGTCCCTTACCGTGTATTTTTTTTATAATATCCCGCGATGTTTTCCCTACACGCTTTATGCTCTCTACAATCTATGAATCTGAGTGAACCATACTCTTCTTATAATTTTCCCCTATTTTTCTTCAGTTGTTTTAGTTTGTTATTGTCTTTTGGGTTTAGTGTACCCGAGATCTTAACCACCCCTTATAACACTTATTGATTATTCTTTTTGTAGATGATGAATGTAGTTGTTTTCTTGTCTTATCGTTGAGATTTTGCATTGCATATTTTGGTAGAGGCTAAATTTGTTGGATATTATAGGATCTCAGTACGGTACCAGTGACTGATGTTGTTTACCTTCTAACAATTTTCTTGATAATAGAAATGGCTCCTATTATAATTGCTTACTGCATTTTTTTTATTATAATTGCATATCATTTGCAATGGTTTACTATCGCTAATAGGGATACGCTCCTATCATATTTCGAGTTTACTGCATTTTGCTTTCAATTTTTTTAAACTCATAGCTTCGAACTTGAAAAAGATAACGTTTCTTTACATCTATTAAATTTGTTTACTCTTCACTTTTCTTGTTTTCTTATCGTCTCATTGCTCTTATCTTTCCTTTTCCATTACTCGTTTCTTTTAATTTTTTAACATGTAGGCACATCTTCTTCTTTTGCTAATCACCACAATATTGATGTTTTGGCTACTCTTCTTCGGAGATTGTTTATGTTGATAAAAAACTGATTCTTCGAATTCCTTTTCTCTCCGAGGAGAGGGAGTGAATGAACCGATCGGCTGTTATGATTTCCATCGAACTATGGTATTTTAAACTCATCGTACTAATGACTCGAAATTAAAAAACTTGTTTCACTTCCAAATTTTGTGTATCTAAACGATATCGTCTATAAGAAAAATCTCTTCCTATTAGTAACAATTATAAGTTAGTATCTACATCTTAGTGGTTTCACATATTTGCTGGTGGGTTAGATTCTTCAAATATTTTTTCTCCGTGTGTATTCTATGTTTTATTTCAAATTATGATATGAGCTGGCGTTTGATGTATTTTGTATGTTCAATTCTTTTTTATTGTAAAAAAGAAACATTTCATACCCTTTGAAGCAAAGTTTTAAAAATTTCTATTAATTGTTTTTTAGCTTCAAAATTCCGCATTTTCTGTTCATGATAGAACAGACCTCTGTTAGTTTTATTTTGAAAACTAGATTCAGTTTTTTATGTGTTGAAGCATAAGCTTCTTATCTGTTCTATCTATTCCTTCCTTCTTAGAAATTTTCCTTACTTCTCCTCCTTCTTTTTTTTTTCTTTCCTCAGCTCTAAATAGACCCTAGAAACTAGCTAACAGCACTTGAACCAGAGAGAACAGGAAACCGGCTGGTATGGATTAAGCTCCAAATTTCCATCCACTAGGACCTAGCGGAGAGCGAGAGAGAGAGAGAGAGAGAGAGAGAGAGAGAGAGAGAGAGATTTCTGATTACTGACATTTTGTGGCAAATCTATATTAAAAGTCTGTTTGATTCAAATTATCAAATTAATTTTTTCATTACTTCAACTTGAATTATTATTCTAGTAATATTTCACATTTTTATAGACGCAGTTTATAATAAAATTTGCTTCGAAATTTCAAGTTCATATCACAGGTTTTCTGATGGTCAGTATTTTTGTGTTTCGTGAAGGTAATTGAGTATATTTGCGATAATAGTTGACATTAAGGAATTTGTCTACTAATTATTTCACTGTCTTAAGAAAAGTTGTCATAGTGTACAACTTTGATAATGTTTGATATGTTTTGAAATTATTTTATTCTGGTATCTTAACAAAACTTCTCGTCGTAATTGATTTTTAAAATTATTGCAAATCAGTTGTTCCTTTTTGAAATTATTAGTATACCGGTATTTTCGAAAGTGAATATAATCAATAACTTGTAACATTTTTGAGATATTTAGTATACAGGGTCACTCATAAGTAACATTGTTAAATTTCATATCTTTAATTTACTTTAATTACTTTGCAGTTACCTCTAATTTGTTTACGTAGGTCTTCCTGATGATGAGTTTTTTGATAAACATCCTTTTAATCCAAATTTATCTGGCCATAATTACGATTTGAGAATCAGATCTAGTTGTGATTACGATTTGAGTTTTTTTTGGATTAATATTTTTTGACTCGACCATTGTTTCAATTTAATTTTGATTTAATATCAAAATATATCTTGAGTATTTTTTTTTGTTGTCGACAACAATCTCTTGATGTATCTTGAGTAAATTATGCTTCTTCAGTTCCTATGAACAACTGTAATTGTATTATGGAAATCAATACAATTGAACAAATAGTAGCATCCAACGGTTATTCATTACATATGATTCATAAATTTAATTAATAAAAAAGAGGAAAAAGTTGCATTAAAACTAATATTTCCTGAACAAAATAACGAAAAAAAAAATTATAAACCTATCACCCATGTAGGTAATATTTCTAATAATATTTCAAAGATAATATCTTCAGCTACAATTTCTTTTAAAACAGAAAGTAATGTCAGTACAAAATTGTTGAATATGAAAACAAAAATATCCCCATTAAAGAAGTCTGGTATATATAAACTTAAATGCCCAGAATGCTCAAGCGTTTCTGGTAATAGTTTATTACAGATTGAACAGATTAGGGTTGTATTTATTTTGTGAGACATATTATTTAAATATATATACAGTACTTCGGAGTTAGCGGTTCGGAGTTGTGCGACGAGCCTCTTAATATGTAATGGAGAATCCCCCTGTAGATAATTGCTTGATTCATTTCGATCTTGTAAAAGGTATTTATACGATGTATGATGTGTACTGAGAAGTATTTTATTTGAATCCTCATGAAAATTTTTCTGTAGGTATTGTGATAAAAGTTTATTGATATGGTTTGTGTTAAAACTATTTATATCTAGATCATAATCACAGTACGTCGCTATACCGCGGTATAATTGGTCGATCCAGTTATATTTTTGACATAGGTTAGAGTGATCTTTTAAGTGGATCAAACGGAGAAGTGCTCTATGAGTGTATCTTCTAGGGTTGTGATCCTTTAACCTGAGCAGTAGCTCTAACGCCTGCTTTATTATAAAGTAGCTTATTTTACAGATACCTTCCTCACTTCTGATGATATAGGCTGCTGTTCGCGTTTGCAGAAATAAAAGATTTTTCCAAAAACTACTTTGAATTTTTTCAGTTTGTTCCAAGTATCTTAACGCCCAAATACTGCTTGCATATGTAAAGGTGGGTAGTACAACATTGTTATACAGGGTCTTTATTGAATTAAGAGATGATATACCAGCTGAATTTATTTTTCTCAGTGTTGCTCCTTGGGAGAGTCTCGCTTTTTGTTCTCGTTGCTTTAGGTTGTTTAGAAATATTCCGTTAAATGTGAAAATTGTTCCTAAATATTCATAGGTATTCGAGAGCTCAATAGTGACATCTTTATAATCAAATTGTGGCTGTTGTCCCATATTAGCACTTCTGCGGAAAACCACTATTTTAGTTTTACGTGTGTTTACTTCCAGTTTAAATGTTTCACAATAGGCTTCTAAAATCTTAAGGTTTCTTTGCAGCTCTATTTGGGATTCTGCAAGTAGGACCATATCATCTGCGTACAGCAGCATATTAATATTTTCATTGTTATCAAGAGTTACTCCTTTAGCACCATGATTTTGGAAGTAAATTTCCAAATCCGAGATAAAGAGAGAGAATAGCAAGGGGCTTAAGATATCTCCTTGTAGGACACCTTTAGTTATTTTAATTTTATTGGAGATTTGACCACCTTGTTCGATGAACAGTGAGAGATTTTGAGATTTTAAATTTTAACTTTGAAAAAAAATATGAAATTTTTGGAGTTTTTTCGATTTTGCATATTAATTTTTGAAAGTATGACTATCGGACCGGTGCCGTTTTATAGCTATTTATAATACGAATAAATTTTACATTGGACATTTTTTCATACGAAGCCATCCCGATGAGCTGGAGAAGAAAATCTGCTTAAAAATGGCTTCTTGTGCCGTAATTTGTTAATAAACAATATAGCAGGGCTCCGATCGAGTTTGCAACTTTTTACCTTAATCTTTATATAATTTCAAATAGATTTGCACAAAAACCATGCTGTTACCAAGAAAATGCACTTCTGATCTCTACATCGACTGGACTATAAAGCAAATATTTTTGTTAAAAATATTGGTAAAAATCAAAATTTCTTCTAGATAGCCATGACTTCAAATACTATTGTATTTTTTAACGATGAACAACTTTTTCCAATAAACTTTGCTGATATTTACTGAAATAACTCTGTAACACATTACTCTCGACTCAAAATCAAATTTTCGAATGCACCAAGTATATTACATGTCTCTCGTCATATTGTTGCTGCATTTTTATCTATAGAAGAATAGCTTTTTATCGAAAAACCCATAATAAACAAGTTTCCCATTTGGTGCGGACTTTGGGGATAAGCATTTTTAATACTACATTCTCGACATAAATCATTCCATTTTTGTAATTATATAGTTACACGTATTTTATATAACAGCAAATAATAAACAACAAACACGTTTCTACACATTTGTTTCACCCTAGAGAATCATCAGTCCATTTATTTCAATTTTATTTTGGAAACAATGGCGAATTAAAAACAAAAAAGACACGCAGGATTCAAACAAATACCTGAATCAATGTATCGAAAATTGATAAATCGTGTACGTTTCCTTTACATCCGCGTTAACGACCAATGAGAGTGGAAATGACGTCAGCTATTCCAGGGTGTAAAGTATTTTTATCGTTATAACCGGCCATAAACTGAGCATGGACTTTGGCGACGAAATAAATTTCATAAAATATTGAATTGGCATTCATAAAGGTAGATTACTATATACAGCCAATATTTGAAGTCGTTACAGTATAATCGTAAACGGAACGGACATAAAGTACTGGTTTAGCTATAGTTTCAGTTTTAAAGCCTTCAGTAATATCCACGTTATGGATTTTCAAATATATATTCTGTCAAATCGCATGAAGTGTTTAAGAATTAACATAATATTCGATTTTATCAGTAGTTTATGAGCCATTGTTTGCCCATTTGGATGCTTTTTGAATAAATTCAGATCATATAAATTGAAACGACCTAATAGTATTTTATGCAACTGGCATCTAATGTAGCCGTTAAAATACGAGCATGGTGCATATACAAATTTGTATATGAATAACTCTCGCTAATGAGAGAATATTCAGTTTCGATATCAGAAGTGCATAGAAAATAATCGAGTGCTGTTTTGAGGATAAAGGTCAATCATCATAAGCGATACTCCCTCTGACGTGTGTTTCTGTAACTAAGTTAATATACATTGTTGTGTTCTGAGTAACTCAAAATAGTGTAAAAATGGGGTTTTGAATTTAATAAAACGGTATAGAAAAAGAACATATGATTTACGCCCCGAAAAAATATTACAATAACTCCTAAAGTGAATAAGTAATAATTATAAAAACACGTGAAAGTGACAACAGTGAACCACATTTAGTAGGGAGAGAAGTTAAATTGCAATACAACACTCTCATTGCTCCGGAATAATATATGAGATTCATCGATCGTAAGAAAAAAACATTTAACGAATATACACATCAACGAATCAAGGGTATCTAGTTGATGATACATTGAAAGTCGAAATTAACATTTACATTTTAAAAAGCTGAATTGGCTTTTAAAATATTTAACTTTATTGGATTCATTTAATAAGTCGAGTATTTGAAAACAATAAATAAGAAAATGGACACCAATGAGTCATACCCCAAAGGGCAATAAAAAGAGACCTAGAGATGTGAGAGTGGAGATAACAACGAAATGTTTAGTAATAATAAACGTACTATTAGAACAACGACAAAAAAGAGAGGTCAAGACGAAAAATTGGAAGAGTTAAAAACAGGAAAACTGACAACAGAATTGAAACAAGTAACAGAAGAACAGAAATGATACATCAAAGAAGTGAACGATTTAAGAAGAGATGTAGAATCCCTCAGTAAAGCGAATCAAGAGAGAAAAACAAGAACAAGAAAAGAACTAACCATCACCTAAGCCAGAGTTGAAAGACTACAAAGGGAAGAAATATTCAAAAATGTAATAATCCGAGATCTATCGATAGAGGCAAATGACTCAAAAATCCTGATAGAAGGTATGCATAAGTACATCGGAAAAGAGCTAGGAATACAGCTGAAAATAGAGAATGTCATTAAGCTGGGTTATAAAACATGCCTAGTAAACTAGAAAGCAATCTACAGAAAAACTTGGTAAAAAAATAGACATAAATTAAAATCAATAAAAGAAGAACAGATATTAATAAAACACGATCTCACTAAAGAAGAGTTGAAAGTTAAAACACAAATAAGACAGAAAGAAAAAATTAAATACGTAATAAACAAATTTAACAAATTGATAATTAACGGAGGGCTTTGACATTAGAACAAAGTTACCCAATCACAATCTCCAAAAACGAATTAAACCAAAAGGAAATGCACAAAGGCAAGAGGCGGGAGACAGCGCAATAGAACAAAACATAAGACGTAGCGATAAAAGTGGAATAAACAGTTTTAGACTGTAAGACTAACATTAGTATTAGTAATATTGAGATTATTAACCTTATTGATAGAGATTCTAACATTAGTAATGAATACAAAAACAGTGTAAGAAATCAGAGTAAGGGGCATAAAAAAGTACATTCAGGAAAGGTAAAAGATAATCGTAGGAACAATAGTAACTTTCATTATAAAGAGTTACGCTTAGCGAACAATTTTCAAAGTCCCTCTTCTTTCTTCTTCTTCTTATTCGGATCCATCCGACAATTCAGGGGAGAAACATATAAACAATAATGAAGGATTTTAGGGAGAATAACAGTAGGAACATAGAACATACACGCAATAACAGGAAAAGAGATAGAGTTAGCCGAGAAAATAGAAAGGAATCAAATACAAATACTGGGACTAAGCGAAACAGAAAAAGGCGAAAGCAAAATCAAATTAAAGGACAACCACGTAATATATTTTTCGAGAGTGAATGCTGACCAAAGGGAAGAAGAGGAAGTAGGAATAATAATAACAAAAGAAATGGTCCACAAAATAATCCAGTACAAATCAGTTAACTCTAGGATAATATCAATAACTTTACAAATGAAAGAGATAATAACATGATTACAAATCTTCGCCCCAGTAGAGGAAACACCGGAAGGAGAAAAACTGGAATTTTACATATGTCTACAAAATACACTAGACAGCGAAAGAAAGGAAACAGAAAACATAATAATGAGATTAGAATGCAAGAGTGGGCAGGGATACTAACAGAGGCATGGGGCGCATGGGAAAATATGGTGAACAAATAGCAAATAGAAATGGAATCAAAATGATAGATTTCTGCAGAAGAAACGACCTGCCAATAGTAAACACCTTCTGGGAACAGAATATAAATATACATGTTTAGCAATAGGAAGAAAAGTGAAGGGCCTGATTGATTATATGGTAGGTACACAAGACTTGACGCAACAATTGAAACAAGTGAAGACAAACAAAGAATTAGAAATAAGGTGAAATCATAGACTAGTAACAAAGCTACGGAATAATATGACAAATACAGTTGAAGAAAACGAATTTAGAAAAATTGCAATTCACAAGCTAAATAACAGCGAACTTGGAAATTAATACTGAAAACAAACAGATGAGAAATTTACAAAACTAGACAAGCACAAAGGAGGTTGGACAATAGAAAAAAGATGGAAAAAAATTGGAGATGTACCACTAGAAAAAGGTAGAAAAGATATGCGGGAGAGAAAGAGATCGAAATGGTGGAACGAGAACATTAAAGAATTAGTAAAGAAAAAGAAACATGTATGGAAAACATTCACCCAGACTGCAGATTAAAGAGACAAAAATGATCACATCACTATAAGAAAGAAAGTGAAACAGGCAGTAAAGAATGCAAAAAAGGAGAGCTGGAATGAACTTGGAAAGGAAATCACAGAAGATTATAGAGTAGATAACAGAAAATTCGGGACAATAATTAAAATATTAAAAAGAGATAGAAAGAAAGAAATAAGAGCCATGAGAGATAGCCAAAGCCAACTAAGGGTTGGAAATGAGGAAGCACTAAGAATATGGAAGGAGCACTACCAAGAAAAATTCGATTAAATACAAAATGAAGCAGAGAATGTCCAAGAAGAAGCAGCAGTAGTTATTATTTCTACGTTGTTGAAATTCAATGAGTGATTTTCATCAAGTGAATGTTTTGATAGTGCAGTACATTCATTGTTACTTCGAACTTATTGCTGGTGTTGTTGAATGAAAAAACATCTCAAAAATGATCTTAATATATATATAACAAAAGCTGGTTACATAATTTAACACAAATAAAAATTCTAGCCCACATTAAATATGTTTTGAGTTTGGGACCTAAGTTTAGTATCTGTACCAATTTCTTCCCGATAGATGAAATTATTGCAAATATAGAAAACGGAATGAACTTTTTAGAAAACAACGAGAAAAATATACTTAGAAACAAAATTTGTAACATATTAACGAATTATAAACACAAATATATTGAAGTAAGAAAAACTACTAAGAACAGTATCAATTATTACATTGAACAAACTGAATATTTCCTAAAATCCAATTCAAACTTACTGATTCTAAATGCGGATAAATATAATAAGACAGTTTTGATATTGAAAAAGGAGAATATATCATGAAAATGGCTAAACTTTTAAGCGACAATCTAACATACAAAAAAATTGGTAATGACCCAACAAATGCTATTCTTGTTAAAATCAATAATTTTACTAATAAATGGTTTGAAAGTAACTTAATAGATTTCAGGACGAAATCGGAAATTATTTGTCATAATTGTTTTCCACCTTTCATAGATGGGTTACCTAAATTACGTAAACCAGGTATTCCACTGCGACCCACTGTTAGTAACATCAATGCTCCTACATATAATTATCAAATTTTCTATCTAATACACTATCGTCTGTAATTGGACTAACAGAATATCATATAAAAGATTCGTGAGAATTTTGTAATTTTATTAAAAAGCAAATCATTCCTCCAAATCACCGGATAATTTCACTAGACGTTGTATCTTTATACATAAACATTCCGACGGATCTGGAAATCAAATGTATTGAAAATAAATGGAATATAATCAAGAGCTTCACACCATTAGACTTAGACACAGGCCTAATAATATTAAAAAATTCAAAAATACCTTAGATTTAAATAATTATCCTGAACATTTTTATGAGCCATTATTAAACAGAGAATTAATAACTATTACAACAAATTAAAATTTAATAGCCAAAGTAATCCATCGAAATATATTTCACTTCCGTACATTCCCGATATAAATGAAACATTACAAAAATGCTTAACAGCATTTAATATAAAAATTGCTGATAAACCAAATAACTTCAAGGAAATAAACTTTTTTCTAGGCTCAAACCAGATAATAAGAACACAATAAACTCAATGTATGAAATAAATTGTTCTGATTGCAATGGTACTTATATTGGTCAAACTAGCCAATATTTACATAAGAGAATTCAACAACACCAGCAATCAGTTCGAAATAACAATGAATGTACTACACTATCAAAACATTCACTTGATGAAAATCACTCATTTAATTTCAACAACGTAGAAATAATAACTACAGAAAAAAATAATAGTAAAATATAATTAAAAGAAATGATAAACATTAAGAAGAATCCTGACTCAGTCAATTTCAGAAATAACATAAACAACTTAAGTTGTATATTTCCGGACTTACTATTATAAACGAATATCTACACCTTACCTAGTTATTAAAAATTAAAAAATTGGTCTCTAATTCTAATTTTATGTGACTTAGGACACTCTGTAAATACATTCTAATCATTTTTAACATAGCTCATTGTTTGTATTATTTGTTTTTATGTACATTAATTGTCTTGTTTTTTAATTCAAGAAATACTACTGTACAGTAGTAGACAAACCTCTACGGAGGCATAATCAAAAAGTTAGTTTTGAAGAAACATCTTTTCACTATATGTATTTTAATAAATGTATTGCGTTTTCAAAATATTTTTAGAAAGGTTTGAAAATGGTTTAAATAAAATAGACAGCAACGTTACCACTATAAGCAAGTGATTTTATTTCTGACTGAAACCCATGAAAATATAAGAAATTGAGAATTTACGGTCATTAGAAATATATATGTTCAATAAAGTTCATCTATAAGACACCCTGAACAATATAAATTTGGTCACTTGTTATACACTCCGCAGTCTGTATCGTGCTGACAAACTGAAATTTCTCCTAAACTGATAAAACTTTCGTACTTCAAGTACCATAGCACCCGTTGTACTATCTCTAGTGAGCTGAAAATCCATAGAGTTTTACTGTGGAATATCCTGAACAATATTCACTCATAAAATTGATGACTTGTTGCACTTAGGAAGCTGTATCGTGCTAACAAGACATGTTACGAAAAGTGGTCGACGACAATGACGACGACGATATACACACAGGATTATTTCCCTAAAAACCGTTTTTTCGGAATTTTATAGCTGGAAACTGCCAACAACTTTTTTGAGGTGAACTAATAATTTTCTCGCATATTAAATAGGTTGGGCGGAAAAGTAAAATATTGAATATTTTCTCAACCAAATTTTCTGAACTTAAATTAAAGGAAAATCGAATTGTTATAATCATTTTGTTGAATTTGATTCTCCGGATATTTGAAATGGATGTATGACGAATACATTTCATAGAAGAATGATAATTTTTCTTGCGTAAAATTAAGTTGTTGTTACCAAAATAAACATTCGATGGTGCATCCCATTTCTCGCACGAAATTTCACACACATCCTCATACCCGTTTTTGGTATAGTCAAAAATGACCAAGTTATCAAATCAAAGTTGTTAATAATTTCAACATATCTTAGGAAAACACACCGACATAACAAAAACATCTGAAATTTCATGTAAATAGCCAACAGACTATATTGAAGAATTGACAATAATTAACGGGAAAGAGGGACATGCACAATACGAAGAATATGCAGTTATATTACCTTGGAACTGATCTGTGATTGTGTGTTGGAAATATGCCAGTGAATGTAGTAACGTAAAGTAGAAACGGTTCTACGAGTGTAGAATTTTGGATTTCACTCGTGTTTTAGACAATACTTTTTCTACTACTATCTAATAGAAAACAAACCCATATTGTATTGCCAACTTCTTAATTTCTGGAGGAGTTGTGGTGAAATCGTTACTGCTGTCAGTATCAAACACTAAAAAGGAATTAACTCATGTTATAACTATTATTTAGATAATATTATACATATTTACTCACTTTTCATGAAGTATTATATATATATATATATATATATATATATATATACAAGGCTATACACTCCTGTTGGAGTTGTAGCCGCTCAGATTGAGCTCTTTTGACCCTGTATCTTGTGGGGGGTCAGCCCACGTTTTTCTTGCTGTTTATCTACAATTTATCAGAGGTTTTTGCAGTTTCGACAATTATTCTCCACTCCTTTCTGTCCTGCATTTGTCTCTCCCCGCCTTGTGCTCCCAAAATTTTTATATATTTCACAACGTGATCTTCCCATCTAATTTTTGGTCTTCCTGGTAATCTTCCCTCATTCGGTCTCCATTCTGTAATTCTCCTCACCTCCTGTCCTTTCTCCATTCTTTTAACAAGTCCGTACCAACGAATCCTTTTTGATTTAATTGTGTTTACTATGTCCTCATTTTCTAATATATTTCTAATTTCATAATTCATAAGTCTTCGGTACTCGTTATACCCTAGTTTGACCGGTCCATGAATATTTCGAATTATTCTTCTTTCATATATCCTTAGTTGCTCTCCGTCCTCATTTGTCAGTCTCATAGTTTCTGCCGCATATGTAACTACCGGTTTTATCGCCGTCCTGTAGACTCTTAATTTTGTTGCTCGGCTTATTCTCTTACTCTGCATGATGCTTTTAAATTTATTATATGCTCTATACCCTGCTTGGATTATTTGCCTTATCTCGATTTTTGTGTCGTTTTTGTTACTAATAATTGTTTCCAGATACTTAAAGGTGTTAACAACTTCAAAAGTGAATCCATTTAACTTTACTGCTTCTGGTTGGTAGACTTCCTTCTTTCTTTTCATTTCCATATATTTTGTTTTCTCCTGATTTATTTTTAATCCTCTTTTTCCCGCTTCCTTCACAATTTTCTCTAATGTTTCTTCAAGGCTCTTTCGGTCTCTCGCTATTATGGTTAAATCATCAGCATATGCCATTATTTGTTTTGATTTATTAATTATGCTTCCATTGATATTACAAGTCTTAATTATGCCATCCACTGCTATGTTAAACAATACCGCTGACAGCCCATCTCCTTGCCCTAATCCAGCATTTATCTCAAATTCCTCTGTTGGACCTTCCCTTGTCATTACTTTTGCCCTAGAATCTTTCATCGTCATTTTCACCAACCTAATGATCTTTTGGGGGTACATTTAGTTGTTCCATATCTTGTATGATTGTCCTCCGTTTCAAGCTGTCGGAAGCTTGCTTGAGGTCAATAAATAGCATTTGGACTCCAACATTGTGTTCATAACATTTTTCAATTACTTGATTTATAGTATGTATGGCATCTACTGTTGATTTTCCTTTCCGAAAACTTTTTTGATACTCCCTTATATTTGATTCCATTACCTTTTTTAGCCTTTCATTTATTATCGTTGTTAGTATTCTATACACGGTATTGAGTAAACTAATTCCTCTATAATTGCTACAAATATCACGATTTCCTTTCTTCATTATTGGTATAATCATACCAGTAGACCATTCTTTTGGCATTGTTTCTGATTCCCATATTCTTTCCATGATTTTAAATATTTTATGTCTTAGATAATCTCCTCCATATTTTATCAGCTCATTTATTATTTCGTCTGACCCTACTGCTTTGTTGTGTTTCAATTTATTAATTATGTCGTTGAATTCCTCTTCGGCCGGTTTTTCTTCGTATTCTATCCCTGTATCATTATCAGTCATATCATCTTCTTCATACTCTCCATCTTCTTCCGTTGATAAATTCTTGAAATATTGACTCCACTCTTTCTCCTTGATATTTATTGCAGTTGATTTTCTGCTTTGTCCCTTCATATATTGATATAATTTTACATTATTTTTATTATCATTCTCAAATATATCCATTCTTTCATTTAACCATTTTATTCTTTTTGCTTTTATCAACTTGGCGCTCTCTTTTCTTATTTTTCTGTATTCATCATAAAAATTTTGTTGCTTAGTTCGCAGCAATTTTAGTCTAGCTCCTTTTTTCTCTTTTATCTTTATTTTACATTCTTGATCAAACCATTTATTATTTCTGTCTTGTATCTTTTGTACCAACCACTTCCTCTGCTGCCGTTATTATACTTCTTTTCATTTCCTCCCATTGTTCATCGATATTATCTTGTTCTTTGCTCTTTTGTAGTTGCTTCTTTACTTCTTCCTCATATTCATTTTCACTTCTTTTCAATTTCTGCACGTTCCATTTTGACAATTACTAATTGATGATCAGTATCAACACGTGTTCCTCTGTATGATCTTACATCCTGTATCATCTTTGATCTTCTTTTTGCTATTAGAACATGATCTATCTGGTTCCCCGTAGTAGTCCCAGTTATAATCCATGTAATTTTATGTTCTTTCTTATGCTTGAAACTAGTGCTGCTAATATACATGTGAGCTCCTCAGCTAAATTGCATAGTCGCCGTCCATTATAGTTAGATGTTTCATGTATAGTGTACTTCCCTGCAACATTATTTAGGTAGTCTTCTTTTCCTATTTTCGCATTCATATCTCCAATAATTATTAAAGTATCATGTTTTGCGGTTTTCTCACATACATTCACCAATTTCTCGTACAATTCATCTTTGTCTTCATCTTTTGCTTCTTCCGTCGGTGCGTAACTATTAATTATTGCAATATTTGCCATGTGGTTTTTTAATCTTAATTTTGATATGCTACTGCTTATAACTGTGTAATCTAGTATATTATTTCTTATTATATTGCTTATCATAAATCCTGTGCCGTTCTTTTCTCGACTGTCTTCCCCTCCATAAAACAATATATATTCTCCTTTGTTTATTTGTCCTTCACCTTTCCAGCGTATCTCTTGAAGTGCCAATATCTCTATTTTATATTCCAACATCTCTTTTGCAATTTCCTCCACTTTCCCATTGTCAGCATTGTCCTGATAGTCCATGTTACCACTCTCACTAAACTCTTGCGTTTACTTCTCTTATTTTTACCCTTACTCATTATCCATTTCATTGCATTGTCTTCAATTGTATATATCGTATTTTCTTTAGCTACTAGTTTTTTGACTTGTTCTCTTTGTTGCCTCCTCCATGTTCCGACGAACGATCGGTAGCTGTACGTTTCTTATCATCATTTTCTTTTGGCTTTTCATCCCAAAATGCATCTGCTCCATAAGCTCTGTTGTTTATAATTAATTTATTAAACTTAAGTACTGCGTTGTGTCCTTGTTCTCTGGCTATTTTTACCCCAGGCAGTGAAAGTTTTCTTTCTCTTTGGACTTTTTTCGAGTAGTCGTCATTAATCCAGTTATTGGTACCTTTTAGCTTTTTACCTTGTTTCATAATTTCTAATTTTTTACTCCAATTTCTGATTTTAACTATAATTGGCTACTTTTGTTTCTTCCAAAAGTTCCGATCCTGCCGAATTCTATCAGATCTTTTTCTGGGTCTACTTCTACCTCTATTTTTCTCATTATTTTTTGGACTGTTCCCTTTTTTTTTTGTTGGCTCTCATTTCCCTTATCTTCAATTCCTTGAATTACTATGTTATTACGCCTTATTTCCCTTTCTACGTAGTCTAATCTTTCTTCTTGCTCGGCGATTATTCCTTTCAGCTTATGATTTTCCTATTTTAATTCCATTATAATACATGCATTTCTGTCTATTTTTTCTTCCATATTCCTAAGACTATCTTTTATCTGCGAGAACATTCCTTCAATTCCTTCCATATCGTATTTATCAATGTTCCGTTCTTAACGCACCTTAACGAGTTCCGCGTCCCGTCAAGTTTCGTCAGTCACCTACTCAGTTCAGCTTCCAACACCCACCCGGGCTGGCTGAACTCGTCTCGCTACGTTATAATAAATTAGTTTCCTTTTTGAAGTCAGTCCGGGACTGTATTTTTAAACAAGTACTCGTATTTTGGTAAACGAACTTCGCTTATCGCTTTTGTTTTTTGCTGGTAATTAACACAATTTAGATTTCGAATTTAACAATGTTGGATTGTTTTATGACAGATTTTCCTATTGTCTCAATATTTGGAGAATACTCACCAATTATATGTGATAGTTTACACTTACACAAAATATTTTTATACTTTTTGTGAATTACAGTTTTTAATTTTAATCACAATTTGATATTATCGCTCCCTCTAGTTAACTGTATTCTTTCCACATTAGATGCAGGACCGAACTCCCCGTCATGAAGTATTAAAAAATTTTAATTCAAAAAAATAGATAATTAAACATTTTTGACCATCGACATTTTTGGCAGTTGACAATTGTTATTCTTTTTCATTGAAACTGCCACAAAATACACTTACACTACACTTCTGGCTCTAACAATTAATAGGTGGACAGAACAAGTGACTAGCCTAGTTTTGTGCAGTTCTCGAAATATTACAAATTTAGTTAGTTTAAACCTTTTTTAATTAGTTTTGATCAGTGAGAAGTACTTTCAGAAACTGTAAGTTCACTTTACTTATATTGTTTTTCAAATTATCTAAACTTAGTGAATTCTTCATCATAAACACGGTCAATTCAAGTAATACATCACCTATAGAAAGCAACAAACTAGTTTCGCTTGCTACTATTTACTAATAGCGGCCAAGGACCTCTTCCAAATTCCGGCCAAATAAAATCAAATTTTAATGATGTCTTCTATCAATGATTCACACTAAAATACTCCTACAACAGTTATCAAAAGTTATTCATCAGCAGTCAACCAAACTGTTTTTCCAAGCAAGCAGCAAGCAATCGTTTTCTGCACTATCAACAATGCCAAATTACAGGATTACCTTATCCCGTTAGGATCAATCATTCAATAAAAAAATATTTTTTTCCATCAAGGCTTTTGAACAATCGTGTTTGTATGTACTAAGCGAACAAATCGGTAGTTTATAACTTGAATAGATGAGGCTTTCACTTGATGAAGATCCATACTGAACGATGAAATAAAACAATATATTTTGTTCAAATTTTCATATATTTGAACTAATGTTCAATTTAAACTTGTTGACGCGTTTCACTAACACAGTAGCTTTGTCAAAACGAATGAAGTTAAAATATAAAAATGTCCTAATATATACAGTGCTAAATCTATTTACTAAGGTTAACAATGGTATTAAAAGATATTACCTGGAAATTCATTCACTACAAACATTCCTAAGCTATCTTCTAGGTAAAGAGGTTCAATAAAGGAGACTGATTGATATCTATTTGGTCGTTAAGGAGATTACCTGAATATTTATTTTTGTTAATCTCTAGGGCTTCTAATAAATTTAAACTAAAGGATTTACCGACTACATGGAGAATTTCAAAATTTGGGTCGAAAATATGTTGGTTTTCTAATAAATGATTTGAATAGTTAGAATCTAATTTTTTGTTGTCATAGCTACGTTTGTGTTCCGAAATTCTAGTTTTAAAATTTCTAGAAGTTTTACCGATATAAATTTTATCACAATTGTCATTACCACATTTTAATTTATAAACTCCTGATTTGTTTAATTTTGAAGATTTAGATTTATTATTTTTAATGAATTTGGATAAATTGTGATCAGATTTAAAGGAAATATTCATAACTAAAGTTTCTAGAAATGATTTAATTCTTAAGGATTGTGTTCCACAGTATGTTAAGCTTTTAAATTGTCTATTATTTTTATCTGAAGGGAATACTTGTTCTAAAGTCTGTTTTTTTATCTTTTTATTTATGATATTGTCAATTAAATTTGGATCGTAATTATTATTAACTGCTATTTGTTTTATGATATTTAATTCTTTGGTATAATTATTAATATTTAATGGGACTGTTAAGAGTTTGTGTATCATACTATTGGAAGCTGCTAGTTTATGACTGAATGGGTGGACCCAACTATTATGAATTGTAATATCTGTATGTGATGGTTTATGAAATATAGAAAAATCATGCTTATTATTTATATTTGAAATTGTAAGGTCTAGAAAGTTTATAGACTTATTTTGTTCAAGTTCTACGGTAAATTTGATATTATTGTGAATCGAGTTTATGTAAGTAATGAAGCTCTCTAATTGTCTATTTGTACCGATGAAGCTAGCTAAAATATCGTCCACATATCGGTGACAGTACCTAAATTTTTTACTAAGGGGGTGTTCATGAATTATTTTTTCAATATTATCCATGAATATTTCTGCTAGTAGGGGGCTGAGAGGGTTGCCCATAATCAAACCATCTTAACTGCTATAAACCTCTCCATTGAAATGAAAATAATTTTGATTAAAACACACTTTTAATAAAGTAATGATATCAGAGTGAATTATAGGATTGATGATAAAATTGTTGGTTTTTAATGAATAATCTTCTTTAGGTAATGCTATTTATTACCTAAAGAAGATTATTTATTAAAAACCAACAATTTTATTCAGGCAAGCAAAAACCTATGGAAAATACCCCCACACCCGATAGCGATAATAACATAACGCCAAAAAAATTATTCCCTAAACCAAAACCAACTCTACAAAAGAATAAATTGAGCAAGAAACAATCAACCATCTCCTGCAACGAGTACATCGAAAATCATTCGCCACCTTTCATTCTGGACTATGACCAATCAATTATTTCATTAGATAACGTAACCGGCTCACCCCAACCTGTAAATATAGCTCTAGATTTCACAACTGATCTCCTTGTGCTTACTACTATGTTAACCGAAGTATATCCCCACATAAATGACAAGGCAACAAAAACGTGAATCACCAAACTTAAAAAAATATATTTTCTCATCTTGGCCAAGACTTCCTTGACTCTGAATCCGATTCATCCACTAATAATTAATTTGTCGCCCATAACCCTCTTAAATAACTCCAAAATTCAACTCCATTCTTCAATGGAACATAGATGGTTTTTACCATCGACTTAGTATGCTACAAGTTATTATTAAAGGATACTCTCCGGACATTATATGCCTTCAAGAATCCAATCTCAAACCAGATAGCAGCTATTTAAACAGTCAATTTCAATTTTTCTCCAAAACTCGTAACAACACCAAACGTGCCAGCGGAGGAGTGGTAAATTCAATAAATAAATCTTTTCAAGCAGATTACTTCCATGTAAACTCAGATATCGAAACTCTTGTCGTAAAACGTAAAACTCACCAGCCATAAAACCTTTTACAATTGTAATATATATTTTTTTAATAAGTTTTTTAAGTCTTTGTATTCTATTGTGGAATCGGGAGCCATATATATATGTATATATATATATATATATATATATATATATATATATATATATATATATTGCTCCCGATTCCACAATAGAATACAAAGACTTAAAAAACTTATTAAATCAGATACCAAGTCCAAGAATTATCATTGGAGATTTTAACGCAAATAACATAAGCTGGGGCAGTAAATCGACAAACCTAAGAGGACACATACTAGAGAAACTCATTGCCCACATTCCACTGAATTTTCTGAACGATGGAAGCCATACTAGGTTCAACATATCTACCGGAGAAAACTCTGCTATCGATTTAAGCCTTTTTGACTCAGCACAATCTGCCAGTCTATCATGGGAGGCTCTCTAGTACTCCTATGAAAGTGATTACTTTTCAATTATTATCGAGAATCGTACCTCTCCAGGAAAATATTGACCAAAATACTCGCCTAAATGGAGAACTTAATCTGCAGATTGGACATCCTTCAGAAATCAGATTGAACTAAATATGGATAGCTGCGATATTACCAACGATATCCAGAAGTTTGTATTGAACTTCAATGAAATCATCTTGGATAGTGCCAACCAGCACATTGGCCAAACAAAAGACATAAAAGGCCATACTCCAGTCCCCTGGTGGAATCAAGAGTGCGAAAAAACTATCAGGGAAGCAAAAGCAGCATTGAACAAGTACAGGAAACACAAAACTCTCCAAAATCGCATAGAGCTAAAGAAATACAAGGCAAAGGCACAACTTGTAATCAAACAATCCAAGAAAAAATCTTGGCAGAAATATGTTTCTGGTCTAAATGCTTCCACTCCAATAAGCAAAGTATAGACCAAAATAAGAAAAATGAATGGACATAGTTCAAAAAGCACTATTCGTAGCGTTAATCACAATGATCACTACTACTCATCCACAATAGATATAGCCAATATTTTGGGACAATCGTATCAAGAAAAATCGTCAACTTGAAATTTCACATGCGACTTTCTCAATTACAAGGCTCAAATCGAACAAACTCCCATCAGCTTTGAATATACACTCGATAACCCTTTCAATCTTCATATCACCATAGAAGAACTTGACGGCTCCTTAGACAAAATGAAAAATTCGAGTCCAGGTCCAGTCATATTTCTCAAATATCTACCACCCTCAGCAAGACGGCATCTACTGAAATTTTTCATAAAGATATGGGAAGACGAAGTATTTTCTTCTTTATGGTCTGAAGCTATTATTCTACCATTTTTGAAATCTAAAAAACCCAAACAAGAAGCCAACTCGTACAGACCAATATCTCTAACTTGCTTAATAGGAAAATTGCTAGAGAAAATTGTCAACCAAAGACGAATGTGGCATCTCGAAACTTCTAACCTCCTAATCAAAGAACAAACTGGATTTAGACGAAATCGCTCAACTCTAGACAATATTGTGGATTTGAAAAGTGAGATCAATGAGGCTTTTGCCACCAAATAGGTATGCGCAGCCATTTCCTTTGATATCTCAAAAGCATTTGATACCGGCTGGATGCCAAACATCCTGATGCAACTACAAAGATGGAATATCACAGGAAATTGCCTAGCTTTTATCAACAACTTTCTTGCCAACAGAACATTCAAAGTTTGGGTTGATGACGAACTATCTGATACTTACCGCCAAGCAAATGGAACCCCACGAGGCTCAGTTATCAGCCCTACTTTATTTTTGATTGCTATTAACAACATTTTTAACAATTTAAAAAAATCACTGGAAGCAAGAGTTTTCGCAGATGACCTAGTGGTTTACACAAAAGGAAAAAACATGAATACAATATCTCTATTTATGCAACAATTCATCACAAATTTGGAACTATGGTCACGTCAATCCAGCTTCAGGTTTTCTGTTACCAAAACAACAGGTGTGGTATTTAGCAGGAAACGTTCATATACTACTCCAAAATTGAAGCTTGATAACCAAAATATTAACTTTAAATCATCAGCAAAATTTCTAGGAATGATCTTTGGCCATAAGCTTACCTGGAAAGATCACATAGAGAAGTTGGTCCAAACACGTATGAAGCGGCTTAATATAATGAGAAGCCTAGGAAATATAAATTGGGGATCAAACCAAGCAACGCTACTGCTTACATACAAAACGCTCATCAGGTCAAAAATGGATTACGGCTCCATAGCTTATGCATCTGCCAGAAAATTTGTACTTCGCAAACTTGATGTTATCCATAATATAGCATTAAGAATAGCTTTAGGCTCGTTTACAACATCCCCTAATACCAGCATCCAAAGTCTTCTTGGTAAACCATCATTAAGCTGCAGACACTCTATATTGAGTTTGAATTACGCGGCTGTCATATCCACTAATGCTGAAGAACCAGTATACAGTAACACATTCAACAACACATATAGGGATCTTTTTGATAAAAAACGGCATCTATCTAAGCCATTTTACGCCAGAGTTAGAGAACTTTTTCAGAAGTTTAATTTAGAGCTCCCAACAATGTTTCCATCCACTGTCGAACATCCAGCTCCGTGGACAATTTCTACCCTTCGCTGCCATACTATTCTGACTGGGCTTGACAGGGATACAAATAGCTGTGAAATCTTCACAGAACTCAACAGGATACTGCATGACTACAATGACTATTTTAGTCTACACGGATGCTTCGAAATCGAAGGCTGGAGTGGGTGCTGCAATAGTGACTACAACTGAATCTTACAGCATAAAATTATCCCCTCACACTAGCATATTTACGGCAGAACTCTATGCTGTCTTTCATGCCCTCAAAGTAATTACCTCCTTTCCAAATGCCAAAACCCTAATTTTAACTGATTCCGTAAGTAGCATTCATTCCTTGAAACATCCTTATCCCAAGCACACAATATTACAATCAATTAAATCACAGCTTCATAATATCCAGAATGACAATAAATCTGTCGATTTCATGTGGATTCCTGCTCACATTGGCATCAGAGGCAACGAAGAAGCGGACCTATGTGGCCGTAACGCAATCGTAAACGTTAATGCCGATCTCATAACAAAGTGCGTGGTGAGTGACTTGAGAACACTTATTCGGGAAAAAGTGCACAACCACTGGCAACAAGACTGGCAGCGATAGCAAGACAAACTTCGCGAATTTACGTCAACAGTGACGCTGTTGAAGCATCCAACCACAACACGCAGAGCACAAGTGATTGTTACTAGACTTAGAATAGGGCATTGCAAATTTACGCATACTTATCTTTTCAATAAAGACAATGCTCCTATATGTGATCTATGTCAAGAACATTTAACAGTCAAACATGTCCTGATTAATTGACACGAACCGGCTAAAATATAGACTACCTACAGATTTAAATATACTCTTAGGTGTGAATTGCCCAGTTGAAAAATTGATGGGATTCTTAAAGGACATTAATTTACTAAACAAAATTTAATGTTGTATATTGTTATACACCGCTAATCACCTTGGGTGGAAGCGGATTAGTGTGAATAAAAAAAAATAATAGGTACTCAATGACCATATTAGTCATTTTACGTTCACTTAAAGGATTTCTTCTGCATTTCGATATTTCTACACTATTTCTACTCTACGTAAAGTAACTATATGATCCGTATTAAACGTAAATGTTTCGGAATACGGTTGACGGTTGGTGTTTGACGTTATGTCACGTTATCCAGTGACAATATAATTAAGTATTATTCAGTAGTTTCGCCAATTTACTGAATACGTTTTTAACATAATGACAAATGAACGATAATGATTGTCATACGTAAGTTTTTGTTGTTTCACGTTGACAATATAGAACGAATAGTCCCCTAAAATTTTCTATACCCGCAGTTATTTCAGAGAAAATGGTTGATGGAATTTCTGTATAATACGTTTTTATGTATCAGTTATATGGAAATTCATATTTCCACATTAAGGAATGCTTTCATCTTTTGCGTTTAATTTCAATTTTGACGTTTTTCTAATGGCCCATTGGGAATTATGAATCTTGGTCGACTTTCTCTTTGATTTCGCGAACCCCTCTCCAGTGTTTCTGACAACCTTAAAGAAAATCATTGTATGGAAATAATCAGATATTATAACAGAAGAAGTTCTAGAAAATACGCATGTAACAAAAACATGTGAAACATCATAAGGGAAACTTAATCTTTATACGGGTACCATAGGCAATATTATATAGGTTTATTCGAAAAATTGGAGATATTTGGTCGCAAAGACAAAGAAGAAATAACAAAATTGGATATGTTCTCGCTAATCAAAGCAATATCCACTGGTTGATCAAACAGCGGCCTTCTAAATGAGGTACAGTTGTATTAATAAAAAATGTATAAGTATTAGTAAAAGACGCCAACGATGTCCTATTTGTTTAAAACCGGCTGGGATTATTGGAGGTTATCAAATGTCATAGGTCATATTAATCTTTTTCAAGTGAAGATTTAAAATAATTTGTCAATGTTTTTTCTTATTTTATATTCAAATAAAAAAACTCTCGCTTTTATCTGAATCGTCAAAGATGGCCTCGTCTAGTGTTCTGTTAATCTACTAATTTCATAAAAATGAATTTAACCTCTATGTAAGTTGGATATTATTATCGGAGTGGTTGCAAAATCATTTAAACTATTGTGAATATATATAATTTACTGAGAAAAGACGAAAAACGAAGATGCTTTGGATATTAAGAATTACATATTACATATAACAAGAAATGTTATATAATAATCTTTACCTTGGACCACCCCTGTAAGTAGTCAAAAACACACAGTCGGCAATCAATGTAAGACGTCTATCAAGCACGGTAAAACAAAACGGACGGCTGTAAAGTAAATCGCACGGCTTCAGTGGCATCCACTTAGCAACTGTCAATAGACGTTGCCATTTTATTAAAAATTTATTAGATATTAGTCGTTGAATTTTATTCTATATCTTATATATTAAAGAGTATCAGCTGTTTGAGAATATTTTGCTCAGTATTTAAAATGGATTGAAACTATGTAGTTAAAAACACATTAGGAAAAACAAAATCATAAGTAAAAATGCATATAAAATCAGAATATATTAAATCATTTGTTTACAATAATTAACAGAGCAACAATAAATATGAAGAAATTACCTCTATAATTGTCTAAAGTTTGAAAATGCTTAACAAGTATAGTGGAGAACATGAAATCTGCCCAATATGGATGTTTAGTTGTCATGAAGAAATCAGCTGTTTCATCTGAAATCAAACGAGTTCTAGTTATTTAATTTGATATAAGTATTAGTTGAAACAGTGATAATATAAATCATTTTCATATTTAGTATAAAGAATTAGAAAAGTTTAAAAGATAAAAATATCAATGACATAAAGATAATTTATGTCACAATGTATATCAAATTCATGGAATCAATGAATAAAAAATGATGATCGATTTAAAGAAATATTTGCTACTAGAGAATTTCAATAGTATAAAAAACAAAAGCAAAACATATTATAAGAGAATCTATGTTCACAAGTATAAGTATTATTTTCAAATAGTCATATATATGTCAAAACAAAACTAGACATTGCCATATCGACATATAACAAGGAATTTCACTATCTGTAAAAGACTTGTTCTATTGAAATTCGTTGAATAGTGAAAGAAAACAGATACTTTTCAAGTGAAATTTACATTTATATATGTTTCCAAAAACTTCATAAAGTGTAGCAATTGTGAATATAGTTCGACAGCTCCAGAAACAATGTGATTGGTGGAAAAATGACAGGACAAATTTTGATCAACTAAAATTAACCAAAACTTTATTGATAATTAGTGAGCTTAGAAACAATATATTCGTTGTTGATAAAAAAATTGACGATCAAATAGAAGCGTTAGTAGTTGGTTTTTAGCGTCGAAATAGCGAGGAGGTGATGAAGAATTTTTCCAGAAATATCAAGTAAATCACAAATTTTCACGATCAAAGCTATAGATTCTTAACAAATATCAAACTTAGAACACTCACATGTATTTGTATCCAGTTTTCCCGTGAGAATATCCAAATTTCTCAACAAATTACGCAGCTAGAACTTCGGAAGGCGTAGTCCTGTTCCCAGACGGGATAGATCCAGAATCCAGGCATCAGGTCAGTGCTTCTTTAAATATTATTGGCCAATAATAAGAATAATAACTCTTGAGTATAAATTCAGTGACTATTTACATGTATATATAAGAATTGTTGCGTCTATATGATCGATCTATAAAAAAAGGAAAAGGACTTTATGTAGTTTATTCACTAGACAAAATCTGAATATTATTTAAAAAGGTCTATTCTGTGATAAAATAATGCTTGTACTTACGTATTTTCAAATCATATAAGAAAAATGCATCTTAATCCATTCATATAATATTTCCATTTGTATATATAATTTTAAACCTATTTCTTCCGAACAATCTATTTAGTGTATGTATATAAATTCCAACGTAAACTCTTTTATGCGAATCCATCAACATTGTTATAACGACAACGATGCTATGAATTTAATATTCACGCAGATGCAGAGCGTCGATAAGAAACGTTCGTTTCAGTTCGATTTTAGTTGGGCATGCGCATAAGATGGTGTGTATCATTTCCATTCCATAGGCGTAACTATATTTATAAATATTCAAATAAAAATTTCCCTTTATTTTAAATGAGCAAAGTATATCCAAACAACGCCTGAACTCAAAGAGTAGAAAAAGTCTTATGCTCCCGAACAATATCATATAATAAATAATAATATATCATATAATAATAAATAACTGAGCTAGCCACACAACAAATTAATAAAATAAAAATAAAATTATCTCATATCTAATTAAATTAAAATAAATAAAACACATAGAATATTTATAATATATATATATATATATATATATATATATATATATATATATATATATATATATATATACATATATATATAAATATAAAAAGATTGGAAGTCTTTGCTGACCAGTTAGGAAAAATTGGCAAAAATATTGGGGTAGCAGCAAATAAAAGTGCACTCTTTATAATATTTCCAAGTTTTCGGAAACGTTTATTTCCATCATCAGGAAGCACTACAAAAAATCACAAAAACGTTACAACAACTAAATGCGACCAACACCACAATCCGCCAAGCCAAAACAACCCCGACCAATCGCAAAATCTCTCTCTCTCACAAAAAGCAGCGAAGTAGTCAAGCATGTTTTAACCCAACAAAAAGCACTGATGGCGACAAAAACATGAACTGTCAGAAAAGGTCAAACTGCGACCAAAATTTTACCCGACTATAATACTGAAATAATTATATTTAATAACAAAGCTAATACATTACATTGAAATTTTTTTTTGTAGTCAAAAAGTTTTGAAGAATATTATCAATTATGTAAAAACAACTAGCTATTCAAGCACCACAAACTCTCATCTCTCACATAAGAGAGTGTATGATGCAGGAATCAACCAGCTTAAAAAATATATTCTATTTAAAATATGTAAATTCAAAAATGAAATAATTCTATCATATACATATTTTAAATAGAATATATTTTTTGTAGTGCTCCCTGATGATGGAAATAAACGTTTCCGAAAGCTTGGAAATATTATAAAGAGTGTACTTTTATTTGCTGCTACCCCAATATTTTTGCCAATTTTATATATATATATATATATATATATATATATATATATATATATATATATATATATATATATTATAATACTTAATATTATTTATGTTATAAAAATGTTATAATTAATAGGATATTTGAATAGCCCACTACATTGGGACGAAATTATTGTTATGAATTTTATGTATGTATAGAGTATGAGATTCTATCTGTTATCTGGGTTCTTACGGTTGTGAATAAATTCAGTTGATAAATAAATAAAGAAACATTTTACTTGTAAAAATATTTTAATTTTATTTATAAAAATTTTATGCGACGCCCATGTATGGGTTAAATGAAATTATTGATTTTATTCTTATGTGTGGCGTTCTGTGCGCATGCTCAAGAACATGAGGTAATGATGCGCTAGAGTAAACATTTGATAGACGCATCGGGTCTATTCAGTTTTACAGCGAGCTTCTATGCTGTGTCATAGAACATGTTTCAAGTTATATACAAGTTAAAAGAATTTATGCTGGGAGATTTATACATACAGAAATACAAATAATATGGTACAAGAAATAGTTATGAAATTTATATACATAGAGTTTAAATGTTACATAAAAGAGTTGGATGTATCTTTCTTAAGTTTCTTATTTGAGAAATGCGTAAGTATTAAATTTTATTTCTTTAGATTGGCCATTTATCATTTAGAATTATTTAATAATATAGCTATATTGAGTCTCTAATTTTAATTCTTTTTCAGATCGATCAATATTTCAAAGTTTATTTCACTCATGAGATTTTAAAGAAAACATTTGATTGGCGTTATTGAGTTTTTTTATAACTCTTGTTGTACAACAATACACTGACCTTGTGTTCAGGAACCAGGATCTGCTTCTCGGGACTCTGGGAAGCAGCTTCCGAAGTTTACAGTTGAATAAATATGTGAAAATATGATTTTCACTCTGGAAAATCAGCTACAATCATTGGGTAAGTACATGTGCATGTTTTATCAATAGTTTGCTATGTTTTTATCCTCATTTTGAGGATAATTTCTTGAAATTTCTGGAGCACTTCAAAACCCAACCTTCTAGAAACGAAGCCGTGCCACCGACCCTTTTTCTTCAACTTTTTTCAACAATCAACAATCAGTCTTTTGTTTCATTCAGCTCACTATATTCAAAAATGTTTGTTACACTTGTTGTTGTTTGAAAGTTCCTTCTGTCATGTCACATAAACCAATCACCGTTTTCTTTTTTTTTAACGCACTCAAATTATGATTTCACTTTACATTCTAATATCTTTACCTACATACAAAAAATTAGTCTCACTAAAAATTGTTTATTCAATATTGAAGTTCATCTTGTTATTATGGGACGAATAGTTTTTCTTAGGCGATATTCAATAGTCTTTAATATCAATGTTTAGTTCAATTTTCTTATTATAATTAGCAATTGTGTTAAGCCATCAACATAAATTCTTTTAAAACATTTATTAATATTCCTTAATCTAATTATTTATGTTCATTATATTCGATTAAACACATTATTTAATTTCTATTCATTTCATCTTTGAAATTACTCTACTTTCAACGTTTGTCGCTGATACATATTGACATCTATATTTTGTCGCTAGCGTATGCTGCTAAGCGTATTGGTATTACAGCGGTAAATATTCTAACCCATATGTTTCTAGTAAAAATGCGTTATAATATTGGACAAAATCCTTTTTATTTCGAATATTTATTAATTCATGTTTCTTTTCTGGATTATATGTTCATCGTTTTTTTTGACATGAGGTATTTAATACGATGGACGATAGTTACTCTATGGCTTTGGATATATGATCAAGGTAATGTTTCTTTTGTCAATTCTATGTGAGTCTTCACAAATTATTAATTATATACATAAGTTGTATTACTTTTTTAGTTAATATGAGCAATTTTATTGTCTCGTATTTATGATTCTAATAAAATAAAGTCTAATGTTTTAATTTCTAATCAGTTTCCAACTAATCTGTTTTACACCAGTGTTTCTATCTTTATTTATACGTTATAACATTCCCTGAATTTTTATAAAATCATTCTAATTATTGTTTACAATGATCTAGAATGTTTTATTATAAAATTCATTCAATAGTACTTAACTCCTTCTTATTTTGTAATAATCTATTATCATTTAATCTACTTCATTATATTCTATCTTTGTGAAAATCAGTCATTAATTTGTTATTATACCCAATTAATCTATTTCTAATTCTTTACCTATCTTACACCTCATTCCTACAAGTAATTAATTCCCTGTTTCCACTTAAAAATATTTCATTCTAATTATAACTAATTCTTTGCAGATTAAACTTATTGAATTTCATTAAATTCAGGATGGAATCGATACAATTGGTCCACATTGAAAATTCCTCTAACATTGCCAGTTACAGGATGTACGAGTTTGTAACTATTTATGCCGTTAGATGTTACTACTTTATATGGACCTTCGTAAGGTAATTGTAATTTTGCACAAATATTACGCTTATGATTAGGAATTCTAAGTGCTTTAATTATTACTAATTCTCCTTCCTTAAAAGTAGTTCTCTTCTTAATTCTCTTGCTTCGTTTTCTTATGTATTTTTCAGCATTCTTGGAAATTCTTTCCCTCGTTTCCTTGATTATCTGTTCATATTTCTCTACATTTTCTGATATCCATGGTCTTTCAGGTACTATGTTTTTCATAATTAATATGAGTTATCTTCCAGTTACTTCGTGTGGTTGTACCAAACTTCCGGCAAATCTATTTTGTGAAGCATCTGTTGTTAATATGAATGTCTTCGTGTAATCTGGATGATATAATTTCACGTTCTCTGTGAACTCCTCCTTAATTTTATTGAAAGCCACTTCTCTCTCATGAGTCCATTTCCATCTCACATTTTTCCTTAGCAGTTCTATAAGTTAAATCTGGCACTAATCTCTTGAAGTAGTGTAATACACCAAGGAAGCCTCGTAGCGTTTTAAGATTAGTAGGTCTTTTATATTCTTTTATAATTTTTATCCTATCTGGATCCATGCTTACTCCATCTTTGTCAATTTTATATCCAAGATATACTACTTCTTCCTTGTAGAATTGGCATTTTTTTATGTTCAATTTCAAACCGGCTTCATCCAAAGCTTTTAAAATTATCTCTATGTGCTTGATATGCTCCTCCTCTTCTTCGGAATATATTAAGATATCGTCTATATAGTGTAGTGTGAATTTTTCATACTGATTTAAAATTTTATGAAGAGCTTTCAGTAGAGCTGACGTAGCCGATTGTGTTCCAAACGGTACTACTTTAAATCTATATACTACTCCATCTACCATGAAACCTGTATAATATCTGCTATTCTCATCCAGTGGTATCAACCAAAAACTGTGTTTCAGGTCCAGTTTTGTAAAAATTTTAGTTTTTGAAATTCGGCCAAGTATCGCTTCAATATTCAATGGTGCCTCAAATTCTGGTATACAATGTTTATTTGAGTTTCTTGCATCTAGACAGATTCTCATGTCTCCATCCTTTTTTTGTACAATAACAATGGGGTTTATATATGAAGTATTGCTATATTCTATAATTTCGTCTTCCATCAGTTTTTTTATCGCATCTTGCATTTTATCCTTATATTTGTATGGAATTGGGTAACTTTTTGCTCTGAACGTTTCCATATCCTTCACCTTCAAACTGTGTATAAAATTTTTAGCAACTCTTGAACTCCATTGAATAAACCTTCATATTTTCTCAACAATTTCCGTACTTCTTCCTTTCTTCCTCTTCCACAATCCAAATGTACTTCATTCCATATCCCATCTTCATAATTATCACATCCCATATTATATTTTAAATAATTATTAATATCATTTTCTTCATATTCTCCATTCCATATTCCATCTTCACAATTATTATATTTCATATTATTTTCAATACAATTATCAATATTCTTTTCATCATCTAAAACTATCTCTTCATCTCTTCTTTCTTCAAATTCATTTTTCTTATCATAACAATCATTATTCATTTCCATTTCTCCTACTTCTAGCCTGCTAACTCTTTTTTCTGCAATCTTCATAATTTTCTTGTTCGTTATTTGTTCTCTGTTTTCATTAAATTTTATTCCAATTCCATTGACGCCTATCGTTCTTGTTTCATAATTGATATCTATCTTATGTTTTAGTAATTCGTCTGAACCCAATAATATATCGTACTCCATACCTTGTATAACCAGTAATTGTACTTCTAAATGAATATTTTGTAATTGTAGTTTTACAATAATAGATTTGTTAACCTCGCTAAACCTTTTTTCATTTAGACCTATTAAATTTACCTTTGGCACTTTCATAATATATTTTTGCAAGTTTAATTTATTTACAATACTTTCTGTGATTAATGATGTTTCTGAACCTGTATCAATTAAAATATTTACATTTAAATGTGACAATTTTCTCGTAATAGATACTAATAAATTGTTTTCTATATTTTCTAGGCAATCTATGTCTTTGAGGAATTCTCTAGGATGGACATAACTATACCGATTGCGTGTTACACCATCCTTCAATGAAAATTCTGATTAGTGGCATTTTGTACACCACCATCAGCAGTCGTTGTTATGGGAGAATGAATATTGTTTGACGACTCATGTAGTTCAACTCGATTGTTTGGAGAGTTTGCCCTGTCCTGACTGCTTGCTCTCCTCTGGAAGTTGACCCGTCTATTTTGGCCGTCATCATTCCTTCGATTTAAATTGCCATCAGAGTTCCTCCTTGTAAAGTAGTTGCTCTGATGATTATTATTGTTTGAATCTCTATTATTGTTATAACCATTGTTATTGTTATTTAAATTATTATTATTATTGTAGTTATTGTATCTTCTATTATTATAATTATTGTTTACATTGTTAAAATTATTTATTTCCCTTCCTTGATTGTTATGATTGTAATTATTTGCTGGATAATTCCTGTATCTTGTAGTATTCATCGTTCTATTATTTATATTACTATTTAAACTTCTATTATTATTGTTATTGTGTTCGTAGTGGGTATTGTTTGAATTATTTCCATTGTTTCCTCTATTAGAATGTTCTATGTTTTGGTTGTAATTTATATTATTTCTATTCTCGTTTTGTTTGTTTCTATTACTAGTTAGGTTTCTTTCTATCCTCATCAGGTAATTGGATAGTTGTTCAAACGTCCTGATGTTTTGTATAGCTATTGTCTCAGCTATCTGTGACTTGAAATGCCTGGATAGGAACATGATTATTTCTTCTTCTTTAATTACAGGTTCTAAGTGTTGCGCTTGAGAATAGAGTAGCAACGAGTAGAGATACATGGTATTCCCTCTATTCTCATCATATCGTCCAAAATATAGTCTCTCTCTAACCTCTCCTTGTGTGATTTCACCCCAATATAATTTGAGAAACGCTGTTTCAAATTCCTTATAGTTGTTGAAGTCTATCTCATTACTTGTGAACCACAACAGAGCTTGTCCAGTAAGGTGTTTTCTCATTATTTCCCTTGTATCTTCGAAATTTCTTATATGTTTTATCGTATTTGTTAATATTCTCAAAAATATTTTTGGATGTATCTTCCTGATGTTACCATCAAATTTGATATTCTCCTCGTTCCCACCTTGATATGCATAAGTAATCATTCCTTGTTCGCCTTTTAGTTGCATTCTAATCTGTTCCAATTCATTCTTCATATCTCTTTTAATGTCATTCTTTGTTTTCACTATGTCCTTTTCGGTTTCTTCTCTTACTTCATGTATTTCTTTTTTTACATCACTTCTGATGGATTCGATATCCCTTCCATGTTTGATAATGCTCCTTTTCACATCTTCTATATCCTTTTTTCCTGATTTTTCTATTATTTCAACGGCTCTGGTAATGTTTACTTCCGTGATCTTCTTCGTTTTTTCTATTAAATTTTGTTCCAAGTTTTCGAATTTTTCTTCTTGGTTCTCTAAACTTTTTTCTATCTTGTCTTGTTTTCTTTTGATCTCCTCTACCTTTTCGTCTTGTTTCCGTAGTTTTAGTTCCAATGAGTTATTCATTCTTTCAATTTTTTGATTTTGTTCGTCCATCTTCTCTTTAATTATTTCTTTCAAATATTCTTTCTGTTCTTCCATCATTTTCTTGTTATTTTCTTGTTGATTTTCTATCTTTTCCATCATTTTCTTGCTGTCTGCTTGTTGTTCTTCTCTTATTATTTTACTATCTTGCTTCTGTTCTTCTCTCATTTTCTTTTGCTCGTCAATTAAAAGTTGTATATATCGTAGTAGTTGATCATCTCTATCACTGCTACTTGTTTCTCTTCCCTGTATATTTCCTTGTTCACGAACTTCTGATCTTTCTCCAACTTCTGTTGTTCTATATTCTGTTATTTGAAAATTTTCTCTTGATTCTGTTGTATTCTCTGTATCTCCAGTTATTTCTGTTTCCTCATTTTTATCTGTTTCTTCTTGATTGAAACAGTATGTTTCTGGATCCTTTCCCTCTTTAATTACAGCCTCCTGTAACCTTCTAACGAGCGCCTGTTTGGTTCCCGTTTTGTCCAATCCTCTGTTTTCCAAAATTTCCTTCAACTCCGTTGTTTTTAATTCTTTTATTGTTTTGTTTGACTCCATTGTTCAGAATTTTTATTTGTAATAGACAAAACAGTACAAAACTCCAAACAAATTTTCCCCGAAATTATTACTGATTTTAAAGTTAAATCGTCACAAAAATTGGTCAAATTTATTTTTATTTTATGAACAATTAATTATTGACTGAATTTATTCAACGCACCTACGTTGGGTCGCCATTTATTTATAATACTTAATATTATTTATGTTATAATAATGATATAATTAATAGGATATTTGAATAGCCCACTACATTGGGACGAAATTATTGTAATGAATTTTATGTATGTATAGAGTATGAGATTATTTCTGTTATCTGGGTTCTTACGGTTGTGAATAAATTCAGTTGATAAATAAATAAAGAAACATTTTACTTGAAAAAAATATTTTAATTTTATTTATAAAAATTTTATGCGACGCCCATGTATGGGTCAAATGAAATTATTGATTTTATTCTTATGTGTGGCGTTCTGTGCGCATGCTCAAGAACATGAGGTAATGATGCGCTAGAGTAAACATTTGATAGACGCATCGGGTCTATTCAGTTTTACAGCGAGCTTCTATGCTGTGTCATAGAACATGTTTCAAATTATATACAAGTTAAAAGAATTTATGCTGGGAGATTTATACATACAGAAATACAAATAATATGGTACAAGAAATAGTTATGAAATTTATATACATAGAGTTTAAATGTTACATAAAAGAGTTGGATGTATCTTTCTTAAGTTTCTTATTTGAGAAATGCGTAAGTTTTAAATTTTATTTCTTTAGATTGGCCATTTGTCATTTAGAATTATTTAATAATATAGCTATATTGAGTCTCTAATTTTAATTCTTTTTCAGATCGATCATTATTTCAAAGTTTATTTTACTCATGAGATTTTAAAGAAAACATTTGATTGACGTTATTGAGTTTTTTTATAACTCTTGTTGTACAACAATACACTGACCTTGTGTTCAGGAACCAGGATCTGCTTCTCGGGACTCTGGAAAGCAGCTTCCGAAGTTTACAGTTGAATAAATATGTGAAAATATGATTTTCACTCTGGAAAATCAGCTACAATCATTGGGTAAGTACATGTGCATGTTTTATCAATAGTTTTCTATGTTTTTATCCTCATTTTGAGGATAATTTCTTGAAATTTCTGGAGCACTTCAAAACCCAACCTTCTAGAAACGAAGCCGAGCCACCGACCCTTTTTCTTCAACTTTTTTCAACAATCAACAATCAGTCTTTTGTTTAATTCAGCTCACTATATTCAAAAATGTTTGTTACACTTGTTGTTGTTTGAAAGTTCCTTCTGTCATGTCACATAAACCAATCACCGTTTTCTTTTTTTTTAACGCACTCAAATTATGATTTCACTTTACATTCTAATATCTTTACCTACATACAAAGAATTAGTCTCACTAAAAATTGTTTATTCAATATTGAAGTTCATCTTGTTATTATGGGACGAATAGTTTTTCTTAGGCGATATACAATAGTCTTTAATATCAATGTTCAGTTCAATTTTCTTATTATAATTAGCAATTGTGTTTAGCCATCAACATAAATTCTTTTAAAACATTTATTAATATTCCTTAATCCAATTATTTATGTTCATTATATTCGATTAAACACATTAATTAATTTCTATTCATTTCATCTATGAAATTACTCTACTTTCAACGTTTGTCGCTGATACATATTGACATCTATATTTTGTCGCTAGCGTATGTCGCTAAGCGTATTGGTATTACAGCGTTAAATATTCTAACCCATATGTTTCTAGTAAAAATGCGTTATAATATTGGACAAAATCCTTTTTATTTCGAATATTTATTAATTCATGTTTCTTTTCTAGATTATATGTTCATCGTTTTTTTTGACATGAGGTATTTAATACGATGGACGATATTTACTCTATGGCTTTGGATATATGATCAAGGTAATGTTTCTTTTGTCAATTCTATGTGAGTCTTCTCAAATTATTAATTATATACATAAGTTGTATTACTTTTTTAGTTAATATGAGCAATTTTAATGTCTCGTATTTATGATTCTAATAAAATATAGTCTAATGTTTTAATTTCTAATCAGTTTCCAACTAATCTGTTTTACACCAGTGTTTCTATCTTTATTTATACGTTATAATATATATCAATATATAGGGTAACTTTTATATATATATATATATATATATATATATATATATTATAATTGTGTAATTTTACTATGGGAATATTTATTCTTTAGATGATTTATCTCTATTGTATTGTATATTTTACCTTTTTTTTTTACTTTACCTTCGGCTAGCTCCTGATGATAATCTGTGAAATTCAATTTTATTTATAATTTATATGATAGTCGGCAGCATGAAACTCCTCCCTTTGAGTTCTGGACGCATATGTATAACTTTGATACACATTTAAATAATGAATTCTGAAAATTTTCTAGTATGCTTTATTCCTGAATAAAATATGTACCTTTGTTTTTATTGACTCCAAATATTATTATATAATGAATGAATAAAGCACCATTTTCTAAATGTATTATAAGTATTAAATAGATTGATAAAAAAATACCCACACTTTAACGAAGTGATTTAATAAATTGTTGAGATTATATTCAAATTCTTATTACATAAATATTCTTTACACCGCTCCTGCATCCTTGACTGAACATGCGCACTGAATGCTTAAAATGACTGCGTCGGCGCATTTGAGAAACAAATCCTCGTTTATCGTTTCACAACGACACAAAACGTATGGTTCACAGTCGATGTTGTTTGGATGAATGTTTTTATAAATATAACGTTCTTAAATTTACTGCAATCATTGATATATTATAGAAAATTATACTATACAGTTACACACATATATCAAAATGCGAGTGAAGTGAATGATGAATAGTTAAGCATGCATTAAAAGAAATAGAAGTGAAATGTAAACAATGATGATGTGAAATAAAAAATTTTAACAAGTAAGTACAAATTATAACTATTATTAAAGATGCATGATAATCAAAATTACATGGATATCCATGGATATGAAATGATATTCATCATTTTATATTGTTTTTGGCCTTTTTTTCAGAAATTTTAATGTAAACGTTCAAATAATATTTTTTTTATTGTTCACCATTCCTTTCTCTTTTGGAATTCCAAATTAAAAAAACTTAATAACCACCGACCTTATTTCCAATACTCGGCACTGTGGAACTGCTGCTAAACGTCTCTTTTTCTTGGGAATTTCTTATTAAAGAAATACTCTTTCTGCACACTGCACTTTATTACACAGTTGAAATAAAATTGATATTATGATTTTATAATGGTTTTTAACTTAAATTATATACTTTTACATAGTTTTGTGAAAATAGGATCGCTACATAGATGCTAACCATTCTTCTACCAACGCCCGATTCTCAATTCTTTTTTAAATCAACAAACTTTTTCACATATCAAAAACAAAGCCTCCTTATATTGTTTTTTTATTCGATAATTGTCAATTTGAGTGTTTTCTATGAAAATACAGAATTCTTTAATTATAATTGTCCTGGAGGATAATACCACTTATATAAATGGGTTTATAATGTCTTAGGGAATATATAAAATGTCCTTTACATGTATTACAATCCCAAAATTTGTTGTATTTCCCTTTTTATGGTGTATTTATTTACAATTAAATATATAATTTCTACAACCTAAAAAAATTATTTATATATATGGAACTGTTTAGTTTCCAATTTATGAATTTTTACTAATTTTATTTTAAATAAAATCTTATTTATTTCCAAATTTGCCTTTTATGTTTTATATTCAATTCCAAATCAATGATTTTAGGTTGGCAAAAAAATCACTAGATTTTATTACTTCCTGTTCATTAAATTTTATTTACTTAACAGATTTTCTTGACATATAACATGGATCTGTTCCGTATGTCATCTTTCATAGAGTTTTTTTGTTTTATAAATTCTTTTTCAAATTGTAAACTTTTACTACCATCGTCTGTGAATATCGCTAATCAATTACTAATTCTTGTTATTTTAGATTTCAAACAAAACAACATTCTACTTCATCCAGATATTGACATGGCAGTGTTCAGATGATTTTGAAAATCATTGACATTGACTTGACCTTAGGATTTAATTGTGAAGGTAAAATTTTTATACTTAATTATAATGTTATCATTAACATTTTACTTCTTATCCTTTAAGCCTTTCTTTATAATTGGTTTTCTCAATATTTGATAGTACATTTGCTTACTTCATTCATTCGTTTATGTTAAATTTAGTTTTCAACTAGGTAGTGTCTAATGGTACACCCTACGTATTAATAAAAAATCTTTTTAATATTCAATCTCATACGTGAATTATTTATAAATATATTAGAGGACTGGTTCAATATATATATATATATATATATATATATATATATATATATATATATATATGTATATATATATATATATATATATATATATAAATGGTAGATGACCATTATTAGATATAAGATTGCATTTAATACTAAATCGTATTTGGAATTATACAATAATTGGTTCCGTTTCATTCAATCCGCATCTTTTAGCTCTGTGAATATATCATATTAGTGGACAATAGTATATTATACACCAATCGACTGAAGTGACCCATTTGATCCCGCGAGTGGTGTTCGATGATAGTAATATATTTACCGAAACGTCGACCTTAAAGCTGTGTCGGAACCTTCTATTTACAATCTATATCCTATCCAAAAAAATCGTTCTAATTTAGTCAGTGGAGAAAGTGTAATTTTAAAAGTTTCAGTAGATTAAATATTACGTCAATTTCATGAACTACATAAATTGTATGGACTTATATAAAATCCGAGACATCCTACAAAAAATCAGCTCTCCACTAATCAGCCAGTATGGTTAATATTAATTTCGGATTTTGTAACTTATACACCTAGTATATCGATAGTTTTAATAAATATGTCGATGTTGACCATATAGATAAAATAACTACAATTGAAAAAGTTAAATTTCTTGTTTAACCCTTTAGTGCCCGGATATTGAAACAACTTGAAATTCGCGTTCTTTTAGAATTCACGTTTAATGATGACTTGAAAGAGCTGACTGAATTTTCTCAGAATTTTATTTTCAATTTTGAAGAAAATATAAAAAATGGACTCCTACGTACCGTCAGGATTATTGCCGATAATATGCAGTGCGAGATAAATAACAACTCAAATATATAGTTTTGTAATTGCTTATTGAACATTTTCAACAATATTAATACTGAAAATGTATTTATGAAACACTGGGCGAATAAATGACACCTCTAATATCTAATCTATTTCGTGATATTCCAGGAAGCAATTCTTATTGTGATTGCAACACAAAAATATACCACATGTTGAACATTTGCATTGGGGTCGTGATTGTATTGCACGCGAACTGCACATTTCAAATTTTCCCCTGTTATTTTCAAAAACAACCCAATGGGCTCCACGATTTCCAAGCCTAACGTCATCAGGTACACTGTAATTATACTGGCGTCTTTTTACAATGGGTCCAGCTTTCTTCCTGCTGACTTTGTTACAGTTCATATTGCCATGAAACAAACAAATTGACCTCCTGAATTCGATTGTAGAAATTTTTTCGAATTGCATGTTATATATTATATAAGCATCTACGAATGCAATGTCTAGAAATCCCCCCACCACTTGCGTGACCTGGGAAGTACACCGTACATACTTCGTAACTGATCCGCTCGATCGACTCCGCCCATATGTTTGTTGTAGTCAGAGACTTCGGATGGGTATTTCTCGTCCATGCGTGTTCCATCCTTCTGAGTTCGTTTCACGTGTACTGCTTCGGTACCATGGAAGTTGGATGCAAAATGCACTATCTTATTGTCGTTCCATTTGAATGCCCTGATTTTTGTATTCGAGACACGAAAATCATGGTCGCCTCTTTTCATTTATTCATCGTCTCTCATTGGGGGCGCTCCCAGCCTTTTACTTCTTATCGTTCCACACGCCAAAGTTTTCTTCAAATATAAGGTTTCTAATAGACTGATAGATATAAAATAATTATATGCATATATAATCTTCCATTTGTTCCACTCTGGTTTAGTTAGCGAAAGAACAACCCTCTCTCCAAGGCCGAACTCTTTGAATTCTTGCTTTAGATCTTCATTTTTTCCTTGATACACATCGAAAGTTGCAACATAGGCATTTTGATCGGCAAGACACCCTGTTTATGGGTTTCATTGGATTATACTGTTTGAGTGTTTTTCTGCCTATGAAAAGTCTCATACTTTCATCTACACTCACCCGTCCTGTTGTTTTATAGCTGTCTTAGAATCACATATTCAGTGTATCTGATAATGGTCGAATCTTGTGAATTTTGTCTTTAATATTCTTTGGCATTAGGTTATTATCGTTACAATGAAGAAATTTCAGAATTGTCTCGAAGCGATTCCTCGTCATGCATTTGGCGACAATAGGAAGGCCCAAGTCTTCACTACCATTCCAATACTGCTTCCAAGTAGGTAATCGATGATTAGCCATCAACAAATTGATGCCTATGAAAGCAAGAAGTTCTTCTTTTAGTGTATGATTCCGTTGCGTCGCATATAGGTTGTTCTGAAATACAATGTCGTCAACGGATTCCCCCAGCAAACGCAGATAAACATTAGCAAATTTACAATCAATAAACTCTCTCTCAACAGGACCTTCCGGGAAATTGAATTCAGGCATTAGTTCTTCGGCAGCCGCCTTCTTTTATTTTCTGTTGGTCGTTGTTGCTTGTCTTTCGAATTTTCCATATTCATCGTCTACTTCTATTTCTTCTGAATTATTCTTTGGACGTAGTATTTTTCGTTTTTTTTTTCCTGTAGACATCTTTTTTTCACTATTGATGCGTTCGGTAACTGCTCATGACTTACAGATTCATCAACTTGAGGAGACGGCTGATGATGAGAAACATGAAAACATGATGGTTGAGGATCTTTAATAGCATTATCAAATGAACAACCAGTTCCTGCTGTTATATGAATGGTATCTGCAAAATAATTATCCAAATCGGGATTCACATCCTCAGAGTCACTTTCATCTTCATCAGTCAACAAATTATTATCAAGGGGCAAATCTTCAGTTAGGATTTGATCTGCAATGTCCTCTAACTCCTTTGCAGATAGTGGTTTTGTATGCAATGTTACCTACCAATTTCCTCTTTAAAAAAAATTAACAGTTGGTGAGGTTCTTCGGTTGTCCCAGGTCTTCAACCTTTACGGCCTTCGGCTTCGCTCGAATGGAGACGGTCGTGGACCTAGTCAAATATTCCTGGGAATCCACAATATTATAAAGATGTACAAAAGAAAAAGGGCACCAGCTAGATTTCCATTCTATGCCAGGCCTATAAGTACGCACAATCTCTAATCTAGCAAAAGAAAGATAAAATAAAAGGATTAACCTCGAAATTGCACTTGTTTATTACCCCTGGTACGAAATTTGGACTACAATATCATGAGCCATTGAAATACCAATCATAAACAATAGTAAATTTCATAACCATATATCAATTTCTACAGGCAAGTTTAAAAAATAATATTTGACAGGTTGTAATCAAATTTACCTAGGTATTATTATTACAGGTTCTCACTTCTTAAGAATAGTCACATGAGTAAGTGAAATCCATTTAAACCCAATCTTAGTTAGTCATAAAAACAATAATGAATCTTTAGGTAAGAAATTACTAAGAAATTACGTAAACACTTCGAAGACTGTTGAACTGCGCAGTCGGGGCGTTGATACCAAGGCGAGCGACGCGGGAGAGAAATCTGTCAACTTCAGATAGATGAGAAAAAAAATAACGTTAAGAGGTAATTTCTGCACCCTCACAGATAAAATATTGTAGGCAGTTAAACATATTATATGTGCAAGTAAAAAAATATATACAACCTAATTACTAACGATTAAATCTAACTTATCTTAGTACTGTACCTCCAAATTGGCAGTTTAAACACATTGGAAAGCCCAAAGTCTAAGAATGAGTTTGAATGGTTATAGCTACCATACATTGAACAAATATTCCATCGGAGGACAATCCATCCCCAAACGAATATAGCTTCCCCAAGGGAAAATGCAGCTACCACAAAATAAGCCTTGAAATAATACAAAAAAAATCAATTACCATGTGAAAATTTTTAATAAGCTCTTTAAAAAAGTTTCATTACATTTTTAAAAAAATACTGTTGTACCTACTTGTGTACATACCTTCCAACTGAAGGGTCTTCACTAAAAACAACCGGCCTAAATGACCAGCAAACGTCCCATATATACAGTATGGTCCTATCTTCAATACGGCTCCATATAATAAGAAAAGTCCAAGCAAATTCACTATATGCATCCTCAATCTCGTATCTTCGAGCAGGAAAATAAAGTTTAATCCCCAATTTACTAGGTGTCCTTGTTTAAAAGTACAAAATTCCAAAAATACCTCAAACTCCATAAAATGCCAGTACACAAGGAAGAATGTGAGCAGGAAATCTAATCCCCTAAACGGGATGTTCGATGAACACACAGATTCTCCTGGATCACCCAATTTTACCAATAAAAATTCAAAAACCACGTTGCGAAGTTTCACTTACTTTTTTTCAAAAAAAACGCCAGAACAAGACCTAGGTCAAAAATCAGGTCTGCCATACATCTGTTACTAGTACCAATTCTATGGTACGTACCAATTCTATGGTACGCCACAATCGAGTAAATAATAATCTGTAGTCAAGTCCGGTAAATAAGTCTCAGTCAAGTTGACAAAGATAATTCTTTTAGTCCCCAAAAGTCTATAATCTACCCTCAATCCCACACAACATAACGAAATAGGCAACCGGTAACGAAAATACACACTATCACCGCACTCGAATACACACTATCATCGCACTCGAATACAACAACCAAACGCGTCTTTGCAAATCAGTCGCTCCATAGCCTACGAACGTTAAACAGAAAAGAAGAAGCATAACCTCGATTGTCAAACTTAGAAGCAAACAAAACTTATTTATTATAAACCACTTTGAATTCACCAAAGCCCTTTGAAAAGTATAGGGAAATCTATCAAACTAAGGGCAATTAATTTTATGTATTCAGTAGCACATAAGCGAGACGTAACGTATTTATTCAGTTTAAAATACGAATGACCTGATTCTCAAAATAAATTGCAGTGAATTTACATGTAAGTACTCAATAAATCATCATAAACTTATTGTGAAATTTGGATCGTTACAGCAACCATCGAATTTTATTGTCTTCCATAATTCCTGACGGTACTTCTCAGTTCTACGAGAAAATGAGAATTATCTAGTATGAAAAATTATTGAATATACATTATCATAGTATAAACGTATCTAGTATGGATGCCAGCACCTCTGTATACCAAAGAACTACAGTACAACTGAATAAAACAATTAGAATAACGAAAATGAAAAGACGAACCGAAATCGCTACCGTCTACTTGCGACGTCAACATACAACTGGCGATAAAATATTTACAGAGGGCGTGGTAAATGTTATTTCTATTCCTATTGGTTCATAAGATGGTACTCCAATGTACGGTCAGGCCGCAGAGCCTCTGATTGATACGAATGCAGTCTTACGACGTGTAAAAATTGGTTGTACTCAGAAGTACCGTTGGGCACTAAAGGGTTAATTACCAATTCGTAAAATGCGGACCATTGGAATATTAGTCATAACGGTTATTTCTATTGACTTGACAGAAGTTTTGATTCAATTCATATGAATATTGTTGCTGACGTAACAGTCATGTGATGGAAAAGATCCACTGTTTCTACTGTACATGTGTAGTATATTTGATAAGCTGGTTATTTACAGTTTAGCGTATTTAACGGTTCTTGTGAACACATACTCAGTTTTAATATTTGTCGCGAATGTTTCTTTACTTGACATAATAATTTTCTACGTTGTCATAATTATCTTGAATTATGTCGAATAAAGTTCGTGTATTGAGAGTTCAATTATTTCTGTTCGGATCAATTTATTCGACATAATTTTCAACTATGGATCGATTTCTTCGACCGGAGAAATTAGAAGTAGATCCTTCGTCTCCAACTGCTGCCAAGGAATGGATTTATTGGCTGAGAACGTTTGAAAACTTTATTGGAACGGTGCATGAGATCACCCCAGAGATAAAATTGGATTCACTTGTTAACCATGTTTCATCGTCAGTATACTCCTACATAAGCGAATCTACAGATTATGACACAGCAATCAGTACTCTTAAAGCTATTTTTGTCAAGAAGTTGAGCGAAATTTAGTCCAGGCACAAACTTGCAACGCGTTCTCAAATACCAAATGAATCAGTTGATCAATATCTGTGTGCATTAAACGCATTGGCTAAAGAATGCAACTTCAAACATGTAACTGCATCCGAGAATAGGGATGCGTATATACTCTTTTATAAGAGGGCTGAGCGATCCGAAAATTCGACAAAGACTTTTGGAGAATAAAATTCTCACTCTCGATCAAGCTTGTTCTCAGGCAGGAGCGTTAGAAATGGCAGTTCTTCAGTCTAATTCATTCACTTCTGGCACGTCACCTATAAACTTGAATGTAATATCCGAAAATGGTCTTCCTGAAAACAGTGAAAACGCTATCGAACCTCAACCTCAAGTTAATTCGGTGGCTTCAACTAGTAAGTGCTATTTTTGCGGAAGGTCTCAACATCCTCGTAATATGTGTCCCGCATGTGAAGCAGTTTGCAGAAATTGCGTAATGTCTGTCGCTCGTCTAAAAAAAGAGTGACTGCTAGCAAGTTACCTGTTGAAGAAAAAACATTGACAAATAATTGGAAGAATTATTACTTAGCCGCTACAGGGCCTACTTGCTTCGATAAGACTTTAATTGATGTAACTATCAATTCTCAACCTGCAACAGCCTTGGTCGACAGTGACTCTTCTCTGAGTTTTTTGAATGAATAATTTGCCAAAGCTTTGAAAATAGATTTAATCCCTGAACATGGAAACATTTTGATGGCATCTAGTTCTTTGACATGCCAAATACGCAATAGCTGTGAAGTTGATATAAATATGTTTGGGAATATCTCCAGGAATATTAAAATGTCAATATTACCAAAAGCGTGTGCCAACGTCATCATTGGACATGATATTTTGAAGCAACATGAAGCTCTATATGTGAATTTTGGAGGATCTAGACCGACTCTTACTATTTGTAACCTGACGGCTGCTGAAGTACCAGTTTCATCACTGTTTAGGCACTTATCGCCTGATATGAAACCTATAGCGATAAAATCCCGTAGGTTTTCAAATCAAGATCGTAACTTTATCTAAAATGAAATACAACGAATGATATATGAAGGTATTATAGAGCGGAGCAACTCACCTAGGCGGGCGCAAGTGATTGTCGTATCCGGAGAGGATAAAAAGAAGAGAATGTGCATTGACTATTCACAAACAATAAATAAATTCACTTTATTAGATGCATATCCTCAACCAATTATCGAGAAATTAGTGAATAAAGTAGCTCAATATACGGTGTTTAGTACTATCGACTTACAATCAGCCTACCATCAAATTCCCATACAGAACAGTGACAAAATTTATACTGAAGCGAATGGCAAACTTTATCAATTCCGGCGAATCCCATTTGGTGTTACGAATGGCGTTTCTAAATTTCAAAGAGCTATCGACAGGATAATCGGAACCTAAAAGTTACATGGCACTTATTCCTATCTTGATGACGTAACCATTTGTGGAATCGATCAAGCATATCACGATCGAAATTTAGAACATTTTTTTCAGGTTGCATAGCAATATAAACTAACCTTGAATACTAAAAAAAGTAAATTCTCAATAACGCGCATCAAACTACTGGGATATGTTATTGAAAACAACACTATTCGACCTGATCCGTCTCGACTAGAAGCTCTTCTGCATTATCCTATCCCTACTAATCTTAATGCCATGAAACGAGTACTTGGAATGTTTGCGCATCATTCGAAATGGGTGCCACGATTTTCAGAACTGATTGCACCATTGGCTCACTGCATGACATTTCCATTAAACGATAAAGCTAAAGAGGCATTTGAAGATCTTAAGACATCGATTGCAGATTCGGCTGTAAATGCATCGACGAATCATTAGAATTTGTAGTAGAAACTGATGCATCCGAAAACGCAATAGCTGCGACTCTTTCGCAACAAGGACGCCCAGTAGCATTTTTCTCCCGAACTTTGTCTCCGTCGGAAAGAAATCACTCTGCCATCGAGAAATAAGCTTACGCAATGATTGAATCACTAAGGAAATGGCGACATTTCTTACTGAATAGACAATTTAAGTTGATTACTGATCAACAATCAGTTTCGTTAATGTTCAATTCAAAACAAAGTAGCAAAATCAAAAACGTGAAAATTCTGCGATGGAAATTAGAATTATCCGAATATAAGTATGACATAATATATAGACCGGACAAATTTAATTCTGTGGCAGTCGCATTCACTAGAATTCACTGTAATCTAGTAACTGACGGAAAAAAATTAGAACAATTACACACTACTCTCTGTTATCCTGGAGTTACTTGTTTATATCATTTCGTTAGAAGTAAGAATTTGGCATTTTCAAAAGATGAAATAAGAAGAATAACAAATATGTGTCCGATATGTTCCGAATTGAAACCACGATTCGTTAAGTTATCAAGAAAATTGATAAAAGCGACAGCACCGTTTGAGAGGCTTAATATTGATTTTAAGGGACCTCTACCTTCCACATCACAGAATCGATATTTATTAGTGATCATTGACAAATATTCACGATTTCCTTTTGCCTTTCCATGTTCTGATGTGTCAGCAGCGACGGTAATATAGAATTTACATAATATTTTTACTGTATTCGGAATACCATTCTACATCCATTCTGATAGAGGCTCCTCTTTTATATCTGATGAAGTTAAAAGATACTTAGATAAGTTTACCGTGGCGACCAGTCGCACTGCACCTTATAACCCTCAAGGTAATGGCCAAGTAGAAAGATATAATAGTACAATAATACAATCTAAAGACCTCTCAATGGGAAATTGTTCTTCAAGATGCCCTTTATTGTGTCCGGTCACTTCTTTTTACTGCCACTAATGAAACTCCACATGAACGCATGTTTCAACATCCCCGGAGGTCACCAAATGGCGAGTCGATCCCATTATGGTTGTTGACTCCCGGAAAAGTACTTATGCGTTGTCAAGTAAGGTTATCTAAATACGAACCACTCGTCGACGAAGTAGATCTATTAGAAGTAGACTCTAATCATGCCCTTGTTCGTCTTCAGAATGGCTGAGAACTGACAGTGTCTCTGAAACGAAGTGCCAACAGTTATGGATAGCGATCAAACCAAAGCAGATTCTCAAACACAAGGTGGCACCAGAATCTACGACCAATGATATAATACAGTCTCAGAATACCTCCGACTCTTCTGAAATACCGCAACAACCTAAAAATTTTAAAACGACTAGCACTGAAGCCCCAGTAATTGAGCTAAGAAAATCTAATAGAGAACGACGTATTCCAAGTCATTTACAGGATTTCGTTATTAATACTGAGGGGGGGGGTAGTATTTTTGATAAGCTGGTTATTTACAGCTTAGCGTTTTTAACGGTTCTTGTGAACACATACTTAGTTTTAATATTTGTCGCGAATGTTTCTCTACTTGACATAATAATTTTCTACGTTGTCATAATTATCTTGAATTATGTCGAATAAAATTCGTGTATTGAAAGTTCAATTATTTCTGTTCAGATCAATATGCATCAGAGATAGATGTGTAAAATTACATAAACGATCACTGAAAAGTTGCCATGGTGGTCCGAAGCCTAAAGAAGCACATTATATCCCTCGTTCCTCTGAATATATGGATCATATCGCATATCAAATTCAATGCAAATAATGTTACAAGGAATATTAAATAATTGACTGTATTCATCTACACTCTATTCTCCAAATATAGTTTCAAAGTCGATATTTGGTTCCATACACACATTTCAGTTTAGGTCGTTTCAAAAACATATGATGATCTCAATAACAAAAACAACTGGGGAAGTGCCACATACGGACACTTGTGAACAGTAATTTCAGCCCAATGAATGACCCTATAAGAAATTTTTCCTCTCCCCTGGAAAGGTTCTAGACTATGCTGGCTCCGAATCCGTTTATACCTAAGCTCTACGCGCTTAACCTTAAAAAGGACAGTCGGACACAAGAAGACAGAATACAGACTTCGATTTTTCATCGACATGATAATATGAAACTATTTCACTTCTAATTAGCGAAATTCTTCATGTTTCCTAGATCGAATTTCTAGGAAAAATTTATTTCCAGCACGCCAGTAAAACGGTCTTACCATTAAAAAGATCTACTACTGATTTATTTTTCGCAATCATTGCACCCTTTGGAATCGAAGGCTGAGTAATCACCGGATATAATTCAGTGCATCGCGCAATTGTAGATGTCGCAGGGGAGGCACTCGTCACCCATCAACGTTAATTTACTCTGCTGCGGCGACGTTAACCTGTGTTGTGGGAGTAACTTGTGGACTTTTCGAGGGTATTGTTGCGGATTCACGTTTACGATTTACCGATTCACATACTGTTCTCAATGCTTTAATTATGTACCTATATTATGAATGTATATGAGAGAAGCGATTGAAGTTTGTATAAAGAGAGAAAGAATTATAAGAGTATGAGCTATCTATTTAATTGGAGAGGGAGGGGTTTTATAACAAAGATATTATCATATAGTAGCAAAATTCACAAGTGACATAAGACTTTATCTTTCTCTATGTCTACATAATGTTCATTATTTTGAGAAAGGACAGAAACGACGACCTTGGAAATCAAATAATAGTATATTATGTAACAAGAGTTGTAAGTAACCCATTACAACTCGTGTAACGTACTATACTTTTTCTACGCCCATTCATTCTCTTCCATTAAACTAAAAACATCGCAATTATTTAAATTTTATTATAATAGTTGTTAATAACAATTGAACAATTGAAGAGTGGAAGTAACAAAGGTGACAAGTGGCAAAATTTATATTTTGGGATAATTAGGAAAATTATAATAAAACAACAAATAAATGATTCATTTTTTATTTGTTGAAAATTTAGCTTGAGAGCAACACGGAAAACTAGTTTACAACAAAAAAAACAGTTATATAAGAACAATTTGAACAAATAGTGACTTTTTCAAAAAAAAAATCCCAATGGCACAGGACCAATTGGACAGGCTTATTTCAGTAGCATGTTTGCATAAAACCCAAAATAAAAAATTAGATACAAAAGTAATAGAATGTTTTGAGATGTACAAAAAACCAAAGTAATATTCTGGCATCAAATCAAAAACAAAAACAAAAAAAATTTATGGTAAATTTGTGAATTTTCTTAAATAAATGTTTTAATGTACGATTTAGAGAAAAATGTTAAATACAAAAGTTGTAACACGTGTTAAGGTCTATGAAAAAGCTCAGTAACTTTTTTGCTTCAAATGGAAAACAAAGGAAATACGATTTTTTTTCAAATTTGACAGGCCGCCATTTTGTTTTCACTGGGCCGATTTGGCTCATTAACGAACTTGTTCAAGATTTTAGCCTAACCGATTTTTGTAGCGAGTTTGGTTTCGATCCGTCAGAAAATACGCCCTCTATCGTGCTTACAATTTCCGTTATAATTTGTGAATTTTCTTAAATAAATGCTTTAATGTACTATTTAGAGAAAAATGTTGAATACAAAAGTTGTAGAACGTGTTAAGGTCTATGAAAAATCTCAGTAACTTTTCTGCGTCAAATGAAAAACAAAAGAAATACGATTTTTTTTCAACTTTGACAGGCCGCCATTTTGTTTTTACTGGGCCGATTTGGCCCATTAACGAACTCGTCAAAGACTTTCGCTTAAACGATTTTTGTAGCGAGTTTGGTTTCGATCCGTCAAAAAATACGCCCTCTATCGTGCTTACAAATTCCGTTATAACACATAGATATATTTATATATATATATATATATATATATATATATATATATATATATATATATATATATATATATATATATATAGCTGAAAAGCGAAAAACGCCGTGATCGTTGTGGATTAATTAGAACACAAATTGAACAATATCTTTTTGGGGATTGCAGCAAAAGAAGAAAAATACACTCTATTCAATTCTCCAAGCTTTCGTAAATCTTTATTCACATCATCAGGGAACTACAATAAGGAAAGAAAAACATAAATTATAAAAAGTGTTCTTACAAACATTTCTACAACTCACATTGATCGAGATTGCATCATAGATCTTGAATACAGGAAAAGTGTACAACAGCAAGTCATTAAGAAATAGGTCCAGTCGGCAATACATTTGCCTACTACTGGTTCAAATTTAAAACATCATTAAAAAGTAAAAAGTTAAAACATTAAAAATCGAAAATCCACACACCCACGCGGACTTGTGAGAATAATGGCGGAAACTGAAAATGTCAGGTTAAGTACAGCATTCATCATTACTAAATGGATGAAAAGAATCGATCTTTGCAATGACGCGAGACACTGAAACAATCGAATTGAAACTTTCAAGAGAATACCGGGGTGGTACCAAAATTATGGAACTGTTGTGAAATATCACTTCAATGAAATTCACTTTAACGAGAATTAATATGTGATCATTGATGTTATTTATTATTATTATTAATATTATTATGGATCTTCCAATAAAGGGGGAACACCTACCATGATGACACAAGTAGGAAACTAGTGGAAATTATTAATATTATCATTATTATTATTATTGTTATTAATATGAAGACAATTGTGCTTATCAAGCGTTAGGAGGAGGGAGTAGAGATTACTCAAATTCTGAATGTCAGTCTTCTTATTCATACAACCTTCTTCTTGGAAGATGAAAGCCATTTCCAAAAACAATCTTTTGTTATAACTTCTCTCACGAGAAAGGATTTTAACTCCTTTAAAATCAATGACATGATCCAACGAGGAGACATGATTAGCCAGAGAATATCTTTCAGGATGTAACCTTATATCACTTTTATGGAGGGATACACGGCTAGAAATTTTTTAGGAGGTTTGACCAATATATGAGAGGCCACAACTGTTACAACACAGCTTATAAACAACATTACTACAATCCACGACAGGTATCTTGTCTTTCAAAGGACTATAAATTAACTTAACAATCAAGGAACTCCTGCAGGCAAACCTAACATTCTGTAAGTAACTAGTTCTATTTACTAACAATAAAATTTTTTGTTCCTTTTAAGAAGTAATTATTGTCATAATATAATGTAGTGTACTGGCAGTTGTATGTGGGTTTTATATTGATACTAAATGTTTTTAATAAAAATGATTGTTTTCGTGTATTTTAACATATTTTAACATGCGCTCGCCAAGCTCTTGTTTTATGGTAAGTTATTTTTAGGATAGACATATGTAGTGTATAAATTGTTAATTTTTTGTCATCTATTTGTAGAATTATGTTCTGATGAGGGACACGATATGTCCGAAACGTAAACAAAAACAAAAATGTTAATTAAAGCCAAAAAAAACCATTTGATTTGTTTAACTAGGAACCTACAATCCCAAGAAAAATTTTTCCAAAAAAAATATATATACATATATATATGTATACATATATAACCTTTGGAACGGAGGGTGATTTTGGCATCTAGAAACACCAAAACGGAAAACTGTATTGAAATTTTTCCGAAGTCGCGTCATGCTACTCTCTACAATAGCCCTATTTCATTCTGAAATAAGCCTAAAATAGAAACATGATAAGTGCCAATACAAAATAACATACGAAAATACTAAGAAAGCGTTCTTATTTACTTATTTGCTACTTCCAGCACCAGTTTGAGCCACTTCTTTTACTCCCAGTAGGTTATTGTAAAAGTTTTTGAGCAATCATAGACGTAAGACTTTTTCTTTTGTATTCAGAAATTTTGTTTTCTGGCGAAATTACATGTAGCTCGGCTTTTCTAATGTCATTCAGAGTTTTTACTTTTTTTGAAACATTGACTTCGTTCCATGGAATAAAATCTGCAATGGAGATCTTTGTTTTCACAATCGCCGGGTTTGTTTTATCAATGCGTATTGCTGTTGCTTGGTTGATTTGCAGTTTAGTAGTATTAATATAAAAATCAGCTGCATCCTTAATATTCCAAAAACAAAATTGGGTCAGATATATTACCTCGAACGGTGGGTTGTACCTTGCTGAATGAATAACTTCAATCAGATCTCCTGGTATGTATGCTATCATTAATCTTTTTCTCTTCTCGATTAAGGCAAAATCCCTATCGCAAGGCATAAAGCTATGGCCGCTCACAAGGAATCGCTGTTCTATTGAGTCAAACAAGCCAATGGAAACCAAAAATATTAATGTAAACAGAACAAATTTATTTTTATTTTGGCCGCCACAGTTGTCGCACCAAAGAATTAACGACTTTTTGTTTGTGAAACCGCTATTCAAAAATCGAAGAAGGCAAGAAGCGATCTCGTTTGCCCCTCTTCCAGAAAATCCTTCGTGCCAGAGAAACATGCTGGCATGATTTGTATCCCCGACGTGAATCCCAAAGTAAAAACAAGAAAGTTGGGATAGATATAACATTTCAGAATGTACCAGTGTTGGCACAAATATCACCTGCTCAAGATCCATAGAGAGCGAATGGTATTTTCTTTCAAAATGGCTCTAGCACTCTCAGCTTTAGTATGGTAGACATCTAATTAAATTTGAGCTTCTTTACTTGTCGCAGTATTCGCACGAATTTCACATTGAAGCCTATCGCAGGTATGACATATGTCCATTCTGGGCCTTCGAAATGAATGTTCTTGAAAACTGATGAATAAAACTTATAGGTTACCTCACATTCTGGATATAGTGTTTAAAATGCTTTGAAAAGTCTGTTTATATTCAGGTCGGGGCTCAGATATTCCTTATCGGACTTCGCGCGAGTATAATGTCGAATATCTCGAGGTATTAAGTTAATGTGAGCTCTTATAGCTTAGCGATCATTTTCAGAAAATTAAGATTTTTTATGGCATGTTCTCATATCAATAAAAAAAGTATAACCAGCTTTCTTTTTGAAGTTAAGCTATCGATTTGTTTTCTTGATACAGCAAAAGTGTCCATAATAGTTTTTTTGCACACTTGAACGAAATTTCCTCTTTCGTCTGGAATAGTGTAGCTCACTGTTGTTTGACGGTTGCTGTCTTGCGGATTTTCATAACTACCATGTCGACGTCTTTTAACAGGTGTTAGATGTATAAGATTTAATAGATACGTACCCTGAACTTTTGAAATTTCTTTATAAAATTTTTCGTATGAGGACTTCCGCCAGAAGAGACTGAGGCTTTTACAGGAAAACTGGCATTTACAACAAACCTAATAACAAACATTTTATTTATTGAAGATTTTAATAAACAGTTTATTCTAACCTAACCTGTTGACTTGGCGCCACTTTCTCCTGAATTTGCTTAAGTTTCCTCGATTTGTAGGCTTAGCCAGATTCTTGCAGTACCCTCTGTTCTTCACCAAAACGTCCACTACCTCTACTTCTTCGAGTTTTTACATTGAGGTCGCTCATTGTTATATTTGAAGAAACCACAAACAACAATAATAACACTAAAACGCGAATTATTGTGAACTGACAGAAGAAAGGGGAATGGCACTTCTCTGCTTTGTTAGGAAATAGATCATGTACTTAACGGTGGCTCCATCTTTGAATGAATATATAAAGTGTATTATGAAAATTGGCACCTATCACGTTTGTGAGGACATAAACAGTGGCATATAACACCGTTCCATGGGTCTAACGCAAAATGAAAATTTTTGGCACTTACCCCCTTTGTTACTTCCACTCTTCAATTATTGTAAATCGATGGTGCCTTATTATTTAATGGTGGTGAATTATAATTGTATCATATTGTGTTCAAGAAATTGACAATATAAATAACATAACATTTATTTTCATATCATGCTACTTAAGAAAACGTGTCCAATTTTTAAAGAAATTGCATAATGTGCTGCCCACATTTAGGGGCACCACGCTTTCAATCCTAAATAAATCTCGCTAATGCTAAAAGTTCTTAACTTTTTTAATTGACTAAATTTGTGTAAATAGACCAAATAAAGTCTCATATAAATAAAAATTTGATTGTAATTTAATTAAACCAAGAAGTTTAAGTTTTCTTTTTAAAACGCACGTGTATGTTATGAGATCTCATTACGTGTATGTTATTGTTGAGTGTCATTTACAAGGAATGTTGACAGTGCGATTTTTGACGTTTACAGACATGGGCGTAGAAAAAAGAAAATATATGAGAAATAGATGGACAGTATGTTGAGAGAAATACTAGTAATGAGACGTGTTATAAAAGAATTTGAAATGTTGAGAGGATAAAAGATTATTGAATATCCAGAACAAGAAAAACGATGAAAGTCAAAGTACCAGAAGAAATAGTGTTTTAAATGAAATTTACGGTTTCTAGTTAACTCCACAATATATTGAAAAAATGTTAAGAATTCTAAAAAAATGACTGTTTCGATATTACCTAAATATCATCATCAGAATGACAGAAGTTACATTTCATTTGTTGCCTACTTGATGTTTAATTATTTTTGGCTAGTCCAAGAAGTGGATTGACTTAATATATGTTTCTATGAAAAAGAAAATATGATATAACAAACATTAAAGCTCAGATATTATCTAACCCTATGGGGATTTCCTGGATGTCATTTTTCCCAATTAAGGTCAGTATAACTGTGCAATGATAAAGAAAACCAGGAAAACTATATCTGCTGGTCTTTACAATTATCACTTGAGAAGACAGTTTAGAAGTGGAGAACTCCCTAGATTCAACTGTTCATTGACGACTTCATATTGTGAGTTTCTTAAGGGTCTTCTAATTTAAAATTCTTCAAGAAAATCCAGTTCTTGTTTCTTATCACAAATATATAGTACTTCTAGTTCTGTGTTAGGTGTCAATGAATGATTGGTATCAAGTAGATGTCTGGTGTACTGGGATTTATCTGATTGTTTTAATATGTATGCTCGTAAGTGCTCACTGTATCGGATTTCCAAATTTCTAAGGGTCTGACCCAAATGGACAGTATTACATTCTGAACATTTGAGTTTTTATATACCAGATTCCTTTAATACTGTTATTTTTGTTTTTACATTTAACAATTTTGTACTTATGTTACTTTCTGATTTGAAATAAATCGTTGTATTTGTTACTAAAGATATTATCTTTGATATATTATTAGAAATATTTCCCGCATATGTAATTGTTTTATAAGTTTTTAATTCTTTAGTTTGTTTAGGAAATATTAGTTGTAATGCCACTGTTCCCTCTTTTCTATTGATTTAGTTCATTTATAATATGTAATGGGTAACCGTTGGATGTGGCTATTTGTTTAAATGTGTTAATCTCTCTATCAAAATTACATTTGTTCATAAAAACTGAAAATGCTCTACGTATCATTGAAATATATGCCGCTAGTTGATGTGACATGGGATTATTGGAACTATATGGAATAATCACATCAGTGTGTGTTGGTTTTCGGTGAATCGAATAATCAAGTACATTATTAACTCTTAGATTGTTTGAATCAAGAAAATTGATTGAACTATTTTTTTCAACTTCTAATGTATATTTAATTTTCGGGTGTAAATGTGTTTGAAAAATATATCTAATTGTCGTTAACTACCCATAAAACAAGCTAATATGTCATCTACATGTCTGTACCAAAATAAAACATTTTTTTAAATATTACTTTCAAAGATTTGTCTTTCTAAACTGTTTGCCAAATTTGGCGATATAGGGCTTCCCATTGGTGAACCTTCATTTTGAATATATATCTTATTGTCAAAAGTGAAATATTTCTGATTAATACTTACACCAAATAAATTAGATATATCTGATATTATTCCTGGATCAATAATTTCATCTTCTAGTAACTTTCTTAAACGTATTAGACATTCTTTAGGAAGAATTTTAGTGAAAATATTGGTAACATCAAATGAAATAAGCTTGCAAGTTGAATCCTTGCAATTTTTTTATTAGTTCCATTGAATTTCGAATTAAATATTCAGATGTATATCCGTAACTATTAAGTATGTTGTTAAGTTTCTCTGCCAATATATTATTAGGAGTTTTAACATAAGAAACTACAGGTCAAATTGGTTTCATTATTTTATGTAATTTAACGGTTCCATAAAATTGTGGAGAATGAGGATACTTATTTATGATGGAACTCTTCTCGTAATCACTGAAAAGATAATTTGAATTATTAACAATATCTCTAACATTATTAGAAAACTTTTTTGTTGGGTCTGCTCTAAGAACTTTTACATCGCTAGATTCTATAAAGTTATATATCTTCGAAATATAATCATTAGTTGTCAATATGACAGTGGCGTTCCCCTTGTCAGATTATGTAACTGTTACGTTATTATCTTCTACTTTCTTTTCTATTGAATTTAAAACTGTAATGTCATTTTTTGTTTGACGTTTAACTTTAGAAGGTTCAATATTTTTGATTAAATTGGCAATTTTTAGTTTCTCTTAAGGAAAATTATTTGAATATCTAAGATTTAATATTCTGAATATCATATATTATTTTTTCTAAAAACATATATTAAGTCAATCACTTCTTGGACTAGCCAAAAATAATTAAACATCAGGTAGGCATAAAATGAAATGTAACTTCTGTCATTCTGACGATAATATCCTGGTAATATCGAAACAATTAACAGTTTCTCAATATATTGTGGAGTTAACTAGAATAAGTAAGTTTTATTTGAAACTGAGTAGAATATGAGTAGACTCCACAAAGTAAAAGTCGAGACAGTTAATTTCATTAAAAAATCTTCGAGATAAGATTTGACCCGACTGTACCATAAGTTACAACAAAAACGTTACAAAGCATCACAAAACATTTGGTTTAACCAAGAATGCCTTAGAAACGAAGTAATACCAAATTATGTGAATAGAGAATGCCATAATAAAACACCTCAAGCACAAAAAGTTATAAAATGTGCTCAGCGAGATTGGCTTAAAGAAGAATGTGAAAAATGGTTTAAGATAAGAGACTTCTTAGACAAGTACATAAAAGATGTACATTCTGAACTCACATTCCAACTACATCCAGTAGCATTTGACTGTTTAGATGACAAAATCAGAGAAAATGTCAGCACGACGAAGCACAAGAAATTTAAGAAACAGGAACAAAAGCAACAGAAACTTGAACACACACTACATAGAATTCTATACTACAAACATCATGAAATTGTAAGTAATTACATACAAACAAACTTTGCACCACGATTTGAAAACTTCTCAGACACTAATTTTTCAGATAGTGAAATAGAATTTTTAAATAAAGGTTTAAATATATATATGTAGATGACATATTAACTTGTTTTATGGGTAGTGAACGACAATTAGATAAATCTTTCAACCAGATTAATAATTTACACCCAAAAATTAAATTCACATTAGAAGTTGAAAAAAATAATTCAATCAATTTTCTTGATTTAAAATTCAAACAGTTAATAATGTAATTGATTATTCGATTCACCGAAAACCAACACACACTGATGTGACTATTCCATATAATTCCCATCATCCCATGTCACATAAGCTAGCGGCATATAATTCAATGATACATAGAGCATTTTCAGTTCCTATGAACATATGTAATTTTGATACAGAGATTAACACAATTAAATAAATAGCAACATCCAACGGTTACCCATTATATACGATAAATAAACTAATTGATAAAAAAGAGGAAAAAGTGGCATAACAACTAATATTTCCTAAACAAACTAAAGAAGTAAAAACTTAAAAAACCATTACATAAACAGGAAATATTTCTAATAATATTTCAAAGATAATATCTTTAGCAACAAATAAACCGATTTCTTTTGAAACATAAAGTATTAAATGTAAAAACAAAAATATCACCATTAAAGAAATCTGGTATATATAAACTTAGATGTTCAGAATGGGTCAGACCCTTAGTAATTTTGAAATCCAGTGAATTATGAGCATTGTATAGATGAGGCTTCGACTTGATGAAGATCCATACTGAACAATGAAATAAAACAATATAATTTGCTTAAATCTTCATTTATTTGAACTAGTGAAACGCGTCAACAAGTATAAATTGAACAATAGTTCAAATAAATGAAGATTAAAACAAATTATATTGTTTTATTTCATCGTACTTATGAGCATACATATTAAAACAACCTGATAAATCCCACTACGCCTGACAACTACTTGACACCAATCATTCATTGACACCTAACACAGAACTAGAAGTACTAAATATTTGTGACAAGAAACAAGAACTGAATTTCCTTGAAGAGTTGGAAATTAGAAGACACTTAATAAATCCACAATATGAAGTCGGCAATGAAGATATAAATCTAGGCAGTTCTCCACTTTTAAACTGTCTTCTTAAGTGATAATTGTAAAAATAATATAGTTTTCCTGGTTTTCTTTATCATTGCATAGTTATACTGATGTTAATTGGGAAAAATGATATACAGGATATCCCCATAGGACTAATAATATTTAAGCTTTAATATTTGTAATGTTATATCTTCTTTTTTCTTAAAACATATATCAAGTCAATCACTTCTTGGACTAGCCAATAATAATTAAACATCAGGTAGGCATCAAATGAAATGTAACTTCTGTCATTCTGACGATGATACTTAGGTAAAATCGAAACAATTGTAATTTTTTCAGAATGTTTTTTTATATATTGTGGATTTAACTAGGAGCAGTAAGTTCCATTTAAAATACTAATATGAGTAGATTCAACAAAGTAAGGGTCGAGACAGTTAATTTTACCAGAAGAATATTCAATTAGAACAGATATCCACAGCTACATACGCGGATAAATACTTCAATTTAAAAGAATGCAATTACTCCATTCCATTGTGAAAAAATTTCAAATCAGCAGAAACTTGCCTACGATATTATCAAATATTGAGTAAATTGTAAATGATGCATGAAAAGGGAGTTATCCACTTGAGGATTTCAAAATATTGGCTCAGATTGGAATTTATCACCTGGCTGGAAACCGTATAAGCTATCAGATTTGGCAGGTAAGGACAGATCTGGACCTGAATATTTTGTGGTTGATTCAAGGGCCTACTTCCCAAATACACTCTTATCTACATCAACAAACTTTAATTTTATTTTTCAAAAAGGCATCAATATTTTGAGCAGTGTATTGGCACAAATTTGTAATTATTTCAACATAATTGCTGTTTTAAAATTATTATCAAGAAATTAATGTAAAAATAAAATTTTCACACGTGATATTCATAATCTACAAGATTTTACCTTGGATTACACCACAAAATTTCATATGTTGGTGTGGATGAAACATGTTAACTCTATTTTGAAAGAGAAACAGTATATTGGTGCAAGTAAGGACCCAATCAAAATTCATGCATTTAAAAAATTTGATACGCATAAAAAAATATCGTTATTAATCAGGAACCAGAAAAATATAACAACTTGATCAGAACTTCCTTCCCTTCCTTACCCATTCAATTGATTTCAAGACATATTGCCCAAATATATATGTTCATATCTTTTACTTTTCCGGCCAACCTATCTAATATGCGAGAAAAGTATTCGTTTTCCCCAAAAAAGGTTGGAATTTTTAAAAAAAATTTGAGTTATTTTCACGTTTTTCATCAATAACACGAAAAAACGGTTTTTAGAGGAAAACGTATGTCGTCGTTGTAGTCGGCCACTTTTCGTTACATGTCTTGCTAGCACGATACAGCATCCGGAGTGCAAAAAGTCACCAATTTTATGATTGAATATTGTTCAGGATAATTCACAAATGAACCCTATTGATTTTCAGCTCACCGGAGCCAGTACAACGGGTGCTATTGTATATGAAGTAAGACATTTCAGTCATTTTTTGAGAAATTTCAGTTTGTTTGCAGGTTACAGCCTCCGGAGTGCAACAAGTCACAAATCTTATGATTGAACATTGGTCAGGATATCACACAGATGAACCCTATCGATATTCAGCTCACCAGAGGCAGTACAACAGGTGCTATAGTACTTTAGAAATTTCAGACTGCTAGCACGATACTAGCTCCGGAGTATATACAAGTGACCAATTTTATGATTGGATATTATTCAGGGCGTCTCAAAAATAAGCCCTATTGATATTCAGCTCACTACAGCCAGATAAACGGGTGCTATGGTACTTGAAGTACCTAATTTTTGTCATTTTTGGAGAATTTTTAATTTGTTAGCACGATACAGCCTTCAGAGTGTATACAAGTGACCAATTTTATGATCGAATATTGTTCAAGGTATCTTACAGATGTAACCTTTTGATTTTCAGCTTACTAGACCGAGCACAGCAGGTTCTATAAATCCAGATATACTATATTTTTGGTTATTTTTGGAGAAATTCCGGTTTGTTAACACGATACATCCCCTGAAGTGTATACAAGGCACAGTTTTTTTATAGATTATTGTTCAGGGCATCTCAGAGATGCGCAAAAGTAAGTTTTAGTTTTCAAAACCGTTTATTTTACATTATATAAGCAGTTCTTATAGAAATATTTGCAATGTGCCACTATATTTACATAGCTTTTGTCAATATTATACACTTTTGTCCACTCTTCAGATCTTAGGCAACGCATAAAAATTTGTCCTCCTTTTGTAAAAATTGGTGATATACAGTAGAAGCGCTGATTATTTTCGATTGCGTGACTGATATGACATCAACCATATTATTCTTAATCAAAACAATACGAGAAACGCTTGTATTGAGTTTCCCTCTCTTTCTGTTGGGAGAAGACGGTACCAACATATTATGTAATGAATAATATCGTCAACTAAGTCACCAGATGGAAAAGCTTCACCGTTTCTACAGAATTTCATTTCGTTAGTTGTTTTTTACTTTTCCGCCCAACCTATCTATATGCGAGAAAAGTATTGGTTTACCCCAAGAAAAGTTGAAAAGTTGGAATTTTGAATTTTTCTTGTTCATTTTACGTTTTCCATCAACAACAACACGAAAAAACTGTTTTTAGAAAAAAAATCCTGTGTGTACGTCGTCGTTGTCGTCGGCCACTTTTCCTTTCATGTCTTGTTACAGCCTCCGGAGTGAAATGTCTTGTTAGCACGATACAGCATCCGGAGTGCAAAAAGTCACCAATTTTATGATTTAACATTGTTAAGGACATGTCACAGATGAACCCTATTGATTTTCAGCTCACCAAAGCTAGTACAACGGCTGCTATGGTACTTGAAGTACGACATTCAGAAATTTTTTCAGAAATTTCAGATTGTTACCACGATACAGCCTCCGGAGTTCACCAAGTCACCAATTTTATGATTGAATATTATTCAGGATATCTCACTGATGAACTCTATTGATTTTCAGCTCACCGGAGCCCATAGAACAGGTGCTACAGTACTTTAAGTACGATATTTTTGTCATTTTTGGAGCAGTTTTAGTTTGTTAGCACGATACAGCCTCTGCAGTATATACAAGTGACCAATTTTATAATTGGATATTATTCAGAGCGTCTCAAAGATGAACCCTATTGATATTCAACTCGATAAAGCCAGTACAACGGGTGCTATGGTACATGAAGTACCAAATTTTCGTCATTTTTGGAGAATTTTCAGTTTGTTAGCACGATAAAGCCTCCAGAGAGTATAAGATTGATCAATTTTATGATTGAATATTGTTCAAGGTGTGTCACAGATGTACCCTATTGATTTTCAGTTGACTGAAGCGAGTACAGCAGGTCCTATAAATCCAGATATACTAAATGTTTGCTTATTTTTGGAGAAATTTCGGTTTGTTAGCACTATACATCCCCCGAAGTGTATGCAAGTAACACTTTTATTATAGAATATGGTTCAGGGCCACAGATGCGGAAAAGTTAGTTTTAATGTTTAAAACCGTTTATTTTCCAATGGATTTTCTATTTTTTCAATTTTATAATATGTAACATACTTGTTATTGTGTTTTATTGAAGTTGATTGAAAATGTCGAGTGAACCCAAATATAGGAAAATTTTATTCGACAATATTCGATTCAAAGATTCAAAAATCGAGGCTCTTATTAAATAATTCCAATCGAAGAATTATACATTCAAAAGAACCGCCGCGTCAATTTTAATTGATCGTCCAGCCGTAAGTGGCGCTACCGGATCTCGAGCTTCAACGAAAGATTCCGATCTATCCGTGTATAATGTTCCCTTATCTATGACTAAATAGAATCATGCCTAACTAGCGGTTGACCCCCTCCAATTGCCAATTGTCGAGACAAAGGCACGAAAGTAGGGGTACGCCATCTTATCCGACTACCCTATTTATCCAACTCTTCCCTACTTATCGGCGAGTGAGCAACGACGACATGACGTAAGTAGGCGCCCTTCTTCACGTTCTTCGACACATACTTTGTGACCCACTGTCATATAACATACCTTCAATCCACACTATATTCATTTCGAAATTTTATGCACTCAAGATACTCCATTTCATTCAACTTCTTCGTATGAATATAATTGTGGTATATTTCAAAATATTATCATACCGAAAACTTACAGTTTTCACATTTTTTTTCTTCAAAATTATAATAACCCTTTTTCTTAGTGTAAACACCTTCCACGCCAGCTTTGTCGTAAGCTATCAATCGTAACCGACTTCATTTCCTCAACTTCTTTTTTAGATTTATGTTGGCTACTTTTCGAGGACGGGTAGAGATTTGGACAAATATATAACATGCAAAAAAATGAGAATTAATAGTCGAGATTGTGAACTGTGGAAACGCATTGCGACAATAGCTTTCGAAAGATATGTTCGGCTTTATGGTGGATCTGCCAACGTTGGGATAATGAAAACATAGAAAGGCAAATGATAACTAACCGTTTATAAATAACATAAATGGCCCTATAATGTTTTATCGCCACCTATAGTTCTAAAGACCACTGGAAAAGCTGAGAATGAATTGAGCAAACTAATTTTTTTGGATTTTTTTAATATAAATAAAGTACATTCACTAAAAAAAATATTAGAGAAATGCAACAAAGGAGAAAACAATACATCAGAAACTAAATAGACAACTGTACATTAATAGAGAGGTAAGATTATTCTTTATATCTGAATGAGATACTGAAGGAACGATGCTAATAAACTAATTAGAACCACAAGCGGAGACGGGATAACTATCGCCAAAATCAACGATGATAGAATGAAGAAGGATGTGAGGAATAAACTACTGAAAGTCCCTTTAAAGAAAAAATTGTGAATAAAGATGATGAGGTAGAATGACGAGAAGCTCCGTTCAAAGGTAGAGAAAAATTCAGATGCGGGAAGTAGCTAAGAAAATGAACAGATTACTCATATAATCTTTTGAGTGACACTAAAGTCTATATATTTCAACAATATTAGATATATAACCACGTGATATAAATTTAGATAATGTACTGGATCAACTAACAATGATTTGTGTTAATTAAAAGGCATGTGCTAAGTCTCCGAGTGAAAGTCAATTTGAGGTGCCAGGGTCTCAATCTGCTTACTTTCTGATCTTAAAAGTCGGTGTCCTGGAATACAGGTTGATGAAATACAACAGTGCCTCCTACTCTATCTCAACAAAACTTATTGAAAGAGAGAGCAACTGAAATGAAGTCTTTGTAGCAACATAATAGGGAAGAATATTTTTCAAAAAATGATAATTTTTTCATGTATGTACGCCTTTAACTTTTAAAACAACTTGTTGAACATGTAACGTTAATTGTGGTTCTAACGCTAAAAATGGGATGATATTAGAAATTTTGTTTGTCAATTGGTGGTATGCATGAGTTCCGGTAAAAATTGGCTAGGACGTGATATATTGTATAGTATAGTATTTATTTATTTTATTGTTATGTCTTTTTTCGGTGAAATTCCAAGGAGTAGGCAGAATGAGGCCTTGGAATTAGCCGAAGGGGGTGATTCGTTGCGTAGAGTAGGCAGATGGAGACTACGGAATGGGATCACTTCCTAGAATGATGAACAAATAACCTACCCCCCCCTCTTGATAATGGCTCCACAATGGGAGCCGAAACGTCGAGAAATTTCAAATTCCCAACTCGGTTCAACCCGTGAACCTAGTTCGTTTGTTAACAACAACAACAAAGGGATTCATTGGTAATTCACGCAAAATAAGGGCTACTGAAATAGAGTGGTAACCGTGGACATGCATGTTTCTGGCTCATTTTGTCTCTTCAGCACGGCATAACCAAATAAGGATGTGAAATTTGGGAGCACAGATGTTAATCGAAACATGGGAAAACACAAAATAACGGATTTCAGAAGGGACACCAAACGGTCATTTGTGTCTTCAATTGGAAGATCCCGAGTTGGTTGTTGTCCTGAAAACTCGGAATCTTCCATTTGAAGACACAAATGAGCGTTTGGTTTTCCTGCTGGAATCCGTTATTTTGTGTTTTCCCATGTGCTCCCAAATTTCACATCCCTATTTGGTTATGCCGTGCTGAAGAGGCAAAATGAGCCAGAAACATGCATGTCCACGGTTACCACTCTATTTCAGTAGCCCTCATTTTGCGTGAATTACCCATGAATGTCTTTGTTGTTATATATATATATATATATATATATATATATATATTAACATAGAGTGAAACCTGCAACACCCTGTATACAGAATTATGAATAATAGACTACATATTTCAAGTAATTAAAATTTTTTTGAATTTGAATAAAAATGATCTAAAAAGGAGACAATCTGTACTATTTACTATTCAATAGAGAAAGAATATAAAGGATCTAACTGTATGATTATAGAGAAGAATTCAAATAAGCTTTATAAGAATATAGGTGACATAAAAACAACTTCCATATTTAAAAGAGAGAATTTTAAAACGTTTGTTACATATGAATGAAAATAATAACCCATTTTTCTTATTGTCAAAGTAAATTAATATTGTGGTTTGTTTTGAAGAAGTGAATATTAGGGTTTGAAGGAAGTTTTCAATGAGATCATATAAGTATTTAAAATATGTGAATGTAGGAAGTAAATTGAAAACATTAACTCTATGGAATATGACATTTGTTGAACGATTTGACATTGTGAATAAATAATTTAGAAAATAAGAACTGTCATGTAGTAAATTTATTGAAATACAATTTAAGGGAGAAATATATGGGTTATAATCGTTCGAGAGGCTCAAAACAGAATGTTTTAAAATGATGAATGGACAATCCACTATTTGAAATGAAATCTTTCAAATAAGAATTTTGATAACCAATTTTGATTGGTGGAATGCATTTAAGATATTTTTATCAGCGACAAGTAGATTGCTAATAATAAAAAAATTGAATGGGAACAGTTTGTTGATTATACAGTCTATTGACTAGGTACTTCCTTTTTTGGGGTAGAAATTTTTGGAAGAAGTAAAATTTATAGAGAAAAATTTTTAAACTTTTGAAAAAACAACAATTTGGCATTAAAAATCAGAGAAAGAAATACATTATACTTGAAAGCTAGTCAGTAATATATTTAAACAAGCAGAAGTACACATTATAAGAGGAAAATTGGTAATTATATTTGAATACTAACCATAAAACTTATAGATGTAATTAAGTAAAATATTGTATGGTGGAACGGTGTCTCCACCATACCTTTTAGAAAGCTTTGGATTATGTGATTTGATTAAAATGTATTGATGTGGACGAAATGTAGCACTGTTTCTGGATATTATGCAAGCTGGACGAATTGTATGGTATTTTCCAAGAGGTAACCTAAAACAAAATAAGAACCATATATTGATGTGAATTAATTGAACTATACAGTGAAAAAAGGTATTTAAAACTATTTAATTATATAAAAAGAAGGTAGAGTAAACTTACCCATTTAGTGCAAAGAATTGAACTTTGATGTTAAACAGACGCTTATAAGTTTCATCTTCCGCCATCTTTCTATCATAGAAGTTTATATAACGGATTTCATGTTATAAGATTTGTGTTAAAAGTTGCCTATTTTGAGTTATATATAAAAATTGTACTTCATTCGAGTGGATGACTTTATTTGAATGAATGATCATAATAGATAATAGGTTTTCATTAATTTATGTCCTATAAAAGAATAATGTATTTGTTTCTATAGCATTAAATAACGTTTTTAGATTTGAAGAACATTGTGAAATAATTTTCTTGAGATTTTTCATTTCTCTATGATGATTGCTCCATCTAGTTTAAACATTTGGTAGTTTTGAACTGACATCTATGAATCGTGGAGAAGTTCAACATTAAACACAGAGTTTATTTGGAAATAATGATAAAGCAAGTATATTTTGATTAACAAAATTTTTATTAAAAGATAGGAATATTATTTGAATTTCGGCGCTCATATTAGAAATTTGAAATTGTTTTGTTTTTCTACATCTGAACCCTACTCTGAGATCAGAGAGTTTCTCATGCAAAGGAATAATTGTTTTACAAATAAATTTTAAATATTACAATACACCGGGCAAACAAAAACTAAGTATCAACTCAACTAAACTAAAATTAATAATTCATAGTATTTAAACTTTTTAAATATTCTCTCACCCTATTCTATCCAGTATAATATATATATATATATATATATATATATATATATATATATATTATATATATATATTATATATATATATATATATATATATATATATATATATATATAACAAAAAAGATGTAGTAATATCGCGTGATATGTAAACAACAGTAACAAAGAGATTCATGGGTAATTTACGCAAAAAGGGCTACTGAAACAAAGTGGTTACCGCGGACATGCATGTTTCTGGCTCATTTGCCGTCTTCAACACGGTATAACCAAACAAATATGTGACATTTGGGAGCAAAGATGTTAATCGAAACATGGGAAAACATAAAACAACGGATTCGTAAAGCATCCAATTTGTTTATAATAACATTGAAATAATTATCCTAAATCCCTTAAATTAATTAACTCTTCTTTACCTGAATTTACAATTAAACGTGATATAATATCACTGACAGTGATCCTGATTACATAATTTTCTCATATATGTGTTTATTTATTTAATGTGTCTTTCTATAATAACGTCTTTCAACATGTTCTGTATTTCTAAATCAACTCCTTTTCTATATTTATTAGGTATGGGATATGTTCTTATTCTAAAATTCTCTATTCCTCTTCCTTCTTTTATCTTATGCACATAATTATTTGCCATTCTCATTTCTTTTTTAATCAATCCTTCACATTTTATTACCAAATTCTTCACTGTTCTCTTCATGTTCCTTATTTCCACACACTAATTCCAATTCTTCCATAATTCCACTGCTTTTTCTAATCCAAAACTTCTTATTATCCTCTTCAATGGCCAATACTTCCATATTCTCTTCCTCAAATTCAATTCTATTACCATTTAATTTTATCTCCATCTTTTCAAAATCAATTATTTCCTTATATTTCATTAATTCATCTATAACTATGTCTGTTACTAAATTATTTACAAACAATAATTGCATCTAAACTTCTTTCCCATCCTTTAATTCAATCTTTTGTATTATAGATCTGCTGACTTCACATAACTTCTTTCCATTTGCTCCTATTAATGTAATTATTTCTTCCTGTCCCTCTATTTTGTCGCCAATTTTCATTTCTATTCTCATTATCATTTCTTCTATCAAAGTTTATAAAATCTCTTTTATTCTCAAAATACTTATTATCATTATTTTTGTCTCCATTTCTATATATTCGTTATTCATTACTGTAATGTCCATCTTCATTTCCATAATTCATATCTACATGTCTGTAATTTCTTCTTTAATCAAAACCCTGTTCCTATAATTTCTATTCACATATGTTTTTAAATATTATTTGTTATTGATAATCTTTTTATTTACACATCGTTTTTATATCCCTTTCTTATCATGTACAATTCCTTCTTCGTTTTCTAGATTTCGTTCCTATAATCCTGCCTTATTATTCAATTTTATTTTTTTCTCATAAACTTCTTTTTATTCTCTTCTCACACTGTTTGATTCTCTTTTAGTTTCCTAGATTAGTTTAAATTTTTCATTATGTATTACGGGACGCCCGTCTTATGTCTGTATACATTTCCATTTTCATTTCTGGGAAATAAATTAACACAATGGGTAAATAGAATAATCATAATTCCATACATTCGCAAATAAAGAATTGACTGATAAACTGATTGAGAATTTTACGGCGAGTATTATACGACGGGAAATTGTTGCTCATACCTGCTTCTGCGTCTGTGCGAATGGTAAAGGCGAAATTTACAGTGGGACCCGTAGATCCGAGTTTCTTTCACTGGGTATCTCGGAACATTATTAATCTAATAATAAGTATAAATTGTGTAATCATTCTCTATGAAATTAGACTTACGTGCAGATATACCTTGGAAAAAAATAAGCTGGATGAAACATCTTGTTTAAATTTAATTTAAATTATCCTTATAATGTTTGCGAGTTGGGCAATTATCATTAAGTAGAACTATTGAGTACTCAGCAGCTTCGATATAATATTTTATATCATTAAAAAACAGAAAAATTATTACATTGTTTTTCGCATGTTCCCATATATTTTTCACCTTCTTGGTGCAGTCTGTAAACATAAAATGTTACTCCTACGTGAAAATAATATCAGTTTATTGTTACTTGAAGCGAATATCAGTCACATAAACCAGTTTCGTTTGCCAATTTTCGACCAACCCAAATCTTAATTAACTTGTATAAATCATACTCTTACAGATGAATTGTGCAAAAGGCGAACCTCACAAACATCAATAGAAAACCAATTAACGAGGAGATTTGCTGTGCTAGTGAAAATATTAGTTAACCCTTAGAAGCAAGAATTGACCTCAAGCGGCTATAAATTATGCTAACAAACGGTCTGCACTGCTTGCAATGGCTTTCACCTTATCGCTCGAAACGACCTGCTTGGCACAAGAGTATTCCTTTCCGTTTTCCGAGTTTGGAGTCTTCTGTGAAATTCTCTGGATTTCTAGTTTCTGCTTAATTAATGGAAAATCAATTTGGAGAGCTTCTTTCATTCTGAAAAATAAGCAGTGATGTTTTTCTCTATTTATTCGAATATTTTCAGTTTTAAAAGAGAGCTCTCGGTAATTTCTAAGTAGTTATCAGATAATGAAAATTTTTCTAAATTGAAAAAGAAGAACATATGATATTAATTATTAAAACTATGTAAATACCCTCGGGAGTTAACACCATATCAACTCCATTAATACATGCAGATATATTAACCCATTAATTCCCAATGTACTTATTTGGGTACACTTTAATAAATCGACCCTAGTACCATCTATAGGAAAACTTCAAAAGTTTCAACTATCTACTTGTGCGGTGGTAGGTTTCGTTTGCTCAATTCATGAATGGTACAGTTTTCTGTACAAATTCTAATGTAATAAATGGTTTGGTCAACAACAATACGTGCATGATTACAGTGTCATAATAAAAATATATTATACTACGTGCTGACGGTTCTAGGTAAGTTCCATATATTCATATATTCAGTGTTCTTATACTATTTAGATCTTATGCAAGTGTTTTATCAATACAGTAGAAGCCTTTTCTTTCGATCGTACTCGATCGAGTACAATGGGATTTTCAGATCAATTTTTTTTTGCAGAAATAATGGATGCTGATTAACTTGAACCCATACCAACGAAAATTTTTTATGGAGTAAAAGGTATATATATTTGAATATGGCTTTGGATGATTTACAAGCATCTGAAACACAGGATTCTGTAGACATTGTTGTCTTGCCACCCAATGTAGATCCTCAAACGGACGAGGAAGGTGAAGACGATGACTACATCCAAGAAAGGGAAAATACACTTCCCAGTGATGTAGCAGGAGAAGTTGAATTACATTTTGATGACAACGATAGTGGGAGTGATTATTCGGATGGTAGTAGGAGTAATTATTAAGATGGTTCAGATGATGATTCGGAAGACAATGTTCCCTTGGTAGTTCCGCAGAGGCGGCCTTCAAGCCAATCTACCAGAACTTAGAAACTAGCCAAAAAAGTTCCCGAAATAAAATGGGCTCAACACCCTACAAAAAATTGATATGCCAGAAACAAACGGATTAGCAAACCGACTTGAAATGATGAAGCATGATCTTGAACATTCAGATCCGATGCAAATATTAGAAAAATTGTTTGACAACGTCATTTTTCAACATATTAGAGACCAAACAAACTTGTACTCTACTCAGAAAAATAATCATGGTTTTTTTGTATCAACGGCACATTTGAAGATTTTTTTCGGCATTTTGTTGCTTAGTGGATACCATAAGCTACCACTCGAACGATTTGATGACTTGAATAAAACTGTCGAAAGCTCGGGCCAAGTGGTGGGACCACTTTCGGGAATTTTGGGGAATCGGGACTAGATATTAACGGTTGAGATCCAGGAATTGAAATATCAAGGAGCCCTGACTAGACACCTGAAAGTCCTCAAGATTTCAATTCGAACGGAATTTACGACTTCTAATTAAAATATCAAAAGAGCCCTGGCTAGACACCTGGAAGTCTTCGATATTTCAACCGAAACGCAAATTAGGGAATCGGGACGGGGTACTGACGGTTAAAATCAGGGAATCAAAATATCAAGGAGCCCTGGTTAGACACCTGGAAGTCCTCAAGATTTTAATTTAAACGGAATATACGTCTTCTAATTAAAATATCAGAAGAGCCCTGGCTAGACACCTGGAAGTCTTTGATATTTCAACCCAAACGCAAATCAGGGAATCGGGACGGGATACTGACGGTTGAAATCCGGGAATTAAAATATCGAGGAGCCCTGGCTAGACACCTGGAAGTTCTCAAGATTTCACTTTAAACGGAATTTACGCCTTCTTATTAAAATATCAAAAGAGCCCTGGCTAGACACCTGGAAGTCTTCGATATTTCAACCGAAACGCAAATTTGGGAATCGGGACGGGATACTGACGGTTGAAATCCGGGAATTAAAATATCAAGGAGTCCTGGCTAGACACCTGAAAGTCCTTAAGATTTCAATTTGAAAGGAATATACGTCTTCTAATTAAAATATCAGAAGAGCCCTGGCTAGATACCTGGAAGTCTTTGATATTTCAACCGAAACGCAAATCAGGGAATCGGGACGGGATACTGACGGTTGAAATCCGGGAATTGAAATATCAAGGAGCCCTGGCGAGACACCTGGAAGTCCTTAAGATTTCAATTTAAACGGAATATACGTCTACTAATTAAAATATCAAAAGAGCCCTGGCTAGACACCTGGAAGTCTTTGATACTTCAACCGAAACGCAAATTAGGGAATCGGGTTAACACTCAATAAAATATTGTCGAGATTTCAAATGCACTGTTTCTCGTTATAATTTTGATATATCACAAAACCATTAACGCTTGCAGTAAAAATGAAATGTCTATAATTCAAATAAATTCAAAATAGGAATTCAAATACCTATTGAAAAGACCACTTTTATTATAATTTTCAAATATTCTTACCTTCACAGTTATCGCTTCAGCATTTTTATTTAAAAAAAAACGGGAAAAAAATTACTCAAAACTTTCAAAAGAAACGGATATCAGTTCGATTTCTGCTATATCACAAAACCACTAATGCTTATAGTAAAATGAAATATCTAATATTTTATAAATTCAAAATAGAAATTCAAATATCTATTGAAAAGACCCTTTATGTTATAATGTCAAATATTCTTACCTTCGCAGTTATCGCTTCAACTTTTATTAAAACTCAAAAAAACTACTTAAAAACAACTACAAGAAACGGTAAATAAATTGATTGAATTGTTTACAATCGGAGCGTTGTTCTACTGCTGGCGGTCGGAACTCGGGACTCGATACAACTGTATTCTCGACTATCTCACCTACCAGGTTTCAAACTGCTTTCCCCTCTCTCCGCTAGTTCGACCTGCACGCTCCTTACTCTGTATTCCGCGGTAGAGGTAAACATAAATTCTACCATCGGATCGCAGTCAAAATTTGAAATTTTTTAATAAAAATCCGGAATCGATATTTTATATCAAAGTGATTTCTACATATATAACAGGATATAAGCAATATTAAATAACAGTAGATTCGGAAACTTGAAGTCATTAATAACAAGAAAGAAACTTCGTTACATCTAGAATGAATATTTCATATCTAAGTAATTTCTACACATATAACGGGTTATAAGTAATATTAAATAAAAGCAGATTCGGAAACTCAAAATCAATAATAACAAAAAAGAAACTTCGTTACATCCATAATAAATATTTCATATCGAAGTAATTTCCACATATATAACGGGTTATAATTAATATTAAATAAAAGTAAATTCGGAAACTTAAAATGATTCTTCTTCTTCTTATGGTGCCTCATCCTTAAGGGCGTTGGCTATCACATTTGCTCATTTGATCTTTTTTGCAGCTGTCCTGAACAGTTCTATGGATGTCATATTTGTCCATTGTCGTAAGTTTTCAAGCCATGAGTTGCGTCTTCTTCCTGGTCTCCTTTTGTTATTGATTTTGCCTTCGATTATAAGTTGGAGCAGTTCGTATTTTTTATTTCTCATGATGTGGCCAAAATATTGTGTTTTTCGTTCCTTCATGAGGAGCATGAGCTCTTTTTCCTTGTTCATTCTCTGCAAGACTTCCGCGTTTGTCGTATGACTCATGTAGGATATTCTGAGCATTTTTCGGAAACACCAGAGTTCAAATGCTTGGATTCTTTTTTGTGTTGCCTCTGTCATTGTCCAGGCTTCAACACCGTAGAGTAAAGTAGAGAAAACATAGCACTTAAGTATTCGAGCTCTCAATGAAAGATTCAGCTGGCGACTACATAGGACTTTTTGCATTTGGTAAAATACTGTACGTGCTTTTTCTAGACGTGTTCTCATCTCTAGTGAGTGGTTCCAAGTTTCATAAAGATTGCTTCCAAGGTGAGTTATTCTCGTTACTATTTCTAGATCTTCTCCGTTAACCTTAATCTTCACCGTTCTGTTCTGGTGTTTGCTGATGATCATCGTTTTTGTTTTCTGTGTATTTAGTTTCATTCCAAATTCTTCGCTGGCTGCCGTTATCCGTTCCATTAGACGTTGTAGTGCTTCAGCACTATCTGCCAGAATGACAGTGTCATCAGCATATCGCAGGTTGTTGATGCATTGTCCATTTATAATAATGCCATCTGAGGTGTCTTCCAGAGCTTTTGTAAATATCTCCTCCGAGTAAACGTTAAATAGTATGGGTGACAGAACACATCCCTGTCTTACTCCCTTCTCGATATTAATTTTTCCAGATGTTTTCTTTTTTAATATAATTTTGGCCGTTTGTTCCTGATAGAGGTTTGAAATAATCCTTAAATCTTTATCGTCTATGTTACATGACCTTAAGATGTTCATTAGTTTATCATGTTTAACCAGGTCAAAAGCCTTCTGAAAATCAATAAAACACAAGTACACATCAGAATCGACATCTCTACATCTTTCAATTAGTACTCGTATTGAAAAAAGTGCTTCTCTTGTTCCGAAGCCATTCTTAACACCAAATTGATTTTGACCAGTATGTTCGTCTAATTTACTGTATATTCTATCATGTATTATTCGAAGGAAAAATTTGAGCACATGATTCATCAGGCTTATAATCCTATGTTCTTCACATTTCTTGGAGTTTCTCTTTTTTGGTATTGGTACAAATATCGATGTCAGCCAGTCTTCTGGTATTATAACTGTTTCATATATTTTATTAAATAGATCTTCTACTACTTCGATGTGTTCGTCTAGTAGTAACTTTATTATCTCAATTGGTATATCATCTTCTTCAACAGCTTTTCTGTTCTTTAGTTGCTTTGCTGCTCTGTTAATTTCGTCCTTTGTGATATAAAGTCCAGTCGTTGCCTCCTGCTTACCAATGTTTTCTCTTCCTTGGTCTTGAAACATCTCTTTCACGTATTCTTTCCATCTGGCTATTTGATCTTCTATGTTAAGTAGAGGGTTCCCATGTTTGTCCTCTACGAAAGATAGAGGTGTTTGTTTCCATATTCCAGCGGCTTCTTTTACTTTTTTGTGTAAATTGAAGGTGTCGTGTCTTTGCTCCAACTCTTCAATTTCTTGACATCTTTCACTTAGCCAGGTTTCTTTGGCTTGTTGGATCTTTATTCTGATGTTTTTGTGTATTTGTTTGTATGTTGTTTCGTTTTTGCCTTTGTATCTTCTTCTTTCATCCACCATTTTTAAAATTCCTTCTGTCATCCATGGTTGGCTCTTTTTTCTTGTTTCCTCTTTAAGATGATCTTCTGTCACTCTTGTTAATGTTTCCTCAATGTAGTGCCATTTTTCCTCGGGATTTTGTGTCGATGGTACTGGATTTTTTTCCTACGTATTTCTTCCCTCACTCTGTTGTTAGTGGATTCTTCTTTAAGCTTATCTGCGTTAATAATTATTGTTTCCGTATTTATTTTTGTTCTTTTGAACTCTATTCTTATTGGTGCTAGGAGAAGATTGTGATCGGTGGGAAAGTCAGCTCCGGGATATGTCTTGCATGCTTTTACTGCATTTTTGTATCTTTTGTTGATAATTATGTAATCGCTTTGATTTCTTGTGATGTTTCCCTCTATTCCATCTGCTGGAGATTTCCACGTGTAGAGTCGTCTAGGTGGTAATTTGAAGAAACTGTTCATGATACTGTACTGATTTTCTTTACAGAAATGGATGAATCTGTCTCCTCTCTCATCTCTTTTTCCGAGGCCAAACTCACCCACCGTGTCCTCTATTCCTTTCCCAATCTTGGCGTTGAAGTCTCCGAGTATTATGTTGGTTTCATGTCTCTTTGTCTGTAATAAAGTTCTGCCGTGCTCTTCATAGAATTGTTCTATTTCTTCTTCTTTACTTTGACTAGTTGGAGTTAAAATGATTAGTAACAAAAAAACAGTTCGTTACATCTTGAATGAATATTTCATATCGAAGTAATTTCTACATATATAACGGTTAAATAATATTGAATAAAAGTAAATTCGGAAACTTAAAATGATTAGTGACGAAAAAAACACTTCGTTACAAGGTGTCCTAAAAATACAAATTTTGAAATCTTGATGAGATTATGAAAAAATTCAATTAAGGAGATTTTTACCATTATTCTTCAAATAATAGGTGGGGGAGGTTCAAACTTATGAACAAATGTATAACTTTTCCGTTTTTAACCAATAATAATGATTTTAGCTGCATTTAAAAGAGTTTTTCTGTTTAATAGGATTGATAACAAAATTAGATGATTTTGTATCCACTCGGAAATTTCAAATGTGAATTGAAGCATTTTTTTAATTTTTATATCTGATATCGTAAATCGTATATCTTGGAATAGATTCCTATTTTTTTAACCCCCTTTCATCAGAATTTAAAAAATGCCTCATTACATTTGAAATTTCCGAGAAAAATGGGGAAATTGTCGACTTTTTCACATAGCGTTGACAAAATTGCACAATATTGTTATTTTTGTTAAGCATATCTTATTAAAGAGGAAAAACAATTAAACGACGCCAAAAACATTGATATCGATTAAAAAACTAAAAAGTGTTACGACATTCTTGTTTTTTGGGTTGAACCCCTTACTTGAAGAACAAAGACAAAAAGTCCCTAACTACATTTTTCATAGTCTCATCAATATATCAATAATTGTATTTCTAGGACACCTTTAGTGTGTTTTTTATGGAGATAATCAAAATATCATATTTTTAAGTGTTCATTCCACCCCATAGCAGATATTTTAGGAACTAAAAAATTTTATCCAGCGATTTTTTAGGGTCATTTTCCTGAAGGTATTTTTTTAAAGTCGTACCATGACTATTTTTTGAAATATGGCCGACAGCCGTCGTTCTTAGTTGTTCACCCTGTATTTGCTGAAGTTTTTTGTGGTTCGGTTTCCTATACACCCACAATATGAAGTCGTCAATGAACAGATAAATATAGGGAGTTATCCACTTTTAAGCTGTCTTCTTAAATAATTATTGTAAAGATCAGCCGATATAGTTTTCCTGGTTTTCTATATCATTGCACGGTTTTACTGTAAATTGGAGAGATATATCCAGGATATCCCCATGGGACTAATAATTTCTAAGCTTTAATATTTGTGATTACATATCGCTTTCTTTTTTCTATTCATATAAATTAAGTTAATCACAAGGTAGGTTACTTCTTGGTCTAGCAAAAAATAATCATTCAACGTCAGGTAGGCATCACATGAAATGTAACTTTTGTCATTCGGACGATGATATAAATATCGAAACAATTGTCAATTCCCAAGATTTCTTCAAGAGAAGCAAAGTACTGTTGTGCAATTTTCTTTCATAAAATTTCGCAGACCGCTTTCGCCATTATGCCATCATCATTATAAATTTGTGAATTACAATTCGTAAAATTTGATAAAATTCATACATACTTGTCAAAATCCCAAGACATGGGCTTCCAACTTTGTACGTCTGTACTTTTATTCATTTCGTGGTTTACATTGTGGGTTTTGGAACAGTGTTAAAAATATGTTTAAAATATTGAAATTCAATAAAATCACTAAAATCTCTACTATACATCTCTATGATCGACCATTTTGCCGATTTGTCATTAGAAAAACTTTTCACAAGAAACTGCAAAAACCCGAATTGGCATTTCATTCCATCAAGTGGGTTCCGAATCGTCGGAACATAGACAAACATCGTGGTGGTATTGTCAAGTAAAGAGATGTCGTGACCCTCAACAGACAAGCAACTACCATCTACCAAAAATAATAAATTTGGAGACAGACTTCATGTCCAAACAACAGGGCTCTAGGAGGAGATATCATTGATAATAATTCGAATAAATGATATATGAAGCGTATGCATGGAAGGATGAAGAATGGTAAGAATGAAAACAAACGAAAAAGTTAGAATAAAAAATGAACAGTTACGATGTGGTTGCTGTTGTAGTAGGTTTGGGCGAGATGCGACAGATATAGAGATAAAATAGTTAAGGTGATACTGAAACGTTTTAATTTACAGACAGATATAAAGTTCAGATAAAAGATAAAAAAAGGAAAAGGCTATATTAACTTATCTAGTCAAAATATTTGTGGAAACAAAACGTTAAGGAGTTTACAGATGTTGAAAACTTTTAATGCGAAGGATTTTTTATACGTTCAAATACGCGTTTAGCACACCCCACTGCATTCTGAAATGTGAAATGTGATGAATACCCAAAGTTACTGCATAAATTATGTGAAAGTTGATATTATGAGAGGTCATCGCCCTAGCCGTAGAGCCATCAGCTGTCTATCAACGACAGCTTTGATAGCTAACCTCTAACAATTGCGATCTGGTGAAATAATTGGATAAAACTTATGTCAACCTGTCGTCATCATGGAAGGCCTTTAAGGAGTCTATGCAAAGGTGTAAATTCTCTATTCAAATTGACTTGTGTGTTAAGGCATTTGTTTTTGTTTATCTCAGCTGTTATTTCGATATCCTCATAGAAATCTGAGAGGTTGAAATTTCTGGTGTTGATACTTTCGATTATTGTTGAACTGGTTTCTGGTTCAAACTTATGGTTATTGTATTTAAAATGAAAACCAAACGCTGATTTATCTTGATATGCTATATGCTCGCTTGTATGTACCTCCAAGGCTCTACAAGTTCTTCCTACATAGGAAGCTACGCAATCACCACACCTCAGCGCATAAATGCCACTTTTAGACAATTTGTTTAACTTATCTTTAGAATTGACCAAGTCATTATATAAAGAATTTGAAGTTTTGTATGAAATTTTAATGTTGTTAGAAATATTTCTGAAAATGTTTGTTAATCGATAAGCTAATTGTTGATTTCTTTTCCTGATTATTTTTGTATGAAATTGTCAATTATAGAATGGTAATATCCATTGTTAACTGCAACTTGTTTGATTATGTTAACTCCATTATTATAGTGAGCTGTGTGTTTAAAGGTATGCTCAGTAGTCTGCGGACATAGCAGTTGAAGGCTGCCATTTTGTGCTGAGGAGGGTGGTTGTAATCAACATGTATGGCGTGGTCAGTTTGAGTGGGCTTTTTGTTAACCCCAAAGCCGAACCCGCACCCGCACCGACGTATACTAATGTCAAGGAAATTGAGACATCCATCTATTTTAGTTTCCTAAGTGAATTGAATATTAAGGTGACTGTTATTGATATTATTTAAAATTTGCTGAGCTGTTGTTAAGTTGCCTTCGATTAAGCAAAAGATATAGTCGACATATATAAAATACAAAATAATTTCTTTATTTTCAGTACTCATGAATTCCGTTTCTAACTTGGTCATGAAGATATCTGCAATTAGTGGAGACAAGCCACTTCCCATGGCTAAGCCATCGGGTTGTTCGTAAATAACATTATTAGAAGTGAAAAAGTTCTGTGAGAGGCAAAGTTTTAAAAAAGTAGTTATGGAATTAAAGTGTTGAGGAAGGACATCTGCGGATTCCAGGATCTCGTACACTAAAAGAATCTAACTACTAACTAACTACTAACGTCGAATGAAACCACTAAACAGCCATTAGGTATACGAAAATGTTCGATTTTGTTAATCAATTCAAGTGTGTTACGAACCGAGTTAGTAGGTTTGAAGTTCGTTAATGAATGGATTAAATTGTAGATAAACTTAGTTAATATTGAAACTGGAGTATTGACAAAGTTTACCAAAGGTCTGATGGGTATTCCAGGTTTTGTGTAGCTTGGGAAGTCCATACAAGCGAGGCATACAAGGGTAACTTGGTATTAAACTACCCCTAGCTTCAATAAATCCTAAAAATGCTTGTTATTTTTTAGTACTGACTTAATGTTACTAATCAATCTTCGTATTGGGTCTGAGCTCAACAGAGAGAAATTGTTATCAATTAGGAAACTTTCCACTTTCTGTACGTAATCATTATTATCTGAAATGACAATGCATTGTCCTTTGTCGGCCTTTGAGACTGTAAAATTTTTGTTCCTAATTTTGAGATTTAACAATTTTAGTATTAAATTGATGTTTTTGATTGTTATCTAAACAGTTACGTGATGAAGTTATTTTGTGTTTGTTGTGTTTCTGATAAATATCAAGTCTCAGTTGAGGTTTATTGATGTTGTTAGGTAGAAATTCTATTATGTTGTCTAAATCTACAGATAAATGAAGAAGTGCTTTGTCATAACAAGGTTTTTTGAGACTATGTTTCAGTCCAAGTCTGATAAGATACATTTTATCATCAGTGAAGCTGATACAAGTTTTCACTCGCACAAAAAACTGAAAATTGAAAAATTGATTACGATGTCTATCTGTGTTAGGAACCATGGCTGCCTTTTCATACATTGATTTGTTTTTGACTCTATTGAACTTAGTGATCCTCTCCCTTTCGATATTATCATTTAAATAACTAATGAAATGTGAATTATTCAAAAAATTCTGGTTGTTGAACCTAATCAGGACAAGGGGCAGTTATAAAAGCAATATATATATATATATATATATATATATATATATATATATATATATATATATATATATATATATATGTATGTATGTATATTTTTCGATAGTTTCAAGATATTTTTCTCATTTTCAGAATTTTAATTTTGTTATTCCTTTCCTTATGGTAAACAAAATTGTTTAAGTTTCTAGATTTTCTGTGTATATATTTGTAGGTTGGTTATAACACAGGTGTTTTGGCGGCCGGTTTATGTTCATGCACTAATGATTTGAGTTTTTTCTTATTTTCAAATAAATTCCGCGCTGATCAAAAACAGCTGGTTTCAAGCGATTGGGTGCGCATATCGTGCAGCGCTTGCGCTAAAAGGACAAGACAGACAACGTATGGCAGGCGACCGTTAACCTCGGCAATTTAAAACTAGTAATTTTGTTGATACATAAATACAAACTGAACATTAAAGTGATTGAAAAGATACTGATACGCTCAAGTGAATAATAAAAATGGTGATAGGCTAAATCAGGGGATCCTAAGGTGTAGGAGGCCAGTAATCCGGTGAGTACCCACATTGCTAAAGGTGCGTACAGACATATAACAAAACCTCGTATCGTAACGCCGTCGCGTAACAAGTGTGGACGGCACTGCGTAACACCGTAACACCAGAACATAGTAACATCTCGGCGTTCCATCGGTTGTCGGTTTTTTGACGCCGCATCGAAGAAATGATACGCACTGATGTTGCATCACTTGTTAGCATGTCTGGACAGGTCTGCGGTACACAGTAAAGACGGAACGGCAAAATGTCCCGTTTATAAGATACGCGACGATGTATTGAAACGCTATATTTGTTGACACGCCGTATCTTCGATGCGTAACAAACAATTGTTGTACCCACCTTTAGAAACTACAGTTGTTCGCGAATAAATGTACAGTCCGCGATTTTTTTCCGAAGCAAATTACATTGGTGCTTAGACACTCGTCAAAAATGATTTTCAACCTACAGTTAACATCATTCAACCTGTCATAATGGTTACATATTTGTTTGTGTAACAATTTATATTCTATATTTTGTCTGATGTTAACAGGGTCGTTTTTTGATGTTTTAACCTCTGCAAATAAGAATACAACCTGGTTTTCGATGCATCTGTGGATGAACCATATGTCAATGTTAATAAGGGCCCTCTTGATGACAAGTCTTGTATAAATGTCAGCTGGATTTGCATACTGCATTAAAATAATTTGGATTACAGCTGTGTTCACATGAGATGAATATCTCAAGATTCCTTCAAAACAAACAAATTACTGTTGTGCAATTTTCTTTTATTAAAATTTCGCAAAGTGCTTTCGGCATTATGCCATCATCAGTGCGGTCACTACAAATTTGTGAATGAGAATTCGTAAAATTTTATAAAAGTCATACATACTTAACAAAATCCCAAGACGAGCTTCCAGATTTCCACGTACATTTATTTATTTTGTGGTTCACATTGTGGGTTTTAGAACAGTGTTAAAAATATGTTTGATAGATTAAAATTCAATAAAATCACTAAAATCTGTACTATACATCTTTATGATCGACCATTTTGCCAAGTTGTCATTAGAAAAACGTATTCACAAGAAACTGCAAACACCCTAATTGGCATTCCATTCCATCAAGTGGATTCCGAATCGTCGGAGCATAGACAAACATCGTGGTGGTATTGTCAAGTGAAGAGATTTCGTGACCCTCAACAGACAGGCAACAACCATTTATCAAAGATAATAAATTTGGAGACAGACTCCAGATTTGTTATTTTTGATAGACAGCTGATGGATCTACGGTTCATGGGACGACCTCCTATACTATCAACTTTCACCTAATTTATACAGTAACTTTGGGCTTTCATTACATTTCATATTTCAGAATGAAATATGGTGTGCTAGACGCTTGTTTGAATGTACAAAAAATCCTTCGCATTGAAAGTTTTTTACATCTGTAAACTTCTTAGCGTTTTGTTTCCACAAATATTTCGACTAAATAAGTTAATATAGCCTTTTGCTTTGCTCACCTTTTATCTGAATTTTATATCTCTCTGTAAATTTACACGCTTCAGTATCACCTCAACTATTCCATCTCTATATCTGTCGCATCTCGCCCAAAGCTACTACATCAGCAACCACATCGTAACTGTCGATTTTTTATTATCTTCCACATAAGTTCTTATTTTTTCGTTTGTTTTAATTCTTCATCCTTCCCTTCATTCGCTTCATCTATCATTTATTCGAATTCTTATCAATTATATTTCCTCCTAGAGACCTATTTTTTGGCCTTCATTTTATTTTCATTTCGTTCGCGTGTCTGGCGCATCCCAATGTTTTCAAAAATTTCGCCGCCCTCACCAGATGGACATCAAGTCTGTCTCCGAATTTATTATTTTTGGTAGATGGTAGTTGCCTGTCTGTTAAGGGTCACGAAATCTCTTCACTTAACAAAACCACCACGATATTTCTCTATGCTCCGACGATTCGGAATCCACTTGTTGGAATTGAATGCCAATAAGGGTTTTTGAAGTTTCTTGTTAATGAGTTTTTCTAATGACAATTTGGCAAAATGGTGATCATAAAGATGTATAGTACAGATTTTAGTGATTTTATTGAATTTTAATCTTATAAACATATTTTTAACACTGTTCTAAGAGCCTCAATGTGAACCACGAATTAAATAAATGTACAGACGTACAAATTTGGAAGCCCCTGTCTTGAGATTTTGACAGGTATGTATCAATTTTATCAAATTTTACGAATTGTAATTCACAGATTTATAGTGACCGCACTGACACCGTACATATAAAAGCATAGTATCGACACTCTCGATTCGTCCTTTGAAGTCTTTGTGGATAACTTCGCTGACAATGTTATAAGAAGTCGGGCAGTTGCTCACTGGCCGGCGGATTTACGAGGGACTGCTGTCGTGCTACTTCTATGGAAATATATACTGTATACTGCAGAGCTTTGTGTCGTATGCTCTAATGCGAACCCCTGTATACTAAGCAAGCCGACGTCACCTGCTAGAAACCTGCTACTCTATAGGCGGGGTAAAGCGGGTTAGCATATCGGCTTCCGCACAGAGTGTCGCTACTAGGCTTTTATATGTACGGTGGCACTGATGATGGCATAATGCCGAAAGCGCTCGCGAAATTTTGATAAAAGAATATTGCAAAACAGTTCTTTGTTTATTTTGAAGGAATCTTGGGATATTCATCTATTGTACACACAGCTGTAATTCAAATTAATTAATTGTCAATTCTTTAGAATTTTCAGCATTTCCTCAATATATTGAGAAATGCTTTAGAAACAATTCATTTGTAAAAAAAGCTAAGAAAAAATTATTTAATTTCGTCCAATACACGAGCCTTTCGTCATTTTTCATTTATAATGACTGATTGCACTCGAGTAAAATTGTTCTGCATTGTATACAGACGAACAATAGTGGAATGAGAATTTTTTCGATATATCTGAAGTTCTGTACAATCTCATCAGTACAACTCCGTCTATTGAGTCTAGTTAGTCCATTGAAATGTTGTTTGATAAAGTTTATTTTTGTATTAAACATCATAGGAGGTGAGAAGAGAACTCTCTTGAATGATTCTTTTAAAAATAGAAGCACCTAAAATTCTGACTTAAAAGTTTTTCAACTTCATACACGAACCGCTCCGAAGAATGCTGTGTTGCACGGACTTATTAATAGATAAAATCGCTTATTGCCTTGAAACACGCTTCCAATTTAAGTGAGTTTCCATTCATATTAGTTCCTAGTTTATTTATTACTTATGTAGTAATATCAGTAATTATTTTTGAGCTGAATATCTTTCAAGGCATATGACCAGGAAAGTACTTTAATCTCTCAATATTAGAATCGATATAATTTGAATTTCTGACATACTCCATTCTGTCTAATCAGTCAAATTCAGCTTCACCGATCGAAGCCAATCTTTGATTATTGGAGAGCGGTTGTTTCTTTTTTTCAAATCAAAATTCATGGAATTATAGTACCGATTCCAAAGCTCAACACTATCAGAATTTATTTAGAATTGACAATATCATGAGATTTCACTGAACTCTTTGAAGTACATAGTGATCCTCAAGATCCTAAACGAAGATTTCAACATTTATGTTCTTAGTCTATATCCGTTCCTGTCGTAGTTGTAGTAGGTAGTGTTTTACATCGATCTGCAATCAATTGGTAATATTTACAGTTAAATTTGTGATAAAAAGTTTCTAAACTTCAGACAAAATATTGATTAATATTTGTACAGCTTTGGAAAAAGAAGAGTTCACTCGAAATTCAGTAATTTAGATGTTTAGCCGAATTATATCTCAAAATATTGAAAGTTGAGCAAAACTGGTATTGTTATCGATTATTATATCAATGGTACAAACTGTAACTCAGCCTAGACTTAAACGTCACATATCCCATGACCTAATTAACAATAAAGTATATACATATGGTTTTTGTAATCATAAAATAATAATAATTATAATCAACACACGCGCATACAGTAAATTCATCATTAAGGACCCGACAGTAACAGACGATAAATGCCGACGATGTCACAATGCACGGGAAACAATTGAACATATAACTAATACCTGTAGCACACTAGCAACCACCAAGTACCTAGATAGACACAACGCCGCCGCAAAAATTATACACCAAAGCATTGCTATTGAACATTCATTATTAAACAAACATACGCCCTACTACACATACACACCATCTGACATACTTGAAAACGCAGACTATAAACTATATTGGGATAAAACTCTCCAATCTGACAAACCCCTATCATGCAATAGACCCGATATTACGTTCACGGACAAGAAGGAGAAACACACATACCTAATAGACATATCAATACCAAACGACCACAACGTACCAGCTAAATATTCGGAAAAAATCCAAAAGTACATCCCGCTCGCCATAGAACTTGAAAGAATATGGAAACAAAAAACGGTCACTGTCATACCAATCATCATTTCATCAACAGGCCTCACTCACACATCCTTCATCGGACACCTATCAGAACTCAATCTACCCGCAACCATACACAACCAAACACAGAAAGCCGTAATACTGCAAACATGCAACATTGTTAGATCATTCCTCCGACATCAATAGAGTCCTCCTGTACTTGGCCTCCACCCGTACAGGCGGAACACACCAGGACAAACCTGTGCCTCAGTTCCATAATAATAATGATAATAATAATAATAATAATAATGGCAGCGACCCCGGAAATGCAAGGGATACACATATTGGTGCAAGATGTTGAGAATGCCACCAAAAGGCTATCTAACTGGAAAGCTCCAGGGATTGATAAAATCCATGCATACTGGTGGAAAAACCTCACCGCCATCCATGAAACTTTAGCAGATCAACTTGATTCGGCTATAATGGATCCAACACAGATCCCTATATTTTTCACCAAAGGAATTAATTGTTGCCAAAGAATGAAAACGTTGAAAACCCACAAAATCATAGACCGATTACATGTTTACCTATTGTCTATAATATTCTCACTGGAATAATTGAGGAAAAAATCAACCAACATTTAAAGGAACACCAAATATTAGCTTGGCAACAAAATTGATGTAAAAGCGAAGCAAAGGGAAGTAAAGAGTGGTTAATTCTGGACTCAGTAGTTACGAACCATACAAGAACTAAAAGGAGGAACCTCTCAGTTGCCTGGATCGATTACCGCAAGGCATTTGATTCGGTGCCGCATTCATGGCTGTTGGGAATACTACAAATCTACAAAATAAATAAAGACCTAATTGAAGTCCTCAAAACTACTATGCATAACTGGGAAACGTACCTATCTGTCAGTGTAGAAAACACACACTATACAACTGAAGGAATTAAAATTAAAAGAGGAATTTTCCAAGGAGATAGCCTTAGTCCTCTGTGGTTCTGTCTTGCGCTTAATCCCCTCAGTAATATGCTGGAAGAAAGCACTTACGGATACACCATATCTAAAAGGACAAGCATCAAACTTTCCCATCTCCTCTATATGGATGACTTGAAATTTTATGCCTCTAATCCAGAACAACTTACCGCCCTCCTGGAACTGGTCGCATCATTTAGTAAAGTCATCTCGATGGAGTTTGGACTTGAAAAATGTGCTTTTGTTCACGTTAAGGCGGGAAACTTAAAACATACTCTTATTAGATCACAACCAGTTTACACCTCTACCGCTAGAACAGAAGTACAAATATCTTGGAATGCAACAAACTGTCAGTATAGAACAAGCACACAGTAAGCAGCTAATTCAAGAAACACTTAAAACTAGACTCCAACTAATACTGAAATCAAAACTTTACTTCTTGGCAAAATTAACAGCAATAAACGCTTGGGTAATACCTGCTATTACTTATAGTTTTGGAATAATTGAATGGAGTACTACAGATTTAGAAAGCCTAGATCGATTTATACGAGTAGCCCTTACAAAGAACCGATTACGCCACCCAAATGCTTCCATGCACATGCTGTATTTACCACGGAACAGAGGAGGAAGAGGACTGAGGAACCTCAGAGAGGCATATAACAAAGAATGCCAAAACCTTATTACTTACCTCAAATCTAGAACCCATCCAACGTATGTGGCAACTACAACGTTAGACAACAACTTGACACCTTTGAAACTGTCAAACCAAGAGCCACCAGTAAGAGAAAATAAAAACTATTACACAAAGTTGGAAGAAAGCTCGAAAAATAAAGAATTACATGGACGCTATGCGGCAATACTAAACAGTCAAGAAGCAGACAAGAACGTATCCACACTAATTCTAATTAGGGGTGTACTGATAATGGAAACAGGAGGATTTCTACTAGCCATACAGGACCAAGTTATCTGTACAAGAAACTACCGACGGTTTATACTGTATCAGGACACATCGGACGACAAATGCAGACTATGTCAAAATAAAACAGAAACCATTCAGCACCTAACAGCAGGGTGCTAATATCTAGCACCGCGTAACCATAGGGCAAGGCACGACAACGTTTCAAAGGTATTTCATCAAGCGTTATGTAAAAAACTCGAGCTATTAACAGATATAACACAGTACTACAAATATACACCAAGGGATCATATTAAAGACGAGAAAACAAAAATCTATTGGGATGAGCCTATCATTAGTGATCGGGAAATAACATACAATAGACACGACATATTGGTGATAGAAAAAGATAAAAAGGTAGCAAGAATAATCGACATTACAGTACCCAATGATCACAATCTCCGAGAAGCAAGGAACCAAAAGATCACAAAATATATGGATCTTTCTCACGAAATAAAAACTATCTATCAGCTCGATCAGGTCACAATACATCCATTAGTTATAACTGCAACCGGCCCTGTTGAAATAAATTTGAAACAGGAACTAAAAAGATTGGAATTGGAAGACCCTACGAAACTGATACTCACCGCCCAAAAAGCAGCAATTCTGGACACTTGTCAAGCAGTCCGGCGGGCGCTCACACATGACTAATCCGTTGATATGGCATCCCGGATTAGCGGAGCAAACGCAGGAAAACACTGTGAAAATAATAAAAATAATAATAATAATAATAGTAATAATAATAATAATAGTAATAACCGATATGTACAAGTAAAAGTATGGAGGTTAAGCATAGAACATACTCACTTGACACATTCCTACCTTCTATGTGGCAAGCGGCGCCTACGTTGTGAACACTGCAATCGTCATCTGTCCGTAGAACACGTGTTTTCATGCGACTATTATACTTGGCAAACAAACATCTTTGGTATAAAGTCAGATATAACCACAACGTTAAATAGTAGAAGACAAGTACTACTTTATCTCAAAATAATTAATAAGTTAAATAAAAATAGTAAATATATTAAATATTCATAGCAATTTGAAGAACCCGCTATATACGTTATAACTTACACAGGGGGTTTTGGTTGGTGGGTCATGTGAATGAAGTCCAACACTACTCTCATGAGTGAACACGAGTTTTCCCCCTGCCACCTGATAAAAAGAGCCAATGGCCTCAGCAGTCGACGCTCTATAATCCTAAAAAAAAATAAAAAAAAAATAATAATAATAATATCGCCCCGTTTCCTGATCCCTCGAAAACTCCAAGGAGATTTTAGTAAAGACAACCCTTTCCTACTACAGAAACAGTTGTTTGAACTAGTCGGTGAGTTGAAAAGTATACGTAAAATAAAGGACGGACTTTTAATGGAAACGGTTTCTGCAGCTTAGACAAATAGGCTAATGAATAGAAATAAATTGGGAGAGAACGAAGTCACGGTAGAACCGCACAGATCACTAAATGTTGTAAAGGGAGTTATAGTATGCCATGACCTTTTGAATTGCTCAATAGAGGAAATTTCGGAGGGACTAAAAGAACAAGGAGTAATAGATGTGAAACGTATCAAAATAAAGAATAACAATGAACTAGTTGACACCGCTAGCCACATATTAACATTGAACAAGATCAAGCTTTCCATCATCTACCTGTAAGACATTACATTCCTAGTCCAATGAGATGTTTTAGGTGCCAAAAGTATGGCCATACAGCTACTAAATGTAAAAATGAACAGGTATGTGTATGTGGGAAACCTCTTCATGAGGGACAGCAATGTGAGGAACCTAAAAGATGTGTAAATTGTGAAGGTAACCACTTTGCGCGATCGAAAGACTGTCCCATTTACAAGCAGGAGATGTCTATCCAAGAAATTAAAGTAATACAAAAACTATCGTACTTCGAAGGTAAGGAGAAAGTAATAATAGCAACTCCACAACCGGGAATCTCATATGCAAAGGCAACAACTACGCCAGTTAGAGTAGATTCTGAATCACTAATTAAAGAAATAGTTCCACAGTTAGTTACAGCATTGAAGGAAATTTTTGTAAGAGTATAAAACCTGCAAATATCGAGAGCAAGTTCAAAACACCCGTATCTGAACGATCAGATGCTGAAGAGAGTATGGTCTCAGATTGCGAAAGCGTGCAAAGCTACGCATCATCATCAAATGAAAAAAAAAACGAAGCGAAGATCGTGACTCCCCAGAAACTTCCCACTCAGAGGAAGGAAAAGAAACAAAAAAAAAGGAAGGATGGCCACCGGGAAAACCCAGAAAGCCACCTAATTAACTAACTGTGATATTAATAGTTTACTATAATTTTATTATCATTTTTAATTCTATGATTTTCTATCTTTCTATATATTATATTTATTTCATCTATATTTTTAAACATATTTTATCTTTATCTTTCACATATTGTCGACTCATCATTCTCCTATACAATTCCGTTAATTTACATACACCTGTGATAGTCTAAATGAAACATAAAATTCAAAATCATACAGAGGAACTGCAATGGAGTTATACATCATTATGAATATCTAAAGATACTATTAACGGAACACAACCCTATTTGCGTATGTATCCAGGAAAGTCATCTTAAACCAGAGCAACCTTATTCTCTACGCGGCTACAAGTCCTCCAGAAAAGATGTGCAACCAAATCTACGAGCCCGTGGCGGCGTACTAACGATGATTAGAGAAGACATAAAATTCGATCTTATAACTATCCAGAGTCAACTACAAGTAGTAGCTATCCGACTGAATTTACCAACTGCGTTAACAATTTGTAATATATACCTACCAAATGATAACTGACAGAGAGAAGATATACAAGCAATCATCAACCAATTACCCGCACCCTTTCTGTTCGTGGGTGATTTCAATGCGTACAATCCGCTTTGGGGCTCGCAATATCTCAATAATCGGGGAAGTATCATAGAGGAAATATTAGACAGCGATAGAATAGCAATACTCAACACAGATTTACCAACTTTTTTCAATTCAAGATCTAATAATTTTTCTGCCATCGACCTTACTCTTGCTTCCAGTATTCTCCTAAGCCGATTTTATTGGATACCATCGGATGATCTACATGGAAGTGACCACTTTCCAATCATTATCAAAGATAATACCGCAGATGGTTCATGGAACCTTTCAGGTAAATGGCTTTCCTCCAAGGCAAATTGGGAACAATTCAAATCAAATCTGGTACCACCAAACCTAGTCGGAGACCTAACAGAAGACGTGCAAACTCTTACCAGTTCTATCACTGAGGCAGCTACAACGAGTATTCCTAGAAGCAAGGATGGCCCACAAAAAAGAGTGGTCCCCTGGTGGAATGAGAATGTCAGCAGTGCTATTAGAACCAAGAAAAAAGCTTTCAACAGGTTTCGAAGAATCCCAACATCCGGTAACCTGATAGCTTTCAAAAAAGCGAGGGCTGCAGCCCGCCGTGAAATCTTAACGAGTAAACGTACCTCCTGGAATGACGTCACAGTAGAAATTACAACAGATACACCAACCACTGAAATATGGGAGAAAATAAAAGCAATAGAGAGAAGAAAATCAAAAATTATACTTACCTGTATACAACACGAAGATGGTTCTATAACCAACGATCCCACAGTAATAGTAGAAATTCTAGCAGCACAGATAGAAAATGCAAGTAGCACCACTAGCTATGAACCAGAATTTGCTGAGACAAAAAATATGAGGGAGGTACCTCTCGACTTCGAAACACAGGACCACTTAGATTATAACTTACCTTTCAGTATAGACGAACTAAACACTGCAATACGCAATTTGAAAACCTCCTCTCCGGGACCAGATGATATTACCAACGAAATGCTTGAACAATTAACTCCTGAAATGAAAAGTACTCTATTAACACTTTTTAATAACATCTACGAACATAAAACTTACCCTTAACAATGGAAAGAGGCAATAATCGTCCCAATATTCAAAGAAGGTAAAGATCCAACCGACCCATCAGGCTACCGCCCTATAAGTTTAACTTGTTGCATTGAGAAATTACTTGAACGAATGGTGAGCAACAGACTTCAGTGGTATTTGGAAAAATATCAACTTATATCCTATTCTCAATCAGGATCCCGACGATACGGATCAACAATAGATCACCTTCTCTATATTGAAAATGCAATACAGGATACTTCCAAAAATCGAGAACACCTAGTATCCGTATTTTTCGATCTCACTAAAGCTTTAGATAAAACTTGGAGATACGGAATTATCTAGAAACTTCATCAATATGGACTCAGAGGTAATCTTCCACTATTTATTTCCTCGTTCCTCCAAGACCGCACTTTCCGTATCAAACTGGGTAACATTTTGTCAACTCCTCGAATACTTGAAAACGGAGTCCCCCAAGGTTCGGTCCTTAGCGCAACCCTCTTCCTTATTGCAGTCAATAACCTAGCCACAATCGAAGACATGTCCATCCACAAATGCATGTATGTTGATGACCTCACCATCTTCTGCTCGGGATTAAAAATACCAGAAATTGTAAGAAAACTTCAAATTGCCATAGACCAGATATCTCTAAACGCAAATGAATTAGAATACCGATTCTCCAAAGAAAAGACAGCCTGCGTTCATTTTTGTAGATTGCGAAAACCACATTACCATCCCTTTCTAATATTATATAATGAACCAATAAGATGTCTAGAATCAACCAAGTTTTTGGGACTTACATTCGGCTCAAAACTAAATTGGCAAAAACACTTCGACAAACTGAAAGTGAAGTGTAAGAAATCGCTTAATATCATAAAAATACTGGCAAATACAAAATGGGGAGCTGATCCTGAAAGTTTGTTGAGAATATACCAAGCTTTAATTCTCTCCAAGATTGACTACGGAAGCATTATCTATGCATCAGCCCGCAAATCGGTACTGAAAGAACTGAACCCAATCCACCATGCCGGAATTCGCTATTGCATAGGCGCATTCCCTACAAGCCCCATCCCAGGTATTCTCTCTAAGGCAGGACTCATGCCATTGGAACGTAGACGCGAAGAAATACTCGCAGCGTACTATACATGCATTTCTGCACAACACCTACACCCAAATCATTCGATTTTTTTCCAGAACCTCACTGAATACAAAATGGGGAGCTAATCCTGAAAGTTTGTTGAGAATATACCAAGCTTTAATTCTCTCCAAGATTGACTACGGAAGCATTATCTATGCATCAGCCCGCAAATCGGTACTGAAAGAACTGGACCCAATCCACCATGCCGGAATTCGCTATTGCATAGGCGCATTCCCTACAAGCCCCATCCCAGGTATTCTCTCTGAGGCAGGACTCATGCCATTGGAACGTAGACGCGAAGAAATACTCGCAGCGTACTATACATGCATTTCTGCACAACACCTACACCCAAATCATTCGATTTTTTCCAGAACCTCACTGAATACGAGAATCGGCGAACAATTACCAGGCCAGCGCGAATACGGGTAAACGAACAGATGCAAAGAGCACATTCTCAACCCCTTGCAACTTTGCCTATCGGCGCTGCAGAAATCCCTCCATGGCTTAACCCAGCACCAACAATCATAGTAGATCTGTCTATATATCAAAAGCACGATACATCTTCATCAGGATATAAAATGAGATTTCAAAGACTACTTGCTTCATACTCTGGAGCAACGATCATTCACACTAACGGATCAAAAACCAACAATGGTGTCGGATGTAGTTTTGTGGCTGGCGGTACAGCACATTACTGGACATTACCAGTTCACACATCAATCTTCACCGCAGAACAATACGCAATATGGCAAGCACTCCTTTTCATCTTGATATCAACCAGTGTGAATGAACGCTATGTGATTATCTGCGACTCGCGTGGTGTTCTCGAAGAACTAAAAAATATGTACACGAAAGACCCACTGACACAAAATATACTCAGCCTTCTTAATGAAATCAAGAATCAAGAGAAAAATATTATTTTTATCTGGGCTCCTAGCCATGTGGGAATGAAGGGAAATGAACAAGCGGATAGTGCAGCAAAAACAGCTGCTGGAGAAGACGAAATAGATGTTCAAATAACTAAGCATTCAGACCTTAAACTTCACGTTAAAAACATCAGTAAGGAAACCTAGAAACGCGAGTACCTGGCAGTAGATACCCAGATAAATACAATTAAAAAGAATGTAGATCGCTGGAAACCATCTCTTAGACTGTGTAGGGAAGATATGGTGAAAATACAAAGATTACGGTTAGGGCATACACAAATAACACATGAACAACTATTGACAGGCCAGAATCCACCAATATGTGAAACTTGCAATACTACAATCACCACCAAACATATACTAAGTGAATGTGTACAATATAACTATATGCGCGTCATTTTCAATGTATCGACCAACCTTACGAACGAATTGAATGAACCTGAAAAAATAGAAAATATACTCAAGTACCTGAAAGCAGTAAATGTAAATAAAAAGATCTGAATGAAACCTGATGAAAAAATTTACCACTATCCCGCTGATACAGCGAGACCAGACTAATGACCACAGCAGTCGACGTCTGGGTCAAACAAAGGAAAAAATAATAATAATAATAATAATAATAATAATAATAATAATAATAATAATAATAATAATAATAATAATAATAATAAACTACTCCTAGGAGCTGTAAGACCTTGTCGTTGGTGGAGTGGCTCAGTAACTTCCTCCCTCCTCGAGCCGTAAGGCCGGGAAGGGAGGAGTGAAACTAAAAAACAGCTCAGAAATGGTCAGTGGGGCACTGGTGGGGCTATCTATGCCGATATGATGGCACCAACAAATACCAGTAGAAGATCCAACATGCCCAAGTTACATCTAAACACACTGACAAGTCCTGACCTGACATGAGGGACGGGCTGCGAGTTTCTGGCGCCGAAAAACCGGGACCCTCGGCTATGGTATGGTAACCCAGACAGAAGAGTCCAACTGTCTGCTGTCCTCCCCTTTTCCCTTGTTCTGTCCGCTGTCCTCACCTAATCCCCCCCCCCCCCAATTCCCACTAGAGGAGTAAACCTCATTAAATGATCCGGAATCTTAAGGTGTGAGACACCGTTCCGATGGATGAATGACCACCCGGAGCTGGTCATTAACGATTCCCTGTAAGCACATGGCGACCCTCACTTGTAAACAGCCTTACTACGATAAGGAGCACTGTCGTAGCCGACTTTTTATTCCTTCCAAACTTGTGGGATATTATATGAGCACCTCTTCCTATAAAAACCAAACAACTGTTACAGATTATGAGGTGGGATCTGTAGCCGTTACCTCACAGCCTCAAACAAATACGAATCGGGAGACGGCGGCTTCGCCCCGGTTCCTGATCGTAAGGAAAAAAGTAGGGGATTTCGGAAGCACGAATCCTTTTCTGATAAACAAATTTTTTTATGGACAAGTTGGGCAAGGTAAAAATTTGCGTAGAACTAAAGACGGCTTATTAATCGAAACAACTTCTGCTGCACAATCTAAGCGTTTATTACAAATAACAAAGTTCCTCGACGACGAAGTAGAAATTATACCACATACAGGATTAAACCAATCTAAGGGAGTAATTACTTGTCGCGATCTACTCAACTGTACTGTAGAAGAAATATTGGAAGAAATAAAAGACCAAGGTGTAACTGCAATCCGAAGAATTAAAACCAAACGCGAAGGAAAAATTATCGATACATCGAGCCACATCCTCACCTTTGACTCACCAAAGCTCCCTAAAGAAGTGAAGATAGCTTTTTTTATATTGAAAACTCGCCCGTACATCCCGCCCCCCCTCAGATGTTTTAAATGCCAACTATTCGGTCACACTGCGACAAAATGTACTAAAGATCAGTTATGTGTATGCGGCAAACCTTTGCACCCCGGTAACGCATGTGAAACACCATTAACATGTATACATTGCAAAGGACCACATTCCGCACGCGCGAAAGAATGCCCGATCTACAAACAAGAGGTAGCAATACAAGAACTTAAAGTAAAAGACAACATATCTTACCAAGAAGCCAGAAGAAAAGTAATAATTTCCACCCCAAAAGAAAATATTTCATACGCTACTGCGACCACATCCTGCCCACCAACCCAACCAGCCCCGTATAACCCTCAAGAATTGGCCAACTCTTCAATTCTACACCTAACAAAAGCTCTAACAGGACTCTTCGCAATATCTTTTCAAACGCCACAAACGAACCCTAATAATGAAGACAACGAACACACCAACAGAACATACAGCTCAGATCTTGATTCGATCATTATCGAAACTTCGTCAGGTGGGCAAACAAAGAAAAAAAGAAAACGCGGGTGGAAGAAAGGTAGACCCAGAAAAACCTCGCAGAAAATCGAACCTGACCTAGCTAGTTTCACATAAACACACGAAAATTAACCCCGTGATATTTTATAGTTCTAAGATTCATATTTTTTGAACCTTATCATATATACCTTCATAAAATTATTTCATTTATATACACATAATATATATTTACAACCAATTTTCCTTATTATGCACATATTTATTTATCCCTTTTTACACAATTTTAATGGATAATAATACAAAATTCATTCAATGGAACTGTAATGGACTTAATTCACACCTTCCAGAACTGCAAATAATAAGGAGCAATTTGAACCCCATACTTTTCGCTCTACAAGAAACACACCTGAGACCGAACGAAATCTTTACCTTTCGAGGATTCCAAACTTTCAGGAAAGATGTGAAACCAAATATTAGAGCAAGGGGTGGAGTGGCAGTTTTACTAAAGGAAGAAATCCCGGCTAAAAGGGTAACCCTCAACACCAGGTTACAAGCTTTGGCTATTAAAATTGATACTCCAATAAAGCTTGCCATATGCAGCATATATCTTCCAGATTCAAACTGGAACTCATATGACATTGAAAATATATTCGTACAATTACCGACCCCATGCATAATTATGGGAAATTTCAACGCCCATTCACCCTCTTGGGAATCTTTAACAACTGATACTACAGGAAAACGTTTGGAGAAATTTATTGACGACTCAAATATATGCCTTCTAAGCAATGGAAAGCCCACACATTTCAATCAAGGCTCAAACTCCTTTTCAGCTATCGACCTAACCCTATGCTCCTCAAATATAACCCATCAGTTTCACTGGAACCCATTAGAAGATCTCCATTCCAGTGATCACTTCCCAATCTCTGTTACCACTAATATCCCAACAAAGGTTAAACTTTCTACAGAAAGGTGGCTCACCGGAAAAGCCAATTGGACTGACTACTCAAATATAGTGTCTCTTCCAAACCCCGATTCGAGTAACTCCATTAACGAAATGGTAGAGGCAGTGACCAAATCTATTCTAGTTGCAGCCGATGCAACTATCCCCAAATCTAAAAGTAAAATATTATCTAAAATGGTACCGTCGTGGAATAATGAAATTAGGGAAGCAATATCAGGAAGGAAAAATGCACTCAACAGATTACGAAAATCGCCTACAAACTATAATTTAGTACTATTCAAAAAACTAAGATCAGCCGCCCGACGTTTAATTAAAGAAAGCAAAAGAAGGACATGGGAAGAATATGTATCAACCTTAACAACTGACTCCGAGATATGGAGAAAAATCAAAACAATATCAGGCAAATATCAATCTACCACCCCCCATACAATAGAAAATAACAAAATATTTTTAACCGATCCCCACGATATAGCTGAAGTTTTCGCTGACCACTTTAAATCAATCAGCAGCTCGGAAAATCATTGCCCCGACTTCCAAAGAACAAAAACTACTGAAGAATCTCTCAACCTGGATTTTAATACCGATGACGCAGACCTTCCGTACAACGTCCCTTTCATTTTCGACGAACTGGCCAACACCCTTAATACCTGCAAAGATAGTGCACCGGGACTGGACTCAGTTATGTATGGAATGATAACTCATTTACCTAGAAACGAGAAAGAGAAACTCTTAACTCTCTTCAACAAAATATGGTCAGCGAATACCTACCCTAGTAACTGGAAAACGGCTATCATTATCCCGATCTTAAAAAATCGGGATTCAATGACAAACCCTACAAACTATAGACCAATTTCACTACTATCGTGTATCAGAAAAATATTTGAAAAAATGGTGAACAACAGACTAACCTTTGTGCTAGAATCACGCGGCCTTCTGTCAAACCTCCAAGTAGGCTGTCGACGGAATCACTCCTCCCTAGATGCCCTAGTCGCATTAGAGACTGACATTCAAAATGCCTTTTCTAAAAGCCAACACCTCGTCGCAGTCATGTTTGACTTGCAAAAAGCGTATGACATGACTTGGAGATATGCAATAATGAAACAAATACACGCATGGGGCCTCCGTGGAGCGTTACCAAATATTCTAAATGATTTTCTCTCGGAAATATTCTTTTGTGTAAGAATTGACAATGAATTTTCATCAACACGAACCTTAGAAAACGGAATACCACAAGGCTCAGTTCTTAGCGTAACTCTTTTTGCCATTGCAATTAACTGTCTTGTTTGTTACATCGGAGAAAACACCAAAGCAGCTTAATATGTCGACGATCTAACCATTTATTCTTACAGTCATTCAATTCCCGAAATTGAGAATTCATTACAAGGACAAATCAACAGCCTAGAAGAAACTGCTAGAGCCAGCGGTTTTAAATTTTCACCTTCGAAGTCCCACGCCATCCATTTCTGCAGATTAAGATCCGACCACGCCGAACCACAACTAAAGCTGCAAAGTCAGAATATCGAGATAAAACATGAAACAAAATTATTAGGTATGATACTTGACCAAAAATTAAACTGGAGACCGCACATTGAATATCTGATTAACAGATGCCGAAGAGTTATTAACATTATCAAATGTTTGTCGAGTATCCGATGGGGGTCCGACAGAGAAATTTTATTACGCATCTATCAAACTTTAGTGCAATCCAAAATTGACTTTGGCTGTATTGTATATGGTTCTGAAAGACGTTCACACTTGAACCAGCTAAACAAGATCCAAAATCTCGCAGTAAGACATGCAATCGGTGCATTTAGAACAAGCCCTATAGAGGCAATCTTATGCGATGCTTCGTCCTTACCCCTAAACTTAAGGAGAGATATGCAGCTCATAACATATGGCGTGAAAATACAAACGTTACCCAACCATTTAAATAACAAGATTTTCAGAAACCTTCACAGTCCACACACACTAAGACGTAGTTCAACTAAACCATACAGTATTCGTTTTTCAGACACATCTGAAGAGTACAGGATAAACTTACGAATAGAAAAAATGACCTATACGTATGACACTCCTCCATGGCTAAGAAAACTACCACAAATAAACATATCTCTCAGTAAATACAAAAAAGAAGATACCGCTCCATCGATCTACCGAACGCTATTTTTAGAACAATTGGATCTATACAACGAACATTTGGTCATCTAAACAGATGGTTCCAAATCAGATAATGGAACAGGGGCGGCAATCGTAATCGGTGTAGATTCCTTCTTTTGGACCCTAAACCAAGAGTCTAGTATACCTAATGCCGAGTTGTATGCAATATGGCAAGCGTTGTTGTACTTCAGTCAGAGCAGCTTTGAAAAATGTTTAGTTTGTACGGATTCCTCAACTGCCACTCTCTCGACAAAAAATCGTTTTTCTGCAAACGAATGGGTTGTGCGCATTCAAGAATTATCAACCCATCTATACAGTATGCAAAGGACTATTTCAATAATGTGGATATCTGGGCATACCAAAATTACCGGTAATACTGAAGCTGATCTAGTAGCAAAAAAGCCACAAGCGGAACAGTTGACAAAGGCATACCTAACACCTTCATGGATATGAAAACGGATATAAAGAATAAAATTTACGAAGCATGGCAGAACAGATGGAATACATATGACGGACAATTAAGACACATTAAACCGAGCGTACAAAAATGGTTCTACCCCAAAACTCTTACAAGGCGTGAACAAGTCGTCCTCAGCCGATTAAGGATAGGCCACACAAACCTAACCCATTTACACCTCCTCCTTGGAAAGAACAAACCTAGATGTGAGACGTGCGGCATCTCACTGACAACACAACATATATTTACTTGTGCAGCCTTCAATTTTCACAGACAATTCCTCAAAATACCCCAGATCGAAAACATTCTTAGAAACCAAAATGACGAGCTTAACCAGGTGATAACTTATCCAAAGTCCACAAATTTATTTTATAAAATATAAATTACCCCAATGATATATCGACGAGCACAATGACCTAGATGTCGATGCTCAAACACAAAAAAAAATAATAATAATAATAGATAGATAGATAGATGGTTTATTGACCCCATTCACATAGATAGTACATTAGAAGTCAGTGAAAGTAGTACATATGAATACATTTTACCAACTAAAAATATTAAAGATTGTATAGTGTTGTATATGACAAATTTAAAATATAATAAAAATAATAGAAAGTGAAAATTTTACAGAAATACAGAAATACATTTCATGAAGTAAAAATATTGATGAAAATATGACAATTTTAAAATATGAAATAAGTTAAAAAATAATAGAAAGTAAAAATTCAATTAAACAAAACAAACAAACATATAAGCATTAAGCCCAAGTATTCAATTCCTCCAAAAACTCATCAACTGTATAAAAACAATAATTTAAAAGAAAAGACTTAGCAAAATGTTTAAATTGAACTCTCGTCATATCACTTATATTTATATGTTCAAAATATTTTACAAATGAATTGTACAATGTAACATCCAACTTATTGTTTTTTGTTGTTTTCAGTCTAGATTTGAGAATGACAATGTCTTTACTATTTCTAGTATCATAATTATGAACATCTGCATGTTTAGTCAGAACATATCGATTTTTATGTGTTTCAATTAACACTTCGAAAATATACAAGCACGGAAGCGGCAATATTTCAAGTTTTTTGAATATTTTTTTACTATTGGTGTTTCTTGGTGCGTTGTAAATTATTCTAACTACAGTTTTCTGTAGCACAAATACTTTGTGCACTGATGTGCTGCTGCCCCATAGCATAATACCATATGTTAAATTGCTATGAAATACAGACTTTAACAAATGAGTTGGTATACATGATTTTAATTGACGAATTACAAAAACTTGGCTCGCTAATTTTGAACAAAGGTAGTCAACGTGAGGTGACCAACTTAAGTTTGTATACAAATGAATGCCCAGTAATTTAACTGGCTCTGATTTTATAGCCCATTTATCTAAACTGAAAAGAATGTGTTTCGTTTTAGTGTCGTTGAGTTTCAGCTTATTTGCCAGGAACCACTGATTCAACAAAATATTATCACCAGCTTGTGTGCCATCAGATAAAGTGGTAGTATCATCAGCGAATAAAATACAAAAAGTGTCAATAGCCTCTGGTGAATCGTTAACAAATATTATAAAGAGTATTGGACCCAAAATCGAGCCCTGAGGAATGCCATTGTCTATATTACGTAAATCAGACTAATAATAATAATAATAATGATAATAATAATAACACAACAAGCGATATGAATGAAGCTATTTTAAGACTATATTACCGCCTAACAATGTGTGAGACCCAGCTTATAGGGTACAGACAGAACTTACGTGACGCTTTTGTTCACCAATTTCCAACATTGAAGCACGTGACCGAACAAAATGTAGCTGATAGAAGAGCAGCCTTATTCCGGAGAAACCTAATTCCGGAATTAAGAAGGAATGAAATAGAGGATGAAGTGTAACGAGAACTCGACGTCAATGGGGAACAAACAAATGCTGCTATTGAGGTAACCTCAGATGTACCACCCAACAATATAGTCAATCAGAAGACACCTGTAGACAACAGCAACGACGAAAATGAACAAGACGATACAAGAATTCAATAAGGCGAAAATATTATATAATGGGATTGAACCGTCCCAGAAACCAAAGATACCAAAGCAATATGGAAGCCGCAAACTAGAGCAATTAATATCTATTGCGAATGAAAAGGTGTTAACCAATCAGGTAGTACAAGGTATATAGAACTATGAAGACCTGTGTCACTGTTTATATAGCACAGCAGTTGCAATAGTAATATGTAATGGTAGGGAAGATTTGAGAGAACCAGAATATGGAGACAAACAAGCCAAACATAGAAAGAACCCCGCCATGGCAAACTAGATTGGAAAAGAAGATAGAAGAACTTTGGAACTTTGGAGGAACATTGCTGTCCTGACTGCCTTTACTAATCGCAGCAGAAGCAGAAGAATGAAGAAGAAGGTTGGAAAGATTAAGAATCTATACAGAACACACACACAATATGACCCTCTTAATAACAATATTGCGACAGTGCTGGACACAATGAAACAAAAGCTCATTGTATACGCACAAATATTACGAAGATATAAGAAAAGTAAGGAAAGCAAAGACCACAATGTGCAATTTGGGAGGAACCAGAAAATATTTTACAAAAATATCCAACCGAAGTTGCCTGAGAAAAACCAAACCATACCCCCAAACGAAGAAGAGATGCAAACATTCTGGGCAAACATATCGTCAAAAGGGGAACACTTTAACAGAGACGCACTCTGGCTGAAAAAAATTGAAGATAAAGCAAATAGGATACAACCAATGGCAGAGACAATTATAACACCTGAGACGCTGAAGTTTGTGATTGATTAACAAAAAATTGGAAATGCCCGGGAGTCGATACTATTCAGAACTTTTGGATAAAGAGAATTCACGCTTGGCATGGAAAGATGCTAGAACTGATAAACCGATTTTTGGAGGATGGAGACTCAGTACCAGAGCTATTGTGTGGGGGAAAAACACTACTGATACCAAAAAAAAGGATGTCATGTAACCCAGCTGATTACAGACCAATTACATGCCTTAATACGTTTTACAAAGTAATAACAGCCTGCATTGCCAAAAATATTACAAAACATTGTGACTCCAACAACATCCTAGGTGAAGAACAGAAAGGTTGCAAGAAAGGGTCATTGGCGTGTAAGGAGCAGTTAATCATAGACCAGATCTTAATGTCAGAAGCCATAACGAAGCAGATAAACTTATTTACAACCTTTATAGATTACCGCAAGGCGTATGACTCCTGTCCCTACGACTGGCTTCTGAAAGTCCTGGAAATTCATAAAATAGATAAGAAACTGATCACCTTCCTGGAAAAGATCATGAAAAAGTGGCGCACGACCTTGAACCTGAAAACACCTCAAATAGCTTACACCACAGTAAAAATACAGATAAGAAAAGGTATATATCAAGGAGATACATTAAATACACTGTGGTTTTGTATGGTCCTAAACCCGCAAACGGACCTGTTAAATAACACGATGAAAGGATTTGAGATGAAGGATGAAAACGGACAAAAGCACAAGATCAGCCATCTACGCTACATGGACGATCTCAAACAATACGCAGCAACAAAGACAGGGCTTCAGTACCAACTAAAAGTAACCGAAAGTTTCTCCGAGGATATAAAGATGAGATTTGGGGTAGATAAGTGCAAAATTAAAAGTATAAACAAAGGAAAACTCAACCAAAACCTAACATATGAAACGGCCCACCAGGACACAATAACGTCAATGAATACGGATGAGCTGTATAAATACTTATGGATGAACCAGAGCAAAACTTTCGAGCATACGCTGATTAAACAACAACTTAGGAGCGAGTTTCAGAAAAGAGTGAGAAGGGTATTGAAAACATCTTTGAATTCCAAGAACACTACCATCGCTATCAACACATACGCCATAGCAGTAATCACTTATTCTATGGGAGTTGTGAAATGGAGCAATACAGACCTGGAAGATATGGACAGATGGATCAGAGTTCAACTTACCAAGTTTAGAAGCCGTCATACGAAAAGTGCTGTGGAAAGAGTTTATATACCCCGCAAAGAAGGTGGATTGGGCATAGTAAACCTCTATGACATGAACATTCGTCAAATGAAATTAATGAGAAGCTATTTCCATAGAAAAGCAAGGACTTCCGTTCTTCATAATATAGTATGCTCTCAAGATGATAAATACACCCCATTGAACCTAACTAATAACTGTGACATTCACCCAACATCTGTACAAGAAATACGAGAAGCGTGGCAGAGGAAAGCACTGCATGGAAGACATCCTACTATCCTAGCCGCAGAGGGCACAGATAAAAAGTGGTCGAATCACTACTTACGAACAGGATACCTTTTCCCTGAAACTGAAGGGTTCATGATCGTCATACAGGATCAGGTTGTACCAACTAGGAACTATCTCAAATATATCATTAAAAATCCAACCGTGATAGATGACACTTGTAGAATGTGTGGCAGGATGGGGGAAACCATCCAACATATAATTGGAGGATGCAGCTCCCTCGCCGCATCTGAGTACAAGAAACGCCACGATCAAACAGGAAAGATAGTACACCATGCTCTGGCTTCCAAATATAACTTGATACTCGGAACAGAAAAACTCACTTATAAGTATACATTAGCAAGCATCCTAGAAAACGTCCACTACAAATTATACTGGGATAGAACAATATATACTGATCGGACAAATGATGCAAACCGGCCGGATGTGGTTCTGTGGAGCCTGAGAGAAAAATAGGTATGGATTATCGACTTCGCAGTTGTTAATGATAACATGGAAAACACAATCAACCTTAAGGTTCGAAAATATGATGATCTCGCTCAGTATATCAAAGAGCAGTGGAAAGTAGACCAAGTTACTATCCTACCCATGGTCCTTTCCGCAACAGGCATTGTACCACGGCAGCTTGGTAAGGCTGTGGATACTCTTAAAATCAGTCCATCTGCAATTGGAAAGATGCAGAAAATAGCTATTCTTGGCACTTGCACCATTGTAAGGAAAGTACTGGAAAAATAACGCTAAAAAGTGGAAGGTCAAACATGCTTTGATAGATTTGTATCTGTATATTTGAATGAACCACAGTTTATGTAAAATGCCTTAAGAAGAGAACTAGTTAGAATAATAATAATAATAATAATAATAATAATAATAATAATAATAATAATAATAATAATAATAAGAGGGTTCCAAAAACTTTCAGAAACGCCTCGGACGAGCGCCGTGACGGTCGAGAACGGCGCGGTAATCTGCAACTCGACCACAAAGGTACCGACACAGCTACGACGATGGAAAATGAACCAAAACCAAACCCAAATAGAGATGTTTTGCAGGAGATGCTCCCACCAACCACTCTACGAGGGAAACAAAGACAGAGAATGAAATGGACAGATGATGTAAATAGACAACTCATGCTCTGTTACTATCAGGTAACTCTTTTAGAAACAAACTTAGGTGCATATAGACCTCAGCTACATGCTGCATTTACCAGCAAGTATCCCGAACTTGGCGACTTAACAGAACAACGGTTGGCAGATCAAGTACGTGTAATAAAAAGGAACAACAGGATAACGCAACTTGAATTAGAAGTAATTAAAAAGCAAGCCCAGCAAACAATCGAACAAGACAACATACGCACAGTCACAGACATCACTGAAGCGCAAGAGACTAGCAAAAGTAATACAGCAACCGAAATAAACGCAGATGATACACAAATAAAAGAGCGTCAAGCTGTCCAAGCTGAAGAGATCCATGAGCCAGAAGTAATCACAACACTAAATGAAAAACAAAAAGAAGAAAAAGAAATAGAAGAAGAGTTTAATATCACATACATAAAATACAAAGATACAGGAATGAGCTACAGACCATATATACAAAAAGTACAAGAAAACGCACACACAAAAACAACAGTCGACCACATAAATAATATAATTAAACAAAATATAACTACCGATACAAGTATGGAAGAAATACAATTGCTCATATACACAGGGGCAATAACAACCACTCAACTACACACAAAACAGAAAGAAACAAATATGCCCTATCAACCAAAAACACCAGCCTGGCAACGGAGACTTCAAACTAAAATAGAATTCCTAAGGAAACATATTGGACAACTAACGCAATATACGCAAGGAAAATTGTCGCAAAGAAAGAAAAAAGCCATAGAAATGAAATCAGATGAAGAAATAAGGAACGAACTTGACACAAAGAAGCAAAAACTACAAGCACTAGCGAAAAGATTAAGAAGGTACAAAAAAAGCGCAAACAGAAGGAAACAAAACTACATCTTCAATACTAATCAAAAGAAATTCTATCAGACGCTAGAAAATAAAGAAGAAAACATAACAAATGATCAAATCGATGTGGATATCATTGAAGATTTCTGGAGTAATATCTGGTCACACCCCGCTAAACACAATGAGAACGCACATTGGATACATGTAGAAAAAGATAGGTTCAACACAATCGAACCAATGTCCGGAATAATAATTACACCAGAAGAAATATCAAGAGCAGTAGCTCGAACACACAACTGGAAAGCCCCAGGGGTAGACAAAATTGCAAATCACTGGTTAAAAAAATTTCCTTCCACTCACTCACAACTCGCAAAATTATTTAACACATATATATCAGACCCGAATAAAATCCCCCGAACATTAACACAGGGTATAACGTATCTGAAACCAAAAGGCAATGCTACAAACGATCCAAGTAAATACCGACCTATAACCTGTTTACCTACTATATATAAGATACTAACATCAATCATCACACAAAAATTAACTGAACATATAACAAAAAATAAAATATTAAGCGAGGAACAGAAAGGCTGTCGTCAAGGATCTAGAGGATGCAAAGAACAACTAATTATAGATGCAGAAATAACCCATCAAGCAAAAATAAAACAAAGATCTCTCTACTTTGCCTACATTGACTACCAAAAAGCTTTTGATAGTGTACCCCACTCCTGGCTAATCGAAATATTAAAAATCTACAAAGTACATCCAATTATAATAAAATTTCTAGAATTAATAATGAAGAACTGGGAAACCACCCTCTCAATCAAGACAGGACAAGTTAACCTGGAATCCAAACCTATACAAATTAACCGAGGCATCTTTCAGGGAGACTCCCTGAGTGCATTATGGTTTTGCCTCGCCTTAAATCCACTGTCCAACATCTTGAATGATACCAACTACGGCTACGTCATCAAAAGTCTTCATGCATGTAAAATTTCTCACTTATTTTATATGGACGACCTCAAACTACTAGCAGCATCGGGTCATCAACTCAACCACCTACTCAATCTTACTCAAACATTTAGCTCAGACATCAAAATGACGTTTGGAACAGACAAATGCAAAATAAATAGCATTGTCAAGGGAAAACAAACCACGCAAGAAGACTACTCTCTGAACAGCAACAATCAGATAATACAAAGTATGGAAAGTACTGATTACTACAAATATTTAGGATTCAACCAACAAATTGGATTAGAGCATACAACACTGAAGGAAGAGTTAAAACAAAAATACAAACACAGACTAACAGCCATACTTAAAACAGAACTATCAGCACGAAATAAAACCAAAGCAATTAACACATACGCAATACCAATACTAACGTACTCAATGGGAGTAATTAAATGGAGTGATACAGATCTCGAAAGCCTAAACACCTTAACCCGATCGCAATGTCACAAACACAGAATACATCATATACACTCAGCAGTGGAACGATTTACACTTAACAGAAGAGAAGGGAGAAGAGGTTTCATAGACATTAAAAATATGAACTACACTCAGGTAGACAACTTGAGAAAATACTTTGTAGAAAGAGGGGAAACAAGCAAAATCCATAAAGCCATCATACACTCTGAAACATCAGGCACACCCCTAAAATTTTCCAGCCATACATACAACCCGACAGATAGAATAATAACACCAGCAACAAAGAAAGAAAACTGGAAAGGAAAAACACTACATGGAAAACATCCACAACATCTAGCACAACAACATATAGACTTAGAGGCATCCAACATGTGGCTCACAAAGGGGAATATCTTCGGTGAGACAGAGGGGTTTATGATCGCAATCCAAGACCAAACGATAAACACCAGATACTACAGCAAACATATAATAAAGGACCCAAATACACAAACAGACAAATGTAGACTATGCAAACAGCACATAGAAACAATTGACCATATAACGGGAGGCTGCAACATACTAGCAAATACAGAATACACCAGAAGACATGATAATGTAGCGAAACACATACATCAACAGCTTGCGAAGCAATACAACCTTATAGAAGAAATCACCCCTACGTACAAATATACACCACAAAACATACTAGAAAACGACAATGCTAAACTATACTGGAACAGATCAATCATCACAGACAAGACAATACCGCAGAACAAACCGGACATCACACTAATAACAAAAAACAACAAAACCACTTACTTAATAGAAATCTCCATACCTAACACGCACAATCCACAAAACAAAATTGGAGAGAAAATTGAAAAATACATCCGTCTCTCAGAAGAAATTAAAGACATGTGGCACCAGGACAGAGTGATTATAATACCCATAATATTATCTAGCACAGGAGTTATACCAAGAAATCTACACGACAGCATTCAGAAATTACAACTTCATCCAACAACATACATACCACTACAGAAGTCCGTCATAATAGATACTTGCTCTATAACTAGAAAATTTTTAAATGAGAACTACAGGGAATAATAAAAACAGAATGGAAACTATGCTTGACCTGACGTCCGCATATATTCCTAAACTAACCAGAGAATATCTGAGAAAGGAAGAAGATAATAATAATAATATTAATAACAATAATAATAATTAATTGCTTCAGAAACATAACTTTACAGCAAGGGTGTATGTGTACTAATTAAACAATACGCTATAAACTAACAAACAATTTAACACTAATAATCTATGGCATCAAAAGACATCTTAAAAGACTATTACTCATTGATAATAAATGACCGTAATCTTATAATATTCCACACGTATTCACAAATTTCCATGGCTTCAGCAAGTGTGATAATATTTTGCAGACTTTTTATTAATGCTCCCTAACTCTACAAACAAGAAATATTTTGCTTCATGGCGACGTAAATTGGACAATCAAAAAGAAGATGCTGCAATGTTTCCTTTTCATTCCGATTACATGCGGAGCATTCAATATCGAGATCTATATAACACGTAGTTCCATTTAAGGTGAACTTAATTTCAAAAGCATTTGCCGTACGTAACTGAGCAACTGTGCGGGTTAGCTGAATGGGCAATTTCACAAGTAAATACAAACTTGGACTCGTAGAAACAGTAAACAACTTATATAGATATGAATAGGAATACCTAGAAACCAAAAACAATTCAGATTCATACAACTGTGTATAACACGTCTGAAGTAATTTTTTTCTATTCCTAATTATTGTATGATAGCTCAAGTGGTTCCACATTTCTACCTCATTTATTTTAATAAAAATTTATTCCACTTGTACCGCCCAGTTAAACTTGGAATCAGTACTACCGGATGTATTAATTTGTTGTCTAAAGCAAAGAAAAGGATATCTAGTATCATCCATAGCCAAAATCTTGAGCAACCATTTGAGAGATAATTTGAAGATTGAATATTCAAGTTTTACTCTTCCCACCTCTAAACGTACTATAGCGTCAGGTGTGCTGACAGAAACAAGGAGATCTCTTTCGATAAACTGTACGTGGACTCTCTCTAGTACATCCAGATACCTGAGACACCAAACAGGTACCAAGTTGAAGATTCAAACACTCAAAGCCAATTTCTCGAACAACTTAATTCTTGGATACCAGAAGTCCGTCTTCGCTTTAACCATAATTGGCAGTATAGTTCCAACGGCTTGCTTTCCTTTGTTTGCATTAACTACTGACATTTAATGAAATATACTAGAAGATGACGTTGTTACACCTAGGTAATTATATTTATTCACAACTTCAATGGGTTGATGGTTATAGTTGAATTTAAATTTAGATTTTTCAAATTGTATAACTTTTGTATAATAATTGTTAGGTAATTCTATGCCGCACACTTCCCTAATATTTTCAATTTTCTAACAACATCAACTTCAGAATGTGCAAGAATAACAATATCATCCGCATATAGTAATGCCAGAACTTAGTTCACATGTGTTTTTAAATGAAACTCAAGGTCTCTAGTTAATTCCACAATATAATACAAGTTATTGAAAATTCTAAAAAATTGAAAATTGTTTCGATAAATCAATATCATCGTCAGAATGACAGAAGTTACATTTCATTTTATGCCTACCTGATGTTCAGTAGTTATATTTTTGGCTAGACCAAGAAGTAACCTAACTTGTGATTGGCTTAATATATGTTTATAGAAAAAGGAGAAGATGTGATATTACAAATATTGGAGCTTAGATATTATTAGCCCTATGGTGATATCCTGGATATCATTTTTCCAATTAAGATCAGTATAACTGTGCAATGATATAGAACACCAGGAAAACTATATCTGCTGATCTTTACAATTATCACTTAAGAAGACAGTTTATTAGTGGAGAATTCCCTAGATTTAACTGTTCATTGACAACTTCATATTGTGAGTTTCTTGAATGTCTTCTAATTTCCAGTTTTTCAAGGAAATCCAGTTCTTGTTTCTTTTCACAAATATGCAGCACTTCTAGTTCTGTGTTAGGTGTCAATGAATGATTGGTGTCAAGTAGATGTTTTTCGTAGTGGGATTTATCTGGTTGTTTTAATCTGTAAGCTCGTAAGTGCTCACTGTATCGTATTTCAAAATTCCTAAGGGTCTGACCCAAATAGACAGCATTAGATTTTGGACATTTGAGTTTATATATACTCGACTTCTTTAATAGTGGTATTTTTGTTTTTACATTTAACAATTTTGTACTAACGTTACTTTCTGTTTTAAAAGAAATTGTTGCATTCGTTGCTGAAGATATTATCTTTGAAATATTATTAGAAATATTTCCTGCATATGTGATGGTTTTATAAGTTTTAATTTCATTAGCTTGCTTAGGATATATTAGTTGTAATGCCACTTTTTTCTCTTTTTTACTAATTAGTTTATTTATCATATCTAATGGATAACCGTTAGATGTTGCTATTTGTCTAATTGTATTAATCTCTCTATCAAAATTACATTTGTTCATAGGAACTGAAAAAGCTCTATGTATCATTGAATTATATGCTGCTAGTCTGTGTGAGACAGGGTGGTTAGAATTGAATGGAATTGTCACATCAGTCTGTGTTGGTTTTCGGTAAATTGAATAATCAAGTACATTATTAACTTTTTGAATTTTCAAATCAAGAAAATTGATTGAGCTATTTTCTTCAATTTCCAATGTAAATTTAATTTTCGGGTGTAAATTATTGATGTGGTTGAAAAACACATCTAATTGTCGCTCACTACCTATAAAACAAGCTAATATGTCATCCACATATCTATACCAAAATAAAATATTTTTCGAAATATTACTTTCAAAGATCTTTCTTTCTAAATTGTCCATAAAAATGTTTGCTAAAATAGGTGATATAGGGCTTCCCATTGGTAAACCTTCATTTTGAATATATATCTTATTGTCAAAAGTGAAATAATTCTGATTAATGCATACATCAAATAAATTAAGTATATCTGATATTATTCCTGGATTAATTGTTTTCATCTTCTAGTAATTTTCTTACAAGTATTAGACATCCTTTAGGAGGAATTTTAGTAAACATATTAGTTACATCGAACGATATGAGTTTATAGTTATCTTGCAAGTGGATTGATTTCAACTTTTTGATTAGTTCTATTGAATTTCTAATTGAGTACTGAGATTCATATCCGTAAGTATTGAGTATATTGTTGAGCTTTTTTGCCAATATATTATTAGGAGCATTAACATAAGAGACTACAGGTCTAATTGGTTTCGTTATTTTATGTAATTTAACTGTTCCATATAATTGTGGACAATGAGGATTCTTATGTATGATAGACCTCTTTTCGTAATCATTTAAAAGATAATTTGAATTATTAACAATATCCCTTACATTATTAGAAAACTTCTTTGTTGGGTCTGCTTTAAGAACTTTTACATCGCTGGATTCTATAAAGTTATATACTTTGGAATTGTAATTTTCAGTCGTCAAAATGACAGTAGCATTCCCCTTATCGGATTTTGTAACTGTTAGGTTATTGTTCTCTATCTTCTCTTTTATTGCGTTTAAAACTGAAATGTCATTTTTTGTTTGACGTTTAACTTTTGAAGGTTCAATATTTTTGATTAAATTGGCAATTTTTAATTACTCATGAAGAAAATTATTTGAATTAGATTTTAAAGATATTTCTGACTCTGTAGCTAATGATCAATATTTACACCCCGAGCTCCACTTTCGTAGAAAAATGATTCAATATCAACAATTACTAAAGTAAATAAAAGTGCACTTAGCGGTTCACTCTGTAGAACACCCATTGTTACATTATATTTTCTAGTAAATCCATCGGAAGGCTTTTATTTGAATTATTGCCTGAGAGTACAATGTTATTATAACGCGAAGTATTTTTGCTGATATTCCAAGCTTAAATAATTTAGTCCATGATAACTTATGGTCGTTGAGTCGAATACTCTCTTAAAATCAACAAAAATAGCAACTAGCATGCGTTTTTGATGTCTGATATGTAGCTGAATCACATAACTCAAAGTGTTAATACTATCAATACAGCCACGACCTTCCTAAAAACCGGATTGGGATTCAGGTAATAGTCTACAGTCATCAACCCAGGACGACAACCTATTTAGAATAATGCTGGTGAATAATTTGAGTCCACAGTTCGCCAAAGCTAAGCCTCTGTAGTTATCAGGGTTATCAACTAGCCCGCCTTTATGCAGCATGGTGAGTGAAATATTAGCCCAGCTTTTAGGAATAAGAGGAGTGTCAAATATGGTATTAAATGATGACGTAGCAAATGCCATCTGATCCTGAAGACTTATTATTTCTAGTTTTATTAATTACAGCATATACTTTCTCTTGAGAAATAGTTGAATCAAGTTATGGATGAAAAGTATTCAAGGGAACTAATTTAGGCGGATAAAAATCTTCATAAAAATTGTCGCAGCTTTCAACAGATAAAGATTTGTATATTAAACTGTCTCTAATCTGCCTAACCGTTGCCCAGAATTTCCTTTTATTACTTATATTTGAGAATTTTTCAATAATATCATTCTCATAACCTCTTCTCTTCAACTTAATTAGATTTTTATAACTACATTTTAGTTTTATGTATACATCTTTTAATTCATCCTCGGAATTATTTTGCTTGCATTTTTTAAGTGCATCATTCATAGATTTCTTAGCTTGGATTCAAGATTCATCAAACCATGGTTTATTTTCTCGGATTCTAGTGGTATCCAGTAGAATTCTTGTTTTGTCTATAAACCCTATATTATGAGCAGTTTCAGTAATAGCTGCACATAGGTTATTATAAGACTTGTCTGGGTCGGGGATAAAAAAAACTCGACTAGAGTGTTGCATATTTTGCTTATAATTTAAAGACATGTTATCATTCCAAATCAATGACGAATACATTGGTGAAGAATTTGAGGTAACAGAACCAGAAACTTCCACGGAGTTGTGATGTTCGAAAACCAAATTTATAGGGAAATAATCCGACAGAAAATCATTACCAGTGACAAAAAAATCATTCACTTTTGTAAGGAATACGTTGTTTACCCACACCATATCCACAACAGTGCTGCCTTGTGTACCCATGTAAGTAAATTGACCATGACGGTCCAAAGAAGTTCTGCCGTTTAATACAGAGAATGAATTTTTCTCCATAAAATCAATAAGTTGCCTACCCCTTGTATTCAAATTACTATCCAATCTTAGCCTTTCATCAAATAAATTAGAACCTTCAAAAATTTCAGAAACATTACCACATAATCCGATTCTACAGTTAAAGTCGCCAGCAATTACAATCATTATATTTCTCGTCTATTTCTGTCAATAGAATCTGCAAAGAATCAAGTATGTGATTTATTTCTAGAGACGGTTCAAAGTAAAAACCACAAACAATAAACATAAAATAATGAACAGAAAACAAACCAATAAGAATCGAGTTAAACTTATAAAGTACAGTAACATTAAAATAATCTCTATAGTAAATGCATAAACCACCGCTTGGCCTACCAAACGACTTCTGTTTAGTTGCAGATGAAGTTATATATTCATAATCAAATTAACTGTCTCGATCCTTACTTTGTGGAATCTGCTCATATTAGTGTTTTTAATGAAACTCATGATTTCTAGTTGATTTCACGATATAATAAAATTATTGAAAATTCTAAAAAATTGACAATATCATCAATGATATTGATTTATCGAAACAATTGTAAATTTTTCTGCATAAATGGAGCTCTCAGATGTAGTATCTAGTTTTTCTCCAGATCCTCTATTTTTATTTTCAACAGTTCATTATCTCTAGTTAGATAAGTCACATTAAACATACATTCATCAATCTTCTTGTTCTTCCCAACAAGGAGGGACCTAATTTTATCCATTCCAACTGTTAATGATGACAGCTGCTCCATTAACAACTGAAACTGTCATTCTTGCATCGGAGTTGCACTACCAGACCTACCGTCCATAATTATTAGTAAATAGTGTGTGGCTTCCTTTACTTTTATTTACTTTTAAATATTTCTAATTTTTTTCGGTTAATTATCAGAAAAATCTTGCTAGAATTCACTAACCTCTGTTGTTCGACTTCTGTTGGCTAGCTATTTTATGAAATTTTCTTCTTAAAACTCTTAAAGAAAAATGCAATACATACATTTGTTTATCCCAGTGGAATTTGTGCAGTATTACCTTTACTCGTGTAAAAGTATTTCTTTAAACTATTTATTTATACACGAGAAATAATATATTTTCGTGCAACGATCTTTTATGTAGTTACTTTACTTACAGGTACCACACACACTCAACTACATCTACAAGAAATAGAACAAAACAAAGACATATCCATATCACACTTGCATTATTTTCTGGCTCGTGCCTGTTTGAAGGCGATCATATTCTCTTGTGTGGGTGATCTTTTGAATTTGTTGGATGCATTATTTTTTCCTTTTATTAAAAAATCTGTTCCTTCTTTCCACCATGGAACCATTTTTTTTCCTTTAACGACCTTTGTTTGAGGCACTGCTGTCAGGGCAGCTGATCTGATCTTATCGGTGACTATTCTTGTGGCTTCATTGACACCTGTAGATGGCAATTCAAAATTTTCCAAATTCTCCTTGAATAATGCCCAATTTGCATTATCGAGTTTCCATAGTTTCGGAATGGTATGTGATTCGGTTCTACCCACAAATTCGATAGATGTTGGGACGTGATCTGTCAAATGGTCACCGAGGCATTTCCACTGACATGCTGGAGCAACTGTAGGGTAGCAGAATGCTAAATCGAGAGCGGATAGCTTATTTGATCTTTGGTTCAGGTATGTCCCTTCACCGGTATTTGAAAGGATCAGGTCATTATCGTGGAAAAGGTTTTCAATTAGTCGCCCCCTTCTGTTCAATCTTTCAGAGCCCCACAGAGGATTGTGAGCATTGAAATTGCCCACAATCAGGACAGGAGTTGGTAGTTGATCGATTACTTCTTGGATATCACCAGTATCCCAGTCACCATCTGGTAGGTAGATGTTATAGATCGATAGCTTGATCGGAAAGTCCACACGAACTGCAATGATTTGAAGCCTAGACTGGAGTAGAATTTGTCTGTTGGGGATGTTTTCTTTGATGAGTATTGCAACTCCCCCTCTATCTCTCAGGTGTGGAACAGTATCTTCTCTGTACGTCGTATAACCTTTGATAACGAAAATGTCCTGTTGTTTCAGGTGAGTATCTTGTATACATATACAAAATGGTGATTTTCCATTCACTTTATCTCTTAGCTCAGGATAGATGGGTAACCTTGGACTTAGTCGTTCTCCTTCCGAAGAACGTGTGAGACAGAGTGTGCGGCATTAGGGGTTAAAGGTTTCCCGGAAATTTAATAATTGTCTACAGAGATTCAAATAATAATAAGTTTGGATGTCATTTGTCACATATATTTTCCCTCTAAATACAGGCTTCGTAGGCGTTGTTTCAAATTAAAAAGACAACAATTTCGTACTAAATATCGCGAAGGTTTTCTAGCAATTCGAGTGTTTGCCGTTTGGAACTTTTCCCCATCAAACGTTGTTAACGCTTTAATAGAAAACTCTTTCAAAAACATTCATTTTGTTCACTCAATTTTTTTGTAACCGTTGGTTAATTTCATTTTCTATTCGAGCTATATAGGTCTGTGATTTCGTCATGTTTAAACTTTTTTGATAATAATAATAATTTTCACACAAAACCGGACATATCCAGCTTGCGTTCAGACAAAAAACGAATACATCCATTTAATTTTTTAGGTGTTTCCATGGTAAATATATTTTTTTTATATATGAGTATGTGCAGTATCATTATCATCCGAAATTTGGAAAATTTCACTTTTAAGGCTGTAAGAACACAAACATGTTCGTATTTTTCTCGGAATTAGGTTGTGAGGACAAGTCTGGTTTTGAATGAACGCTCCTCAATTATTATAAATTGCAAGTAAATTGAAAATTAAAAGTTAGAGAAAAAACCCATTGAATTGTATAGGTATCAAAATGGAAATTATTCTACAACTTGTTTATTGACATAAGTCTTTATAATTCCGAAACTAATAACATAATCCAATAAATCAAGTGTTAATGATGTCGTAGAGGTCAAACATAGTGGAATAAATTATAAGTGAATTCGCATGCACTTTTACAGTCGCTTCTGAAGCGAATGTTATAATTAACATGATCTCGATGATTACTTTCATAATTAAAAAACATATTCCGTCCTTTTGAAGATAATTTGGATGCCAGCGATTCGGAAATTTAGAATATAAATTAGTTCATTATTTTTTTTCTCACTGTTATTCAATCATTTACGCGAATCTTGCTGGTGGCAATTTCTTTTCATTTAAAATACCCAAGTCAGTATGAAAACGTCAGAGAATGAAATGTTAGATCTCTTTTGAAATTCTAAAATACTGAATATTTTTGTGCGCTGGAAAATGTCTTTACATAATATACACTGCTTCAATAAAATAACTTATTACTCACAAAATAATTGAAGAAGAATAAACCAACACTCTAAAAAAGCAAATCAGAAAAAATGCACCGTGTATGTTCAAATTGTTCTCTATTGACCACTAAATAATGACATGACATGGAAAAAGTACGTCTCTAACATTTTGTAGCATAGAGGGTATTAGGTTTTGCACTTTCTGTTTGATACGGGCTTTTGGTCTAGGATATTGGCATTTCTGTTGATTTAGATAAAAAAAGACTAATGGGTAATCGAGTGGGCTAACTAACTGTTCCGTTATTCCGATCCTACGATTTAGACATGTTTTGGCTATAAACAAACTATTGCGAAATGTGACGGTGCGCCATGCTGTTGATACCATATTCTATGGTCTTGGTAGTTTGGATATCAGGAACAACCTGGGTCCAATCAGGAATCAATATATTTTTCAAATAATCCAGATACGATTCTCCTTGTAATTTTTACTTGTGATACCACTAGAAGTTGAATTATATCCGGCAATTTTTTCGAGCTTATGATTATTTTTGAAATTGTCCAATAATATTCACGAGGGAGAAACTTTCCGAGTTTTGTTTAATCTCGTGTGGTATTCGGTTTAAGAATTTTGTACCAAATTATGTTTGAGGATTAAATAATTTTATAATTTATTTTTTGACGGTCTACAATGCCAATTCGTTTTATTCGACAATCCACAGGCAAAACAGAACGTTTTTATTGACTGTTCAAGAATATATATTCTTTTATTTTGTATATATAACTATAGATATAAGAATCTGAATTATAGCTAGTGTGTTGGCTAACTATTTGAGAGTATAAAGTCTTTCTTACTTCTATAGATATTGTTGGGAATTTGAGGGAATAATTTCTTTCGCACTTGTGACATTGTTGTATGTTTATAAATATATCACATTTTCTCAAAACCATTTTTATATTAGTCTTCTTAAAATTATAATACCATTGAATAGAATCCATTTTGACTTAGAGTATCCTTGGAGTATCACGTATCTTTTATGTATATATTATTGTAATGTTCGTAGAGGTAGTGGAAAACAAGTAGAGCTATGAGTCATACTGACGCAGAACACAAATTTGCGTTTGAAATAAGATTCTACTACCTACGTTAACAATTATACGCACTTTAATTTCAATTACGCTCTCGTTCACAAGGATTCTTCTGACTAAGAATATTTTAATAGTGCAGTAAACCTCGTTTCATTGTAGTTAGCTTTTTCTAAGTTTCTAGTTATAATCGTCACTTAATATATTTCGTAATTGTTACTATTTTCAGTTTAAATGAGTGGAGACTTTTGTAGACAATAATTTGTGAAAATATTTTTTGTAGGCAGTGGATTAATTTACCTGACATTAGGGTCTGTATGAATTAATTTTATTTAACATTTTCGATATAATAAATATTTATTTATTATAAAGTAAATTGAGTTTTTTACAATATTTTAGTTGTTACTTTACCGAATGGTTCAAAAATTGAGTATTTGAATGTTCAGTTATTTTGTAAATTTAAACAAAAAGATATTGGGAGAGAATTATTTTTTATATTTTCATATTCACTTTCTAATGTTAAAATGTTTGTTTATCACTTTTTGAAATCTTTTGTATCAAACAAAATCTGGAAACATGAGTGATTCCAATAATTCATAGCCAAGCTCGACAAATCATATACAGTGTATGTCAATTTATGAAAATGGAAAATAACAGGATGTCCTAAATATTCATCTGAGAAATTTACAGAACATAGTAGCCAAAGGAAAGGACAGTAGTGAGAGTGAAGGTCAATTTTCAGATAATGAACACGACTACGACGATTATGCAAGCCCATCGTGTAACCTGTTATTTTTTAATTTTAACTTTAGTTGTATAACGTATTCTTAAAAATCTATGTGAAGCTATATTGTACCCATAAAAGACAGTTTTAAGAAACACGAAATAATGTTTTGAAAACCTTATTATTCGTTTTAAATTTGTAACGAAGTTACATTTTCAAAGACCGGGCAAAAGCACAATCTTCCGTATAATGTGAAATAAAGCGTTCGAACACCGTATTTCTCCGTCCGTTTCGATACAAAGTAATATAAACATCGGTACAATATAACATAATATAATTTATCAAACCTGCACCGACAGTCGGCGACACTTACGACTTCGCGCCGTATCCCCAACAAGCCATACCGTAAAGCAGAACGATTCTCAGTGTAGTCAGTCTATCCGTAGACTCAGATCCTTACCCGCATACGCAGGTGAGAATTAAAACTAAGAGACTTCATTGTGCTCATAAAACCGTTCTCTTTCAGAAAACCGATTCCGCTAGCGTAACCGTACCGTTTACCGAGGTCAGAGATATTCCGAATTTTATACCTTAGGGTATATGGTTCTCGCCGTAAAATCCGACCAGGGGAAGTAAAGGGGAACCGTGTCCGCTGCTAGAACGTTGAGTTCTCACATCCTAGCAGCGGCTGTGTTTGGGCCTTAAGCCATCCGATCGAGGAAGTACTGTGTCCGCCACTAGAAAGTTCTCACATCCTAGTGGTGGCCGCCGCAACTCCGAGATTTCGATACCGCGGAAACCGAGAGCCATATCCCCCGAAAGTAGAGCTTTTATTAACCTAGAGGGTCGCTTGCAATCCGTAGTAGTTCTGCCCACTGCCGCTAACCGTCCACCGCATCCTCATTTTTGCTTTCGCTTGCAATCCGTAGTAGTTCTGCCCACTGCCGCTAACCGTCCACCGCATCCTCATTTTTGCTTTCGCTTGCAATCCGTTTCCGCTAACCGTCCACCGCATCACCCGGCTTCCGCTAACCGTCCACCGCACCCCGCCCATTTTTGTTGCTTCCGCTTACATAGCTTTGTTTTACTCACCGTAGTAGAGACCGTTTTGAACCTGTAGGATAGTAGTTAGTACTAGTGCTTTTGCCCCGCCTACCCGAATTAGAGGACATTTAGTTTAGTTTTCCGTTTAATAAAGACTCTTTGTAGATACGTAACTTTTGGTTTCTCTTCTCTCCAACTCCAATTACCAGTAAACCTCCGTAAATAGGTAAGAACGTTAAGCAGCTAATACCCAGGTTACGAAGCCGGGGAGGCAAGTAAAATCTGCCCGACCGGCCGCAACACTTTCGTCACCACCATAAAGTGACCCCTGGAGTATTTTAATTCTTCACTGACGCTGCCCGGTGCGAGTGGAGCATACCACTTTAATAAACTGGCGCCCGAGGCAACCCGTCACCTGTAGTTAAGGCGCCAACCCGTCAAGTAACGACGTAAGAGCGTTACAAATTTGGCACCCGAGCAGGGACCGTTTTTATGGTGTACCGTATCCGCTAATTACCAGAAGTCGTAGAAAAACGGTTTTGGAGTTGGTGGAAGTAATCCAAACGTTACAGTGAGGTAAAAACAGTTGCAAACGTTTTAGTAGACCGTCTTATATCCGAATCCGCCGACCTGTCATTTTTGACAGGTTAGCCGTTTTTTCGCGGAAAAGACCATTTTTATAGTGTACCGAGGCCGCTGATCACCGTAACTTGAGTAAAACCCGTTTTGACGTAGTGAAATTGATCCCGTCACTTTAGAGGTCCGAAACACACCGCAAACACTTCAGGGCACCGTATTATACCCAAATCCGTCGAAATCCGCTGACCTGTCATTTTGACAGGTTGCCAGCTTCGGCTAAACCGAGGACCGACCCCCTGTGCGACCCCTCGTTTAATAGGTTACCGGGTACGTAGAACCGATTCGCACCATCCGTTTATTGATTAGAGTCACCCGTCTAGAGATACGAGCAATTGGTAAGGGAAAAATAGGTTTCTGACCGTTGAGCAAGGAAGCTATACCGATTCAGAGTATTAGTAAAATGGCTACTAAGAATTCAGTACCCGCAAACATTCCGGACGAAGCTACCGCCGCCTAGAACCCGCTTCCGAGAGAAGAACCGACTGATACCCGTGTTGGATGGGTATACCTCCTAAGAAAGGAGGAACTAGACGTGGAACTAGCCAAATTTAGGCTAGAAGTCACCGGAACCGTAGATGATAAGAGACGCCGCCTTTCCAAGTTCATCCGTGAAGGCCGCGCCTCCCCCGCACCGACCGCCGCAATTCCGTTTGTATTTCCCGCCACATCCGGAGCAACCACAGCTCCCGCCGCGCTACCGACCGTCACCGTAACAAGGGCAGAAGCATACGGAGCAGCCACAGTTACCGCCGCATTACCGACCGTCACCGTTACCAGTGCAGAAGAACCCGCAACGACAAACGTGTTCAATGGTACACTGGCAGGAATCCAGCCTACACCAGGGCCAATCTCAGGACCAATGATGCCGTCATTAAGAACCAAGGATTGGAGGATAAGCTTCAATGGATCAGGAGACCCCGCTGCTTTCCTCGAGAGGCTTGAGGAGATTTGTGAGTCACAAGCCATCTCTCTCGACCGGCTACTGCAAGCTATGCCCGAGCTCTTACATGGAATGCCAGCACTTTGGTTCCGGAACAACCGCAAATACTGGTCTAACTGGCAAGAGTTCTGCACCGCCTTCCGAGATTTTTTCGTCCCGGTCAATTATCTCGTCGATTTAGAGGTAGCCATCAGTAGAAGAACTCACCGGCTTCAAGAGAGTACCGCCACATATATCACAGATATGCAAACACTCATCCGTCGCCATGGAAGTATCACCCCGGAACAGGAATTGAATTGGCTGTACCGGAATCTCCACCCGGAGTTTCGCCGTCAGATTCGTAGAACGGACTTCTCGAATCCGCAGGAATTTGCCAAAGCTGCCCGGGATTACGAACTGCTACGCTCCGAGATTGAGCAGGCTCGTGGACAAACCGATCGATCCAATCCGTATACAGTTCGGCAGCCAACGGAGAATAAGCGTAAGCTGGACTATGCAGCCGCTTCTGCCGCCACACCCTGTCGCTCTCAGCCGCGCCCGGCTGCAGCGACCGCATCAGCGACCGTTAGGGCAACCCATCAAGGACCTGCGTCTCCAACTCGGCTCATTGGTCGCCGTTTTGACTCAAAGGATACAGTAACCGCAACAGCACTCAACAAGCAACCGACCGGCAGAAACCAAGAATGTTGGCGATGTGGCCAGACCGGACATTTTCGCAGTCAATGTCGAGGAACTCCCAGGATCTTCTGCTCCAGATGTAAGAGGGACGGAGTTATGTCCCGAGACTGTCCGTGTCCACAGGCAGGGCGCTGCAGCAACTCGAGGCCCACGCAGCAAAGCCCTCGAGACCCCTCATATGCCGCTACGTCATCTGAACTAGGAAACCGCCTAGATAGAATACACGATAGTGTCCTCCACGAAGTTCGAGCTACTATACCACCACCGAGAAATTTTCCCCAAGAAATCGTACGCACCGTCAATCCGCCGGACGACCCCTGCCATGGAGTCTCATCTTGGTTGGATCGTCGCCCTCATATTTCGGTTGCAGTGCCTGGAGGCACCGCAGAAGCCTTGATAGATACCGGAGCTGTGATCTCTTACATAGGAGACAGACTAGCTAGACTATGGAATGCGCTAGGAGTACCAAAAGCTCCGATCCCGACGAGATCCGCCCGTATGGCTAATGGAGAAACCGTCATCGTATCCGACGCATATCTCGTGGAGATACAGATTGGAGAGGGGCATTTTACCGAAACTTTTGGACATCTTTATGGACTATCATCCGACATGGTACTAGGAATGGATATATTACGGAACCGACGATTTAGTCTGGACTTAGGAAGTGGACAAATTATGGTGAATCACCGTCCCGTCCCAAAGGAGACTCGACCCGTACCGTGCCTTCCTATTGGGATCACCACGACAAGACCGCCGCTAGCTCTCACCAAAGATGAAGAAGATTGTCTACAGAGATTTCTGCAGGAGGAACTACCGTCATTTGAGGATATTCGAGGGGTAACACCGTTGGTCGAGCACAGGATCCGTCTTACAATTCCTGACTCAATAAAACAACGTTATTACCCTCAGAACTCCCGAAGAGAACTAGAAGTTCCCAAGGCCAAATACCGCACTGCATCTCCCGTTGAAAAGGGAAACGTAAATGCCAGTCAAGAGGATACCACTCAGCACACCGACAGATTGCCCCGCTTAAAAGATACATTCGAGATGGTACGGGCAAATCGAGCCAAGGCATTCACCGTTCAGAGTCGTCATTACAACCTCCGGCGCCGGGATTGGCATTGCCATGTAGGCGATCAAGTCATGAAACGCGAGCACCACCTGTCATCAGCGGACCGAGGATTCGCCGCGAAACTTGCTCCCAAATATTCCGGCCCCTATACCGTTACCCATGTCCTCTCGCCGGTAGTATACAACCTCAAAAGCAGAACAGGCAAACGTCTCCATCGGATTCATGTCAAAGATCTACGACCGGCACATACTTCCGATAAACACTAGGTAAGAAATAACCGTTTCCTTTCAGAGATGACAAGCCGATGTCCAGGAGAGCCCCCAAGAGGAGCCGCCCCACCGCACTCTCTGCGTGAGCCTCGACAAGAGGGGTTACTGTAGTATAGTTGTTCTTCTCTTCCGAATCATAGTTTTCCGTAGGTTTACTTGATTTCATTTTTATAGATATATACTAGAGTTGTTAACGTTTATATATTTGGACCCGTTTCCGTTTTATAAATTGCGTCCGAACTTCATTTAAGACAATCCGTTGTAATAGTCTTTTGTTTGTTATCTCTCCGCCGGACCGTTCATTTGGTTAGAATACTGATATGCGTTGACCTTTCAGGAATCCCGAAACCATAGAAGGAGAGTGCTAGGATGGATCCGATTCCCGAAACCACGTCAACCGTACACAACGTCATCGCTGACCTTCTGAAGGCCATGGAGGCAAGCCAAGACACACCTAGTCGCCGTGAGGCCGCCAACCCCGGAGTTTCAGTGTCCAAAGCACCTTCCAGCGCTGCCATGCGCCGTGCCCCGCCTGCGGATGTCAGCATCTCTTCAAGACGCGTCTTCACTAGAAGTCGGACTCCCCACCCTGGTCCGACATCAGCCAAAGGACGTAGAAGAATTAAACTTTATTTTTCTTGTGAATTTCATTTTTTTTAGTTCCGAATAATTGTGATAGGTGTACCTACCCCCAATAAAAGGGTTCGGCCGAAAAGGGGTAGGCGCCTAGTCGGTTTTTATTTTTGTAGTGGGATCTTTTCTTTTCCGTAATAGATAGTTCAGGGGAGGTTTTTGAAAAAAATATATATGCATACATTTTTTTTCCCGAAGTGGGAAGGGTGTGTAACGAAGTTACATTTTCAAAGACCGGGCAAAAGCACAATCTTCCGTATAATGTGAAATAAAGCGTTCGAACACCGTATTTCTCCGTCCGTTTCGATACAAAGTAATATAAACATCGGTACAATATGACATAATATAATTTATCAAACCTGCACCGACAGTCGGCGACACTTACGACTTCGCGCCGTATCCCCAACAAGCCATACCGTAAAGCAGAACGATTCTCAGTGTAGTCAGTCTATCCGTAGACTCAGATCCTTACCCGCATACGCAGGTGAGAATTAAAACTAAGAGACTTCATTGTGCTCATAAAACCGTTCTCTTTCAGAAAACCGATTCCGCTAGCGTAACCGTACCGTTTACCGAGGTCAGAGATATTCCGAATTTTATACCTTAGGGTATATGGTTCTCGCCGTATAATCCGACCAGGGGAAGTAAAGGGGAACCGTGTCCGCTGCTAGAACGTTGAGTTCTCACATCCTAGCAGCGGCTGTGTTTGGGCCTTAAGCCATCCGATCGAGGAAGTACCGTGTCCGCCACTAGAAAGTTGAGTTCTCACATCCTAGTGGTGGCCGCCGCAACTCCGAGATTTCGATACCGCGGAAACCGAGAGCCATATCCCCCGAAAGTAGAGCTTTGATTAACCTAGAGGGTCGCTTGCAATCCGTAGTAGTTCTGCCCACTGCCGCTAACCGTCCACCGCATCCTCATTTTTGCTTTCGCTTGCAATCCGTAGTAGTTCTGCCCACTGCCGCTAACCGTCCACCGCATCCTCATTTTTGCTTTCGCTTGCAATCCGTTTCCGCTAACCGTCCACCGCATCACCCGGCTTCCGCTAACCGTCCACCGCACCCCGCCCATTTTTGTTGCTTCCGCTTACATAGCTTTGTTTTACTCACCGTAGTAGAGACCGTTTTGAACCTGTAGGATAGTAGTTAGTACTAGTGCTTTTGCCCCGCCTACCCGAATTAGAGGACATTTAGTTTAGTTTTCCGTTTAATAAAGACTCTTTGTAGATACGTAACTTTTGGTTTCTCTTCTCTCCAACTCCAATTACCAGTAAACCTCCGTAAATAGGTTAGAACGTTAAGCAGCTAATACCCAGGTTACGAAGCCGGGGAGGCAAGTAAAATCTGCCCGACCGGCCGCAACACTTTCGTCACCACCATAAAGTGACCCCTGGAGTATTTTAATTCTTCACTGACGCTGCCCGGTGCGAGTGGAGCATACCACTTTAATAAACTGCCGCCCGAGGCAACCCGTCACCTGTAGTTAAGGCGCCAACCCGTCAAGTAACGACGCAAGAGCGTTACAAATTAAATAAAATTAATTTGAATTTCGTTATTTATAAACCATTATCACGTGACTGCGAACACCAATCAAAGCGCGATGATGTCACTGCAAGAACAAGCGGACTTATTTCTCATATTGATTATTTGGTAGATTAACGATCAAATTTTACGATTTTTATCACAATGGAGACTGGATCAATCAAAAGAAATAGTTGTAACTTACCGAAGATTGATTCTATAATGGTGCGAGTTTCTTTGCAAGAAACATGATTTTCGTGCAGTGGATTATTACGTGAAAATGTCTTTGTGAGTACCTATAATTGTACATTGACATACTTTATTACAAATAAGAGAGACACCTTACTCATTTTATATACTCTTTTATCATATTTTGAGCTACTTAACATCATCATCAACGAAATGAAACTTGAAGTCATTTCTGTAAATAAACAAAGTACTAAGGAATAAATGACTTCTGATTTTTACCACAACCAAAAATCTAAAATGATTTTCAATTTATATTTGTAGTTTATCAGAGATTATAACTTTCATTAAAGTGAATGAAAAAGACTATCCATCTCAAATGTAGTCTGTAGGCAAATAGTAGTTAGTAAAACGCAAAATCCGTACTACAGCATATATTATCAGAAGTTGAAGAGGAAACTAGTTTCGGCACACTGAGCTATCATACATATCAATATATTCATAATTTTCTCATTATATTGTAAAATTATTTAGAAACATTCAGTTTCAGTTATAACGTTAATTGTAATTGACGCAAAAATTATAAAGCTATAACAGGAATTCGTGCACAGCAATTAATTAATATCACAGTTTTAGGTCCGTATTTATCACTGCAACAAATGAGGACACTTAATTGGGCCCCTTTTAAGCAATACCTGCATTATATATTAAGTAAACGTCATTAGTTTCACTCACTTATTGCAGAAAGGATACAAGTGGCTGTCTTATATTGTTTCTGCAGGAAATGAAATTTAAACATCTAATTTTGTACAGTGATCACTGTTCTAACTTGTACCCTTTCCTCCATAAATGATAGAGATACCATAAACTAATAAACTTTTAACAAAATCTCAAAATGGCCGAGAATGTAACTTGTATCCTTTCTGCAATATAGGCGATAAAATTCTAATTATGATGGTTGCGCCGTACTCGCACCTGCCAAAAATGAAATAGTCGCGAGTACACCAATAGAAATATTTACAAGATTTTTTAAGCTTTCATTAAATAATGCAGCTTATCTATGAGACCGGAAGAGGTGAAATTTGATAGAACAGCATAGTTCTAGAGAGACTTCGAGACTCTTCTTTTGTCTGTTATTTCTTCAGTGCTTAGTTATTACTGGTTTGGATTACTTTGCAGATCGGTTCAAAGGTAAGTGACAAGCCATTCCGGTGTACCGTGTCCGACTACTGAGGTAACAAAAATTACAACTGATGCCATTTTCAGATTTTCCAAAGCGTGCTGTTATTTCATGTATTATAGATTACGAAAACTGATAGGAAGTGTTGTTAAGACTTTTCGAAGAATTTCCAACAGAATACGAATTCGGGAGAGGATGATATTATTGAACAACAATCAGGGATGAGATGAATTCACATTAAATCTCTGATGGTCCCAGTATTTTGATGTATCATAGCACAAAAAGAGGTGTTGACACTGCAGATACGTTGTGCCCAATATAATATTGCACGTTGCAGTAGAAGATGGACAATGGTTATTTTATATAGCATCCTAAACGTTGTAGGAATAAACTATTTTGTAATTTACAACTGCAGCATTCCGAATACCAGAAAATCGCGAAGAGAAATCTTGTAAATTTTGACATTTATTCTCATTTATTATCATCAATAATCCCCATTATGAATTCTCGAATTCCAATGTCAAAAATAATGTGGAATAACTGGATTATGCAGTGATTGTGAATGGCGCAAGGATTGAAAAACGAAATATTTTTGTCTAACTTGTAGAAAATATTTTAAATTTCTAGTAATTTTTACTAATTCTCCCATTTTTCTATTTGGAGGCATCTGTAACTTGATTTGTTATTTTCTATTAGGCTAAAACGTTAAAAAATATTGAGTTGTATTTCCTCTTATTATGTATTTTATCAATTTTATAATTATTTTCATATATTCATGCAAAAAATGTAGACCTTTTTTGACAATACCCTTAGAAGCATATTCACCATGAAATATAAAGAAATTGACAATAAAACCTACAAAACCTTAATAACTCACATTTAAAAATAATATATAAAACCTACATCACGTGACTGGTTTTGTAAACCGTGTATGACTTCCTCTTCTTGCAGTGCCATATCCATGATCGGATGTTAGCGACCTCGCACTTGTGTGCGACTAGTGGTGCATATATTCAAACTGCGTCTTCTGAAGGGTTAATACAAATACCGATGCACATAGTATTCAAGAAAACCTTTGACAATATTTTGTACTGAAGCAATATTAAAATCCCCAGATAATACCCGCACTGTATAGTGTGGATTGTCTACTGCTGATAAAATTTAATATTATTGAATAGTTACAGTAATTGCTCCGTTGCACCCTTATGGTGTCGTAATACTCAGTCTTTTTTTCCATTCTGCTTACGGTAGATTTAGATAGCTCTTTTTGAGTCATCATTATATCGTCCACAGCAATCATTAAAATTCTCTCACTTTGGCTTGCAGGCATATTAACAAAACAAATGGCAAGTTATATTATTGTAATGTTTCTCTTATCCATTTAAACAGTAAACGGATGGGATAAACTTTTAACACTCAGTGAGTTCACATACTTAATTTATTTATTCACTACACTATTCACTAATTATATACACAGTATATTCACTTAAACTGATTCATATGAACAGTTCACTAATTTATATTCACTTATTTACTTGTTCATCTCACGATGTCAAATTATCAACTATACTCACTCTTCCTGGTCGGCCCCTTATATAATAATGCCTTTTTCACTAGATAATTCTAGATTGCGCATTACTCAAAAACTATTGGCTTTCTGGCATTTTCTAGATAAGACTGGTCACAAAAACAATGTTTATATAAGATAGTCACAATCGTAAACAATCCCTGCGCGTCCGCCATAATTTTAACTTTCATACCTGGCTTAGACAGAGTCGGATTTAGGGACTATACCAGTGTGATGTTTCGTAACATTACCCCCTCCTTAAATAGAAGTTCCTCCTGGGACTTTTGTGTAGCCGAGACTGGATGTTTGAATCGACAACTGGCCCCATTTCTACACTTTCCGATCTTCTGGAAATAGCAGGGCACCCTCTTCATCGGATTTTGATTACGGGGGTTGTAGCTGAAAATTAATATCTGGACACCGGTATATTGAAAGTTAATCTCTACCATGTTCCGGATGATTCGCCAATCCAACTGTTTACTCGCTATCTTAGGCATAGCCAGTTTCTTCACGCTGGATTCCAATACATGGTCTCGTAGGTTTCGCAGTGCTATCTCTGCTCTTCAAGTTTTTCTAATTGCCCGAACTTCTTTCAAAAGACGGCTTCCAACCCTCGTGCGTTCTTGATACGGGCAGGGATGTTGTATGCCAGTGAATAATCTTCCGGAAAAGTGAACAAATTTTGTTGTTGTTACGGAGTCAGACACATCTCGAATAAGGTTTACTCCTTCCTCTAGGTCATGTCTCCTTCGAATGGCGCTAGTCGGTTTTGGTGAACTACTCTTGGTTCTCCGTTGGGGATGTTGCTTATGCGATATATAACATCATTGATCCTATTCTTGATTGAGTATGGACCTTCCCAGGATTTTTGTAATTTTGGAGAAAATCATTTTCTCCTCGTCGGGTTGTGAAACCATACTTTGTCCCCTTCTTTAAAACCGTCTTCTGTGGCCTGCGCGTCGTACCGACTTTTCATTCTGTCGCTGGCAACTTGAAAATTTGTTCGAACTTATTCATGAATATTGTCCAGCCTTCTTCTCAATTGGATCACGTAGTCTTCGCCTGCTAGATGTTCTCCAGGCCGACAGCCAAATTCCAGGTAACAAGGAAGCCTCATTTCACGTCCAAACAGGATTTTTGCAGGTGTTTCACCCGTGGACTCATTTATGGCAGATCGATAAGCCAATGCGAATAGGAAAAGATACTGGTCCCAATCTCTCTGATGGCTGGAAACCACTTTGGACAGGTATTTTCCAACGGTCCTGTTCATTGTCGTGACCATTCCATCTGACTGTGGGTGTAATGCTGTAGTCCTGGTCTTCTTCATTCCCTGCTTCTCGCAAATCTGGAATAGATGGCTTTCGAAATTTCTTTCCTGGTCACTGTGGACTTCCACGGGCACTCCATATCGGCTGATAAATCCCTTCGCCAATACATCCACGACAGTTGTGGCCTCTTGGTTCTGGATAGCGTGAATTTCGACCCACTTTATGAAAGAATCCATTACAACCAGTATGTATTTGCTACCATTTTCTGTCGTCGGAAATGGTCCAGCGATATTTGAAGCAATCCTTTCGAAAGGGCTTTAAACATTATACGGTTTCATAGGTGCCTTTCTCTTGCGATATGGTCCATTACTCGTAGCACAAGTCGTACATTTCTTACACCAGTCCCTTATATCATCGGAGCTGTTTATCCAATAAAACCTCTCACGGATTCGCTTGAGGGTTTTCTTTACTCCCAGAAGACCTTCCGATGGACTGTCGTGTAACTTCCTCAGTACTTCAGCTACTCTTGTTCTCGGGATAACTAGATGTCTCCTCATCTCGGAACCATCATCGTTTGCAAGGACACTTTTCAACAGCCCCTCTTCCAAGACGAGGGAGTCCCACTGAGCCCAATACGCCTTGAGTTTCGGTGAAAATATTGACACTTCTTGTCAGGTAGGTCGCCGATTTTCTCCCTTCCATTGCCGGATCATCTTCAGGTGACGATCATTCTCCTGATCTTCTCTGATCCTGGTGGGTGAGCATTCTTCATTGACTACTGTAATTCTTGAAACTGCAACTTCCTCAGATTTCGACTTGTTGCATTGTGAATAGTCTACAGGTCATGACCGTCTAGACAAAGAGTTGGCTTTTCAGAGATTCACATCAGCTGGATGTCCACCCCTGTCTGCTTTCCCCTGTGACTGGGGTTCTTAAGTTACATGAGTCTTGGGGCTCTTCGACGAGCTGCGTACGTGCTCTAGCTCGCCACACTTCCGCCATTTGATCTTCTTTGGCTTCTTATCTGTCATACCTTTCAACAAGTTGACGATCTATTGAAATTTGTCATCGTCATCTTCTTCCTGCATTGTCCTACCTTTGTTGTACCGCGAGCTCTTCGTGGATGATTTGCATTTGAGGGGTTATTGGTTTGCAGGAGTAGTAGGACGCTTCCTCGAACTACGTGCATGCTCTAGCTCGCCACAATTACAGCACCTGATTTTCTTCGGCTTCTTGTCTACCATACCTTTCAACAAGTTGACGATCTGGTCAAGTCTGTCATCGTCACCTTCTTCCTGTATGGTCCTACCTTTGTTGTATCCGGAAGCCATCGTGGATGCTTCATATTCAAGAGAAGTTATCAATGCGTCGACTTATGTTTTCGGATGGGCTAAACGGAGCGTCATCTGCATATAGAGGTAATGTAAGCCATCAATAAAGGCCTGGATGCCTGAACATTCCATCATGTCGTCTGGTGCCGATGGATAAGCAAATCGAACTAATGGGGCCATATCCAGTTCATACTCTTGAAGGGTTTCGTCACGATTCCGCCTTCGGTTCTTCATCTGGAATCTGTACAAATGTTCCAAATGTTCGTGTCCGTATTGCATGTCCAACCTCTTTTTCAGCTGCTCGAAGTCATCTGTTTCTTCCAAAGGTATCGTCTGAAGTAGATCTTAGGCATCTCCCCGAAGCGCTATAGTTAGGTTCACTGCTTTCTCCTCATCGGACCAATTATTCACTCTAGCGGCTGCTTCAAACTGTTTCACATAATTGGTCCAAGACATTTTTCCATCGAACGTTGTGCCTTGACTCTGGTGAAACTGCCAATGTATTCTTACTTAGTGTGTGTTTCTGTCTGGCAAGATTTCGTTTGCTCGGTCTTCTTTACTTTCGATGCCGTGTCTTGAGTTCTTATATCTGTCATATTTTTTTCTTACTCCTTGATTTTCTGGTCCATCGTTGTAATCTTATTCTTAATCTTCTTGTCCATCGTTGTAATCCTATTCTCGATTTCAGATTTTATTTCTCAACGTCAGCGGCAATGTCGTTTTTCATTAATAAGAAATTAAGAAATATCATTCTTCATAGTAGAAATATCGCTCTTTATAGTTGAAATCTTCTCGTCCATGTTCTCTTCCATGGCAGAAATCTTCTCGTCCATGTTAGCAGAAATATTAGCAGAAATTGACGAGATTAAGGTGGAAGCCTCGTCATTAAATAGAACTGTTTCTGGATCAAATCCGTCATTTTCCAGTGCCACTTTAAGTCGTTCTACTAATTCACTTTTCTTACCGGACGTTTCGAACTCACGATCTTCCAATTCTGCTGTTAGTTCCGCCACCTTGAGGTCACATAGTCTCCTGGCCAATTTTTACGTAGCAATTTATTTATATTATCCCACTTCTGACACCATGGTAATGTTTTTCTAATTTATTTATACAGTAAACGGGTGGGATGAACTTTAAACACTCGGTGAGTTCACTTACTTAATTTATCTATTCACTACACTATTCACTACTTATATACACATTATATTCACTTGAACTAATTTATATAAACAGTTCACTAATTCATATTCAATTATTTACTTGTTTATCTCACGACGTCAAATTATCAACTATACTCACTCTTCCTGGTCGGTACCTTATATATCGATGCTTTTTTTACTAGATAATCCTTGATTGCGGCTTACTCAAAAACGTTAGGCTTTCTGGCATTTTCTAGATAAGACTGGTCACAAAAACCATGTTTAGAGTAAGATAGTCACAATCGTAAACCATCTCTGCGCGTCCGCCATAAGTTTAACTTTCATACCTGGCTTAGACAGAGTCGGCTTTATGGACTATACCAGTGTGCTGTTTCGTAACATTAACAGTTCACACCATCGTCTAGTAGTAAGACTCATGAAAATGGATAAATGCAATGTTAGATTAACAAACAACTTCTGGGTTTCATCCACCTTATATCATTTTAAATTTACCTGTGATATAATTCTGGAATCAAGAATCAGCTCAGCACGAGAAATACGCAAATTTAAGAAAATGGAGGAGAATTACATATTTTACTCAGAAAATACTTTTTTATAATACTTATTCACGAAAGTTTGTTTTAGATTTAGCTGTTCAAATAATGTCGAACTAACATCTAGAACAAACTACATTTATCTACGTTGCATCTTCTATTTTTGTTGCGTTCGTTTCTAGGCCTGTACCTCCGCCATCCCTGAGACTGAAAAATAATGGAATTATTTTTTGGCCCCGATTTTTTTCTTCTAATTCAATATCTTCTGTTCTGTTATAGAAATACAAATAATTCTTATCGTTGAAATTACTCGAAATGTTGTATGTGTTTTCGGAGTTTCCAGTTCAATAATTGGATTTATGTTTTTCGCTATTTTGTTAATTTCATACAATCCTTAAAATCAATGCCTGCTTAAATTTGCCGATTCAAATTTTTGTATTTCTAAGAATCTTGCTTCTAATTTTGGTAATATAATTGATCTTCCTTTTTGAATAAGAATATTAGTTGAAAATATTTCTTCTCATATCTGAATTCTGCAATTTTCTGGAATTATAATAATTGATGGATGATTTACTTCTAAGTATTGGTCTGAAGTGCATTTGGACAGTACTGTTATCAATGGATTTGGAATGATCCAAACTTCGTTATTAGTTACTTGTTCTATAATGGTTTCTTGAAGATTTGCATCATTGGCGTAGCAATACTTAGGATAATGGGCGCCTAATAAATAATTTCATTGAGCAATTATCTCTTGATTCGTCTAAGCTATAATACTCGTTTTCTCATATTGGACACTTGGACACTCTTCTTTTATTAATGTAGCTTCATCTGCGGCTTTGAGCAAGTAGGTTCATAAAAAAATGAATATTTCATGATTTTTTATAATAGGATATAAATGGTATAATACAGCGGGCTTGGATTTGAGAATAGGAACATGGATAGCAATAATTATTTTGTAATGGAAAAAAGTTATTTGTGAACCTGGAAGTAGATAATATGTCACAATGTTATTCAGTATCGTAATTTGTTCTTCTTTATAAATTGTTCATAAATATTTTATCATTTCTATAATTATTTGATTTGAAGTGATTGAGATGTGAATAGTATTCAATTCAGGAAAGTTAATTGATTTTTCAATATATACTTAATGTAATTGAGCTTTGACAATTCAGATTTATCTGTGAAATTGTGCCAGAAAAGATAATAGAGTCATTGTTTTATTCCTATCGATATATGAAATTTTCCTACATTATCTTGAAGTATCTGTTGATTTAACATCAAAGTTCTCGAAGATTTATTTCAATGATACATACATTTTTTATTTAATGTTATCTGCTAATCTGAATTATTTCTTTTTGATTTTTTTGCCAGATATTCCTTGTTTTATCATACCTTTCAGCATTATCTGAGTCAACAAGTAACGTAAACACCATTTGTTTACTTTGCTTACGGCAGTAATTCACCCTCTTTTTGCTCTATTGTGTAGGTAAATATTTTTTGATTTTCTATCTGATATGTTAATCAACATCTTGATTCTTCCTATCATCTGTTCAGCTATCATTACTTTCTAATAAACTTTTCCTCAAATTATGAAAATAATGTCGCATGGTATCTATTTACTTACCAATTTCTCTTGAGTCTATATAGTAAAAGAATGTATGTTTTATATAAATAAGTTTTCAGGATCCTAGGCTAATAGGTGAAAGTGAACTATTTAAGTTACTTGTATGTCTTCTGTTTTACTACTATCACCGTTGTTACTTTCATCTTTCTGTAACAATATTTCAGAATTATTATTGAGTTTTATGATTATCTTTTTATGAGAATTTCCTTAATTGGTTCCTAATTTTATACCGGATTCTTCAATAATATTTGTTATTTTGAATTTCGTCAATTTTTTATCTTTATATCTCGTTTTTATATATGCTGTATCTTGAGTTGAATATGTTGATAGGTCAATTCTATTTTCATTTATCTTAATAATTATGTTTTCTTGGACTTTTACATTTTTATTTTGAATTTTTCCATACATAATTTTATGATTTTGTACGTGATGAGATAATATTAAATGATCGACGAAGTAAAATGGATCTGGGTTATTAATATGTCCCTCAATTATTTCGAAAGGTGTAAATTGAGTGACAGAATAAATATAGTTATACTATGGAAGAGTTGAATATTTCATGATATGATTAGGGAATAAATCTCTATTAGTCTCTCGAATGCATAAAAAATGTTCAACCAGACTAGAATGGAAACGTTGTACAGGTGTTTTAAATGAAATTCAATGTTTCTAGCTAATTCCAGATTGAGTTTCATTTAAAACACTAATATGTGTTATACAGGTGAATTAGATATACTATTTTTCGCTGTGGTATACTGATAAACAATCATATGTAATTCACAAAAGTCTTGCAAATCATTATTTATAAATTCTTATCCACAATCCGCTGTATTTTTAGATAGAAGGTCAGGATGGGTTATATAATTCAATAAGTTTTCCACAATTGAAACGACCGTCATACTTTGATTGGATATGCTTGTCCGCAGCAACAAAATGTATTAATAATAGTAAAAATGCTTGATTAGATATTTTGAAAATATCCAGATGTATGTGGTCCAAAGGCCCGTGGTTGGAATTGGAGTGAATTAATTAACAGGGTGTTTCAAATGATATTTCTATATCTTCTAATATTTTCGGCCAATAATATTTCTAACTAAGTGAATTTTTGAGGTCACTAATCCTTCTATGTCCTTTTTTATATACATGATAATAGTCCACTATACATTTCTGTCATGCTACAGTTTCTATATATTCTAATAGTTTAGTACAATAAACAAGTTTGAACATTGAATTTTTAATATATTTTGAGCAGTAACTACAAATATTTCCATTATAGATTCATTTTGAGAATATAGAGCATAATTTCATACAGGATCAACGTATTTTTCAATAAATTTGATTACATTTTGTTCCATATTAAATATGGGTTTTGTTACATATCTTAAATTTTCGTATATTTTTTTTCGAACATCTATTCCTATGTTTAATTATATTATTGTTATCTATGTCTAGTTCTACAGTTATAACTAAATAATAAATATTTAAACTTTCATTATTGTTATTATTATATCATTTCCAATTATCTATTCTAATTACATATATACATGAATTTTCGATATATCTCGTACCACTACTTGTAATGGGAACCATCCTAATTCAAAATGTTCCCAATGTTCTCTTATGAGTTCTTACAATTTTTGAAATATGGCTTGTCTTATTGTTGAACCATTGGGATTCTGAATTTTCTTGTTCACAATTCTATTGATTTCTCCATTTCGCTTGAACACATTTTTGTTACTTTCTTCTATCTTGTTATTTTTGTCAACAATTTTCTTATTTCTATTTTTTATGTTTGCAATCATTTTCTTGTTACTTTCTTCTGTCTCCTTGTTAAAATCTCCATTTTCCATATCATTTTCATATACTTGACTTACTTTTATATAGTATTTTCTCTAATTTCTATGATTGGGTTTTCCAAGAACATAGGAACTATTTCCAAATCTGTGTCGTTCAATACAAATTTTTTTTTGGTGATTTCATCTTGATATTAGATACATACATTTTTTTGTTACTATTTTCATTATTCCCTATTTCATTATTTTATAGTATATTTTCAATATTAAATAAATATGGTAATGAATCTGTTTCTTTTTGTTTTTGAGTTTCTGGTTTTGACAAATGATCAGCTTCTTTTTGAATGATTGGGTTTGTTTCAAATGCTTCAACATAATTTGGCTTTATTCTTGATAAGTTTAGATTTGCCCAAATGTGCCTTTTTAATTTCAATTTTTTACTTGTTTTTTGTTAGGTATGGAATTATAATAATTTTTCAGTTGGCCCTTCCGAAAATTCAATTTTATTGTCCGTGGGTACCCTAAATTTCATAAGAATGGAAACATTATTACAAATCAATTGTTTATTACACTAATTAATATTTATTTTCAATTTCATTATGTCTTCTAAACCTTAAATTCCATAAAAAAGTCATAAACATCGAATTGTGAATATATTTTTCGTCAAAATATTATGCGAGTTGCATTTATTAGTTTAACATTGATATTAAAAAATCACTCAGAAGTGAAAAGATGAATTTCCAGGCAGAAATACCTGCATTCACAGAATTCAACTATAATGGCTCCATTCACAATTCGTTCTTCATGACTTTTTTTATGAGTAAAGCCGTAAAGGAGTAATGCCGGTTATAAACTAGAAGATTTAATCCAGGTTTTTTATTTCAATATTTATTTCTACTACCACCCACTTATTGTTTGAGGGGTCATCAGAAAATTTTGATTTTCACAATCTTTCCTTAATTCGATTTAATTTTCATAGCTACTATTATATAACTCCTCAGATGCAAAATTTGGTTTTTGGCCGTCATTGCCGAAATATTGATTATTATTCTGGAATCTATTATTATTATTATTAATATTTGAAGTGAAATTAGTATTATTTGTTGGATAGTATTCCGTAGTTCATTTGCAGGTATCTGTTGAGGTCTAAATACATTACGCCTTGGTTCAAACACCTGAGAATTGGTGAGGTAATTTCGTGATTGCTGAGGCCATGGTTGAATATCTATTGGTTGACTTGGCAAAGTTGATATTTGTTATCATTATTATCATTATATTGGTATTGATTATAATTGTTGTTTCTAGTATAATTAAAATTATGATTTCTATGTTAACTAAAATTATTATTTAAATTATAATGTGATGATTTGAAATTGTTAGTAATCATTTTGAAAGATGGCTTTGGTTCAATAAATTGACCATACAATCTCTCAAAAGTCACAAACTCATGCACATAAGCTATTGCATCTTCTAAAGAATTTGGTTGCGCCGTTTTATCGCATTGGCTAAAATAACATTCCTTATCGTCTTCGTTTAAATTATGAATACTGATTCTTTGAATTATTCTACTTTTCAATAGCAGAAGCCTAGCTTCAAAATCTATCAGATTTGCATTTATATACGGCCTCGTTCTTGTTAACTCTTTCAACATGCAGTCTAAATCCTCCTATCTGAAAAACGTTGTCTCAATATCTTCCACTGCTGGGGTTTCGCGCATAACGCTTTCTAAATCCTTTTTTTGGGGTGGATCAATACCCGTTTTCCTCTTAAGAGTTTCTCTGTCAGTGTTCTCCATAGTTTCCTATCCTTAACTTTGTCCATCCATCCTCCAGTTCCGGCTCTTGCCATATCTCCCTTCACCTGTTGCATCCATTTTGTTATATGTCTACCCATTCTTTTTCTTTCCTCAGGATTCCATTGAGTCATTTGCAGTGTTATTTCTCGTTCTTCTGCTCTATATATGTGCCCCAGCCATTTCATTATTTGCCTTTTCATTTTCCTTACTATGTCCTCTCCTTCCAATTTATGCTCTATTTCATAGTTCACTTTTTACTCATTATCTCTCATTTTGATTAGTCCTAATATTGTTCTCATCATCTTCCTGTCTATTATTCTCAAGTCTTCTTCTTCCTTTTTAGTCAGTGTCATTGTTTCAGCACTTTATAAATATTGATTTTGCTTTATCTTAAGACTAATTTGCTTTTTAAAAGTTTTTTATTTACATGGTAAGCTCTATTTGCATTATTGATGATGTCTTCTATTTCCTGTTTCCAGTGTTTGTCACTGTGACATCTAAGTATTTGAATTTATCCACTTTTTCAAGCTCGAAATCCCCGATCTTTATTGCACTGTTTTGATTTATTTAACCAAAAGCCATTATTTTTTTTTCGTCTGCATTTATTTCTAATCCCATCCTACTTCCTTCACTTGCAATTTCCCTTATTCGATTTTCCAGAATCTCTCTTGTGTTTGATATGATTAATATATCGTCCGCAGAGGCAATTATTTGTCTTCCACTCGTCCTGAGATTACTTTTTTGTATTAGTCTCATTGCATATTCTAGTGTTAAGTTAAATAATGTGGCAGACAGCGCATTACCTTGTTTTACACCCTTATTTATGCTTATTTCATCAGTTTCTCCTCTTTTTGTTTAAATCGTAGCCCTTGAGTTTTCCATAGTCATCTTGATTAACCTTCTTAATTTATCATTAATGCCTAGTTCTTTGAAATCTGACATAGAGACACTATGTATTGGATCGAAAGCTTGCCGAAAGTCTACAAATAATATTTCCAGTTCTATTTGATGTTCATATGCTTTTTCCATTATCTGCTTTAGTTCAGATATGGCGTCCACCGCTGATCTACCTTTTAAGAATCCACACTGATATCGTCCTAAAGTATTTCCTGTAGTGTCTCTAAGCCTTCTGTGCATTGTAGCTGATAGTATTTCATAGGCAGTATTTCGTAATGTAATACATTTATAGTTTTGGCATTCATGCTGGTCGCCTTATTTGTGGATTGTAATTATCTGGCCTATTTCCTATTCTATAGGCATTTTTTCTTCTCTCATCTAATGCATTTCTGTCCCTTGTTATTTTTTTTATTCTTCTGTTTTATTTTGGCAATAACCAGAAAGTGATCAGAGTCTGCCCATGCTCCTCTGTATGTTCTCACGTCCTTTATTGATGTTTGTTTTTTCCTGTTAATTATTATATGGTCTATTTGAGATGTTGCTTTGTTATCAGGCGACATCCATGATATTTTATATTTTTTTGGATGTGGAAATTTTGTGCTACATATGTACATATTCGTGCTTGCTGCGAGGTTACACATTCGCTGCCCATTGTTATTTGTTTTTTCGTGTATAGTTTACTTTCCTTCTACTCATTTTATGTAGTCCTCTTTACCTATTTGGGCATTGAAATCTCCTAACATTATTATAGTATCTTCCTTTGGTATTGTTTCCAATTCTTCTTCTACCTTTTCCTAAAATTTATCATTTTCATCATTGCTGACCTTCTCTGTTGGAGTATAAATATTTAATAGGGATATGTCGCATGGTTCTGCTTTCACTCCTAGGTATGCCATCCTTTCATCTATTCAAGATTTTGGCCTAACCTATTTTTGTAGCGAGTTTGGTTTCGATCCGTCAAAAAATACGCTACAAAAATAGGTTAGGCCAAAATCTTGGACGAGTTCGTTAATGAGCCAAATCGGCCCAGTAAAAACAAAATGGCGGCCTGTCAAAGTTGAAAAAAAATCGTATTTCCTGTGATTTTCATTTGACGCAAAAAAGGTACTGAGCTCTTTCATAGACCTTAATACGTTCTACAACCGTTGTATTTATCATTTTTCCTTAAATCGTAGATTAAAACATTTATTCAAGAAAATTCACAAATTTACCAGAAATTTTTTAGGCTCATTTCAGAATGAAATAGGGTTATTGTGGAAAGGAGCATGAGGCGACTTCGGAAAAATTTCAATGCATTTTTTGACGGATCAAAACCAAACTCGCTACAAAAATTGGTTCGGCCAAGATCTTGGACGAGTTCGTTAATGGGCCAAATCGGCCCAGTAGAAATAAAATAGCGGCCTGTCAAAATTGAATAAAATCGTAATTCTTTTGTTTTGGATCTAACGCAAAAAAGTTACTGAGATTTTTTTAGAACTTAATACATTCTACAACTTTTGTATGAAACACTTTTTTCTAAAACGTACATGAAAACATTTATTTAAGAAAGTTCAGATTTTTTCTGTTTTGAATCTGATGCAAAAACTTTACTGAAATAAGCCGTCCAATTGTTCTTGTGCCATTGAGATTTTTTTATTTGTTTTTTATTTGATGCCAAAATGTTACTTTGGTTTTTTGTACATCACAAAACATTCTATTACTTTTGTATCTAATTTTTTATTTTGGGTTTCATGCAAAAATGTGTGTTATAACGGAATTTGTAAGCACGATAGAGGGCTTATTTTTTGACGGATCAAAATCAAACTCGCTACAGAAATCGGTTAGGCCAAAATCTTGGACGTGTTCGTTAATGAGCCAAATTGGCCCTGTAAAAACGAAATGGCGGCCTGTCAAATTTGAAAAAAAATCATATTTCCTTTGTTTTTCATTAGACGCGAAAAAGGTACTAAACTTTTTCATAGACCTAAACACCTTCTACAACTTTTGTATTTAACATTTTTCTCTGAATCGTACATTAAAGCATTTATTTCAAAAAATTCACAAATTTACCAGAATTTTTTTTATTTTTTTGTTTTTGTTACTTTGGTTTTTTGTACATCTCAAAACATTCTATTACTTTTGTATCTTTGTTTATATTTTGAGTTTTATGCAAAAATGTTACTGAAATAAGCCTGTCCTGTGCTATTGGGATTTTTTTCTGTGATTGTTTCTATTAAAATCAAGAAACATACTATAAACCATTCCATATAACTATGTCACTAACACTGATTAATTTTAATTTGCCTTAATTATATTGGAAGATATTGGTAATACATTTGCTGCGCTAAATCTCATATTAAACTAGCTTTGAATACCAGCTCCTCTGGTTTAACCAGACATTCAACTATAGATTCAAGGCAAAGTTTATTTTGATATTTATTGCTTCCTATATAATTGAAAATGGCCTTGTGATATTGTGACAGAATTCTGGGAAATATTTCTGGGTCCCTAGAAAAATAACCCCAGCTAAATGAATCTCCAAGCTGAAATTATAGTTTTGGGAACATTTTCTGTATAGCCAACTAGCTCCTTATAATCGGTAGCAAAACAGACGGGAATATCACAATCAATTAAGAGAAAAGTACTAAGAATGAATAAATTATCCATATTAAATGTAGATTCTTTCAAAGAATAAGATTCACAACACGGTCGGTCTGCCCGTCTTCGAAATAATATGTAGGTCCAGAACCTAAAAACTGAGCTTAAGTTCGTAAATGAGCAAAATCTGATGTACAGCATTCTAATGTTAGGTATGTCAGCTTCATCATAACCTGCCAATGGGACTTTTTTGAGGACTTGCTCCTGTACAATATAATGTATGTTATATAGGAAAAAACGCTTATGTTTAAGTAATGTTACGCAATGTCAAACATCAGATTACGATTTCCGTATTTTCATGAGAACGATGCTACGTTGCGTTTTTATAAAATAAACACATTAAGTAACACAAATATTATGTTACAGAAAAATTATGATTTCTGCACTTTCATGGGAGCGACGCTACATCGAATTATCCATGAAAATAAACGCTGATGTTGATTTAACAAATTCTATAAATTCTTTGACTTTATGTAAAATAGTTAGTTACAATTATAATTTCAACCTATTAATTCTTTTTTATATAACATAAAACTGTGTAACTCAATAAAAACTGTTTTTAAAAAGTTTAACGTGAATTTGTGAATATAACAGTGGCGCAGTCAGTAGGATTCCTAAACACATTTAGAACAAGTGTGGTGGTTCGTAAACCTTTAAGGAATTTTCAAGTACCAGCTCCAGATCTTCAAGAAGCAGACGGTCTCTCCGGCACCAGGAAAACGCAAACTGCTAACCAGGTGTAGCAAAGCTCACGGATAAGGATTTCAGCTGCCAAGGAAGGAATGAAAATATTTACGTAAGAATCATCTCGTTTTATTTTTATTTAATATTTTGCAATTTATTTTTTATTTTTACCAAGTTCTATTGTCATAATTTACTTTCATTTTGAATACAATCATTCTAATATAAAGCAAAATGCCTGAAACACGTAGTGCAACAAACGCCAATGCTAATACTCCAGTTGCTCAAACAGATCAAGCGTCGAATCTAGAACCTTACAGATTATCCGAAATATTTTCAATAATTCCGGAATATGACGGTAATCAAATTTTCTTGAATACTTTTATAAATGCTTGTAAAACAGCTTACAGAATGGCCGGCAACGACCAAAAAGTACATTCAACTCTTCATATAAAAACCAAACTTAAAGGAAGAGCCGCTGAATTAGTTAATTCACGCGACCCTCCAAATTGGGAAGAAATTAAAACATTATTAAATACTCACTTTGGAGATTCTCGCGACTTAAATTCATTAATTCAAGACCTTCAAAGAAGTACCAAACGAATCGCCTTTAATTTCTGTTTCAAGATTACAAACTCTGGAAGCAAGAATGTATTCAGCTATAAGTAAACAACAGCATTCAACAACAGATCAAAAAGTAGCACAAACACGTCTTATAGAATCATTAACTTTAAATACTTTATTAACCGGTCTAGATCCAAAAATCGGTCAAATTGTTAGAGCTAGTAATCCAATAAGTTTTTTATCAGCTATTTCACGAATCAGAAGAGAACTTCAATTAATTTACTATGAAAACCACAAACCTCAGACTAATCGTAATACAAATAAAATACCTACTCGTAGATTTAGCCAAAATTCACCAAAACAATGCAATTTTTGTCATAGAATAGGACATACTATAAATGAGTGTCTCACACGTCGAAGACAGTCTCAAAATTTAGCTCAGGGTTCCTTTAGACCTAATCAAACTCCTAATTCACATAACCAAACAGGCCAAAATTTTCAATAAAGGCCACAATTTCAAAATAACCAACAAAATCAAAATCGCTCATCTGTAATTAGACCAAATCCAAGTCTTAGACCTCAAGGACCACCGGGAAATCGACCCAACACAAATTTCAATCCACAAAGAACTTTTCATTTCAATCGAAATCGTGATTTTAACAAACACTCTCATAACAGTTATGACTATTATACAGATGATAGTCAAAATTATTATGAAAATCAAGAAGAATACTCCGATAATTCACTTGATTATCAAGAGTATTACCAAGAAATTAACCCCAGTGCTCCTGACTATTATACTGTTAATAGTGAAATAGAGGAAAACTATTATACTGCTGATAGTGATCCCAACTCTGATAATGGTATACCAGTTTGCAATACGAATGAAGACGAAACTTTCGATTATAGCTATATCGAACAAGACAATTTTAATTATAATAATAAAAATGTTTATAATTTTGATTCTGATAACCTCCTAAATCCAAATCATGATTATTATCAGGATTTTCGACAAGGCCCTTTACAAACGAAACCCCCAGATCCGCTAAACGAACAAACTTCAAATTTGTCGATCCCAGACCTCAGTTCACAAATTCAAACCATGAGTTTGAACAGTCCAGTCTCGGACTGCCTCGAACAGATGTTCATGTAAAAAATACCTTACCGGTAAATTCTAAAAACTTATACTATATTAAAGACAGAACAAACACTTATAAAATTCTAATTGATACAGGTGCTGGATTATCAATTTTCAAACCCAAAACTTGCGAAAATTATAGAAATCGATCCCCTGAAAATGTAATTATTCAAGGTATAACGAACCAAAAAATAAGAGTTAACGAATCAACCCTTATTCCATTTAAACCCAACGATCCACACAGAGTATTCATTTGTAATTTAGATATTGATTTTGATGGATTATTAGGCATGGATTTTTTAGAACATTATAATTGTATAGTTGATCTAAAAAATAAACAACTTATTACTAATTTCAAAATTGTACCATTATTTAAAGTAACAGAAAATGAAACTACCAATATTTCAATCGAAAACCAATTTCCACAAATTTACAAAAATACAATTTCCATTGAACCTAGGACTGAACAAATATTTAAACTAAAATGCGATTTAGTTGATACTGATGCTATACTGGTAGGTCAAGAAGTAGAGAAAGTTAAACTACCAAACGCATTAGTTAAAATAAATGAAAAAGGAGAATTTTTTGTTTCAGTATTAAATGTTAATTGTATACCTAAAATTGTAACATTTTCAAAACTTAACTTAGAACCATATGAAATGAATACTGTAAATAATATTCAACTAACTACCCAAGAAATGTGCACCGATAGAACATCGGAATTAAAAAATCAACTAAGACTTGATCATCTTAATGAAGAAGAACGAGACTTAATTTCCCAACTTTGTCATGATTTTTCTGACATTTTTTATTTAGGAGGAGACATACTTACTTTCACCAACGGAATAAAACATTCCATAGATACGCAAAATTCTAAGCCCACTTATGTAAAATCATATCGCTATCCCCAAATTCATAAACAAGAGGTGAAAGATCAGATCAATAAAATGCTTTCACAAAACATTATACAACCCAGCAATTCTCCATGGTCGTCGCCCGTATGGTGTGCCCAAGAAGCTCGACGCATCAGGTAAACAAAAATGGCGTGTTGTCGTAGACTACAGAAAACTGAATGAGGTTACTGTAGACGACGAATACCCGTTACCAAACATTGGAGATTTATTGGACCAGCTTGGTAACTGTCAATATTTCACGACACTAGATCTTGCATCAGGCTTTCATCAAATTGAAATAATGCCTGAAGATATACCAAAGACCGCCTTCACAGTTGAAAACGGACATTTCGAATTCCTCAGAATGCCGTACGGTCTAAAAAATGCACCTTCAACATTCCAGAGGGTCCTGGACAATGTCCTTGCTGGAATTCAAAACGAGCGATGTCTTGTCTATATGGACGACATCATCGTCTATTCACCGACAATTCAAGAACATATTACCCGCTTAACAGAAGTATTCAAGAGACTTCAAAAAGCTAACTTAAAACTTCAGCCAGACAAGTGCGAATTCTTGAGAAAAGAAGTCGCCTACCTTGGACAAAATGCCGATGCCCTTTCTCGAATAAAAATTAACCACATAAATGACTTTGATTCATTTCGCTCAAAATTAGGAAACTTTAAATATTTACCTTACCCAATTTATCCCGCTCTTGAAGATGCAGGGCCATCCCAACAAACTGAAAATTAAACTGAAATTGACTGGGATGCCGCTGCAGAAGAATTTTTGTCTTTTGAGGAACTTTATAAAACAAAATCACTGATTGACTATTCTAAAATAGAATATTCCAATAATCATCTACTAGACAAACAAAATAAAAACATTTCAACCTTTTTTCAACAAAACAATTTACAAGATTTTCATGAAAAAATAATTGAGGATATATTTGAGGAAAACCCCGACTTTTCTTGTGCAAGAATTAATGTACTTAGCAGTAAAACTGTCAAAAATAGAAAATACCTTATTATTGCTATACCTAGGGATCCAGACAGTATTAGTGAATACTTATTTGCTGCAATTCACAGAAATCGAGATTTATTTAAACCTTCAGAGAAATATTTTATCGAAAATAATCCTGACCTACCAATACTAGAAACACTATCATTTCTACTTTCGGAAGTTGACGTAAAATTCACTATTTGTCAAAATATTACTAAAGAGCCAGAACAAAATCAAATACCTATCATCTTAGATCAATTCCATAATGGCAAAAGCCACCTACACCGCGGAATTAATGAAACTATTAGGCGAATACGACAAAAATATAATTGGGCCGGCCTCAATCGAGATGTCGAAAATTATATTAAGTCATGCCGGGCATGCCAAGAGACAAAAATATGTCGCAAAAATTTGGACAGTCCCCTCGTTATAACAGAAACCCCTAAAACACCTTTTGAACGTATTAATATTGATATTTTAGAGGTACCTCAAAAGAATTACGCTCTTACAATAAGAGACGAACTAACAAAATTTTCTCAAGCATATCCGCTTGAAGATAAAAGTGCCAAATCCGTTGTCACTTCATTATTAGCTTATTTTCAGCATTTTGGTGCATTGCGATGCCGGTCGCGAATTCAATAATGCGCTAATGAAAGACCTTTGTAATATGGTCGATATTAAGTTAACATATTCAAATGTCGGTCATCCGCAAAGTAACGGATCTCTAGAAAGATTACATGCTACTCTGTTAGAAATTATTCGATTACATTTAGCAGACCACCCCAATAAACACCCCTTCAGTATTTTACCATTTGCTATTATCGCTCATAATAACTCTATAAATAAAACACACGGATTCACACCATACGAACTTGTATTTGGACACACGTCCAGTAGACCTCCCGAAAAATTATACAATGAACAAGAATTAATTACTAAATATATTAGAGATCTAAATAACCGCATATCCTATTATTATAAAATAGCGGGAGAGAAAACCATAAAGCAAAAAGAAAAAGCTAAAGACCGATTTGACAAACATGTCCTCGAAAACAAACCAAATTATGAAGTAGGTGACAAAGTTTACGTAAAAGAAACTCAAATAAAAAACAAGTTAGAAAATAAGTTTAATGGCCCTTTTGAAATACTAGAGATACACAGAAATTCCGCAACAGTATTAAATTTAGAAACAAATAACAAATCAAAAATAAATTTCGATCTTATGAAACCCTATGTTGAAAATTAACTTATTTTCAGGTTTCTGCTGCTGATCGGAACAGCAACATGTCAATATAAAATCGAACCCATAAACAATACAGTTGGAATCTACTACCACGACGAAACCAAAATAATAGTTTCGAACGACTTTATTAGTGCATAAAAATATATCAGCTTTTAAACAAACTTTTGAAAGAAATAATAGAATTCTTGACACAATTCAAAATACCTTTACTTCAAACTACTCCAGTATGAAGTCCTTCCGATCCGAAGTAAAATCACATTTGGCATTATTGCAACAAATTACAAAATCTATTGGCGATAAATTTAGTGAAATATCTTTCGATGTTAAAAGACAAAAACGAGGGTTAATTAATGGTATTGGCACCATATTTAAATCAATAACCGGAAATCTCGATGCGTCTGACGGTGAATATTATATGGACTGCATTAATAAATTAACAACTGATCAAAACCAGATAGAAAACTTATTAAAAAATCAAATGTCAATCACAAGCTCAGTCATAACAAATCTCAACAGTACCATAGGACAATTAAAATTAAATGAGAAAATATTCAATTCAGATATAGAAAAAATTGAACCCACCATTCGACAATCAACAAACGAAATTGCGCTTATCGAAGCCAAATTAAATTTCTTTGAAATTTGCGAACAACTAATGGAGAGTTATTCGTATCTTGAAAATACTATTAATGATATTCTAAACTCTATCACTTTTGCACAGCTTCAAATAATTCATACTTCTATTATTGAACCAGAAAATTTGATCACTGCTCTTAAGAAAATATCAGAAAATACAGTAAGGAAAGGTTTACCGCTACCAATGAAATATTTTGAAATTTCACAGTATTTGGAAATAATCGATCTCGAAGCATATCAAACAAATTCAGATCTTGTTTTCGTTCTTAAAATACCTTTGATTGAACCACAAGTATTTACTTTATTCCACCTATACCCAATACCAATTCATGATAATAGAACTGGATTTCACCACATTTTATCATTTTCACAAAAATATTTAGCGCGAGATGATGATTCTTCATCCTACATTCCAATCCACGATTTACAAAAGTGTAAACAGTTATCTAAACATCAAAAGTTGTTTCGCGATGTTTACGCGTGCCCTATAGACGATAACGCGATATGTGAAGCCCGTTTATTAAGACAATATAAGACATTTCCTGCGAATTGTAAAAGTGCGGTAGTCAACGGACAAGGTTATAATGTGCAAAAACTCGAAGAAAACGTGTGGCTAGTGTCGATTGCCGAACCGGTACACGTGACCATAAGTCTTCCAGACACAAAAAAGAAAACATTAACCGTAAATGAAAATTCTATTTTACAGCTATACTCAGGATGTTCCGCTTTTGTTGGCATTACTAAAATACAAGCTAGTACCAGAAAAACTATAAACATTCCTCATGTACTTCATCCCGTAATGGTTGATCACAACTGTTGTCTAGACATTCCAAACAAAGTAGAAGTACCCAAAATAGAACCACTAGATCTTAATAACATTAACTTGAATGATCTGCAAGTGACAAAACACAAACTGGATCAATACTCAAAAAGTTTGGATGAACTCATAAACAAACCGTTTGTTGAGAAAAATATTTCGTGGTTCGCATATACTACGATCTCCCCCTTCGTTGCCTTGATCGTCCTCTACACCTGTTATAAGTGTAGAAATATTAAATTCAACAAATCGCCAGGAAAGCCTGTTCCGGACCAACCAAATGATGTTTTTATCAAAATTCATAACATTCTGCCAAAAAGAAGACCCAAACTTGATACCGAAGCCTCTGAGGAAGTGGAAATCGAAAATTGACAATTTCATGGTTTAATGTATACCTTTATATTTTTATTTTTTGTATTTTGCGTATTTTCCTTTAAATCTTGAAATCTCTGTATATATTGTATTGTCTATTTTATATTTTATGTATTTTGGTTTTTATTCTCAAAATTGTTGTTTATTAAACAACAATTTTAATTAAGGGGGGAGTTGTTATATAGGAAAAAAACGCTTATGTTTAAGTAATGTTACGCAATGTCAAACATCAGATTACGATTTCCGTATTTTCATGAGAACGATGCTACGTTGCGTTTTTATAAAATAAACACATTAAGTAACACAAATATTATGTTACAGAAAATTAATGATTTCTGCAAGCAAGAAACTAAAAAACTTTTAAACTACCTAAAAGACTGCAAATTAAGTAGCAAAATATAGTGACTATAACCAAGCTACAATAACTGAACTCCCATCATTTTAACTCGCTAATAACCCTACGTGGTTGATGCGATTGATATATAAAAAAAAAAAAATGATTTCTGCACTTTCATGGGAGCGACGCTACATCGAATTCTCCATGAAAATAAACGCTGACGTTGATTTAACAAATTCTATAAATTCTTTGACTTTATGTAAAATAGTTAGTTACAATTATAATTTCAACCTATTAATTCTTTTTTATATAACATAAAACTGTGTAACTCAATACAAATTGTTTTTAAAAAGTTTAACGTGAATTTGTGAATATAACATGTATAACAAGCATTGTTAATGACTCCTGCCCATAACTTTCTTTAATAATTTTTCTTGACCATTAATCAATAATCTATAAACTTCAACTGAAGTTTTATTTTCTCTTTCTGTTCTACCGTTTTGCTGCGGAGTATAGACGACTCTCAAATGAAAAAGACTATCCATCTCGAATGTAGTCTGTAGGTAAATAGCAGTAAGTAAAACTCAAAATCAGTACTACAGCATATATTAGTAAAAGGTGAAGAAGGGCAACTAGTTTCGGCTCACTGAGCCATAATCAGGCCTGTAAAAGGTATCAAGATAAAAATAGGAATTCACAACATGTCGAATCACCTTGATGAATTGAAAGAGAAAGCCGTCACATGTCCGTGGCATCCAGCACACTCCGACATATGTCAGTGGAAAATATGGGGATTTACTGTAGGGGAAATTATCAATCAAAATAGTGATGAAAAAATCTTCATTACTATGTAAAACGTCGAACACAGTAAAATAAAATTAAACAAAACAAAACAGGACAACATTAAGAAAAGTCATGAAAAAATTTTTCATTAAGGTAATTCGACATGTTGTAAATTCCTATTTTTATCTTGATACCTTGGCTTAGTGAACGGAAACTAGTTGCCCTTCTTCACCTTTCACTAATATATGCTGTAGTACTGATTTTGAGTTTTAATTACTGCTATAGACGACTCTTTTTTTATGGGGTATACCTTTATCTTCAAGCTTTCCTCCAACTTCTGAATTTGCAAACTCTATGCCAATATCTGTTCTGACGACTTTTAACTTGTAACCAACCAACGCTCTACAATACTGATGTATTTCTCAATATTTTTCTTGACTTGATATTTATTTTTCATGCAGTACATATGCATGAACGATGAAAAATCATCTTTAAACAATAAAAAAATAGCGAGCACTACCCCAGACTTAGTTTCCATAGGTTCACAAACATCTGAGTGCACTAGCTCTCAAGACGCTATAGCTCTTGAGTTGCTATTTTCAAATGTCAATTCATATGGTTTCTCAGATCAGCTTTGCTCGAGTACAAAATCCTTTTCATGATCGGAATATCTGATCTTATTCCATTCTAAAAATTATCTCACATGCTCAAACTTTTGATGGATAGCTTACAATGCCATGTTCTCCCATGTTTATAAACCTCTATAACTTTTAAATGGGTCGTTACATTTTATTCAAATTTTGTAGGGTTGTATTACAAACAAATTGGGATTTTTTTCGTGAAAAAACCAAAAAGCCGACACTCTTTCACCGGAAATTTCCGAAAAACTGAAAATTTAAATGGAACAGCCTATATATTTTTACATTTTTGGATTCTACAACACCCAATACATACAGTCCAATTATCAAATGTCAAGAATGGCCCAGCCTCAAAGAACCCTTTGAAATTCATCACAAAATCAGCATCAGCAATTTACATCTGGATGATCCAACCAAGCTGCTACCACAGTTTCAAGAAGCAAATTTGCTACCTATTGAAATTCATCAAAGCCATTTAGGAATGACAACAATAATAATTTTCATTTTAATAATTCTACTATTTTTGTATCTGTATAGAGAATATTTTAGAAAAATCAAAAATACAGAATAATCCCAGGGTGAACTAATGGAGAGGGCTCATATGGAGACATGCTGTTGAACTCATAAAAAATTATTGTTAAATTGCTGACAGGACGTTTCCCACATTATTGGATTTATAATTTTTAACTTTAATCGGTAAACCCGTGGAAACATCCTGTTTACACAATTGATATTTTTTCTTCTGTATTCAGCATTATATCACATTTTCCTTATTTTTGTAAACTAAAAAAGAAGTCAATCATAATTGTATCACCAACTTTAACTAATGATAAAGTTCAATTAAATCTTTTTGAAAAGTATATATTTTACTTATTGAATTTAACTCGTGAGTGTTGATCCGGCTATCTTTGAATTGTTATATGTGATGTATACCCTGTAACCATTTTCTGTTGCTTGTTTCATATGTGTTTTCAATATTTTTCTTATTTCAGTATTTATCTAGAATTATCTTCATTTATTTCAGGGGTTTTGTGTTTTATTCTAATCGTTTATTTCTATTATTGTTTTTGTCTTATTTCCTGTAGTTCTAATGCTTCTTATTTCACCCATATCTTTGTTTTCCTCTAGATTCACTTCAATGTTTTCCATTATTTCTTTAATTTTCAGTTCCATCTGTAGGGTGTCTTCCTATTGTTCTTTCTCTATCCCAAATTCTACTATTGAATTTTCTCATGATTCTTTCTCCATTGCTCTATTCTCTTATCGCGTTCTGACATTCTTTTTTGAATTCAGTGTTTTCTTCCTTTAAAATTCGATACTCCAATTGACATTTTTCTCAACTCTTCATGTAACTTTTCAACTCCTTTTATATTTGTTGTCTGATATTATCTATGATTGACTCCATATTGTTCTATATAAAGTTTTGTTGTTATTTCACTCATTTCGATCCCCAACCTTTATACAGACTACTATAAGTGCTATTGATTTCTCTACTCGTATAGTAGATGGAAAATTGGAAGTGATCATATCAAAATTAATCTGTTTTCGATAGTCAATTTTTCAATTGCTTTGTGAATTCAGTTCATTTGATAAATTTTCGTCTTTTGGAATAATTGTTATCGTAGTGCCGTACAATGAACGTATGGTTGAATAGTTATTTGCGAATCAAATTTGAGAGTTGATGCGGCATAATTTGTTGTAAAGCATTGTTACGTTCACCAATTTCGAATAATACATTTTGGCAGAACCCCAGGAGTCTGCAAAGAGGTAGTGTAGAAGTCGCAGACAGGATATTAGAAAGACAAAGACGCAGAGGCCATCCCATTATGCATGCCTGCCGACGTTATTATGTACTTAGAGGGCGATAAGGATAATTAGTTTTGTGTGTAGTCTTGAAAGGGTATCGGGCAAATTCCTATTAAGCGTCTTAAATCACGACATAAAATTAACAATTTCACGGAGTAATAATGTTGCGATCCCGCCATGATCTTGGAGAATGTACACAGTAGAAAAGTGTTGTTTTTTCTGGATAAATGTTTGCCTTCAAAGTGTCAGGAGAAATTGTGCCTCGTTGTTCGCGACGATGGATTCGTCATTCAATTTTAAATGAGATAAGATATTGTTGATTCTTTGATTTAAACACCGCACAAGTCAAATTCGAATCACAAATAGAAAAGTATTTAATCAATTTGGAATTACAATAAATTATTTAATTCAGAATGTTTGGTCCTGGCAGTGAGTGGATATATACATGTTAATTTCGATCGGCAATAATCCAAGTACAGCTGAGAAATAATATAGTGATAATAGTTAAAAGTATAATATAGTGTTTGTTAGGGGATTCCTGGTAACGTGAGTAGAAATTGGATTAAAAAATCCAATTAAAAAGTGAATGAAATTTTATATAATTATTTTAACTAAATTTTATTCGCAAAATACCAATCTAATAAATTATCTAGCAAAAACAAGTAGAGATAAATGAACAAACGATTTGCACTCACTGGAATAAATACAGAGTCGTCTCTAGCAGCTATCAGAAAATGAATTGATCAAAATTATATTAAATACAGACTTTTTAATCTAGTATAGTGGGCTACAGCAGAGTTGAGTAGGTATAAGGCATTGGCCCCTGCACAAAGCCATGGAGGAGATACTTAAAGAAATCCAAGAACAAATAAAAAATATGGATTCAAAGATAGATGACAAACTAAACGCTAAACACGCTTATTCAACGAACATTAAACTTGAAAATTCGCAAATAAAAATAGAAAACCTGGCACTAAAACAGGAACCACTGAAACAACAAACAACAATAGAAGAATTAAAAAGATAAATCAGGAAGAAAAATCTGATAATTTATGGAATAACAGAAAACAGAGACAACCCCAATGAAAACTTGAGAAATATAGTCAAAGATATAGCAAATAAATTACAGATGGTAATGAATGAAGAGAATGACATTATCGATGTGAAAAGAATGGGTAAGTCTATAGATAACAAAGAAAGACCAATAATGGTAGAATTGAATAGAGCGACACTGAGAAATGATATGTTGCTAGATGCTAAGAAGCTTGAAGGTTCGGAAATATTTTTAAGTGAACATTTCTCTACGCTAATCCGAGAACAAAGAAAGATACTAAAAGAAAAAATGGAACACGCAAAAAGGATCACAAAGCAAGTATTAATTTCAATAGACACTACGAAAATGGAAATCCATATAATGTGGGAATACGCCCTCTATAGTGCTCACAAATTCCGTTATAACACATGCATGTATATGTATATATATATATATATATATATATATATATATATATATATATATATTAGTGTTTTTAAATGAAACTCAAGGTCTCTAGTTAATTCCACAATATAATACAAGTTATTGAAAATTCTAAAAAATTGACAATTGTTTCGATAAATCAATATCATCGTCAGAATGACAGAAGTTACATTTCATTTTATGCCTACCTGATGTTTAGTAGTTATATTTTTGGCTAGACCAAGAAGTAACCTAACTTGTGATTGGCTTAATATATGTTTATAGAAAAAAGAAGAAGATGTGATATTACAAATATTGAAGCTTAGATATTATTAGCCCTATGGTGATATCCTGGATATCATTTTTCCAATTAAGATCAGTATAACTGTGCAATGATATAGAAAACCAGGAAAACTATATCTGCTGATCTTTACAATTATCACTTAATAAGACAGTTTATTAGTGGAGAATTCCCTAGATTTAACTGTTCATTGACAACTTCATATTGTGGGTTTCTTAAATGTCTTCTAATTTCCAGTTCTTCAAGGAAATCTAGTTCTTGTTTCTTTTCACAAATATGCAGCACTTCTAGTTCTGTGTTAGGTGTCAATGAATGATTGGTGTCAAGTAGATGTTTTGCGTAGTGAGATTTATCTGGTTGTTTTAATCTGTAAGCTCGTAAGTGCTCACTGTATCGTATTTCAAAATTCCTAAGGGTCTGACCCAAATAGACAGCATTACATTCTGGACATTTGAGTTTATATATACCTGACTTCTTTAATAGTGGTATTTTTGTTTTTACATTTAACAATTTTGTACTAACGTTACTTTCTATTTTAAAAGAAATTGTTGCATTTGTTGCTGAAGATATTATCTTTGAAATATTATTAGAAATATTTCCTGCATATGTGATGGTTTTATAAGTTTTAATTTCATCAGCTTGTTTAGGATATATTAGTTGTAATGCCACTTTTTTCTCTTTTTTACTAATTAGTTTATTTATCATATCTAATGGATAACCGTTAGATGTTGCTATTTGTCTAATTGTATTAATCTCTCTATCAAAATTACATTTGTTCATAGGAACTGAAAAAGCTCTATGTATCATTGAATTATATGCTGCTAGTCTGTGTGAGACAGGGTGGCTAGAATTGAATGGAATTGTCACATCAGTCTGTGTTGGTTTTCGGTAAATTGAATAATCAAGTACATCATTAACTCTTTGAATTTTTAAATCAAGAAAATTGATTGAGCTATTTTCTTCAATTTCTAATGTAAATTTAATTTTCGGGTGTAAATTATTGATGTGGTTGAAAAACACATCTAATTGTCGCTCACTACCCATAAAACAAGCTAATATGTCATCCACATATCTATACCAAAATAAAATATTTTTCGAAATATTACTTTCAAAGATCTTTCTTTCTAAATTGTCCATAAAAATGTTTGCTAAAATAGGTGATATAGGGCTTCCCATTGGTAAACCTTCATTTTGAATATATATCTTATTGTCAAAAGTGAAATAATTCTGATTAATGCATACATCAAATAAATTAAGTATATCTGATATTATTCCTGGATTAATATTTTTATCTTCTAGTAATTTTCTTACAAGTATTAGACATTCTTTAGGAGGAATTTTAGTAAACATATTAGTTACATCGAACGATATGAGTTTATAGTTATCTTGCAAGTGGATTGATTTCAACTTTTTGATTAGTTCTATTGAATTTCTAATTGAGTACTGAGATTCATATCCGTAAGTATTGAGTATATTGTTGAGCTTTTTTGCCAATATATTATTAGGAGCATTAACATAAGAGACTACAGGTCTAATTGGTTTCGTTATTTCATGTAATTTAACTGTTCCATATAATTGTGGACAATGAGGATTCTTATGTATGATAGACCTCTTTTCGTAATAATTTAAAAGATAATTTGAATTATTAACAATATCCCTTACATTATTAGAAAACTTCTTTGTTGGGTCTGCTTTAAGAACTTTTACATCGCTGGATTCTATAAAGTTATATACTTTGGAATTGTAATTTTCAGTCGTCAAAATGACAGTAGCATTCCCCTTATCGGATTTTGTAACTGTTAGGTTATGATTCTCTATCTTCTGTTTTATTGCGTTTAAAACTGAAATGTCATTTTTTGTTTGACGTTTAACTTTTGAAGGTTCAATATTTTTGATTAAATTGGCAATTTTTAATTTCTCATAAAGAAAATTATTTGAATTAGATTTTAAAGCTATTTCTGACTCTGTAGCTATAATTTGTTTAATATTATTCGTAAATTTAGGTGGTATGCTGTACTTTAAACCTTTATTTAAAAATTCTATTTCACTATTTGTAAAATTAGTGTCTGAAAGGTTTTCAAATCGTGGTGCAAAGTGTGTTGGTATGTAGGTACTTACAGTTTCATGATGTTTTGAGTATTGAATTTTATGTTGTGTGTCTTCAAGATTCTGTAGCTTCTTTTCTTGTTTCTTAAATTTCATATGCTTCATAGTGCTGATATTTTCTCTAACTTTGTCATCCAAACAGTCAAATTCTACTGGATGTAATTGGAATGTGAGTTCTGAATGTACAACTTTTATGTAGTTGTCTAAGGAGTCTCTAACTTTGAACCATTTCTTACATTCAGATTTTATCCAAACTCGTTGAGCACATTTTATAGCTTTTTGTGCTTGTGGTGTTTTAGTGTGACATTTTATATTCACATAATTTGGTATTACCTTTTTTCTAAGGCATTCTTGGTTAAACCAAATGTTTTGTGATGCTTTGTAACGTTTTTGTAGTAACTTCTGGTACAGTCGGGTCAAATCTTCTCTCGAAGATTTTTTAATGAAATTGACTGTCTCGACCCTTACTTCGTGGAATATGCTCATATTAGTGTTTTTAAATGAAACTCAAGGTCTCTAGTTAATTCCACAATATAATACAAGTTATTGAAAATTCTAAAAAATTGACAATTGTTTCGATAAATCAATATCATCGTCAGAATGACAGAAGTTACATTTCATTTTATGCCTACCTGATGTTTAGTAGTTATATTTTTGGCTAGACCAAGAAGTAACCTAACTTGTGATTGGCTTAATATATGTTTATAGAAAAAAGAAGAAGATGTGATATTACAAATATTGAAGCTTAGATATTATTAGCCCTATGGTGATATCCTGGATATCATTTTTCCAATTAAGATCAGTATAACTGTGCAATGATATAGAAAACCAGGAAAACTATATCTGCTGATCTTTACAATTATCACTTAATAAGACAGTTTATTAGTGGAGAATTCCCTAGATTTAACTGTTCATTGACAACTTCATATTGTGGGTTTCTTAAATGTCTTCTAATTTCCAGTTCTTCAAGGAAATCTAGTTCTTGTTTCTTTTCACAAATATGCAGCACTTCTAGTTCTGTGTTAGGTGTCAATGAATGATTGGTGTCAAGTAGATGTTTTGCGTAGTGAGATTTATCTGGTTGTTTTAATTTGTAAGCTCGTAAGTGCTCACTGTATCGTATTTCAAAATTCCTAAGGGTCTGACCCAAATAGACAGCATTACATTCTGGACATTTGAGTTTATATATACCTGACTTCTTTAATAGTGGTATTTTTGTTTTTACATTTAACAATTTTGTACTAACGTTACTTTCTATTTTAAAAGAAATTGTTGCATTTGTTGCTGAAGATATTATCTTTGAAATATTATTAGAAATATTTCCTGCATATGTGATGGTTTTATAAGTTTTAATTTCATCAGCTTGTTTAGGATATATTAGTTGTAATGCCACTTTTTTCTCTTTTTTACTAATTAGTTTATTTATCATATCTAATGGATAACCGTTAGATGTTGCTATTTGTCTAATTGTATTAATCTCTCTATCAAAATTACATTTGTTCATAGGAACTGAAAAAGCTCTATGTATCATTGAATTATATGCTGCTAGTCTGTGTGAGACAGGGTGGCTAGAATTGAATGGAATTGTCACATCAGTCTGTGTTGGTTTTCGGTAAATTGAATAATCAAGTACATCATTAACTCTTTGAATTTTTAAATCAAGAAAATTGATTGAGCTATTTTCTTCAATTTCTAATGTAAATTTAATTTTCGGGTGTAAATTATTGATGTGGTTGAAAAACACATCTAATTGTCGCTCACTACCCATAAAACAAGCTAATATGTCATCCACATATCTATACCAAAATAAAATATTTTTCGAAATATTACTTTCAAAGATCTTTCTTTCTAAATTGTCCATAAAAATGTTTGCTAAAATAGGTGATATAGGGCTTCCCATTGGTAAACCTTCATTTTGAATATATATCTTATTGTCAAAAGTGAAATAATTCTGATTAATGCATACATCAAATAAATTAAGTATATCTGATATTATTCCTGGATTAATATTTTTATCTTCTAGTAATTTTCTTACAAGTATTAGACATTCTTTAGGAGGAATTTTAGTAAACATATTAGTTACATCGAACGATATGAGTTTATAGTTATCTTGCAAGTGGATTGATTTCAACTTTTTGATTAGTTCTATTGAATTTCTAATTGAGTACTGAGATTCATATCCGTAAGTATTGAGTATATTGTTGAGCTTTTTTGCCAATATATTATTAGGAGCATTAACATAAGAGACTACAGGTCTAATTGGTTTCGTTATTTTATGTAATTTAACTGTTCCATATAATTGTGGACAATGAGGATTCTTATGTATGATAGACCTCTTTTCGTAATAATTTAAAAGATAATTTGAATTATTAACAATATCCCTTACATTATTAGAAAACTTCTTTGTTGGGTCTGCTTTAAGAACTTTTACATCGCTGGATTCTATAAAGTTATATACTTTGGAATTGTAATTTTCAGTCGTCAAAATGACAGTAGCATTCCCCTTATCGGATTTTGTAACTGTTAGGTTATGATTCTCTATCTTCTGTTTTATTGCGTTTAAAACTGAAATGTCATTTTTTGTTTGACGTTTAACTTTTGAAGGTTCAATATTTTTGATTAAATTGGCAATTTTTAATTTCTCATAAAGAAAATTATTTGAATTAGATTTCAAAGCTATTTCTGACTCTGTAGCTATAATTTGTTTAATATTATTCGTAAATTTAGGTGGTATGCTGTACTTTAAACCTTTATTTAAAAATTCTATTTCACTATTTGTAAAATTAGTGTCTGAAAGGTTTTCAAATCGTGGTGCAAAGTGTGTTGGTATGTAGGTACTTACAGTTTCATGATGTTTTGAGTATTGAATTTTATGTTGTGTGTCTTCAAGATTCTGTAGCTTCTTTTCTTGTTTCTTAAATTTCATATGCTTCATAGTGCTGATATTTTCTCTAATTTTGTCATCCAAACAGTCAAATTCTACTGGATGTAATTGGAATGTGAGTTCTGAATGTACAACTTTTATGTAGTTGTCTAAGGAGTCTCTAACTTTGAACCATTTCTTACATTCAGATTTTATCCAAACTCGTTGAGCACATTTTATAGCTTTTTGTGCTTGTGGTGTTTTAGTGTGACATTTTATATTCACATAATTTGGTATTACCTTTTTTCTAAGGCATTCTTGGTTAAACCAAATGTTTTGTGATGCTTTGTAACGTTTTTGTAGTAACTTCTGGTACAGTCGGGTCAAATCTTCTCTCGAAGATTTTTTAATGAAATTGACTGTCTCGACCCTTACTTCGTGGAATATGCTCATATTAGTGTTTTTAAATGAAACTCAAGGTCTCTAGTTAATTCCACAATATAATACAAGTTATTGAAAATTCTAAAAAATTGACAATTGTTTCGATAAATCAATATCATCGTCAGAATGACAGAAGTTACATTTCATTTTATGCCTACCTGATGTTTAGTAGTTATATTTTTGGCTAGACCAAGAAGTAACCTAACTTGTGATTGGCTTAATATATGTTTATAGAAAAAAGAAGAAGATGTGATATTACAAATATTGAAGCTTAGATATTATTAGCCCTATGGTGATATCCTGGATATCATTTTTCCAATTAAGATCAGTATAACTGTGCAATGATATAGAAAACCAGGAAAACTATATCTGCTGATCTTTACAATTATCACTTAATAAGACAGTTTATTAGTGGAGAATTCCCTAGATTTAACTGTTCATTGACAACTTCATATTGTGGGTTTCTTAAATGTCTTCTAATTTCCAGTTCTTCAAGGAAATCTAGTTCTTGTTTCTTTTCACAAATATGCAGCACTTCTAGTTCTGTGTTAGGTGTCAATGAATGATTGGTGTCAAGTAGATGTTTTGCGTAGTGAGATTTATCTGGTTGTTTTAATCTGTAAGCTCGTAAGTGCTCACTGTATCGTATTTCAAAATTCCTAAGGGTCTGACCCAAATAGACAGCATTACATTCTGGACATTTGAGTTTATATATACCTGACTTCTTTAATAGTGGTATTTTTGTTTTTACATTTAACAATTTTGTACTAACGTTACTTTCTATTTTAAAAGAAATTGTTGCATTTGTTGCTGAAGATATTATCTTTGAAATATTATTAGAAATATTTCCTGCATATGTGATGGTTTTATAAGTTTTAATTTCATCAGCTTGTTTAGGATATATTAGTTGTAATGCCACTTTTTTCTCTTTTTTACTAATTAGTTTATTTATCATATCTAATGGATAACCGTTAGATGTTGCTATTTGTCTAATTGTATTAATCTCTCTATCAAAATTACATCTGATAGAGAGATTAATACAATTAGACAAATAGCAACATCTAACGGTTATCCATTAGATATGATAAATAAACTAATTAGTAAAAAAGAGAAAAAAGTGGCATTACAACTAATATATCCTAAACAAGCTGATGAAATTAAAACTTATAAAACCATCACATATGCAGGAAATATTTCTAATAATATTTCAAAGATAATATCTTCAGCAACAAATGCAACAATTTCTTTTAAAATAGAAAGTAACGTTAGTACAAAATTGTTAAATGTAAAAACAAAAATACCACTATTAAAGAAGTCAGGTATATATAAACTCAAATGTCCAGAATGTAATGCTGTCTATTTGGGTCAGACCCTTAGGAATTTTGAAATACGATACAGTGAGCACTTACGAGCTTACAGATTAAAACAACCAGATAAATCTCACTACGCAAAACATCTACTTGACACCAATCATTCATTGACACCTAACACAGAACTAGAAGTGCTGCATATTTGTGAAAAGAAACAAGAACTAGATTTCCTTGAAGAACTGGAAATTAGAAGACATTTAAGAAACCCACAATATGAAGTTGTCAATGAACAGTTAAATCTAGGGAATTCTCCACTAATAAACTGTCTTATTAAGTGATAATTGTAAAGATCAGCAGATATAGTTTTCCTGGTTTTCTATATCATTGCACAGTTATACTGATCTTAATTGGAAAAATGATATCCAGGATATCACCATAGGGCTAATAATATCTAAGCTTCAATATTTGTAATATCACATCTTCTTCTTTTTTTTATAAACATATATTAAGCCAATCACAAGTTAGGTTACTTCTTGGTCTAGCCAAAAATATAACTACTAAACATCAGGTAGGCATAAAATGAAATGTAACTTCTGTCATTCTGACGATGATATTGATTTATCGAAACAATTGTCAATTTTTTAGAATTTTCAATAACTTGTATTATATTGTGGAATTAACTAGAGACCTTGAGTTTCATTTAAAAACACTAATATGAGCATATTCCACGAAGTAAGGGTCGAGACAGTCAATTTCATTAAAAAATCTTCGAGAGAAGACTTGACCCGACTGTACCAGAAGTTACTACAAAAACGTTACAAAGCATCACAAAACATTTGGTTTAACCAAGAATGCCTTAGAAAAAAGGTAATACCAAATTATGTGAATATAAAATGTCACACTAAAACACCACAAGCACAAAAAGCTATAAAATGTGCTCAACGAGTTTGGATAAAATCTGAATGTAAGAAATGGTTCAAAGTTAGAGACTCCTTAGACAACTACATAAAAGTTGTACATTCAGAACTCACATTCCAATTACATCCAGTAGAATTTGACTGTTTGGATGACAAAATTAGAGAAAATATCAGCACTATGAAGCATATGAAATTTAAGAAACAAGAAAAGAAGCTACAGAATCTTGAAGACACACAACATAAAATTCAATACTCAAAACATCATGAAACTGTAAGTACCTACATACCAACACACTTTGCACCACGATTTGAAAACCTTTCAGACACTAATTTTACAAATAGTGAAATAGAATTTTTAAATAAAGGTTTAAAGTACAGTATACCACCTAAATTTACGAATAATATTAAACAAATTATAGCTACAGAGTCAGAAATAGCTTTAAAATCTAATTCAAATAATTTTCTTTATGAGAAATTAAAAATTGCCAATTTAATCAAAAATATTGAACCTTCAAAAGTTAAACGTCAAACAAAAAATGACATTTCAGTTTTAAACGCAATAAAACAGAAGATAGAGAATCATAACCTAACAGTTACAAAATCCGATAAGGGGAATGCTACTGTCATTTTGACGACTGAAAATTACAATTCCAAAGTATATAACTTTATAGAATCCAGCGATGTGAAAGTTCTTAAAGCAGACCCAACGAAGAAGTTTTCTAATAATGTAAGGGATATTGTTAATAATTCAAATTATCTTTTAAATGATTACGAAAAGAGGTCTATCATACATAAGAATCCTCATTGTCCACAATTATATGGAACAGTTAAATTACATAAAATAACGAAACCAATTAGACCTGTAGTCTCTTATGTTAATGCTCCTAATAATATATTGGCAAAAAAGCTCAACAATATACTCAATACTTACGGATATGAATCTCAGTACTCAATTAGAAATTCAATAGAACTAATCAAAAAGTTGAAATCAATCCACTTGCAAAATAACTATAAACTCATATCGTTCGATGTAACTAATATGTTTACTAAAATTCCTCCTAAAGAATGTCTAATACTTGTAAGAATATTACTAGAATATAAAAATATTAATCCAGGAATAATATCAGATATACTTAATTTATTTGATGTATGCATTAATCAGAATTATTTCACTTTTGACAATAAGATATATATTCAAAATGAAGGTTTACCAATGGGAAGCCCTATATCACCTATTTTAGCAAACATTTTTATGGACAATTTAGAAAGAAAGATCTTTGAAAGTAATATTTCGAAAAATATTTTATTTTGGTATAGATATGTGGATGACATATTAGCTTGTTTTATGGGTAGTGAGCGACAATTAGATGTGTTTTTCAACCACATCAATAATTTACACCCGAAAATTAAATTTACATTAGAAATTGAAGAAAATAGCTCAATCAATTTTCTTGATTTAAAAATTCAAAGAGTTAATGATGTACTTGATTATTCAATTTACCGAAAACCAACACAGACTGATGTGACAATTCCATTCAATTCTAGCCACCCTGTCTCACACAGACTAGCAGCATATAATTCAATGATACATAGAGCTTTTTCAGTTCCTATGAACAAATGTAATTTTGATAGAGAGATTAATACAATTAGACAAATAGCAACATCTAACGGTTATCCATTAGATATGATAAATAAACTAATTAGTAAAAAAGAGAAAAAAGTGGCATTACAACTAATATATCCTAAACAAGCTGATGAAATTAAAACTTATAAAACCATCACATATGCAGGAAATATTTCTAATAATATTTCAAAGATAATATCTTCAGCAACAAATGCAACAATTTCTTTTAAAATAGAAAGTAACGTTAGTACAAAATTGTTAAATGTAAAAACAAAAATACCACTATTAAAGAAGTCAGGTATATATAAACTCAAATGTCCAGAATGTAATGCTGTCTATTTGGGTCAGACCCTTAGGAATTTTGAAATACGATACAGTGAGCACTTACGAGCTTACAGATTAAAACAACCAGATAAATCTCACTACGCAAAACATCTACTTGACACCAATCATTCATTGACACCTAACACAGAACTAGAAGTGCTGCATATTTGTGAAAAGAAACAAGAACTAGATTTCCTTGAAGAACTGGAAATTAGAAGACATTTAAGAAACCCACAATATGAAGTTGTCAATGAACAGTTAAATCTAGGGAATTCTCCACTAATAAACTGTCTTATTAAGTGATAATTGTAAAGATCAGCAGATATAGTTTTCCTGGTTTTCTATATCATTGCACAGTTATACTGATCTTAATTGGAAAAATGATATCCAGGATATCACCATAGGGCTAATAATATCTAAGCTTCAATATTTGTAATATCACATCTTCTTCTTTTTTCTATAAACACATATTAAGCCAATCACAAGTTAGGTTACTTCTTGGTCTAGCCAAAAATATAACTACTAAACATCAGGTAGGCATAAAATGAAATGTAACTTCTGTCATTCTGACGATGATATTGATTTATCGAAACAATTGTCAATTTTTTAGAATTTTCAATAGTTTGTATTATATTGTGGAATTAACTAGAGACCTTGAGTTTCATTTAAAAACACTAATATGAGCATATTCCACGAAGTAAGGGTCGAGACAGTCAATTTCATTAAAAAATCTTCGAGAGAAGATTTGACCCGACTGTACCAGAAGTTACTACAAAAACGTTACAAAGCATCACAAAACATTTGGTTCAACCAAGAATGCCTTAGAAAAAAGGTAATAACAAATTATGTGAATATAAAATGTCACACTAAAACACCACAAGCACAAAAAGCTATAAAATGTGCTCAACGAGTTTGGATAAAATCTGAATGTAAGAAATGGTTCAAAGTTAGAGACTCCTTAGACAACTACATAAAAGTTGTACATTCAGAACTCACATTCCAATTACATCCAGTAGAATTTGACTGTTTGGATGACAAAATTAGAGAAAATATCAGCACTATGAAGCATATGAAATTTAAGAAACAAGAAAAGAAGCTACAGAATCTTGAAGACACACAACATAAAATTCAATACTCAAAACATCATGAAACTGTGAGTACCTACATACCAACACACTTTGCACCACGATTTGAAAACCTTTCAGACACTAATTTTACAAATAGTGAAATAGAATTTTTAAATAAAGGTTTAAAGTACAGCATACCACCTAAATTTACGAATAATATTAAACAAATTATAGCTACAGAGTCAGAAATAGCTTTAAAATCTAATTCAAATAATTTTCTTTATGAGAAATTAAAAATTGCCAATTTAATCAAAAATATTGAACCTTCAAAAGTTAAACGTCAAACAAAAAATGACATTTCAGTTTTAAACGCAATAAAACAGAAGATAGAGAATCATAACCTAACAGTTACAAAATCCGATAAGGGGAATGCTACTGTCATTTTGACGACTGAAAATTACAATTCCAAAGTATATAACTTTATAGAATCCAGCGATGTAAAAGTTCTTAAAGCAGACCCAACGAAGAAGTTTTCTAATAATGTAAGGGATATTGTTAATAATTCAAATTATCTTTTAAATGATTACGAAAAGAGGTCTATCATACATAAGAATCCTCATTGTCCACAATTATATGGAACAGTTAAATTACATAAAATAACGAAACCAATTAGACCTGTAGTCTCTTATGTTAATGCTCCTAATAATATATTGGCAAAAAAGCTCAACAATATACTCAATACTTACGGATATGAATCTCAGTACTCAATTAGAAATTCAATAGAACTAATCAAAAAGTTGAAATCAATCCACTTGCAAAATAACTATAAACTCATATCGTTCGATGTAACTAATATGTTTACTAAAATTCCTCCTAAAGAATGTCTAATACTTGTAAGAATATTACTAGAATATAAAAATATTAATCCAGGAATAATATCAGATATACTTAATTTATTTGATGTATGCATTAATCAGAATTATTTCACTTTTGACAATAAGATATATATTCAAAATGAAGGTTTACCAATGGGAAGCCCTATATCACCTATTTTAGCAAACATTTTTATGGACAATTTAGAAAGAAAGATCTTTGAAAGTAATATTTCGAAAAATATTTTATTTTGGTATAGATATGTGGATGACATATTAGCTTGTTTTATGGGTAGTGAGCGACAATTAGATGTGTTTTTCAACCACATCAATAATTTACACCCGAAAATTAAATTTACATTAGAAATTGAAGAAAATAGCTCAATCAATTTTCTTGATTTAAAAATTCAAAGAGTTAATGATGTACTTGATTATTCAATTTACCGAAAACCAACACAGACTGATGTGACAATTCCATTCAATTCTAGCCACCCTGTCTCACACAGACTAGCAGCATATAATTCAATGATACATAGAGCTTTTTCAGTTCCTATGAACAAATGTAATTTTGATAGAGAGATTAATACAATTAGACAAATAGCAACATCTAACGGTTATCCATTAGATATGATAAATAAACTAATTAGTAAAAAAGAGAAAAAAGTGGCATTACAACTAATATATCCTAAACAAGCTGATGAAATTAAAACTTATAAAACCATCACATATGCAGGAAATATTTCTAATAATATTTCAAAGATAATATCTTCAGCAACAAATGCAACAATTTCTTTTAAAATAGAAAGTAATTTTGCTACAGTCGTGTCATCCCGACGATTGCTTGCGTAAGTATTGTACACACGGCTAAACTTTAACCAATCGTTAAACCGTGCACTTAGCTCAGTTACGTTGCCCCCTCCCCGCGAAGGAAATTTTGAAAACAAAAAAGGTCTTTATGCACTCCTAATGCACCAATATGCTCCATGAATGATTTTGTTTGCACCACATTCTCCGAGAGAATACAGCTATTTGTTTATGGCCAGGCGTTGGGGGGGGGGAGGGGGTCAAGTAAACTATAGCCTCCCCAATCGGAATTTTCTAATTCTGTACTTTGCACTATCAAGCGCTTGTAATGCACCATAAGGCTCCATCAAAAAAATACTCCTCTCAGTTAGTAGTATCGCATTATACAGAGTAAAGTTGGCCCCCCTATTTTGTTAGACCTCAATATATAAAGTGGAGTGCCCCCCCCCAAATAATTATTTTGAAAAAATTTAAACGGCATCGGAAACCACTTCAAATGCACCAATACAAAACAAAATTCCCTCTTCCCTACGTGAGTTAAAACTTATTATTTAAAGTAAAGTTGCCCCCTATCCAATCACAATTACGGAAAAAAATTTATGGCAGTCGCATCCACTTCTTATGTACTATTATGCACCACCAACATAAACAGATTCACCCCTCTACCTAGTTATTTAAACCTCATTATATAAAGTTGGCTCCCTTAACAACAATTTCTAAAAAAATATAGGTTAAAAGTGGAGTCCACTTCTAATGCATTCTTATACACTACCAACAAAAACAAAATATTCTTGGTATATAAAAGAAATATCGATTACTTTTCTATTGAAATAAATTCTCCAAAAATAGGTAACTAAAACAAAATCCCTCCTTCACCCAGTTAGTTAAAGCTCATTAAAGTCAAAATGCCGGCTCCCCAATGACAATTTCAGAAAAAATACATGGAGCAAAATCAGTTTGCAAATTGGGAAAGTATGGCATCTGAGAAGAGAAAAAGGACAAGCTACTTGGAACCAGTAGCAGAGTTTTTATCGACGGACTTTTCGAACAAAAAAATGCTGGTGGGTTGGACTAATGCGAAATGGTAACCTAGGAGGCCTCAAACCTATAAAAACCCATAGAAGATATGCTACACTACACAACGTTTGTAAATTGGATTGGGTAGATGAAATACTCGCCAGCGGTTTCTGCGACAGTGAATCTTTTAAAGATTTGTTAACATCATTCACCATAAATAAAACCGAACAGGCAGCAATTGTATGTAGGTACTATTGTGAACGAGGATGTAATACAAAAATGTATAGGCTTCGAGATGAGTTATTGAGTTTTTGTATATAATAAAGACCCAAAAAATATTATCTCAGTTGTGTACAAATTCAGATGTCAAATATTTTGATTAAATTAGTGGTTATTCAGGACTAAGACATAGCTACTGTTACGAATGTGCATATGACACGATTGAACCTGCTACTTTTTCGGACGTGGAATAGCAAAACATTTATAATTTAGAGGCGCAGATCAAATAATGAATTTTAAGCCGAACTACTTTTTCCAATGTCGCAATAATGAGGGGTGCGAAAGGTACTTACGAAAAAGTTTAACGTATCAAGAAGTAAGAACACATGCAATTCTCTATAGCATTTAAATTTAGTCGCATATCAAGTTAAGTCACTACCTGTTATATATTATCCACAAGATTGCAAGTATAAATTTTCAAAAATCCTATTTTTCAATTGTCGAGTCTGAAGAGTTTGCTATATTCTGTGCTCTAGTGTATAGGAACCAAGTCGCGTAAAAAATTTAGGATCCATTAGCTAACGTGTAAAATTTGTCTTGTTAATACTTTTTACTGCTTCTAATAATTTCTTTTAAACTTATTTACTTTAAGAGATATTCAATTTTTTGTTCTTCCATGGTCAGCAGCCACACTTTATAGTAGAACATTTTTTCGTAAGGATTTATTGTTTAGTGCACCCCAATGATATAAAAATGTTGTTAATGCTTTGAATGCTTCAAAGAAAATTTATCATCAAGATCTTATGTATTTCGGTAGTGCTTTTTACTACTTCTCATTGTGTCTACTTTATTGCTTTTTTTTAATTATCGCTACTTCTTATGCTTGTTAACTGAAAATGAAGCTCTTTAAAATTAAGAAATTCTACTTACGAGCTTACAGATTAAAACAACCAGATAAATCTCACTACGCAAAACATCTACTTGACACCAATCATTCATTGACACCTAACACAGAACTAGAAGTGCTGCATATTTGTGAAAAGAAACAAGAACTAGATTTCCTTGAAGAACTGGAAATTAGAAGACATTTAAGAAACCCACAATATGAAGTTGTCAATGAACAGTTAAATCTAGGGAATTCTCCACTAATAAACTGTCTTATTAAGTGATAATTGTAAAGATCAGCAGATATAGTTTTCCTGGTTTTCTATATCATTGCACAGTTATACTGATCTTAATTGGAAAAATGATATCCAGGATATCACCATAGGGCTAATAATATCTAAGCTTCAATATTTGTAATATCACATCTTCTTCTTTTTTCTATAAACATATATTAAGCCCATCACAAGTTAGGTTACTTCTTGGTCTAGCCAAAAATATAACTACTAAACATCAGGTAGGCATAAAATGAAATGTAACTTCTGTCATTCTGACGATGATATTGATTTATCGAAACAATTGTCAATTTTTTAGAATTTTCAATAGTTTGTATTATATTGTGGAATTAACTAGAGACCTTGAGTTTCATTTAAAAACACTAATATGAGCATATTCCACGAAGTAAGGGTCGAGACAGTCAATTTCATTAAAAAATCTTCGAGAGAAGATTTGACCCGACTGTACCAGAAGTTACTACAAAAACGTTACAAAGCATCACAAAACATTTGGTTCAACCAAGAATGCTTTAGAAAAAAGGTAATAACAAATTATGTGAATATAAAATGTCACACTAAAACACCACAAGCACAAAAAGCTATAAAATGTGCTCAACGAGTTTGGATAAAATCTGAATGTAAGAAATGGTTCAAAGTTAGAGACTCCTTAGACAACTACATAAAAGTTGTACATTCAGAACTCACATTCCAATTACATCCAGTAGAATTTGACTGTTTGGATGACAAAATTAGAGAAAATATCAGCACTATGAAGCATATGAAATTTAAGAAACAAGAAAAGAAGCTACAGAATCTTGAAGACACACAACATAAAATTCAATACTCAAAACATCATGAAACTGTGAGTACCTACATACCAACACACTTTGCACCACGATTTGAAAACCTTTCAGACACTAATTTTACAAATAGTGAAATAGAATTTTTAAATAAAGGTTTAAAGTACAGCATACCACCTAAATTTACGAATAATATTAAACAAATTATAGCTACAGAGTCAGAAATAGCTTTAAAATCTAATTCAAAAAATTTTCTTTATGAGAAATTAAAAATTGCCAATTTAATCAAAAATATTGAACCTTCAAAAGTTAAACGTCAAACAAAAAATGACATTTCAGTTTTAAACGCAATAAAACAGAAGATAGAGAATCATAACCTAACAGTTACAAAATCCGATAAGGGGAATGCTACTGTCATTTTGACGACTGAAAATTACAATTCCAAAGTATATAACTTTATAGAATCCAGCGATGTAAAAGTTCTTAAAGCAGACCCAACAAAGAAGTTTTCTAATAATGTAAGGGATATTGTTAATAATTCAAATTATCTTTTAAATGATTACGAAAAGAGGTCTATCATACATAAGAATCCTCATTGTCCACAATTATATGGAACAGTTAAATTACATAAAATAACGAAACCAATTAGACCTGTAGTCTCTTATGTTAATGCTCCTAATAATATATTGGCAAAAAAGCTCAACAATATACTCAATACTTACGGATATGAATCTCAGTACTCAATTAGAAATTCAATAGAACTAATCAAAAAGTTGAAATCAATCCACTTGCAAAATAACTATAAACTCATATCGTTCGATGTAACTAATATGTTTACTAAAATTCCTCCTAAAGAATGTCTAATACTTGTAAGAATATTACTAAAATATAAAAATATTAATCCAGGAATAATATCAGATATACTTAATTTATTTGATGTATGCATTAATCAGAATTATTTCACTTTTGACAATAAGATATATATTCAAAATGAAGGTTTACCAATGGGAAGCCCTATATCACCTATTTTAGCAAACATTTTTATGGACAATTTAGAAAGAAAGATCTTTGAAAGTAATATTTCGAAAAATATTTTATTTTGGTATAGATATGTGGATGACATATTAGCTTGTTTTATGGGTAGTGAGCGACAATTAGATGTGTTTTTCAACCACATCAATAATTTACACCCGAAAATTAAATTTACATTAGAAATTGAAGAAAATAGCTCAATCAATTTTCTTGATTTAAAAATTCAAAGAGTTAATGATGTACTTGATTATTCAATTTACCGAAAACCAACACAGACTGATGTGACAATTCCATTCAATTCTAGCCACCCTGTCTCACACAGACTAGCAGCATATAATTCAATGATACATAGAGCTTTTTCAGTTCCTATGAACAAATGTAATTTTGATAGAGAGATTAATACAATTAGACAAATAGCAACATCTAACGGTTATCCATTAGATATGATAAATAAACTAATTAGTAAAAAAGAGAAAAAAGTGGCATTACAACTAATATATCCTAAACAAGCTGATGAAATTAAAACTTATAAAACCATCACATATGCAGGAAATATTTCTAATAATATTTCAAAGATAATATCTTCAGCAACAAATGCAACAATTTCTTTCAAAATAGAAAGTAACGTTAGTACAAAATTGTTAAATGTAAAAACAAAAATACCACTATTAAAGAAGTCAGGTATATATAAACTCAAATGTCCAGAATGTAATGCTGTCTATTTGGGTCAGACCCTTAGGAATTTTGAAATACGATACAGTGAGCACTTACGAGCTTACAGATTAAAACAACCAAATAAATCTCACTACGCAAAACATCTACTTGACACCAATCATTCATTGACACCTAACACAGAACTAGAAGTGCTGCATATTTGTGAAAAGAAACAAGAACTAGATTTCCTTGAAGAACTGGAAATTAGAAGACATTTAAGAAACCCACAATATGAAGTTGTCAATGAACAGTTAAATCTAGGGAATTCTCCACTAATAAACTGTCTTATTAAGTGATAATTGTAAAGATCAGCAGATATAGTTTTCCTGGTTTTCTATATCATTGCACAGTTATACTGATCTTAATTGGAAAAATGATATCCAGGATATCACCATAAGGCTAATAATATCTAAGCTTCAATATTTGTAATATCACATCTTCTTCTTTTTTCTATAAACATATATTAAGCCAATCACAAGTTAGGTTACTTCTTGGTCTAGCCAAAAATATAACTACTAAACATCAGGTAGGCATAAAATGAAATGTAACTTCTGTCATTCTGACGATGATATTGATTTATCGAAACAATTGTCAATTTTTTAGAATTTTCAATAACTTGTATTATATTGTGGAAATAACTAGAGACCTTGAGTTTCATTTAAAAACACTAATATGAGCATATTCCACGAAGTAAGGGTCGAGACAGTCAATTTCATATATATATATATATATATATATATATATATATATATATATATATATATATATATATTATAATTAACATCCTAAATTTTATTTTATATATGTAATTTAATTTTATATGAATGATGTATGAAACTTTATATCGGCTAGCTCATAATTTATCTTTTATATTGATGTAATTTTAATTTTTTCATTTTATTTATAAGTCGGAAGAATGAATGACTCCTCTCTTTGGATTCTTGGCGCACACGGTATAAATATAATTAGATTTATATCTGTTTATTTAAGTATTTTAAAAATGATAGTTCAGAATATAATTTCTTATAGAAAGATGGAAATATGTTGATTCAAATAATTGTATGGAAAACATGAAAGGAATAAAAAACACCAACACTTTATTGAAAAATTAATTTAATAAATTGTAATTATGAGAAACTTTGTATTCTTTTAAAAATATAAAATTATTGAATATCCCTACATACTATGCAATGCTGAATACACATTTATTATTCTCTCTTCTGCACTTGCGCATAAGTAACGCATGCGCTGATATACCTTATTAGGAACAGAAAATGCAATTCATTGTCGATGTAGTATAAACGGTAAACACCCTTCAGCGTGTATACAGTTGTGATAAAGTTTTAATGCGTTATATAAATTTAAACGAAACAATTACATATATAAGAACTCTTTTAAATAATTTGTGTGAAGTGTAAAGCAAATAGTAATTAGTCAGAACAGTTAAGCATGCATGAAAGATAAGAAAAATTGAAATTTATGTGAAAGTTTATGAAACATGTGAACATTGAAAATCGATTATTATTTAACAAGTAAGTACAAATATTCTTATGAACTATATTGCATGCATTTCCATGGAGGTAAAGTACTATGCATAGTAATAAATTGTTTTTAGGCCTTTTCTTCTAAAATTTCATTATCAAAACGTTTTTGAATATACAATAGTTCACTGTTCGTTTAAATGGAATTCCCAAAAGTTTTAATTAAAATTCACAGACCTTATTACATAGTCCCAGGATGCGTCTACGACTTTCTTGCAGATCTCTAACTAAGAGATACACCTTCAGAACGGCTTGTTCTTCTCTACACGAGTTCACCAAACTTTTTTAAGTGTTTCTATCACCATTTTGAGGAATTTTTTTAACTTTTTCGGAAAATATTAACAAATTTAATCTGAGGGAATCTATCACACACCTCGCTTCTTCATCACCACAAAAACCCTCAATTGTTTTTTTAAATCAACAAACTTTTCTGCTTCCTAAATCCAAAGCTTGCTTTGCCTTGTTTTATTGTTACAAATTGTCACTTTCTATGTATTTTATTGGAAAAACTGTAATTGTTTGATTTTAAAGTCCTGGAGGATTAACACATTTATACACTACTATTCACTAAGTATTCAGGATTTTATATAAAGTCTTTTTTACAGAATACATTAGCTATTTTAGTGATTATCCCGTTTTTACGGTTCATTTATTTATATTTATTTTTACAAAATCTATAACCTAAATTATTAATTCATATATATGTAATTGTTTAATTCTTAAATTTTTAATGTATTGGTCTTACATAAACTATTTCTTATTATTGATTTTATTGTTATTGTCCAATATAAAATAAATAACCCTTAAATTTAAGTTGGTAATGAAATTACTAGATTTCATTACTTCCTTTTTATAATCCATTGTTTTAAACTATGTTTGGGCTGTGTTCCATATATAATTTCTCATGAAGCTTTCAACCCTTTCTTTAAAATTGTTAATTCTCAGTATAAACACCTGCAAATGTTGCTTAATAATTATTGAAATAGATATTAATTTATATTATTTCAGGTTTGACGTTTAAATGGAATTTTATTTCTGCTGAAATTCATATGGCTGTGTTCAGATCAATATGGAACTGATTGACATTAGTGTAAATCTGGAACTTGTTGTGCAGGTAACTTTAAATACTTATTTAAATAATGTTGTGTTTAGAATTTCGATTCATAGTTCTTTTATTAATCAATCATATTGATATCTGATATTATATTCATGCATATTTCCTTCTTTCTATAGATTTCATATCTGAATTGACAGTAACTTTTATAAAATGGTTGTGTCTACTGATACACCTTCCTGAATAATAGATACCTTTTTCTTTTATGTTTATTTATATACAATTGTTTCTAGAACTAGTAGACTAGTTCAATATATATATATATATATATATATATATATATATATATATATATATATATATATATCTATTTGGTAATTTCTTGGGATTCGGTCCTCATTATAAACTTTCATCAAACTACATAATATGTTTCATCTAAAATACTTTATTTTACGTTTCGGCTGATTTTTTAGCCTTTTTCAAAAAACACTACAATAGAAATTTATATTGACAACACACAGCTCATTGATTATTCCTAATCACATAGCTAAAACTCAAATAAATAAAATTCTACTTACAGTTATCAGGAACAAAAACTTTTATATCCACATAGTGGAAACGTCACATTTGAAATTAATTTATACACTAACTCCACGTACACAAACAGCAACTTCATGATTGATATTTGATTTCTTTCGATAGTCATTATTGTTTTCATTTTGCGTTGAATTTAACATGATCGGAAAAAGAATCAATTTGTAAGGGGTATGGAAATTGTACCCATGTGTAATTATTTCCTATGCTGTGGATTTTGTTTATATTTATTTCATCAATTTATTAAATTGTAATAGATTTTACTTAAATTGTTTGTGTCAATTTTGGAATTAACGGTATTTTTGTTTTTTTGTATACATATCATTTCGTACATTTCTCGTTTTTTAGTATTTATTTCAGTTTTTAGGATTTTTGCTTGCTCATAATTAAAAGTATGCTTCTTGTCAGTTATGTGACTCGTTAGAGCCGTTTTATTTCTTTTATCGTACTTGTGGCTGTTAATTCTATTTTTCAGATATTGACTTGTTTGTCCTATGTATACACCATCACAATCTTTGCAAGGAATCTCATAGACTACATGACTTTTTTTGTCTTTTGGAATTTCTGATTTTAGTTTACTAAAATGTTTGTTTAATAGATTATGTCCCTTGTAGATAGGTTGTACTTTTTCATGTTTAAAAACGTTATTTGTTTTCTCTGTCAATTTTGGAATATACGGTAGTATTAAAAAGTTGGAGTTTTTTTGTTTGTTTGATGTACAGATGGTTGTCGAATTGTAATATTTATGTATTCTTTTTTTGAAAACACTATTTATCATTTTTTCGAGATAGCTGTTCATTTTCAACGCCTGTTTAGCTTTTTCAATCGCCGTATGTCTATATTCAGTATCTGAAAGAATAATTGCTACGTCAGCCAGGCCTATAATAGCAATTTTTTTTGTGATATATGGTAGTGTGAATTGAAATTAAGATATCTGCCTGACCAAGTAGATTTGGTGTACCAAGCAGTTTTAATTTCTCCGTTTTTATTATGTATAGTTAAGTCCAAAAAGTGTATTTGATGGTTTTGTTCTGTTTCGATAGTAAACTGTAATTTGTGGTGATCCAGAGCTTAAAATTCTAAAACCAGATAAAACAAACAAAACTGTTTTTATGCATGCAACTGACTATGAAAACAAAATGAAAGATTTACTAGTTGATAGAAATACATACAAAGAAATGAAAAATGATGTTACAAATATATTACAAAAGAAAAACAACGAATTAATTAAAAAATGGGAAAACAATTTGTACATATCACCAAAAACATCCAGACTTGAAGATACAAAACTCAATTCCACCTAGGATATATGGATTACCAAAGCTCCATAAACCCAACATTCCGTTACGCCCAATAGTATCTTGTATTCAATCGCCTTTCGAAAAATTGTCAGCCTTTTTGAAAAACATACTAAATAACGTCACATATAAGAACGAATATTGCATTAAAGATGTTTGGCAATTCAAAAATAAAATTAGAAATGTGTCAGTGCCCATAGATCACATTATTGTGTCTTTAGATGTGGTGTCCATGTATACAAACATTACTATAGATCTAGTTCAAAATGTAATTGGAAAACAATGGGACCTAATTAAGAACCATGCAGATATTCCTCTGGATGAATTTTTGGAATCTATCAAATTGGTAATAAATTCAACTTATTTTTTATACAAAGATACATTTTATAGACAAATCGAAGGTTGCGCAATGGGAAATTCTCTTTCAACTGTAATAGCACAGTTGGTTATGGAAGAACTAGAAACAGCTGTCATGAATAAAATGAACTTCAAGCCCCTTTTTTTCTATAGATACGTGGATGATAGCCTTCTAGCCATTCTAAGGGATAAATGTGATTATGTGTTACGAGAATTTAATAATTATCACCACAAATTACAGTTTACTATCGAAACAGAACAAAAGCATCAAATAAACTTTTTGGACTTAACTATACATAATAAAAACGGAGAAATTAAAACTGCTTGGTATACCAAATCTACTTGGTCAGGCAGATATCTTAATTTCAATTCACACCACCATATATCACAAGAAAAAACTGCTATTATAGGCCTGGCTGACAGAGCAATTATTCTTTCAGATACTGAATATAGACATACGGCGATTGAAAAAGCTAAACAGGCGTTGAAAATGAACAGCTATCCCGAAAAAATGATAAATAGTGTTTTTAAAAAAAGAATACATAAATATTACAATTCGACAACCATCTGTACAACAAACAAACAAAAAAACTCCAACTTTTTAATACTACCGTATATTCCAAAATTGACAGGGAAAATAAATAATGTTTTTAAACATGGAAATATATTAGAGAAATAATGAAATATTTAAGAATTGTATGCTATAAAAATCATAAAGTATGGGAAGAAAAGGTGTATATAGTTGAAAAGTATTTAAATGAGATTCCTAGCACTATTACAGAGGAAAGTCCTGTGTACATAATGACTGGAAAATTACCTGAAAGGGAATGGATGATACAGGATAAAATTTTGGGTTAATCAACGAAAAAAGTGAATGAGAAAATCCGAAGGCATGCTGAAAAATATGTGAATAGAGAAAACAAAAAGAGGAGAAAAAAGGCCAAATTTAAGAAAGGAGATTTAGTTATTATGAAAAATTCGAGAGTGCCTGATAGAAAGGAAGATATGTGTGCAAAGTTATAATAACCTTTTGAAGGACCGTATGAGATTGAAAATGAAGAGCCAGTGAACAGTTATAGGTTGGTAATTTCAATAGATAGAAGATTGAGAGGTGTCTTTAACATTGATAGTGTGTACCAATTCAAAGTCTGAAGAATGAATTTTCATATAACAAGCAAGAAAGTGAGAAAATTAATATTAGAAATTTACTAATAGAATAGAAAAGGAAAATTATATATTTGAATTTTGATATGCTGATAACAAAATGTCAAATATAAATTTTGGGGAATTAATATGGATTGTCGTGTGTGTGTGTAGAGTTCAGTACATTTAAATTTCTTTAAACATATATTGAATGCTGTAAAAACCATGCAGATACTTTACCTGAATTTTGATATGTCTTATCAGAATATCTAAATAAAAGTAATTGACATAAACCTTTTAAAACGGCAATAAACGCAAGTTCTAGAACAAAATAGATCATTACGGACATATCCTACGTTCCACAAAAATATCAATAGTAAATAATTTATTCTACATAAAAAAAACAAATTTGAAAAAGGACAATCAAAATAATTTAGAAGTACAATCTAAACAAATGTAGAAAGCTCGCTTAATAAAACGAACGTTCAGTAAATAAATCGAAATTCAACAATGCCAAATATAAGCATCAGACAGATGAGAATGTCAAGAAAAATATCAATTTAATTGCAAAAAGCATATAAAAGGTTCGATTATAAACAGTTTTGAAAACCTCCTGTACATAATAACAAAACCTTCTGTACATATTAACAATATTAGATTTAAAAAGTAGAATAAGGCAATTATTCAAAGTGAATAACAAAATATCGCGTCTGCATCGCAGGTGTTGTGAGAAAAGTTGGTTGCTACGGTTTTGAAGTTTGTTAGAGGGGAATTTTTTGAGAGACGTCAGATTGAATAGAAAAATAAGACTGAACATTTTTTCTTAAACGATATAAGAGAGCATGGAAAAATAGAAATAAAAGGAAGCTGAGATTACACAACATAAGTGATCAATCTATTAGTAGTATTTACCAAGGTGATAAACAAGAACCAAAAAAAATCCTTGAAGAAAATATCACTGGCGCAGACACATATCAAAAGGTATTTATGCAGAAACATTTACAAGTGTGTTATGTAATTTGGAAAGTCGTTTACAACAACCAAATACTTTTAAAAGAAAATTTAATTCAAATGAAACTACAGAGCTGTCAATCCTATACGATAAACTTTAAATTTTAATTCGACAAACTCAGTGATTATATAACCACATTGAAAAATTTATATAGTCCATAATTTAGTTAATAGTTCATTTCAATTCATTAGTTATTAGTTTATTTCAATTTAATCACAAGACACATATAAATTCTGAATGTTATTTACTTAATATCGAACTGAAATTTCATAAAATATTGACAGATATTATTGATGTATATTCTTGGTAAATTAGATTTGTCTAGCACACTAGTAGCGTGAAGATAAGTCAAATTTTCTGAAATTTTCGTACTCTACACTTTAAAACTTTCAATAAGTTGTTTGATAGAATAATTTAGTAATCGCAGTATAGGTATTGATATATAAACTTTAAAAAATTCACATTTAATGTTTTTTGCAAGTTAATTTTGAATAAGACACAAAATTTATGGAGTCTTTGCAAATTTTCTAAAAACAATATCTTTGCTACGTTCAAAATTAGAAATTCATAACTAGCTTTCAAGAATTCTCCCTGTGGATCAAGAGAATTTCATGCATTTGCGTACCGTCTGAGCCGAGCTATCAAAACAGAAGAAAAAGGGTAAGATATTACAAAATGAAGGTGTTCAAGTATCTAGCCAGGGAAAATATGTAGTGATCTTACTCAATAAACAATAAATTAATTTATTAGTCATCAGTATATCATAACAATATATATATATATATATATATATATATATATATATATATATATATATATATATATATATAAAACTGGTGAATATTGGGGTATGCAGCAAGAGAAACGGAAAAAGTGTACTCTTAACGGAAAATTTTCAAGCTTTCGAGGATGATTGTCCTCATCATCAGGAATACTGAAATGGAAAAACAGCATTAAGATACTGTAGTTGATAAGTAAGATACAATATAGAAGAAATCGCAACAGGTGCGAACTTACCTCCGAATTGAGGTTAGAATCCATTATGTTGTATAGAAATAAACTACGTATATTCAAAATATGAAACAGTTCACTAACAATGGTTTAAAATAGCACAATCACAATAAGATGACTAAAAAAGCCAACATCTAACACCATTTTGCAGACAAACGAACACGAGTGCTTTTTTATTGTCAAAAACCGGCAGGGAAATGATATCCAATTCTTCTAATTTGGAGGGATTAAATTGACAGGCAATGATGCCAACCAATAGTTGAGTGGATGAACGTGACAACAAGTACCATAAGAGAGTGGTCTCCGTTGTGAAAGTTCATATTTATGATGGAAAAGAAGAGTGCAGATGGGTTGAGAAATTGCATTCATAAGAAAGAAGAAGAGGAAATAATATATCCCAATGGTAAGAGGATTTGTATAACAACAAAACTTATACCATGGAAGGCGAAGGTAAAATCACCACCAGCCAAGAAGACAAAGATCAAAAGCAATTAAGTAATAATAATAATATTGTAATATAGTAATTATTGAAGTAAAAATAATAATTATGTAATATATATATATATATATATGTATAATAATAAGGTGATAATGGGTGCATCTACCAACACCAATGCACCCAAAATAAGAGGTGGAGATATGTTAGCTATCTGCAAAAGGGGTAGTGTCAATTGAGGGAACGTGATTGTCACTAGTGGAAGGAGGGTTATAGTTTTAATCTAAGGATAACAAAAAGGAATAAATCTCACTCAAGTGGTCTGTGTCAGTTTTTTTGTTAATGATATTGTTAAATTGTGAAATAAAAGCCATTTCCAAAAATGATCTCTTAATCTTGTTAGACTCTGTCGTCAACACCTTTACAGCAAAATTCATACGATGGTCAAGAGAATGAACATGATTTGCCAAAGCGCAACGCTCCGGATGTAATCTACAATCACTCTTATGTGAAACAATACGGTTAGAAAGTGATCTTAAAGTCTGACCAATATATTGCTTATCACAGTCCCCACATGGAACGCTATACATCTCTTACTGCATACCCCAATATTCACCAGTTCTATTCCTAACAGTCAGCAAAGACTATCTTCCTTTTATATATATATATAAATATATGTATATATGTATATATGTATGTATATATATATATATATATATATATATATATATATATATATATATATATTATATATATATATATATATATATATATATATATATATATATATATATATATATTTATATTTTAATACAGATCCTCTATCTAAATTCTAAAGAAAACATTGAAATAAGGAAAAATGTGCATATTAGTATGTAATACTTGTGATATTATCAATAATTGGAAAGATTCGATATACAAATAAAATTTGATATTTCAATTTCGGATGAGACATTAATGCGGAATATACTTAATGATAGATAGATTTTATAACGCTAGCAAAATTGCAATTATTATAAAAGTATAAAAATCTCTTTGTTATAGGAAAACATAAATTTGTATTTTTTTTATAAAAAAAGAATTTTTGGTAACCAAAGGAGAAGAGATTTATTTATGTATAAAAGTTTAGGCAGTTGAATTTGAAATCCCCACGAGACAACATCAAAATAAGAGTTGTCTCAAATTCATTTAAGATTGTAATAGTAATCATATGAATATATTATCAGATCATAAAACCTTGCATTGTTAAGCCAGTGCGTGTATAATTCACAAGAATTACATCGTTAAAGTGCAAGTGGATTCCTGGTTTCTAAATTATAGATTTAGAAAGTTTTGCTGAATTCTAAATACGTTTTAGAATACGAACGAGTTAACCAGTACCTAGTTGGTGAGTTCTCTCCAGTTTATTTACATTATTTCTCGAGAATTAATAGGCCTTTCTTAAATAAGTTTGATTCCAACTCACTTTGGTACTCATTCCATATCTATTCTCATTTGTTTGCTAATTTTCATGCTATAAAAAATTTGATATAATAAGTGACATTTGGTTAATTTCCAGTGACAGTAAAATCATATATATCATAAGATGATTTAAAGTGTCTTGTAGTATATTGAACAAACAGTTACTCTAGATTTGGAATACCGTGATACTTAATTTGGAGAATTCATTGAAATTTATAAATTTGAATTATTATTTAAAATCTTTGATCCCACCCTGAGATAAGAGTGAGTAAGTCGATTTTGTATTGATTTATCTTTCAAAGTACAAATTTTAATATTCATCTGAGCCGGGCATATTAGTTTGACAACTGCTGTCAAAATTCAAATAGGTTATATTCAGTGGTAAAGGTGTGTTCACAATAGTGTAGTTACAATCACAAATGGTGAAAACATCAACAAATAATATTCATATCGTTAAATTCATATATAAAATATATACATTATATGGAACTGTAACCTAAATGAGGATAAAAATCCAAAATTTTTAGATGTTTTGTATAATTATATTTACTCTCTAAGAATTAAATTGGTAAGTCCATTTAACTTACAGCAATTAGTACAATCATCGGATATATTTATGTATAATTTATTGTATAAACACGTTGTTAATTGGAACATATAATTGTAAGTAATCCTATGTTTTACCCCATCTGTCACTCTTTTCTATTCCAGGCCCTTTCAGTGATGTATTGAAAGCGCTTTAATAGGGCCCTAAGCGTGGCATGGAATTATAAGTGATATTACTATATATGTATTATATTGTACAATATCATGTAGCGATAAAAAAATTGGTTGAGATTCCTACTTACCCTTCTGCAAAAAAAAATTAATTCAACTAAAACATATTCGGCTAATGGATTCGTTCCCTGTTCATAAACAAACAAAAAAAATTATCAACAGGTTTCAAATATTTCCAAAACGATGTTAAATCAACTTGTAAGACGAAGTTTTCGTACATTCAACTCATAGCCGATGACAATTTGGGTGCAATGAATTAAAGAACGTGCTGTAAGGTCTGAGAAACTGAATAACGCGTTTTCAATTTATCATTCGCCTTTGTCATGTCATATCACTTGAAACATTGAAATTTTGCAAGACCAAAATTAATCAAGTCTTCAAACACAACCAAGTTGCAAACTAGGAATCTCTTGAGACCCGCACAATTCAATGGCGTCTCATAATGATATAATAAAGTGGGAATAAAATAATAGTTCGTTGAAGAATAATAAGAATTTCATAAGAAACTTTTGCAAATGAAAGTATAATGAAATTTGATAAACTGATTAGGCATGCTTAATATGAGTATCATAAGAAACAAATGAATATAAACGAAAATATAAACAAAAACTTATGTTGTCAAAAAAATTAATGGCAATAAAACTGAAAAGGAAATCACAGAAATACACCTCTACCTTGTTAAAAAATTAATCAAAATTCATTGTTTCCTTCTCCTGCGAATGAAGAACTTCTAACAGCAATAAATTCTTTAGAACACCGAATAACATCAGGTTTTGACTGTCTAAAATCGAAAGTCTTGAAGGAGACAGCTGATATTATATAGCCTTCGTTGTGTCATTTGTTTCGAATAAAATTACACATGGTTTCAAAAAAGTCATGATTACTTCCATATACGGAAAAGGAGATTCAAACATAAGGATAATTATGAACAAATCTCACTTATTTGAAACTTTGCTAAAATATCCGGATGAATCTTAAAGGAGAATTAAATGAGATATCTCAATGATAACGTACTGTCTGAAAAGCAATATCAGAGAACACTTGTTCACGGGGGATGTTACCAATAAATTAGTGGAAGTCTGGTGTGCAGTAAACTGGTATTGTGCGTGTTAGTTGATGTTACCAGAGCTTTTGACACTGTAGATCATAATATACAGATGTTGAAGGCGTTGGGGAATGTAGGGGTAAGAGGGGCACTGAAACGTTAGTTTAGCAGTCAACATTTCGAATATGGATTTAAATAAATAATTTTGCTACGAATGTTAAATTTATTGGTGGAATAGACCACACGTCTTCTTAGTCTATATTTTGAATTCAACTAATTGAGTGTTGGTGGAATTAACGTTAAGGTTAACTCGTTCCAAAAAAAATCCTTAATAGGAATTCGGAATGCGCCACTATACGATACATCTTTCGAGAGGTTAGTCGACGCAGAAATTCTAATAAAAGTTTGATCCAATATAAAACTTGTTCTCTAAGAACAAATTCGCTGGGATTACTGGTATGTTTCACATTTTTTTTTCCTGTTCAAAATTTACTAGAACTGATAAAGGTTTTTGTCCAGTACGAATCTTTATGCTAGTATGTATAATTGTAAAAAAGAGTATAAGAAAAGTTTTATGTATCTATCTGGACAGATATCTGAATACGTTTTATATTGTGAAGCCTTTTTGTAACACACTTGGTGTCATTGTAGCGGAAACTCCCCGACTAATCTACTATTGTGTGTAAATTCTACCAAAGTACCTGACATAAGAAGTGTGCTATTGTATTAACTCCAAATAGCATGACATTACAATAATGGTTGAACTGTAAGAGCTTATCGAGGACGCAGCTGTTCCCCTGTATAGAGTAAATACAGTTATACAATCAAAGAAGATTTTCCGGAATACAACCTTCGAACAACAACTCTTAAGTTAAGTAATTTTATTTTGTATGGCTTCACCACTATCATTTTTATCTGTTCGTTTAAGGTCAAAATTTCTTTTTGTTCACTCATACTGACACCTACTAACCACTTTTTATAAAATTTTATAACTTGTTTATTTTACATACATTATATTTATACATATTTTGATCCAGGAGTTTTATTCAATATACAGGTAATACCTGAAAAATTGCCTTCAGCACATTTTTTTAGTGAACATTTATTAAAACTAGCAGGTAACACCAGTTAAGAGTTGGCTGATATATGTGAAAGATTTTTTTCTAATTTTGTTTAGGAACAAAAATTAGTGGCGCCCTGAATTAAATTTCATTTTATCTTTATCTTATTTCTTTTCTCTTCCCTTTTTTCTCTTGAGTTTATCTAACTTCTTTCAGATAACAGAGCCCTGAGAACTGGCTTTGTTATCTCCATTCACATTATCAGTTTGGAAAGAACCTTGTTACGTTATAAATTGGCACTAGAATCAAACTACCCCTACCTGAGCCATCAGAATACCTTACTTGAAAACATTTATTCAGTTGAACTCAATAACAATAAGTAATTAGAAAAAGGTTATTTCAGTCTTATATCCTCGTTAATTTTTAATCACATCCTCCAGAAGGTCCGCTTGCATATTTATCGAGTCTAATCATCTGAAAAGAAATAATATTTAGCTCCAGATGTCTACGAAACTATGTATATTTTTGGTTAAGTATTTCGCATTGGAACACTGTTTGAGTATTCTGACCCAAAAAGGAAAAAGCATGACGACGTACCTCATTTCTATGTGCATTCCCAGTCATCGTCGATAAATATTCTGAACTATATTATAATTAAAATATTTGTAAACAGTATAAACTTTCCATAACCCATAAAGTAGTCTGCTGTTGTTTGACATGCACCGGTTCTACCATAGAGTAATTCCGATACCGAACTGTGCACGATCTGCCAAAGAGTGCTTACGACTTCGTGCACTGGAACTGTCCGTGGAGACACAGAACCGTTCCTGAATTTGTAAATATTTGTTAAACTATGATATTGTTGTACCATTGTATCGTAACTTTTTGTAGATTGTGTTAGTTAAGTTATTTTAAGTTCTCTTTCTGTAATGGGATTGATGGATAGGATAATACTGTAGCGCCCTCTGGTGTTAGAGGATTAATTTCCCAAGTATCATATTCGAACATCTCTATCTTGGAATTTCCGTTCTGACCTTCGTTGAACTCGGGTCACAGCTGATTTTGATAAATACCACTTGTGGATATGTAGAATCTTTGATTGTTCTGATCATCCTTAATTGGGAACGCTTCTACAAATACCAATTATATAGTGACAGATTGATTAGTCATTTTGAAGGGTATATTTGTAGTCTGGAACTGAAAACTCGCTAGAGGATTTCTGGTGGTTATGAAAGTGATCGTGCTGTCAGGATATCCGAATACCAGGTATGTTTCAATGCACTATTGAAATCATCTCATGTATTTTCTTAGTCTTGGTATTATCTCCGTCAATCCTACAACCTATTTTATTATTGCTAGATCTGTAAGAGATAAGAAAAGCCCATAGTTACTCGTCAAGTCCCAGTGAGACTTCCACGCTGAATACCATCACTGCGTACGAATTAAGAACCTAAAAACTCCTTGGCCAGGGTAAGATTTCACTTGTTCTCATATACCGGGGGTACCCGAACATATTTCGCACTATTATTATTTTTTGTACTTTTCTTAGATTAAATATACCGGGTTACTCAAGCATATTTTTCTCTATTATTTTTTTTGTACTTCTCTTGGGTTAAATATACAGGGGTACCAAAATTAGTTAATTTATATTAGTTGGGTGGGGGGTGAATATCTTTCAGTTTATTTGATTCTGATGAAGTATTTTCTCCCTAGGGTTTTTTTTTGTAACGGAATTCAATCTCAACGACGGGATGATTGCATAGAATGTACCATGCCAAGAAGTTATAGCTTCTTGCACGGAAAATCATTCTGAACGACGGGTTTTCCCCAAACTTGTCCATCTCTGGGATAATTGTACAGGATGTCCCATGTGAGGAAGTTATAGTAAGGAGTACATGGATCGCCGTTGGAATCACGCAAGTTTTGTTGCTTATTGTATATTATAGCTATTATTATCGCTTGTTCATGCTTTTGCTTTCTCAAAAATTGCTATTGCTTAAATCTAATGATTATATTCTCAATTTGTTTGTATTTTGGTTGTAAAGCGGAAATTAAATAGCACTTCATTTAATCGTATGCGCATGCGCCAGAGCTCTCGCGATGCTTATTTTGTCACCTTTACTGCTGCTATAATTTCTGCGGGTTAGTTAGATTAGCGCACTGACTGTTTCACGATTACCTATAGATGGTAATGGAATTCATATATGTTTATGGCGTAAGTATCCAGTGATTTTTCTACGACTACACTATAGCCGATACCTGTTCAGCTCGCTTACCATTTGCTTCGCTTACGTCTAGCATTTTATCTTATGGGTTATTTGTATATATGGTTTGAAAGTATTCAATATTAATATTACTAGTTGGTATTGATCAATTAGTTAGTGCTTATTGTTTTGCAACTGATTCGGTAACGGTAATTTATTATTTTTTTTTGCTAACGGCTTACATAATTTTAGGCTTGCATGATGCTTACGCTTACATAATGTTTATGTTTACATAATGTTCATGCTTACATAATGTTTATGCTTACATAATGTTTATGTTTACATAATGTTTATACTTACATAATATTCAGGCTTACATAATGCTCATGTTTATCCAATGCTTATGCTTACTTATTTATTTTATCCTTGTTAAATGTTTAATTATGCTGAGTTGCTTATGGCTATCAATTGCTTGGGCAAGATTCAATTAACCGATTGTTATAGGATCTAGGAAGACGTTGCTGCAGTAACAATTATTTTTTTTTATATTTCTTTCATTGTTCTTTCAAGACCATTGAATAAATCATTTTGGGTACTTTATCTTTTATCTCAACATTAGTTGGTGAGTTCGTAATGTTGCTAGGCACTTAGGGTGTTTGCAGGATATGACTTACCTGGCGCCCATTAAGAACTTTTAAATTTGCTAATTTGGTTAACCCATCCCATCTCCACTGTTTAGCTTAGTCGCGCAAATGCCCATCTGTCTTTAATTTTAGTCGACAGATGATTTAGTGCCCTCGTGTGATTTGGGAGGTCGCAATTTGGCGCCCAACGTGAGGCCTGAAGTTGAGTGGCCATTGAGATTGTGATTTTTTTTGAACGCTGAATTTTTCTGGTCTCCTTTTTTCATTAGCATTGCAGTAAGCATAATCATGTCTAGGAAAATGTTAGTTAACCTTGTTTACGAGCTCAAAGTTAGAGGAATTGCTACGGATACTGTGGATGACATGCGTCATTCTCTGACAATGGCGATTAAGTTGGAGAAGAGTGGTGGCAGCATGAAGTATCCAAAGTACCCATTCACAGTTGAAGAGGACATTGCAGCGGTGACAGCGAAGTTGGATGAGTTGGACCCTCTCATTGATACCTTCAATGATTTAGCGAGTAGTAATGCATTCGCTAAACTTCAATCGAAGATTTCTCATCTCCTGAATCGATAGGATAACATTAGTGCAGAGGATACTGACGAGAAGCCAACACTGCTGGCCAAGGCCCCTCTCGTTATTGGATAGATTGCAACGGAAGGCAGAAGAGTTCCAAAAGACACAAGATATCCCACCTCTTCTCACTCTCTTGGGAAATAGTAGTTTTGGGAAATCTCTTTCTCCACAAAGAAGATCTTCTCTCGTCCCACCAACTCAAGCACCGACGTTGAATAATAAGCCAGTCCTTCCTATGAAATGAGATTGTAAATTTTCGGGAGATAAAAAGGGTATGTCCTTGAGTGCTTTTTTGAGCAGGATCGAGAAATTGCGTGTAGCTCGACATGTAACGAAAGAAATGTTGCTCGATTCTGGAATTGATTTATTCACGGGTAGAGCGTATCAATTTTATTTAGCGTATCGAAAGGAGGTAACGTCTTGGGATGAATTTGTTGCACTTCTTAGAGAAAAATATCTTTCTTCGAATTATAACGAGAAGTTATTTGAGGAGATCAGAAAACGTACTCAGGTCCCGATGAGTCCATTGGCATTCATTTAGCGGTCATGTCTGGTTATTTTAGCAGGTTGACTTGCCCAATTTCAGAAGAAACGAAACTCAAGATACTTTCAAGGAATATTGCCCCTCTCTATCAAACTCAGTTGGCTCTTATTGACGTGACTTCGATCAATCAGCTCCGAGACTTAGGTAGGCGACTTGAAGCCAGGAAGGAAGCTATTGATAGTTTTTCAGCACCAGTTAAACGATCTAATATTGTTGAGTCCTATTTGGCCTATGTACATGTAGAGGGTGATGTTATAGATAGCTGTCAGGCATCGACTTCAAGTGTTGACGGGTTGTCGGAAGGGTCACGTTCAGAAAAGCTTTGTTTCCGATGTAATAAACCGGGCCATAGAGCAGTTGGATGTTTTATGAAGTCTGCTGATTTACATTGTTATAGGTGTAAGAAGAAGGGATTTACTGTACGATCTTGTCCTGATTGTTCGCCGAAGGGAAACAGACCCCGACGCACTTAAAAGGTCGAGGTAGGTGCGTCGACCGAGAACACTCGATCGACAAAATCCAAGTCATTCTTGATTATGTCTTGGACCACGCTAAGGGAGATGAACGTCCTTATTTGCGTGTTGATATATTAGGGAAGTCGTTATTAGGCCTGTTAGACTCAGGGGCATCCCGTACTATACTCGGTGGAAGAGGTTTTGAGATTATCCGTGAACTAGGATTGCCAATTGATAGCTCGAGAACAACTCATTGCACTGTAGCTAGCGGTGACCGTGTACGGAGTATAGGAGTTGTTGACTTGCCCATCACATTGACAGGACATGTGAAGCTGGTGGAGGCTATGGTTATTACTGAAATACCTCACCTTCTCATACTTGGAATAGATGTTTGAAAGTGTATGGGAGTGGTGCCTGATCTGCGCCGCGATGAGTGGCATTTTTCTCGCGAGCCAGTAACGGTCAATGCTGTTGAGCATGTTACTAGTTCAACCTTGTTGACACCGCTGAATAAGTTGCGACTTCATGCAGTCATCGACCGTAACATAGCACTGATGGGAACGAAGTTGGGCTGTACAAATAGGACCGAGCATGTCATTGAAACTGATAGTCCTCCAATAAAACAACGCTACTATGGAGTGAACTCAATCGTTCAACAACAGATCGACGAATAACTTGAGAAAATGTTGAAGCTGGGAATTGTGGAACCTTCCAAAAGCCCTTGGACTTCGCCCATATTTTTAGTCAAGGATGGGACGTTTAGATTCTGCGTTGACTACCGTAAATTGAACTCGGCAACTGTTCGTGACAGCTACCCACTTCCTCTTGTATGCGATACCTTGGATAAACTTCGCGACGCTCAGTTTCTGTCCAGTTTGGATGTGAAGTCTGCCTATTGGCAGGTGCCAATGGCAGAATCGTCAAAGAAATATACAGCATTCACTGTTCCTAATCGTGGTTCATAGCAGTTTCGAAGAATTACGTTTAAACTCCATAACGCCCCAGCTCGGTGGCAGAGGCTTATAGATGATGTGTTGGGTCGTGATCTCGAACCGCATATTTTCGTGTACCTAGACGATGTGGTTATCGTGAGTCAAACTTTCGAACATCACCTGACCATCTTGGATGAAGTGTTTCGTCGACTTAGGGAGGCGAATATTACCGTTAGTATTGACAAGTGCCAATTTTGCCGCCCCGAGATGAAGTATCTTGGTTACGTGGTGGACCGTAATAGATTACACGTCGACCCTGATAAGGTAAAAGCCATGTTGGAAATTCCGTCTCCAACTAATGTAACGGAAGTTCGTAGAATTGTCGGTACTTTCTCCTGGTACCGTACGTTTGTCCCAGACTTTTCGTCAATCTTAGCTCCCATTACGGCTCTGCTGAAGAAGAGCTCCAAGTTTACGTGGACAGACGAATGTGCTAGATCCTTCCGAAAAATGAAGGATTGCTTGGTAGCGGCTCCAATCCTATGTTGTCCAGATTATTCGAAGCCTTTTGTGGTGCAAACTGATTCGTCTGGGTATGGCATTGGTGCGGTCTTGTCACAGCCTTACCCTGAAGGCGAAAAGGTAATTTCGTACTTGAGTAGGTCTCTCACGAAACAGGAGAGAAATTACACGACCACAGAAAGGGAGTGCCTTGCCGTCCCTTGGGCTGTGGAAAAGCTTAGGACATATATTTAAGGAGTGTCCTTCACGGTAATAACCGACCACTACAGCCTTCTATGGCTTCATAATCTCAAGGATTTGATCGGCAGACTCGCACGTTGGGCAGTGATACTTCAACAATACAGTTTTAAGGTAATTCACCGAAAAGGGAAGGATAACGTAGTCCCAGATGCTCTATCTCGATCGGTGCCTATTGTAGATTCAATTTCCGTCAGCTCTGATCCTCGGCCGACTTTTGGAAGTATTGACGGTGATAGGTGGTATAAATCAATGAAGGAAAAAGTTCAGAGAAATCCCTTGAAGTTTGCTAATTGGAGGCTATCTGATGGGAAGCTTTGGAAGCATGTCAAGCCTGATTATCCCGATTTGTCGCTACATGCTGACTCCTGGAGGTTATTTGGACCCAAAGGTGATCGGCGGAATATTATTGTTGCTGCTCATGAACCTCCTACTAGTGGCCATACTGGTGTGTTCAAGACCTTTGCTCGGGTTGCTAATCGATTTTATTGGCCTAAGATGCGAAGTGACGTTGCTAAATATGTTCGTCATTGTGGCGTATGTGCAAGTTATAAGGTGTCGCAGGATCGGCCGGTTGATAATATTGTGTCGCACCCTAAAGTCGACCGACCGTGGGAGATGATCTCCACGGATCTTGTTGGTCCACTTCCAAGGTCGAAGAAGAGAAATAATTACATTTTGGTGGTGACCGATTACCTAAGTTAGTTTCCTCTCGTATCATTAGTAAAATTTAAAGCCATGTTTTTCTGATGTTTGGTGTTCCGAGAGTCATAATATGTGATAATGGCCCTCAGTATCGTAATAAGAAGTTCCTTGAGTTCGCTGGTCGTTATAGTTCCCGAATTAAGTTCAGCGCCTCTTACAACCCGAGGGCGAATCCGACAGGAAGGATCAATCGTACTCTCAAGACAATGTTGGCAATGTATGTTTCCGACAATCATAGATGTTGGGACGAGAAACTTAATGAGATAGCTTGTGCTATCCTCAATTCTAAGCACGAAGTCGATAAGTTGACTCCATATTTCGTGAACTTTGGTAGGAACATGGTTCTATCTGGGGACGAGTATGTACAGGGTATTTCTCCTGGGAAGGAGGATGGTACTCAGACTGGAGTAAGCACGAGGAATGAAATTTTTTGTAGAATGTTTTTAGATATAAGGAAACGGTTAGAACTCGCTTCTAAGGAAAGTTGTGATAAGTACAATCTCAGGCGACGTCATGAGGAGTATCTGCCCAATCAGTTGGTGTGGAAGCGTAATTATGTTTTGTCAGACGCGTCCAAGTATTTCAGTAAAAAATTGGCCCCTGAGTATGTAGGTCCCTTTTACGTTAAGAAACGTATATGAATTGCGGGATGCTGCTGGTAATTCGAAGGGTTCCTGGCATGTGAAAAACTTGAAGCCATCGCTTCAAGAAGAGTGAAGTCTTGAATAATTCAAGTTGAATTTACGGGGTAAATTTCTTGAAGAAAGGGGGGATTGTTACGTTATAAATTGGCACTAGAATCAAACTACCCCTACCCGAGCCATCAGAACACAATACCTTACTTAAAAACATTTATTCAGTTGAACTCAACAACAATAAGTAATTAGAAATAGGTTATTTCAGTCTTATATCCTCGTAAATTTTTATTCTCATCCTTCAAAAGGTCCGATTGAATATTTATCGAGTCTAATCACCTGAAAAGAAATAATATTTAGCTCCAGATATCTACGAAATTATGTATATTTTTAGTTAGGTATTTCGCATTGGAACATTGTTTGAGTATTCTGACCCAAAAATAAGAAAGCATGACGACTTACCTCATTTCTATGTACATTCCCAGTCATCGTCGATAAATATTCTGAACTATATTATAATTAAAATATTTGTAAACATTACAAACTTTCCATAACCCATAAAGTAGTCAGCTGTTGTTTGACATGCACCGGTTCTCCCATAGAGTAATTCCGATACCGAACTGTGCACGATCTGCCATAGGGTGCTTACGACTTCGTGCACTGGAACTGTTGGTGGAGTCACAGAACCGTTCCTGAATTTGTAAATATTTGTTAAACTATGATATTGTTGTACCATTTTATCGTAACTATTTATAGATTGTCTTAGTTAAGTTATTTTAAGTTCTCTAAATGTAATGGGATTGATGAATAGGATAATACTGTAGCGCCCTCTGGTGTTAGAGGATTAATTTCCCAAGTGTCATATTCGAATATCTCTATCTTGGAATTTCCGTTTTGACCTTCGTTGAACTCGGGTCACAGCTGATTTTGATAAAGACCACTTGTGGATTTGTAGAATCTTTGATTATTAGTGTTTTTAAATGAAACTCAAGGTCTCTAGTTAATTCCACAATATAATACAAGTTATTGAAAATTCTAAAAAATTGACAATTGTTTCGATAAATCAATATCATCGTCAGAATGACAGAAGTTCTGACGATGATATTGATTTATCGAAACAATTGTCAATTTTTTAGAATTTTCAATAACTTGTATTATATTGTGGAATTAACTAGAGACCTTGAGTTTCATTTAAAAACACTAATATGAGCATATTCCACGAAGTAAGGGTCGAGACAGTCAATTTCATCTTTGATTATTCTGATCATCCTTAATTGGAAACGCTTCTACAAATACCAATTATATCGTGACAGATTGATTAGTCGTTTCGAAGGGTATATTTGTAATCTGGAACTAAAAACTCGCTAGAGGATTTCTGGTGGTTATGAAAGTGATCGTGCTATCAGGATATCCGAATACCAGGTGTGTTTCAATGCACTATTGAAACCATCTCATGTATTTTCTTAGTCTTGGTATTATCTCCGTCAATCCTACAACCTATTTTATTATTGCTAGATCTGTAAGAGATAAGAAAAGCCCATGGTCACTCGTCAAGTCCCAGTGAGACTTCCACGCTGAATATCATCACTGCGTACGAATTAAAAACAAAAAAACTCCTTGGCCAGGGTAAGATTTCACTTCTATTCCTTATATTTATATAAAATATTACCATAGAATTTTCACCTGCATTAGCATTTTGAATTAGGTAAATAAAAGTCTGCTCATTGTGGCTGCTGATAAGAATTATCACTTGCATAAGTATATCCTTGTCTTTTGTTGTGGGACGGATGTCCCACGATAGGTACATCCATCTCAAAGTAGCCTTATTTTTGGGAGACTGGATTTTATCGATAATTTCAACTTGATACTTATTGAAAGGGGGTTTTCCAAATTCACTACCTATTTTTTCTTGTCATTTAACGGGTTATCTTAAAATTTGTTCATATTACTTAGTTAATAATTTTGCTCTATAGTTAAAGTGTGATAATTATTGTATTCGAATTTCATAATTATTATTGTATAAGGTTATACCGGGGTATAGATATTTGGGTACACTTGTTCTCATATACCGGGGGTACCCGAACATATTTTGCACTATTATTATTTTTTGTACTTTTCTTATGTTAAATATACCGGGGTACTCAAGCATATTTCTCTCTATTATTTTTTTTGTACTTCTCTTGGGTTAAATATACAGGGGTACCAAAATAAGTTAATTTATATCAGTTGGGTTGGGGGTGAATATCTTTCAGTTTATTTGATTCTGATGAAGTATTTCCTCCCTAGGGTTTTTTTTGTGACGGAATTCAATCTCATAGACGGGATGATTGCATAGAATGTACCATGCCAAGAAGTTATAGCTTCTTGCACGGAAAATCATTCTGAACTACGGGTTTTTTACAAACCTGTCCATCTCTGGGATAATTGTACAGGATGTCTCATGTGAGGAAGTTGGAATCACGCAAGTTTTGTTGCTTATTGTATATTATTGCTATTATTATCGCTTGTTTATGCTTTTGCTTTCTCAAAAATTGCTATTGCTTAAATCTAATGATTATATTCTCAATTTGTTTGTATTCTGGTTGTAAAGCGGAAATTAAATAACACTTCATTTAATCGTATGCGCATGCGCCAGAGCTCTCGCGACGCTTATCTTGTCACCTTTACTGCTGGTAATTAGGTAATTATGTTTATATATTCAAAAAATCTAGATTTAGAAATGACAATTAGTATTTACAAAATGTGTTCCAGCAGTTGCGGTTATACATATAACATAATTATATATTATTAATAAAAATTAGTTTCATATTAATGAATTTCAATATGAAACTTATTAAGTGAATTTTAAATTCATAAATTTTATTAATCAACTAGGATTATATACCCTGTTATTGTAAATTCAATTGGAAATAATAAATTAGTATTAGTTATGTTCTTAAAAATTGAAAGTTTTGGTTGTATTTCAGTATTTTCGGGGGAACCTGTTTAGTAAGTGATAATCCACGATTTAATTTACTTATACTATTAACTTGTATAAGTATCATCGTAATTAAGTGTTTTATTAAAATTGTTAATATTTAAAATTTCAAATTAACAGATCCAGATGCAATTGATATAAAACTCGAAATGCGTTACAATTAAAATTTATTTGAATAGTTTTATTATCAAATATTTGAATTGAAATTTGATAATAGTTTTAATTAGTCAATTAATTTGATTTTGGCTCTGAAATATGCAAATATCGCCCGTCCCCTTCATTTAATATGGATATGGACTAAGTCGTAACAAAGTAGATTTACTGGAAAGTGAAACTAGGTCATCATAATATGATATAAAAATAATCTAATATATAAACATTATGTAGGTTTACTCTAATAAATGCTCTCATTTACTCTTAATTTATCACTGAGGAAAACTTCACATCAACCTTGTTGAAAGGACTTCTGAAATCAACTACAAAATACGTTTGGGCATTTTCAATTAAAAATAACACTTATAAAGTCAATAAAATGAAAAATTACAAATAGATTTTGTTCAGTAAACAATGTTTATTTTACAGATTGAATCCTTTTTTAAAAAAAACCTGCGCCACTTATGGCTGCACCAGCATGTGTTAGGTATTTGAAGTGTCGCTTTGAGAGTATATTTAAGTCCCCTTACCTTGAGTAACATTCAGAATTTCTAGAAGATAGGAACGTCTGGTACTTGTCATTAGTCGATAGGGAATGAAAAGCAATTTTTTTCTCTCCTCCGCCAGAACCTCGTGAGGCGAAATACCGTTAACTTCTCTGTTTGATTTGGAGGATTAGGTGTTGGATTTCACACCCTTTTACACTCTCAAATTCCGACCATAGTTCTGTTACTGTAGGGATTAGGTTAGATACTATACTAGAAAATGACTGACTGAAGAGATATTCAATAACACTACAAAAATGGTAGATATCAGGTAAATCTACCATTAGTTAGAAATGATTCAATAAATAAGCTAGGTGATTTCTTACAAATAACCAAAAATAGATTTTACTCATTAGAAAAAAGATTTGCTAAAGAACATTCTCTTTTTAACGAATACAAAAAATTCATTGATGAATATGTCCAACTAGGGTATGGTAAATACATACCGCTGCAAATGTATAATGATAGATATTAATTCAAATATTTTGTACCTCATCTTTGTGTTCTAAGGGAACAAAGTGAGACAATCAAGTTGAGAGGGGTGTTTGATTTTTCATGTAAAAAAAATACCGGTTTATCTTTAATTTATATTTTACTTGAAGGTTCACAAGTGCACGATGACTCTTTGGATATTCTGATACAATTCAGAACATACAAATATGCCATAACAGCTGACCTGGAAAAAATGTTCAGACAAATAGTGACAAATCCAGATCAAAATTTTCTAAAAAACATTCTATGGAAAAATAATCCAACTGAGCATGGAATTAACGTGTATCTCATTTGGGCAAAAATCTGCACCATATTTAGCTACTATGGTCATTAAAGATATAGCTATTAAAATTAAAAATTTCAAATTAGCCTCTAATGCCTTATTGAAACAAACATATGTTGATAATGTGATATCAGGAACGGATATTTTATCTGATTTATTTAAACTCTATGAAGTATTAATTAAGTTACTTAAAAAATACGAATTTACCTCACATAAATTTTGTTCCAATTCAAAAGAATTTTTACAAAAGGTTTCTACTCAAAAAGAAGATGTATACCTTAACTTTGATACAAAAACTCATAAGGTTTTGGGAATTGAGTGGAACCCAACCTCAGACAATTCACAGATATCAGTACCAGAAACAGTTGAGAAATATCCCATCACAAAAAGGAAAATTGTTTCTACCATTGCTCAATGTTGAATGGGCATTGTCAACCCATGTATTGTTGCCGGAAAAATTTTATTGCAAAAAATTGGGCTGATTAAAGTTTAATGGGATGAACAAATAGCTGATTCCAGCATTATTTCTGACTGGGGCAAATTCCTTGAAATTTTACAGCAATTGAAGAATATACAAATACCTAGATATTTATTTTTAAGCACAGAAATAGCTTATTAAGATTTACATGGATTCTCAGACAGTTCGAAACAATCTCATTTTTGCTGCTTGTACATCAGAGCAATTTATGAAAATAATACTACCAGCTGTTCCTTAATAGCAGCAAAGTCTAGGGTTGCACCTATTAAAAAACCATTAACAATACCCAGATTAGAGCTGTGTGGTCTTATTGACACAATTTACACAAAGAATTCTATTAATATTTTTCAACAAATTTAATTTCTAATCAGTAAATTTATGGTCAGACTCGCAGGTTGCACTGTCCTATATTGAAGTTCACCCTACGAAATGGCGTACATTTGTTGCCAATAGGGTCTCACAAATACAGGATGGTTCAAAAAGTTTTCATTGGAGATATATTAAATCTAAACAAAACCCAGCTGATCCCTTGTCTAGAGGGTTACCTCCAGAAAACATTCAAAAATGTGGTTTAGGGGACCTGAATTTCTTTCAGATGCGTTTTTAATAAATATTAACGATTTCAATAATTTAAATGAAATTTCTCCATTATCCGAAATCAGAAAAGTTTCAGTAAATATTACTACCCAAACTGTTGAGTTGAGTCAGAAATAATTTCCAAACATTCTTCCTTTAACAGATTAATTAGAATAGTTGCGTACTTATTCAGATTTGTCAAGAATTCAAAATCCAATCAAATCAAAAAGACAGGCCTGTCGTCAGTCGAAGAAAATGACACTTCACTAATATTACATTTCCGCCCAACCCATCTAATATGCGAGAAAGGTATGGGTTTACCCCAAAAAAAGTTGAATTTTGAAAAAAAAAATTGAGTTATTTGAACGTTTTCCATCAATAACAACACGAAAAAACGGTTTTTAGAAAAACAAATCCTGTGTGTATGTCGTCGTCGTCGTCGCCACTTTTACTTACATGTCTTGTTAGCACGATACAGCCTCCGGAGTGCAATAAGTCACCAATTTCATGATTGAATATTGTTACGGCCATGTCACAGATAAACCCTATTGATTTTCAGCTCACCAGAGCCAGTACAACGGATGCTATGGTACTTGAAGTACGACATTTTGTCATTTTTTGAGAAACATCAGTTTGTTAGCACGATACAGCCTCCGGAGTTCAACAAGTTACCGATTTTATGATTGTATATTATTGAGGACGTCTCATAGATGAACCCTATTGATTTTCAGCTCACCAGAGCAAATACAACAGGTGCTACAGTACTTTAGGTACGATATTTTTGTCATTTTTGGTAAGTTTCAGTTTGTTAGCACGATACCGCCACCGAAGTATTTACGAGTGAACAATTCTATGATTGGATATTATTCAGAGCGTCGCAAAGATGCACCATATTGATAACTAGCTCACTAAAGCCAGTACAACGGGTGCTATGGTACTGTAAGTACCAAATTTTTGTCATTTTAGGAGAATGTCCAGTTTGTTAGCACGATACAGCCTCCAGAGAGTATACAATTGATCAAATTTATGATTGAATATTGTTAAGGGTGTCTCAGAGATGTACCGTTTTGATTTTCAGTTGACTAGAGCAAGTACAGCGGGTCCTATAAATCCAAATATACTACATTTTTGGTTATTTTTGGAGAAATTTCGGTTTGTTAGCACGATACATCCCCCGAAGTGTATACAAGTAACAATTTGATGATAGAATATTTTTCAGGGTCACAGATGCGAAGTTAGTTTTAATCTCTAAAACCGTTTATTTTTAATAAAAATGTTTTTCTCAATAAATTAAATCTTTGTGAAACTAAAAACCAATTTCAAATAAGTCTTGATCACCTTTGAAAATTTTCTTAGATTCAAATGGTCTTCTAAGAGTCGGAGGTCGTTTGACACATTCTCCAATCTCTTTCGATCATAAGTACCCAATTATTTTACCCTCTATGGTATATTTTTTTTACTTTTTCTGAAATCAGAACATATTCATTTGCGACATAGTGGTCCGCAAAATGTTTTATCCAGTGATCGATTAAAATGTTGGCATCTTAATTCATTAAGATAAATTAAACAAATAATTCATAATTGTATTACGTGTTACAGACTAAATGCTCAGTCTGCATAGCAAATAATGACAGATTTGCCAAAGGAAATAAATTCTTCAACAAGACCCTTCCAGAATGTTGGAATTGACTTCGGGGGTCCTTTCTTAAAAAAAGCTCCCACCCTGAGAAAAGCTACTCTTCAAAAGTGTTATTTATCACATTTTATTTGTATTACCGCAAAAGCAGTGCACTTAGAACTAGTTTCAGATTTGACAACTAATGCCTTTTTAACATTTCTGGAAAGGCTTATTTCAAGATAAGGCAACACTAGCATGATTTACAGTGATAATGCCAGCAATTATCAAGGAGAAAATAACCATTCAAAAGAAGTTTACAATTCTCTTAAATCACAAAACAATGTATTATCAGATTTTTTAGTACTCTGCAAATAAAATGGAGATTTTTACCCCAAGAGCAGCAAATAGGGGAGGAATTTGGGAGAGTGCTATTAAATCTGCCAAATATCACTTAATTAGAATAATTGGCAACAACAAATTCACCTTTGAACGATTTATTACAATTCTTGTTCAGATAGAGGCAATACTCAATTCTACACATCTCTATCAAATTTCAAATGATCCCTCTGATCTCAATTCATTGACACCTGGTAATTTTCTGATAGGTACATATCTCACTGCTATTCCGGAAAATGACATATGAAATATTAGTATAAATAGATTAAAATGTTGGCAATTGTGTAGATTTATTCTACAACATTTTTGGAAGAGATGGTCTACTGATTACCTAAATCGGTTACAGAATAGACCCAAATAGATGACTGGAAAAAAATAGTTATTTACGTAACAAGTCCCGAAAGTGATATTTTACAGGATGAGTAGGCAGTTTCCAGGGCGAGCCGTAGGCGAGTCTTGAAAGCCCGCGAGTCCCGTAAAATCACTTTCGGATAGCGTTACGTACAATATTTTTTCTGCAGCCGTTCATTAGATTAAATATTAAAAAATAATAAGGATAGGTAATATAAATGTTACTTATGAACGTTAATTGTACAATTATATCAATTCTTTATATTAATAGTATTAGGATTATTAACAGAAGTGGCTCTGTTGAAATTAGTATTAGACGTTGCAGTACTCGTACTAGCTTTCGAGAAATTAATTTCGTTACGGTCATTTTGAATCTTGGAGGCTATGTCAAGTTTGTTTCTAAAAGATTTTCAACTTTCAATACTTTAACACATCTGTTCAACTTTATCAATTCCCTTTACTTCGTTTCAGCAATGATTTATGTTGCATTATAAACAAATTATTTGTATTTTTATATATAGAGAGGGATACTTGATAACTTACGATATTGCTTGTTGGCATTATATCTTGGCAATTTTCATTATAGTTTTAGGATAAGTGAGTATGATTGGCTTAAGTGTGGTCTTATATTTCATTTAAGAGATACAGAGACTAGTCATTAAACGTATTACCTGTAAAAGATACGAGGACTAGTTAATAAATAAAAGTAAATTTTAATTTTTTTTTGTTATAGTTTTTACTAATTCTACTCATATATGTATTGAAAATGCTCACCATATTTAATCATTTTTAGTTCAATTTATTTTTATAGTAGAAAGCTTAGTTTTTTGCTATTGGTCCTTCGCACAATATTTTTAACCCCTTACTGCATCCCGTGTCAAATATGGCAAACGCCAAATTTTATTTTTCTTGTAAGTATTGACGTTACTCAGAACCTTATCTCAAATTGTGCTATATATGACACACTCGCTTATTGGTTTGTGGCGACGCGGAAGCCAATTCCTTCCAAAATAGACGTACACGATTTAGTTTCATTATATCTGTTGGACTACAGGTGTTGTCGTTATTTATTGAAAGATCTGTTGTTGTTGTATGGAATATTGGCTAAAATTTTACGAAACTAAAATAAGTGGTCGAAAGGTAAGAGTTTATATTACAAGTTCTTGAACATATAAACATATTCAACATATTGTTTGCTGAAAAAAATTACTTTGTTTACGTGTCCCATATTTGTCACAGGCCGAAGTAAGTGGTAAAATAAGTAGGGTTCATTTTTATTTTCAGATGGATACAAAAACTTTTCATGGCTTGAAAAGGGCCTTGATTCCGGTTACTGACATAAGCGATGACGAAAACTAATCTGACGGCGATGAAAATGACTTAGAAATAAGACAAGAAGTTTTGTGCTATGAATCTGAGAGTGACATTGACTTCTCGGTGACAGGAGAAGTTATTGACGAAACTGATGACATTGATGATGACGTTCCTTTGGTTTCTCGTCTTGAGTCTGCTAGGACTCAATATATCAAAAAGGCATCTCAGAACCAGAAAGAATATGAATCTTCTACACCTTCCACTTCGTTTCGCAGAAATCACGGGAGAAAAAATCTGAAAAAGAGAAAATCAAATGTGAAGAAAAAAAATTGCCATTCCTTGAAGATGGCATCAAATTCAAAGAATCTGAATCACTACCCAACTATATACAGGATCTTGATGAAATCATTCAATTCTTCAATTTTTTATTCACGGATGAAATTGTTACTGATATAACGGAACAATCGAATCTTTTTGGTGTACAATGTAGGCCAGAAATGCCACCTAATATCACGAAGGACTGAAATAAAAGTTTTTGTTGGCATATGCATTTATATGTCAATTGTTCAATTGCCAGCTACTAGAAATTATTGGAACAGTTCTTTAGATATTCCTTCTGTTTGTAATGCTATGAGTTGCAATAGATTTGAACAAATTAGAAGGTTTCTCCATTTCAACGATAATATGAATCAACCAAGACTTGGGGAACCTAAATATGACAAACTTTATAAAATTTGACCTCTGGTGAACAAAATTAGGGAAAGACTTTTGCTTGTTCCAAAGGAAGATCATATGGCTGTTGACGAACAAATAATCCCGACAAAAGCTAGGTCGAGTTTGAAACAATATAACCCAAAAAGCCCCACAAGTGGGGCTACAAAGTGTTTGTTTTGAGTGGAGTGTCTGGGTTTAGCTATGATTTCGATTTTTATAGTGGACCTACTGAACTCGAAGACGGCCTACCCAATTTAGGCGCGAGATCTAATGTAGTGGTAAAACTGTCATCGACTATTCCTAAAAATCAAAATTATAAACTTTTTTTCGATAACTGGTTCATTAGTATTCCTCTTTTAGTATACCTATCAAAACAGGGTATTTTACCTCTTGGAACCGTAAAATCTAATCGAGTTCCAGATTTACAGTTTCCTAAGGAAGCAGAAATGAAGAAGAAAGGTTGAGGTGCTGTCACAGAAAAAGTTGCCAACATTGATGGTGTAGATATTTCTGTAGTATCTTGGTACGATAATAAAATAGTGAATACCATATTAACTTATGTTGGAAGTCAGCCCACGTCCGACGTAAAACGGTTCTGTAGAAAAACAAACTGCCATATAGAGATTCCCCGTCCAAAGTGTATTGAGATATACAATAACTATATGGGTGGTGTTGATCTATTAGATTCAATGTTGGGTTATTACAGAATCCAGATCAGGTCGAAGAAGTGGTATATGAGAGTATTTTACCATTCTATAGATATGTTGTGTGTCAATAGTTGGATTTTATGGCGACGCTCTCAAACTGACGATATGTACTTGCCTCTAGCAAATTGGCACTAGCAAAAATTCTAACCAGGGCTAATGTTCTACAAAAAAAGGGGGAAGGCCAAGCAATGACTTACAAACTCAATTGCAATTAGAAAAGAAAAAATACCCATTTGCGGAAATACCAGCTCAAGAAATTAGAACTGATAACTTGGGTCACTTACCGGAATGGTCTCCTACTGAGCGCCAACGCTGCAAGTATATAGACTGCAAGGGAAAATCACACATCTATTGTGCAAAATGTATGGTTTTTTTGTGTCTTAATAAGGACCGTAACTGTTTTTATCGCTTTCATACTGAATAAAAAATGTTTTTTATATTTTCATTACTAAAATTAAAATGTATATTTTTTATTATTAATGTTACCTAAAGTTGTTCCATATCTAGCACATGTCAAAATTTTTGAATATAAGAAAAAAAAACATGCCGTAGAATTTTTTTAATATTTTCCCAGATATTCTGAGGTCATAATACATTACATAAATTGAAATAATAATCATCAAAAAAATCATGCAGTAAGGGGTTAATATTTCAGTTTTTGAATTTTTATCTTTTATTCTTTGTTTTGTCTTTCAATAAAGACAGGACAGTTTATTATATTTTCTCAATTCACTTATTACATAAGAATACAACTTTTTACTTTGTTGGGGGGAGTATCTTCAATAAACAATGTTTATTTTGCATATTGAATCCTCTTTTAAAAAATACCTGCGCCGCTTATGGCTGCACCAGCATATGTTAGGTATTTGAAGTGTCGCTTTGAGAGGATATTTAACTCACTTAACCTTGAGTTACATACAGAATTTCAAAACGATAAGAACGTCTGGTACTTGTCATTAGTCGATAGGAAACGAAAAGCAATTTTTTCTTCCCTAGCCTCCTCGCTTGTTTAAAAACGGCAGTAGAGCCAGAACCTCGTGAGGCGAAGTACCGTCAACTTCTCTGTTTAATTTTGAGGACTAGTTGTTCGATTTCACCTTTCCTCCACCAACGATTAATAATTTCAAGGAATTCCGATATTCTCTTAGTAAGCATCAGGTTACTTATAATACGGTTCTCTATAAACAATTCAATATAATTTTAAATAAAGTTAACGGTTTTTAAATATCCTAACAAAGTGTCATTGAACGAATATAGTTTTGTATTGAGTAATGTCAAATAGATAGATATATAGATATTTATTAACTACTTTACGATGAAATGTTTGTAGCACGTCAAAAATAAAATACATACAAAAGAAATCTACAAAATATATCTTAAGATAAAAACAGAGTAAAATGTCACAGCAGAGATACGGTATTGAGATTGCCTCGACAATGCACATTGTAATCATCAACAGCGTAGAAACAATATTCAAACAAAAACTTTTTTAAAGCATTTGAGCCCAAGGATTCTACAAAAGCCTATAGTGTTGTAGTCGTGAGTATCTGAATTTCTAGACAACATTGACTGTTTCCCATGAATTTCAATTAAAGTATGAAATAAAAGCAATGCCGGTAATGGCATAATTTTATATTTTATGAAAAACTGTTGACAATGATCCCTGAAACCAAGATCAGCAAGCACCCTTATCGCCTTTTTTGCATTCTAAATACTGTTAAAGCATGGGAGAAATTACCCCAGAGGGCGATGCCACAGCTAATATGCGAATGAAAGAGTGAGAAATACGTAGTTTTGAGTGTACTTGGATTAGTAATATTTTTCTACTGTCGTAAAATGGATAACGAACTTGAAAGTTTTTTTACTAAATATATGTGCCTGCCAACTTAGCCTGTGATCTAGGACTAATCCAAGTAATTTCACATTTTTTGGATTTTGGTGAAATGACAATTTATTACTTGCAGTTATATGCATGATCTCCGTTTTATTATTATTTAATTATAGTTTGTTCGATGAAAACCATTCATTTACACTGTTACTAACGCAATCTAGAGAGGCGGCTAAATTTGTATTATTTTTCTCCAAAATAATAAATGTTGAATCGTCTGCAAATAGAACCAATATATAAAGTAACATAAAAGGGCTCAGATCATTAATATAAATGATGAACAAGAGGGGGCATAGAACCGACCCTTGAGGGACTCCATGACTTACCTCCAGAAAATCTGATGTTACACCATTCACTGTAACACATTGTTTTCTGTTTGACAGGTAAGAACCAATAAGCTTCAGCCGAATTCCCCTAACTCCAAAATAATTCAATTTTTCTAAGAGAATGTCGTGAGAAACGCAGTCAAATGCCTTTGAAATATCACACATCATTATGGCCGTACGGTTACCGTGTTCAAGTTCTTCCACTACGCCACTCGCAACATTAAGAACTACCTGGGTGGTTTAGCGGGAATTTCTAAAGCCAAATTGGGAGCTACTGAAGAATTCATTTGAGTCAAAATAGTCATACAACTGTTTTTTTATTTATCTTTCAATGACTTTACTGAATATTGAAATAATTCTGATAGGGCGATAATTATCGATTACGGAAGCATCGCCTTTTTTAAAAAGGGGAAGCACTTTGAATAGTTTGAATATATCGGGATAAATACCGGTGTTGAAAATAAGATTCATGAGTTTCGTAAAAGGTTTTGCAGCAATAGAATTGGTCTCCTTCAAGATGCGGCTATTGAGTTCATGAATATCAAGACAATCAGAATTTTTCAATGCAATCATGGCTTAAGAGACCTCAAAGTGAGTGACCGGGTGTAAATGGAATGAACCGCAAGGAGCAGGAACATTTTTAAAACATAAGAGCTCGGCATTAGAAATGTTAGGAAGAGATTGAATGATATTGACAGCAACTTCACAAAAGGAGGTATTTATCTCTTATCTCATTTGGTGACAAATCAGGATTATTGAGGAGTATTTCGATTTCCTTCTTTCACAGTTAATAACCTTCCCACAAGCCTTTACTCTACTTTCAGACGACGTGATGAAATTATCATAAGCTGATTTTTTAGCGGATTTCAACCTGCTATTATACACTACCCTCACAATCCTATACTTTTTCAGATCTTCTGGCTGTTTTCTTGCATCGGTTATTAACTTCAAAGATGAAAGTTGATTTCTTAGGTACCAAATATTACTTCCTGTTAATAGTTGATATGAGTGTTGAGTTCTCACACGAGTCTCATTTGGAGAAAGAGAACCAACTTTCACAATTATGGGGATATTAGTTAACAGTTATTAATCAATATCGTACATAAATCTGTTACGGAACAATCACACAATGCACTTTGAATCCTGCACTCTCATACAAGATAATAACCTTGTTTGCCTACAGACGCCATAATGAATCAACTTTGACAGATCGTTAGAATGCCTAATCAGGGACAAGAAGAGTTTCGAGAATTCCTTTAAAGGGGCTTTGAAAATAATGAATTCTGACGGCATTATATTAACATTACTAGTCTCTATTTTATTGTGTATTATAACTTCAAGTTTTTACTTCGAACTGTTAAGGCTATTGTACTGAAGTGAACGATCGCGGTTCATCCCTAATTAAGAATTTCTCACAACCAATGAATCAGTTTATTTATTTGATACTTATAACTAAACGACAATAAATATTTTTTCTTTGTTGAATAGTATTATAAACATATCAGTAGATGATGATATTTAGTCGCCTAAAAACAGTAGTTCATAATAATATGAACTAATGAAACTCCCACCTTCAGATTCTTTAAATGAAGCCGCAGGTCAACCAAGAAATCTTGGAGTAAAAAACTTCATATTACCACGTAATGAAAAAATACAGACATGTCTTAAGCTCAGCGAGCTAGGAGAAAACCAAAAAGAGTGTTAATGAGATAATTAACGGATGTCTCGAATACTTTCACCACCAACACCACAATGAAATGAATAATGCTAAGCTCCCCCGGAAAGTGGATAGAAGTTTCCGGAAAAATTAAAATTTCTTCTTGGCAACTTAGCATGGACATCCCCAATGGCTTAGGTATCCAGATTTATTAGATATACTTTTCTTGTCTTATATCCAAGCGGTTGACGGTAAGTTTGGAAAGTTAAATGAGTTTGGAGTTGAGAGAATATCCTTTACAAATTTACTTCATATACTGGATAATTCACTCATTACTATGTGAGTAGCAATGATATTGACACAAAAATTAGGTGAGTGAGATACTATTTTGGATGTGGATACGGAAAATTTCAATTTCTCATTGTTTCTCAAAATAATATAAATATATATATATATATATATATATATATATATATATGTATATATATATATTATATATATATATATATATATATTGTTATAGGAGATTACTTATTGGGTTTAAGTAGAATAATTAAATAGGTTGATTGCAGTTATAGCAACAATAGCACCACGTTGGCTTGGGACAAATTGGATATGAAATGATATATTGAATAACTATATGTTATTTGTGCCACTTTTGCGAAGACAAACTAAATATGATTCTACTTAGTGAGCTAATTGAAATAGTTAAATGGATTGATATGTTTTAATTGTGAATTTAAATTGCATATAAAAATGTAATAATGTTGTGTTACTATTGAAATATTATACTCTTGGGCTAGCTAATTCATATATATTTCATCCTCAATTCCTCCTATTCATTATGCTATTTAATATCATGTGGTTTCATTCAATTCCTAAATTTTAATACCTCAGCTGCTCTTATTTATACACTACTCTATATCTCAGTAGGGTCCTGGGCAAAGTCATAATAAAATCAACATTACTAATCAATGTAATTTATTTTATGTGATTTATTAAAAGATAGAACAACAAAAATTTGAAAATTTCAATATTAATTATATATAGTTGGCGCTTTAATTTTATTATTGGAGGCATATACCTATTATATATAAAAATGAATGATTATCCTTTTCTTAACTACGAAAAATTCTTATGCTATGAAATGTAAATATAGATTTTTCTAAATACATCTAAATTTCCACATCACACAACCTTTATGTATATTTTAAAAACTATTCATTTCTTTTTGAGACGGCTTTTGCAGACTCATTTGCATAATCGTTTGTAAACATTATTTTTCTTTGAAAAAATGAACACCTGCGTTTAAAGTTGTTCAACTATTGTAACTTTTTTCTTCTTGTTCTACTAAATAGAATTATTGGAAATATTTAGACACTGCTTTAGTTTTAATCGGTTCGTGAAATTGAGAGGATATATGAAATCTTTTATCTACTTAATTTCGATCTTTTTAAAAAAAGTATTTTAACTTATTATAACAATTGTGCATGTGATAAAAACTGAAATTAGTTATGGTTTGTTGTTTTGTGGAAAGTTTTATATATATTTACCTGGAGAAAATTCAACATGACAGAAATTAATACATATATCTACAAATTTGATAATGATAAGTTTTTGTACGTTTCCTGGTTTATTATATTCATTTTAAAACTTTCATTACCAGGTGTTTATGATTTAAATTTCACTCTTTTATTATTTTGTACCAAATATTATTAATTAAAATAGACCACAGACCTTTTTCTTTTCACCAAGCGATGCCTTCAGTTGTGTCCATCCATGAAACTTTCCCGCTTCAGGTGGCAATCTACCTTCTTATTAGTATCTGGTGAAAATTCTCCTACTTGGCTTGACTTTGTTTCAACACAAATTTGTCTTTGCACTTATTTTAATTATAAATTACTTTCATACTTCTTATTTATATATATTCAACACTTATTACTTGAAAATTTACTAAGAAAAACTGCATAACATACTATATTTCTTTCTTCCTTGATTAACAACGCTTGACTGACCACCGCGGGTTTTTTTATCCGCCAAAACCATTTCTCTCGTTTATAACCGGAAGCTTGCAATGTTCTAGGAAAATCTTTGATTATTGTTCACCTGTCACTTTGTTTTTTAATGTTTTTATTGTTTATCTGACTTAAACTTATTATTAAATGTTGTTTCTTGCTCACGATAACCTCATCTTCATTGATTTAATCCACTAACATCTTATTATCATTGTATTTTTTATGTTATTGATTATTTGAAATCTTGCGATTGGTCAATGTAAATATACAAATTTTATACTTCCAACAACCTAAATATTTACATAATACATATGGATACAGTTCATTTCTTATTTTGTTTTATAATATTACATATATATACATAAATAAGGTCGTTAATCATTTATTTTTATTCTTATAATTCATATCAAATTACATTTTATGTTGGTATACTTGTCGTTTTGGTTTTTGACATTACCTATAATTACAGTTTTCTACATATATTATTATGTTTCCTATTAACTTTTATGATTAAATAATAACTAACATATCTTATATATATTTTCACTAATTCCAAATGTCATTTATTAATCAATCATTATAGCACTGTTGATTTTATTATTACCATCCTATTTATTTTTTAAATATAAGCAGATGCTTTAGATGTCTAACATTCCGTGTGGCGTTACGTTATTTTATTGATCTTCGTTTGCTTGTTAAGTTCTGTCTAAGGTTGTTTTTTTTTAAACACAGAATTATTTTAAAACTGTTTTATGAATAATTGTTTATGAATTCTTTTTTTTTTCTCATTTATTTCCCGCATGATTATGCCCATTGATTCTAATTGATTATATTGTTATATATATATATATATATATATATATATATATATATATATATATATGAAATATAAATTTCGATTTTCTACTACACCTGTTTTGGTCGAAATTTCAATAATTTCGACGTATTGTCCTGACCGTTCTTCGAAGGGAAAAACAACTAAATTCCTGGCTAATACCGCGCAGAATATTGAATTACATCCCCTTCGAAAACCGTGACGTCGATTGGCCATTTTGCCGATACGGACATCTGTGGTGATTCGCAGCTGATAGCGGAAGAGCATAGAACACTGACGCGTTTCGACCTTCTTGGGTCTCTTCAAGAGTGCCGTAATGCCTTCCAGTTCAGAATCTCTAAACCGAACTGAAGATTACGTCCACCGACAACCTCTCTTGGCTCGTGTAGTTACACAAGCAAGAAGTAGACTACTTCTCGCTTGTGTAACTACACCAGCCAAGAGAGGTTGTCGGTGGACGTAATCTTCAGTTCAGATTAGAGATTATATTAGAGCAATAATCTAATCTTGTTTGAATCTGCCAAATTATGAATGAAAAACTTTCAGTATATTTTTATCAGAAGAAAGTAGTCTATAAACTGACATTTTTTGTCACTTTTTGAAGTACTGAGAAAAAAATTGAAATTTTATTAAAAAAAAAAGGTGTTGTAAAGCCAGTCCCACCCCATAAAGTTAACAAAAAGTGTTAATGGAAATCCAGTGTTGACTGAGTCTGTAAAAGGAGTAATATATTGTTAAATAACTGACAAAAAGTGAACCATTGACCAGCGCACAAGAAAAAATGGAGAATGGTTCATTAGATGTTTGAAAAAATTTTACAGAGGTGCTAACAATTTCACAAGATAAGTGAGTTCATAATTTGGTTACTTGGCTTCATCACCAACATATAGGACCCTCATAGTGTTCCTTAATTTCAATTTCTTTCTATATTTCTGGTGGATGTAAAATAATTTATTTGTTGTAGTTTTTAATTAAGGGTGAATGACAGGCCTGTGGATTAATGTGTTATAGCATAAACCTATTGTACGAAATTTTGAATTTATTGTGAAAATAACCACCATGAGTCAGTTTCCACGGAATGCCCTGGATATATAAATCAACAAAAAAAACGGAAGAAGCTATGGTAAACTTGAATGTTTCTTTAAAGAAAGCTGATAAAAGACTTGAAAATCCATGTTACTCCAGTCTGGTTCAAAAAAATATATTTGCACCAATAATAAACTCCGACACAGAATTCCCTTCATTAAAAGTTGCCTCTCCTATCAATCTTACTCTGGTAACCTAGCTTAGTGTCACATTAATAACCTTATTAAAAGAAGTTAAGTCTTTCTCAAATATGGCTACTACCCTTGAAGTTAATGAAATTGAATTTGGAAATAAAGTTAAAGAAATTGTTAATAACATTTTTACATAATTAAAATGGCATATAAAAGCTTTAGTGTAATATTCGATCTCTAAACGCTAACGAATATTCTTAACACCAATTGCTATTATAAGAATAATATTTATTCATCTATAAACGTTTCACAATCATGACTATAATCATATTCTTAGAACAACAAAATCGCAGTAAGGTAATACATTTTACAACTGAGCAAAGACAAATAAACCAACTTATACAATAAGGCAAACGCCTGGACGTTCCAAAGTCACAGTTATTGTTTATATGATTAAAAGGTATTTTCAGGAGTTTTCACTCAAGTATATTTGTTATCAAAATCAGTTGGGTTTAATTTTGTTTGCAAAATTTGAAAAACATGAACAATTTCAACCGGCCTCAATGAGTTATGGTCAACTGAATTTCGACAATTGAAAGGTCGATCCTACTTTATTGTAGAAATCAAAGAGTGATTGCAACATTAACAGTGGTCCTTCTACGACGGATACTTGTTTTTGAACTTTTGTACGCTCTTACCATATTTTTTGCATTTTTGTACATATTTGATTGATTCATAGCTAAAAGTTCATACACTGCTCTAGTGCTTTCCACCATTTATTTGCATATGCTATTGTAAATGTTGTATCACTCGCACATTGTAAACTTTAAATTTGTGTTGTCTACTCACTCCAGGCACATTTTGTCTTACAAATGCGCCAGTTTAGTGTTTTGAAACAATGAATATCAATGAAGTTAAAGGGAACAGGACAATAGGTAAAGCTGCTATTACAAGAGTAGAAAACTGGGTTATTGTTAACATTGATACTACAGACAATGTGTTTGGTTTGAAAGGTCGAGAAGTACAGTCCAAATATTTTCGGGCACAGGATTTGTCAGATATATATTTAACTGTAGAGGAGAACACGGAAAATAGAGATTTAATTGAAGATAGATATTATGATGTTTTGTATAAAATTCAGCAAAATATTAAAGACTTAGACGATGTGAAAATTCCCACCCCACCAGGTTCATCCCCACTTTTCTCTCCTGTCGCTCTTCCCCCATTAGTAAAGTTACCAGAAATTAGAATTCGAGAGTTTTTAGGTACTGGAACAGAATTGGTTCATTTTTTTCAAATTTTTTCTGCTCGAATAATTAAAAATAAATATCTGACGGATATTCAACGTTTCATTTATTTAAGGATTTATTTGGCAGGTGAACCTTTGAAATTTATTGAGCATTTGCAAGTTACTAATGACAACCTATTCAAAAAGGTACATCTAATACGCTACGTGAATTCTACACCGAAATAAGTATGAAGCATTGAAAAATTGTAAATTAACAGACATCTTTTGGATTTGATTTTAGTTTACTCATCAGAACGCAAGTTAAATTTCAATAGTTAGGAAAGTTTTGAGTTTTATAGAAATTCAGATGAATTGCCCACACTTAATAAATTTCAACCATTTTTAGATGAAAGATCAAATTGATTAGAAAATTTGAAATCAGTAGATAATAATGAAGGTTTTTCAAAAAGGCAAACAAAAACAACACTTTTCAGTAATGTCAATATTAATAATAATAATAATTCTCACATCGGCGAACAGAGCATAAATGGATGCCATTTTTGTAATGACAAATCCCATGAAATTTAGTCTTGTTTAAAATTTAAAAATATGAGTTCCATCGAGAAACAAAATTTTGTAAAGTCTAAGGGATTTTGCTTTAATTATTTTGGAACTGCTCACACTATTATAAATTGCCAACGAGGAGGCTGCAATGTTTGTGGTAAGAAACATCACACCCTTCTTCACGATGCCCCTACTACTCAAACTAAAAATAGATTCTATCCACATTAAAACTCTCGAAGTGCAGATTATCGTTTATAAAATAATGCTCACTCGTCTCAAACATATTCTCACTCTTCTCAATCATATTCTCATACTTCCCAAAAAAATTCTCAGCCCTTACAGTAAATTTCTCACCAACCCTCCACTAGTTCGTTGTCACATGTGACAAGCACCAAGGAATAATTCTTACAACCCACCCTCCTATAGGACATTTCGAAGTAACCCAAATAGTTTGCGTGCTCTCAACTCACCAGTGGTTGCTGAAGATCAGCAAAATTCTTCCAATGTAACTTACTCTCTGTCAGCTATACCTACGAAATCCTCCTCTGTGCTTTTAGGTACTGCTTAAGTGTATGTATACAATTCGCAAGGTCTACGTGCTAAAGCTAGAGCAATTCTAGACCCCGGGTCACAAAATTCTTTCATTTGTTAAAGTTTTGCAGAAAAGTTGAATTACACCCCCTACAATAAAACGTTGAACGTGTCAAGCATTGGCATAAAAGCCACACTCTGTCACCAAATAGTTGATATTGTAATTAACTGTCTCGACTCTCACTTCGTTGAATCTACTCATATTAGTGTTTTATATGAAACTCACTGTGTCGGGGAGCGAAGACGGGCAGTAACCTAAGTGGACTGTATTATTTTTTGGTGAGGTGGTTGTTGACATCTAAGTGCACTATCCTGTCTCCGCTGACCACGAAAGGTTAAACAATAACAATAAATAGTCAGTTCAATTTCAACTGATCTTTAATGATACCACTTCGAAAGATCATATGAAATAAAATAAATAAATATGTGGAAGTATTATCCCCAAGAATTGTTCTTGCCAATATTTAGCAACACTGTGATCTTGGCGATTACCATAAAATAATTATTACACGAAAATAGAAACTATATATCATAAACTTGATAAACGTTTCAATATAGACAAGGGAGAATTAACAACATGCGACTGATGCAATTGTGATTTGATGTAGAGAGACTTGAACTAAACTAAACACACAATTTGAACAAGAACGCAAACTTCGCAGTAAGGCTGTAAAGCTCGAAACTCTTACATCGGGTTGTCTACAGCGTGTAGATACACATACATTCGGTGTGCATCGGACGAAAGTTACTACTGTCCTTTTTAAAATGAATTTGTGCGCGCAAAGATGTGTTACTGTTAGACACCCAGCGACATCTACGCCTGTTCCAATAAATATGTACAGGGTGTCTCGAAATATATAATTAGAACAGTTGGAGATACTTAGTGTAAATTCCAATATCCTGCCCGCGCGACAGAGTGAAAAACTTTAAGGTCATTACTTAACCTAACAACAAAAAGTTTTTATTTATTATCGAAAGTCGAAACAACAAAAAAAATAATATGAAATAAAACTGTGTTGAACTGTGTGAAAAGTCGGTGAATTCCACCAGTGTGAATTCACGCAGTATTATCTACCTTAGAGGCAGAAGGGAGATGACATAACTTGGCAATAGGTCTAGTCACCTCACCATCATGAGTTTTAAGACGTGCTACCCGCACCTTACCATCTTTGCCTTTTATTACCTCAACAATACGAGCTAAGGGCCACTTTAAGGGGGGTGTATCTTCACCTTTGATTAATACCACTTGATCAACTTCTAGGTTGGCTGAGGGACGTGACCATTTAGGTCTTTGCTCTAATCTGTGGAGATAGTCTACCGTCCACCGTTTCCAAAAAACTTGCTGCATTTTGAAGCAGAGTTTCCAAAATGAGAGTTTGTTATCTGGGGTTTGAGTTAAATCTTTTTCGGGGAATGCAGTTAAAGGGGCTCCTATCAAAAAATGCCCTGGAGTAAGCGATTGAAGATCCGATGGGTCGTTTGAAAGAGCACACAAGGGCCTGGAGTGTAAGATTGCCTCCACTTGAGCAAGAATCGTAAGTGACCCGAGTATCACTCAAAATTCGTACGAGGTGATACTTAGTGCCTTTGACCGCAGCCTCCCACAATCCCCCCCAATGGTAGGTGGTATGAAAATCCATTCAGTTTCATTTTGGGACAAAAGCTCACGAATCGTGTCGTAATTACTTTGAGACTAAAAAAAATCATAAAGCTCTCTCAAACTGTTGCGTGCGCCGAGAAAATCCGTGCCATTATCACTGAAAATTCGACTGGGGTTTCCACGTCTGGAAATAAATCTTTTTAGGGTAGCTAAAAAGGCTTCCGAGGATAAACCGGTTACAAATTCAATGTGCACCGCCTTGATGACCATACAGATGAAAAGAGCCACATAACCTTAAATAAGTGGGGATTTCCGCAACCTAGAGGATTTTATTATGAAGGGTCCCGCGAAATCCACGCCCACTTTCTGGAAGGGACGAGCTGCGCAGACGCGATCCTTAGGAAGTTCCGCCATGATTTGTTCGGCTACTATTGCGTTAAAGCGATGACAAGTAACACAAGAGTGTATTATACGTTTAAAGGCCAAAATCGTAATCTGAAATTCGAGAGTGTATTTTGTGCGCCTGCATGGCCTAACCGAACATGTTCTTGGCGAAGCATGAGTGAAACCACATGAGTCTGAGAGGGGAGCAAAATGGGGTACTTGTGTGACTCAGGAATGTCTGCATATGTGAGCCTACCGCACTTATCAACAAAGGGTTTAAAAGAAAGAATTTTACTATTATTCAAGGGACGATCTGTCAAGAGGGCATTTATTTCAGTGTAGAAGTGCTCTTTTTGAATAATTTTAATTATAAATTTAAGGGCCGAGGACAGCTCAGACACCGAAATTTTCCTATCAGAATTCTTCAAATTGTGCGAAAAGCGCAATAAGTACGCCACTGTCCTTTGTAATTTTGAGAAATTTCGAAAAAAGAGATGACCAAAAACTCATTTGTTGTGTATCTATAGTGAGAGCAATTCTCTTTTCTTCTGGGGGATGGTTTACAATGTTGGGGGTAGCTTCAAAAAGCGATAGATTGAAATTGGGGCTTCGTAAAAATTCTGGCCCATGAAACCATGTGTTCCAGACTTTACAGTTGAACATTCCTCTAGACAAGGGATCTGCTGCATTATTCTGAGAGGAAATGTGACGCAACTGGATTTTTAGCGAAAGAGAATGTATTTGGTATACGCGGTTGGACACAAACGTTGTCCACCTACTTGAATGGCTTCCGATCCAACAAAGAGCAATCGAGGAGTCGGTCCAAAGGTTAATAGAATTGAACGAAATTTTATTTTCAAAAATTTGTGAGATTTTTATAACTAATTTCGAGAGTACATAGCACAAAGTTCTAGCCGGGGTATTGTGATAGTTTTCTTAAGAGGCGTCACACTAGACTCTGCCGAGACAAGTGAGCATGAAATAGTTAAATCTGAATATTGAACTCTTAGATATACAACGGCTCCGTACGCCAATATGCTGGCGTCCGTGAAGCCGTGTAACTCGATGTTGGATATTTCTTTGTCAAACAACAACTTCCTAGAAATAGTCAAATTTTTTAATTGCAATACATTTTTTACAAATTCTTGCCACAATTCTAAAAGGGATGCATCTAGCATTTGCATGTCCCAGTCAAGGTGGGACATCCAAATTTTCTGCATCAAAACCTTACCTGCTACAATGATAGGGTTTACCAAACCTAATGGGTCGAAACATGAGCTAATTACTGATAAAACTTTTTTTTTCGATATCTAACACTGAGGGTACTGAAATTCTAGTTTCATCAAGCGAGGGGTTCCACTTAAGACCTAAAATTTTGCATGCGGATTCATTTAAATTCAAATCTTTTTCTGATGCATTAGTATTAGCGATATCATTTAAAAATTCTGTAGAGTTGGATTGCCATTTATGCAATTGGAAACCAGAGTTATTTGAAGCTGTGTTAAGCTGCATATAAAGAGTTTTCAAGTCGGAGAGGGTTTGTGCACCCGAAAGAATATCGTCAATATAAGTTTGAGATAATAAGGCTTCTGAAGCCAAAGAGGGGTGTTTTTGTGGGCAATATCTTTGATGACCCGACAATCTAAAGAAGGGGCAAAGGTTTGCCCAAAGGAAATCGTTTGCAGTTCGATGCATTGGGGAGACTCTTTTGGTGAATTTCTCTACAATATATTTTGTAAGAAATTTTGGTTAGGGTTAGTTTTAATCTGGCGGAACATTTGTCTGATGTCTGCAGTTAAAACAAATTTGGGAACTCGAAAACGACACAAAATGTCATACAGATCAGGCTGTACCATGTAGCCTTCGTACGATATACAATTTAGAGAAAGAGAGGACGATGTCTTGCACGAGAAATCGAATACCACCCTGATTTTGGTGGATGCGCTGTCAGGCCGGACAACGCAGAGATGTGGAACAAAATATTTATTAGAACCTTGCCTACTTGACGGTGAAGGTACTGTCCCTTGGACAGGACTAAGAGAGGGGGTATGCGTAAGAGCTAGGGGTGTCACTTGGGCATGACCTAGAAAAATATCTTCATCAATAAACCTTTTAAATTCTGTAAACAATTCAGGGTTGTTGTGGAGCCTTTTTTCCAGTGAGAGACATCTTCGTTTAGCAGTAATAAAAGAATCGCCTAACTTTGAAAATTCAAAGGGGTGCGCAGGGGCATGTCTACCTGATGAGTACCGTTTTTCAAAATCTTAGTAGTAGATAAAAATAGATTTTCGACGTAATCGCATTCGGGTGAGCATGAAGAGTGCTCTGAATAAGGAATTTCCTCCTGATTCCAAAATTTGTTTGAAAGCGAGTCTAGAGTTGGTGGTTCATCTAGTCATAAACCGTTTACAGAGCCGCGACAGAACTCTGTTGAGCAAAAACACTGTGATTGCGAAAGAGTTTGTTTTTCATTTTCTTGAGCATACGACGGTATTTCCCCTGCAATTACCCATCCTAAGTGACTATTAAAGAGAACAGAGAGACCTTTAACTAGATGTAAAGAACCCTGCGTAAGTAACGCGTAAAACAAATCTGCCCCCACTGAAATTTCCGGTAGAGAGGGAGTGGAAAAAGACGGATCTGCAAGGTGATTCAAGATTTCTTGGGGTATCTTTAATTTACGGGGATTAATAGGAATCTGAGGTATTCTTTTTGTTATATTTTCCAACACAGAGCATGAAAGGGAAAAACATTTGGCAGGGTTCACTTTCGAGTGAATAATTAAATTGGTATATTCCTTTGAAACAACGGAATCTTGCGCTGAGATACCTGAAATCTGCAAATTTTGATTGGTGGTAGCCAAATTTAAACGCTGAACACAATCGCGAGAAATAAAGCTGCTCTAAGAACCAGAATCCAAAATGGCTTTAGCTACACAAGGGTTACCATCAGAGTCGTAGATTACAACTTGAGCAGTTGCTAACAATGTATGCGAGCTATTGTGTGAAAGGGAGTTCAAGCTTTGAGCTGGTGTACTTGGCGCTTGCGCAGTGGGAGAACCATCATTTGAGGAGTGAGAACAAGGAGTACTAGGGATCGGCGTATCGTGTTGAGGGTTAGGTGCGTTCCTAGTTATGGAGAAATTCGAATACCGATTTTGTTGACGAGTATCCCTATTGAATTGAGTAACGACTCTATTAGAATTTGCATTGGTTTGCGAAACCAGCCGATTATTGTTAGGACGCGAATCTAAATGCAATAAACTATGGTGCATACCCTGACATGCGCTACAGCGATGCGCAGGAGGGCAATTGGTTACCGCGTGATTTTTTCCTAAACAATTAAAGCAGAGGGCTTTACTTTTTATGAATCTGTGTCACTCTTGCGGAGAGAGTGTACCGAATGCCGAACAAGAGTAAATTCCATGTGATTGCTGACAATAAGCACAACTACTCCTCAGATTTTGTGAACCTGGAGGAGAAACTCGTCCGTTAGAATCGTTAGTCGCGTGCAAATTGACTCGAGTATGGGGGAAAGTAGTATTTTTTTATCCTGATAAGCAGATTTACGACCTGCAGCGCATCAAAACTAGATAAGTTTTCCAAAATAATGCTCCTCCGCTCAGCGAAGGTAATAAAATATTTGAGAGTAGGGATATCGTTATTAATTCTCTCTTCCTCAAATATTTTACGAGATAGAAAGATCCAATTTTCTTTCAAACATAATAACTATGAGTGCTTCAGTAAGCACTTCTTCACTGATACCTAAATTATTTAGACACTCTAGCTCCTTACTAAGAGTATTAGTCAAATCTCTTAAATTCGCTGCGTTGGCTTTAACAATATTGGGGCAACTGAACAGGTTAGCTAAATACTCATTAACAATAATAGATCTATTTTCAAACCTTTTCTTAAGGGTACTTATAGCTACATCATAATTTGAATCAATGACTTTTAAATTCTCTATTATCTGAAGTGCTCAATCGTTAAGCAAAGTGCGCAAATAATACAATTTTTCAGCTTCCCTTAATTTGGGATTTGAACCTATTAGAGCTCCAAATATATCGGAAAGGGCAGCAAAATCGGACGGCTTAGATCCGTCAAAATTGGGTATTTTAATTTCTGGCAATCAAACATTAGATTTTTCACCAGAAAATGGGCCTGGACCATTGCTAGCGCTGGAGGAAGTAGGTGTAACGGTGATATTTTGAATACAGTCTTTGTAATCTGCAAGAGTGTCGTAAAACTCTCTTTCAAACGCTGCTCGGTCTTCAGTGTCAGCAAGAGTGGGGTTAGATGAAATTAAATCTTCAATTTGGTCCTGTACATTAGTATAATTGGCAAAACTTTCATGAAAGGTGTCTACCCTTGTTTCGAGTTCAGATACTCACTTTACCGTGGCAAAATGACCTGTAATCCAATCAGATAATCTGTTCAATTGACCCCCGCAAGAGTTACGTTTTTTAATTAAATCAGCAAATTGTTTTGCAGCCATTATTACAAAAACAATACAGTATTATATAAAAATATACTAGTGATGCTCTAAAGAGAAACAATAATAAATGTATATAATAAAACACTGAACTACTAATCTATAGAGCGATGAAAGTTCAATAACCTATTCAAATTAAAAATCGATTAACACTTTAATCACCAAATAACTGTTAAATAAATTGTCGCAAGTAATATAAAAAAAATGTCAATAAACATTTCCTAATTAGACCCACAATATTTACTAATATCACTAACAACAGAGTAGCACAAACATCAGACGAAAATCAATAATTTTTAAAATTGAAATGCTAAACACATGTACCTGCTTTAATGTTAGTAAAAACGTGAATTTGTAAAAAACTTCTTACTGAATATCCATGAAACTTGAAATAGTTGTTATGCTGAATGAGAGAGAGCTGGCTATATGCATGGACCAGCGCTGTAGAGAAAGATGCTAAAAGCTTACTTCTTTTAAACAAACTAGGACGAGTTAGACTTCCTGCGCTGTTGCCACGTCGCTGCAACTTCTTGAATATAGTGAAATGAGTTGATTTTTCGTGGAAACCAAAAATTCTTCTTGACACTATTACGATAATTATACGAAAGTTTTGTTTCGCGCACTTAACTGGTTTTAACGGTACGGCACAAGTTAACGGCGAAAAAACAAGAACACTTGAGAGAAACCGATCACGTGATGACCGGAAAGTTCGAGAAAGCACTAGAAAAATGAAATTTCACATCTGTAGAATCATATCCGTGGCTCGATGGATCATGTCGGGGAGCGAAGACGGGCAGTAACCTAAGTAGACTGTATTATTTTTTGGTGAGGTGGTTGTTGACATCTAAGTGCACTATCCTGTCTCCGCTGACCACGGAAGGTTAAACAACAACAATAAATAGTCAGTTTAATTTCAACTGATCTTTAATGATACCATTTCGAAAGATCATATAAAACAAAATAAATACATATGTGAAAGTATTATCCCCAAGAATTGTTCTTGCCAATATTTGGCAACACTGTGATCTTGGCGATTACCATAAAATAATCATTACACGAAAATAAAAACTATATATCATAAACTTGATAGACGTTTCAATATAGAGAAGGGAGAATTAACAACGTGCGACTGATGCAATTGTGATTTGATGAAGAGAGACTAAAACTAAACTAAACACACAATTTGAACAAGAACGCAAACTTCGCAGTGAGGCTGTAAAGCTCAAAACTCTTACATCGGGTTGTCTACAGCGTGTAGATACACATACATTCGGTGTGCGTCCGACGAAAGTTACTACTGTCCTTTTTTAGCGCGCGCAGAGATTTGTTACTGTTAGACACCCAGCGACATCTACGCCTGTTCCAATACATATATACAGGGTGTCTCAAAATATATAATTGGAACAGTTGGAATTACTTAGTGTAAATTCCAACACACTGTTTCTAGTTAATTCCACAATATAATAAAAATTGTTGAACATTCTTAAAAATTGAAAATTTTTCCGATAAGTCAATATCATTGCGAAAGTAGAGGCTGCAATGTTTGTGGTAAGAAACATCACACCCTTCTTCTTCACACACAACATAAAATTCAATACTCCAAACATCATGAAACGTAACTACCTACATACCATCACACTTTGCACCACGATTCGAAAACCTTTCAGACACTAATTTTACAGATAATGGAATAGAATTTGTGAATAAAGGTTTAAAGTACAGCATACCACCAAAATTTACGAATAATTTTAAGCAAATTATAGCTACAGAGTCAGAAATAGCTTCAAAATCTAATTCAAATAATTTTTTTGATGAGAAATTAAAAATTGCCAATTTAATCAAAAATATTGAACCTTCAAAAGTTAAACGTCAAACAAAAAATGACATTACAGTTTTAAATGCAATCAAAAAAAAAGTAGAAGATAATAACCTAACAGTTACTAAATCTGATGAGGGGACACAACTGTCATTTTGACTACTGAAAATTATAATTCCAACATATATAACTTTATAGAATCTAGCGATGTAAATGTTCTTAAAGCAAACCCAACAAAAAAGTTTTCTATTAATGTAAGGGATATTGTTAATATTTCAAATTATCTTTTAAGTGATTTCGAAAAAAGGTCTATCATACATAAGAATCCTCATTGTCCACAATTAGATGGAACTGTTAAATTACATAAAATAACGAAACCAATTAGACCTGCAGTTTCTTATGTTAATGCTCCTAATAATATATTGGCAAAGAGACTTAACAATATACTTAATAGTTACGGATATGCATCTCAGTACTCAATTAGAAATTCAATAGAACTAATCAAAAGTTGAAAGCAATCAACTTGCAAGATAACTATTAACTTATTTCGTTCGATGTTACTAATACGTTTACTAAATTTCCTCATAAAGAATGTCTAATACTTGTAAGAAAATTACTAGAAGATAAAAATAATAATCCAGGAATAATATCAGATTTACTTAATTTATTGGATGTATGCATTAATCAGAATTATTTCACTTTTGACACTAAGATATATATTCAAAATGAAGGTTTACTAATGGGAATCCCTATACCACATATTTTGGCAAACATTTTCATGGACAGTTTAGAAAGAAAGATTTCTGAAAGTGATATTTCGAAAAATGTTTTATTTTGGTATAGATATGTAGATGACATATTAGCTTGTTTTATGGGTAGTGATCGACAATTTGTTGTATTTTCCAACCACATCAATGATTCACACCAAAAAATTATATTTACATTAGAAATTGAAGGGAATAGCTCAATCAATTTTCTTGATTTAAAAATTCAAAGAGTTAATAATGTACTTGATTATTCAATTTACCGAAAACCAACACACACTGATGTGACAATTCCATTTAATTCCAATCACCCCATGTCACATAAGCTAGCGGCATATAATTCAATGATACATAGAGCTTTTCAGTTCCTATGAACAAATGTAATTTTGATAGAGAGATTTATACAATTAGACAAATAGCAACATCCAACGGTTATCCATTAGGTATGATAAATAAGCTAATTAATAAAAAAGAGGAAAAAGTAGCATTACAACTAATATTTCCTAAACAAACTGATGAAATAAAAACTTTTAAAACCATCACATATGCAGGAAATATTTCTAATAATATTTCAAAGATAATATCTTCAGCAACGAATACTATAATTTCTTTTAAAACAGAAAATAACGTTAGTACAAAATTGTTAAATTTAAAAACAAAAATACCACCATTAAAGGAGTCAGGTATATATAAACTCAAATGTCCAGAATGTAATGCTGTCTATTTGGGTCAGACCCTTAGAAATTTTGAAATCCTATACAGTGAACACTTACGAGCATACAGATTGAATCAACCAGATAAATCCCACTACGCAAAACATCTACTTGACACCAATCATTCATTGACACCTAACACAAAACTAGAAGTGCTGCATATTTGTGAATAGAAACAAGAACTGGATTTCGTTGAAGAATTAGAAATTAGAACATTTATGAAACCCACAATATGAAGTTGTCAATAAACAGTTAAATCTAGGGAGTTCTCCTCTAATAAACTGTCTTCTTAAGTGATAATTGTAAAGATCGGCAGATATAGTTTTCCTGGTTTTCTATACCATTGTACAGTTATACTGATCTTAATTGGAAAAATGATATCCAGGATATCACCATAGGGCTCATAATATCTAAGCTTCAACATTTGTAATATCACATCTTCTTCTTGTTTCTATTAACATATATTAAATCAATCACTAGTTAGGTCACTTCTTGGTCTAGCCAAAAATAACGACTAAACATCAGGTATGCACCAAATTAAATGTAACTTCTGTCATTCTGACGATGATATTTATTTATCGAAACACTTTTTAAGAATTTTCAACAATTTTTATTATATTGTGGAATTAACTAGAAACAGTGAGTTTCATTTCAAACACTAAGTTGATATTGTGTTTCACTCCACTATTAATCGCTCCAAGTTTAAGGCTTCTTGTACAATTCTGGAGACAATTACATGTAAGCTCCCCCAAGCCCCAGTAGACAGATCAAAAATAAAGTTACCACCCATCACTCAGCTTGAGGATTCGGCCTATTTTCAGCCTGCAGAGGTCCATGTTCTCATCGGAGCTGACTGTTATTATGATTTAATGAATGATGGTTTCTTGAGATTAGGAAAAAACTTACTCGTGTTAGAAAACACCCTTCTCGGATGGGTGATAGCTGGCAACGCTCCACTTTTACTCCCTCAAAAATATTATAATTCTCATGTTTTTACCCGCTCATCTGCTCCCTTATCTCCCACCTCTAGTGTAGCAATGCTCACACAAGTAAGTGAGCATTCCAAACTTCAAAATTCAGTTGAAAGGCACTGGAAATCGGAGGAAGTTCCAGAAATAACTCATTTATCTCTCGATGAAAAATTATGCTAAGAAATTGTTGTGTCCACTACTAAACAACTCGACGATGGTTCTTATCAAGTGAATTTGCCTCTGAAATCCACTTGTGAAGACCTCAAACTAGGTCAATCTCTCTACACAGCGAAAAATAAATTCTTGAACTGTCAAAAGGATCGCACCTACTTTTTAGAGTATAAACAATTTATTGATGAATATGTTGATCATGGTCATGATCATTATGTCCCACTTTCTGAAACTAATCAAAATTCAGACCCCAAATATTTTTTGCCACACAATGCTGTCATTCGTGAGGACAGTAACACAACAAAACTTAGGGTTGTGTGCAACGCATCCTGTAGGACTAATACAGACCTCTCTCTCAACGACATAATACTTGAAGGATATCAAGTTCACTGCTGATGTCTTAGGTATTTCAATTCCGCAATTATCACCTCAATGTACACTCACCAAAAGAAAAATGCTCGCTATGATTTCACAGTGTTGGGACCCCTTTGGCATTTTGTAGCCGGTAATTGTTATTGGAAAACTTCTTATTCAGAAGTTATGGTTTTTAAAACTAGATTGGGATGCAGAGATCACAGACACCTCTCTCCTCCAAGAATGGAATAATCACCTCAAGGTACACTCACCAAAAGAAAAATGCTCGCTATGATTTCACAGTGTTGGGACCCCTTTGGCATTTTGTCGCCGGTAATTGTTATTGGAAAATTTCTTATTCAGAAGTTATGGTTTTTAAAACTAGATTGGGATGCAGAGATCACAGAAACCTCTCTCCTCCAATGATGGAATAATTTATTTGATAATTTACCCTATCTCTCTCAATTGAAAATCCTAGATATTTGTTTTTGCACAAACCCATTATTAATGTAGAATTTCATGGTTATGCGGATTCTAGTTCTCTTGCCATGGCATCTTGTATTTATGCTCGCACCCTTTACTCAGATGGATCCGTTTCTTGTCACTTGATTGCCTCAAAATTAAGTGTAGCTCCCCTAAAAGTTTTGTCGATTCTCCGTTTGGAATTATCAGCTATGCTCCTGTTAGCAAAATAAGTAAAAGATCTTTCAAGAATTTTTGAAAACAGATTTACTGTTACAGATGTTCATCTATATTCAGACTTACAAATGGACCTTCACTGGATTCACTCTCACCAGTTCCGTTGGTCAACATTTGTTGTTAATAGGGTTTCTCAAATTCAAGAGTTAACTTCAGATTGTGTTTGGCATCATGGCGGTACTAAAGATAATCCCGCAAACCTCCCGTCTTGTGGAAAAACTCCACGAGAAATTATTGATAACTCACTTTGGAGGGAAGGTCCCACCTGTTTAAAGAAACCATTTGTTGATCTCCCAGTTTATAAACCCAGAAGTCAGAAGATGATCCTTACATCTTTAGTGGAAGCCTCAATTCACGATTTTTGGGACGACTTATTTGAAAAGTATTCTAGATTTTCTAAACTACAAAGGGTTGTAGCATATTGTCAAAGATTTATTTATAATAAATTTCAGTTAAAAACGGCCTCAAAAAAATTGATTGGTCCTCTAACAGTTGATGAAATTACTCATTCTCTTCATTGGATTGTCAAGTTACTTCAAAATAAGCACTTCTCACGAGAGACTAATGGAATAAAGAAAAATGGTTGCTTCCAAAATAAAAATTCAATTCCACTCACAACAAAATATGATGTAAGAGATGGCTTTCTTCATATAGGAGGCAGATTAGAAAATGCTGATGTTCCTTACAATCGACAGCACCCTATTTTGTTGCCTTCCCACAATACTGTTGTCTCTCTCATGCTCGAAGATGAACATTTACGTCTGAGACATGCAGGTGCCCACACAGTACTCTCCAACTTCAGATTGCAATTTTGGCCTTCAAATGGCTAAAAAGGAATCAAATAAGTTATTAGAAATTGTCACACCTGTTTTAGATTTAGAGATCAACCCTAGGAACAGTTTATGTCACTCATTCCTCGTGATAGGATGACTGTCTCTAGACCCTTTTAGAAAGTGGCAGTCCATTATGGAGGCCCTTTCTATTCCAAATCATCTCATTAACGTAAATCCCCTGTAATAAAAACATATATTAGTATTTTGGTGTGTATGATCACCTAAGCTGTACATATAGAGTTGGTGACTGCCCTCTCCTCAGAAGCTTTTATAATGACTCTGAAAATATTTATTTCCCGTAGAGGAAACCCCTCCCTAATTTTTAGTGATAATGGTACCAATTTCTGGGGGGTCAGAAATCGGTTGAAATAGCTTCACGAGTTTTTCATGCATTCTCACCTCTCTAACCCCATCAAAGAATATTTTGTAAAAAATGCAATTGTATTCAAGTTCATTCCCCCTCTTCCACCGCACTGGGGAGGTCTTCATGTGAATTTCACATTCTAAGAATCATTGGTCAAACATCTGTCACTTTCGAAGTTTTCTACACCAATTTTATCCAAATAGAAGCAATCATGAACTCAAGGCCTATTTCCCAACTGCAGCAGTGGTTTTGGAAACGATGATATATCGATTATTTTAATCAATTGCAAAATTGATCCATTTGGACTAAATTCACCAAAACTCTCTCAGTAGATGAACTTATCTTATTAAAGGAAGACAATTCCCCTCCTCTAAAGTGGGCCCTCGCTCGCATTGTGAAAATTTTCCTTGGAAATGATGAAAATTTTAGATCCATTCAGCTGAAAACTTCTTCTGGGATATATACTAGACCCATAACGAAGGTTCTTTCAAAATGTTCAGCGGGGGTGTTATTTATATATAACAAAAAGAATCATGCGTAACAATAACTCAAATCGATTTCTTGACATTACGTTTCTAGCAAAATTGTTAGTAAAGAGACTATCACTACTTCAATAGTTAGACAATTAAGGCATTTTTACTAAGCCCATCAAAGCCGCTAATCCCAAAAAATGTCTAATTTCAGAGTTGGTGGTAGGATTCCATTCATGCAATCGAGAGTTTGGTGTAGCGTCCACCATTTCAACAAGTTGTGTCGCATAGTTATTTGTTCCATCGCAAATAAGGGATATAACTCTTTTATCTACTATAGCATTAAAGAAATCACCTGGTGTACCATTCACTAACAATGGTGCTATCCCGATGGAACAGAGGAGGGAGTTACTAACTTATGGTTTCCAATTGTCGGCCCCCATAAAAGAACTTCATTTGAAACTTCATCTGAATCTGCTACTGACGATTGTGCCAACTTTAGCAAGTATTCTTCATTATCTATCATTTTTTAATATGGCAATAGTGGCAACACTGGATTTGTATCAGACGCTGAACGACTGGTGGAAGGTAACAAAGATTCAACATCCTGGGTATCTGTTTTCATTCGTTTTGCATTACCCTTTCGTATATTTTTTTCACAGTCTGAATCTAATGACGTTTCTGATTCGTACTCGTACTGGAATGCATCACTATCAGATCCCTCAAACGGTTCGAAGTCATATTCGTCTGATATCTGGTCTAAATTATCGGCCAGTTTTTGTAACTGGCTATTTGTAAGTTTACGTTTAGACATTCTATAATAATTACACAATTTATCAAAAGGATCACTAAAACAATAATTAGCACTTACTTTATTTATTAGTTTCGTAGACAAAGACAGGAAACAACAAACAATCCTATAACTTTTTGTAATACGCACGATTTATGATACAAAAATTTTAGGTTGTGTCTAGCAAAACATACAATAGGGGACCAACAGCGTATACAGCTACAAATGTGCTTCAACCGGCCACATTTTTTTTAAATAAATTAATTTTGATGGAATAACCAAATGGTAAAGTTTTTTATGCGAAAATGAAAGATATAATAACATTGGCCTGTAATGGCACATGTATGAAAATCTTGCTGGCAGCGAACGTGTTAACCTACGGAAGTGAAAACTGGACTTTAAAGGAAAAAAATCAGGGTAAAATAAACGCCACGGAAATGAGGCATCTAGAGAAGATAGCAGCAAAACCAAATTAGATAGTCGTAAAAATGATGAAATTAGGAAAATAATGAAACAAGAAACGATAATGACGAAAATAAGAAGGTAGCAGCTAAATTGGTTTGGACATGTTATTCGAATGAAGACAGATAGGATAACAAAAAAGTAATGGAAGCTGGAAACTCAAATATAAAACGAAGAGGAAGACCCAGAAGAAAATAGATAAAACAAATGAGAGAAATAGGTGTGAAAAAGAGAAAGATGTCGGACGAAATGAGAATAATAACAATAAATAGAATTTTATATAAAAAATGGATATAAAAAAGATCGGAACCAGAATCCTAATCCGACGCCTGAAATGGTAAAAGAAGATGAGAAGGAGAAACATTTTCAAAAAAATTGCTCTATTTTATCAGAAATATCCAGAACGTCAGCCAAATTGCAAGAATTCACATAAATTTCTCATATAGACTATGAGAAAGCTGCTCTAATTTTCCAAAAAGACGAGATTGCTTGAATTTTTGACAAATCTAAAAGATGATCTAACTTCCGAGAAATTGTTAAAATTCCCTGAAAAGATCCAGAACGTTACCAGACTTCCAAGAAATTACATGAATTCTCTAGAAAAATCCAGAAAATTATTAAAAAATTTTACGAAGTTAGCTACACACCCTCATATTACAGTCAACACCCGTATTTTCTACACCCTTATACGTATCAACATACAAACACCATACTGGAGGAAGGGAAAAGCCCCGTCCGTTTAGACATTAATCACTGTGTAATAGAGTAATAGGTAAAAGTATCAAATTACCTATTGAAAACTATGATGTGTAGATTTAACGGATCGACGAGAAAAAGCGCAATTCAGCGAACTTACACGTTGTAAATTTTGAGTAACCCTTCCTCGAGGCGCAGTAATATAGAAGCGTTGGAGTGGCATCGGCGTCGGTGGTGAAACGTCGAGTAATGAGAATGAATACGTCACGTCAGAACATGAACCAAAAGCAGTAAATAGCGTCTCCCAACTTGCTTGAATACAACACATCAGCAGGGTCGTTGCTTATGGTTTATTCGCAAGGTTTTCTTCACACCCAATATAAATTAAAAAGGAGAAACGTTGATCTATATTTATATTGTTATTGCTGCAGCGTGAAATAAGAATGGAACATGTTACAAATATATACAAATATAAATAGTTTTCTATGAATAATAGTATAATAAATACAAAGATATTTGAAATTTAGGATTTTCCTTATTTATATTTAAAATGTGAGAGCATTCAATGTCGTTATTAAGAGAATATGTTTTGATAGAGTCTGTTCCAAATTATTATATAACAAATTTTGAACCAATAAAACAACCCAAATTTAGTTAAAAACAAGCGCAAGTGATACAAAAAGGGTTAAATTAATATTAAAAGTGAATCTAGTGAAAGATAGATACTAAATTTAACTTTAAGCAATCATGAAACTGTTGGAAATAAACAAAATAGGTACAATATAGAAATGACGATACTATCAGAAATAATACTGATCAACCTTCATAGGACTGGCCGGGGTCCGTTTGTACCCCATGACGTATGTTTTTGCTGTATCTTTGCAAACGCAAATTTTTAAACATTGATCTTTCATCTAGCTGCAGTTTATGAATTATTTTGATAAAATATGATGTATTTAGTAGTTTTTATTGACTGGTATAAACACAAAATAGTTTTATATTCCAGGGGTCAGCCTTTTACGTCCAATAAAATAATCCCGGTAACTGTTAGTAAAATCGGGGAATCCCATACATTTAACGTTTGTTTACTCACAGGGAATTTACCCATATAATTGTAAAATGTTAATTACCAGTTCAAATGGGATTCCCCGCACTGCGATATAATTTTAAGATTTGAATATTTGGGTTAGTCTCTTGTGATATTGCGAGTAGGGTACATCGTTTTGAAAATGAGTCAGTTTTTATTTACAAACAATCGCAAGGGGCTTACTGACGATGAGATGTTACGTATACTTGAAAGTGATGATCCAGAGTTTGACAGTGTTATCAATGAGGAAACATAGAGTGACTTGGAAGATGAAGACATTGTCACAGAAGTAGAGGAAGAAAATGATGTAATAGTTGTTGATCAAAGTATAGAGAAAACGAACCCAGAGGAACCAACAGTTAGTAACAGCAAGAGCATTCCAGTATATAAATCTAAAGATGGAACTGAGTGGTAAAAAATTCCAGACGTTCAAAAGCTAATATTCGGAGACATGTTCTAGGCCTTACAAATTACAGTTCAGATATCTCAAGTATAACAGACGCTTTTCTTCTTTTCTTATCTTCGGATATTCTGAACATAATAGTAAACGAAACAAACAGAAAGGCTAAAACATATTATAATAAATGGAATATGGGAAATCCGAATAAAATTGAAGTTTTTGTACCTGTTGATTCTACAGAGATTGAAGCTTATATTGGACTGTTGCTTATTCTTGGCGCACTTTACGGATCGAAAGAGGCTATCGATATGCTCTGGTGTCAAGATATTTCTTACTGTCGTCCTATAATTCCTGCTGCAATGTCAAGAGACAGATTCAAACAAATTACTTCATTTTTACGCTTTAATAATTTTCGAACAAGACAAGAACGAAAATTAGGAGATAGAGATCGAGATATATTCGATATTTTCACTTCTAATTGTAAAAAATCACTTAATCCAGGCGACCACCTATGTGTAGATGAGCAGCTTGTACCATTTAGGGGTAAGGCACCATTCCGAGTCTATATGAAGAGTAAACCTGATAAGTATGGAATCAAAATATGGGCTCTTGTGGACTGCACCACTTCTTATATTGCAAACATGCAAGTTTATTTGGGTAAGTTATTTGAAAAGCAATATAGGCAAATTTTATATTCCTATGTATCTATTAATTTTTAGGAAAACAAGGTAACAAAGCGGAAAAGGGCCAAGATCAAAGGGTTGTCCTAGATTTGACAGACCATTTGGATGGCGGATTTGGAATAACGACCGATAACTTTTCTACAAGTTTAGAACTTGCTGACAAGTTGTGGAAAAAAAATATCACTTTATGTGGAAGCCTCCGGAAAAATAAAACAGTTATTTCCAGGGAACTTCTACCGGCATCGTACAAGAAAGAGTTTTCAAGTATGTTTGCTTTTAGAAATCAAAGAACGCTAGTATCCTATGTTCCAAAACAAAAACATGTTGTCATCTTACTTTCAAGTGAGCATACTGATAGTAAAGTAGCTGGAGAAGAACAGCACTATAAACCAGAAATTATTCTTAATTACAACAAAACAAAAGGTGCTGTCGACACTTCAATGTATATTTTGGGACTAGGAAAACAACTAATGAAGAAAAACGTTTTCCGGCGATATAATAATAAATACGTTCAGACGAATAGACAATGGCATATGACAGACATTTTTCCCGAACTACTGGATGCAACAGAACATAGAGTTGAACAACAAAATATTACCAGGGGGCGCTGCCATATGTGTCAAAGAGGAAAAGACAGAAAATCCAGAAAAATATGTATTAGGTGTAATAACTTCGTGTGCCTAGAACATTCAAAATCGGAGATAGTTTGTAAAAAATGTTAAAATGATATGTAGCTAGTAGTATTAGTGATTAGGGTATTTTGTATTTTTTTTGTGGTGATTTTTGACTAATAAATGGTTAATAGTAAAACTTTAATAAAACTTCTTTTCTATATATTCAATTTAAAGAAAAATACAATATTTCTACAATTTTACGCATGGGGTCTTCTCGGACCCCAGTTAGTCCTTTTCGTAAAATTCTGATGTCCGTCCCATGAAGGTTAATTGGAGCTGAGTAGATCGAAAATGAAGGAATTTATTTTTGCGAATTTGATCTTGATCTGATATTTTTTTCTAAAGCTGGGTTGGTTGCCTTCGTTGGCTTTTTCCAGGCTCCAATAGATTTGGAAGGTTGTCAGCTTAACTTTTTAATTGATTTAGGTGTACGTTTTTCGGGTGGAAAATATGTAAAATTTCTGAATTTCCACTTATATATTGAGCGGTGTTTAGAATGTGTGACTGAGTTGGGGTCGAAGGGGTACTAGTGGTTTTTTTCTGCTTGTTTGTCTAGTTCGTTCAGATCTTCTATGGAAAATTCCGTATTCTCTATAACGAGTTTATTGCCCTTGATATAGCAACTGTTGTTTTGTTGTTTTTCTCGAAGTAAGAAGTAAGGATTTTATGTTCAAAGCATTGTTGGTAAGGTCGTGGAATATTGTTATAACACTTCCCTTCCACTTCTTACGATTTCTCAAGGTATCCTTTTTTTTCAAATATGCCACGAACTCTATGTTGACTGATCGATTTGTGGTTTTTCCAAGGCAATGATTATTTATATCTGACTCGTTGACAACTATGTTCAACATGTTATTGAGTCAGTACAGATAAATTCTGAATTACAATTTTTGTTGGGAACAATAATTATCTTATTTTTTTGGTTCCAATATAGCTTTTCATTTTATTCTCCAAATAATAATTCTCTTTCTCAAGGCTATTTATCTTGAACTTCCAGTCCTCCACTTTCAGTAAGATATTACAATCACTAGCTTCTTCGATACTGTTTTTTAGTTCCACTTCACATTTCCGGATTGTTTCCAATATTTGTTTGACTATATTGTTACGAAATCACACACTGGTGTAGTTCCTGAGTCCGACACTGCCTAAGCAATGTATGAATGTCTTCGAATTGGTTACCATTATTTTTCGTGACTATTCTTATCTAAACAATTCCAGTCTTATCTAGACAGTTCCAGGAAGGCGATTGTTTTTTTGTGATCCGCAATATAGGAAGATCTAGAAAAAATGGCACTCAATATATAATACCTAACAACGAGTCAGTTTATAAAGTGAACTCGTGAGTTAAAAAGTAAACAAGTAAATATATAAAGTAAGTTTAAGTAAATAAACAGTATTGGACTGTTTATATAAATTAGTGTTAGTGAATATACTGTGTTTATAATATAAATCAGTTAATAGCTTAGTGAAAACATGAATTAAGTGAGTAGACATAACGTGTGTGTAAATTTATCCCACCCGTCGTATCAAAACGTTTAAATAAATAAGAAAAACATTACATGTCAGAAGTGGGATAATATAAATAATTATCTACGTAGGAATGGCCAAGAGACTAAGTGACTTGAAAGTGACAGAACTGAAAGCAGAATTTGACAATTGCGATTTGGAAACGTCTGGATAGAAGAATGAATTAGTAGGAAGATTAGAAATGGCACTGGTAAGTGACGGCTTGGATCCAGAATAATTTCAATTAAAAGACGAGATTTCCACCTTAATCTCGTCAATTTCTGCCGACATTCCAACCATGAACGAGAAGGTTTCTACTATTCATGTTAACATGGACGACAAAATTTCATCCATGAAGAACGATGTTTCGGCCATGGAAAAGAAGATTTCAACGAATGTGAAAAACGTTATTTCTGCTAACATGGACAAACTTTCTGCCGATATCTTATTAATGAAAAATTACATTGCTGCTGACGTGGAAAATAAAAGTTTGTCTCTTGAATCGGATGTTGAGGATAAGATGACCATAATGGACGAAAAAATCAAGGAGTTAGAGAGAAAGATAACAGATTCAAGAACAAAAGACACGTCAGTAGAAGAAAGAAAGAACATCAGTCACAGGAAAACTAGAACGGATCGGCTACGAGGGGGCAGCACCAAAAGTTTAGATAAATAAATAAAAGCCTTACAATATCTTCCATTATTTTCAGTATTCAAAACGAGTTCTTCATAATGATCATTCTTAAAAATATTCCAATAATAACCCAGTTAGAACTCTGTGTAAATGTTTTGAAACGAGTAGTAAGTGACCATTATTGGATATTCAATTAGAAGGTTTTTTATATTCTCATAAAAACCAGAATCAATTATATACTGGTACCATGTTTGGATGTATAAATCGAATCAAATATTTCGTAATTTTTGAATAAATTAACGAAATCACTCACAATTTTAACTAAGGGACGTACAGTTACTGATATTCAATACATACCAAATTAAAAAAAAACTTTCTTCACTTTGTTTCTATTGAAAATACTAAAATTCACCAGAGACTGTTTTATAGACTCCGTGCACACACAATTGATATACTTCTTTGTTGTATAGTTTTCAGATCAACTTTGGCTATACTTGATACTCTATATCCTTTGAATAGAAGTTGACAATGAACTGACAATGGAACTACATAATATATTCTCTCCCAATTGTGCCTTTTGTATCGCAATTTAACGATCACGGAGCTGTTAGTTGTCCGCATGTCTTAATCTTGGTCGTACAAGATCTGAGAAAAATCTCTGAAATAGTAGGTAGGAATTTTGGACTATTTACTAGTAAGTTGTATAATTCTACAGAAAACAGTGTTCTGCGGTTATTCCTGTTTTATGTGGTCACTCTCGGTACATTCGAGAGCGGTTGGTTCTAAAATAACTCACTTTCTGCTCATGAGATCCCTTATATCTTTAATATATAATTCCATAACTTGGTTCTTTACTTTCATTCGCCATTAGGTCATCATTATCTGAGCTTGAAACATTGGATTCCAATTCAATAATTCCCTCATCATCTATGCTGAAAGTTTGGAAAGAAATGCAAATACTAACAAAATCCGATCCTCAAGGAACACATTGCAAAAGTATTCCAGAATTGTATCAAATAATATAACTAATGGCAGACAACCAACCCTATCATTTAAAAATAGGATAGTGGGATACAGGAGGATTGAGAACAAATAAAAATACCATGGGAGTGATCATGGAGGAAGAAGATTTCGACATTTTCGCGCTCCATGAAACAAAATACCGGGTGATCACCACAGATTCACCTGGCCATGCGTGTATAGAAACGACAAAAACGGACACACCGGCTGCACAGCGATCTTAGCGAAAAAAGAGCTATGCCAATGCCAAATCAACACATCGGATGATTTAATAACTATGGAAGCGACGATAGTAATAATCAAAACTATAAACGGAGATATTAGAATAATATCCGCATACGTAAGACCTGAATCCATTATACATCAGGAAGATGTAGTAGCGGAACTCCCAGATGGAAAAAAAGCATGATAATAGGAGACCTGAATTCGAAGTCCCCTGCGTGGTACAGCACTAGAAGAAACAGACAAAGAATAAACTTGGAAAAAATAATAGAAAAATATCCGTCATAACAAGCGATAGAACCACACAGAACGATGCACTACCCACCTTATGGAGGACTACCCGATGTCTTAGATATCGCTGTGTTGAAATACATAGCGGTACCGATAGACATCAAGACCACTGAAGTAGGCGACGCACGTGAGCCAATCGTCCTCACGGAAGGCGACGGACCAAATCCACCAGAAAGGATGAAGACGAAAGTGAATTGGACAAAATTCAGAAGAATTGCAGGACAAGCCATAGGACCGATAGTGGAAATAAACAATGCAGAAACACTGGAAGAGCAAGTCTGTTTCTTGGAAGAAGAACTAACAGAAGCGTTAGAATTAAGTACCACAGCGTCCGTAGCAGACAAACACGGTAATTTCAAGCCAAAAAATTTGATTAGGGAGAAGAACCAAATCACGAGGAGCGCACGCAGGACACAAAATATCGAAGAACTAAGGAGAGTCAGGGAAATCAAAGAAGGCATACAAGGAAAACAATAACAACAAAAGTGAAGAATGGAACAAAATAATCAACGAACAAGACCCGCAAAAACCGGGTTTATGGAATATCGCAAAAGTTCTACGAGAGGATAAAAAACAGATGCCGCTGATACATGAGGCCAACGGGTTGGTATAGACCAGAAAATAAAAAGCGTAAGCGTTGAAAAACGCACTAGAAACACAGTTTACACTGAACGAACACCAAGACGAGGACATGGATTTCGCAGACATGGTAAAAGAAAGCATCATCCAGTACCTAGAGGAGCGGGAGCACGAACCCCTAGGGTTCGCAACTCCTCTAGAAGTATAAGAACTGCTTAGATTAGCCTCTAAGAACAAAACGTTGAAAAACATGCCCAACAAAGGTATCACATACCTATCATAACGGCATGTTAAGGACGTAACACTTCCCGACAAGATTGAAACGTGCAGAAATAATTATGCTGAGAAAATCCTGAAAAGTCCAACGTTTCCGAAAAATTACAGGCCAATCATTTTGCTACCAGCAATGAGCAAAATAGCAGAAAGAACTATAATGAGGATATCAAACGAACAAACAAAAGTATCAAACGTGATACCAGACGAACAGTTCGGATTCAAAAGAGAGCACAGCACCCAACATCAAATTTTAACACTTGTAGAATATACAACTCAAGATTTCAATCAGAAGGAATCAACGGGAGCAATATTTCTCGATATAAGTGAAGCCTTCGACCGTGTATGACACGTAATACTACTTACCCAAATGAAAGAGGCAGTAAACACAAAACCTTTGATAAAACTCCTGCTAAAGGTAGCAAACGAGAGATTGGAAGTAGGCCATCAAGAAGCGGGAGTACCCCAGGGTGCAGTACTATCCCGCAGGCTATAAAACATATACACTGGAGACATCCCAAAAATAGAGAACACCATGAACGTACTTTACGCCGATGATACTGCCATAGCCACTGGACACATCCAAACGTTGAACTGAGGGACCTAACAAGCTACAAGAAAGAAGACTACAGGAAGTGAAAGAGACCAAGAGAACAAATAGAAGACTAAGCATAAAGTTCCCCCCCCCCCCAAAAAAAAAACAACAAAAAACCGTTCTGACGTAAGCCAGTATATTAAATAAATAAAAAAACCGTACAGGAGCAATCGTCCGGACACCAAAAAAATAAAATAACCGTGCAGGCTAGCAATCGCCTGCATACCAAAAAAACCAAAAAAACAAATAAAAAAATTCCGGGGAAAAGAATTATGAGTACACGGATTTACATATCGGAGACAGCTATAAAGGAGGTGATGGACCACTCACCTTAGGCCTTCCACACCGAAGCAGGCAAGGAAAGTTACGGCTGAGGCAGCGATCACACACTTCGATTACGATACAAACAACGTCGGAAAGACAAGGAAGTATAGCCATCAGATCTACCCCCTTCAGAGTGATATTGAGACCTCCCGGAATCTTTCACATAATTAGAGGAAGATAAGGGAGAATACACTAAGCCAGACGCGAACTACGATAAGATAAGATCCTGTCCGAATGACAGGGGCTAGATGGAAGGTCCTAGTTCGCGGACCTAGTCCGGGGGATGTAAACTACTCATGACAGTCTAATTAGTCCGTTTTTCAGACCAGAGGTCGAAATGATGGTTACGTAACCATTCCAACGTAATATTGAACAGGAGGAAACCGTTCCCAAACAATACATTTTCAGTAGGGACTTTTTTCATTCACTGCTCATCCTGACTATATGTACAATAATTTCTTGAGTTGAAACAAACGTTATATTAGCAATACGGGACTGGCTCCATCCGAAGTACATATTAATAATACTGTGTAGCCTCAACGTATGGCGCTTACTTCATTATTACTTAATTTCCAATACCCTCTACCAACGAACGCTTAATCCAGTCTTCTCTAATGCTGAAATATGAGTGTTGTGGATAAATTCACCAAAAAACTTGCAAAACGCTGATTGAATCTGTGATAATGAAAAATCTGTTGCTGAAAGCTGCGAACACTTCTTTATAGCTTGTAAGCTAAACCAGAGTCTGACTGCGGCTTCACTGAACTTCGTCTGCAGCGTGCGGCATTTCTGTGATTGGTTGATTCTGTATTCCCCTGACTCCCACCAAAACACCACTTGATGTTGATACAATTGTCACTTCATGCGTTTGCAGCGTCTTAAAAAGTGTGGTTTAACATTAGTGGTAGGTGAACTAAAAATAAAATAGCCGAGTTTGTAACTGTTGATAGCCCCTTTGCGGGGTCTACCTAAAGCATTCATTTAGCTGAATACGAGATAATGGAATGTAATTTTTCTTTGGTACTCCAACAGAAAAAGAACTCACTTTAATCTCATTCTATCAATTTATCCAATATACAACAAGCCGTGCAACAAATGATCTGTCCAACTTTCACGTTGCAGCGCGCTGCAAAATATTTCCATCTGGTTTCAAAATTAGCAGTATGGTGGGGATGTGCCGCACGTTGCAGTGGAAGTTCTGTGAAGCCGGTGTTGGAAGTTTAAGATATACATTTATAATATTACAACTTACAGTTTAGAAATCAAGTTGTTTCTTGATATCGAGATGTTTGTGAAGTTGATGTTTACATATACATATAAAAGGTTACGGTCATATAAAAGAAGGTTTTCAGTTGAGTAAAATAAAGTTTCATTCATAAAAGAGCTTGTGTAATTAATCAAACATGGTAGTAGAGCGACGTTATTAAGAAGAGTGCTGAATTGTATTGAAATAAAGAAGAAATGAAGAAATTTTAAAATGTCAGACGTTACGATTTGATGGCGAAGATTACGGAAAAAACGTATTATCATGTATCTAAAAATTAAAAAAATGTGCTATAGTGATCACAAGAGATCAATTATCTACAAACAAAAAAGAATGGAAGACAAATATTTGAAAGCAATAAACTACATAAACAGTGCGATTACCTACTAATAAATAACTTGAGTTTAGATGCGACTAAGAAACAGCGTAGGAAATTATAAAGAATTTCGACGAATTGTATTCCAGCGAATTACCAGTACGACAGATATTATGTAGAAATAAATTAGATAAATTAAAATTAAAAACTATAACGATACAGCAGTATTTTTCAATGAATTTGAGAAAGCAGTTTATGAGTTAAAAATCGCTAAAACAACTGAAAAGGAAAAAAATGAACTATGTATAAAGAACGCTACCAGAATCTATAAGTCTTATTGAAGACTTGATAGACATACTAAAAGAAGATCAAACGGTAAAATTTGTGTAAAATTAAATACGAAAGATAACTTTGAGAGATGAAACTGAAAACAGAAATGTAGATGTGAACTCGAATGCCTTTTTCACCAAGAATAGAATGGGTACAAAGAAGCAGGAGAAAAACTGTTACAACTGCGGAAATCCTAGACACATTAAAAATATTTTCATAAATGGAGAATTGGTAGAAGCTCTTGAACGCGAGAGTGGACAGCATCAAGGTAGCAATAGGCGAAATTTATACCGATGTGGAGGTCAGAAGGAGCAGCATTTGCATTACAATGATTATCAACGGAGTAGAGGGGATCATTATAATTCCAAGTATATTCGGTATTCAGAAGAAAGAGGTTACCAGCAGAACAAAGACAATATGAGCAGCTTTACGTCAGAAATTCAATAATGATGAGATCTTAGGTTACTATAATGAAATAAAAATCAATTGGTCATTAGATAGGGGTGTATGGATCACGTTATAAATAATTAATTAATAATTAAGAATATTTATCAGATTTTAAAAGAGGCGAATAATGTTAAAATTGTAGATGGAAAATTTTTAAAAGCCACCAAGTTAGGAAATGTGATTTTTTAGTTTACTATAAAATAATTACTATTAATTTACGCAATGTATATTATGTTATAGATATGGATAAAAATTCAATCCGCTATGCCAGAAACACAAATTATCATAAAATTGAATCTGTCGAAAATAATTTGAAAGTTTTTGACAAAAATAATAACTTGATATCAATTGCTTGAGTAGGTTGTTTAAAATGACTGGTTCGAATTGTTTTGAAAATAATGCTAATGCGAATGTAAACGTTATGGGAGTTTCCTGACATCAAAAGAGAAATGGCACCGTGTAGTAGGTCATGTGAATTTTCAATATTTGAATATATTGCTAGAGATGAATTTTTAGAAAATATACCTGAAAAAATAGAAACAGAATTTATATTTAAAACATTTATTGAGATCAAAATACCTAATAAACCCTTCAAAAATCGAAGATATAGAGCTAAAGAAGTTTTAGAGATAATTCGTACTGATTTAAATTGACCACATGCAACTGTAGGCTTTAACGGTGAAAAATATTTGCTTACATGTATTGATGATTACAGTAAAGTAGCTAGAGTATTGACTATTGAATTAAAAAATCAAGGTTTTGAATGGCTAATAAAATCTAAAATATAACTGGTAAAACTATTGAAAAATTAAGATTTGAATATCAATGTTTATAACTTTATCAGAGTAAAAGGAATTGTTCTGAATTATTGTTCACGTTACGGGCATGAATTATATGGACTATATATTAGGTCAATTATGGATTTGTCCAAGTGTTTGTTAGCCGAAGCAAAAGTAGATACGAGATTTTAGCCAGAAGTAGTGCAGCTGCATTTCGTAAAAATAGAACACTAGCTAATATAATTGAATAGAAAACACCATTTAAAAAATTATTTGCTAATAAACCTAACATTACGTTAAACATTTAAAATTGGATGGGAGTAGAGTTTTCGTACGCGTTCCAAAATGCTTGAGAAAATATAAGTAGGATCGGAGAGCTGACTAAGGAATTTCATTGGAATATACTGAAGTTGGGTATAGGGTACTGATAAATAATAGTTATCGTTGCAAGACATGTTGATATAATAGAAGAATATATTGAATGTATTGGGTTTAATAATTAAGAGTCGGGGAGTAAGTCTTCAGAGAACCCGAAAGATGGAATGGAAAAAAATGTATACAATATTGTGAACGAGGAAACAGAAGAAATTGAAGAAATACATTCACAAAGAACTAAAGAGGTCAAAAATGGATAATAAAGAGTTTCCTGGTAGGTTTGATGATAGTTATGTTTATAGCAACAATATTTACGTGAATTTTTGTAGCGCTGGTACTCTTATTACTTTTGATGAGGCGCTAAAGAGTAATGAGTCAGAGTATTGGAAACATGCGATGAATAAATTGAATGTTCAAAAAATAATAGAACTTGGGGATTGATTGAAAAGCCAAGAATTGAGAATGGTATAAGTGTAAAATAGTTTTACACACAAAAATTAGAAACAAAATATAAAGCAAGGTTAGTTGTGAGAGGTGTTCAACAGCCACAATTTGTTGATGATATATATACTCCAGTTGCTAAATTGCAAAGGTTAAAAATATTATTGTCATTTAGTTGTCAAGAAGGTTTAATTATTGAACAAATGGATGTAGAAACAGCGTTTCTGAATGGGAAAATTATATCAGAAATACATGTAAAACAACCTCAACGTAATGAGGATGGATCATATGAAACGTTTAAGTTAAGAACAGCATTATATGGATCGACAGAAACTCTCAGAGCATAGCACGATTGTTTTGGCAAATTTCTAGAAAAATTGACCTTTAATAGTAGTGAATATTACTTAATGGAAAAGAAGTTATTTGATTATGTATGTTGACGACATGTCAATTTGTTGAAAATATAAAAGCAAAATTGGTAAAACTAGAAATCTATTGTCGAAGCAATTTCGAATGAAGTTTTGGGTGATTTCCATTATAATTATGCAGCAAATGTAATGAATGTATGTCAAGAAAAGTAGGGTGAATCTTAGCTAGGAAATATAAAATGGAAAATTCGAAATTGTTAAATACACTTATGGGAGTGAATTGAAAATTGGAACTAGCTATAGTTTCATTCCGCGATATTGGTTATAGAAACTTGAGATTTGCTCTTTTATATACTAGTTCGGGAACGCAACTACATATAAGTTATATTGTTGATTATTTAAGTAGTTTTCAAAATCGTTTTGATTTTACACATTTTTAAGATGCTCTGCAAGTATTGAAGTATTTATATTAAAAAAAAAATTGAAATTAATCTATACCAACAGCAAACAAAATGATATTGAAAGTTGTTACATGGATGCGGATTTGGCAGATGATGTCATAGATCGTACGTCTACAACTGGTTTTGCTATTAGATTATTAGGGATTCCAAGATTTTGGAAATAAGAAGGCAGTGAGGTGTCATGGAATGTTCTACTTTTGCAGAATTCGTAGTATTATCAGAAGCCGTAACTTTGATTAAAGTAATTGTAGATATATTGAATACTTCTAATGTAGAACTCAAGGATCCAGTCAAAATACTGGAGGATAATACAGGAGCATTAAAATTTACTAGACACGGTAACTTCACAAAAAAATCAAAGTATATGGAAGTACATTATCATTTTGTTACTCAGAGCTATATGGAAAAATTATAGATATAATTAAAGTTGATTCGAATGATAATGTAGCGGATATTTTTACTGTATATTTAGGCAAACAGAAATTTGTAAAACTTCATGAAATATTAAATGTTCAAGAATAAGTGTTAAGTTAAGGAGATGTATGAAACTAAGAGTGTAATATTATTATGAATGTATGAAGGCGCAATAGAATACCATTTATATAACAACTAGTATTTTAGAAATCAAGTTGTATTTTGATATTGAGATGTATGTCAAGTTGATCTTCACATATACATATTAAAAAGTTAATGTCATAGAAAAAATGTTTACAGTTCAGGAAAATGAAATTTCAGTCATTAAAGAGCTTGTTTAATTAATCAAACAAGAAGTATCCATAAATTTGTTTCAATTATTGTAAAATCTGAATCAAATTACTAGGTATCTCATTGTTAAATCTTAGTCACATTACTAGGTATGCATTTGTTAAAGGAGATACCTCGTGATTGGAATAACTGTGATGTATATTATAAGGATTTTAACTTCCGATTGTAGTGACATTTTATGAAAAGTAGAATTAATTCGATATCAAAATTCCTTCATAGAGATATTTTCACTTTCAATGTGCAATATACTACAAAATTGATAGCCGAGGAATACTATAGAATACATTGGCTAATATTTATTGCGAGAAACTTGTTGCATATATGGAGACAGTAACATTATTTTGAACTAAATTGCTAGTTCATTTGCAAGAACTGGTGAATAATAAATCTTGCGTATTCTAAAAGATTCTGGAGTGATTCGTGAACAGGTTTGTTCGATACCATACAGTCCTTATCACATCGTTCTGTTCACAGTACCGTAACACCAAGATCCATATTCCGACTTGATCCTCATCGAATCTTCATCAAAAAGTGAGAGATTCCTCAAATCCCATGTGTGATGTGATGTAGCTTTTAGTGAATTCATTATATTTATGGCAGAACAATTATCATTATCAGCATTTCATCATCTTACACATGATTACTATTTTGTTATTTATTGACCCAAAATAATTTTGTTCATTCCCGACTATTCCGATATGAGAGAGGATCCAAAATAGGGTGACTATTACAACTATATGAGAGAGTTGTTGGCATCGCTTCTACTTGAGGATGAGATCTGTAGATGTACTGATTCGATCAAATTGAGGATAGGACATCAGTGCATATAACAGCTTTTTTGTAACTTGGGTTATATAATGATTGAACATATAGTTTTCCAGTGTGAATACTGGATTTTCATGAAAGTAAATTTTTGGGAAATTTATATTCCAGGGAAGAGTGAAGAGACGAGTAATAGATGTTGTTTGCTTAAGGTCTACATTGGAAATTAGAAATAGAAAGATATTACTGATTCACTGAATTTTCGTATGTACCCAATTGATCATTTTACAGAGCAACTACGTTCCATATACATCATAGGTGTTACTTGTTCTATCACACACACATTACGAGAAAAGCACGTAAACATGACAGGGATATATCTGTGTTGCTCCTATGTCCTACCTAAAAAGGGAGCCAAACTCTTTTCTCAAACGCCAAATAATGTCTCTTATCTGTCGTAGTTACGTCTCAGAGATGATTTACTTATGTGTCAACTACATCTCAGAAATGTTTGAGTTTTGTGTCAACTACCTTTCCGAGATGTTTCAGTTTTCGGTCAACTGCGTCTCTAGAGGGCAAAACTTTTACGGTCACGCTACACTAAAAAACATATTAACAATAAAATTGCTTCTTAAACTTCAAATTACTGTATTTATCAATATATTTTTATGAAAAAATATGATAATAAAAAGATTATTTTTCCTTTGTTCGTGGTTTTTCTCCTATTGCTATCGCTGCTTCCCTTGACGGACCCTATCTGCGGAAATTTTTTCGAATTCCTTCTTCGAATGTTAGAGACCATTGCTTAGCGCATCTGAAAGAATATATTCAATAATAATTCAGTATGATTGAGGTTTTTTTATAAAAAAAATCGTCATAATATTCAAATATTTCGTATGAATTTAGAAACACCCTCTATGTACAGACATGTCATAGCAGACTATTGCCTGCAATTGGGAGATAGGGAATGTGATGAGTAAAGTAATTTTATTAATAGTAATGGTGGTCCGAAAGCTACATAAGAACCATGTACTTAAAAGCTACAGAAGTGTTTTTGAAAATGTAATTTTTTTGACAAAACTAAAAGGTGGTCTCAATTTTTTTTTCTTTTAGGGTTAGGCTCTTAAAATATAGGACCTAAAATGAAGCAATAATTAATAACTTATAGAAATCAAAATTGTTGAGATAGTGCAGTCAAATTTATACTTTTTACAACAAGCCCATGCATTAATCATAACGACTATTGTAAAGTAGCACTGTATGCTCAACCAACTAAAATTGAGATATTCTGAACAAGTTTTAAATATAAGCATGAACATTTTGTAATTAATTAGAATAATATCTAACAAATTCCATAAAACAATGATAACATTACAGTTTGAATTATTTATATATATTTTTCGTGGCTACTCACTACTTTACTTACTTACTATGGGCCTACAGGTCCCTATCTATCCTGCCATGCATCAACCTCATTTAAGGCATCCATGTTCTAAATGAGAAATTTTGACAGTATGTTTTGGAAATCTTCACATCGAAGATTCAAATCAGTATTGCCTTTGGCATTGTTAGGATTAGATGATTGCATTTCTAGAAGGATTTCATTCAAAATTCTATTTGTCTTGACAAATTCTTCTGAAAAACAAAAATGTTCTCAATTTTATTATACCTACTTTTTTGACGGTGTGACATAAACATATTAATTTGTACATGAATTATTCTGAATACCTATATCAGTTCCCAAAATGTTTTATTATAAGAAAATTGAGGATAAAAGAAATTCAAAATAGTCACTTTCAACAGATCTTGCCATGTTATTGATAATCTAATCAGGAAACGAACAGTATGAATTGTGAGTAAAGTGTAAATTATTTACTCTTTTTGTATTCTGTAAATTTAACAAATCAGACATTTAGAAATGTGAAGACATAAAAGAGTGGCTGATGCCAACAGATCAAAATTTTTGATAACATAGGTGGGTCAAGTAATTCATAAACAAAAAATTACCTGTTGCAATAGGAGCAGATAATTCATTGCACAAGGAATAATCAGTTCAGAGATTTTGTAGACGTATCACTATGCCGATGTCTTTTAGATCATAACTTGAATATATACTTATCTGTTATCGGATTTGTTTCTTTTTTATTTTCATACTTACACAAAAAATGAGAATTAATGCACTATTTAGCAGCTATCTTTTTACTTTTATAAACACACAAAAAACAGAAATCTCATCATTGTTTTACGCTAGCATTGCGTTGCTGACATAACTCCGAAATTATTTTGCTTTTTCTAATAAGTAATCAAATTTGGAACCGGTCTCTGTATATGAAACGTAACAACTATAAATCTAAACCACATAATAAGACTCTCTATTCGCACTCAATAAGAGTTATCGCCATAAGGTAAAAAAATCTACTTCGATTTCATGTAGAATTAATACGTAACTGCTGCAAAGTATTTACATAGTATCTATACGTTTGCAATAAATAAGGAACATATTTTGTCTTAGAAACGTAGAGGAGTCATAGAAAGCACTATATAGTAATACTCCCTTTTCTATCTTTAAATACTATATCACAGCGACATAGATGGTCACTTGGGTATGGCAGGGCTTATATTCCTCCTGTGCATACCTTTATAGGCTGCATTTACTGGATCTGCAGATACCATGGAACAGTGTGACAAGAGAAGTTGTCGTCTTCTTAGTCAGACAAGAACTTCGTTGGCTTCACAGCAAATACTTTCAATGGGACTTGACCGGAAAGCTCCTGAACAATTTCGTACAGTTGAATTTTGTACACTGTTAAGAGGTCTTGAATTCGTTTTATTAGCTGACATGTGTAAAATGTTACCGTAGTTCTATTCTAGAACTAATGAATGATCTATAGATTATCAGTCATATATATTCCTCAGCTTCCCACACACAGCGCGATAGGCTTCTTAGTATGTTGATTCTACCTAGACAATTGTCTTTAAGTTGTTTTATGTATCCTTTCCATTCTTTTAACAAATACCTTTTCTAGAATTACATCTTAGTCCCATTACAGTGGGCACTATGATATTATTTAACGTGATATTTGAACTGATCTGATTAGTTTCTCTTCTGGAGAACTTAATAACCCTAGACTTTTCAACCAAAAATTTGAGACATATTCTAATGAAACATTCGTGAAGAGCGTCAACTTTATTTTGCGGCATATTGGTTGTAGTAACTGTTTTCTTTCCATGGGGGAAGATAAATAGATCATCAGCGTATAGAGCAGAAACTATCGCTGGTTGGATTATGTTACATAGGTATATCATTGATGAAAACTTAATTTCACCTCTAATCTCAGTTTTACCTAACGTGAGCCAATTGGTCAACCCAGTATATAAACGAACGAACGTATTTGGAGGATGAAATATCATGTGAACACTATAACGTTATATTTTTTTCAACAATTATTGACAATTTCTTCACATAGTACTAACCACAATTTTATTTCCTTGATAGTTCATATTTACTGATTTTTATACTGCACCGATGTTTTAGCTTACTGAATTTGTGACGCTACTGACTCTAAGGTATTCAGGCACGGAGAGAAAATATATTGCTACAGATTGTCGGGTAAATTACATTGCACCTTTTGCTGAAACTCTAGTTAATTCGTCTAACTTTATCAACTTTTTACCCAACTTGTTAATGGATTATCCTCAGCTAGGGTGAGGAACTTGTAGGTTGATTATTAAGACTGGGCAATCATTAGATAGTAGTATCCTTTTAAAATAGAAGTTTAATTTTCAAAAGCTTGTCGGCACACAAGCAAGTATTTGGATTGGGTAATTACTACGCAAAAACTGAAACTGAATTTTAAATATTATGAATAGTAATTATGGGAGGTGTCTATGAATGAAAATTTATATACGAAATAGGAAGAGCGAGAAAATTGATTCAATATTTGAAAAATTAGATAAAAGATCACTAAAACCAACTATACAATGCTGACACCTGGAAAAATGCAAAACGGAGGAAATGAATTTATGAGATATAATATGGACAGCGGCTTTACAAGACATTAGATGAAAGGATGAATGGGTAATTGATAAGAATCTGTATAGTTTTACATATTCTGGAGGCAAAAAGCAAAGAAACCGGAGTAGGATTCATGATATTCCAGTGAATGAAACAAAAAATTAATGAATTCAAACCAATAGATGACAGGAAGGCATACCTAAGATTGAAAATAAAACAATGCTAAGTATCCCTATTCAATATATTGGACTAAAATCAGAATTGATAGGTTTGAAAGGATAAATTCAATGAAAACTCTACTAAAATAAATTATTAAGGTGATGAGAGAATATAAATTTCACTGGTATATAATTATTATGGATCCAATAATTATTATTGTAAATATTAATTTGTAAAAAAAACCATTAGATAAGAAAATTTGAAAGTGTTCAAAAGTAGTGTGCGAAGTCCTTACTTAATCTCTACCTGAAATAAAATATCAATCTAGTAGGAATAACAAGTCATGAATGGTTGCTAAGAAAAATAAACATTGATGACAGATTGAATTTTTGAATGAGAGATGTGAAAATAATTATCCTAATAGAAAAATCAAGTAAAAAGAATCTACAAAGAAGTTGAATTATATAAAAGAAAAGCTGAAGCTGGGAAGAATACTTTATAATTATTAATCTAGGTAAATTGTTGGTATTTATAAGAAGGAGAAAAAAATTCAGTGTTGTACAATAGTGAATGATAATGTTAGAAAAATCAAAGTTAAGATATTAATGAATTAACAAAGAAAAGGAATGTAAATCGAGAATACCTACATTATTATATAGGCAGACAAATTGATAGTGGCATTATAGGAAGAATTATAAATGTGAACTACTTGGCCATCCTAATCAAAATTAAAGAAGCAGAAAAGAATATCAGCTGAAGAACTGAGTTTTAAAGTGACTACGAACTGTGAGGTAAAGTTTTTCTTATATAAACTGTTCTAATGATAGCATAATAACCTAAAAAAATGAACTGTTGCGTTAAATGAAGTGAAACAATAATTTCTTATTGATCACTGATAGAAAAAGTATAGGTATAAAGGATATTCAACAAAAAACTCTTATATTTGCAAATTAATATTGAACAATCAGAACTTACCACAATATCAAAACATTTTACCTCTCGAATGTGAATAGATTTATAATTTTTGCCATCATTATAATCCTGTCAAATATTTGAATTTCTTTAATAGTATCAATTGTGTTTAAAAACATAACGATAATTATATTGGTGAATTAAGAAATTATTTACAATAAAATAATAATACATTTGAAAATATGTTAATATTTATGACACAAAATCAAATAACTATAGAGAAAGAGATCTTTCTTATCGACGTTAGTTCATTTATTTAGTGTTGCCCTCTCTATTCCTATAAGATAACCAGAAATTTCTGGGTTGTACTAGATATTTAATTGTTTGTAAAAGTATTGGAACATAATAATTTGAGCGTTTATTATTTTATTTACTGATTATATTACAAGTTAAATTATTTCTCGAGTTTGAATTTATAAAGTAAAAGACGTATCCTTAACCACCATAATTCCTTGTTTATGGTTAAGAGTTTCATCCTTATAGACTGAGTATAGCTGGCTCACAATAATAAGACACAAAAATTGAAAGACTAATTTTATCTGGCGCTCAACAACTAAAAATTATGAGAAAAATATAAACCTGAATAAAAATATTTATGAATGAATAAATAAATAAATTATCTCAATATATGCACCAATAGAGAAGAACAGCAACGAAAAAACCATAAATTTTACGAAACGGTAAAATTGGGAATAATACCAAAAGAAGATGCCACAGTAATATTATTAGATTTCAATGCCCAAATATGACTCTGTATACCTTCAAATACATATAGCTCTGACGTAAGCCAGCGTATAATCACCAACATAAATTTAACAAAGAAGAAAAAGTCAAATGTTTAGATATGTGAAACATAATAAACGAATTAATTTCAATGAAACCAAACAAATTTTTTAATGAAAGACACGACATGTTGACAAATAAAACTTATGAGCTTCCATTCATTCTCACACATACCAATAGAACGATTTATAAAAATCATGACTTTAATATGGAGAGCAACGGAAATATTCATTAGGTACTGGGTGTTGAGTTTTTTCTTATAAATATGTGTAACTTACTGTTTCGACACTCACTACATGGAATCTATTCAGTCAGTTTCATTTAACCCTGGAATGCTTTTGTACGAAAAATTTACTCACGTTTCTACTCCTAAGCCAGTAATTTCACTATCGCTCACACCCCCCACCCCTGTCTCCAGCAGTGCTTCTAGGGTTCAATCGTCAATATAACACTCATAAATTAGTCTGCATTAAGTATCCTCAGCACGTGGTTATACGCCATCTTGTAAAAGCCGACACGTAATTTTTAAGTAGCAATAGTATTAAGCAGGATAAGAGTACCAAAAAATGTTTAGTAGAGGGTTGACCGATTATGAATTGGAACAACTTTTGTACCAGTGTAGTGATAGTGAAGCCGTAAATCATATCGAAATTGAGGATGATTTCAATAGTGATTCTGATGATAGCGTGGCCGATCCTAATTTTGCCCCTGACCAGAACGACATTGAGCAAGCATTTGAGAATAACCTGATGAATATGTGGTCGAAGTCAGGTACTAATCGTATCTCTGAAAAGCAAGAGCGTTTTGAACTACCCCAAGGTGGATTATCTGCTCCAAGTACTTCGGTAAAAATTTTTATATAATTTTTAATATATTTTCTATCCAAATAATTTTATTTAAAGATAGTTCAGTTACATCTGATGAAGTGGCTTTGGATTATATAGTAGTCCCGGAGGCTGTTATTTTACTTTGCAAAAATGGTTATCTGTGAAAAACTCAAGCTAAAAAGAGAGGCAAAACACCATCCATAAATTTTGTTCATAAAAGGCCAGGTGAAATACAAGAAGCTAATGAACTCATACAACCCTTTCTCTTTCCCGATACACTTCTAAGCAAAATAGTATTTCTCACTAATCAGGAAATCAATAGACGGAATATAAAGTACAAAGTAGCTTCACAAATTTTATCAGAAACACATCTGGTAGAACCAAAATCACTTTCGGACCTTAACATACTCGCCGCTGCTTTGACGAAAAATAACTCGTCAACAAAAATTATGTTCTGTTAATCATATTCTGTTATACGCTACAAATCAACAATAATTAAGGGTAGTTTCGAATTTCTAACAGCATGTCTTTGATTTGGTGATAAATCTACACGAAATGGAAGAAGAACTGAATCTGTATTTGCACAAATATCAGAAATTTAGGACGACTTCATTGAGATCAGTAAAAAAAGTTATAAGCCCAGCACATATTATGTAACTAAAGATGAGCAGTTAGTGGGGTTTAGAGGGAAATGTCCATCTAGAATGTATAAACCCGCAAAGTATGGTCTAAAGGTTGTATAGCTTTGTGATGAAGCCACAAAATATTTGTTTGACGCCAGTCCATATGTGGGTAAATCCACGAATACAAATAGAAAGCCTTTGGCCGAATATTTTGTTGAGCGATTTACTGCCCCTATTCATGGAACTAATAGGAACCTAACCGTGGATAAATGGTTCACTTCTGTGCCGTTAGTGGTTCGGTTTGTGGTAAAACCATATAATCTTCCAACAGTTGGTACCATTCGAAAGAACAAACCCCATCTCCTTCCACAAATTATAGAAAATACTAAATATCACAATGTTGGTCCTTCAATTTTTGTTTATAGCGATTAAAGTACTTTAGTTTTTTAGAAACCAAAGAATAATAGAATGGTAAATTAAATTTCCAGTATGCACACAACAGTTAAGCCTGATACGAAAAAGCCCTATATAGAAGAAACCTATAACGCTACTAAAGGAGCAGTGGATATATTTAATCAAATGTGCCAAAACACGTATGCCAACCGTAAAACTAGAAGGTGGCCATTATGTGTTTTTTTAATATGACCAACATGGCATGCATTATCTCTTTTGTGATATATTCCTACAATGTGATTTCGAAAGGTGGAAAAGCCTTGTCAAGGCCAGCATATATGATGGAAATTCATAAAGAACTGTGTAAGCCACAGCAAATGTTTCGCTTACAAAATACACCTAATATGAGTCGGGATTTAAAGGGAACTAGTGCAGATGACACTTACCATGCTGAACCTTAAAACAAATGGAAATAGTCCCCAGGTGAGTAGTGCTCAAAGCACACCATCTCTCACTGTACTAACAGTCAGCTCAACAGGATCTGGGGGGAGCAAAGGTTCAGTGAATAATATGAACCAAAAACACCTGTTTATTGCCACATACAATATCCAAACAATGCGAACCAAAGACCACCTTACGGAACTTGAGGAAGAACTAAAAAATATCAAATGGCACATCATCGGCCTGTACGAAACTTGATGTCCTGGAGAGAAGATGACAGACTTAAAATCGGTAAACATTATCTACCAAAATAACTTCGAAACATTTCACCACTCAGGGGGCGTAGCTTTTCTAATCAACAAAAATATCGAGCATCTAATCACAAACTGCCAAGCGATATTAAGACGCATCATCTCTATGACCCTCAAAGGCAACAGAAGGTATACTATGCAGATAATTCATACATATGCACCAACTAGCCCCTCAGAAGAGGCACAGATGTATGTATTGCAAATGCCAGAAAAAGCACAAAAGACATATTTGGAGTTTGCACCAGGGACTTCAATCCAAAGATTGATCAACGTTTGAAGGAGGATCCAGAAAACGTTGGTAATTTTGGATTGGGCAAAAGAAATACTAGAGGTGAAATGCTACAAAACTTTCTAACACAGAAAAGTTTGTATTGCCTCAACACTTTTTTTTAATAAAAAGCAAAGAGAAAATGGATATGGTAAAGCCCCGATGGCGTAACTAAGAACGAAATAGACTACATAATCTGTAACCAAAGATCAATCTGCGGAGACGTGTCGGTAATAAATAAATTACATACAGGCAGCGATTCATAAACAATTCACTATTTGGGCAATCCCTTTTACCCGTACAGCATGCAGCGAGACAGCTGATACAATCCTGGAACCTAAATACTTCGACACGAGGCGGCGCTCGCCGCGGTACTAAACTAGCGTATACGTTATCACCCTGAATCCCAAAGTTGGTTCAAAATTAAAAATATTGATAGGGAAAAAAAAGATCAAATAAGGATTGTTAACAATTCTGAATTAGAGTAAGAATTAAATGGAATTGATACAAAAAACTAATAGTGCCGCCATTAATTAAAATTAAATTACTAATTAATGATACTTTAGAAATATCAGGAATCTATGATTCAGTATCTAATGTGTATTTAATAAATGCAATGCTATTATCTTTAAAAAGAATACCTACTGATGATAAAAATACAGGCTTAAAAACAATTATTGGCGTAAAAAAATGATTTCCTAGTTGGATTAGACTGTATACAAAAATTAAATTTAACTCAAAATGGGAATTTAAATATTACCCAAAATGTCCTTAGCAATAATAATAAAGACTACATAAAAAATAGAGAAAAGAAAAACCTATAAACGCAAAAAAAATCCTGGCAATTCAGCGAGTGATATAAGGAGTAAACAAGGTATATATTTTGATAAAAAAGGTGAGGATATTACAAAGAAATATAAAAAGGAAACTATAATTGATAAATATAAAATAAACCTTAATGAAAATATAATAGTCGATAATTTTGATATTTCGGTAAATAATTTAGATCATCAAAAGAAATCAGATGTTGATAAATTGATATGTAAATATAATTCAGTCTTCGCTAAAGACAAATATGATACGGGTACTGTAAAAGTTTATGAAGCCCATATTGATTTGTTGATAGACAAATACTGTAGTAAAAGACCGTAAAGGTGCTCTATTGAGGATATGGAAGAAATTAAACATCAAGTATCAAAATTACTACAAAATAATTTGATCGAGGAGTCATATAGCCCCTTTGACGCTTCGGTAACACTAGCATTTAAAAAAGAAGAAGGAAGGAGATCAAAGGCTTTGTATAGATTTTCGCGAATCAAATAAAATTTTAGTCTCTCAAGCGCAACCATTTCCGCTAATAGAAGATCTAATGGTTAAAGCAAGGAAATGTAATTTTTTTTCATTATTCGATGTAAACTAAGCACTTTAGTCCGTACCTCTTAAAATTGAAGATAGACCGAAAACTGGATTTGTTACTTACGAGGCACACTTTCAATGGAGTTGTTCACCTTTTGGTTTAAAAACTTATCCCGCTATTTTTCAAAGAATACTAAGTAGCATTATAAGAAAACATAAACTGACAAATGTTTCAGTCTATTATATTGACGATATTTTAGTAATTTCTGAAACATTTGAAAAACACATTGAGCACTTATCTTTGTTGTTGGAAGCAATTTTAAAAGAAGGTTCTAAATTAAAATTCACAAAATGTAAGTTTGCACAAGACTCTGTAGAATATCTAAGGTATATAATAAAAAACATGGTCACTCCATTAAAAGATCATTTGATAGCCATAAAAGAATTCCCAATTCCAAAAACACAAAAAAACGTCCGACCATTTTTAGGAAAAATTAATTTCTATGCAAAGTATGTGCCAAATATATAAATTACACTGGATCCTTTACATAATCTATCAAGAAAAGGAGACAAATTCATTTGGTCAGATAAATGTCAAGAATCTATTGATACTATGAAGAAACTACTTTGCTCAAAACCTATTCTAGCTATCTTTGATCCAGACTTGCCAATACATACATATATATATATATATATATATATATATATATATATATATATATATATATACAGATGCTAGCATAAAAGGTGTAGGTGCAATTTTAAAACAAATTCAACCCAACGGTGACGCATATTTTTCCCAAATGTTAAACCAGTCCCGAAAAAATAAAAAAGCCATATATATTGAGTGTTTGGCAATAAAATAGGCGGTATAATACTAGCAACACTGGGTTATAGGAAAAACATTCACGGTTTTTTCAGATCATAAACCTTAAGAAAAAATGAACATTAAAGTAAGAACAGACGTAGAACGGGGAGATTTAGCGTATTATTTGTCACAGTTCGATTTCAAAATAATATATTCTCCGGGAAAATATGATATAGAGCCTGATACTTTAAGTAGGAGTCCTGGGCTAGAGTCGTATGAAAATTTAGATAGTAGTTTAAAACTAGTGAATTTTATTAAATTTGAAGACATACGAAATGATCAAGATAAAAATGAAGATATAAAACCAAATATGAATAAGTTTATTTTCAAACATAATATATATTATAAAAAGATACGAAAATAAACGGTTTTAAAGATAACTTTTCCGCATCTGTGACCCTGAACAATATTCTATCGTACATTTTTTACTTGTATACACCGACATTTCTCCAAAAATTACCGAAAATTTAGTACATATGGATTTATAGGACCCGCTGTACTCGCTCTAGTCAACTGAAAATCAATAGGGTACATCTGTGAGACACCTTGAACAATATTCAATAATAAAATTGATCAATCGTATACTCTCTGGAGACTGTGTCGTGCTAACAAAATGAAAATTCTCCAAAAATTACAAAAACTTGGTACCTTGAGTACCATAGCACCCGTTGTACTGGCTTTAGTGAGCTGAATATCAACAGGGTTCATCTTTGAAACGCTCCGAATAATATCATATTATAAAATTGATCACTTGCATATAGTTCGGAGGCTGTATAGTGCTAACAAACTGAAACTTCTCCAAAAATGACAAAAATATCGAATATCGTACTTAAAGTACTGTAGCACCTGTTGTATTGGCTCTGGTGAGCTGAAAATCAATAGGGCTTATCAGTGAGATGTCCTGAGTGATATTCAATCATAAAATTGGTGACTCGTTTAACTCCGGAAGCTGTATCGTGCTAACAAACTGAAATTTCTCAAAAAATTACAATATGTCGTACTTCAAGTACCATAGCACCCGTTGTACTGTCTCTGGTGAGCTGAAAATCGATAGGGTTCATCTGTGACATGTCCTTAACAATATTCCATCATTAACTTGGTGACTTATTGCACTCCGGAGGCTGTATCGTGCTATCAAGACATGTAAGTAAAAGTGGCCGACGACAACGACGACGACGACATACACACAGGATTTTTTTCTAAAAACCGTTTTTCCGTGTTGTTGTTGACGGAAAACGTAAAAATAACTCAAAAAAAATTTTTCAAAATACCACCTTTTTTGCATATTAGATAGGTTGGGCGGAAAAGTAAAATGAAAAAATTGCACTAACTGAGGAGTTTAGTAAAAATATTATGAAACATGTACATCACTACTACCGTCACATAGGAAGACAACAAATGGAAAACAAGATTAAAACATTTTATCGAGCTAAAAATTTATTAAGTAATATAATGAAAATTGTGATAACTGTGATGTCTTTAAAAAAATAAATCTAGACAAAAATATAAGTTTGGACTAATGTATCACTTAGACCCCGCTACCTACCCGTTCGAAATAGTGTCTATAGACACAATAGGCGGATTTGGTGGTACTCGTTCAACAAAATATATTTACATCTTCTAGTAGATCACTTCACTCGTTACGCCTATATTTTGACATCCAAAACCCAGGTTGCGAATGATTTTATAAAACTTGTCCAAAAAGTAAAACCACAAGATTATAAAGAAAGAAAATAGTATGAAATCCCACAATTATAATAAACAAAGATTTGATAAAAACAGAAAACACGGGTCACAAAAAGTCAGAATCGAATATATTCCATATTACAAAATCTATTCCAGTAGTAGAGTAAAACAGTAAAACTTTGTAGGTTTGAATAGAAGGGGGGGGGGAGAGAGATGTAAACCAAGTGTCACTTCATTTAAGTATGTTTGAATTTGCCGCGTAATAACTTTGATGTGTATAAGTTATCAGTGAATAAACTTCGTAGTTTTTGTGGAGCTGTCTGTCAGAATTGATACAGCATGCGAATTAGATTATGAAAATTATATTGTAATTCGAATATTTAAATAATAGTGATTAAGAACTGGTGAAACAATAGCTTTAAATGTTGTTTCTCTTTTCAAGTGAGTTTGTTATTAATTGAAGTTAAAGAATGTATTAGTGTTAAAACTAGTTTTTGTAACTTGATAAAATATACTCATTTCAGAGCAACTCAATTTCAGTTAGACTTTTACTGTACACCATAGTACCCAAGGATACATCAACACATTATAAATATATAGCAATAGATGGCACCTATATCGAAAATGTGACAGAATACAACTATCTAGGACACTTCATAAGATTTAGGAACGAGAACAGGTCGAGAAAAATTAGCCGAAGAGGGCAACTTTCATGGACATCCTTTGTGAAACTATCACATATCATGAGGAACAACTCCATACCCATAAACTTAAAACGCAAAGGTTTTGACACCTGTATCTTGCATGTATCCACCTACGGACTTGAAACAAGCGCTCTAACTCAAGCAACCGCCAACAAACTACGAGTAATGCAAAGGGCAATGGAGAGGGCTATACTTGGTATGAGCCTGAGGGACAAAGTCCGAAACGACGAGATTCGCAGGAGAACGGGAGTCATGGATGTTATCCAGAAGGTCGCTGTACTGAAATGGCGGTAGATTGGGCATCTTGCGCGACAAAATGATGAACGGTGGACACTAAAGATTATACATTGGCGACCCCGACAGACCAAGCGAGGGCAAGGTAGACCCCCACTGCGATGGGTGGATGATATTGGGGATTTCGCCGGTAGAGACTGGTGCCATAAAGTTCAAGACAGGAACGGACGGAAGGGTTTAGGAAAGGCCTATGTCCAGGAGTGGATGAAAAAAGGCTTAGAAAGAAGAAGACTGCAGATGAATTGGAACAAGAGCATATTACAGAAAATATTCCAAAAGGAAAACAAAAATATTGCTCCACTTGTCCTTCAGCCAAATAACGTATGAAAATTATCTATTGTCCCAGGAGTAAGAAACCCTTTTGTGGGGAACATCAGGTTAAAATATGTAAATAATGTTTGTAGTTATGCTTTAAGCAATTTCGTTTTTAATGTCTAAATAAACAGTCTCCCGTGTAAGTTTTTAATTTTTTTTTTGAAGCTTGTGTTTCTAATGTACGTAAATTTTACGTGTCAATAGTATTATGTGCATTATTATTGGCAATAGTATTCGAGGATTAAAAAAGTAACATGAATCTGTGCATAATTTTTTCACTTGATACAAAAAACCTCAGGAAAGTTGATGGAGCCTTCACTAAATCATTCAAAGAATGATCGCTACTATAATCAAATTTGAAACGGTTCAGGATAATTTGATCGATCGAACCAATTCAATCCAACGCTTGATGGAGAATTACTGGGAAGAGATGAATTTTTCGGTTGGAAAAACATTCCAGATTACACATTCTGGTCATATCCCTGTTCATGTAACACACTTTCACGCAGAAAAGTACGTGTCGTTTAATATTTCCGATCAATTTTCAGTCACTGTTCGGGTATAAATGACGCATTATCGAATAAGGGGTGCGGAACAGAAAGTATTCTCAACAAAACGACTTGTTTTAAAATGAATTATAAATGAATATTGGAAGTATATGTCTATAAAACTTAATGGGCTCATCAATTTCCAGCAATATAAGTAAAGACTATAATATTTTTGAAATTCGTCAAGAATGATCTTAATTATTCAATTATGAATCAGAATAAACGAAGAATTATTAAGAGAAAAGAATATCCATTGCCATCACATACTAATCTTACAGGATCTGCCAGTAAAAATAATGGTGGATGTATGATCATCACCATCCTCGGCCCTCAGTGGTGAAATTTTTGTCAACGGACAATCCCGAAGAATCATCTTACATATGCATACTCATAGCCGTGTGCAGTTCATCAACTCTGGTGTTTGATTTATGATATGGTTTTTTTGTTTTAATTGCATTTAATTTTTTGCCAGAAATTCATGCTAATTTTAACTCAAAAATATGTGAGGTGTATAAAGTGTCTAGATTCACAAGGTAAGGTAACCACTATCACTTTCATCACTGGCTTCTTTGCTGAGCACATGATTTGAACAAAACCGAAAATGTTAAATTCTTTACTTTGGTTGGCATATTTGGGTATTGGTACTGTAATGTTTTTTTCATTTATTTAAACGTTTTCATTACGGGTGGGATAAATTTATACACACGTTCTGTCTACTAACTTAATTTATTTATTCACTACACTATTCAATAATTTATAATATATACACAGTATATTCAGTTACATTAATTTATATAAATACTTCACTACTTAGACTATTTAATTGTTCGCTGTTTAAATCACTAGATCACTGTATGAACTGACTCTTCCCACTGGGCGTTATTCTTTATATAAGTGCTACATAATTCTAGATTGCAGCTTACACAAAAACAATCGCCTTCCTGAAAATTTCTAGATAATACTGGTCACAAAAACAATGTTTAGATAAGAATAATAACAAAAAATCGTAAAGAGTTCTAAGAATTTCCGGCGTATAAGCCAAAATTTTAACTCTCATACATAGCGTAGGCGGAGTCGGATTCAGGGACTACACCAGTGTGCGTGTGCGTGTGCGTAACATTAGGAAGGAAGTTCCTCCTGGAACATATTTGTAGCCGGATCTGGATGTTTAAATCGGCGACTGGACCCATGTCTGCACTTACCAGTCGTATAGAAATAACTGTGCACCGTCTTCACCGGGTACATATATAACGAAGGGTATAGCTGCAAATTAATATGTGGACACCGGTATCTCGGAAGATCATCTGTATCATGCTCCTGATGACTCGCCAATCCAACTGGTTGCTCTCTATCTTGGGCATTGCTAGTTTCTCCACGTGTCATTCCAACACATGATCTCGAAGGCTTCATGGAGCTTCCCGCACATCCCGGTAGGTGGATCGATCTGTAAATTCATTTTAAGTTACAATGTAGAAGACTTACTGCGAATTGTGTTAGAGACTCAGTGTCTTGCCACGGGCTGGCATCTGATCTACAAGTTTATCTAATTGTCCAAACTTCTTTCGAAAGACGGTTTCCAACCATTGTGCGTGTTTGTTACTGGCGGAGATCTCATGTGCCAGTGAGTACTCTTACGGAGCGTGAACAAATCTTGTCTTTGTTCTGTAGTCACTCCGTATCTAGCTTTCCCGGTACCTCCGTATGCGCCCATTAATTCTTCGAAGGCAGGCCCAGACGCTTGTTGTAAATGCTTCACCCCTGTCTCTTCGTCATGGTAGCCCTCGAATGGCGCTAGTCGGTTTTGGTGAACTACTCTCGGTTTTTCATTGGGGATCTTGCTTATACGATAGATGATGTCGTTGATCCTCTTCTTGATTAAGTATGGACCATCTCATGATTTCTGTAATTTTCGATAAAATCCTTTTCTCCTTGTTGGGTTGTGTAGCCATACATTGTCCCCTTCGTTGAAACTGCCTTCTGTGGCCTGCGTGTCGTACCGATTTTTTATTTTGTCGCTGGTAACATTTTTTCGAACTAATTCATTCATCGTCCAGCTTTCTTCTCAATTGGATCACGTAGTCTTCTCCTGCTAGATCTTCCTCAGGTCGACTACTAAATTCCAGGTCTCAAGTGAGCCTCATTCAACGTCCAAACAGGATTTTCGCAAATGTTTCACGCGTGGACTCATTAACGGCAGATCGATAAGCCAATGCAAATAGGGAAATATACTGGTCCCAATCTCTCTGTTGGCTGCAAACTACTCTGGACAGTTATTTTCCAATAGTCCTGTTCATTATCTCGACCAATCCATCTGACTGTGAATGTAATGCTGTTGTCTTGGTCTTCTTCATTCCCATATTGTCGCAAATCTACTGGAATATATGGCTTTCGAAATTTCTTCCCTGGTCGCTGTGGACTTCCAAGGGCACTCCATATCCGCTGATAAATTCTTACACCAATACATCCGGCCTCTTGGTTCAAGATAACGTAAATTTCCACCCACTTTGTGAAATAATCCATTACAACCAGGATGTATTTAGCACCATGTTCTGTCATCGGAAATGGTCCAGCGATGTCTAAAGCAATCAGTTCGAAAGCGCTTCCAACATTATATTGTTTCATGGGTGCCTTTCTTTTGCGATGTGGTCCATTACTAGTAGCACAAGTCTTACATTTCTTACACCAGTCCTTCACATCATCAGAGCTGTTCATCCAATAAAACCTTTCAGGTTTCCGCTGAAGGGTTTTGTTCACTCCCAGATGACCTCCCGATGCATGGTCGTGTAACTTTCTCAGTACCTCTGCTACTCTCGTCCTCGGGATAACTATCTTCTCGGAACCATCATCGTTCTCAAGGATCTTTTCAATAGACCTTCTTCCAGGACAGCGGAGTCCCACTGAGCCCAGTATGCCTTAATTTTCGGTGAAAATATTGACACTTCTTGCCATGTAGGTCGCCGATTTTCTTCCTTCCATTGTCGAATCTTCTTTAGGTGAGGCTCATTCTCCTGATCTTCTCTGATCCTGGTGGGTGACAATTCTTCGTTAACTACCGTAATTCTTGAAACTACAACTTCCTTAGATTTCGACATGTTGCAGTGAGGATAATCTACAGGGCATGACTGTCTAGGTAGAGAATCGGCATTTCGGTAATTCGCATCTGCTTGGTGTTCGCCAGTGTCTGATTTTCCCTGTGAATGGAGTTCTTGGATTGCAGAAGTCTTGGGACGCTTAGACGGACTGCGTACGGGCTCTAGCTCGCCATACTTCCGGCATTTGATCTCCTTCGGCTTCTTGTCTGCCATACCTTTCAACAAGTTGACGATCTGGTCAAGTATGTCATTCTCTTCCTACATTGTTGTACCGCGAATACTTCATGGCTGCTATGCATTTAAGAGGTTCTTGGTTTGCAGGAGTCGTAAGACGCTTGCAGGAACTGCACGCATGCTGTAGCTAGCCCCAATTACAGCACCTGATTTTCTTATGCTTCGTATCTACCACACCTTTCAGTAAGTTGACGATCTGTTCAAGTCGGTTATCGTCACCTTCTTCCTGTTTTGGTCCTACCTATATTGTATCCCGAAGCCATCGTAGCTGCTTCATGTTCAACAGCAGCAGTCAATGCATCGACCACTGTTTTTGGGATGTGCTAATCGAAGCGTCCTCTGCTTATCGGGCTCACGTAAACTTCTTCCCTTCCGCTGGCGTGTCTTGAGTTTTATTATCTGTCATCTTTCTTTTTACCTCCTTGATTTTCTCGTCCATCGTTGACATCTTTTTCTCGATTTTCTCGTCCATAGTTGACATTTCTTTCTCGATTTCAGATTTTAGAGACGAAATTTCATTTTCAACGTCAGCGGCAAAGTGGTTTTTCATTAATAAGATATCGGCAGATATATCGTTCGTCATAGCAGAAATATCGTTTTACACATTCGTTGAAATTTTCTCTTCCATGGCAGAAATATCGTTCAACATTGCAGAAATCTTCTCGCCCATGTTAGCAGAAATTGACGAGATTAAGGTGGAAGACTCGTCATTAAATAAAACTGTTACTGGATCAGAGCCGTCATTTTCTAGTGCCACTTTAAGTCTTTCTACTAATTCACATTCCTTACCGGATGTTTCCAACTCACGATCTTCCAGTTCTACTCTTTGTTCCGTCACTTTCAGGTCACATAGTCTCTTGGCCATTTTACGTAGCAATTTATTTATATTATCCCACTTCTGATATCAATGTAATGTTTTTCTCATTTATTTGGAACAATTTAGTACGGGTGCGATAAACTTATACACACACGTTATGTCTACTAACTTAATTCATATATTCACTACACTATTCACTAATTTATATAATACACACAGTATATTCACTCACAATAATTTATATGAACACTTCATTACTTAGACTAATAGGCTAAAAGAACCAGACCCGGAGAGGATTGGAACTCATACAAGGCTCACCTCAAGGAGTATAAAAAAGTCATTAGACAAAAACAAAGAGAAGCATGGAAAATCTATTGCGAGGAAATCGAAGATTTCTGCCAAGCAGCTAGATTCCAAAAAGCCCTCTCCAAATATTCCCACTGTCATATCGGTATACTAACCAGAGAGGATGGCACAAAAACTGTCAACCTAAAGAAAAGCCTTCAACTATTAATGTCATCTCACTTCCCTGACTCCAGAACCACAAACACGGCAGCCTGGGATGATGAGGAGAATCACAACTCCACGGACGATAACTAGCATATATCACAACAGATCCTCGACGCGGACAGACTGAGGTGGACCATCCTCGGCTTCTCCCTCTTCAAATCCCCCGGAACGGACGGCATTCATGCAGCCCTACTTCAGTGGGGCCTGGATAACCTAGTGCCGCACCTGGTAGGAATACTCAGATCCTCACTGGCACTTAGGTATATTCCAAAAGGATGGAGAGGAGCTAGAGTTGTGTTCATACCAAAACCAGGAAGAATGAACCATTCCATCCCAAGAGCATATCGACCCATAAGCCTCACATCGTTTCCAATGAAGACCTTGGAGAGGCCGTGCGAACGATACATAAGAGATGTAGTGATAACACAAATTCCACTGCATCCAAATCAACATGCATACACTCCAGAGAAATCCACCGATTCGACTCTTCATCTCGTAGCGGGCCGCATATAGAGATCGTTAGGAAAAAAAGAGTCCATCCTGGTTGTATTCATAGACATAGGAGATGCATTTGATACAACGACTTTTCCTGAAATAACAAATGCACTTTCCTACAAGAATATCTTCCAAACCATAAATGGCTGGATTTATAACATACTCTCAAGAGGAACAATAAAAATCAATGTAGATGATGGAACCATCAGAGGCTTGGTTGTAAAATGTTGTCCACAGGGAGGGGTACTCTTGCGACTACTGTGGAATATCGTCTCAGAGTCCTTGGTCAGCACCCTCAACTATAGCAACTCCTACACAATAGCATATGCAGATGAACTAGTGATTCTGCTAATAGGAAGGTTCGAGTAGACACTCTGCGCTTCAATGCAAGAGGCCATCAATAACATAGAACAATGGTGCAGGGATCATTCGCTGTCAATAAATCCAAAAAAGACGGAAATGGTTCTTTTCATGAAAAAAAGGAAGCTAGCAAAACATCTAGCCCCAAAGCTCCTAGATAAGAAACTTAATTCCTTAGAGGTGAAATATTTAGGGGTCACCTTCGACAGTAAGTTAACGTGGAACTTTCACTTAGAACGTGGAGTTGAAAAAACATATATTTCTTATTAGCAGTGTCGTAGAACCATCGGCCGCACCTGGGGAATGTCGCTGCCTGGATCTACACTGCCATCATCAGACCTATGCTGACGTACGGCGCACCTGGGGAGCTAAAGCAAACCAGCTGACAGTTGTCCGTGAACTAGATCTAATCTAAAGAACAGTATGCCTCAGCACAACAGAAGGCATGAGAACCACACCAGCAAGAGCTATGGAGTTAATCATCGGTCTCACTCCCCTTGACATATACATCAAGGAAGTTGTTTTGATTACCATGACACGTCTACGCTCTACCGGTATTGTACCTAATGTAGGGTCCAGTAAACTGAGATGTAACTTGTGACATGTGGCCCTCATGGAGGTCCCACTGCTGAATGCCAATACAGTTTCGATTCCACCGCGATATACCTTCAAGAAGCCCTACAAGGTAATCTTTAAAAACAACGCACAAGACCCATTGGAAGAAGGCGCAATCTGCATCTTCACAGATGGGTCTAAATTCAATGTGGGCTCAGGATGTTGATTTTTTTCTAGATCTCTGAATCCAATCATAAAATGGGCAATGGGTGCAATGCAAGTGTTGCTCATACAGAGCTCACTGCTATCTGAACAGACCACGCATTACATCAGGCCTAGTAATGTAATGTCACATGGCCTTAATCGAAGCCTGTAGCAACAACACGGTCACTTTAGGCTGGATCAAGGGCCATGAGAAAAGGGAAAGGAAACCGTATTGCAGACTCGCTAGCCAGGAAGGCAGCCTTCCACAAACTCTTGGGACCTGGCACTTTCATTGGACTATCGGCGTCAGTTTAAGGGTAGATGGGACAACGCAAAAGGCTGCAGGCTTGCCAAGGAACCGCTACAGTATCCGGACAGCAAAGTAAACAAAAAATACGTGACTATGAACAGGCAGAACCTACGAACAGCCAAGGGTATTCTGACTGGTCACAGCCACCTACGAAAACACCTCCACAGACTGGGTCTGTCTAACACCCCAGTTTGTAGAGGATGTGAACAAGAAGATGAGACTGTCGAACACATTCTTTGCGAACGTCAGACACTCTCTCATTTTAGGTTTCATGTATTCGGCGAGCACACTGCTAACGTACGCCAGTATGAGGGCACTTAATACAGGCGACGTTATCACCTACTCCAAAGCAGTTGGCTGGATGACGAGCTAGAATGAAGTTTTGAACCTCAGAAGGATGCACAATGGGCCAATTGTGGTCTAAGTGCTGTGGGGTCTACCCACCCTTCCAACTTTTACAGATACAGATACAGACACTACTTAGGCTATTTACTTGTTGGTTGTCCATATCACGATATCACTTTATAAACTGACACTTCCCACGGGTCGTTATCCTTTATACACTAGCTTTTTTTACTAGATAATTCTAGATTGCGGCTTACACAATAATAGTCGCCTTTCTGGAATTCTCTAGATAATACTGGTCACAACAACAATGTTTAGATAAGAATAGTCACAAAAAATCGTGAACAGTTCTATGAATTCCCGGCGTATTCGACAAAATTTGGGAAACGAAAGTGAATTCGATGAAGATAAGGTTCCGAGTCAGACCACGTAACCAACTCCGAACAAGAGGCCGAACCTTATGCGCCCAATCCTGAACAGAATCAATTTAAACCACCGCAAGCTACTGAAACCCCGTCCCAAACAAGTGATGAGCAAGTGGCCACGATATCACAAGAACAGTCAGAGAATTAAGACATCAATAAGAGTTCTTTTTAGGTCGGGATAGTAGAACTAGATGGTACACAAAAAGTCATAATAAATCTGTCAGAACTCGAAGAGAAAATTTGGTTGAACTGGTTCCTGGTGTTCGTAACAATACAAAATATTGTAAACAACCCGTTGAATGTTGGGACTAAGCAGGAGTTCACAAAGCTAGCAGGTTAAATTTAAACGAGTTATGGTCAATAGATGGTACAGGCATAGAAATTTTTTGGCTTACAATATCCAACAGAGATTTGTCAGGTTACTGCAGTGTCTACGATTCGATAACATAGAAAATAGAGCGGAAAAAAAACTTAGACAAATTTGCAGCAATATTAGAAAAATTTGTTTCGAACTGCCAGGTATACTATACTCCTAGTGAATATCTTACCATCGATGAGAAGTTAGAGTCTTTCCGCGGTCAATGTAGCTTTAGACAATATATGCCGAATGAGCCAGCAAAATACGGCATTAAGATATTTGCACTTGTTGATGTCAAAATATTTTATGTATTAAATTTAGATGTATATCTTGGATCTCAGCCCCAAGGACCCTGTAAACTTATTAACAAACCTTTTTATTTGGTTAACAGACTTGTAGTAAGACCCGTTAGTGGAACAAATCGTAACATAACATTTGACAATTAGTTTCCAAGCATTCCTCTTTTGATACGTTTGCTTGGTGAACATAAAGTGAGATTTGTAAGCACAATTTGCAAAAATAAGCCTCAAATACCACTGACTATTTTATCGACTAGACCAAAAAGATATATCATTAGTTTCATTTGTACCTGAATAAAACAGAATTGTCTTGTTGGCTTCTACACTTCATCGTGATGATGAATTTAATGCAGATACAAAAAAGCCTGAAATAATAGGTTGTTCCAACTTATCAAAATATGGAGTTAACATGGTTGATGAAATGTCAGCTTTGTATGATTTTTCCTGAAATAGAAGGAGATGGCTATTGACATTATTTTTCTCATTTCTAAATAAGGGAGGGATTGATGCCCATTTATCAAAGCAATAATCCGACTAAAAAGATAAAAAGAAGGAATTTCCTCAAGCTACTTGCTTTTGCACTCATTGAATCATATTGTAAAAATTGAAGCCAGAATAATCGACTGCCAAGCGATATACAAAATAAATTAAAAGACAATTCAATAATGATGCTAAAGAACCTCAGAATAAAAAAAGGAAGTCTTCCAGGATGGCGGAATATGTCCTCGTGGCAGAGACAGAAAACTCCAGAAGAAATGCGACAAGTGCGGAGTTTACCTCTGTTTAGAGAACTGTATGAATTTTTGTGCTAAATTGAACGATTGACTTTTTTATTTAGTTCTCATATTTCGAACACTTTTTTGTTTTTAACTGTTTAAATGTATCTCTGATTTTGTAAGATAAATCAATTAGTTGTATTGGATCAAGTTTCATTTTTTTCGCTCCTTCTGTTTAAGGTTACATTCTTTATGAAAATTGTTACTTTTGTGTGAAATCCGGTGAGAAGCGTTTAAAAAATAATGTAATACAATATATCTTGGTTTTAAAACTAAAAGAGATGATAAGGGCAACTTTTTTATTGTCTCACTTGGAAAGAATTAAAAAAAAAAATTACGCCTAAAAAAATTGGGGCTACTTTCACCCCACAACACCAACCATGTTACAAACTTCCACCACCTTAACGCCGGGTTAAAATTTTTTTTTCCTTTGAAGCTTCTTCAATTGGCGTATCTGTTAAAACCGTAGCTGTTCTTATTTTTAATTCTTTTCTTCCATTTTATTTTCTCTGTTGCCTTTCTGTCTCCCGCTTTGGGAAATGGACGAACATCTTCTGGAATAACGTTGGTTTTGTTGTTTTCGATTAGAATAGTATTGTCCTCAATGTCTAATGCAGTCAACCGTCCCGCCTCCAGGAGGTCTTTTTCAAAATATTGTGATCTGAGGAACGTAAATCTTGTGGTTAGCATTTCTACCATCTCCTACAACATTTGTTCCATCACGGAATGGTCTATCCGTCGAATGAGAGGGCATAAAATCATGTTCAGTGAAAATGTCCCTATTAGAAGGGCATATTGCGGTGGCTGTTAATCCTGCTTTTATATTTGTTGAAGTACAAGCCAAAGGTGAAGCAATTTTCACAATACGTGGAATGGAATAAATTGTCATTGTTTTGCCAGGATTATTTGTAATCCATGCATCGGTAGCTGTAATAATATCTTTTTTAAAATGACCATAAACGCTCTAATCTAGAGGTTGCAGTTTATGGCTGCAGTAGGGTGGAAACGATAGTTCGATGACGCAAATTATCCTTCAAATAATCTATTGCTTCTATATATAAGTGGGAATCGTGGTTATCGAGAAGAAGTACTACGGACCTTTCTTTAGATGATCGTGAATTCCTAACAAAGTGTTTTGCAAATTTAATGAAGCCCGGTACATTAATCCCTCCCGATCTTTTTTCATCCCCTGAACTGCCAACAGGAGCATCCTCCATGAAATGATCACGAAAATTAACCCTCGGAAATATGAAAAATTGAAGCATTGAGTTTCAGATGGGCGAAACAGCAACTGCAACAGTTACTAACGTTCCTCTTCCAGCTGAGGTTATTCTTCCCACTTGCTTGAATCTCCGTCTGGTTACCACTTTGTTGGGTTTGTGAACAGTTGTCACCTCAGTCTCATCTACGTTTCAAATTTCTGCAGCTTCAAAGTTTTGTAGTCTTAGAACTTCATCTAAATTGTCGAAGAATTTCTTGACATTATTTATAATGGAGGGGTTCGACCCTGACTAGCAAGGTTGAAACACATGAAATCTCGATCCCGATTAAAATCCAAAAATAAGTGGTTTAGAAATTTGTGGAAATTTGAAAAAGTGGGCAATATCAGACTCAAAGCTGTAGTATTGAATAAGTAACCAAAGATGGAAACCAGATAGATATAGGTGAGTTCGAAACATTTATTGTATATGAGCATACATTTTCAAAGTAGAAGCATGAACAAGTTGTCTAACAAAAACAGTTGTGATACCATACTAATTACTTGTCAATGGGAACCTAATAGAACAATATCAGTGTGACAATACAGGACCATAAACTAAGAAGTAAATTCACTGCAACTGGAATATACAGATGAATTAGAAAACAAAAAAAATTATACGCTCAAGGAAACGATAGAGTACAGCTAGCACAGGCACTAGGCCGAGATTTGAATTAAGTAGGATCTTGGTAAATAAAAACTAGGTCTGGGACGCGGTACCTGTCAATTCCAAAATGGAAGAAAATTCAGAGATGGGAAAAGCACTGGAAAAATATTAGGAAAACTAGAAGAAATAGAAAATAGAAAGTTAAGGATTGAGAAAAATTTAGATAGCATTCAGAGCGAAATAGCGGAAATAAAAAGAGAAAACCACCGCATGAGACTGGAGAACCAAGAATTGAAAGAGGCTTTAGGTAGGCATGAAAAAAATAGAACAATTAGAGCGTGAAGCGAGGAGCAAAAACCTTATAATACAGGGAGTAAGAGAAACGGGGAACGAAGATGAGCTGCAACTAAAGAGTGTCTTACAAAATGTAATGGAGAAGCTGGAGCTGGAACTGAAAAGCGATGGAGTTATAAAGGCTAGAAGAATAGGGAAACAAAATCTTAACCCTAGTAACACAAGACCGATTTTTCTGAGACGAAGGAATACAAAAAGAAAGTAGAAATATTAAAACAAATTAAAAAATACACCAATATGCATACACGAAGATTTAACTAGAGAAGTACTAATACAAAGCAAAGAACTCAGATCAAACATGAAACAAGCAAGGAATGAAGGACATCAAGCGAATCTAAATCATAACAGACTGTGGATTAACGGAATGATTTACTCATTAAATGAATTAAAACAAAACATGCAGGGGAAGAATACTATTAGAACATCACAATCCAAAGGAAGAACATTCAGCAGTAGATCAATGCACTAAGAAGAAGAGGATATTGATAATGAATAAACTACAAAAATGTTTAAAAATCTCACGGACATAAAAAAAGGAAAAAACTCGCAGCAAAAGTAGCTCAAGAGGATCAAAGAATGACCACGGCAAATAACAAGGAAAAAAATTAACTAAAACTATAACAAAAACCAAAGACAACGTGAGAAAAATATCAAAGAGGGCAAAGCGGGTGAAACAAAAAGTAAACGCATTGAAACTTGGTACATGGAATATCAAAACTCTGCTGAAAGTTGGGAAAATGCACAACTAGCGCAAGAAATTTAGAATCACGATTCAGACATTCTGGCGTTACAAGGAATGAGTTGGAAAAAACAAGGGAAAATAAAAAACAGAAATTTCACGATGTATTACTCAGGGGAGGAAAAACAAGGAACGAATAGATTAGCAATAATGGCCAGTAAAAAAATACGCTCCAACAGAAGAAGCAAGCGGAGAAGAGAAAATAAAGTTTTATGAGAAGAAAAGTGATAGCTGGAAAATAAACAATACACGAGATCACAAACGATAACGGCAAAAGTCTGTGAAACCTAGCTGCGGAGACAAATACATTCATAATTAGTACAAAATTTTAGCATAAAAAGGAGCACAAGAGAACGTGGTTATTCCCAGGGAAGAGAACCGGTAACAAAATCGATCATGTTTTGATATCAAAGAAATGGATGAAAATGGTTAAAGACACAAGGTCATACCGAGGAGCAAATGTAGATACAGACCACATTTTACTAATAGAGAAGATGAACATGAAAATATCAAGATATAAACTTTTCAAACACAACAAAAGAAAGTCGATCTTGAAGAAGCTGGAAAGAGAGAAGGGTGAAAATAATTATGCGGAAACCCTAACAAACCAACTGAGAATTTATAATAAAAAAGAAAATATTGACAGTGATTGGAAGATCATTAAAAATAGCATTTTAGACTCTGCAGAAAATGAAATTGGATTATAATAAATCAAAGTATCCAAAGAATGGTTCGACGAAGAATGTAAGCTGGCAAGCGTAGAGAAAAAACAAGCAAGAAATAAATGGTTGGAAACAGGAAAATATGAACAAATACAGAATGATAAGGCAAAATCAAACTATATCAACTCACGAGAAGTCGATCCCACAGAGCTCTACCTACCCCTATGGTCAACTAACCTCGGTTTCCCCTACACCTCTTGTTCATGGAGATTATAAAGTGAATGGATGTTTGATTAACAACATAAGACATGCCGGCGATACAGTAATAATAGTTGGTAGTTTGAATCATTTAGAAAGAGAGAACTAAGTATTGAGAAGTAGTGGGACTTACGGACTCCCTCTCAATAATATCAACGAAACCAAGTTCATGATAATTTGTCAGAACGGCAACAAGAATAACATCTTAATCGAGAAAGTGGAATATTTGACTTATTCAAATAGGGTAGGCGAAGAAAATGGCAATGGTAATTGTATGTGAAACGTATGGAAGAAAACAGGCTCCAACGTTAGCATTAGAAGGTAAGCCAGCAGGAAAAATGTACATGAAAGACTACCCAAAGGATGAAAGAAAATTTGACATTCTATCTTTCAAGAAATAATACAGAGGCAACCTCAAACATATCAGACCGCAAGTTTGTAATAAAGAAGAGAAAGTATATTCTCGTGCCAACTTTACAAAGATGTAATAAAGACCTCTTCAACAAATAACTGACGTCAAGCCTCAAACTACGATTGATAAAAATTTATCTACAGATTGTGCTTTACTATGAGGTAGAGATATGGACGATAAATGCAGACGCAATGAGACTACTCAACTCTTTCGATATGAGTGAAAATTATAAGAATTATGTGGGTAGATTAATCTCATACATCGAAGTGCTAAGAATAATTGGTAAAGAAAAAAAATGAGCTAACTATTAAAGAGAGGGCTGCAATGACTGGTGCACATAATGCGTGAAAAGACGTACAACTTCTTACTAATTAGGATAATATGAGGCAGAATGAGCATAAGAAGGAAACGAATTTCATGGCAGAAGAATTTGGAATTTGAGAGAATGCCTTAGATGCAGTTCAAAACAAATTTTAAGAGCAACTGCCTTAAAATTTGCGATTGCGGTTATGAATGCCAACGTACGCTGTGGAGAGAGCACTTAAAGAATAAGAAGAGAGTCTCAGCAGTTCGATAATTTCTTTTAGCTTCTTGGATATTGGAAAATCTCTAACTCTTCTATGCTCCCTTGAGGCTCTCAGCATGGTGAATATAAGAATGTATTATGAAAAAATTGTAATCGTTGCTCGAGCGTCGATTTGCAAATCTCCTTCTCGGGCATCAATTCATAGATGCCACGGGTAGTCAGGGGTAGAACATAAAAGAGGGCTTGATGGTTAGATGTGTTTATTTAATAGAGTAACACATATACTATCTGTTAAACTAAAAGTTCAATGAAATATTACCAACTTGAAATTGATTCTTTATAGAGTTATTATACACACAATTGTTGGTCATTGATTCTGGGGGCTTCTCCGAGGCGGTGGTCTGGTCGGGTTGCCTACGGATCTCCTCTTATTATACGGTATCTCGTAGCAAATAGTCTAGATCGGTTGTACTTCGTCTTGTGACTTTATGGCAAGGATTTATCGATGAATCAATATTATCATATACCTTTACTCAATTCTGTCGAACTGTGACATTCGTTTCACCCCCTTGTTCAAGTTACCTAAGATAAACGGGGTGTATATGGACCCAGATTCGCGATCAATACACAGCGTGACCTCGGTGGGGTAGGAATTCGCTTCTGTCTCGGGCTCAACACGCTCCGGGATTTCAGCTAGACGGGAAGACTTCTGTCCTGCGCTCAACGCGCTCCAGGACTTGGCTTATGACGGTTGGCTTCCGTTCTAGGCTCAACGCGCCGAAAGACAGAGTTTGCTAGCGTCTAGCCTTGGGTTCAACACACACCAAGGGGTTAACGACAAGCCGGGTGTTAATCACAATTCTAGGCTCAACACGCTCCAGGATATAGTTCGGTTATTACCGCTGAAGCTTCCTATCGTTTCTAGACGTAAGGATAGAGCTTCCAACTGTATTGAAGTATGTCTGTCTTGGTAGTATCGGTCGTGCTGTTAGAGGAACGGTAAAAGTGCTGACCTTTAAGTACTGGGTGCCCAACTTCATCTACAGTGATAATTTGGTTTGGGTAGTGTTATGTATCCCAGTTTCACAATGTTTTGTTTTTAATTATTTATCGAGGTGTTAACTTATATTTTAGATGACAGTGTCGTTACAAAATCAATTAGAGTATCTAATGTGTTAAAATATTAGTGTTTTTGAATGAAAATTACTGTTTCTAGATAATTCCACAATATATTGAAAAAATGTTGAAAATTCTAAAAAATTGACAATTGTTTATTGAATATCATCGTCAGAATAACCTAAACCAAATGTTTTGTGATGCTATGTAACGTTTTTGTAGTAACTTCGAAGTTCGGTCCTGGCAAGATAGTAAAAGACACGCATTAATCTCGCCTGTATGTAAATGATTGAATTTCATTGTTCATCCACCGAATAATATAGTGAAAAACTAGTGTTATTATATATATAGCATATCAGCAAGAAGGGATATGTAAAATAAGATATCTCTGAAAAACCAAAAATTACCTAGTCTTTAATGAAATAGTGAAATAATTGTCCTCCAAGATATTATAGAATAAACTTTAGTCATTAAATTTTCACAAAAACTTGTATTCATCAACTGATAACAAGCATTTAGAACTTAATATAACAGAGCTGTATTGGAAAACATAAATAATTATTAAAATGGATAAAATTTTGGAGAAACTAAACACCATGGATGAAAGGAACATTACAATGGAAGAGAAAATGGATGGATCACAAAAAGAACTAACCGCCCTGATGAAAGAAAACTTCGAAATAAAACAAGAAAATAAAGATTTTAAAAAACAGCTAGACAAACAAGATGAAAGGATAGAAGTCTTAGAAGGAGGACTGAGGGGTAAACATTTGATTATCTATGGAATCAGTGAAGTGTGGGATGAAAATACCGAAACCCAAAAGATGGAAGTACATGAGGTAATTAACTAACTAAGGGTTCAGCTGAAATTCGAACATGATATAATGGATATCAGGAGATCAGGAAAAAATAGCGAAAATTTAACTAGACCAATATTGTTAGAAATGACACATAAAAGTAAGAAAGTTGATATATTAAGATTGACACGGAATTTGAAAAATTCGAAGTGGAGTCTTAGCGAAGATTTTCCAAAAGAAACTCGATATCAGAGAACACAACTTTTGGAACAAATGAAAATAGCTAAGAGTCAAGGCTGCAAAGCTTTTGTTAAATACAATAAACTTGTAGTGAATGGAAAAGAATATGAACTTAAGGATATGGGAGGTTGGAAGCAGCAAATAAGTACGCAAACACCAAGAGAATTTAGAAAAGTAGGGGGAAGAACAGTAAGTGATAGATCACCAACACAAAACCTGAAACTTTTATAAAAGAAAATAGTTTGAAAATAACCACAATTGAAAAGGAATCACACACTATGAACGAAAACAAAATTAAACTGAATGAAGCCGAAACACTAAATACAAATGGTAGAAAGGAGAAAATAAATTCAAATGATGGAGAAAAAGCAACAAGCATTTCAACTCGGGATGTGCTCTTGGGCAACCAATACAGTGTTAGAGTAGTACTCTGGATTGTGCAGGGATTTAAAAATCTCAACAATTTTCTCGTTGAAGACTTGCATGTGCAATATGATTTCATATGTTTATGTGAAATGTGGCAGGCTACTGATATTGAGGTACCAAATCTTATACGTGATAATTACAGTGTTGTTTACTCCAAAGCAATTAGGGAGAAGTCAGTAGGACGTGCAAAGGGAGGCCTAGCCATATTCTACAAAAACAGTTACAGCCCAAGACTCCTGGAGACTTCTCCTTGGTGACTTATATATCAGTTTACAATGTCTTCTCTTCAGTTCATTGTTTGCCTTGTGTACATTCCACCGAGAAGTAACTACAGTGAATTATAAGAAACCCTTTAAGTTTCACTTGATGTGAAAAATATTCCGGTTGTATAACTTTCATAATTGGAGATTTCAATGGTCGAATTGCAGAAGAAGATCCCTGAAGAGACTGTAACAAATACTCAGTTTTTTCCTGACATGTCAAGTCACGACAAGATGAGTAATGCTCAAGGTCGCTATCTTCTTGAATTTATGTGTATTAGAAACTTTTCATTAGTAAATGGTCATGTTAATACTGACAGACCTGCAAATTTTACTTTTTGTAATGCCTTGGTTCAAAGTGTTATTGATCTATGTTTCTGTTGTAATGATAAACTAGAATTTGTTGACAAATTTAGTGTACTAGATGATCAGTATTTGTTCGACCACTTCCCAGTACTTTTAACTTTCGGCCCTTTGATAAGGAATAAGCCTAACATTGCATTTTTATCCTCATTCACTAGCCTGAAATGGGACAATACTAAAACCATAGATTTCATTATGTCAATCCAGCACTTGCCGAATGTAGGTATGTGTGGAGATGTAGATATTTTATATAATAATCTTTGTTCAAGTATTTGGGACATAGCATAAAATTTAGGTCTATTTTCAACGAAAAAAATCAGTAATACAAAAAAACATCCTCGTAACTCTTGGTTTGATGTTGAATGTGAAGAGCTAAACACTAAAGTAAAAATTAAATTAAAAGAGTTTGCAAAAACTATGGGTTTTCAGAACCATAAAACTAATTTTAAAAAAGAAAGAAGTGTGTGAAAATAATGTTATGGTTGCTCTTTCCAATACAAGAAATCAGTCAGAGTTTTGGAAAACATTAAACCTATTTAGGCGCAGAAATGTATTCTGTCCGTTATCAATTGCGGAATGGGAGTCATTTTACGACCACTTAGCTACAATTAAGGTTACATTTGATATAAGTTTTTTTGGCGTTGGAAATGAGTTTCTGGATTCACCTATAAAACTCTCAGAACTTGATCAATCCCTGTTGGTGTGTAAAGATGGTGAGGCTCCTGGTAGGGATGGCATAATCTATGAGTTTCTGAAACACTCACCACAAAATTGGCGCTTGTACATGTGGCACTTATATAATAAAATATTAGAATCAGGAAAAAATCCACTTGGCTGGTGTGACACAATTCTAACAATGGTTCACACGAAAGGACCCTTAGATGATCCAAACAACTATCGCGGTATATCGCTAATCAATTGCTGCGTTAAAGTATTCAAACTTATTTTTCTAAATCGTCTGTCCAGCTGTGTGATTATAATTCCATCCTTCCAGAAACATAATATGTCTTCCGAAAAGCAGAGGCTGTTTAGATAATATTTTCGTTTTAACCTCGATCTTGCAAATCACTCTTAGACTTCAGTTTAGAAAAGTGTTTGCTGTCTTTGTAGACCTCGAATGAGCATTTGACAGAATAGATCATAAACTTCTTTGATTGAAACTTCATAAATTTGGGATTAGTTCTAAACACATTCGGATACTAAAACAGATATATGATAAAGCAACATTCTCAATCAAGCAACAAAACTTATACAGTAAAAAATACAACATCTCGGAAGGTGTCTTGCAGGGAGAATCACTTAGTCCCCTAATTTTTTCCATTTTCATATCTGACATTGAAGATTATTTTCGCTCAAAAAATCTAAATGGACTGACTATTGACGGCAACAACGACGTATTAATGCTTCAATGCGCAGATGATATAGTTATCCATGGCGACTCTCCAATTGATATAGAGCGAGAACTAAAGATACTCGAGTCTTATTGCTTTGATAACAAACTTGTAGTCAATACCGATGAAAGAAAAGTAATGATATTCTCAAAAAGTGGCCATGTACATAATTACAATAAAAAATGTCATTATAGTGGATATTGTTTGGAAACAGTAAAGCGGTTTGCTTACTTGGGTGTTGATTTCTCCTCCACAGCCTCGTTCTGCACCATGGCTAAGAATTCTAAAATCTAAGCTAATCAGGACATTGCAGCAGTAATGGATATAATGTGTCGGTCAAAAATGAATACTTGGGAATCGCGGATCAATCTACATAATTCAATTATTTTATCTTGTCTTTCTTTTGGGATTGGTGTATGGCGTGTGCGTTACACTGATATTATAGAGCGTGTACATGTAAACTTTTTCAAAAAACTCCTAAGTCTGTCCAAGAATACCCCAGATTACATTGTACGCTTGGAAACAAGTCCTGATCATTTATCAACGGTTGTTTTCAAACATGCCTTACTTTGATTAAACAAACTCAAAGGAATTAACTCTTCAAGACTTTCAAAAATTTGTTTCAATCGACTTGCTCAGTTAGCATCTGATAATAATTCAAAGTATAATTGGGTGACACAACTTAAAGAATTGTTTATTTATGCTCAATCTGAGTGTCTATTGGAAGAATATTCAAGTACTAATGTACGCAGTTTAGATAGTCTTATTCTAGACAAATTTCGAAAACGACTGCTTGATAGTGACATAAACAGGAAGGTTGCTTCTAGTTAGTCTTTACTATACTCACACTTACTAGTTGGTGAAAATAGCAGTTATTTGCAAACATCCACACACATTTATATAACCAGAATAATAGCGCAACTTAGAAACTGTAGTGAAACATTTTTAAAATTGTCTTTTAATGGAAGTTTTTATATCATTGACAGCACTGAAAATTGCACTGTCTGTATTATGGATTCCCCGGAGTCATTATCATCATATGCTTTCTGAATGTCCCATGTACAGCCCTCTCAGAAAAAATAGTTTTTTTCAGAATGTTCATAACGTGTATGATCTGGTACACAAACTTGATATTAATAATACACGAAACGGATGCTGCAAGCATTTGCACATGGTGAATGATTGGCTTTATCATGAAGTACACACATATTTTATATTTTGGTCTCTATCTTAACTTTTCTTTTAATTTACAAATTAGTTCTATGTCATAATTCATATCGAATTATCTTAACTCCTCTCTTGAAATTTTGTACCAAACCCTTGTGGAAAGATTTACCTTATGCACAATAAACTACCTATATATCTATCTATCTAATAACTTCTGGTACCGTCGGGTCAAATCATCTCTCGAAGATTTTTTAATGAAATTCTGACGATGATGTTTAATATCGAACAGTTGTGAATTTTTCAGAATTTTCAACATCTTTTCAATATATTGTGGAATTAGCTAGAAACAGTGAGTTACATTTAAAACACTAATATGAGCTGATTCCACGAAGTAAGGGACGAGACCGTTAAATTTGTATGAAATATGATAATAAGTAATATTATGATGTAATAAGTATTGATAGCTTCATTTGCATGTATGTTCCAAACAATAAAAACTGTCAGAAAAAACGTTCCAATAAGTGAAAAATAGCATCAGTTATCCCCTCCTCAAATACAGATGAATGGATATATGAATAAAACCCAGCGAAGCGGTGGTTGCAACTGGTTAATTATAAGCTCGTTGAATTTGCGAGATGTACCAAGTACAGATGGGGATGCAATCTCGCACTCACCCATATCATAATAATTAACTTGTGAACTTACCATAATTCAGTTACATAATTTTAGCAAGAGATTAATTTCAAGGCAGACGTATTCCAGTACATCGTTATACTCAAAGTCAACATTGAATTCATCCAAATGATCCACATAATACATTCCCGACAATCCCGCTGCTTAAAACTGAACATGAATTACTGTTCTAGTTTCAAAACAATGGCCACGTAGAGATCTCCAACTCGTATACACCGCAAGACGTTTGAATGTTCCGTGCCGAGAGAACTTTGGATGAATAATATCGTCTTGTTAATATTTACACGATGAAATTTGTAAAGTGTCTGAAAGGGTAGGAGGGGTTGTTTTGTCTGTTCGTTGCATCAATATGAAATTATTCAAGTCGCGTGTAGATGTGCACATGTCCGAACCCACTGGTTTGGATCGTATTAGTACATTTAGCGTGCGGCTGCAATCTTATACATCAAAACACATACATAATACCATCCTTTACTAACTTCAAATGATTGATAAACGACACCGATTGAAATCTGGTGGAAGTTGGATAAATCCACGATATTTTCCAATATTTCTTTCCCAAATTGAGTATGAGTTATCTGAGAAAATTCTCAAACTATATGGTGATAGCCAAAAATGTTAAGCCGTATGAGAAAATTTGTTATGAGGATGTTTAAAGAAGTAAATTAGCTGAGATAGTATCTGTATATCCTGGAGTCAAAATACGCAGGGAAATATTTGATTTTGATTCAAGAGTGAAGTATGCTTCATTCAAAAAATGCGCGAAAAGGAAAAGTGAATTTTAATAATTAGGATTTATAGCTGTATGCACAAGAGATGAGTATGTCGGAATTCCTTTGAAGGAAACAACTTTTTGTACTCTCTTGCAAAGTTTATTAAAATTTAATTTGCAGAGCGCGTTCGGTCTCATGACATCTTCAGTGCGGTAACTACAAAGATTTTAATTATAAAAATTGATGAAATTAACTGTCTCGACCCTTACTTCGTGGAATCTACTCATATTAGTGTTTTAAATGAAACTCCACGTTTCTAGCTAATTCCACAATATAATGAAACATGTTGGAAATTCTAAAAAATTGACAATTGTTTCGATAACTGAGTATCATCGTCAGATTGACAGAAGTTACATTTTATTTGATGTCCACCTGATGATTAGTAGTTATTTTTGGCTAGACCAAGAAGTGATCTACCTTGTGATTGACTTAATATATCTTAATAGAAGAAAATGAAGATGTGATAATACAAATATTGGAGCTTAGATTTTATAAGCCCTATGGTGATATCCTGGATATCATTTTTCCAATTAGGATCAGTATAACTGTGCAATGATATAGAAAACCAGGAAAATTATATCTGCTGATCTTCACAATTATCACTTAAGAAGACAGTTTAATAGTGGAGAACTCCCTAGATTTATCTGTCCATTGACGACTCCATATAGTGGGTTTCTTAAGTGTATTCTAATTTGCAACTCTTCAAGGAAATCTAGTTCTTGTTTCTTATTACAAATATGTAGTATTTCTAGTTCTGTGTTAGGTGTCAATGAATGATTGGTGTCAAGTAGATGTTGTGCGTAATGGGATTTATCTGGTTGTTTAAATCTGTATGCTCGTGAGTGTTCACTGTATCGGATTTCAAAATTTCTATGGGTCTGACTCAAATAGACAGCATTACATTCTGGATATTTGAGTTTATATATAACTGTTTTCTTCAATGTTGGTATTTTTGTTTTAACATTTAACAATTTTGTACTTACGTTACTTTCAGTTTTAAAGGAAGTTGTTGTATTCGTTGCTAAAGATATTATCTTTGAACTATTATTAGAAATATTTCCTGTATATGTGATGGTTTTATAAGTTATTATTTCTTCAGTTTGTTTATGTGACATTGGGTGATTGGAATTATATGGAATTGTCACATCAGTGTTTGTTTGTTTCCGGTAAATTGCATAATCAAGTACATTATTAGCTCTTTGAATTTTCAAATCAAGAAAATTGATTAAGTTATTTTCTTCAACTTCTGATGTAAATTTAATTTTTGGGTGTAAATTATTCTTGTGGTTGAAAAATTTATCTTTTTGTCGTTCTCTACCTATAAAACAAGCTAATATGTCATCTACATATCTATACCAAAATAAAACGTTTTTTGAAATATTTCGAAGATTTTTCTTTCTAAACTGTCCATAAAAATGTTGGCCAAAATAGGTGAAATAGGGCTTCTCATTGGTAAACCTTCATTTTGAATATATATGTTATTGTCAAAAGTGAAATAAATTGAGTATATCTGATATTATTCCTGGATTTTTATCTTCTAATACTTTTCTTACCAGTATCAGACATTCTTTAGGACGAATTTTACTGAACATGTTAGTAACGTCAAATGAAATAAGCTTAGCGTTATCTTGTAATTTGAAAACTTTTAATTTTTTGATTAGTTCTATTGAATTTCTAATTGAGTATTTAGACTCATATCCGTAACTATTGAGTATATTGTTAAGCCTCTTTGCCAATATATTATTAGGAGTATTAACATAAGAAACTACAGGTCTAATTGGTTTCGTTACTTTATGTAACTTAACGGTTCCATATAATTGGGGACAATGAAAATTCTTACTTATCATGGACCTCTTTTCGTAACCACTAAAAAGATAATTTGATTTATGAACAATATCCCTTACATTATTAGAAAACTTCTTTGTTGGGTCTGCTCTAAGAACTTTTACATCGCTAGATTCTATAAAGTCATATATATTTGAATTATAATTTTTAGCTGTCAATATGACAGATGTGTTACCCTTATCAGATTTTGTAACTGTTAGGTTATTATCTTCTACTTTCTCTTATATTGCATTTAAAACTGTAATGTCATTTTTTGTTTGACGTTTAACTTTTAAAGTTTCTATATTTTTGATTAAATTGGCAATTTTTATTTTGTCATAAAGAAAATTATTGGAATTAGATTTAAAAGCTATTTCTGACTTTGTAGCTATAATTTGTTTAATATTATTCGTAAACTTTGGTGGTATGCTATACTTCAAACCATATTTAAAAATTCTATTGCACTATCTGTAAAATCAGTGTCTGAAAGGTTTTCAAATCGTGGTGCAAAGTGTGTTGGTATGTAGGTACTTACAGTTTCATGTTGTTTAGAAGTTGAACAAGATAACTTCAATTCAAAGAGTTAATAATGTGCTTGATGTGAAAATTCCATATAATTCCAATCACCCAATGCCACATAAGCTAGTGGCATACAATTCAATGATACATAGAGCATTTCCAGTTCCTATGAACAAATGTAATTTTGATAGAGAGATCAATACAATTAGACAAATAGCAACATCCAACGGTTATCCATTACATATGATAAATAAGCTTATTAATAAAAAAGAAGAAGGTGTGGCATTACAACTAATATTTCCTGAACAAACTGAAGAAATAAAAACTTATAAAACCATCACATATACAGGAAATATTTCTAATAATATTTCAAAGATAATATCTTTAGCAACGAATACAACAATTTCTTTTAAAACAGAAAGTAACCTAAGTGAAAAATTGTTAAATGTTAAAACAAAAATACCAACATTAAAGAAATCAGGTATATATATAAACTCAAATGTCCAGAATGTAATGCTGTCTATTTGGGTCAGACCCTTAGAAATTTTGAGTATACAGATTAAAACAACCAGATAAATCCCATTACGAAAACATCTACTTGACACCAACCATTCATTGACACCTAACACAGAACTCGAAGTACTACATATTTGTGATAAGAAACAAGAACTGGATTTCCTTGAATAGTTGGAAATTAGAACACACTTAAGAAACCCACGATATGAAGTCGTCAGTGAACAGATAAATCTAGTAAGTTCTCCACTATTAAACTGTCTTCTTAAGTGATAATTGTAAAGATCAGCAGATATAGTTTTCCAGGTTTTCTATATAATTGCATAGTTATATTGATCTTAATTGGAAAAATGATATCCAGGATATCACCATAGGGCTAATAATATCTAAGCTTCAATATTTGTAATATCACATCTTCTATTGTCTATCAACATATATTAAGTCAATCACAAGGTCTAGCCAAAAATAACTACTAATCATCAGATATCGAAACAATTGTCATTTTTTTAGAATTTTCGACATTTTTTATCATATTGTGGAATTAGCTGGAAACGTTGAGTTTCATTTAAAACACTAATAAAAATTGATGATTATGTATGGAAGTTATACGTACTTGTTGATTTACCAGACTAGGGTATCCAAACAATGTACATGGTTTGAAAAACAAACTGCGTGGTTTTCACATTTAAAGTTCAACGTAGTTTCTTTTTCAAACATATACGTATAACTTTCCTACATAATCATCAATAATTATAATTAAAATCTTTGAAGTGACAGCACGGAAGAACTAATCAAAAACTAAAAAGCATACAACTTGCAAGATAACTCTGAACTCATTTCATTTGATTATACCAGTATCTTCACTCAAATTCCTCCTAAAGAATGTCAAACTCTTACAAGAGAATTACTAGAAGATGAAAATATTAATCCAGGATTTATTCCAGATATACTTAATTTATTGATTGCATGTAATTATCATAATTATTTCACTTTTGACAATGAGATATATATTCAAAATGAAGGTTTACCAATGGCAAGCCCTATATCACCAATTTTGGCAAACATTTTTATGGACAGTTTGGAAAGAAAAATCTTTGAAAATCATATTTCAAAATTTTTTTTATTTTAGTATAGATATGTAAACGACATATTAGCTTGTTTTATAGGTAGTAAACCACAATTAGATATATTTTCCAACCACATTCATAATTTACACCCAAAAATAAAATTCACATTCGAAGTTGAAGAAAATATCGAACACTAACGAGCATACAGATTAGAACAACCAGAAAAATTTCACTACGCGAAACATCTACTTGACACCAATCATTCATTGACACCTAACACAGAACTAGAAGTACTACATATTTGTGATAAGAAACAAGAACTGGACGTCCGTGAAGAATTAGAAATTAGAAGGCACTTAAGAAACCCACAATATGAAGTCGTCAATGAATAGATAAATCTAGGGAGTTCTCCACTTTTAAACTGTTTCCTCAAGTGTTAATTGTAAAGATCAGCAGATATATTTTTTCAGGTTTTCTATATCTTTGCACAGTTATACTGATCTTAACTGGGAAAAAGGATAGCCTTGATATCCCCATAGGACTAATAATATCTACGCTTTAGTATTTATAATATCGTATTTTCTTTTTTTTCTATTAACATATATTAAATCAATCACAAGCTAGGTCACTCCTTGGTCTAGCCAAAAATATTTATTAAACATCAGGTAAATAATTATCAAACATCAGGTAGGCATTAAATGAAATGTAACTCCTGTCATTCTGACGATGATATTTAATATCGAAACAATTGTCAATTTCTTAGATTTTTTAGATATATTGTGGAATTATATAGAAACTGTGAGTTTCATTTATAACACTATTATGAACAATTATTTTTTAATAACTTTCTTGAGATTTCATGATTTTGTGGTACCTCCTACATGATGAATCTATAATATTTTGGAGGTACGAAAAATTCCTTCCTATTCACTTATCGAAGCAATCAGTGTGGCCGATGAGATGGATCCTTCTTTATCATTTGCTCTGTATTCTTTTTGGATTCGTTGGAAAATTACAAAAATGGGGATATAACTACTATATTACAATAGTAATCAATGTTTCTTCTAAAAATTCAAAGACCTCATCATTTATACCATACTTTTTGCCCAAGTCTAGTGCTTTCATCAATTGTTCCATCTGCAGTTCATTTTTTCCAGTCGAGCTCGAACTGCAAGTAAATTAATATTTGATTATCAATTGAACTGATAATTCAAACTGACAATTCTTATATGTACTGTCTAAGCAAATAGTGAAAATTAAAAATATTTCAGAGAGCTGTATACGTGGAGGATACTAAAATGAACGCTCTATGTAAAATTAGTAGATTTGAACCAGATATATCATATTTTACACCATTTGCTTCAACAAGGATATCACTTGGAATAAAATGAGAAAAGAAGTGGAACTATATCATATTTTTAAACACCAATCAATGCTCATAATTCTTGGAAAACCTGCAATATATGTTGTTGATAATCCACTGAGTGCACCAATTATATACAAAAGTGAGGGTTGAATTATATTTAATTTTCACTTGAAAATATATTATATATCTAAATAGAAAAATGGCTCTACTGGCCAGTAAATCAAAAATAATTGCCTGATTTAGGTATCGACGCCACTGGTTATTCTTGAATAAAGGGCAAATGCAAATATCAACTCTACCATTGAAAATAAATATATTGCTCGGAATGATTCGACTGTGTCTGCAAAAATACAATAACTGCTTAAATTGCCGAATAGTCACTTGTAAACAAACAATTTCACGATCGTTTGTGTTGGCAACCATGCGATGATTTGTTATGATGAAATACGTTTTATGGATGTATCGGATCCTACAGCGTTGTCACGAAGAGGAGAATAACTTCATTGTTGAAAACATGTAGGTAAATCAACAACTAAAATCGCAAGAAAATTTTGCTGTATGTCCTCTATTGTCATCTTTCAATAATATAATATGCCTCATGACTATCACTTTCTTTGCAAATAAATGTTACCTTACATTTTGTACATCAATCTACCATATATTTATTGAGAAATTTTCAGAAATTAAGCAGATTTTGACAATAGGTTGACGTGAAAGTAGTGGATTTGCACCAGATTTAATATATTTTTCTCCATTTGCTTTAACAAGAATCACTTGGAGCAAAATGAGAGAAGCAGTTGCACTATATCATCTTTTTCAACACCAATCAATGATAATGAAATTTTCCTATGCTTCTCTTCTTCTTCAGGTGCTATGAAGGTTGGCGACAATGTCCGCGTACTTATTTCGGTTCTGAGTGGTACGAATTAAAGATGATGTATTAATACCAGTCCAGTCGCGTATGTTTTTTAACCACGAATGTTATCTGAGACCAGGACAACGTTTTCCTTCGACTTTTTCTGCTTTTATTAATTTCAGTATATCATACTTGTTGTTACGGTATATGTGGCCCAGATAAACGGTCTTTCTTCGTTTCATTTTTGTAAGTACATCTCTTCCTCTTCCCACACGTCTAAGCACTTCTTCTTTATGTATATGTTGAGTCCATGATATTTTTAGTAGTCTACGGAAGATCCACATTTCGAAAGCCTCGAGTCTATTCATGTTATTCACTTTTAATATCCATGTTTCTGCTCCATACAGGAGAACTGAGTGCACGTATGCTTTTACAAAACGATATCTTAAGTTTAAGTTTGAGGTTGCGTTGCACAATAGGTTTTTCAACTTTAGGAATATGGCTCTGGCTTGCTATATACGTGATCTTACTTCGACGTCAGGGTCTACATTTGTTATTATGCAACTACCAAGATATTTAAATTCCTTAACTTCCTCTATTGCGGTATCATAGATGTTTATGTTCAGTTGTGGGTTTGGTAATCTGGTTATGGCCATTACTTTTGATTTTGTTACATTAATTTTCATGTCAAGTTGATCCCCCACTTCTACAACTTTGTTGATTAGGCGTTAAATGGCTTCTGGATTGTCTGCAATGTATGTTATTTAACGTTCTGCCGGTAATTTTAATTCCATCCTCGTCATCACCTATTGCTTGGTTAAATATGTGTTCAGACTACATATTTAACAGTATTGACGACAAAACACAACCCTGTCGTACCCCTTTTTCTATACGCACCGGTTCCGATGTCGTTTGTCCATATCTATCTTTGCTTCTTGGTTACAATAAAGATTTCTAATAAACTCGATGTCTTGTTTGTCTAACCCTTTTTTCTGTAGTAATGTCAAAAGAACGGTGTCATCAACTCGATCGAAGGCTTTCTCGTACTCTATGAAATAGGCAAAGACATATTTCCTCATGTTACGGCATTTCCGAAGGAGCATTAATAAGCTGGCTAGCGCTTCCCTTATTCCCAGACCTTCACGAAATCCAAATTGAGTATCGCTTTGATCGGCTTCAGAGGCAACAAAGATTCTTCTTCTAACAATTTTATCAATTCTATATATTCTGTGCTGGCAATTATGCGTTATTTTGTTATGAAGAATTACGTTTTGTGAATGGACCCGGTCCTACAGCGTTGTCACGTAGAGGAAAATAACTTCATTGTTAAAAACATGTAGGTACATCAAGAATTTAAATCACAAGATAATCTTGCTGTATGTCCTCCATTGTCATCTTTCAATAATATCATATGACTCATGACTATTATTTATTATATATTTCTCGAGCAGTTCTCAGAAATAAAGCACATTTTGACAACAGCGCACGATGACGTGTGGAGTAAAGTCGCCCATATCTTTATTGCTTTTGAAATGTTAGCTTCAGTATTTAATGTAAATAAATGGGTCTATTAATGTTCTACGCCATTGGATCACATAGTTTCGTTGAAATATGGAACTGATATAATTTGATTGATATAATTTTTTAAACAGAAATAGTCGTCCAAAGAACCTTTTTATTTTCACTATTGTATTTTTATCAAATTTTACCACAATACGGATCGATGCGCAAAAAACTAGGATATTTTGTGGGATTTGTCAAAATCCAATCCCAAGATTTTCAGGCTATGGAGAAGGCAGATGAAATTTATTATATTTTGATAATTGAGCCGCAAACAAGAAAACATATTGCTATAGCGATAAATCGGATGAGACACTCCTAACAGGCCTTCCCGATAAATCTTTTTTTCTAAAAATAAAATGAAGGCGTGTAAAATATTGGATTGGATCCTCAAGTAGAGGACAATAGATCGTCAAACGCAAACGGTTTTCGACAATCGCCTTATTCGTCGACATATTGAGAATCACAGACAAAGGTACGCTTTCAATTTCATAGTTCCAATTCGGAATTTGATTTGATTTGTTGGCAATCGAATCCGCTCCAATTGCCTGATTTTTTATTTCAACTCATCTCGCAACTCCTCATTTCCGATAACGGTCTCATATCTCTTTTTTTATTTTTGGTAAAATCGGATGGGAAAGGATGTACGAAGATTAAAAATATATATTCTCTTGACTTTGGCTTCGAATAAATCCCTTGGAAACGCGACGTTTTGTTTCCATAATTTTCAGATCTTTTGATAGGAGGTATATAAAAGAATAACTTGATATAATAAATCTGCGGCGAGTATGGAATTGTTTGTATGAAACTCTTCATATCATTTCTTAAATCTAAACAAATAACAACCAAATTGGTCAAAATAATTGTAATATACGAGACACATTCAAAAATTAGTTATGAGCCGAGAATTGAGTACTTATATTTTGGAAAGTATGAAAAAATGTTTTGTGGGAATCTACTTAACAGGATTCTCAAAACCGGTACGTGTTGATTATCCAGCAAAAGCGTATGATAATTTTGACAATAAATGTGAATGAATCTTTAACCTTTGGACATTAAGAGATACCTGACGCAGAGGATGAGTAATTTTAGGTAAAATTGTCCACGACACGAATATTTTGCTCTCAACGACTATTGAAAACAAAGTGATATCTATCATCTCGTTTAACGTGGTGCGGCCTTCTAAAGTGCCACAAACTTTGTAAGTATGAAGATAGATTTTGTAGCCTAATTTTGCAGCTAGAGAGTGAGTGACGAATGAAGTTTTACTGCCATTGTCTGAAAGAATTCTAACTGAAAATGGCTGCCCTATCTTTGGCTTGACATAGGCTTGAGGGGTGGCTAATAAAACAGGATCATTTTTGGACGAGAGAGCGGTTAACGAGGTGGTCGAATTATTTGACATGTTTAATGGAAGTTGTGAATTATCATCAATGGAAGATGTGCTAGAAGAACTAGGTTGAGGATTATCGGCTGGAGGTGGTGTATTGACAGCTAGAGGTACAGCAATACGTGAGAGTTCCAGATGTAACAAAGTGTGATGCTTCTTTGCACAAATAGTACATTTTTTGAGAACAAGATTGGATCGAATGTTTATTTCCAAGACAATTAAAACTCAAAGATTGTGACATCACAAATTTGTGCCTATTTTCAGGAACTAGAGCAGTGAAGTTGGAACAATTATATATGTCATGGAAGTTGTTCTTGCAAAATGTACAGCATCTAGCGTTTTGTGCGAAATTCGACGGGTTTGACCTTTGGTTGGACTGACTATAAGGTGCAGTGTTCGTATGCATTGAGAACTTTTACTGAGGTGTAAACTTGGGTTTACTATCTTTAATATAGGACGTATGCCTGCTTGCCTTAGTTTCTGTATGGGACATCGAGGAAGTGACATTTTCCAAAAGTGTGCATTTCTAATCTAAAAAGTCTAGGAATTTGTTTATTGATGGGAGAAACCCTATTTCGCAACTTTCTTCAAAGGTGCGTTTCGTATTGAAATCTAGTTTAATCTCTAATGAAAATATCATTAAATTCTCAACTAATACTTCGTGCGATATATTTTTTAAACGTTCTAGCAAAGCACGCGTGTTTGTAGCAAATTTTTGTAGTTTAACATGATCACATTTTATAAAAGACTGTTGCTAAAGTATGTGACGTTTATTAACTCAATAGCTGTGGTAAAGTTTTCGTCGCATACCTAAATTTTATCGATGATTTTTAAAGCATCTCCCTTTAAAAAGCTTTCGAGGTAGGAGAGTTTTTGGCTATCACTAGAGATTTGTGCGTTGTTAATAATTAAAGCATTAAACAAATCGAAAAATGATGCGTATTGAAGGGGGTTAGAACCATCAAACGTGGGTATGCTGATTTCAGGCACTCGCACATTATTTTGGGTGGTTTTAGAGGAGTATCTTGGAATTGAGGTTCGCGAGGTTGAATTAAACTTTTCAAGAGAAGACTGAAGTTTCGATAATGTGTCGAAATATTTATTTTCAGTGTCTTCGCGATTTTCGGAATCTAATTCTTGCGAGGAGTCTGAATAATACTCAATATTGTCTTGAGTATCTGAATATTTGATAAAACTATCTGTCAGTAGATCCATTCAATCGACATTTGCGGAGAACCAATTTGTGACGCGAGTTATGTTACTTGTAGCTACAGATCTGGCTTTTTTAAATTCATTGAGATCAGTACTCATGTGAAATATCAAAGAAACTAAACAAAAAATGCACTAGGAAAATGCTTTGCACTTTACACAAATGTTATAAATATCTGTCAGTCTTCAAATCGTTGACACACCTTGACCTGTTTGGCAGCAATCTGGAAGATTGACCACTGTAGATGCGGTAAAGGAAAAATCCGGGTGAGTTTTAAGACCACAAGTGCTGTGGCGACGAAGATAATCCCGATGATGAGACGCAGGGAGAATTCAGAGGTGTAGACACGATGCGATGAGGAAATGTGACGAAAGTTCTGTGTCCTAATTATTGATTAATTCCGGTGTCTAAAACAACCGCTAATCAAAGGACCTTATATTAATTAATTCCGGTTTCTATAACATCCGGCTTGAAGGGCCATTTTTCACGTATTGCACGTACATTGATAAATAATGCACTGTGTATTCTGTTGTTAGAATCTTTAACAATTTAAATCTCACGGAAGAACAGAGGAAATATCTAAAAATAATCGATGTGATTTTCGAGAGATACTTCAGCCCAAAGGCACATATTCCGTTTGAGAGCTACATTTTTTTCAAATAGTGCAAAAAGAAGGGGAAACCTTTGACGAATTTTTGATTTTAATTAGTTCGCAAGAAGAAAAAACTGATTTTGGAAACCTACTGGACAACCTGTTAAGAGACAAAATAATCTCAGGAATTCGTTCTGATAAAGTGAGAGAAAAATTGATTACAAAAGATAATGTGGAACTAGATAAAGCCATAGCAATATGTAGAGCCAGCGAGCTACCACTCCATTGAGAGAAGTTCAAAGATCAGTCAAGCGAATTTGCTAAAAAATAAGCAGAAAAAAGCTGACAAAGGAAAGTCAAAAATTTTGAAAAATACTTTCGATAGCAAAAGCAAAAGATAAATTCGCTGGAGGATGAAGATGACAGTGAAAACATTGAAGAAGAGGTATTATACATAATATCGGTAGCACGTAATAAAGATGAAGATTGGCGTGAAATAATAAAGATTACTTAAGAAGAAGTTTCAAGTGAAGCTAGATACTGGAGCACATTGTAATATTTTACCGAAATTCATAGTAGAAAAGTTGGGTTCTAAAATGAAACCTTCCAAAACTAAAAGACTGATAACTTTTAGCGTAGTACAAATTCTATCATAGGTGAAATACTAGTCACATGTCAGTTGAAAAATTTCGATGCAAATATACATTTTAAAGTGGTTAATGAAGATGTACCGCCAATATTGGGTAGAAAAGCTAGTCGAGACTTAGGATCAATAGTCAGAGTTGAAGAATTTCAAGACATTCAAAATGAAGGTCTAGGATGCATAAAAAATTATATCGACGACTTAGATTTGATTGAAAATCCCAAGTTCAATATACGATTTGATATAAGAAGAATACTTTATGTAATAAGAAATAACGTGAAGGCAGAGTTAAACAAATTGGTCGAATTAGGGGTAATAAAACCTATAAAAGAACCTACACCTGTAGTCAGTCCTATGGTGTTAGTCCACCAAAAAGCTAAAATTAGGATTTGTCTAGATCCTTCTGTTGTTAACAAAAACATTTTAAGAAGACAATATCCATTAAAAACGCTAAAGTAAATTTCCAGCAGAATACATGAAGCTAAATGGTTTTGTCTTCTAGATGCAAATATAGGTTTCTGGCAAATTAGGGTCACAGAAAGAACACAGAAGTATTTAACATTTGCTACCCCTTGGGAAGATACAGTTTTACCCGTTTATGCTTTGGTTTGGCATCAACACCTGAAGTATACCAAGAAATCATGACTCCTCTTCTGGAAAATGTTTCAAATACATAGTGTTCTATGGACGACGTCTCAATATTTGCCGACTGAAAAGAGAAACTACGTGAAATTACAGCTTAAGTCATAAAAATACTTGTAGAAACATGTACAAAATTGAACCAAGAAAAATGTGTGTTTGAATCCAGACGAGTCATATTCTTAGGTCATTTACTATCAGAAGAAGGACTGTCAGTTGATCCTGAAAAAGTTGCTGCCATAAAGATTTTGAAAACACCAATAATTAAGACAGAGGTAGGGAGACTTTCAGGGATGGTAACATATCTTAACCAGTTTATGAAAAATATGTCAGAGCTGATAGAACCATTACGAAAGTTATTGAAAACAGACGTAGAATTTAAATGGAGTCATGAGCAAGACGATGCTTTCTCGAAAATTAAACAACATTTAACAACTGCTCCTGTTTCAAAATTTTATGATATCAACAAACAAGTGACTCTATCTGTTGATGCAAGTTCGAAGAGTGTTGGAGCTGTACTTACGCAAGAAAATCAACCAGTCCCATATGCAACTAAAGCACTCACGAATATTCAAGAAACATATACCCAGACAGAAACAGAAGCTTATGAAATCAAATTCGCATGTGATAAGTTTCATGAGTATATTTACGGAAAACAATTAACGATAGAGACTGTAACGAAGTTACATTTCAAAGATCGGGCAAAAGCACAATCCCCCGTATAAATTAAATTGAACTATGCGTTTCCGTCCGTAGAATAACAACGGTATAATATAATTATTCTAACCAGCGCAGACAGTCGGCGACACTTACCTCTCATCATCGTATTCCCAGCAAACCGTACCAAATAGCAGAACGATTTTCAGAGTCGGCAGTCTATCCATAGACTGCTGTCTTTACCCGCACACGCAGGTGAGTTTCCGCCTACGCGGAGAAATTATATTTAAGAGCCATCATTGCATTCATAAACCAGTTTTATTTTAGAAAGCCGTTCTAGACATTCCGACCACCCGTACCGCAAACCGAGGTGAGTTTTATTTCACTTCACACCTTAGGGTTCTCGCCTGTTGAACCCGAGGAAGAGTAAGGAGAGGAAAACCGTGAACTGCTACTGGGAGGGCTGAGTATTCACTTCGTAGTAGTTGTTTTGGCATTGAGCCATCCGATCCCACTACCCTGGAGGTAGGGGCTGAGTATTCACGCCCCAGAGGTAGTCGCGTTTGGACCTTAACCCATCCGATTGAAGTGAACAGTAGCTGGTACGGGGGCTGAGTATTCACGTCCTAGCAGTAGCCGCGTTTAAGCCTTAGGCCGTGCGACACAAGGGTTCGCGTTTGTACCTTCAGCCGTCCGATCAAGGAAAAAACTACCACTGGGGGGCAGAGTATTCACATCCTAGTGGTAATCGTGTTTAATTCGTAAGCCGTCCGTCTGAGGAAAAACTTTTACTACGGGGGCTGAGTATTCACGTCCTATTGATAGTCACGAGTTCGGGATTTTGATATCGCGAGATCAGAGAGCCGTATCCCCGAAAGTAGAGCTTTGACTGACCTATAGGGTCGCTTACACGCCTTGCATCTGCTTTGATTTACTCACCGCTTTGCTAGTGATTTGTTTGCCGCTCATTGCACCCCTCATTACCGTTGTAGTTAACCTAAAGAGACCGATTGAACCTATATTTTGATTAGTATTAGTGCTTCTGCCCCGCTCACCCGCATTGGTCTGATCGTTTAGTTAAGTTGTTTATGTTTCCGGTTGCTCATTCAATTTCTTTTCCTATTGTTTTTCTATTTTGTTATTATATTGCCTTTATAAATAAGTAACGTTTGACTTTCTTTTCCAACTCTAGGTACCACTGACCTCCGCATAAGGTAAATAACTTTGAGCAGAAAATACCTAAGTTCCGAACGCAGGAAGGCAAGTGAAATCTGCCCGACTGGCCGCGACACTCTTGTCACCACCATAAGTAACCCCTGGAGAATTTGATTCTCTTCACTGACGCTTCCCGGAACAAGTGGAGCATACCGGTATAATAAACTGGCGCCCGAGGCAACCCGTTACCTGCAGTCAAGGCACCAATTCGAGAAGCAGAGACGAGACCATAAGCTTCTAGAGGTAATATTTAAGAAGCCTAAACAAGCAGCACCTCCAAGACTTTAATGAATACTTTTTGATTTAACACAGTATTCCCCATAAGTCATATACAAATAAACGGTTTGAAGGATTAAAACTAACTTTTCCGTATCTGTGGCCCCGAACAATATTCTATCATAAAATTGTTACTTGTATACACTTCGGGGATGTATCGTGCTTAACAAACCGAAATTTCTTCAAAAATATCAAAAAATTTGGTATATAGGGATTTATAGGACTCGCTCCAGTCAACTGAAAATCAGTAGACACCTTGACAATATTCAATCATGAAATTGATCAATCGTATACTCTCTGGAGGCTGTATCGTGCTAACAAACTGAAATTTCTCCAAAAATGACAAAAATTTGGTACTTCAAGTACCATAGCACCCGTTGTACTAGCTTTGATGAGCTGAATATTGATAGGGTTTATCTTGGAGATGCTCTGAATAATATCCAATTATAAAATTGGTCACTTGTATATACTCCGGAGGTTGTATCGTGCTGACAAACTGAAACTTCTCCAAAAATGACAAAAAATATCGTACTTAAGGTACTGTAGCACCTGTTGTAGTGGCTCTGGTGAGCTAAAAATCAATAGGGTTCATCAGTGAGATGTCCAGAATTATATTCAATCATAAAATTAGTGACTTGTTGATTTACGGAGGCTATATCGTGCTAACAAACTGAAACTTCTCAAAAAATTACAAAGTGTCGTACTTCAAGTACCATAGCACCCGTTGTACTGGATCTGGTGAGCTGAAAATCAATAAGGTTCATCTGTGACATGTCCTTGACAATATTCAATCATGAAGTTGCTGACTTATTGCACTCCGGAGGCAGTATCGTGCTAAGAAGACATGTTAGGAAAAGTGGCCGACGACAACGACGACGACGACGACGACGACGACAACGACGACGACGACGACGACGACGACGACGACGACGACGACGACGACGACGACGACGACCACGACGACGACGACGACGACGACGACGACGACGATGACGACGACGACGACGACGACGACGACATACACACAGGATTTTTTTTCTAAAAACCCTTTTTTCGTGTTGTTGTTGGTGAAAAACGTAAAAATAACTCAAAAAAAAATTCAAAATTCCAATTTTTTTTGGGGTAAATCAATACTTTTCTCACATATAAATAGGTTGACGGAAAAGTAAAATGGTAGTCATACCGATTGCTGATATCCTTAGTCGTGATTGCCAACAACAACCTATCACAGACGAAGAAGAACATCAGGTACAAATCGTGTTATCTATGTCCAGAAATGCTAGAGAAGAATTTGTTTCAGCAACTGAATATGATAATGAGGTTTAAACATTGTTAAGCTCTATTGAAAAAGGATTTCCCGACGAAAAATATGAACTTCCGGAAATAGTACAATATTATTTTAATTTCCGAGAAGAACTTGCCTTCAGAATGGTATGGTATTCAAAGGACAGTATTAGTACCAAATTCTCAAGTAAATAAAATATTGAAAAATATACACTTAGGGTATTTAGTTGCTTACGACGAGCTAGAGAGCTTCTATATTGGAAATAACAAACAAACGACATTATTTCATACATCAAAAAATGTGTTGTTTGTGAAAGAACTCAAAAAGCAAATATACAATTGACAGTTTTTAATAAGAAGTACCAGAGTTACCTTGGCAAATTGTGGCCTCAGATATATTTCATTTCAAAGGACATCTATTCAGGTTACGTTTATTTTAAGCTAATTGAGTTCTACATCAAAGCAAGTCATCGAACAGTTTAAAGAATCTATGGGGCTTTGAACATCAAACAAGTTCTCGCCATAGCAGTGGAAATGGTCTTGCAGAGAACGGTGTGAGCATAGAGCAAAAAATATACTATAAAATGTAATATAGATCAAAGTGACATACAGCATTTTCAAATAATAGAAACACACCCAGAACTAACTTAGATTCTCCTAATTAGGCGTTCAGCGTTTATATAGCAGAATGACCAAATCTGAAATCCCTATATTGAAGGATAATTGAAACCTAAAATCATCAACAAAGTTTCCAATGAATTAAGAAGACAAAGAAAGAAACAAATATCATACAGTGATGCTAACAAAAAAAGTTATAAAAAGTGAAAATAGGTGACAGGATAAGATTTAGAACTGCTCACAGACTATGGGATGGAGGACAAGTTCAAGCAAAGGAAGAAGAAATTCCAAGATCCGTTATTATGAGAAGTGATGATGGAAAGTTATATGAACGAAATACAGAAATACTACATAAGACGGAATCAAACATGACTAAAGAAGAAGAAGTTGTAGTTCTACCTAATCTTGAAATAAATAACACACCTTCAGCAGAACATCACTCAGAACCTGAAACTATCGGAGAGAGAAACGTTCCAATAGAAAATCAAGAGAATTACGTTACAAGATCAGGAAGATTAGTTAAACCAGTGAAGAGGTCCAATTTTAAGATTTTAATGTTTTGTTGAAAATTTTATATTTTAACAATATATATTATTCAGTTTACACTTTGAATGGAGCATTCAACATTGATATTTTCACTTTAATGATAGTTGACAATTAATGACATAAAAAAACATATTCGTCGTAAAATCTGGTAATCTTTATTTTGAATAATAAATAATATTACAGATTGATATAATATCCACCATATTCGAGGATCACATGAAACTTGATATCATTCGGGGAGGATTTTTTCCTTTTTGTTTTGCGTTTGTTTGTTTAGGTTTAATGTATACAGTTTACTGAAATATTATCGGATAGGTAGATTAGACGTTGGGAAGAGCAATGCAGAATGAAAGGAAAAACGAAAATTGGACTTCATCAAATTAATGAACACTTGTAATAAGTTCTTGTAATTTAAATATGTGGAATTGCATAAAATACACGGCCTATTTATAATATTACAGCAAAAATAACTAGAACTTCCATTTTATTATAAGTTCTCGACATGTCACCAATTACCTTGATCTTCCTACCAATCAAGGCGACAAGATTCTTTATTTGGTATTAGTGATGTTCACACAGAATTTTCAATAAGGGTCTGCACCTGTCAATTTCTCATTAAAAAAAATAAAAATCTCGTTAAGTGTAAATTTTAGATATAGTGCATTAAGATTTAATTTAGAATCTGAAAAGTTATTAATATACAGGGTGTTGAAATTAAAATAAAGAAATTGTCGTTCACTTCCGGTATGACCGGAAGAGGTATGTCTGTCAAAATATTTTCAATAAATTTGCAGTAACCTGTCATGCATCTATACCAATTTTTATCAAAATCATGTTAGTACTTTCTAATATATAAATAGTGTTAGCTCGTCGTATATGGGCAGTAGAAATGATTAAAAATGTTAATATCTCCGCTCGTAGAAGATTAACGGCAAATATGTATATAAATAAAATGTATTAGCTGATGAAAATACAGAACTTTTGTCTAAAATGACAAATTACCATTTTTTATTCTTTTTAATGTAAGTTTGCTTCCAAAACTTCATTGGTGTGTACTGGTTTTGTTTTACGTTCATGTTTGTGTTGATAGTTACCTAAAACTGCAACTTTTGCGAGTGGTCTCTGTGCCGGCCACAGCATTTTTCTTTCACTTGCGATAATAACTATATATGATTTGCATGTAGGTACTATAAAATTAAACATGTTCAGTATATTAGTCATTCCAATTTCATATGCTCTTGATATTCTATTAATAGATGCTCTGTACTCAAGCTCATTTATATCCCATTATCAAGTTTTATATAACACTTGCAGGTAATATAGCTACCACATGTGTTTATAAAATCTTATAAAACAATGAGAAGTTGTGTTGTATCGATCAACAATATTTATTTTGAATTTCCTCCACTAGACTAAGCTTATTTACAGTAACAGTTTTCCGGAAAATAACATAGATATCATGTTATCGTAAGGAAACTTTAAATTCAAGTTTCATCATAAAATAATAACTTTTTAGCTTTGGGATTCTGCAATAAATAGTGAACAAATAAAGATTAAGGTACATACAGTGGGACTATTTTATGCGGAAGAAAATTCAAGGTGGTATTTATACCGAATACACCATTAACTACCAGTACAACACACTCACAATAATTACATATATGTATTGTATATTATATTTTAGTTCCTATAAGTATGATACGGTGACGCTAGCTTCCATGTAACTATGACCAATTTCCAAACACTTTTGCTCTATGACATTCACATTAGGGTTTATTTGCACGAAATCAAGCAAGAGTGCTGTTTTGTTTGCGATTTTTCTCTTTGCAAGTTTCTGAAAACAGGGATATTTCAGTTACAGTTTCAGAGAGCTGCTCGATATACTTATATAAACAGGTGCCGATTTCTAAACTTCCCCTCTTTCCATTTGTCTCAGTCCAAACGTAGCAAAATGGCATTATTTGGTGGTGCCATTTGATAAATTGTAAGATTATAGGTGCACAGTTTCCTAGTGTATTACATAGGACTCACATCACTACTAGGAAGTTATAGAACGCTCTGTAAATCAAATGTAGAACATACAATGGTCTTATCATTCAAAGCTCTTTCCTTATCCTCAACTTTGGCAACATTGCAATCTTCTTTTCTTGAAACGTGACTCTGATAATTATTCTCTTATTGTTCCCTTTTCTTCTGATCTTTGTAAGTTTTATACTGCATGCAAATCTGACACTGATCCTCCTTTGGAGCATAGAATGGATAATTGTAGTTTTTACAAAATATTCTCCTGTGAGTTGTGAGTGAGACTGGCACTGAAACATCTCTTCCATACTCTTGTTGGTACAGGTAATGCATTTTTGCTATGCTCAACTTGGAATCTAGATATTGTCGCTTAGTATATTTTCGGGTTTAGTGCGATTTCCGTAACTGATAATTTCTCAATATGAGCTTTTACCTTTTCATATTCTTCAGGTTTGGTTTTATTCTGAGGTTCCTTCTTTTCTCTTTTATCCTGACCGCAAAACAACCGTTCTTCTCCTTTGTTCTTGAAGGCATGTTCTATCACCTCCTTGCTTATGCAAAGTGTTTTAATGAAAAAACTTTTACATACTCTTACTCTTGAGTCACTTGACTCAAGAAAAAAGGTTTCAGTGTCTTCCCTTGGCTTTTTCTTGCTGGTACGTTTGGCTTTACCTCTTTCAGGAACCCTACTTTCAACATTGTTTAAAATAAAATCTTTCCTTCCGTAAAAAACTCAGCTCCAATAATGTTTACATATAATTAATCTATTCTCTTCAGAAAACTTATCTGTACATTGAAAACGGCATTTTCAGCAATCAATGTGTTTTGGGGCATTTGCTTCGATTTTTCTACGCTTAGCTACATTTTTCTTCCACTGATTAGGTTCCGATTTCTTCCGACGGGTTTTCTTTTCCAAAGGATTTTCCATAACTTCCGGAATATTCGTTGGAATGTCGTCGTTATTCGCAGGTGCTAAAAAGTATAAGCGTTTGTTTATATGCTATGATTTTTACATAGACTGTAAAGCTTACCTGTATGCAGCTCCTAATCCGAGCCTTCTGATGTGGAACCGTCAGGAATATAATCTTTGTCCTCAACCGAGCAATCGGAATCCTCAAGCAAATCTCTTAATTCACAAGCGAATCGTTCTTGATCGGAATCTAGTTCGGATGACATCATCTCGTCTAAAGCACCATCAGTTGTCGAGGGACCAGCTATTTCATACTCTTTGAAATGTTACCTATCGGTTAACATTTCGCATTCACTTCTTATACCAAAATCAGCTACCACATGAAGGGGACAAGGCGAAGGGTCATATGTGATACTCTCTTGATATTCCCCCATAAAAAAAATATAAAATGATAGACATAACTCTTGTTGTCCAAAAACTAATCAAAACAACTGAAAGCAAGCATATTTTGATCGCTTGTATTTTATGACAGCCTTTTTCAAAAGTTTGTGGATGATTATAGGGTTTCAATTAGATTAAGTTCATCGTGGGTACCTACCTGTATTATTATTTGGTGAAATAGAAATTTCATTAGCATCTACTCCCCCTCTATATTAGCTAAATATGGATGAACACCCACCACCATGAATTTTGGAGATGACTGGGTTTCATTATGAATCTTGTCACTGCCATCGATAATAAATAACGATAACACAATTCATTTGCTATGAACTAATAATTGTCAGAAAATATCTGTACACTTTGCTTGGTTCAGAACCATTTTAACCAATGCTGCTCCTCTGGACATAGTTATGCACAATTTTTTCACTGTTCAAACTGATAAAAATACGAGAAAACTACAAAATAACGCGAGAGTAATCAACAAGTTGTAAACAAACTTATATTTGTGTTTTCAATGAAACTCGATGTTTCTAGCTAATTCCACAATATATTGAAAAATGTTGAGAATTCTGAAAAAATGACAATTGTTTCGATAACTGAATATTGTAATGTTTTTCTGATTTATTTAAACAATGAACGGGTGGGATAAATTTTAAACACACGGTATGTTCACTTACTTAATTTATTTATTCACTATACTATTCACTAATTATATACACAGTATACTCACTTATTTACTTGTTTATCTCACGATGTCAAATTATCAACTAAACTAACTTTCTCGGGTATATATATATATATATATATATATATATATATATATATTATATAATTATTCTTTTTAATATTATTATTTTTATTAATCTATTTTATCTATTTCAGAAGAATATTACCATATGATTTTATACAATTTTATTCTGTTATTATGATAGTGTATATTTTACTCTTTTTATTCATATCTGTCCGGCTAGCTAACATTTTTATGAAAATAAATTTTTGAATGTGATTAAATGTAGTTTTATATTTTATTTGACTCACCCAGTATCTTACCTTATGATGAGTAACTCTTATCTCATACAATGGGCTAAATTGAAAATCCTTCTGCAAACGGTGGCGACACCTAGTTGTGAGAGGTATAAGCAACAACCAATGAGATCAACTTACAACAAGTAATCTTTATTTTTTTTAACACAATGAATTATAAAAATACGTTGTTATTATTATTAAATTATAAATTGAATTAAAACTTTTAAGGAAATATGAAAGAACGAAACAATACAATATAAAATTCAAATTGGAGCATTCATATCCTGTCTATGAGTTTTAATCAACCTTTCACAAATCAAACCTCCATGGTAGGTTCGTAGTTCAAAATTATCATAGTTCTACTGTCTATCTTTTGATAAAACTGTATTTTAATACATTGTTTGGTTCATACGAGAAGTTGTGACAAATGGCCACTCATTCTTATTAGTTTATTGCTTAAATTATGGTTTTATATGATCACTAGTATTATATCATCGTGTGAAAGTTATAATAAGCACGGATGATTTATTTATTATATATTTCAAGTCAACTGATAGGAAATGTAATGGTGGTTACAATATTATTATTGGCGTATGGAGTCCAATTTTACACAAATGCGATGGAAAGTTAATAATAATAGTTTAAAAAAGGTGTGTATTAAGATTAAATTGGTTACTACTCACTATTATTCACTTGGAAGATAGTCTTTTTCCGTCTGTCAGCTGATATATCTCGAATAGACCTCCAAGAAAATTCTAGAAGCGTTGATTTTCAATGAAAAATTGATGCATCTCCACCTCTGTTTGCAAAGTGACTGCCCTGCCATCCACTGTCGAAGTCATATTTATAATCTTCCCAAATTTCATCGCATGCTTTAATTAAAATTAAGTCATGTCAAACAAAAATATGACATTTCTATTGAAATTACTGTTTCAAGTCATAATTATTTTGTTATGCATCAATATTTTTCACTTTTAATATCTACATTAGGTATTATGAAAAATTCCCTTTCGATTGATACCCCATTTACTGGACTTTTGGGTAAGAAACTTTTTGTAGGTTGGAAATTTTTTGTGTCCCGAAATTTACAATTTTATCGAGTGTTTTTATAACAATTTTCATCTACTTGATATCATGTAGTATCATAAAACTCATATTTTGGATTCATGAGCCTGCCCATAGAATATTATGTTCTTAAAATGATTCAAAAGATTAGTTTCCTTGTTTTCTATTTTGTATTACTAAGATTTTCCAAAACTTACACATTATTGTGTACTAAAAATGGGACTTTACCTCAGACATGATATGTGATTTTGAATGAGTAAATTTTATTATTATTTTTGATTATCTGATGGTTATTGTGCCTTAAACTTTATGTTAAGATTATATATAATGCTTTTTAATCATCAATTGTTGGTTTTAGGAAATATTCAGACCAAGAATAAATGAATAAAATGATATGCTAACAGCAATATCCTTCTCTAATACATAATCAGTAAATGTATTGAGAAATATTATCAAAACTGGATTTTATTGCGTTTTTTACTCAACCGGATGCATGCTACAACTCACACAAGGTCAGTATGCAACTGTTTATGAATATGGACATTTCATATACAGGGTAGATGATAAATTTTCTTGGTACTCCTCGATAAACTTTAATTTCTCAATATATCCTAATTCTGCTTGCAATATGTTTTTTTAAATATTTGTTTTCCCTCCTGAAGGTTGTCTAGATTTTGTATCTATTGATTGAGTTCAAATCTATGCTCTTAGTATGAAATTTTTAGTTTTGCCTTTTGTTGAGTAATCGTTTTCTTATTGCTTCTTAAAAAAACATTATAATATATATATATATATATATATATATATATATATATATATATATATATATATATATATATATAATAACAAGATGTACGAATAGTGCGTGACATATGAACAATAAGCAACGAATAGATTAGTGGGTATTGCACGCAAATAGAAGAAGGGGCTACTGAAAAGAGTGGTAACCGCAGACATGCATGTTTGTTGTACCGTACCGATGACGGCTAATGGGCTAGAAACATGCATGTCTGCGGTTACCACTCTTTTCAGTAGCCCCTTCTTCTATTTGCGTGCAATACCCACTAATCTATTCGTTGCTTATTATATATATATATATATATATATATATATATATATATATATATATATTATAATTAATAATTTTTAATTTTCAATTTATAATATTTATTTAAGAGTTTTGATATACAATATAGTCGTATTCTTGATTTTGTTTGTATATTTGACTCACCTTCGGCTAGCACCTAAAGAAGTTTTATTACTTTTGCTTTATTTTAAATTTATGTTAGAGTCGGTGGCATGGAGACTCCTTTGAGTTCTGGACGCATAGACAAACTGTGATATACACTTGAATTATTATAATTGTCTCAAATATTTCATTCCTCGATCAAGATATTTACCTCTGTTTTTATATATTCAAATGTTATTGCAGAGAATGAATGAATCAAGCATATTTTCATACATGTATTATGAATGTTAAAATAAATAAGAAAAATACCAACACTTTGGATAAATTATTTAATAAAATGTTGAGACCAAAGTTCAAATGCTTTTTACATTAAAAAAATTCCTACACCGCTCCTGAATTCTCTCCAGTCATGCGCACTAAGTATTCTAAACGATTGACTTGGCGCATAGAAGCGGATTTTCACTTATAATTCCACGCGACATTATATATGTAATACACAGTCAATGTAGTGTTGTTTGTGATAATTTTAACGTTTATCGCTTCATTAAAAATCATCAATACATAATTCAAAATTGAACAATGCAATTACACATATATATGATATACGGGTGAAGTGAACCATGAATAGTGAGAGGTAGAAATAGTTATACATGCAAACAGACCAAAAAAATGGAATTAAAATGGTGATTCATATACAACATGAACAGTGATGATATGAAATAAATTTTAACACGTAAGTACTGTTGATAACTATAACTAAAAATGCATAAATATCCATGTATATTATCAGATATTCATGATACTGTAATGTTTATTGGCCTTTTTGATAAAATTTTCAATTTAAACGTTCAAATAATAATTCATTGTTCACTACTTGTATTCGGAATTCCAAATTAAAACTTAAAATTCACAGACCTTAGTTTCCAATCTTCGGTCCCAGGTAATGCGGCTGAGCGTCTCTTTGTTCTTGGAGGTTTTTCATTGAAAAATTCTTCCTTCTGGACTTTCCACGTTTCCCCACAGTAGAAGTGATATTAACTGTCCTATTCCATAACTTTTTTACTTTAAAATATAATTTTATATTATTTTGTTACAATTTTGTTAGGGAAGATCTATATTGCAGCCTACCATTCTCCCAAAACCAAGCTTCACTGTCTTTTATTTTCAAAATCAACAACTTTTTCACTTCTCAAAAGCAAAGCCTGCTTTTATTGTGTTTTATTCAATAATTGTCATATGGAATGTTTTTTTATGGAAAATGTAAGATTCTTTAATTAAACTGTCCTGGAGGATAATAACACTTATTTACATAGGTTTATATGGTGTTTTTATTTACAATTAATTACACAATTTCTACAACCTTAAATGATTATTTATACATATGTAATTGTTCAGTTTTCAATTTTGGAATTTTTACTAATGTTATCTGATATAAACTGTTATTTGTTTTCAAATTTCCCTTTTTTATCTTATATTCAATTAAGAATCAAATATTTTAAGTTGGCAAGAAAATCACTATATTTTATTACTTCCTGTTCCTTAATTTTTATTGACTTATCAGACTTCTTTGACATATAACATGGCTCTGTTCCGTGTGTCATTTATCATAAAGGTTCTTTCTTATTTCTTTTTTCAAGTTTTTGAATTTTAAACCTGTACTACCATCGTCTGTGAATATAACTAAACAATTAGTAAGTTGAATAGTAATTTCTGTTATTTCAGGTTTCAAATAAAACTTCATTCTACTTATCCAGACATTCACACGGCCGTGTTCAGAGTATTCTGAAATGTATTGACATCAACTTGACCTTGGATTAATTTTGAAGGTAAAATTTTATACTTATCTATAATGTTATCGTTAAGATTTTTATTCATTATCCTTTTTATAATTGGTTCTCTCAATATTTGTTAATATATTCACTTATTTCATTCATTCCTTTATCTTAAATAGTAGTTTTTAACTAGGTAGTGCCTAATAGTCCACCCTACGTATTAATGAAAAACCTTTTAATATTCATTCACATATGTGAATTATTTTTATATATTAGAGGACTAGTTCAATATATATATATATATATATATATATATATATATATATATATATATATATATATATATATATATATATATATATTTATATATATATATATATATATATATATATATATATATTTATATATATATATATATATATATATATATATATTGAACCAGATATCATATATATTAAAAGAATTCAGTTGTGTAGGAATATTTTACTTTTATGAAAATGGATTGAAATGATGTAATTTAAGAAAACATTATAAAAAGAAAACACCATTAATAATAAAAAGCATATAAATTAAAGATATATAAAATAATTAGTGTACACCAATTTAATAAATAAAGAAATTACCTTAATAACTGTACAAAATTAGAAATTGCCTAACAAATGTAGTGGAGAAAATTAAAGCTGCCCAAGATGATGAATGATTATTTGCTATAACGTAGTCAGCTGTTCATCTGAAATAAAACAAATCTTTTTATAGTCAATTCATAATTATTCTCAGTTTAAGTAGTTAGGTTATAAAGCATATATATATATATATATATATATATATTTAGGAGTATAAGGAGAATAAGTTTCATAGATAAGTTAGTAATAACATAGAGAAAAATCATATATCGCAAAGTAGAATAAATTTAGAGTCAATAAATAATAATTTGTGAATGAATTAGAACAAATATTTGATAAGACAGTAGAGAATTAGTGTAAATAATTTAAAGCAAAGAATGTAGAGAGGTTACATAAAAGAATTTAGGTTCATAAATAGGTATAGTTGTCACAGTAATAAATTGTCAAAAACAAAACTAGATATTGGACTATTAAAAGGTAATTATGTATATCACCAACTATAAAGTATTCGATTGATAAAAATTCAAGGAACTCTAAATAAAATACTTATAATGCCAAGTGGAATGTACATTAGTACATGTATAAAACTTTTTTGTAAGTGAAATAAATGTAAACATAATTCGACTGCTCAAGACAATATGTGATTGGTCAAAAAAAAGTGACAGAACGGATTTCAATCAACGAAGAAAAGAACAAATTATTCAAATAGTGACCTGACAAACAAAATACTTGTTTGTTGAAAAAAATTGAGAATCGGCAGGGAAGCGTTGGTAGTTGGGAAGTGGCGTCGAGATAACAAGAGGCTGATGTAAAAATGTTCCCGAAATTTCATGAAAATTCCCAATTGACATGCCTGAACTCATGAATGACTGTTAAATACAATACTACTAATACTTACAAACATTTATTTCCAGTTTTCCTGCTAAAATAATCAATATTTCTCCTAATCATATGTGTTGGAACTTCGAAGGAGTATTCCTGGGTCCGGAGGTGTTCATCCCGATTCCTGAACTTCAGGTCAGTGCTTATTTGAAATATTATTGGCCAATAATAAGAGTAAAAAACTCACAAACTCAAATCAGTGCATAGTTTCATGAAATTAATAAACTTTGCGGCAATGATCGATCTAAAAAAGAAAGAAAACGGACTTTATGTAGTTAATTAATCAAATAAATCTATAATACTAATTAAAAAGGCCTAATTCAAAATAAATAAAAGCTTATACTTACGTCATTTTCTAATCTCATAAGAAAGATGCTTCATAAATTATTTATGTAATATTTCCATGTGTATATAAATCTTATAATATATTTCTTCCACAGCAATTTCTAATTTGTCTTGTATATGTATATTTTTCAACATAAATTCTTATATATATATATATATATATATATATATATATATATATAAAACCATCTCATGATATTCATCGACAAAAACTTTATGTTCATCTAAAGAGCCACGCATCGTAAAAGTTTTGTTCGCTTCGCTTTGAATCACATGACAAGAGTTAAGCATGCGCACAGGATGGTATATTGAAATCAATAATATCATTTAGTAATCCATAGGCGTCGCAATTTATAAATATTAAATTGAAAATTTTTCTTAAAAAATTTAATTCCTTAAAAAGTAAAGTGTTCCTTTTTATTTTATATAAGTGAAATATATCTACGGAAGCCAGGACTCAAAGAGTAGACAGGGTTTCATGCTCCCGAACAATATAATATAATAATATCATAATAAACAAGTGAGCTAGCCACATCACATAAAATTGAATTTATAAATAATTAAATAAAAACATTGTTTAATATATATATATATATATATATATATATATATATATATATATATATATATATATATATGTTATATACCTTAAATTACTTAGTACATATTAAATAAATTACTTAATCAGCACATTGTGTAATAACATGTTGTTTTATAAATTGTTGAACCTTATTTTTGCTTACATTGTATTTTTTACCTTTTTGAATTGTTTAGTTATATTGTCAGTCTAGAATTTACTTCGAATCTTGAAACTTGTAACTTTTGTTAAATAAATAATTTCTAAAAAACCTTTTTCCGTGTGTAAAAAGTTATTTGGCGCAGTCAGTAGGATATGTTAAACGGGCGTTAGTGAATATAACAATCGGTTCGTATCAACGATTTATTAACATACCTTAAGTGAATAATTGGGACTCTTGGTTAAGTGAACTAAGTAGCTTAACTCGAAGACAGTTGGCTCGTATGAAGAGGAATTTCAAGTGAATATTGGTAATTCCAACTACAGTTCAACTAGATGGCGAAAGCAGTTGTAATTTTCATGTAAGTACTTTATGTCGTATAGAGGAAATAATTGTTTATTTAATTCAGAAAGCTCTGACAATTCTGATTCTGATTTAGATTCTGGCTCACAAACGTATAGTAACCGTAAAATAAATATTGAATTATCAAAATCTAGATTAACCATAAATACATTTTTCAAAATGCCTGCAGATCCTGTAGTACCGCAATTGAAAAAGGAATATCTGGACATGATTCCAGAATTCCATGGCGAAAATGCTTTATTACCCAGATTCATAGAGATTTCTGAAAAATTAGTAAATAAATTTTACAACACAGTAGATTTAACAGACTTTCAAAACGAATATTTGATGTCTAGTATTTTATCTAAAATTAAAGGCCAAGCCGCAATAAATATTTCAGCTTGCAGTATTTCAAATTGACAGAATTTGAAAGATGCTTTATTGAACACATACGCTGATAAACGAGACATTTACACGTTAAGTATTGAAATATCGGAATTAAAGCAAGGAAATGAATCACCTTTTGACTTTTACAATAGGATACAGCATCTTTTGAATCTACAAACATCATTATTAATTACTCGCTCAAATGCAAGTGAACAAGCCATTTTAGGTAACTATTTTAGGAATTTAGCACTAAGAGTACTATTGCGCGGTTTAAAGGAACCTCTCGGTACACTAATGCGTACCAAGAATCCTAGCGATCTAAATTCAGCTTTAAATGTTCTAACGAATGACTTTCAAGTTTATTTAAGTAATAATAATAACAATACACATCCTAAGTCACAATTTAATGTTACATCACATAGCAAAAATAATTATCCTAATAATCAAGCGGTAAGCAGACCAAATTTACAACATAACTATCAACCACAATTCAACAGAAATTTTAATAATGAAAATAATCTACCTAGTACAAATAGAGATACAAATTTCCAGAATAGAAAAACTAATGTTTTCAAACCTAGTAGAAATCATCAATTTCAAAAACCTACTCCAATGAGTATATCTACTTCTAATACGTACAATAAACCCAATGTACAGAATAAAAATAATGGACAAAATCAATCGAATTTCGTAGGTAATAGAAAAAATTATATTTCGGAAGAATTGCATAACATGGACGATACCGAACGTCCCACTGATGTTGAAGATTGGTTTTTAGACGAAATTGCCTCGGAAGAGACAGACACGTAGAAATGTTTAATTTTACGAATTATGAAAGTGAATTACCGTACATAATATTTCCTGAACAAAATTTAAAAGTAATGATTGACACAGGTAGTACAAAATCTTTTGTAACACCTGACATAGCAAAGAAATATTTTTCAAAAGCAACTATGAAAAAATCTTTCAAAGTAACTTCTGCTTTAGGCTCAAGTCAACAAAATTATTGTACAGTAATTCCATCTTCAAAGATATTTAAAATGAAAAATAAAATGAACTTAGAATATTGTTTATTTAAATTTCACAATCATTTTGATTGCTTATTAGGTTTAGATAATCTGAAAAAACTGAATGCAACTATTGATTTAGTAAATAACGTTTTAATTACGCCTTATAGTGGAATAAAAATAAATTATTTTCAAATCAGAAGCGAGAACACGAATTGTATAGTAGTGCCTCCGCGAACTGAACAAATAATTAAATTGAATATTGATAATATTAATAATGGCGATATAATTATACCTTATACAAAAATAGGAAAATTAGAAATTCCAGAATGTCTCACAAGAGCGGAAAATAGTCAAGCCGTATGCACTATTTTAAATCCGTCTGAGTCATATTTTAAAGTAGATTTAAGTGCTCCTTTAGAGGTTGAACAGTTCGACGAATACGAACACACCTTGAGCCCTAATTTTAATGCTATTTATGCAGAAAAATTCAAATTTGATATTAATAAAGTTCGAACAGAACATATGAATTCTGAAGAACGCAACGCTATTCTTAAATTAATTAAAGAATATTCTGACATTTTTCATGTTGATGGTAATCAACTAACTTTTACTAGTAAAATCAAGCATCAAATAAAAACTACAAATGATGTACCTATTTATACTAAATCGTACAGATATCCAGAAGTATATAAAAAAGAAGTCCAAAATCAAATACAGAGTATGTTAGATCAAAATATCATAAGAGCCTCATCCTCACCGTACTCGAGTAGTATTTGGGTTATTCCAAAAAAATTGGAACCTACAGGTAAACAAAAGTTCAGAGTCGTCGTAGACTATCGCAAGCTTAACGAAATAACTATTGGAGATAGATATCCATTACCAAACATAACTGATCTATTGGATAAATTAGGACGTTGCCAATATTTCACTACATTGGATCTTGCCTCCGGATTTCACCAAATTGAGATGGCTGAAGAAGATATACCCAAAACGGCTTTTACTACTGAAAATGGCCACTGGGAATTTTTGAGAATGCCATTCAGACTAAAGGGAGCTCCAGCAACTTTCCAAAGAGTGATGGACAACATTTTAAGAGTTATCCAAAACGAAAAATGTTTAGTTTATCTTGACGATATCATTATATTTAGTACAAGCTTGCAAGAGCACATAAATAAGTTAAAGGAAGTATTTAAAAGGTTACGCGAATCGAATTTCAAAATACAAATTGACAAATCCGAATTTTTGAGGAAAGAAGTAGCTTATTTAGGACATATTGTTACCCCTGAAGGTGTAAAACCAAATCCCGATAAAATAAGTGCTATTCAAAAATTTCCCATACCAAAAACTAGTAAAGAAATTAAAGCTTTTCTCGGACTTCTTGGATATTATAGAAAATTCATTAAAGATTTTTCAAAACTGACTAAACCTTTAACTAATCGTCTTAAGAAAAATGCAGTAATTAACATAAAAGATCCTGATTATATTAATTGTTTTGATACTTGTAAAAATATGTTATTAAATGATCCTATTTTACAATACCCGGACTTTTCTCGTCCATTTAATCTCACAACAGACGCAAGCAACTTTGCTCTAGGCGCTGTTCTTAGCCAAGGAAAAATCGGAACTGATTTACCTGTGGCATATGCTAGCAGAACACTTAATGATTCTGAAGTGAATTATTCAACAATTGAAAAGGAACTCCTTGCAATTGTTTGGGCTGTAAAATATTTCCGCCCATATCTGTTCGGAAGAAAATTCACTATAGTAACAGATCATAAACCACTTCAATGGTTATTTTCTTTAAAAGAACCCAATTCTAAATTAGTTAGATGGCGGTTGAAACTCGAGGAATACGACTATGATATATTGTACAAGAAAGGTGCATTGAACACTAATAGTGACTGTGTATCACGAATCCAGCTAAATATGAATGAAGTAAATTCTTCGGATAATCCTTCCAAAAAATTATTAGTTTATATGGAAAGATTTAATGACTCACTTTCGAATAATAATGAAAATAAAAATGTAGAAACCGAATCACTTATTGTAGAAGCTGAAGATTTTAATGACGAAATCGATGACGATAATAATACTATTCACACTAACATAGAAAATCCTATTGCAGGAATACCTATTTCGGAATCTGCAGTAAATGTGGGAAAAAATCAAATTATAATCTCTGAAGTTAATTTTGAACCCGCTATACCAACTATAATTAAATTATATGAAACTAAGCAAAGAATTCTAGTACAATTTTCTAAAAATAACTTTGAACAAGACGTAATAAATTTTGTGAAAGAATATGTAGCACCGAAAGCAAAATATCATATTTATTTTGAAGATCCCTTATACGAAAAATTCAGCACTGTTATACAGACATATTTCAAAAATTCACAGATTTCATTTATCAAATGTAATAAAAAATTAATTGATATCCCTCTAAATGAAATCAAAGAAGTAATACAAAACTATCATGAAAGTAAACGGAATCATAGAGGATTAGATGAAACCAAAAATAATATAAAATCTCGATACTATTGGCCTAATCAAAGATCTTCTATTCAAACGTACATTAACGAATGCGAAATATGTCAAATAACAAAATATGATCGCAAACCCGTGAAACCATATTTTAATATTACCCCAACAGCTATTAAACCATTTCAAATAATACATTTAGATACTATTACTTTAGAAAATACGAAATTTCTAACTATTATAGACTCGTTTTCAAAATACGGGCAGTTGTATAAATTGAACTCAGCCCAAGGTATAGAGATAGTTAATAATTTAATTAGATATTTCACCCATCATTGTATACCGGAACAAATAATATCCGATAACGGAACAGAATTAAAAAATAGTTTAGTAAAAGATTTATTAGAAACTCATAAAATACAAATTCATTTTATCAGTTCACAACATCCTGAAGCAAACGGCATTGCCGAACGATTTCATTCAACAATTATTGAACATATTAGACTTCTAAATAATCAGAACGAATTTAAGAAAGAACCTATTGAAATAAAAGTAAATTATGCTCTTTTGGCATATAATAATAGTATTCACTCTGTAACGAAACTAAAACTATACGAAATTATCACAGGTCATTTGGAGAATAACTCTTCTTTTGATTTAGACATTGATCGACAATTAGTAAATAATTATATTCATAATCACAAAGAAAAAATGAAATTACTTCATTCTAAAATAAATAAATCATTGCAAGAAACTAAAGATAAAGTTATTTCAAAAGCTTATGAAAGTAGAGAAGATCTTCCAGACCCTCTACCTACAAAAGTATTTGTCAAAAATAAGCAGATTAAAAGTAAGACAAAAAATAAATATCAACCTGAAAAAATAAAATCCGTAAACAGAAAACATAAAACTGCGAAAATTGTAACACGTCATTTTAATACCGCTGAAGATATTCATATTTCAAATATAAAACGACTTAAGAAGAAACCTTATACTTTTATTACAGATTCTTCTCATTCGGACAAGCAAGAATAGAAATAAAAGACATCACTAATAACCTAGGAATTTTACCAATAAATCTTGGACCGGCAAAACTACAAAAATCAAGTCATACATTTGTACATTTCTATAACTTAAGTCCGTTACTGGAAGAATATAATTCTTTAAATAAACACTTTGAAAATATCACAGTTGAGATATCAAATAGTACATATTTCGTACAACAAACGGAAAATATAGTTAATCTTATTTTTAATGTTAAGAGTAATATAGAAGAAAAATTTGAAAATTTAAATATTCATTCAATAACAAATAGAAACAAAAGAGGCTTAATAAATGGACTTGGATCTATAATAAAAGCCGTAACCGGCAACCTTGATTCTCAAGACGAAGAAAAAGTAAATATAATCTCAGAGCATTTAAAACAAAATCAAGCTAATCTTCAAAGTCAAATTCAAATGCAGTACAGCGTTAGCGAACAAATAATAAATAACTTCAATAAAACTATTCAAGATATTCAAAATAATGAAATATTGCTCAAATCGAGATTATTAGACATGAAATATATGCTTGACCTTCAAGTGCAATATGAGAATCTTATTTATCTCAAAGATATGTTGAATGGAGTTTTAATTATTTATAATGTTATATTAGATGTAATAGAAACTGTAGAGAATTCCTGGACATTCTGCAAACTAAAGTCATTGCACCCTAGTATAATTAAACCCAAGGAATTATTTACAGAGTTGCAAAAAATATCTTCGTATTATAAATTACAATTACCGTTGGAATTGAAATACGAGAATATTTTAAACTTTGAATCAATTTTAGATGTATCATGTAGAGTAAGTAAAAATAGAATAGAATATTTTTTATCAATTCCCATAGATTTTAATATAGAGTTTGAATTATTTTATTTATTACCCATACCTACTAAGTTAGAATAAGAATTCGTAATAATAATACCAAATTCAAAGTATTTGCTAAGATCTGATACACAGATAAAACATCTAAACGATATTTGTACAAGAAGTGAAAATTTTCAATGTGCTTCACACCTTCAAGATAATAATAAACAGTTATGTGAAGAACAAATACTATTAAAATGGAAAACTCTACTAACTGCGAATACACTAAAATCAAAATTATTGAAAATCATTTGGAAATTATACCAGAAATAAACCAATACCTAGTAGTATTTCCAGAAGAAGAAAAATTGATAATTAGATGTTCAGAAGACACTGAAATCAAAATTTTAGAAGGAATTTTCCTAATCAAAAATTCGCCATGTAAAATAACTTTTAAAAATCAAGAATTAATATTTCAAGATAGAACTTATGGTCAACCACTGGTACTGAATAAACTTCAGACACATCTTAATAAAATTAAAATCCAGCCTTTGGAAATAAATTTGAAAAAATTAAAATTAAAAGAAATATCTTCGCAAGGATTGACACCAATTCAGGAAGAACAATTAAATCTCCATATTCCTAGCATATGGACTATATTTCTATATTCTAGTGGAGTATTGATAATTATTTGGCTACTCTTGAAGAAAACTCAGAAAAGAAGAAAATCAGAAGAGACTCCAATGGAATTACAAGAAAAGAAAATTCAACTTCCAGGGGGTGCGTCGATCTAATGGGGGAGGTGTTATATACCTTAAATTACTTAGTACATATTAAATAAATTACTTAATCAGCACATTGTGTAATAACATGTTGTTTTATAAATTGTTGAACCTTATTTTTGCTTACATTGTATTTTATACCTTTTTGAATTGTTTAGTTATATTGTCAGTCTAGAATTTACTTCGAATCTTGAAACTTGTAACTTTTGTTAAATAAATAATTTTTAAAAAACCTTTTTCCGTGTGTAAAAAGTTATTTTATATATATATATATATATATATATATATATATATATATATATACATTAGTGCCTTTTTTACGAGAAAATTCTGGATTGCGGCTCACACAAAAACAATTGGCTCTGGCATTTTCTAGATAAGACTGGTCACAAGAACAATGTCTAGATAAGATAGTCACAATCGTAAACAGTTATAAAAACCCTGCGTATCCGCCATAATTTTAACTTTCATACCGGGCTTAGACAGAGTCGCATTAGGGACTATACCAGAGTGCTGTTTCGTAAGAATATCATCGTCAGAATGACAGAAGTTATGTTTCATTTGATGCCTACCTGATGTTTGGTAGTTATTTTTGGCTAGACCAAGAAGTGACTCACCCTGTGATTGACTTAATATATGTTAATAGAAACAAGAAGAAGATGTGATATCACAAATATCGAAGCTTAGATATTATTAGCCCTATGGTGATATCCTGGATATCATTTTTCTAATTAAGGTCAGTATAACTGTGCAATGATATAGAAAACCAGGAAAACTATATCTGCTTATCTTTACAATTATCACTTAAGAAGACAGTTCAATAGTAGAGAACTCCCTATATTTATCTGTTCATTGACTACTTCATATTGTGGGTTTCTCAGGTGTCTTCTAATTTCCAACTCTTCAAGGAAATCCAGTTTTTGTTTCTTATCACAAATATGTAGTACTTCTAGTTCTGTGTTAGATGTCAATGAATGATTGGTGTCAAGTAGATGTTTTGCGTAATGGGATTTATCTGGTTGTTTTAATCTTTATGCTCGTAAGTGTTTACTGTATCGGATTCCAAAATTTCTAAGGGTCTGACCCAAATAGACAGCATTACATTCTGTCTCGTATGAAACACCAGAGTTTCTGGGAAACGTATAAAAATGGACTGTAGATTGTAAAACAGATGTATAGAAAAAATAGCAGTACTTACCACTCTCCTGATCTTCACTTATAAAGGGTGCCCTTTTGTTGTTGGCCTCTTGATGAGCGATGCACAACGCGAAAACCCGTAAAATGTGTTATTAAAACTAATAGGTCGTAGACCGTAACTAAATTTTGGTATCGACGTATCCACTATCGATGTCGGTATTAATCTGTTCTACTCCTTCGTCGCCGTGGCAGTACTTCTAAATTGACTATACAGCCTGTCCTTGCAAATATGTCATATACATTTTCAATTTGGGAAACAGAAATTAAAAATTATTATAGAGTATTGAACATTCCACCCACCAAAAACAAGCTTGTTTTTTCCGCTGTAATTAAATTAAGCATATAATAAAAAAAACTATTAAGAATTCTACTAAATTAAAAATACAAAAAAAGGTAAATTATTAATCAAGTTATTGCCCCGGCAATGGGCAAACCTTGACAACCGGGCGTTGTAATGTACCGTTTTGTGTCTTTAACGTTACTACTCTAATTATCCCATCTTTTCCGGGATGTAACTTCGCTACACGTCCAAGAGACCAATTTAGAGGAGACCTTTGTTCATCTTTTATTAGAACCAACGTATTTAATGTTATATTTGGGACTGATTTAGTCCACTTACTACGCTGCTGTAACGTATGCAAATATTCTTGGCTCCAGCGTTTCCAAAAATCGATATGCATTTTTTGTAACATTTGCCATCGTGATAAACGGTTAATTGGAACAAGAGACAAATCTGGTTCCGGAAAGGATGAAAGGGGCTCCATGGTCAGAAAATGTCCTGGAGTTGAGGGTGCAAGATCGTTGGGATCTTCGCTAATAGCCGTTAAGGGCCGTGAATTTAAGAGTGCCTCAATTTGAGTTAAAAGTGTAGAAAACTCTTCGAAAGTCATAAGTTGGTCCCCTATGACTCGATACAAGTGCGTTTTAACTGATTTTACACCTGCTTCACTAAGTCCATTGAAATGGGGTGCTCCAGGTGGGTTAAAATGCCATTTGATTGAAAGTTTCTCAGAAGCTTGTTGAGCAAAAAAAGTTAATTGATTGTAAGCGCCTTTCAAATTAGTGCCTTGGTCAGAATAAATGTCTGATACTCGGCCTCTACGGGCTATGAAACGTCGAAAACTTGCAAGAAACGTATCAGTGGACAAGTCCGACGAAAGCTCTAGATGAATAGCCTTGGTTGCACCACAAACAAATAAACATAAATAGGCTTTGGATACCTTTGCCCCTCGATATCTTCCCATCGTAATTGAAAACGGTCCAGCATAATCAAGTGAAACTTGAGAAAATGCTTTCATTTGGGAAACCCGAAACGAGGGAAGATCAGCCATAAACGGTAGGTAAGATCGAGGTTTAGACCGAAAACATTTTATACATTTGGATATACATTTAAAAATTGCATTACGAGAAGAAATTATCCAAAAATGTTGTAGCATTAAATTTTGTAACTTTTTTAAACCAGGATGTAGATTTTCCCGATGAATCTGTTCTATGAGGAGATCAGTAAAACGATGGTTTTTAGGCAACAAAATAGGATGCTTAGCGTCGAAAGAAAGAGATGATTGTCTCAACCTACCACCCACCCTGAGAATACCTAGCTTATCTATGAAAGGTGCTAATTTTCTGAAATGTTTAGGTAGGGTAGTATCTTGTTCGCAATTGCGAATAATATTGTTGAAACATTCCTTTTGAACGTCTTTAATTTTGATTTGAAATGTAGTATCCATTTCAGAGAAATCTATACTTATATTCTTATGAATGCGTTCGGTTTTCCGCGTAATTGAAATAAAACGTAAAACGTAAGCGAGTATTCGCTGAATTTTTTTTACAGAAGAAAATCTTGAGAGTAAATCACCAATAACGGATGGAGTTTCAACTGAAATACATACAGTTGTTTTCTTTTCTTCATGAGTTATTTCAGGAAATTTGTCTACAAGAAATGTAGATTGTTTGGGCCAATGATCTGGATCCAGCAAAAGAAAATCGGGACCCTGCCACCACAATTTGTGTTCGAGTAATTGCAATGGACTTAAACCACGAGAAACACAATCGGCCGGATTCATTTCAGAAGGAACATATCTCCAAGAGGACATAGATACTGTCTCTTGAATAAAGGCCACTCTGTTAGCTACAAACGTTTTCCACTGATGAGGTGAAGAAGAAAGCCACGCAAGAGTAACTTGCGAATCTGACCAAGCTTACACAGAGTTAAAAGTTAAACGCTTAGCATATGAATTCTTAATAAAATTCAATAACTCTGTAAGCAGATATGCTGCACAAAGTTCTAAGCGGGGTAATGAAACTACTCGAAGAGGTGCTACTCGAGATTTTGCAGAAATTAAGCGAGTTTGAATCTGATTATTAGAGGTTATATATCTGAAATAAATTACACAACCATACCCCTTCGTGCTAGCGTCGCAGAAACAGTGTATTTCTAGTCGAATAACTGTCTTGGAAATAAGCATTCTTGGTAACTGAACTTGAGATATGTTGGGTAATTCATATTTGAATCGATCCCAAAGTGTAACAATGTCATCAGAGGGTTCATCATCCCATCCCAATTTCGATAACCAAAGCAATTGAATGATATATTTGGCCATAAACACTAGGGGTGCTATGTACCCCAATGGGTCGAATATTCTAGCTGTTCGTGACAGGATACTACGCTTCGTACATTTTGATTCAATAGAAGTGAATTTATAAGAAAAAACATCTGACCTGGGATTCCATTGCAATCCGAGGAGTTTTACGAATCTAGGACCTTCATTATCAAAAGTAAGAGGTATTTGAGCATCTGTTAAAGGAACAGCTGATAATAGTGCAGGATGATTACTTGTACATTTTCCTAATTCAAATCCCCCCTTTTTAAGAAGCTTAATTAGGTCTGATTGAATATTCATGGCTGATTCGACGGAATCTGCGCCACTTACAATATCATCAACATAAATTGACTCCTTCAGTACTTCCGAAGCTAAGGGATGATTTTTTTGTTCCAGAGTAGCTAACTCTTTTAATGTTCTAAGAGCCAAAAATGGAGCTGAAGACACTCCGAAAGTTATCACATTAAGGGTATACTCCTTAATTGCGTCATTGTTTGAAAAGCGCCAGAGAAACCTTTGATATTTTCTATGTTCAGGCTTAATATAAATTTGACAGTACATTTGTTTAATATCACAGCTGAATACAACTGGATATGTACGAAAAGTATGTAAAATAGTCGATAAGTCTTGATGAAGCTTAGGACCAGTATATAATGTATCGTTTAAGCTTATCCCCTTTGTATCTTTGGCACTAGCATCAAATACTACTCGAATCTTGGTAGAAATGCTATCTGGCTTCAGAATACAATGATGAGGTAAATAATAGGCTGAAGAGGATTGATAATCTGAAGACGGAACTTCGGAAATATAATTTTTTTGATGATACTCATTTATGAAGTCTGAATAAAGAGTTTGAAGTTCGGATATTCTATATAATCGATTTTCCAGTGATTTGAAACGTCGGTATGCTTGAGTGTATGTATCTCCAAACTGAGTATTTGAGTGTTTAAAAGGAAGTGGTACAACAAACTTACCAGACTGTTCTCGGTAAATAGATTGTTTGTATATATTTTCACATTTTAAATCATCTGGGGATATAATATTAGAGACAGACAGGAATTTTCTTAGTGTAAAATCGATTTGACATTCTAAAGAAGCATGGCAACTGAGTAATGATGTATTTGGAGTAACAAATGTGGCTTTACCCTGTAAAATCCACCCAAAAACGGTTTCAAGAGCAACGGGTTGACCTTCTTGGCCGAAAACCCGAGAAGAACCTAAAACAAATGGTACAATTTCTGCTCCAACTAAAATGTCAATAGGACCAGGAATGTGGCATTGATTATCTGCAAGGGGTAGATTTTTAATATGAGACCAACCTTGCGTACCAATGGTTAGTTTTGGCTGTTCGGAGCAGACCTTTGGCAAAACAATTGCTTCAAAAGTGAAGGTAGGCTCAGGTTTACCACAAGGTTTGATCAGGCATTGGGTGATACCTTTATTTGAACTGGAAGTTTTATCGTTAATACCCTCAATAGGTGTCGAAAAGGGGTGACGTCGTAAACCTAAACGATTGACACATTTTTCAGATATGAAGTTAGCCATACTAGCAGTATCTAATAAAATTCTAACCTTTTGAAAGTTTCCCCAAGCATCTTTGATTTATACTACGGCCGTTGACAGCATAACCGTGGAGTTGCTAAAACTATTTGTGCAAGCAGAACAATGAAGTGTATTAGTCGACTGAGACGCATTTGGTGGAGGAGGTAAAGTTTCAATCGCTGAGGACTGCACATTAGTATTCAGATTATCTGGACTTAAACTTGAAGAAGCTGTATCTGAGTTTTTTGTTAAATGAAGTGTGCTATGATGGGGCAATTCACATGTTTTACACCTTGAAGAAGAAGGGCATTGTCGCACCGAATGGTTAGGACGTAAGCAATTGCGACATAACTTACGCTGTTTTACGACTGCTAGTCTATCATTAGGATTTTTTTCCAAGAAATGCATACACCGATATAGTGCATGAGAAGATGCACAAATGACACATCTATTATTGCGTTGTTGGTCATCAACAGTATTAACATATGCCGAAGGCATACTAGATGTTTTAGAAGGATATTGAAAATTAAATTTTTTGAATTTTGAAGATTGAGAATTTTGATTTGAATTTGTATGCTTTTCTTAACTCAAATATGAAGGACCCGTAGTTTGAATCGATTCCAGAGCCTCACAATGCTGTTCCAAAAATGTAACTAATTGTGTATATGTAGGCATATCGATGTTGCTATGTTCAATTTCGAAATTGGTTCTAGTCTTTGAATCTAATTTTTTAACAAAATATTAAAAATAATGAAATCCCAAGAATCCGTATTAAGTTTAAGAGCTTTTAATGCTGCAAGATTTTCTGTAAAGATGTTTAATAAATGTCTAAGTTCTTTTATAGTTGCCTTTTGTAAACATTGAACACTATAAATTTCATTAAAATAGGTTGTAGCCAAAAATCTAGTGTTTTGATATCTTTTAATTAGAGTATCAAACGCAATGATATAATTATTATCTGTCATTGGAATGGACTTGATCAAATTAAAAGGTTCATTCTTTAGCGAGGTTGCCAAATAATGAAATTTTTCTATGTTAGATAAACTTGTGTTTTCATGAATAATACTTCTATAAAGATCATAAAATGCAGGCCATGACTTAATATTGCCTTCAAATAAAGGAACATCAATTTTCGGTAATCGAATATTTTTGTTTTGATTCGAAGAATCGACAGCACTAGAAATCACTGATGAATAATTTAACTCGGAAACCTTTGATTTAGTCGCATAAAAATACTTATCTGCCTTAGCTCTAACTTGATCATTAGTTTGAAACTCTGCATCAGTAGAAATTAAAGAAATGATTGCGTTATGATTTTCTTGGAATTCATCGTTAATTTTATCCACAAACTGAGACCTTACTAAGAAATTTTGTTTATAAAATTGATCATTTGTATTATTGAAACCATAACTATATATTTCCTCCAATCGCGTCAGCGACACTTTGCGAAGCCTATCCAGCTTGGCTCTTTTATTATCAACGTCCGCAGGCGGGGCCATTTCTAAATAATTTCAAAATGTTAAATTTTACTCTGTAAAATATCTTAATTCACACTGTTCCGTAAGAACGTATTCTAATATATCTTAAGACAACGCTGAAATAGAATTTTCAAAATAACTATTAAAATTAAAATAGTTATTAAAATTATCAAAAGCTGTATTTTGCCTTGCAAATATAAACGTAAACAAACCTCGATGGGGATTTGTGGCTACGATTGTACTGAATCACCGGTTAGTCGATACAAAAATGCGTTTGCGTTTCTAACAAGCTTATTTGTGGTAAAATGGAATATATATAGTTTTAAAAATTCAAAATTTATCAATATAAAATAACCTTTTAGCAGCGAGTGAAACAACGCGTTATTTTACTTGACTTTTGATAGTAAAAAATGTGAAAAGGTAATTAGCCTTAATGATGTTTTGAACTCAACGAAAACTATTGAAATATGAAATTTTAACAAATTATACTACACCGATAATTTTATGTAGCAAAATTTAAGGTATTGAAAATAATGAAAATAGTAGTCCCTTCTAGAGGTAAGGGAACCTAACTGTTCTATCCAGGATCGAATGACCAAAATGACTCGTATGAAACACCAGAGTTTCTGGGAAACGTATAAAAATGGACTGTAGATTGTAAGACAGATGTATAGAAAAAATAGCAGTACTTACCACTCTCCTGATCTTCACTTATAAAGGGCGCCATTTTGCTGTTGGCCTCTAGATGAGTGATGCACAACGCGAAAACCCCGTAAAATGTGTTATTAAAACTAATAGGTCGTAGACCGTAACTAAATTTTGGTATCGACGCATCCACTATCGATGTCGGTATTAATCTGTTCTACTCCTTCGTCGCCGTGGCAGTACTTCTAAATTGACTATACAGCCTGTCCTTGCAAATATGTCATATACATTTTTAATTTGGGAAACAGAAATTAAAAATTATTATAGAGTATTGAACACATTCATTGATTGAAACACAGAACTAGAAGTACTACATATTTGTGATAAGAAACAAGAACTGGATTTCCTTGAAAAGCTGGAAATTAGAAGACACTTAAGAAACCCACAATATGAAGTCGTCAATGAACAGATGAATCTAGGGAGTTCTCCACTATTAAACTGTCTTCTTAAGTGAAAATAGTAAAGATCAGCAGATATAGTTTTCCTGGTTTTCTATATCATTGCACAGTTATACTGATCTTAATTGGAAAAATGGTATCCAGGATATCACCATAGAGCTTATAATATATAAGCTTCAATATTTGTAATATCACATCTTCTTATTTTTTTATCAACATATATTGAGTAAATCACAAGGTAAGGTCACTTCTTGGTCTAGCCAAAAATTACTAATAAGCATCAGGTAGGCATCCAATGAAATGTAACGTCTGTCATTCTGACGATGATATTGAGTTATCGAAACTATTGTAAATTTATTAGAATTCTCAACATTTTTCATTATATTGGGGAATTAGTTAGAAACATTGAGTTTCATTTAAAATACAAATATGAGTAGATTCGACGAAGTAAGGGTCGAGAAAGTTAATTTTAACAAACCTATAGTCTTTGAACTATACTGCCAGGACGAGATAAATGCTAAAATTTTAAGTCAAGTACATACACCTGTTACCGAAAAAACTTAAAGGCTACAGCAAAAATAAGTTAAATGCCAAATATCTGAATAAAACGGTAGTAATAATATTGCTTTGTCAAACATCATTACAGCGTGAACAAGATTAATGGCAGTTAGCTTGTTTTTACCGGGAAATATTCATATCGGTTGCAGAATTAAACAGCTTAAAGCAGATAAGTCCCATATAACTTGTTTGTGCAGTTAAAGATATTAAATAATATGAAACAAAATGAAGTCCCATATGACATAAGTGCACATATCTGCTTTGTGCTGGCTAAATTTTGACCAAAATGTATTTATATCATTTTTGCAAACATTTTTTATGCTTGGAGGAAATGTATCTTGTTCTCGCAGTATAAGTAGGTGCAATTTTTAGACCGAGAGATGCACTTAACTGAGAAAATTAAAAAAGTGTCTTGATTTTGCAGTAACCCGACGATACAATACATTCACTGCTTTTCGCGAACGAACACGTGTTTTTGCACAAGATAAGGAATATATGAGATAAGGAAGCTAAGAGAAGGGTTTGAAATTTGAGATCTAGACAATAAATATGGATAAGACTGAATATATATGTATCGTACAAAAGGTTGTCGATATAAATATGGGAGACATAATAACCAAAACCTGTCAAACTTTTAAATATTTGGGTTCACTGGTTCAACGAGATGGTACTTGTTTAGAGGATATAGAAGTTTCATCCAAAATATGGTTTAATATGGAGCAGAAATATGACCCACGAAAACGAACGTCAGAAACAAAATGAGAACCATCTAACTAGACTATTCTTAGATATGCATATTATACCACCATAAACCATAGAATAAGGACTGGAGAAAATAGGACATTGGAATGGTATGGTTAGGTCCAAAGGAAGCTGGATAACAGATGGCTATAGGAAGGCCAGATCTAAGATGGAAAACCTACATCGGACAAGCGATGGTAGATACTAATATGAGAGAAAGAGATTGGAACGTTAGGGAAAAATGAAGGGAAAATGCCTAAGAAGAAAGAAATGCTTCCTTTGGTAGAATGTAAATTTTAAGAATTTCACCACTTCCTTGAAAACAGAGGATTGGCCTACTTATTGTTAGGCACTTTTTGAGATCTGGATTTATCCATCACCAAGTGATGGTTTTCGTAAAATTTGGTTGACGCCCAAGTCATAGAAGTCCTGTAATTTAGAGATTAGATCTTCCGAATCAATCAACCTGTATTCAACATATCACATAAATATTCTATAACTATCAATCTATAATAGAGTCCACTGGACTGAATCCAACAACAAGAGTAACTTCTCTTTGTTACTATATATTCAAAGACACTTTTATTGGACATTTTGCTAAGTGTTTTCATGAAAAAGTCTTCAGTGAATAACTAACGTCAACATTTTCCGTCTGTGATAATTTACATGACCTCATAGTGTCCTTAAAAAAGCTAAAGGATAAAACAGACGTAACTGAAAGGAGGCACAAACGGTGTAAAACACTTTCTCAAACTACGAAAGAACGCCTCGAGCGGGTGGAATCTTTGTTTTATGAGCCCGTCCACTCACAACCTTATAGGATTGCATTTGGCTTGAGTCATAACTACCTAGGGAATGATTACCGGGATTTTACAGCCCACGGCAGCTCAACACGAGAACTATATAGAATGGGAGAACTGGAAACGGATTAGGGTATGAAAATGATAGGTTGTAATCATATTAATGGGGTTACAAAATGTATAGGGTAAAAACTACCGACACGGAAACCGTTAACAGTATAACATTTTTTTTATAAATTAAGAATTTTCCGTAGTGTGTGTACCTTCTAGAAAAATCAAGTTGATGCGAATATTATGTAGAGATGGAGCTTGTACAATAACTGTATGCTTGAGACTGATTTGTGACTGATTGCATGGATAAAATAAATATGTACAAAAATCACAGAAGCGTATATTACCCACGGTATTTACGTCACGACTTTCTTATAATATAGAGTGATTGTCATCATGAGGAAACGAATAAGTCTGAACTTTTTGCTTTTGCAAAATTAACTAATTAATTTGATAATTGATATCACTCTAGTTTCTAGTATTGATATAAGTTACCGACACTTGGTATTTATTTTTTCAATACACCGTTTCAGAATATCTAGTTTCTCAAACAATTTCAATAGTAACCTCAACTATACTTGAATATTAAATTTGTTATATAAGGACAATAGCTAACGCCTGAAACAAATTGAAGTCATACAAGTCCAAACCGCGATAGAACGATTGTCCTCATAATAAATCGGGAAAATTATTGTAGAAACTTATTAAGTGTGATGTAACTAAAGTTAACTAAATTATTAGTTTTGGCAGAACAGTTGACTCAAAGTACTAATGAATTAGATGTTTAAAATGTTGTTCATCGACTTTCATACAAATGTATAGTCGCTGTTAGAAATGACGTCGAAAGTATTGAAGCATTTAATATGTTATTAGACTCCAACGAAGCAAATTTCGTCTTATAAATTGTTCATTTTTTCCCTAAAATAACCCCACAACAGAAATCCAGATGCATTAAATCGGAAGGTCTTGTAGTACATTCAGTGAAACCTCTAGTTCCAGCCCCTTGCCTAACAAATCGTTCATAAGATATTGCCTCACAACTCTACTATGATGATGACGTATCATTGAAAAGATAGATCATTTTGTGAATATCTATTTTATCATCATTTTATTGACCATATCTGTGAAATTTGCGGTACCATTCACAAAAAGGAACTGTAGTCGCTTACCTGGGTCATTTTTACTCATATCTTGTAGCATATTAATTTACGAAATTTCAAGGTTCTACCAACCGTAGTCCGCTAAAAACCAGAAAATTATTTTGGACTTGTAGGATCTAAATCATTGTTTCCCAACGGGGGCGATACCGCCCCCCTGTGTGCGCTGCAGCCTTTTAGGGGGGCGGTAGCGGATTCAGAAGCAAATAATAAGCAGTCCAGAGGAACGGAGAAATAGAAAAGATTTAATAATGGTTAATAAGCAGTTTTAAATTAGCAATAATAATAATACTAATAATTATAATAATTTCTTTTAGTTCAGAACAGAAGTATGTGACTTGCCCTCGCACGTTGATAAGCAAACGCGCGATGTTCATACAAAATAACATGTTTAGACATGTTCGCACACAGACAAGTTAAATTATGCACGAAATGAAACGTATAAAAGCAACAGCTCTACGAATTTTTTGTTAGTTAGTTGTATGTGCTTGGCCGCGATATATAGTCGTGAATCATAAGCTCTGCCGTAGTAAATAATCGTGAGTGGTGTGTTATTTTATAAACATCACTATCTATAAATCTATTGAGAATTTAATTTTTGTATAAAAATGGCTGAATCTACTTCTAAATTAAAAAAAAATGCCGGCAATAAAGTATTGAATATTTTATTTTATAATATGGATTTGCGGAATCTTCTACAAACAAATCATTACTTATGTGTTTAATTTGCCGAAAAGTTTTTTCAAATGAAGCTATGAAACCTTCTAGGCTACAAGAGCATTTACATAAAACGCATCCTGATAAGAAAAACAAAGATATATTATATTTTCAAGAACTCGAAAAACAATATTCAAAACAGCCAACTATATCAAACCTTTTTGCATCGTCCTCTAAACGAGACGATGATGGGCTACGAGCCTCATATAACGTTTTATTGTTAATCGCAAAGTGAGGAAAACCATACATCATTGGCGATGAATTAATTTTGCCGGCAGTCGAAGAGATATTAAAAACTGTTCTCCATCATAAGACACCATTTGATATCATTAAAAAAATTTCTCTCAGTAATAATTCAGTGCAAAGAAGAATAGATGAAATGGCAAATGACGTTGAAATATCATTATGCGATTACCTAAAGACTTGCAAATTTTTGTTCTCTTCTATAGGGGGCGGTGGTTCAGAAAAGGTAGGGAACCACTGAATCTAAATTATTATAACCTAAAATTGCTCGTCACTTCAGTTCTAACACGTAACTACTACTGATGGGTCTTTAGGCCTCATCGTATTTTTAACTATGTTGTATTTATTAAGTTCCGCAATATTTGTTTCTCCCCGCACAGTACTCTACCGCTCGATTTTGTCGGTAGAGTCTCACACGTCAGTGTTGTTGGGGTGGGAGGCGTGCGAAGTTTGTATTTAATGTAGTAAAAACATGACAAATTGAGAATTTCTTATTGGTTTCAGAGGGTCTACTTTTTTAATCTCATTCGCAATGTTTTTATTTATTTATCTTAAGTAGTATCAGCTAATACATAATATGATACATGGTTTTCTGCGTCATCTTTTTCAATTTCAAAACAATAGCGTCTAGTTCCAGGGGATTGACAGACAATGGAATCAAAATAAACAGTTTGAAAGTTGCCTTGAACAATATTCTATCGCAAAATTGTCACTTGTATACACTTCGGGGGATATATCGTGCTAATAAACCGAAATTTGTCCAAAAATAACCAAAAATATGGTATATCTGGATTTATGGGACCCGCTCTACTCGCTCTAGTCAGCTGACAATCGATAAGGTACATCTGTGAGACACCTTGAACACTATCCAATTATAAAATTGGTCAATTGTATATACTACTGAGGATGAATCGTGTTAACAATCCGAAATTTCTCCAAAAAGAACCAAAAATATGACACTTCAGGTACCATAGCACCCGTTATACTAGCTCTGGTAAGCTAAAAATCAATAAGGTTCATCTATAAGATACCTTGAACAATATTCAATCATAAAATTGGTCACTTATATACAACCTGGAGGCTGTATCATGGTAACAAACTGAAGATTCTCCAAAAATTACGAAAATTTGGTACTTCAAGTACCATAGCACTCGTTGGACTGGCTTCAGTGAGCTGACTAGCAACAGGGTTCGTCTTTGAGATGCTCTGAATGATATCCAATCATAAAATTGGTCACTCGGGAGGCTGTATCGTGCTAACAAAGTGAAATGTTTCCAAAAATGTCGTACTTAAAGTACTATAGCGCCTGTTTCACTGGATCTGGTGAGCTGAAAATCAATAAGGATTATCTGTAAAAGGTGCTGAATAATATTTAATCATAAAATTCGTGACTTAATGCACTCCAGAGGCCGTATCGTGCTAACAAACTGAAATTTTTCAAAAAATGTCGTACCTCAAGTACCATAGCACCCGTTGTACAGGCTCGGGTGAGCTTAAAATCAAAAGGGTTCCTCTGTGAGATGTCTTGGACAATAATCAATCATGAAATTGGTGACTGTATCGTGCTAACAAGGCATGTAACGAAAAGTGGCCTACGACAACGACGACGACATACACACAGGATTTTTTTTCTAAAAACCGTTATTTCGTGAGGATCTTGCTTGATGAAAAACGTAAAAATTATTTAAATTTTTTTTTTCAAAATTCTATCTTTTTTTGCATATTAGATAGGTTGAGCGGAAAAGTAATATTTTGGAGTCTGAAGAACTTCAGAATATTCAAACGACAATGAGTAAAAAGAGAGGAATTAATCCGTAGACGATGCATATAGGGAATATATGCTAGAAGAGAGAGAAAGAGAGAAGAGAATATTGGTTGAAAACAGTGACGAAAATTATGAAATTATGAAGAAAACATTGAAATAATAAGTGATCATAATTCCGAAAAGAACAGGGAAATTCTGAGTCTGAAGAAGAAGCGTTACACCAGTTGGTCTGGAAGACATGATAACAAATGGTCCAATACAGCAGCTAGTAGAGGCAGGACATCTGCTGACAACTTGGTTACTATCTTGCGTGGCCTTGCTGGTCTCGCTTGTAAAATACACCCAGTAGTCCCATAGATACTTGAGATTTATTTATTATGAATGCGATGATAGAAAATAAAATGACTTCTACTAATTTTAATATAAGCTCCACCAAACAAATATACATATATATATATATATATATATATATATATATATATATATATATATATATATATTAACATAGAGTAAAACAACACCCTGTATACCGAACATAAAATAAAAAAACTACTTATTTCAAGAAATAAAAATTTTTTGAAATTTCAATTTTTTTTAAAAAGATTATCTAAAAAAGGAGACAATCTGTACCATGTACTATTCAATAGAGAAAGCATCTAACTGTATAATTTAAAATAAGATTTAAAAAAAACATTTGTGAAATGAATTAACAAAATCTCTATAAACCTACAAGACGGAATATTAGAACGTTGTTACATATACAAATGGAAATGATAATCCTTTATTTTTATTGTCAAGGTAAATAAATAGTGAGATTCTTTTTAAAATGAATATTAGGGTTTGAAGGACATGTAAATAAGATTTCATAAATATTTAAAAACATAACGATATAAGAAGTAAACTGAAAAACATTAATTCTATGGAATGTGACATTTATTGAACGGTTTGACGTTATGAACACATATTTTGTAAATTTGAAAATGTCATTTTGTAAACTAAATGAAATATAATTTAAGAGACACAATATGAGTTAAAATCATTAAAGAACCTTAAAACAAAGCGTTTTCAAATGATAGATGGACAATTCACTATTTGAAATGAAATCTATAAAGAAAAGTTTTGATAACCAAATCTGATTGGTGGAATGTATTCAACAAACTTTTAATCTGCGACAAGTAGTTGTTAATAATAAAAAAATTGAAGGAGAAAAGTTTGTTGATTATACAGACTATTGACTAGGTAAAATTCTTTTTGGGTGGTAGAAAATTTGAGAAGCAGCAAAATTTTGGGAATTAAGAAAACTTTTCGAAAAATAAGATATTTGGCATCAAAATTCAGGAAAGAGAGATACATTGTACTTATGATATGGTAGATTATATATTTAAACAAGCAGATGTAGAAACTAAGAAACAATTTGGTAATTATGTTTGAATACTAACCGTATAATTGATATATAATACTTGATTAATATTTGTATGGTGGAATGGATATATCCACCATACCTTTTAGAAAGCTTTTGATTATGTAATTGGACTGAAATATATGGATGTGGACGGGACATAGCATTGATTCCTGATTTTGTGTAAGCTGGACCAGTGATGTGACAATTTCCAGAAGGTAACCTAAAATAAAGTAAAGGATAATTGAAGTGAATTACTATACAGGAATAAGGTATTTAGACTATTTTCATTATACATAAAAAAGGTTGAATAAAACTTACCAATTTAGTGAAAAAAATTGAACTTTGGTATTAAACAAACATTTACAACCATTGTGTTTCGCCATTTTGATATAATAATCGTTTATATAGAAGTTTCAGTATTATAAGATTTGTATAAAATGTTGCCTATTTTAGATTTGTATATAGAGATAATTTTTCATGTGAGAACGTGATTTTGTTTGAATGAGTGGTCATAATAGATAGTAGGTTTTTTATTAATTTGTGTCTTGTAAAAGAACAATGTATTTGTCTATTCAAAATATCAAATAACGTTCTTTCTAGTTTGAAGAACATTGTAAATTTGTTTTTGATATATTTCATTTCTTTGTGGTGATGGCTCCATCTAGTTTGAACCGTTGGTAGTTTAAACTGACATCTGTGAATAATAAAAAGGTTCAACTTGAAACACAGGACCGTCTTAAGAATTTATTACGTATTATTAAACAAGCAAGTACATTTTTATTAACAAAATTTTTAAGAAGACAGAGATATTTAATCAAATCTAGGCGCTCATATTATAAATTGAATTTTTGTTTCTCTATACCTGAACCCTACTCTGAGGTTAAAGAGTTTCTCATGTTTTAAAGTATAACCATTTTAGTAATAAAATATCAAATTTTCACAATATACCGGGCAAATCAAAACTAAATGTAAATTAAAAGAATAATAACTATAAATCATTATTTCTCTTCCCGTTCTATCCAGTTTAACATGTCGGCCCAACGTAGGGCAAATTAGGGAAAGTATATTTGTTTTGAAACATTTAAATTACACACCTTACATATCAGTTTAATATATATAAATATATATATATATATATATATATATATATATATATATATATATATATATATTATATTATATTCTATTTTATATTAATATTTTATATTTGCCCCGCGTTGAAAGCCAATTTTTTATATATTCTATATTATTTAATATTATTTGCCCCACTTTCGGTTGACAATTATAATATATCTAATGTGCCTATTAATTCTCGAGAATAATATAGACTGGACTCACCAACTAGGTTCTGGTAGACTCGTTCGTATTCTAAAAACGCTATTTGGAATTTCAGTAACAACTTTTCTAAATCAATAATTTAGAAACCGGAAAAACCACTCGCACTTCAACGCTGTAATTCTTTGCGAATAATACACGCACTGGCTTTACAAAAGACAAAATATGTTGAACTGATAATAATCATACAAATTAATCTGATATACTGAATTGAATTTGAGACAACTCTTATTCGATGATTGTCTCAAGGGAATCTAAAAATCAACTCTATTTTAAATAAATTTGAGACAACTCTCATTTGATGTTGTCTCTCGGGAATATCAAAATCAACTAACTAAACTGTTTCAATAAATAATTCTCCTCTTCTTTGGTTACCAAAAATTCTTTTTTTCAAAAAAATACAAATTTACGTTATCATATACAAAGAGATATTTTCATTGTTTTAGTATAAATGCCATTCTGCTAACAGAGACATCTGTATTCTTGTTTTCAAATAGTTTTTAAATTCTATCTATCATTAAGTCCATTCTGCATTAATGTCATAAGAAATTGAAATGTCAAATTTTATTGGTATATTGAACCTTTCAAATTATTGATAATACAGTGTGTATCACTAGTATTACAACCAAATAAGCACATTTTCTTTATTTCAATGTCTTCTTTAGAATTTAGATAGAGGATATGTATTAATATATATATATATATATATATAGCGAATAAAAGGTAGTCGGCTTGAACTAGTTAAAACCAGAATAGTTATGAAGTTATCGGGAATAAGCCTTATAATAAGAGAATAAGGGTTATTCCCGATAACTTTCTAACTATATATATATTGTAATATATTTAATTTTTATTAATATTTAAGTAATCTCAATTTTTTTATATTTATTTTTCTGTTAAATGCACCTGCGTTGGGAGCCAATTTATAATATATTTATTACGCCTCTACGTCACTTTGGAATATATTTTTATTTATTGATGATTATTTATATTTATTTATTTGAAATTATGGGCGCCAGAATTGGTTCGCTTACCACGAATTTTATATATGTTTCTAAAAAATTGTAAATTTGTTTTATATTGTTGTTGCCATATCTCAGGAATGGATTCGGCACTTGACGCTTGCCAGCAACAGGAAGCTATAGGTAAGATATCAAAGAAAATACAAGACGAACATAGACAAACGATTTAATTATTTGCATCAGACACAAGTAAATTGCGATCAAATTATCAATTGTGTGCGTTGAATGTACATTCGTAGCGCTTTGAACCATAACTTTTGATATTATAAATATGATTGTCGCGTGGTGTGTGTATTCTGTTGTGGTATAATTAAGTTTGCAAAGATAGAGAAGAACGTGACGTGTTTAAGATTTATTATTATGATTTATTGTATGAATTTGGTAAGTACTTATTTTAATATGAAATTAGTGTTTCGTGTCCGATATATTAGTGGAGATTGAAATGTTTAAAACTAATATTTAACTAAGAAATTGATATCAACAATAACATAACCTAACATGTAAATATATCTGTGAATGTTTTCTATATGAGAAGTTTTATATATACACGAGAAATAGTGTTCATAGTTGGTTCTTCTTGACCCTGGATATAATGCATGTGAAGGAAACGATCGACTACGATCGAATAAACCTGAACTCAGGATGTGAAAAATGATGGAATGTGAATTATTTCACCAGTTGAATACCACAATTAATGGCATGATGTATGAATAGTCGTCGAAGCTATACTAATAAGGTAATTGTTCAATCTTACCAAGTCTAGAAGATAGCACAATTATTTTCACTTATTTGTTAATATACGAATTATGTTTTTAGTTAGTTTACTTTTAAAACTTTGTTGAACACTTTGGTCAACGTTTCAATATGATTTCGTTAAATTATCTTAACTTTCAAACAAATTTGTAGAAAAAAAAATTTCACGCGTCCTCCATTTATAAATTCACGAGGCTTCTCCTCAAGCTTAGAATCAACAACTTGCAACTGTTTTCCTTTTGTTGCTCATTGTTCGTTTGTTGCTGAGTAAATAATCGTTTTTGTTAAATCAAAACATCCATTTCTGTGTTATTGTAGATGAATTCACTGTGTTTATTTACACTTCTGTAATCACTCCGAATCACTCTACCCGAACTATTGAAAGAACGTTAATTTCCGCGTTGATATTTCAATTTGGCATTTGATATAAAATAATTGGGAAGTTTATGCTGTATACAGGGCTTCTGAAAGTGTTTACAAAATATAATAGTTGAATTTTGTTTCAAAATTCACGTGATTCTATATACAGGAATTATTATAATTATATACAAAATATGTTTGACGTAATTTACTTGTCATTGTTATTTTTATATACCTCAAAATAATTACTAAATTAAATAGTAATCTCTTAAATCATCTTTTTAATTGTATATTATTCGTACATATTTCTTAACGTGTTTAAGCTATGTCTTTATGAATTAACTCCTTTTATTGAATATTTACTAAGATTCACATTATTCGAATGATTCTAATTGGTTTAATTTAACCTGATAGATATGTTTCACTTTAATATATATATATATATATATATATATATATATATATATATATATATATATATATTATAACGGGTAAATGAAATATGAATATTGTTATAAGATAGAGTCATTATGAAATACTGAAATAGTAATGGTCTTCTAGATCATACTTTATAAAAAGTTGAGAATGAGATATTCAATTTATTTATGTTTCCTAGATTATTATAAATACTATCATTTCAATCCTCTAAGATACCCTTTGTGTGATTTGAAAAACTTATAATGAAACAAAAAGAAACATTACCTGTGATTATACGCACATGTACTTGAACCATTAAATAAACATCATTCACCACTACAAAATCTCTTACAAGAAAATACCATGATTTCGTTATCTGAAAAAAAATATCAAATGATAATAATATTCAACATTACGAAGGACAATACTCAATGTTATGATTTAATATTTACAAAATATGTTTGGTTAGAATTCCTGATGCCATGAGTGTCAAAATGCTACAGCGACATAACGCCGGCGACAAACGCTTGCGACAGAGAGAGCAGAACATGAAACTCGTAAAATGTGTGAGATGATTTGTTTGTAAATAATATTAATTTTGCGAGGAACGAAAAATACCATCTAGGAATATTTTATTGAAATCAATTGTAAAATTAGATTAAGTGAATATTTAAAGAGGACTCACACACATTTTAATGCAAATTTAGACTGTAGATTTGTAATTCAAAATATTTTCAATATGAACACATTACTCAACATTTTAACGAATATGAACGATTTTAACGGCTAAGACAATTGGAAACAATCAAAAATAAAAAACAAGACTTAAGTTATATGTTTCAACAAGTGATATTGCTGTGAAATACTTTTGAACGTCAAAATAAACATATGAGATCAAGGCATACATGAAATTATTAAGCAACAGATGCGAAAAAAGTTTGTTGATTTTGGAGACAAAAGGAGGTCGGTGAGAAGAGTGGGTTTTAAAAGGACGTATGAGGAGACGCATCGTGAAAAATCATGAAAAAGTATTTAAAACTCCTTTTAAAAGTCCTTAAACAATAAAAATAAACATTAAAAACAATATATCTAACTATTGATAACATTCGTCACGCCGTTTATAATTAAATAACCCAAAGAAGGAACAAAATTAGCATCCAGGAAACGTAATAAGAGTAAGTGAATTTGTACTCACCTAAGAGTAACTGAGAGTCTACCATCCAAGCAAGCATTTGTACAACGATCCTTTTATTCCACGGGGAACCTCATCAGCTGGTTTTCGTCAACTAGAGTGTAGCAGTTTGTGTGCGGCAACTTGAAGGTCAGTGATAGTAAAATATAATTGATCAATTATAAAAAGTCATACTTTCTCATGGTACCATTGAGTCGAATAATGAGTCTAAAAGACAAATAAGGTATAACTACAATAATTTATAGGTTAAAAAAAATTAGAACATCAAACTAAGTAATATATAGCTTGTAAGATACTCGCCTTATTGTATATAGATTTATTCATTTTCATTCCATCATTATCTACACAAATACATTTCACTATCAAATTTATTGTTTATTAAATTGTACGTACCCAAACCTTTGTGTCTATTTACCATGTTCTACGAGTCTCTGTGTTGAATGACGAATTGTCGTAATCGATTTCTGCAGAGCGAATGATTTAACCACCATAGTAGCAACTGATCATCAATATAAATATCATAGAAGCACAAAATTGATAGAGTTCTTAAAGAGCTATTAACTGCCAGGACATAAAGAGAAAGAGAGGATTTTTCATGCTCCGGCTATATTATTCTAACAGGTAATTACATAATTTTATGAGATAAATTGAGCTAGCCGTATGAGGAAACAATAATTTAAAAATTATTATTGAACTAGATTTCATTAAATAAATAAATTCAACCATACACATTTATCAGAATGGATTATGGCGCCCATGCACACATTATGAATAAAAAACAAAATAAATAAATCATTATCAAATTAAATTAAATCCATTATCATTAATAACGTTATAAAACCCGTATATTATGATATATATAATGAATTAAAATTTCATGGGTCTATATAAAAGGTAAATTCAGGTTTGCTACTATACACCTCCGTTTAGATCAAATTTTTTAAATAATTTCGACATATCAGTCTGAGCGTTCTTCCAATAGAAAAACATCTACTTTCCTGATCGATTACCTTCAAAAATTAGTTATCCTATCAAACTTCTCAAGAGGTTAATTTACAACTCTCCCAGCGAACATACAGTCGATCATACTAATAGTAATGAAAATGAACAGGATGCTAATTTCAATAGCACACAACGGGTTACTATTGGACCCTTTTCTTATATTAAAGATCTATCAGAAAAAATCATCAAAGAATTCAAGGGGATCAATGTAAAAATTCCTCAAAGAACAACCAAACCTATGCAGTCTCTTTTTACTAAGTTAAAACAACCGGAGGATTCCCTGATGAAAACTAACGCAATATACAGTAGCCCTTGTAAAAATTGCAACCAAAAGTATGTATGAATGACATCTCAAAACTTGAAATCACGTTGTGCCCAACATAAAAGCGATGCAAGGTTAAAAAAGCGAAAATGTGCATTATAAGAACATGTTATAGATGAGTTCCACCAAGTTCCACCATGTGGATTTTGATAAAGTGAAGATTCTTGATGTAGGAAGAAATGACAAAACAAAGTTTTTGGAAATGTATCATAATAATGACATTGAAGAGCCAATGAATAGAAAGTATGACACTGAGTCAGAGTAAGATTTATATATATTTGTTACACTTTCATAATTTCCACTCCGGAAACGAGGAGATTGATTCCCTAATTAGTGTTTTAAGTCAGGTCAGTCGGATGTTGACAATACAAACATTATTTAGTATTTCAATTTAAAAGAATTTTTTCACATTATGGCTCTAGCATAGCTCAGTTGCGAATGCAGATGATTTCCTAACAGTTGGGCCACAATGTGAGAGGTTAGCTGCTTTCCATGTTTTATAAGGTACAGATCTTACATTACTTCTTCTAACCAACATTATTACTGTTATTGTTATATAATTATTATTGCTTTTCATGTAAATTAACATCCGACGAAAGTGGAGATCGTCAGTATTTGCAGGTGGGTTTTGTTTGGCTATTTTATCTAACAATAGTTAATGCTGGGATGGATTGACAGTTTGGGAATACTGAATGTGAGAGGTTTGAGTGTTCACTGACTGTTCACTTATTTCGTCATCCCAATTTTTTACATTTTGCAAAAGACAGGTGGCAGCTGTTTGACAATAGTATGGTTAAATTTATTATTGTAATTTTTTATTCTCATCATGATCGGAGGTGTGGACATTGATCTTTTATTGTTTTTCTTTGCAGTTTTCACCACGCAATCAAAAAAACATAACAGAATGTCTTAGAATTTTAGATTTTTATTAAACAATTTTACTTCATCCTTTCAATCGCCCCCCGTTACACTACCTACCGACATTCAGTCAATTTTACGTTGAAATATATATTCAACAAAGTCATTGCATTTCTTTGTACGTCTTTTGGTTTTAAAAGCCGGAAAAAATCCTGAGTCTCATGTAGGTGAGAAACTAGATTTAGTCTTCATTTTTGTCTTTAGTGGATGAAAGTTTTCCTGGAATTTGTGAAATGTGAGTTTAATTTTAAATCAACAATACAAGTAAATCGTGATGATTCCAAAAATTATTTTCATTATCAAATTAACCGGTTTTTTCTTTTTGGTTTATTATAGCCTTTGAAAATGGAGACAATGTTCTTCGAAAGCTTAGGTAACGTACTAATTGATACACTTTATCTGTAACCTGTAACCTTTTAAAAAAGACCACACTTTGAAGTTTTATTTCATATATTGAGATGTATATTTTAATGTTGATCATTCAATAAGTTTTATTCTTCCGAATTTTAATTTATCTTTTATTTGCCACGGCCTGAGATCTTATCACAGGTGAGTTCCTTTGGGTGCCAATTTTATTATTATTTTTAAAAGTAGTGAGTGAAATTCTTGTTTAAATCAAAATAGAATAACAAATCCTGATATTTATTTTAATATAACTCCAGATCAAAACTATAAAAGCTTTTCCTCAATTTATTCAAATTAGAACGCTAATCATTCACCCACCTTTTTAAATTATTATTTTCTTAACGACTAACGACTGACAATTTGTAAGAGAATGTTTAACGTCACTCGCTAGTAATTAGTTCAATGTTTCACGATGTAATTCAGATATTATTATTTAAATACAACTTATAACTAAATCCTAACTATCAGTCCAAGATTAGAAAGAAATATCGAGAAGGTTTTTGAATATTCACGCACTAATCCAATTCAATTTTAGTTTCTCAGTAATCAAATTCTATTTAAGAATCAGCATGCTTATTATTTAATTGATTTCTCTTTTAAACTTTTTGTATATCGATATACTATTGAAAATTTTGTTACCAATGTTTCCTCGGTGTCCTTAGTTGATTTTATAGTAGTTTTATCTTGGTCCAGACAGGTTTCAAAGTGGCTGACTGCAGCATACAAAATCTCTCACTTGGGAAATATTTAATGGATACTTATCTCCTACAGACAAATTCTCCTTCCCCAAATATTCTTTCAATTAGGACTTTCGTTCAATGTAATTGATTACCTCTACTTTTCAAATAATTATTAATAATCTAATTTCAAATTACAGTTACGATCATCTCCAATCAGATGAACCGTTGTAATACGCTCTGGATGTAAATAAGCTTTAATATAATTGTCACCTTTAAAATATTCCATTTGTCAAAAATGTTTGATTTAGTCTCGGCTTGTCATTTATCCAACCATTTTATCTTTCATAACATATTATTTTATCCCAGTATTCATTGTTATTTAATAGTTGTTCTATTTATGATAAAATATTATTTGTTGAACATTTTATTATCACATTTCAATGCGACATAACTTTCAGATTCAGTCTATTGACTGGATAAATGACAATTTTGGAATTGATCAGTGAATATAGTTACCCAGATTGAACCTTTCTAATGTACCGTATGTCGCCTAAATTGCCATATATATAATTATTAAACATTTCAAAGATATTTCCACAGTAAAAATTGCACAAAAATCAGCGCAGCCTTTAAACAATTGTTCAACAAACTTAAACACAAAGATGAGACCCTCCAACGTACAAATGTGGTCTATCAAATACCATGTATGAATTGTGAGAAGAAGTATATAGGTGAAACCTCATAAAATTTAAAAAATCGTTTGATACAACATAAAGGTGATAGTAGGTTAGGGAAAAGAAAATGTGCTCTTGCAGAACACCTAATAGATGAGACACATCACGTAGATTTTGGAAGTTGAAAGAAATAGAAATAAACGTAAATTCTTAGAAATGTACCACATCCAAGTTAATGACCTAACTATGAATGAAAAATCTGACATCGATGATATAAGTAAGATTTATACATATTTGTTACATTTTACAAATGTCAACCCAGCTAGCAGGGACGATTCTTCCCTTAGTTAGTTGCTGTGGGATGTCTGTGGAGAAATTATGGCGTTTCTTTCACGGGCGTTGGACTATCAGCTAACTCCGCTATAAACATTTTTTCACACTATAACATAATTCACAAAAAAGTAATAGTATAGCATGTTGAATCAAATAACACCAGGCATTGAGAGTACTAACTTAAACCAACAGCATTTCGGGGAGGTTTGTGGTGGGTTCCTACCTCTGTCGGGACTGACAAACTTGACAGGGTGTGGAGCTTGCCATTTCCCTCTTTGAAGTTTGTTGTATAATTAAATCAAAAAATTTAAAATATAAAAAAAACTCTTGCTACTCAGAGGGTGACAGCCTCTGAAGTTGGCAATTTCAGAATCTTAAATTCCAGGGTGAGAGACTGGACTTTGATTAGTTTTTTCTTTCCTGTAAGGAAACCTCTTGTGATAATAAAACTTACCACCTATTGGTGTTGTCCTCTTTTAGCCTGTGCTTTTTTACACGCGATAACTGCCTGGATGTGTTCACAGCCGCGGGACGGATGAAGTGAGAGTTCATGCTGTTTGGTGGCTCTGAGCATATTCAACTCCTTGTTATAAATAACCTACCAAATGATAACAGCAGGCAACTGTTATATGGAAGAAAAATATTTTTTTGCAAGAAGAAAAATTTTTTAACAATAATTGGACATCAAGATCCAAAATTTTAAATATTAATCTCATTGCTAGTTTTGGTGCAACATTTGGTATCCCACTTTGCAATTTTCTAACTGCCCTGGTATGTTTGACATAATAAAACAAACTCGCTTGAATAGAATACGACTGAAAGCAGGTATGGTAAAGTAAAAAACATTACTGTCTATCCAAAAACTAGATACACTTGAAACAACCGAATCAGTTTCAAATATTCTCTGTCAAAATGTAGTAGTGGTGAAGTTAACCCGTAACTACAGACGTGCCATATGCGTAGCATTGTAACAGACGTGACGTCTCTAAGACGTACTTTTTCAAAATCCAGAAAAAAATAGAAAAAGAAAAATTTATAGGCAATTTTTATTTTGGATGGTTTAAAAAGGTCTTTGGTGGAATAAAGGAACATAGTTTTTAAAAATATTTTACTAAAATATAAAAAAAATATTTTGTATTAAACATATAATGAAATGTATGAATTTTTACTAGCTTCTTGAATTCTACAAATAACAAAAAAAGTAAACAACTGAACGTAATTTTACTCTATAGTTAAGAAAAACATTACATTAGGTGGCTAAAGAAAATAATAGCTAGAGAAAAAACCGAAAAATAAAAAATTCTGCAAAGGTTATTTTTGTACCTTATTTCTCAAACAGAACAATCTCTGCATATCTTTCTAGTGCATTCTGCACGCTTACACATTATACCAAAGTAAGAGGTTCGTCTTTTCTTTTTCGCAGGACAAATTTTGCAAGTTTTTCTTGTTGCAAATTTTTCTTCTTCACCAACATGTACTTGTTCTTTTAAACCTAGGATCCCCCCTATACGCATTCTTATTTCTCGACTTATACGATGGTTTTCAAATCCCTTTTTTAGTTCAGGAGTAACCAATTGCATTGCCAGCTGTTTTACGAATGTATACCTTGAAATTGCTGGATTATCACGGAAAGATTGATATAATATATATGCATTTGATGAGGACATATCAACAATTCTAAAAAATAAGGTTTTTGGCCAACGTTGACTTCTTCTACCACAAGAATAAACACTGCATTTTTCGTCCATAGCATCAACTCCACCTTTCGTCACATTGTAAAAAGCAATTATCTCAGGCTTTCCTGTATCAGGATCTAGGCTCTCATTATGGTGCATAGACGATATAAGCACCACAGCTTTATTTTTCTTTGGAACGTGAGATAATAACGTCATATCTTTTGTGTAAGCATATTTCGATGAACCAACTTCTCTATTTTTGTTAGGAAGAAATGCAGCTGGTATTTCTTTTTTGTTTTTCTTTAATGTACCTACATATGTAAGTTTCTTCGATTTGAGGACATTGACTGCTTCGATAGAAGAAAACCAGTTGTCAGCTGTTATATTCCGATTTGTACCATACAAAGGTTTAGCAAGACTCAAAATAGCTTGGGTTGGTTTGGAATATTTCCTTTCATCATCAGGTAAAGAACACCCATCACTATCTTTACCAGCATATATATAACCATTGAAAAGGTAACCAGTTCTAGCATCAGTCAGAGCCATGATTTTTAAACCATATTTACATGGTTTATTTGGCATATACATTTTATATTTGCAATGCCCCCGGAATGAAACAAGCATTTCATCAATGCATGCAGAAGTGCCAATTGAATAAGCAGATTGACAATTCTGAATAAAGATATTGAAAATTTCTGAAACAGCGGCGACGGGATCTGTTTTTCTCCGCTCAAACCGGGTCTCTGGATTATCAAATCGTAAACAGGCAAGAATCATGGCAAATCTATTTGAATTCGTTATACATCGAAATATATCACGACCAGAACCATCAGTGGCAAATATGGATCTTATGTCCTCATTATTAGATTTGAATATCGACGTGAGCAGTAGAGCTCCTAAGAAACTTTTCAATCCGACAATATCCATTTCTCGGAGATTTGAACTATCATTTTTGAATCTAGCCCTTAATTTGACTATAGTGGAATTGGTCCATCTTAGGATAATGTCTAAAATATCGTCACTAAATAACATATTCCACACTGTCAGGGCATCAGAAGATTTCGTAGTGTTATTTTTTAGTCCTGGACACTTCAAAACTATATTATGTTGTTGTGCTCTAGAATTTTTGCTCACAGCCGGAATCACTGACCAGTTAAAACGATTCTTGCCATAATAGTAGGTCATGGCATTTTCGTCTCCATCTCTTGAATTTTCCAAATCTGATTCCATTGCTTCATTGTCCTCATCCTCTTCACCTTCCATTTCTCTTTCACTGCTATGGTCACTCAATATATAGTCACCATCCTCCTCGTCTTCCTCGTCAGAAAATTCCTCATCTACCCACTTTAGAAGGGTTTTCTCATAGTCTTTATCGCCATATTTCACTCGCATCGAAGGGCCGGGCAAACTATCGTTTTCCATCATGAAAAACTGAAAAAATAAATATATTTAATAAAATTCCAAAAAACTACAAATACTAACACTTACACAGACCTGACGTCACACAGACACTTCCCAACAATCAAAACACCGTACGTAACAATTGCATAAACAAATCAACTTGCCTCTAACACTGTAGCCTTATTACTGATTTTGGCGAAGGTATTCAGCATTTCAGCCGTTTATATGCGCCTAGTGCCGAAAATCTACGAAATATGACTGAAGAGTACGTCTCAGAGACGTCACATCTGTAGTTACGGGTTAAAAAACCAAAATGTGTTCCTTCAGGAGGGAAATATATATATATATATATATATATATATATATATATATATATATAAACAGAGACAAGTAATCACGGCTGAACTATTAACAAACAAAATTGAAAATATCACGGGGATTGCAGCCTAAATAATATTAAATATTCTTGTTATACAAAACCGAGCGCTTTCGAAAGACTATTTCTTTCTTTTTCAAGGTTGCATGTTAGAATTATAAGGAATCAAAGAAAACAGGATATATAGTAATCACCTCCGACTTAAGTTAAAGTTAAAATCAATGCCTCAACATTGAATTAAAGTGAACAAGTAAAAAATTGAAAAATTGGAACACCGAAAAAATTGACAAATTGCAAAATTGAGTTTGAATTAACAACATAAATTAATACTTAGCTAAAATCCCTCCCGAAGGAACACATTTTGGTTTTTTAACCCGTAACTACAGATGTGACGTCTCTGAGACGTACTCTTCAGTCATATTTCGTAGATTTTCGGCACTAGGCGCATATAAACGGCTGAAATGCTGAATACCTTCGCCAAAATCAGTAATAAGGCTACAGTGTTAGAGGCAAGTTGATTTGTTTATGCAATTGTTACGTACGGTGTTTTGATTGTTGGGAAGTGTCTGTGTGACGTCAGGTCTGTGTAAGTGTTAGTATTTGTAGTTATTGGAATTTTATTAAATATATTTATTTTTTCAGTTTTTCATGATGGAAAACGATAGTTTGCCCGGCCCTTCGATGCGAGTGAAATATGGCGATAAAGACTATGAGAAAACCCTTCTAAAGTGGGTAGATGAGGAATTTTCTGACGAGGAAGACGAGGAGGATGGTGACTATATATTGAGTGACCATAGCAGTGAAAGAGAAATGGAAGGTGAAGAGGATGAGGACAATGAAGCAATGGAATCAGATTTGGAAAATTCAAGAGATGGAGACGAAAATGCCATGACCTACTATTATGGCAAGAATCGTTTTAACTGGTCAGTGATTCCGGCTGTGAGCAAAAATTCTAGAGCACAACAACATAATATAGTTTTGAAGTGTCCAGGACTAAAAAATAACACTACGAAATCTTCTGATGCCCTGACAGTGTGGAATATGTTATTTAGTGACGATATTTTAGACATTATCCTAAGATGGACCAATTCCACTATAGTCAAATTAAGGGCTAGATTCAAAAATGATAGTTCAAATCTCCGAGAAATGGATATTGTCGGATTGAAAAGTTTCTTAGGAGCTCTACTGCTCACGTCGATATTCAAATCTAATAATGAGGACATAAGATCCATATTTGCCACTGATGGTTCTGGTCGTGATATATTTCGATGTATAACGAATTCAAATAGATTTGCCATGATTCTTGCCTGTTTACGATTTGATAATCCAGAGACCCGGTTTGAGCGGAGAAAAACAGATCCCGTCGCCGCTGTTTCAGAAATTTTCAATATCTTTATTCAGAATTGTCAATCTGCTTATTCAATTGGCACTTCTGCATGCATTGATGAAATGCTTGTTTCATTCCGGGGGCATTGCAAATATAAAATGTATATGCCAAATAAACCATGTAAATATGGTTTAAAAATCATGGCTCTGACTGATGCTAGAACTGGTTACCTTTTCAATGGTTATATATATGCTGGTAAAGATAGTGATGGGTGTTCCTTACCTGATGATGAAAGGAAATATTCCAAACCAACCCAAGCTATTTTGAGTCTTGCTAAACCTTTGTATGGTACAAATCGGAATATAACAGCTGACAACTGGTTTTCTTCTATCGAAGCAGTCAATGTCCTCAAATCGAAGAAACTTACATATGTAGGTACATTAAAGAAAAACAAAAAAGAAATACCAGCTGCATTTCTTCCTAACAAAAATAGAGAAGTTGGTTCATCGAAATATGCTTACACAAAAGATATGACGTTATTATCTCACGTTCCAAAGAAAAATAAAGCTGTGGTGCTTATATCGTCTATGCACCATAATGAGAGCCTAGATCCTGATACAGGAAAGCCTGAGATAATTGCTTTTTACAATGTGACGGAAGGTGGAGTTGATGCTATGGACGAAAATGCAGTGTTTATTCTTGTGGTAGAAGAAGTCAACGTTGGCCAAAAACCTTATTTTTTAGAATTGTTGATATGTCCTCATCAAATGCATATATATTATATCAATCTTTCCGCGATAATCCAGCAATTTCAAGGTATACATTCGTAAAACAGCTGGCAATGCAATTGGTTACTCCTGAACTAAAAAAGGGATTTGAAAACCATCGTATAAGTCGAGAAATAAGAATGCGTATAGGGGGGATCCTAGGTTTAAAAGAACAAGTACATGTTGGTGAAGAAGAAAAATTTGCAACAAGAAAAACTTGCAAAATTTGTCCTGCGAAAAAGAAAAGACGAACCTCTTACTTTAGTATAATGTGTAAGCGTGCAGAATGCACTAGAAAGATATGCAGAGATTGTTCTGTTTGAGAAATAAGGTACAAAAATAACCTTTGCAGAATTTTTTATTTTTCGGTTTTTTCTCTAGCTATTATTTTCTTTAGCCACCTAATGTAATGTTTTTCTTAACTATAGAGTAAAATTACGTTCAGTTGTTTACTTTTTTTGTTATTTGTAGAATTCAAGAAGCTAGTAAAAATTCATACATTTCATTATATGTTTAATACAAAATATTTTTTTTATATTTTAGTAAAATATTTTTAAAAACTATGTTCCTTTATTCCACCAAAGACCTTTTTAAACCATCCAAAATAAAAATTGCCTATAAATTTTTCTTTTTCTATTTTTTTCTGGATTTTGAAAAAGTACGTCTTAGAGACGTCACGTCTGTTACAATGCTACGCATATGGCACGTCTGTAGTTACGGGTTAACTTCACCACTACTACATTTTGACAGAGAATATTTGAAACTGATTCGGTTGTTTCAAGTGTATCTAGTTTTTGGATAGACAGTAATGTTTTTTACTTTACCATACCTGCTTTCAGTCGTATTCTATTCAAGCGAGTTTGTTTTATTATGTCAAACATACCAGGGCAGTTAGAAAATTGCAAAGTGGGATACCAAATGTTGCACCAAAACTAGCAATGAGATTATTATTTAAAATTTTGGATCTTGATGTCCAATTATTGTTAAAAAATTTTTCTTCTTGCAAAAAAATATTTTTCTTCCATATAACAGTTGCCTGCTGTTATCATTTGGTAGGTTATTTATAACAAGGAGTTGAATATGCTCAGAGCCACCAAACAGCATGAACTCTCACTTCATCCGTCCCGCGGCTGTGAACACATCCAGGCAGTTATCGCGTGTAAAAAAGCACAGGCTAAAAGAGGACAACACCAACAGCCGTTTATATGCGCCTAGTGCCGAAAATCTACGAAATATGACTGAAGAGTACGTCTCAGAGACGTCACATCTGTAGTTACGGGTTAAAAAACCAAAATGTGTTCCTTCAGGAGGGATTTTAGCTAAGTATTAATTTATGTTGTTAATTCAAACTCAATTTTGCAATTTGTCAATTTTTTCGGTGTTCCAATTTTTCAATTTTTTACTTGTTCACTTTAATTCAATGTTGAGGCATTGATTTTAACTTTAACTTAAGTCGGAGGTGATTACTATATATCCTGTTTTCTTTGATTCCTTATAATTCTAACATGCAACCTTGAAAAAGAAAGAAATAGTCTTTCGAAAGCGCTCGGTTTTGTATAACAAGAATATTTAATATTATTTAGGCTGCAATCCCCGTGATATTTTCAATTTTGTTTGTTAATAGTTCAGCCGTGATTACTTGTCTCTGTTATATATATATATATATATATATATATATATATATATATATATATATATATATATGTAAATATATATATATATATATATATATCACTCTTTGAAGTTTTATTATATATATATATATATATATATATATATATATATATATATATATTAATTAGGATTACTACTTTATTTTATATAATGCCCCACATTGGGAGCCAGTTTAAATATGATTACTACTTTATTTTATATAATCCCCACGTTGGGAAGCAAGTTAAATATGATTATTGCGTTTCATTATTTTTTTTTTACTTTATATATATTTGTATTCTTTATATGCCCCGCTTTTGGGGTCAGCAAGTTATATGTGATTTAACTTTTACCTTTACGTTCTATATATATGTCTTTTACGTTGTGGTACAGTTAAACATGTGTGTGATGATTTGATTTTTAAGTACTTCATATTTATTAATATACTTTATACAAGTTGAATAGGATTGGACTTTAAGTATTAATATATATCAATGTATGATTTGAATATATGGATATGTGAATATGAAATGATATTATATTTATTGTAAATTTTAAACTTTTTATACTATTGTTGGGTTCGCCAAATAACATATTTTTTTTCAATGCTTCCTTTTATTTATTATGCTATTTATGAACATGTAGTTTATTTGATTCTTATGTTTTCTTACCTCGGCTGCTCTTATTTGTTTACGACTCTTAAAATAAGTAGGGTTCTGGGCATATTATGATAATAAAATCAACCTTGCTTATTAATGTGATATATTTATGTGACTGATAAAAAAATTTGTGAAATAAAACTTTTGAAACAAACAGAAAAAAATGATTCAAATACAAACTATTTGTTACGGCTTATTATTATACAGTTAGACTGATGAAACTATTTATTAATAAAATAAATGATTAACCTTTTGTTCTACCAATTCTTACGTTATACATAGATAATGAGTTATTTTATATATATCTAAATTTCTACTTTGAATATGACTTTCTTTATATTCCAAAAAAATTATACCTTTCTTTTTAACCACGACTTTTTCTGGCTCATTTGCATAACTTGGTCGAAATCTTGTGAGCGTTGAAATTCTTAGAAATTTGCAAACACCTGCTCTTTCTAACTTTGCTTCTATGTTAAACAAAAAACTTTTTGAAGTGTTTCCTTTTTTTTAACTAAGAGGATTTATGAAATGATTTTAAATGTTAAATTTTAGTTTTCTTCGGGACGTGAACTTGGAAACACATTTAATATTTTATCGATGCAAAATTTACGTTTTCAAATATTATTTTATCGTATGGTAATAATTGTGTATTGATATAAACTGGAATTAGTTGTGGTCTGTTACTAGTGGAAATTTTTATATATATTTTTGGTGAAGTTCGACATGAAAGAAATTATACATTCATCTACACTTTATAATGGTAAGTTTTAATATTACTTTTCTCTGGTATATTATATTCATGTAAAGATAACAGAACTTTACTACCAGGTATATGAGCTCTTAAAATTTTTTATATCACTTGAAATTATTATTTTAAAATTATTATTTATACGTTCTTATTTGAAAGTTCCATTTATTTGGTACCAAATATATTTAATAAACACACAACCGACCTTAGTTCCTCTTTTTGAAAAAATGCTACATCGGAGGAGACGCTTCCAATAGATTTTCCCGCCTTTGATGTTGAATACCTTTGCTTTTCATTATCTGGGTGATAATTTTCTTCCTCTGCTACTTGTAGTCTCACAAACGTTTGTTACACTTGATTTATTTTACAATTGATTAGATTTATATTGATTTATATACTTTTCCTTTGACTAATTATAAATTTGTTACATTAAAAAAAAAACTAGGATAACTTTATATTAGTGTTACCTATCTGATTACTGACGCTCAACTACCCATTTCCCGCATTTTACATCGAACACAACCCTTTTTATCGTCTGTCACCGGAAGTGGTTTTTGTTCTCGAAAGTTCGATTGAAAATTTCACCTGTCACTTTGTTTATTGTTGTTTTTATTGTTTTTCTGACTTAAACTTATTGCATACTATAGTTTTTTATACCTAATATACTTATTGTCATTGACTTATTCACTCACACCTTACTATTATTGTCTTTTTCCATATCACTGTTTATTTGCGCTGTTTTGATTGGTCAATGCAATTTCATTAATTCTACGTTTTCTACAATCTACATATTTACTTATTATACATATATACAATTCATTTCTCATTATGTTTGATATTATTACACCTATATACATAAACTATGTCGGTAATCATTTATTTCATTATTGTTTTTCACATTCAAAATAATTTATGTTGGTATAATTCGTCTCAACTGTTTTATTTTGGTATAAATTTTACCTTGCCCATATTACAGATTCCTACTTATTATAATATTTCCTATACCTACTTTTATGATTAATTATTAACTAAATATCTTATTCTATATATTTTATTACTTCTAAATGTCTTTTTATTGTTTAATCATTATAGTTTTAGTTACATTTGTTAGAAGTTTCTATTTATTTTTAAAATATAAACAGATGCTCTGGGTGTCTAAGATTCCATGCAGCGTTATATTATTTCTTGATCTGCGTTTACTTGTGAGGTTCTGTCTAAGGTTGTTTTTATTAAGTTGAAGAATTAATTTTTACAACTGTTTTTCTGATGTTTGTTTATGATTTCTTTTTATATTTATTCACTATCTTTTTGATTATAACCATTGGTCGTACTTAGTTATATTGTTATACGAGGTATCTTATTATTTTGATACATCATTTTTAAAAATTATTTTTATTGACAAAATTTTAATTTTATATCCTTTATCAGGATTCTATATGGGTTCTGTATATGTTCTATTTACAACAATATATATATATATATATATATATATATATATATATATATATATATGTATATATATATTCATATATATATATATATATATATATACATAAACAGAATTTAACGGGCATACCACGCAAAAGAGGTTAAAGAAAATGAGTGGTAACCGTAGACTTGCATATTTCTGGGTCATTAGCCGTCATCAGCACGGTATAACCAAGAAAGGGTGTACAACTTGGAGGCAAGGATGTTAATTGAAACATGAGAAAACACAAACAATGGATTTCAACAAGATAGCCAAACGCACATTTGTGCCTTCAAGTGGAAGATCCCGAGTTTTTAGGACAACAATTGACAAAGACACGGATGCGCCTATAGTTCTCCTGTCTGAACCTTCCGACACAGGAAATGGACAAATAACCAATGAAAAGATGATCGAATAACGCGTGTAATGTAAAACAAAAACAGAATTTAACGGGCATATCACGCAAAAGAGGTTACAGAGAATGAGTGGTAAACCGTAGACATGCATGTTTCTGGCTCATTAGCCGTCATCAGCACGGTATAACCAAGAAAGGGTGTACAACTTGGGAGCACGGATGTTATTTGAAACATGAGAAAACACAAACAACGGATTTTAATAAGATAACCAAACGTACATTTGTGCCTTCCAAGTTCTACTTGATGCATTGTACGTACCTATCTGAACAAACCTGATGTCACTCGCAAAGATCACTGAGAACGGAAATACCGTATTGTTCACAAAACATGAGGCATACATTAAAAACCAAAAAGGTGAAGTAACTCCGACAGCTACTACGCAAATGAAGAATATTGAAAATTGGCATCGTAAACTTGTCATCTTAATGAGAAGGACTAGAAGTTAGCTGCCAACGAGAACATGATTAAGCATTGGTACTAGACTTCGTTTTTGTGTGATAGGAAGTATACATAACAATATTTAGTGTGGTCGTTCGGAAATATTTTGATGTGGCTAGTCTTTAAGTGTTGACTGTCCCACAGACATCACTATGCACAATTTCCAACCCTTGTGTAGACTGTGGTCCGTCTGAGGATGAAAATGATAGTCTAGACATATTTACTTTAATGCATAATTCGCAGAGTTCGGTAATGGACCCCGCACACCTTATATAGAAAAATGGCTCTCTATCAAATTTCTTGAATTTTTGATATGTTGTAGAATTTGTCATTACGGTGAAATATTTCAATGGCCGTAATTCGATCCTATGACTAGTTTTCGAGATACAGGGTGTTGAATATGAGGAATATTCACTTTCATCACTCCGTATCTCCCAAGTTATGATTAAGTTCTGATTTATATTTGGTGGTATTATCATCGCATCCTTGTATAACAAATTGATGAGAAATTCATCACCAACTCTTTTCGTATTACAGGGCGATTTCACTTGATAATAATTCTATTTTGAGACTTTCATAATTTTGTTGTTATATATATTCAATTCATCTTTCATCACAGTTGATGCAAATCATACAAGGTGATTCAGGAATATAGAAAAATAACGAATTTTGGTTTTTGGGACACCTAGATGTAATAAACCTACCGAAAATGACAAAATTCTCGTGAAGGATGTCAATTAATTTGAAAAATTACGTATACTTTATTAAATAAAACCTTGATTTCTTTATCACCCTATATCTCATAAGGGAGTCCGAAAAGGTAGCGTTATTTTTTCATGGAAGAACTCGAAATATTTTCATATCGTACATCAATGGAATCCCATGACGTGATTTTCATATACATGGCGAACAGTTTGTGAAAAAGTCCATATATTCCCACTATTTTGCGCTAATAAATTACCATTTCACTTCCCTGCATTGTAGGTGTGGATTTTGGATGAGTAGACTGACAAAGCCATTTGAAGTCTCCTGATGTATTTGAGAAGATACTTTTGTTAGATATTTATTCAAAACTCAAAATTAAGGAATTCAGTGAAGTGAAATCAACATTACTTCAAATCATTTCGCGCCACCCCTGAGATTTTTCCAATAGTGGTGTCCCCATCAGGCCTATTCCACTAGAAATATGGATAATTAACCAATCACAACTTGAACTGCCTTGACAGACTCTAATAAAGATGCTTGTCATGGATAAAGCGGAAGTCTCGAGATATCCACTATGTAGGGGAATCAATATGTCCTATAAATATCCGTTGAATCTTACGATATAAGGAACATTCCAAGTGAATAGATCCTAGGCACTTATCAGTATGGATGTATGTCGTAGGATACTAGTGTTATCAGGTAATACGCATGACACATATGTATTTCAGATATCCAGCAACCGCTGTCTCTTGTTGACATAACTATTATTATTATAAATACTCAAGACAAATCAAATTGAAAATCTATAATTTCGTATATGTAAGAATCAGAATCGGAAACTTCACGATTGAAGGAGTTTCAGAAAATCCTCTAGATTTTTCATTATTAGTTTTCATTCCCGTAGATAGAAAAATACTATTGCAATGTCACTAAAACGAATCCGCTCAAGTTTTTGATCATTCAAAACATCTCTTCTCTAATTTATCTACAGTATTCAAATAAATACTCACATCACTAAGGAAATTAAAATCATCAAACTTCTCCACTTCATTGCATACTTTTGTAACATTCAGACTTACCTTAAGCATTAAGAAATGAATGTGTGTCTACTTTGAAATATATTTTATTTTATATCAATAATCAGCTTAAACAGTCATTAAATTATCTAGACAAAGTATTGTTATTAATTAACACAGGTGATTGCATCTTGAACAGTAATTCAGTTAACAGCTACACAAGTTCCTGAAAGAAATTTAAACCTTGATTAAATATATAATTAAAAGTTAATGTATTGTTTACTTACCAATACTTGATAATGATAAAACTCATCAAACTGCTTCTTTCAATACAATGTTTATATTTGAATGAGGTTACATTTCGTAAACAGTTCATACAACGAGTACACAAAGTTGAGAATGGCTTCAGACATAAAATAAATAAACTTTGTCGTTGATTTCAGTCGTCGTTTGGTAATACCTTTATTGCGAACGCCTTATTGAATTTTGTTTTGTTTTTAATGTCATTTACAATGACATTCATAATAGGTACTACTTTTGATTAGATTGACGTTGACACTTCACTAAATAGGTTGAGTACTAGGGTACTACATAAATCTGAAATTTACTAATCCAGCTCACTTGAGTTCGGATTTCGATATATCTATTGGAGATATTCTGTTGGTCAGCCGAAAATAAGAATATATAGTAGGGATTATCAGAACTTGATTGGCCGTTAAGGTTCACTAAAACTTGTAGTCCGTTTAGTATCGGGTTAACTGGTCCGGTTTTGTAATATCGAGAAAGACTAGCGAATATTAGGGTTTCGTTTGGGGGCATTGTTAAGAAGCCGCTCTCTGCTGTTGTGATCGGTATCTGATTTTCTCAAAAGCAAGTCACATGTTCGATGCCGCCATTTTGGACTTAACCACATGGCATATTTGAGGTTTTCGAAGTAGCATACATCTACGCCTTGATAAACCGTCTAAAGTTTTTTGGAGGGAGGAGGTCCCCGAGAAAACGACGTTTCAAGTGATACGCCACCCTGGAGTCGGTGAGTTCATTCCAACTTATCAAAATCCACTGGAGAAGTGCACTGGCATATTCTTATTACCACTAGTTCACGTGATACTACCTTCTTATAATAGTACAGTGTTCTATTGGACTTTTCGTAATTTCAATTCATACGTTAATTATTAAAACTGCCAACGGGAGTATTTGTTTTTTTTTATTTTTCGTAATCTGTCATACCTGTTATACAAGGCATTTGCTACAGCAAAACTGTTCACCAAATGTGAACATAAATACAGCTGTATTTAGGGGTTATTATGGTTTTTATTTACATTTAATGCACCTAATGCATATTTTTGATTTTTCGTCATAAATAATTGATTACATGTGCCTGAAAACTTATTTGATTAGAAAAAATCATATAGTGAGATTCTGATTTTAATTTTTTATTAATATCATTATGGTTACGCAGTTAAGTTGAATTTAGAAAAGAAGGGAGTGGTGTAAGTAATTTCTCATTTTTGAAAAACTACCAAAAAGTAAGTGGCGCCCTATTCCTGTCGATTGTTGTGACTCGCAAGATCCTGCGACTACTGCTCACCAGACGAAGAGCCACCGGAGCTTTGTAACTCCAAAAACGAGTTACACTTTCTATCGATGGCAGAATGGGAATTCTTCTGTCATATCAGTCATTCATACATTCGAATAATTATACAACGGTGGGAATCCATTTTCATTTTCTGCTCGCAAATGTAGCACACCAAGCTACTTATATGGCTAGTTTTTTCATTAATATCGGTATATTGTTTATTTTGGTATCAACATTCAAATCTGGATATTGTTGCCTACCAGGAGGATTTTTACTCAGATATACGGAATGGTAATGAGATCTCCCTGCTCATATCAGAAGTTCAAAGTATCTTATATATTTGATAAGTACCAGAGACATTGAGAGATGAGCCTGGGAATATAATTAGGTATGAGACTTAAAGAGATGTCTAATGAATGTATGTTCGAGATGTCTTCTTATTTTTTCCTTGGTGAGATATCCTCAGAATGTAGTGAGGATACCGTATATAGATACTTAGAGATGGGACATTTTGGTGAATGGCCTATAGATGGAATCAATTAGTATAGTAGATATTTATACATATACATTTATTGATAGAAGTTCAATGGGATGTCATACAACTTTCAGATATCCATATCCGCGGATATAGCGACTTGAATAGATATCCAAACGATATAATTTATTAATTGGGTTGCTACGAGCAATGCGCATGGCATGTTGTGACGACAACACAACGAGAAATAGTAATTTATGCAACAAGTGCATAAAGTGGTACTTTTTTTCACGAATGGAAAAAGTTGACCGCACAAGCCGTCAGGCGAGTGCGACAATTCCATGAGTGAAAAAAAGACACTTTATGCACATGTTGCATATATTATGTTTTCTACAGCCCTATATAAAAAAATAAAATTCAAATAGAAATTTGGGATATTTTAATTAAGTTCCTGCGGTAAATTACAATTATATGTATTCCAAGTTTCATGAAAGTTTATCCTCGATGCCCAGCCAAGTATCTTAGAACTCCATCCTCGATGCCCAGCCAAGTATCTTAGAAGTCCATCCTCCATGCCCAGCCAAGTTTCATTGTGTTATCTTATGGAAAGCGTGAAATAAAGTTAACGTTATGGCACTTTTCTAACGCTTTTTCACTTTTTTTCAATCTAATTATAAAAAACCACTTTACGCGCTACAAACCGATGAAATACAAGGTACTTTAAAGATAGGGCGTAGAAAAAAATACTTTATGGATAACTGAATTTTTCTATAATCAAAAAATATCAAATACGAATAAGTAGATTCATATGAACATTCATAAATGTGTAAATTATACTATTTCTATACCGATATCCATGTCCTCTGGAAGCATTATATTTGCAGCATCTGCTATGAAATCTAAATGAAGGTTTTATGGAAAATGTATATATGTTTTCTTGATACCCCGAAAACCATATTACGCTAGCAGCATGCGCACAAGTTCCTAAAGTCCTAGCACCGGACTTACAATCACAATAATATCCAGAAATGGGGAGAGCAGGATCTTCTGGATTTTCGTCACCTCTTTCAGTGAAAAAAACCCAAAGCATGTGTTTAGTAGCATTCCTGAACCGAGAAAATATTCTGATCGTAGAAAATTGGTCTCCTCATGTAACTCATGGACTTCTAAAATGTTTTCTACTCTACCATCTCTACGGATTGTATCTTGGATATATGACACAGCCAAGTGTAAATGATATGTTCCAGTAAGTGATTTTAAATATGCAATATCAAGGCGAGGCAACGATTGTATATGAAGTTGATTCAAACGACCATTCCTAGTACGGAGGTTTACAGCTTCAACTCGTGCCAGAACAATGTTGACATGATAGGAATCAACTAACATTTATGTTGCCGTTTCCAACATTCCAGGCATATATATCAAAGGATGGAATTTATATATGAGAGCACTAGCAATCCGGTAATAATCATGTAACGTAGCATGAATTGCTGATATCGGTTGACGAAAAAAATTGAAAATTGACTTAAAATGTCCATTTCTAGCTTCTAAAATCCATCTAGTAGTGGTTATTAAACGTGACTAATTGGCTTCATTTGTCGTTAATTACCTTTGATTCGGCGGTAGAAATGGTAGCATATAGTAATGCAAGCCAACTTCTTGTAGTGAATCTATATAGCCTCTATCGACTATCACAATATCGCCTTCATGGAATCATGTTCTCATTCCATTCAAATCATTTCGTAATTCGTGATTTAGAACACTCGCATCATTGTTACTAGCATCTGCGAAGTACGGCCCGTTGCTACTATATATCCATCAGGGGCAATTATGATCTTTGGTTGGACCAAATGTTCATTCTTGTGGAAACAGTATGATTACCTCAATACTCGAAAATTACTGCTCTTTTCTATTTTATTGTAGGTACAGTCTATATAAACTATTGCTTCGGGAATGTCTGTTGTAGGATTGTACAGTTGATTCGTGTAAGGAGATACATAACTGTTCATATAATTTTGTCTTGTTATCGCCAGCTATACTAGCACCGCCCTACAACTCTCCCATTAACTAGACACTTACATAAATAGCTTGATGCCAAGCATTTGTGAAAAATTTATAAGTGATGCCATCTAGCGGAAATTGTCGGAACTAATAATTTATTTCATTTAAAAGAAGAAAAATCTCAACTGTTTTACGAGGAAATGAGAAAGTTTTTAATTTGAAACAGAGCGTCAGCCCTTATAAAGAGATAATCTCACATTAAAAATAATGAGGCTTGCTGCTTGTCGGGAAAAATAAATGAACGATATTTTCAAAAACTCATCTGAAACTCCATGCCTCATTTTGATAAAAAATGAGAGCATATGTTTTTTTTTTCGACATTTTCTCTCTTGCTGTTGTTCAATAATATCGCAAATTTCTAGTAATTGTCGTGAATTATTTTTTTAAATTGATGTCAGATCAATGAATTCGTCCTCAGTGAAACAATTGATATCCTCCCAGTTACGGATTGGCCTGTTTCTATTAGCAATTGTCATCATTTTTTGGAGAAAATGTTGAAGATTGGGAATTATGTATAGCTTATACAAAAAATTGAATCTTTTATGCAAGTAATTTGGAAGGAAACCTTGATGATCAAGATGGTGACCACAAATTTTCAAGAAATCTGGGACATAGATAACAGAAGCAACCAAAATATCCACTCTACATTCTGAAGAAAGTCTTTGAAAATGTTTTGAAGAGCATTACAAATAATGCTCGCACGTCTTGATACGCGGGACAACACATTAAGACGATGGTAATTAGGGTTATTTTCCATAGCAATAATGTCGTTCATCACTATGTTATTACAATTGATCCATACTTTTGTATGATCCTGAATATCAATAGGTGGATTTCCCGCAGCTTGTCTTCGATATGTCGCAATTTGCAAAACATAAATATTATCTCCTCTATTCGAACGCATTGAGAGTCTAGGAATAACATTTTGGTCACAAACATAACAACTCACTTTATTTGCGAAAGCCATATTGTTTAGCAATGTTCAACAAATACTGAAAATCACATAAACTTGAACAATACCAAAAAAACTTCAATTAGTCTAATAATTCAGAAATAGTTTTTGAGCTTTCTGACATCAACTAGAAAATGAATATTGACATTAGAATTTTGTTGATTCTACCCTATTTGATTTGTTCTCCATGCCTACTACGAGATAACAGGAATGGGTATATTAATAAGTGGTACTATGTAGGTATTCGGAAATGATTCAGATAACGTTTCAAATACAAGAAAAATAAAGAGAAACGTTCTCGAAAAGGTGGGAATATACAAACATATATACGATTCGAAGATACAAAAACATAATTGAAAAATAAAACGTTCCTTTGGTGAAGAAATATGCCGTGTATTTCAACGAATATAAAATATACTCTATATAAACCGATAGAAATACGTACAAATTATCATTTTATTTTCAGTTATCCTATGTGGCATTTTTCTTGTGTGACAAATTCATGAAAAATTCATTCGCAAATCTTTTCGTATTACAGGGCGATTTCCTTTGATATAAATGCTATTTTGAGACTTTCACAATTTCATTGTTTTATAGAATGAAAATTCGAAATAAGGAACTTCTGCGAATGTAACAAGTATAATATAACTTCTGAGAAACACTAAGCATGAAAAAATAACTTCTCCATTGAATCGCCTTCTAGACGATGCTGCAAATGTTAATTCCAGTTGAGGCTTTTTTCGAAGGAAAATATAGCAATGGGGAAATGTACAGATCTTAGCTTTACTCACAAATTATTCGCCTTGTATATGAAAATCACATCATAGGATACCGTAGAAAATTTTGTATGATATCAATGAAAGTATTTGGAGTTCTCCCATGACAAAATATCGCTACCTTTTCGGACTCCCTTATGAGATATAGGGTGATTAAAAAAATCAAGGTTTTTATTTAATAAAGTATACGTAATTTTTCAAATTGACTTCATTCGACACTGTATACGATGAAACACATCATTTCACATGCTCAACGAGAATTTTATCATTTTCGGTGGGTTTATTACTACAAGGTGTCCGAAAAACAAAAATTCGTTATTTTTGAATCACCTTGTATGAATTGTATCTACTGTGATGGAAGATGAAATGTATTTATAATTTTATGTGATATTTCAACATTTTTACGCATTTTCTCTTTGTATCTCGAAAACTAGTCATAGGATCGTGTTGCGCACATTGAAATACTTCACCAGAATGATCAATTCTACAACGTATAAAAAATTCAAGAAATTTGACGTAGAGCCATTTTCTCATATATGGTGTGCGGGGTCCTTTACCGATTTCTACACAAGTGCTGGAAATGGTGCGTAGTGACGTCTGTGGGCCAGTCAACCCTTGAAGACTGACCGGATCAAAATTAAATATTGTTATGTATACTTCATATCACACAAAAACGAAGTTTTAGAGAAATTTAAAGAGTACAAAGACATAATCAACCGATGAAAAGCTCACAATATGATCACGGAACGGTATACTGCATATCTGAAGAACAAAGTATTGTAATATGCAGAGACGTGAAATTTATTGATAAAATTTATTATAAGGATGAAGACCGTACCAAAAAAAACCATGATGATTTTTAATGGCCGCAGGAGAACAGGAACACATGAGACCTGAAAAAGAAAATATGGTTAATACAAATACAGAAATTGAGGGGAAGAAAAAACACAGAAAGAAGATGCAAAATATACCTGTCGTAGAGGTTGAGTTCTCGTCAAGTCATATTTCCTGTACTAGAACCAGAAATTAATTAACTCGAGGTCAATGTCGAACCTGATATCTGAGAAGGTACAAGTCATGGACATGAGAAGTTATATAAACGAAGAGCCAAGACCCTGTAGAAAACGTAAAACTCCGAGTTGGCATCAACATTTTGAGATGACAAATACATTTTCATATTCTGGTGAGAATCGAGAACCATTAAATGTAGACGTATATGAGGTCACCTTTCGGTGTGAAAAAGATTTCGAAAATGAGTAATGGTATTACGTTATCAAAGCGGAAATAAAAGCTCACATGAAGAGCGGAACATGGAAATTAGTCAAGAAACAAAAGGATATGAAAATTATTGATCACAATAGGATTTTTAGAAACAAATAGGCTTCAGAAAAAAGAGAGATGAAAAGACCAAATATATTGCGCGTGCATTTGGACAAAGACCTGGGATTCATTTCAATGAGACATACGCACCAGTTACCAAATTGAGTACCATTCGAACTGAATTTCGACTAGCTGTCAATGAGAATTAAAAACTCAACCAAATAGATGTCACGACGGTATATTTGGATGGCGATCAGGTAGAAAACATATTCATGAAGTTTCCAGAATATATCGAGAAGTATATAGCCGAAATTATGGTGAAGACACGCAATAAGGATGATTTTATTTTGCATGATAAGGCAAAGAAGATAATAGAAGACATAAAAAATATCGAACAAGAAAAATTATGTCACCTTAAAAAGCCTCTCTGCGGGCTAAAACGAGTAGGAAGACAGTAGAATACAAAATTAGACCCTTAACTAAAGAAAATCCTACTTCAAGCATCGAAAGCTAATCCTCGTGTCTACATATTGGGTCTATTGAATGAAAAAAAGTACTGGCTTCTACTTCCTCTTATTTAAGTATTTCCTTAGTATAAATTGAACAAAAGGTCAGCGACTACTTCATGTAAAAGGGATTACTTATGGCCATAAGCAAACTCTTCTGGTTTGAAGTAGTTACTTAAAATATGAGGATTTTTCCAGTACTGGCTTATTTTTATTTGAATAAAAATAAGATCTGTCTTAAATTAGTACGTTATAACTTGGCGATTTCTAAGGTACCTATAAAGCATCCTTTTTTCCTACGGTAGTTGCTAGTGTTTAACATGGTGAACTTCATAAATGTTCGTAACAGGAAGAACTATAGGAAGAGAACAAGCATAAGCCTAAGCAAATCTAAGCTCTTGTTGCGTTTTGAAAGTTGAAGTGTAGACTATATTTTTTATCAGAGGAAGATGAATCCAGAGGAGGTGCACTTGCATCTCGGCAAATGATATATTCCTACGATATGTTAGTGACACCGGATTTCAAACAGGTATTGGTGAATATTTTGGCGTTCATCATACTACAGTATGCAAAACCATAAGTGAAGTAGCTGATTGTATATTAGAAAAGACCCATCGTTGGATAAAATTGCCATCTAATCTAGATGCCACGGAAGAAGCAAGAATTAAATGGTCAAATCGATTCCAAATTCCTACAGTCATTGGTGCTGTAGATTGCACTCATGTTCAAATTAAAAAACCACCAGAATTTGGAGATGATTATATTAACAGAAAAGGATTTGCTAGCATAAATGTGCAAGTAATTTGTGATGGTAATGAATTGATCACAATTGTAGACGCTCAATGGCCTGAAAGTGTTCACGATTCCAGAGTTTGGAAACAAAGTTCCGTATATGAAAATGTGGCAAGATTTCGGGGTAATTTCTGCCTTCTTGGAGAAAGTGGAATTGCTCCTTTGCTATTAACACTTTTTAAAAATCCTCAAAACCGAATTGAAGAGTTATTCAATATCACTCACTCCAAGGAAAGAGTTGTAATTGAGAGAGCTTTTGGACAAGTAAAACAAAGGTTTCTCATTCTAGGACACAAGGTTAAAACATCTTTGTCAAAAGTTTCAAAAATTATTGTTTGCTGTGCTGTTTTACATAACATTAGCAAGCATTTACGAGATGATTTTGATTTTACTTTAGATGAAATGGAAAGTCCTGGAGACTCCGATTACGTGTGTGATGAAGCTGAAAATAGTACTACTATCCGTCAGATAGGCACTGAGAAACGTCAAGCAATACTGGAGACAATGTTCGGTGATAATATTTAAATACTAACCCAAGTTAAAGCTGGGTGTTGAATGTAGACTGTCATACTGAGTGTGTTTCAATAGAGCAGTTTTCTGATTTTTATAATTATTTCATTCACAATTTTCCGTTTTTTTTTTGTATTTTATCAAATTACAAAGTGCAAACACAAAATTTTATTACAAAAAGTTCCTAATGTAAAAACTAACATAATATATAAAAAACAGAAATGCATATTTTTTAGTTACAGGTTTGGCAGGTTTCTGATTCACTACAAGTCTATATATTCTCGTAATTCTGATAGAATGCCGCTTGAACTTCCCTCTTGTCTCCCTAAGTTACTCTCGGGATCATGGTTTGGCTGATTTGTCAGTGTGTCTATCATGAGTTGTTCTTTTTTGGCTTGCAATCTAGCGAGATTCAATTGCTCAAGTAGAACAAGGCGTTGCAGTTCTTGCGTTGACAAGTTTTTTGTTTCTTCAGTTTCTTGTTTCATTCTTTCCTGTGGCCGCTTTTGTACAATGCTTGTAGGTGAAGGCAATAACTGTGTATCCATATTAATTTCCGTAGAATTGTGTGGAGTATTTCCTTTATCATTCTCTCTTCCAATAGAACATGCACCAGGAATTTTTACAAAAATTGGATTTTTTTCATAATTCAAAAGTTTTAAAAACTCTTCTTCCCATTCTTGTAGTTTAATTTTTTTGTTCCCGGTTAGATTTTTATCAGTTTTTTTCTTCACGTCTCTTCTCATATTATTGAGGATTTTCTTCAACTTTTCAACAGTAAATTCGTCTTTGAGATCATTCCATGCCTTTTCTTTAGCTTGAACAATAGTAGGAATCATTGATTTATTCAAAAGAACCTTATACTTTTTTAGCAATTTGACAAACATAAGTCTGTAATCGCCAATTTTTACCGGTAATTCTTCCTCGCTCGAAGACATGATTGCGACGAATAGACCTATACAACGCTTAAGCTTGAAAACAAATGCTTACTTGCGGTTGCACACATGTCACGACTTGTTCAGTATGAATGTTTGTTTACGCAACGAAAAAAGTAAACACTTGTAAATATAAATAAGTACTTATAAGTAATCACTCAAAATTCAAAAGATTTTTCCAGTATTTACTTTCGAGAGAGTTCTAGTTTTTATCCAAATGAAAATAAGTATTAGCTTCTACTTAGAAGTTTTAGCTTTTTCTTATAAGTTATGACTTGCAAGTTTATCCTTTTTTTTATTCAATAGACTCAATAACACTGGCTAAAATTGAGAAAACGTTAAAATATTTGAAATGAAGGATTTAGGACAACCAAAATGTATGATCGGAGCTGATTTAGAATCCAAAGCAAATAAAACAAAATTAACTCAATATACATGTATTCAAGAATCTCTAAAGAAATTTAATATGAAGGATTGTAGAATCGTTACCACTCCGATGGAAGTTAATTTAAATCTGGAACCTAATACTAAAGTAGTAGAAGAGAACTTGCCTTACGAAAACCTAATTGGAACACTGATATATATTTCAATTGCTAACCGAACTGACGTAACGCACGCTGTAAATTATTTATCAAGATTCAATTTATGTTTTGGACCACAGCATTTCAAATCAGCAAAGCTAATATTACTTACTATATTTAGAAGGTACGATTAACGTCGGCTTAAGATACTGTAACTCACAAGAGCCGTTAGAAGGTATGGCAGATGCTGACTGGGGTGCTTTCAAGTTGGATAGAAAGTTCCGGTTACATTTTTAAATAAACGGGAGCAGCTTTCAGTTTGGCATCCAAGAAGCAAAAAAGCGTAACCCTAATAACCGCAGAATCTGAATATACAGCTCTGATAGAAGCTGTAAAAGAAGCTGTTCACCAAAGATCACTGTTCAGATATTCAAGCATTGATTTCAGACATATAACAATCTGGAGTGTGTTGCCCTTCGTTTTTAGTTGTAGGCAACTCGTAACACAGTTCTCCGATAAACGAGTCTACTATATAGGCAACTCTGTATACGGATTGTTTTGACATTATTAGTTGTATTTTCTCTTCTGACGCGCTATTGCCTCGTTCCACGGAGTGTATTTTTGAAGTTCGTGGTTTGGGAGAAATATCCGCTGTCTATTGCGCGTTAAGTCTCATTTTTCCTTGTGGCGTTTAGAATGGTAGCAAGTTTTGAAAATTTGCTCTTGGGTAACTGTGGCGATTGTTGGAGTTGGATCGTTGTAGGCCAGGAAGACTTAATGTAATTTTCGAGTGCGATCGAGTTTGATTTGGATGGATTTCAAGTAAGATCGACTCAAAAACTGTTGTGACGGATCAATTCAAGACTGTATTCCGCCATCTTGGGGACATCGTGGACGCCACGTGGAGTTTGGCCCTCTTAATAACTAGAGGTAATTATTTTCTTGGTTAAAATCTAACAATTACAAATTATTATTTTTGACGAGTTGTGTTATAGTCGTGGTGCACATGCCCATAACGAATTTTATTTGTTGCTAGTGTATTTTTTATTATAGGGTTCTCATACGGGGCGGTCTTCCGTTGGGCGAATCTTTCGCTGTGTGGATCGTATTTGGGGTGTCTTTTTCCCCACTAGTTTTTGCTGTGAGACAATTTTTTGCTGGCTGGAGTCCTCCTACTGGAAGGCTCAGTTCTTCTTGTAGGGGTGACAGCTTTCACCGGTTTGTGCTACGCTGGGAAAAGTCGGAGGAAGCCGGAAAACAGGTTTCTCAAAGGAAGCCGTCGGGAGAGGCCGGAAGACAGGTTTATTGAGAAAGTAATTTTTTATTAAATGTATTTTTGTAACTTCTTCTTCTTCGAATGCCGTCCCCATTTAACAGAGGTTGGCGACTACTCTCTTAAAAGCATCTCTGTCCTTAGCAATATGAAAAAGATCCTCAACGCCCATATCTGTCCATTCTCGGATATTCCGCAGCCAAGATTTCTTCTTTCTCCCAATTCCCTTATTTCCTTCAACTCTGCCCTGCATAATCACTTGTAACAGAGAGTATTTATCATGTCGTAATACTCCATAAATCTCAACCGGAGTATTAAACTCAAATTTTCATTGCAAAACATGGATTCAAATTTTAGAAATGCCGATCTGGCCATTTCAATCCTTACACGGATTTCCTGGTCCTGATTTAGGTCTGAGTTAATGAAAGCACCCAAGTATTTAAACTTTCCTACCCTTTCTATTGCTTGATCGTTTATTATTAATTGATCATTATGTGCGGGTGTTTTGGAGATTATCATGAGTTTTGTTTTTTTGTGTTAATATCTATTCCCATTTGCTGACATTCCATATTAACAGCATTTACAAGTATCTGCAGGTCCTCCAGGCTCTCTTCCAAGATCACCGTGTCGTCAGCGTATCTTATCGTGCTTATTACTTCGCCGCCGATTTTAACCCCTTCGCTTCTTTCCCATAAGGCTTTCTCAAAGATAACCTGAGAGTACACGTTTAACAATGTTGGTGAGAGAATACATCCCTATCTAACACCTCGTGCAATCGAAATATCATTAGTTTTTGTATTATTGATTCTCACTGTAGCTGACTGATTCCAGTACAGGCTCTTTATTATTTCGATGTCTTTTTTGTCTTAATTGATATTTTCAAGTTCCTCAATTAGTTTTGTGTGTTGTACTTGGTCAAAGGCCTTTTGGAAATCTATAAAGCATGCGTATACGGTTTTGTTGTATTCTCTGCACTTCTGTAAAAGGACTGTTAATGCAAACAATGCCTCTTATGTTCCCATGCCCCTACGAAATCCAAACTGAGTTTTATCTAATTTTTCTTAACATTTCTTATGTATTGTATGATTATTAATGTATTTTATGTATGCGCTTATAACTAGACATATAATTTTCGTATGGAGTTTGAGCTATCCCGAGAAGTAAATTTTCCATGCTACTGTTTTTATAGATAACTTGTTTTTATTTTAGACTCTTACCTTTTTTGTAAGAACTATTACATTTCTCCATTGAAAATTTTGTTAACCTCTAGAGGTAATTTCTAGCAAAATTTTTATGTTAAAACTGTAATTTAATCTTCCCGAGGGAGAAGTGTACCGATTAGGCTTGGGTGGAATCGGATGGCGCCCTAAATATAATGTCTTAAATATTTATAAAAAAAATTGAACCACACCCATCTTCACTGTATGCTGGCTGGAGCCTGAGGCTGCCACCATACTAAACTGAAACTAAACCCTTTCCCTATTTAAGCTTCTTGGAGGGAGGAAAATTGTACCAAGTGATAATTGAGCTGCCATAAAATTAGAACATAACCCCATAGTATGCCACAAGTCAAAACAAATAGACCTCAAGGTACACTACATAAGAGATATATTAAGCAAGGAATCCTGAATATTACTTACTGAAGAAATGGAGGCTGACTGTTTGAAGAAGGCTTTACCTGGGCCCAGATTAACAATAGAGAGTTATCGTTAACCCAAATAACGTCAGGCCATATTAGCGCATATGTTATTTTGTCATTTAACGTATGCGCGAGTCGATTCTTGAGACAATGTCCCTGAATAACGTTATCGCCAAGCGTTATTTACGGAGCCTAACGACAGGCCGTATTTTAAATACCGCTTAATAGTTAACTAGCCGAGCATGCGCAGAGTTTTCTATGTTAAAGTTGTTTGATGTGGATTCACCACATAAACTCTCTGTTTTGAGTATATAGTAAAATGTCTGAAAGGGAACCAAAAAGATTAAGGTTTGGACCAGAGGACGACATGGCTCTCCTCAAAGAGTTTAATAATTTAAACCCGTTGAGAGACCACGAAAAATGGGAAACAATCCAATCCAACATATACGTCATAACTAGAAAATAGTTTTTGATAAGAACTCTAAAAGATCATTTGTTCAGTTTATTAGAAATGTGGTTGAAAAAAGACAAAGGAAACCAGATAATGTAGGTATTCAGATAATTCTCATGAATAATTATATACTTATATTAGTATTATTCATTCTCATATGCCTATTAATTTTTTATGTGTAGGTCTGGAGTGGAAGAAATATTTTTTGAAAGAGACCAGCTCCTACAAGAAGTAAGCGGTCTTTGTAATAATGCTAATGTTACAAAAAAAAAAGAAAATTAGCAAATAGAAAGAAATTCAGGAACTAGGAATATCAGCAAGAGATGAGTGTGCTTGAACTCTGAGTTTGAAGCAAAAGAATGTATGTACTGACCCTGAAAATAATGAGAATGCCCCTTCTTCTTCTTGTGATCATGATTATTACTGTAAATACAATAGTAGTCTGCAGATTTGAAACTTATTCTAAGTTTTTTTTGTATCCTATTTGAGACACCAAAATAAAATTTTGAATTTTAAAATAAAATTAGAAGTTAGTTTATGATCAAATAATGATTATTCAAGATACTTAACAGTTATATCAAAATATGTTTATGACTTCATGGAATACGTTTTATTTATGTATTTTTTTAGTAATTCCTACAATAGAAAATGAATAAGTAGAAATTTCAAATGATAAGCACGAACTTTGTATACAATAACCAATAATAACAATAAAGCAAGGTTGTCTACATACTATGCAATAAAGCTAGGTTGAGGCACATTATCGAATAGCGCATAGCGCGGGTAAAGCGTCACTTCCGATAACTGTTAAATAAAATTGAAATACCGCTTGACGTAAAACCAATACGGCAGTACGTTGATAACGTTCACATGCACAATTCATTTCACCGATATCTCTCTAATGCTGAGAGGCAAACTACGTTTACTACATTTTTGCTGTGTGGTGGAGTATTGTATGTCTATGGACAAAGAATAGGATAGAGGAGGATGCTGGAAGGGACGTGGGTGTTAGGGATAATCAGTATGGGTTTTAAAGGGGAAATCATGCATCTCTGCGCTGGGCAGAGTGAAGGGTTTGGTGGAAAGGGCAAGGGAGGGCAGAGGGAGGAACAAAAAATTGGCACTCCTCGTGTTCTTCGACGTCGGGACAGCGTCAGTAAACATAAGGTGTTGAACGCGTTGCTGAGGCTTGGGATGGAGTAGGGGTTGGTCAGTCGAGTAGACGATTATTTGACGGGGTGGGTGATAGCAGACTCTAGTGGGAGGATGTATGAGATGGAGGCTGTAGTAACTCAGGGCTCGGCTCTGGGACCAACACTCTGGAAGTGTGTCTTTGATGAGGTTGGTGGGACAGTATGTGAAGAGGCGTATGAGATTACGGTGTAGGCGGATGATGAATGTACGGCAAAGGGAGAGACAGAGATAGAAGGAAAGTCGTAGAGGATGTGTAGGAAGATTGTGGAGAAGATTGAACAGTGCGGACTGGAATGGGCGGAATTAATGACGGTCGGGTTCCTAGTGAAGAGACGGAACAAGATGAGGGACGTGGGGAAGAGGGTAAAGGATAGGAGAAAACGTATGGAGGAGTCGTTGAAATATCTAGGGGTGTGAATGGATAGCCATCTATAATTCAAAACCCATATGGCTAAGACGGTATAGAAGGAGAAAGTAAGGGCAGCATGGCTGGGAAGATTGCTCTGTAATGCCAAAAAGCCGGGAGGGTGAAAGAGAAGGGTAATTTGTAGGACAATAGAGCAGAGTATGCTGTATGGTGCAGAAGAATGGGGTAAAAGAGCGGGGGTGAATGCGAGGGTTAGGTCACTCCTGTGGGTGCTGAGAGGCATTCTCTTTAGGGTTTTGCAGGGTTACAGATCAGTGGGGGAATGGCAGTAGGAGTGGTCTCAAGGTTGTATCCAGTGGACGTGATGGCTAGAGCCAGGAATAAACAATGGAGGGGTGCGACCAGAGAGAAAATACAGGATTGGCTGGAGGAGGAAATGGAGAGAAAGTGAGAGGCGTATTTGGGCGCTCTAAAAGGAGCTATTAGGAGAGATTGGATGGACCGGAAGGTCGGGGAGGTGAACTACTTCTTAACACAGATACTCACTGGACATGGGTCGAGAGTAGGGTACCTTCATAAGATTGGAAAAGGGAGTCGGTACTGTGCGAGAGATGTGAGGTGGAGGATAATGTGAGGCATGTGTTTAGATGCTGGGAGAATGAGGAATAGTTGAAGAGGTTGGCACAGAAACTAAGGGAGATGGTGTATTGGGAAAACATGGTGGAGATAATGCTGAAGGGGGAAAAGGAATGGATGGAAGTAAGTAGTGTTGTGGAGAGCATGATTAGGAGGAGAGAAGGGCTGGATATGGCATGAGAGGTTGACGTAGAAGGAGGAAAATGTAGGAGAGTGTGTGGGGGATGGACGCCTGCCTTGAAGTATGCTAGAGTAGTAATTCCGAGGCGGGAGAGGTGTGTTTGGTTGGTAGGCATCCCCTTGGGATGAGTCCAACACGTTTTGGATCCTGGGAAGTACCTATTCATACACGAGTTTCCCATCTTAGCCCCAAAGAAATAGGTCTATAGACAAACTAACATATCACAATTGCCGAGTTCTCATTTTTAGCACTTTCTTGTCAATCATACTCCTGACGTTTTAGTAAAATATTGAGTAACACATCATTGTTATGAGTAGATTAAACAAACATTTTTTAATAAATAAGATTTATTTTTTCATCCGTCGTTTCACCCAACACTCCATCTAAATACCTTCATAATGATGTGCCACACATGGTACATTCCCTACTTTGAATTAGGGGAATGCGCAAATAGAAGGACAGATATCTGTATCGTAGAAAAGTGTCCCCTTTGAGCAAAATCGGTGAGTTTAAGCATTTCCTTAATTTTAATGAACACTGCCAAATATCGGGGTGGACTATTTATTGTGGCCCACTCGATATTTAACCCTTAATTTGGCAAACCTTGATGCAACATCAATTTTAAGTAAATTAGTGTTTTCTTTGTGTTATATGGTCTTCAAGAATGCCTTTTGGTTATTTCCACAATAATTTTCTCATAAATAAGGTAGATATGGTCTGTATCTCAGAAGATACATAGTCAAATAAGCAAATGTTTTGTGAAACTTGATTATGTATCAAGGAAGACACAAAGTCTAGGATTATAGGTCACAAATTTACAATTAAAACTGAAACAGAGGTTGACGTAGAAGGAGGAAAATGTAGGAGAGTGTGTGGGGGACGGACGCCCGCCTTGAAGTATGCTAGAGTAGTAATACCGAGGCGGGAGAGGTGTGTTTGGTTGGTAGGCATCCTCTTGGGATGAGTCCAACACGGTTTGGATCCTGGAAAGTACCTATTCGAACACAAGTTTCCCATCTTAGCCCCAAAGAAATAGGTCTATAGACAAACTAACATATCACAATTGCCGAGTTCTCATTTTTAGCACTTTCTTGTCAATCATACTCCTGACGTTTTAGTAAAATATTGAGTAACACATCATTGTTATGAGTAGATTGAACAAACATTTTTTAATAAATAAGATTCATTTTTTCATCCGTCGTTTCACCCAACACTCCATCTAAATACCTTCATTATGATGTGCCACACATGGTACATTCCCTACTTTGAATTGGGGGAATGCGCAAATAGAAGGACAGATATCTGTATCGTAGAAATGTGTCCCCTTTGAGCAAAATCGGTGTGTTTAAGCATTTCCTTAATTTTAATGAACACTGCCAAATATTGAGGTGGACTATTTATTGTGGCCCACTCGATATTTAACTCTTAATTTGGCAAACCTTGATGCGACATCAATTTTAAGTAAATTAGTGTTTTCTTTGTGTTATATGGTCTTCAAGAATGCCTTTTGGTTATTTCCACAATAATTTTCTCATAAATGGTCTGTATCTCAGAAGATACATAGTCAAATAAGCAAATGTTTTGTGAAACTTGATTATGTATCAAGGATTATAGGTCACAAATTTACAATTAAAACTGAAACAAATAACCGTTTATGCAGCAAAAAATAATATATAAACTTAAAGTAGGAACACTACAACTAAGGGAGAATTGAATATGAATGAAAACATAACAGAAGGGCAATTTCTACGGCTATAAATAGTAAATTACTGCTAGAAATCTTTATGTGCTATTATGAAACAAAAAGAAACAATTTCTGACCTTAACTAAACACAAACTAATAACACATTTCGAACATAACCAGTGTGATTTACAATACCTACACCTGCCCTTGGTACCATAAATTGGAAAATGATCGACTTTATCACACCGTACTTCCTCAGAAGGTCTCGGTAGAACGGGCTTCCTAATTTCTTTATATTCTTCGTTTTGCCCCTTGAACGTTTTCCTATCTTTTCTGTTGTTTTGTATTGAAGCATCTGCTATGCATTGTCGAAAGTATTTTAGAGAATATTTTTTTGACCTGTCTTCTAAAATACATTTCTCCCTTCGATAGAGAAGCCACACGTTATTTATAAAAATATCCAACATTTGTGCAAATATCGAGAGATACCAGCGACGAGTTTTCAGGCTTATCAACATGTCAATTAGATCTACTCCTCCCATATGGGCATTATAGTGTTTTATAAGGGATGGATAAGAGATATCAACTTTGCACGCTGGCGTTTATCAAATTTTTTGGATTGTTTCGACAGGTGTGCCAGATACATACGTACTAGCTAGGATAACAGGTTTGTTGTCAAATCATTCCAAAACATTAATTTTATTAGCGTTGTCACTTTTAGAACAAAACGCCCCTCTTCCTTTTTTTCTTTAGAGACTTATCATCTTCCAAAATGCAATTTTCCAATCGATCGTTTCTCATAGTTCCTAGTGCTAAAATTCCATAGTCTTGTCGGAGAATGTAAAACAAGTCAAAACTTGAAAATAAATTATCGACGTAGATAACGGACATAGCAGGGGATTTCATTGATTGCGTTAGGGCAAGCATAACTTTAGCCCCTACCAATCCTAGGGATTCTATTTTCCCCGTAAATGTGTGTTGTCTGGAAGTATCATCACCTCCATAAACGATAAAATCGTACACTAATACAGAAATACCGGCTCTGACAAATATTTTGAATCCCCATTTTTTTGATTTGGACTTTATGTATTGTCGTCTTCAACCCGCTTTTTCCCTTTATAAGGAACAATCATTTCGTCGATACTCTGCCGTTGTTCTTCTTCTATCGTACAACAATATCTTCTCACTATATCTAAAACAGGGCAAATCCGATAGTATTGGTCATTGTTCATGTGATCGTTGTTTGCGAAATGAATATATCTGCGAATTTGCTGATATCTCTTGATATGCATTATTTCTACTATTTTATTATATCTCATGTTTGTACTCCAATAATCCAAATAGGATGACATATCTACTATACCCATCAAAATGTGTATGGCTATGAAGTACCTTATATCATTCTTACTAACGTTGATCGACTTTCCTGTTTGCTAAACGGAGTAATTTTCGGGAATGTTTACAGGATACTCAAATTCTTCTTGGGACCAGTTGTACTCAACTAAATTCTTTCGTTCCAACAGATTTCTTTTTCGCTCTTTGTAGATTGGACGTCAGTATTTTCGTGGTCTTCCTTATCAGTTGGTCCAGATACTAGATGTGATCTTGTTTTTAGAGGACTCAGAACAGACTTTGGCGTACTACAATGAGATTTGGGTATAGTAAAAACAGATTGATGTGTGGCTGTTTGAGATTGGGAACATTCAGTTTCTGATGCTGAATCTGTTTCAGACAGGTGATCAAACATATATTTACCTTCAGGAGGCAAGCTATCGACTTCAGAGCTCTCATTTTCGTAGTCATTCTGAATGTTGTATATGTTAGTATCAATTAAATTTTCCTCGTCACTAGAATCATCCATGTCGGACGAAGATGGTAGAAGTAATGCAAAAATTTTTTCGGTTCGTGATGACATTGTATTCATATGTAATTGAAACAACGAAAATAGTCTACTTACTTCACCAAGTAACTGAATTTTATGATTTATCGACAAAAATTCTATTTATAATTGGAAAATAAAGTTTAGGATATATAACAAATGTAATTCAAATGACTGAATATCCAACTTGCTGTTCCTTTGCCAGAGTAGAATATAGGATTCACAACAAAAAGGCTCCCCATCTATGGTTAGTTGGGAAAGTAGATTCAAGGATACACAACAATGAATATCCACCTTGCTCTTTCTTTGGCTAAGTAGACTATAGGATACATCTTTTAGAAGGCTTGATTTTGTAACTATAGGGTATTTACAAACTAATTATTTTTGCTCTGTCAAAAGCAAACACTAATATTTACAAAAATAATAAATAATACTTACCAGCGCTTTCACATACGGCATTCACTCGGCCACCATATTATAAACAATGATGAAATCTTGAGAGATTCACTAACAGATGGTAGCACTATAAGTTTTCGGGCATTATGGGATGGATAGGCAACACAATTAGCGCACAGTCGTCGGTCAACAAATTACATATTTAGACAAATTTATTATTTGAAAGTTACGTATCGTATAAGATACTAAATCAAGTTAAGGGTTAAGATGAAATATGAGTTGAATGATAAATTAGTTGTAAATACGTCACATAGTTTCATAGAATTTACTCTATTTATCTAGAAATATTGTCTTTATATAGAAAACAAGGTGGATTGAATTTTATTGGATAGACTCTCATTTTCTATACTTTTATGATTACTTTTCACTTCCACATACACATTTACACAATAAACTGAGTAACCAATTCTAATACCAAGGTTTTCCATTGACGTGCTCCTTTTTAAACAATTCACTCATTATTCCAAGCAAATATACAAACATAACCGTTCTAATTTACTGTATTCTCTGTAAGCGAATGCGAAAATTAGGCTACAGTACTATATGTAGCGTCATTATGATTCCCATGGTTCCTTTTATAAGTATTCTGTGAGTTTGTTATGAAAGTAAGTAATTTCATAGCTTCTTGTTTGAAGAGAGACAGACAACAAGTTAATTAACTTTGTCTTGTTTTGTATACGATCGTTAGATGGTTTTCTTTTGCAGTGCTGTAACATTTTTTATGTTTAATTAACAGTACAATCGTAGAACGGTTCAACAATACCGCCGCAATTATATTTAAAGGCTATAATTTATATAATAAAATGAAATGCCAAGGAGTTTTTCTTTAAGTTGAGTGTTCGATATTTTTTTTATCATTTCTCGCCTTTCAAGTCACATACATACAGTCGGGAAAGTACCGGAAATTTATTATTTAATTATCGAAATTTTGTTGTCAATATTTTAGCACAATTGAGTTCCAATAACTTTGTGTGTGTGTTTGTGATTCCCGATGTGGCAATAGATTCTTCAAGAATTGATATCTTCTCTGCGATTGGACTATAAGTGATATAAAGAGAAATGAAATGGTCGGGAGACACATGTTTTTCATACAAAATTACAGTGTTTACAAGATATTTGGAATAGTAGAGGAATGAATAATCAATATCTTCAACCTCATTCTCAGTGCAGCTACAGAATGCATTGTTTCAAGTGCATCCTCAGAAGGAGAAATAAATGGGACCAATTCTCGGTATGTTTTTGACAAAGAACCCCTCAGGGGGTTCCAGGTTGTCGGCCATATAGTCTGCAATTCTGGAATACGGGTGCGACGTTCCCGGGGACCTAGTCATCTCGAGTAATGTTTTTTATTGTCATTTTTGTGGTATATCCGTCCTCATTGTGAAGGTAATCTTAAAGTGTTAGACACCGTGCCGATGAGATGCATGGTTCAACCTCAGTGAGTCTCGAACGGTTCCACCCAGACACCGGTCTACATCTGAATTGTAATTAAGCATTGTCATGATATCCAGGCCTTATCATGATCGACCGAATATTTCCTAGGGTACTCGTGGGACTAACATGAATAGTTCTAATTTATCTTCTTTCCCTGAAATTAGCGGGTCCAAGCGACCCAGAGTTGAAACTAAAATAAACCCATCCCCATAAGAAATTACTATAGATTCTTCAAAATAAAAAGCTCAATAGGTAATTTTACCAACATTTCGCCTTTCGTCATGCAAAAAGCCCTTAATTGTTATTTCGGCCCCTCAAAAGGAACCGAAAAATGATCTGATGGATCACTTATAGAAGTCAATAACAGCAAACAATCTACAATAACAGTAAAATTATACAATCTACATGAATTTGAAGTAATCACTACCCATCATTCTTCTTTGAACATCATTAAAGGAGTCATCACTTGCAAACCCATGTGGAAAATGCACTGGTAAATGGCATGATCGCTCTGGGGGTATTCTTGGCCATACAGCGAGCTTTCAACAGCACTCCTGTAGAATCAATGTGTAGAGCTGCAGTGAGTCATGGAATAGAGCCAATGATAACTAACTTGCGTGGAGCAACGCTACGCAACCGTAGACTAGATGCCGCATGAAAGGATCATGTGGCTGAAATAGTCGTCGATAGGGGATGTTCTTTCGCCATCATTCTGGAATCTAATAATCGACAAACTAGTATCTGCATTAATTGGTGAGGGCTTTCTAGCAGTTGGGTATGGTATGGTATGTTATAAGAATCTTCAAATTACAAATTATTATCCATTAAAAAAATTTGTAGTTCGGTCTTCTTGTTGCTTTTTTTTTGGTATTTTGATAAGCTGTCGTGAATGATTAGAAGCATTTCAAGAACTGAAATACTATTTGGCTCTAAGTTTGGGATCAATGCGAATTCAAACAATGTTCTTATGATAGTCAACGTTGCAATCTACCATTTTTTTCTTTATATTTTCAAGCCATTTGAAACCCACCCTTCATTTCCACTGCAATGCACAATTATAAGTCTGGATCCTATATTTGCAGGCATCGGCATACATATTTTTCACGCATCAGTTCATCCTTTCTTAACCGTGTCGTGTGTATCATATTAAGTTACTTCCAAATATACAACTGGCCGGTATTCTTATTTACACTTAGTTACTTGTTCCAAGTATGTATACCGCATACCCACTACACTGGCGAGCAAAAATTGATGTCACCTTAAAATTTTCATGTTCTTTGAAATTTTACGTTTTCAGATGGGATTCGCGAACTGTACATCATTGCATGTGCTTTTTTAAGCTGAATGTGATACTCTATACTAAAGAAAAATGAATTTTTTTCTTGGATTTTATGATTTTTTCTGAAAAAGCAACAAATAAACATTTTGGGCGAAATTCAACATTTTGTTGTGAGGGAAAATATGGAACGAACAAAATGAAAAAAACTTGACAATAATAACGTGTATTCTCTCCTCTTGCAATGATGACTGCTTGAAGTCGGCGCGGCATACTTTTAATTACGTTGCGGATCACTTTCTGTTCGATGTTATCCCATTCCTGCAACAGCAACCTTCTCAGCTCCTGGGCAGTTCTTGGTGCTGGTGTGTGTCTGCGAATCAGTCGTCCCAACTCGTCCCCAACATGTTCTATGGGATTCATGTCCGGGCTGCGGGCTGGCCAGTTAAGCAACCAGATACAGCCTGACAATTCTGTCAGGCTGTATGTGGTCTCGCATTATCTTGCATAAAAATGCCTCGTTCCCCCATAGTCACCATAAAAGGCATAACATGGTCTTCTAGCAACTCCGTAATGAACCTGTGAGATGTTAGGGAGCCATTTTCTATGAAGACCAACTCTGTACGAGCTTGTGCATTGATTCCCACCCAAACCATAACTGACCCACCGCCAAATGTAAGACGCTCGTCACTGCAAACTTCAGCATATTTTTCCCTCGGTTTTCTCCTCACTCGTCGACGTCCATCTGACCCAGAGAGGCAAAAACGCGACTCATCTGAGAACAATACCCAGCTCCAGTCATCAACATTCCAACGAACGTGATCTCTGGCAAATGTCAATCTTGCAGTCGGATGCTGGCGTTGCAACGGGGGACCTGTAGCCATTCTTCTGCATGACAGTCCAGCAACATGAAGTCTTTCTCTAATGGTCCATGCACTAACGTTGAGATTTCTCACTTCTTCCATCTGATTTCGCAGTTAAACCGCAGTGGCTGTCCTATTCCGCAAACTTGTGGACACCAAAAAACAGTTATCTCGTCGAGTGGAAACTTTTTTTCGCCCAGACCCTGGTCTTCTAGTGATGAGGCCAGTCTCCAGAAAGCGCTGGTACACCCTTTGCACACCAAAAAGACTAGCACCAACAATTCTTGCAGTTTCACGTTGCCCCCGAGCATCTTGTAACAGCGGAACACTTCTTGCCACAACAATTAGATCTAAAGGCATTGTGATGCTGTTAAATCACTACACTTTGCAATCGTTAGGTTTTACACAAAGAATTAACAGTAAACTGGAAAACAGGCAAGGAAATGTGAATGTTCAATTAGCGCAAAGGCACATTTTTCATTAAAGTCGTACTCTAATAAATCGAATGACAGCTGAAGACAGCTGTCAAGTTTAGGAAAAAATTGCTTTAACGCCTACTAATACTATTATGTCCTTATCAATATTGACGCTAAAATTATTCGCAATTTCTGAAGTGACCTCAATTTTTTGCTCGCCAGTGTATTCTTCTGCTTTCCATGACTGTTTGACGTTTATTAATCGTTTTGAATTTGAATCCCAAAATTTTAATCCTGTTTCCCTACAGACATTTGTCAATTTTATTCTTATTATTTCAATCGTTGCTAACTCATTACTTTTGTAACAGTCATATATGGTGGTTTTTAATAAATTCATTACATACACATCTAAAGGTTTGATCAATCCCTTATCACATCGCTTCTTGCGTTCGTAAGACCCATTCTTGGCTATTTTACGTATAGTTGACAGGGGAACTTCTGTTAAATCAGAAGCTGTTAGCATTCATTCTGTTTCTTTATCGAAACCAATCTTTTCCCGTAGATCCTTATACACATTGAAACATATTTTCTGTGTTTCCAAATTTAAATCACGTCGAATCCTCTTTTCACTTTGATCACAATTATTTAAATTTTCGTTGCTGTTACATACAATATTTTGGACCGAACTTGATATTTCCCAAGGACGCCACATTGTGAATATTTACCTTTTAACTGAAAATATAATTGCTATTTAATGAATATGCATCTCACCGAAATTCCACAGAAGAAAACTACACTATTTCTTGATGTGGTGACCACCTGTTGCGTTCGAAAAAATTGCAATCTCAAAATATGCTTATAGTTCAGTAAAATATGGGGAAAATAATAAGTTATTTGAAATTTATTTTCCTAATTATTCTCAATAAAACGAGATACAAGGTAGTGTTAATTCTCTGGTGTTATGATTAAGATGTTTTTAAATATAGATAGGTTAATATTGCTTTAAGGAATGGATATTGTTCTATACATTAAATATAAGTATCTCAAAAAGTAGGATGGCGCTCCATAATTGCGGGTTAGAAATAACCGTTAGACAGTCGATAAATATATTTATTAATTATGAAATTATTGAATAGATTCTCACGATTATTCGTTGAAATTGTAACATTAAATGAATATATCGTCAAATAAGAATTTTAAATAATAATATTGACTGGTATAATAAATACCAAAATAAGAAACATAGGGAAAATCACCTTTTACAACAAATTACCTCTTATATTGTAACGTCTAAACTAAAGAAAGCGGTCTTTTCCGTACATACAATGTAAAAAACACTTAGCTAAGCAGCCTGAATTTGTTGCAAAAAAATGAAAAAATAATATTTTAACAGGAAATTATAATTGCGTCAAAATAACGTAGTTTTGCGGAATCAAATAAAAATTCATTGTTAATCCAGGTAAAAAACCTATTACACAATTACGGCTAACGATAAGTTTCCACCAATGAGGAATTGACAGGTACAGAAAAATAAATGATGCTGACATAAGGAAAATGTCGAAGCTACGAAAATGTGTAACAGTTGATAGGCAGTTGGTAAAAACTCGTGGTCGGAAGCGGTCTAATTTTTTTTGGGGTTCGCGGATAGCGGTTTTTGAGGAGTCCTGAGTTTAAGTAACATATAATTAGGACGTAGTGTTTTAACTTATCAAGTGTAATTTTTTTCGAAAGGGAGCTAAGAAGATTACAAGGGAGCGTCTATTGTACGCGCTCTGAAGGTTTTTTTGTTCGAAATGCGAGTCGTGGCCGTCGGCGTTTTTGTGAACAGCCAGTCTGAGAATTGGTGAGTCTAATTTAAAAATTATACTAACTGTGTTTTATGACTTTTTTTGTAGTTTGGTCAAATTATTTACAGTGCCAGCCCGCATCGATGATGCTATCAATTCAATTTTGATCTATGTTATTTCATATCGCATACGAGTATTCAATGGTGATACTCTCCCGTATGAATCAGGAATAGGGAGCACATTTGAGGTTGAATACTAAATAGCTCATTTCAATGTTTCATATATAGGGTGCGCGAAAATATTTAGGTTGCGGCGATTATTTGCAAACTAACAAATTCCATTTTATTCTCCGTTTCATTCTCGTTAATGTAACAGAGTATCTCAAGTTTTGTCTCGATCCTATCTTTGGTTTTAATTATTTACAGTCACAAGACTCTACATACAATTATTTCTGACGCTTTGTGAATAGGTGTAATTTCTTTATATTTTTATATTAAACTCGTTAAAGAAATCACTATCGGTTAGTTTATTTTCTCAACCAGGAGACCATGATTATATGAATACATAACATATACCCATAAGAACTACACCTAAGATTTTTCCTCAACCCACTCCTCTAACTGACGTAACCCTATAGCACAAGACCTCTCATTACCAACGACAACTGGTATCAGCAGAGGCCGAAGCCAACCCTTTCGGACATTTCTTACAGGGGACGACGACTCCTGTTTCCCGCGAAATCGTGGGTGGCGACAGCGACTTCTCGGTCCATAAGGGACATTCTGACAGAAGAGTTTTTCTTGGTTATTATAGAGTTTTCTTTAGGGTTATTACACTAGTAAATACGTTACTGCATGGATGACTCCAGCAAATAATTAAATTGAATGATTTTTTGTTATTACATTTGTAACACCGGTAATTACATGACGGAATTCTCATAGGTTATTATACTGGACCATGACGTCATTAAACTCAAACGATAAGTCGAAACCTCAAAGTTCGCACTATATCTCTTACGTCGATATAATAACAGATCAGCCCCATCAAGAACAGTCGTCAATATTATTGTAATGGTTTTCTTATTCATTTGAACGTTTTTCACGAAGGGGATAAACTCATGCACATGGTATGTCTACTCACTTTATTTATTCACTAAACGATTCACTAATTTATATTATAAATATACACAGTATATGAACTGAAAGTAATTTAAATAAACACTTACTGTTTATTTTCTTAGACTATTTCCTTGTTCACTTGTTTATCTCACCAGATCACTCTATAAACTTACTTTCTCCCAGATCTTTCTATATTGCGGCTCACACAAAAACAATCGCCTCCCTAGAATTGTCTAGATAAGAATAGTCACAAAAAATTATGGTTAACAGTTCAAATAAATGCCTGCGCACTCTCCAAAATTTTAACTTTCATACATGGCTTAGACAGAGTCGGATTCAGGGACTACCCCTGCCTGATATTTCATAACAATAACCCCCTCCTTAAAAGGAAGTTCCTCCTGAAACTTCTGTGTAGTCGGAACTGGATGTTCAAATCGGACCCGTGTCTGCACTTTCCTGTCGTATGGAAATAACAGAGCATTGTCTTCAACGAGTACCGATAATGAGGGGTATAGCTGCAAATTATTATGTGGACACCGGTTTCTTGGAAGATCACCTCTATCATGTTCCTGATGACTCATCAATCCAACTGGTTGCTCTCTATCCTGCGAATTGCTAGTTTCTCCACGTGGGATTCCAGCACACGATCTCGAAGGATTCGTAGCGCCTTCCACACGTCCCGGTAGGTGAATCAATCTGGAAATTCGTTTCTAGTAACCGAGTAGAAGACGTACCGCGAATTGTGATTGAGTCTTAGTGTCTTTTGCAAAAACTTGTAAATTATGGGGTATCTGATAAATTACTGGAATTATTGAAGTTTCTTACAAGATAGACACTTTGTAGTAAAACATGATGGAAACACTTCTGGCAAGTTTCATGCTAACTCAGGAGTATCACATGGTTTTAATTTAGGACCTCTGTTGTTTATAATCTTTATTAACGATTCGCTATCAGTAATTGCTCATTCTGACTGTTTACTGTATGCAGATGACCTTAAATTTTTTAGAGATGTACATATAGTTAGATACTATATTTCTTTGCAAAAGGACATAAATAATAAATTTGAATGGAGTAATAAAATTTAACTATACTTCAACATCAAAAAGTCTGCAATGATGACAATAACTCGACAGAAAAATCCAATTATTTTTAATTATAATATGAATTCAGATACTCTTGAATGGAAAATTGAAACTAAAGATATTGGGGTAACTTACAATAACATATTTTCTTATCAAAATCACATTGGTACTTTTGTAAAATTAGCAAATCGAACATTATGATTTGTAATAAGAAACTTTTATTCATTTGGTTATATACCCAGACAGCACACAATATCCATTAGACATCCACAAGATATCCATTATGGATATCCAGTATACCCACTGGATATAGATGGATAGCCTATAGACATACAATGGATATCGATATGTCCGCCTATACCTAGGATATATGTAATATCTTATGGATGTCTTTGGAGATATCAACTGGATATCTCGTTAATATCCCATGGATATACTATGTTCACATTTGGTATATCCAATTAACGTCCCATGGATATAAATAGGATATTTTATATTCACGTTTGGTATATCCTTCCTCCTCAAACCTGAAAATCTGAGAATATATAACCAGTATCTACTGATGGAAATACAAGGAGGTCCAACAAAAAAATGTAAATCAAAAGTTTTTCATGTCTACAGATCTGAAATTAAATTAAGAGAAAATAGTTTATTCAGTCAACCAGCACAAAATATAATAGACACACAGGGAGGATAGTCTAGTATTTAAGTGGACGACTGTAGAATATTGTGGTCCAGTGAAAAAGTTTCAAATACTCATCGCATATGTCTGTTATATTTTGTACTGATTGACTAGAACTATTATCTCCAGTTAATTTTATTCCAGATCTGTGGATATATACAACTTTTGGTAAGCATTCTTTTTGTTGGCCATCTTGTATTTCCTCCAGCAGGTACTAGTTAGATATTCATCTGCGTGAAAGAAGATACACATGGAATTAAATTCTTCCTAATAGTATTATTATTTGACACACAATGAAATGATATACTATGGAATAGGATGATAGAAAATACTTTATTTTATATAATATACATATTTGCATATACATCAATAAATCTTCTTCTTCATCGCCCAGCTCATCTACTCTGCACTGTTATTTCTGTAAGAACGAGAAAAGAAAGATTGTCGATTTTCAAGGTAAACTATATACCGTATACGCCCGAATATGAGATACACCTTTTTTTGTAAAATAACATTTTGAAAATTGGCCCGCGTTTTGTATTCGAGCACATACTTATAATAAGAACATTTCTTATCACCTGAACTCCATCATTATTATTGAGCTCAAAAGAATTTTTATCCAAATCAGCCGAGCCACCAGCTCAGTTTATCATGAAACAAAGTAAAAGCCGAGGTGAAACTTATTTTACATTTCTACACCATGCTATTTCACATTGTAAATATAAATATAATATAGGAGAAGTAACAATATTCAGAATTAAGGTAAAAAACATTAACATACCTTATTTTTTTCCAAATCCAAACTACCGTTAAAAAATAACCAACCACTTTTGCGCGTTTCTGAAACTATCATAACCTAACAACCAAAATGACGATGGGACGAAGCTACATCAAACGGTCAAACGTGGCATCGACCAATGAGAGAACAGTGTATAGTTGGTAGCATAGTTTTGCGGGTATGTAATATAGAAATCCACTGATGTATGAATTATTTTCTATTATAGCATTAAACGTTAAGTAATGAAATATTTTTGTTGTGTGTTCAGAACATCACGCATTATGCCGCATTCGTATTGTTGAATAAACTCATTATAGTCTGATACAATTTAGGTTTATCCATCTTTTTTCAATTCCACTTGAGTATAACTAAAAATAAATTGAACACAGACAAAAACTGCGACCGAAAATAATAATAGATATCCATGGATATACAATGGATATAATATCAGGAGATTAAGACATTTATGCATTGAAGGTATTATGTATTAGAACTTCCTTCTCAATAATTTTTCATTTGATTATTCAATATATTATCAATGAAATGGAAAATAATTTTTTCCATATCTATGCAATATATTCAGTGGATATCCATTAGATATCTTACATGGACTGGAAATTCAGTGGATATTGGGCTATCCACTGGATATCTAGTGGATATTGTGTGCTGTCTGGGATATGTGTAATAAAAACATTATATTTCAGCACAATTAGATCAAAATTAGAATTTGCTTCTATTATTTGGTCTGGTGAGCACCAAACAACATTGAATAAAATTGAAAAAGTACAAAATAAATTACTCCACTTTCACTTTAAAAATCATCGAAAGTAGACTAGTTATATTACAGTGCGGACAACTAGTTTAGAACTGAATCCAAGATTTTACAACTAATTCCGTTCCCCTTCGTACTGTCTACTTACCGAGCTCCTTTGATAACCATGCTTCGATCAGCAACAATTTTACAATTGCACTTAATTTAAATTGGGATATACCTTTGATTACCTCTTACAAATTGATTCTAACTCATATAATTAATACACCAGTCTAACGCATTTTCTTCAGTGATGATTCTTTACGGTTCTGGTAACGAACTCTATATAATACCAGCTGTTAATCTGACATAAAACTTTATTTTTGTTTTGTATATGTACTACCTCACATTGATTTAAATGTATTCTTGTAATTAGGTTGTAAAATCTGTGAGAATACAAATAAATACATATTATCCCACTTCTGACACCAACGTAATGTTTTTTTTTATTGACTGATTTATATTATATACACAGTATATGCACTTAAACTAATTTATATGAACACATCACTACTGTTTATTCTCTTAGACTATTTACTTGTTCACTTGTTTATCTCACGAGATCACTTTATAAACTTACTCATTGGTAAGTAAGTCCTCTCTGATATATTGAGTGCCCTTTATTCTAGGTCTTTCTACATTGCGGCTCACATAAAAACAATTGCCTTCCTGGAATTGTCTAGATAAGATTGGAAATGTCTAAATAAAAATAAACACAAAACATTATGGTAAACAGTTTAAAGAAATACCTGCGCATTAGCCACAATTTTAACTTCCATACATGGCTTAGACAGAGTCGGATTCAGGGACTACACCAGTGTGCTATTTCATAACATTACCCCCTTCTTAAAAGGAAGTTCCTCCTGGAACTTCTATGCAGCAGGAACTGGATATTTAAATCGGCAACTAGACCCAGGTCTGTAATTTCCAGTCGTATGAAAATAACGGGACACCGTCTTCAACGAGTACCAATACCGGGGGGTTTAGCCGCCAATTGATATGTGGACACCGGTATCTTGGAAGATCATCTCTATCATGTTCCTGATGACTCGCCAATGCAACTGGTTGATCTCTATCTTGGACATTGCTAGTTTCTCCACGTGGGATTCCAGCACATGATCTCGAAGTCTTCGTAGCGCCTCCCACACATCCCGGTAGGTGGATCGATCTGGAAATGCGTTCCTAGTTACCAGGTAGAAGACGTACCGCGAATTGTGATTGAGTCTCTGTGTCTTGCCAGGGGCTGGTATCTGATCTTCAAGTTTATCTAATTGTCCAAACTTCTTTCAAAAAACAGTTGGCAACCCTCTTGCGAGTTTGTTTTTGGCGGAGATATTATGTTACAGTGAGTACTCTTCCGGGAGCGTGAACACAGTATATACACTTGAACTAATTTATACAGGATGTTCCATCTCAGACGAGCCACCTCGTATACTTTTTATCCCATAGTGATTGGACAAATATCCCGAAACACGTCGGATGACTTTTTTGGGGGACATCTTTTGACGTATATTTGAGGCTTGAACAAGCAACCCCCTAAGAGGGGGCGTTCCAAACGCTCAAAATTGGATAGGAAAGAGGGGCTGAGTGATACTTCATTTGTAATGTCTTGGAAGCCTCTTTACAGCAGTGTATGAAAAAAATTACATTCTCAGAAAATTAATTGTTTTATCATGCTAACAATCAAAAAAATCAAAACTTTGTTTTTAAACCAAATGTTCAAATTGCCCTCCATACAATATACAATCTTGACTGGAAACCGTCTCTAACATGGTACAGCATAATTGGAGTTTGTTGACAACACTCATTTACAATTCGTTGGCGTAGTTCGTCCAAATTTTCAGGCTGAGTCACAAAAATCTTGGACTTAAGATGTCCCCATAAGAAGCAGTCCAGAGGGTTTAGGTCAGGAGATCGGACAGGCCACTCCACAGGACCTCTTCTTCCAATCCAACGACCAGGGTATTGTAAATTGAGGTTATTGGCGAACTGGTGCGGCGTAGTGAGGAGGATCTCCGTCTTTTTGGAAATGCAATTGTTATTCAATTAGTAGATGATCGTTTTCTAATTTTTCTGTTATTAACGGATCAATCAAATTTTCCAGCATTTCAAGATAAATTTCTACATTTGAATTACCAGGAATAAACTGAGGTCTAATTAGGTGATCTCCCAAAATTCCTACCCAAACGTTTAGCTTTTCCGGATGTTGAGTGTGAGCTTCTCGAAATACATGAGGATCTGTATCGCTCCAAATTCTACAGTTATGCCTGTTAACCTCTCCATTAAGTGAAAAAGTGCATTTTTCAGAAAAGCAAACGTTGTACAAGAAATTTGGATTATTGTTGATGCGCTCGGCCATAATTTCGCCAAACATCCAAATCATCATCATTTATTGCATGAATTAATTTAATTTTGTACGGATGGAACTTGTGTTTATGTAGAATTCTAAAAACGTTAGATTGACTAATAGCGGAAACCGCAGAAAGTTGTCCGACAGATTGCGTGTTTGGCATAAGTTGGACATGACCCAATACCGCCACAGCTGCTCCTTCATCATTCACAATTCCAATCGGTGCCCTTTTTGATCCATTACTGAACCCGTCCCAACACATTTTGAAATTAATTCCATTACGTACTTATGAAAAATGCTACGTTCAGGATGGTTTCGGTTAAATACTCTTGCAGCCGTTCGGGCACCATTTTGATTTTGGTAATACAGGCTAACCAGGGCAACACGTTCTTGCAATGTGTACACCATAATTATTTTTAAAATTGTAAACAAATCAGCAAAGTAGTTACTCAACAGATTGATTTTTATTACATGAAAGAATCGAAGAAAGAACACCTTTTAAGAACAAAAAATGAAGGCAAGATAACAAAATGTTTTTATTTTTTCTTATTTATTAGTTCGAGAGAGTTTATTATTGTATTGAAGTCAATGGAGGACAATTTGGGCATTTGATTTAAAAACGCAGTTTATTTTAATGTAAGCATGATAAAACAATTAGTTTTATTTAAGCATGTGATTTTTTTCATACGCCGTTGTAAAGAGGCTTCCAAGAACTTACAAATGAAGTATCAATCAACTCCTCTTCCCTTTTCAATTTTGAGGGGTTGAAGCGCCCCCTGTTAGGGGGTTGCTTGTTCAAGCTTCAAATATACGTCAAAAGATGTCCCCCAAAGAAAATCATCCGACGTGTTTCGGGAAATTTTTCCAATCACTATGGGATAACAAATATACGGGGTGGCTCGTCTGAGATGGAACACCCTGTATAAACACTTCACTACTGTTCACTTTCTTTGACTATTTACTTGATCACTTGTTTATCTCACCAGATCAATTTATAAACTAACTCATTGGTAGGTATGACCTCTCTTATATATTAAGTGCCTTTTTTGTGTAGATCTTTCTAGAGTGCGGCTCACACATAAACAATCGCCTCCCTGGAATCGTATAGATAACACAAAAAATGTCTAGATGAGAATTGTCACAAAACATTATGGTAAATAGTTCAAAGAAATTCCGGCGCATTCGCCAAATTTTTTAAGTATCCTACATGGCTTAGACAGAATCGGATTCAGGGACTACACTAGTGTGCTATTTCATAACATTTTGATTCATTCTGAGAATTTGGCAAACCAATACTTTTCTCCCATCGTAGTTAGGGTTGGCGGAAAGGTAATAATAGTTTTTTGCTTCTTTTGAAAATTATCATTTTTGGGTTTACGATATATTAGTACTTTTGGCATTTTGTCCAACTCTCGTTTTCTCTGCCAATAAGTATTTTATTATATCAATAGTAATAATAATACTCCAAGAACAAATGGGATGGAATTTTGAATAGATTTTACAGTTATCCCCACATCTAAATAAACAATTTCAACAACTGAAGTATTGCTGAAAATATACTCATAATGGTTGAAATACCAATTCAAAGGAGCAATAAAGCATTCAGCGAAGCAAATGACGTTAATTTTTTGCTAGTAATGTGGATCAAATCTAATTTTGAGAACTGCAGTCAGACTGGAAATAATGAAATAAAATAACAGTGTATTCCGAGTATTGAAGCGGACTCTTAAACAAGTTGAAATTATATTTTCTTGTTCCCGATCAATACTAAATTTTATTAGAAAGGGATCAACTTAGATGATAATGTTGTCCTAAGAGGATGAATGATGAACACCCGATGGCATAAGTATGGCAGCGGAAAACGAAGAAAAATATGAGATGTAATGACGGAATTTTTTGATGCAAGAGAATCTTTTCTATAACTGTACGTTGTATAGTGTGAATTAGTTTCTGTGTTCGTACATGACATGAAAAATGGTCATATTTTTGTTATTACTGGTATTTACCAGAGAAAATTTGTAAAAAACTATACGACTAATATTATGATTAATGATGATAAAAACAGTTATTTCGGACAAATTTCATGATTCATGTTTTTCTGATGAAACTATTGACGTGTCTAGGAGCAATGTGATTTATTTTTTGATAACTCTGCAATTCTGCTATACATACAACAAAAAAGTAGGCTAATGTAGTAGAGCGTGAACATAATAAGCTATTTTGCATTCTATACCATTATGAACACAACTATGCGAGCATTTTGATCGATTTCACAACAAAGAACTACTACCACAAAAAAAAAGGCAATATTACCTATTCAAAAGAGCTTTGCTGTCGTCATTTGCTCCTAACAAGGGAGTTTAACAATGAAAACATATTTTTCGCTTCAACGTTAGCTCATTATATGTTTTATGAATGGAATTATGTCGACTCATCGGCCGTACATAAATTTAAACATTGTTATGAGATTCTCCATCAAATACAGTTATTTTCATATATGTTTGAGAAAGACAGAAATGGAACGATGTTGTACAGAAAATACTTATTAAATTGCCAATAAGCCATGTACAGAAAAAACTTGGCAAAATGAAGTCATTATATTTGTTTCTTTATGCCAGCGAATCGATTCTGTAATGTTATCTAGGAAAAATACTCTAATCAGTACGAGAATATTTTTTTACACAAAGCCCTTCAGATATATAGGTACATCGTTGTTTCTAAATATGAGAAGAATAGGAAAAACATCTCATCATGATAATTGAGAGACAATTTGATGTAATAATTGGTTATTATTTAGTATTTATCAGTTATATTATTATTGTCAAAAATGTCTTCATTCAATCGGTTTTGGAATCTCACGTAACACGTATTCTGAGAATATACAATGAGGTGAAAAAAAAGCGAGAACTTCTGGTGATTCTTGCACCAGTTGCCAATGTCTGTCTGGTGTATTTGGCTCCTTGCTATTTGAAGCTTTATCCAATTGTATTAGTAGTTCGTTTAGGTACGGCTTTTTCAGCTGGTAAATCCCTGAAAAGCAGCTGAAAAATAGGATTTCCAAATCGAACGTAGGGTTAGCGTGTGATAGACGGTACCTTAACCCTCCGTCGGTCGCAGTTGGCCTGAAAGGCCAGCAAAACACTTTCTTAAATGGCCTTCCTACACGCAATTCGCCCACTGGAGATGAACGTAATCTACATTCTTAGTACGATGAAGCGTGAAATTGTTGGGTTGAGGCCGTATTTTTGTGGCGCTCAGAGTGGGTGTAAGCAGGGGATATCACGTGGGCAATTGGCCAATGGATTGTATGATTTAAAACTCTAACCGTCATAAATGACAGTTGAATTATGCGTAGGGTCGTTTTTTGTCATGAAAATGTTGTTTTTGCTATAGAGAAAGGAAGGTTTTTGAGATAACTTTTTTTGTATGTGTAGATATGGTTAAAATTGATGTTTCTGGATTTTGAAATGTTAAATAGATATTAAGAACGAATTTTAGGCAGGAATTATGTGTGTATGTATAAAAATATGTAATAATTATGTACGGGTGGAAGATAAATGTTATTAATGCGTGATTTACAAAGAATTTAAGCTTGTCTTGAATTCGTACAAATGTATAGGGTAATCCGTGCTGAATATATTGCAATCCGTGTTGTCGCAGAATCTGAGGAGAGTATTTCCATCTTTTTCCCAACTTTATCTACAATATGTTACAATATAACAATAAGTAATTTGTGTGGTCATGTAATGAGGCATGTTGAAAGCAAGTCTTCAACTGATTTCTATATTTACATTAGTTATATTTATATGCAAGCTTTTGGTTATTTATACAAAATATTTTTCATAACCGATTTCAAATCGTAACAATAGTGAACATTGAATATAATGGCGTCCATTTTATCTATCATTGCTTATAACACTAGAATCGTTTAGGTTTGGAAATATCCTTGTTGAGCTAGCAATCTATGGAAATTGGGATTATCGGATCTTAAGACACTACCTGTAGGATTTTCATCACGCCCCCAGTGATTTTTGCAAATATAGTTTATAAATAGTTTTGGATTTGAAACAGTATTATAACTTTGAATATTGGAAAATATTTTCTAGTTGGTGTTCAACTGCTACTGCTTCCTTATAATTTTTATTTAATGTATACTGCTTCTATTACAGCGAGTGTTTGTCTTACATTACCTGCATACATTTAATTCTTTATACAATGTAATTTTTCGGTGGGGTAGATTTTTCCAATGTGATGCCATGTGATAAATGTGCCCCACTGGTTGGGCACATTCAACTTCACCATGGGGTAGTTCAGACAACCCCTCCTCATTTATTATTCTTGCCTAAACTGTGAGAAAAAGTGGAATACTAATAAGACTTCGTTAAGCAATGAAAAAGCTTCAATTCAATGGACACAAATTCTAAAATCATTATATTTTTCCACATTAATCTTGAACGAAAAAATATTTTGAGTTCTTGATGTTCCTTTATTCTCGATAGCTCTCAGTTTTCCAACAATATCAGTCCTATCTAAAGTTGAGATGTCTTCAACATCTGGGAATGAAAATTGCATTGAGTGTCCTCTTCTTCTCAGAAATTTAATCGCATACTCTCCTTGACTACAATTTGTGACTTGACCAACGTAGTATTTGGTAGTAGTTTTAGTAGAAAATTTGACTAGTAGGAAAGCTTTTGTATGAATGGTGTCGTCATCGAGAAGAATCAAACTTTCGTGGGAAATGGATTCGATTTTACTGAGACCTATCTAATCCACATCACTTTCCTTGTCAACTTCTAGTTGCATAATCACCTTCACTGGATGATGAAGAGGATGGCGTGAAGACCTTCCTTTTATATGACCGCTTATTTTTATTTCTAGTTGCAACTTTCATCTTTCTCTCTTGTATTTCTTTTTCTCTCATTTCCAACTGAAGTTTCTCAGGAGTATCAGTATAAATTTTTGATTTTCCCTGCAGTTTTCTTCTAGGTCTAGAGGATTTGATGGCTTTTGGAAGAGGTCGGACATGTTCAGGTGTTGCTTTTTAGATGATTCCATTATTGCATTTTTGTATAAGTTCTTCTTCATTATTTGTCTCTGTTCCACAACTTGTGCTCGCAATAGGTATAATTTCACTTGATTTGGGTATGTTTTCGTCAATTTTACATTGAAATTGCTTGCAGAAGGTGCTTATGTGTTATAAACATCAGTTGCATTGAAATCATCGTCAGTGAATGCTAGGGAATTAAATGGCCAAATTCCAGGTTTCTTGAAAGCATTGATAATGTTGGATTGCGTGAAAGCTGCTAGAAAGGCACGTCGAGTCAACCTTTCTAAATCCATCATTTCTATAGTTTTTCCTGGATGTATCAACAACCAATGGTTGAAGGCATTGGCACAGTATTGCTTGAAAGAACCAAATACAGTTATATCGCAAGATTGAAGCCGATGCAACGTATGTGGTGGAAATAACAATGCCATTTGCTCTACAGTAGTTTACAGCAGCCCCAGAAATATATGTTGATCGGCTAATGTCAGTATGATCTTTCTTTCTTGTGAACATTTTGTGTGCTCAAACCTTCCAGCCGTCGAGATGTAGACTGGGGTAAGCATTTATGATTCCAACTATGGTTACCAGTTCACCCCTCTCAGCTAAAGAAGTCTGGCTAATTTGCTTCTTTCCTAGCAATCACCTTAACTGGGTTGGTAACAGTAGTAACACCAGTTTCATCTGAATTTAGAATATCTTCAGGTTCGAATAGCTTTATAATTGTTGAAGAATTACTCGACAGTTCTTCTATTGAAAGCTGTAGCACGTGCGACGCTGATAATTTCGGGCCTACGAAGGCTAAGCTCTTGATGTCCCTTCATGAAGTTCATTACCCAATCTAGACCAGCTATCTTGTTTGTTTTCAAGGCTTTTGGTACCTCACATTGATGTATGATATTTGCATAATCATATGCTAGGATTCTTACTTGGCGGTTACTCAATCCATAGCTCAAATTAGCGCATTTTGCTAATTACTTTGCTAGTTCATTTTCTTGCTGCATTGTAAACATCAGGTTTTCTGTGCATTTAGAACTGAAGCTCACAGCTTTCATTGGCCGAGGAAAGCGAGGAGCTTGATCTTCATCACTTTCGTTAACGCTATCACGTTCCTGGCATAAGGTTTATAGTTCATCTGTAGAATGTTGCTTTTCTAAGGACTTTATTCTACATATCAATGTTGTTATTTCGATATTCTAAAATTCTCCTGCAGAATGTCTTTTATTGCTGCCGAAACTTGGTTTTCATCAATATTAATTCTGGAATCATAATAATACCAGTATAGTATATCCAAAAATATCGATCAAATATATGAGCCATGAATGTTATAATTATTGTTAACAGGTATTATCGAAAAAGTTGCATGGGATACATTCGACACCATGTCGAAAGTGACCCACCTACGCGGTGTCGTATCTGCCCCATCCCGCTTGTGAACAAATCTTCAATGCAAACAAACTCATGTTAACCTTTCGGAACTCGCGCTCACTTTTGTGATAGAAAGGTCGCGCGCGGACTCTTAGTCCGCAACTGTGAAATACCATTTTTACAAGTTTCATGTTATAATTCTTAAATAAATATACAAATTGAGATATTAAAAGTCATTTATTAACCAAATTTAAACATTTTAGTAATGTTAGAAACATAATATAACCAAGAACTCGAACAAATATAAGAAAAAGCTGGTACAAAAAATTTTTAACAAACATTATGGGTGACACTGAGGGCATATCATTAGAGAATGTTCCAAACAAATAAACTTGTGACATTCGACACAAGAATAGCGTGTAGGCCTATTTTTTCGTCGGTCGCAAATAAAACAACGTCCTCTCTGACCTGCTGGTGTTTCTGGAACTGGATGTGCTCTGGTGGTTTCTGCTCCAAAAACTTCATTTATCCTCAGTTGAATAGCCCTGGGAATGGGCTGGGTAGCACGTCGGCGAACATGTTCTTCTACTAACTGAGACGATAAGGCTCGCAAAAACATCCTTCGTCTTATTTCAGTAGCGTTATTAATCGGAAAAATCACAAAAGAGTTTATTCCAGTTACATTTAGTAAAGAGTAAAATAAAACCATGGGCCATCGTTTAGTGTTTCGCGCACAATCATAGGCCGCACATAGTTTGTCTACACAATCAACACCACACTTTGAAGCGTTATAGTCCATTATCATGTCTGGTTTATTTGTACTGGCATCTATTTTGTCATCAAAGTGCATACTTGACAACAGTAAGACGTTTTTATTTTTCTTTGGTATATAAGATACCAGTGTACAGTCATTCCTGAAGGCAAACATACTCGAAGCAACTGGGCGACCTGATGGACGTGAAAATTCGAGGGGCAATTGCTTTTTATTTTTCCTGACAGTGCCTAAAAGAGTCAGCTTGAAATCTGTATAAAGTGACGTCAACAAGTCCATACTAGTGAACCAGTTGTCCACAGTCACGTTGCGACTTGTTCCTTTGATTGGCAGGCATAGTCTTTGTACCACTGCAGTTGGTGAATTGCTGCATTCATAGGGTCCGTCCGGTTGCTTGCCAATATAAACTTCCATATTCAAAGTGTTAAATGTCTTGGAATCCGCCATAGCAAAAATCTTAATCCCGTACTTGTTGGGTTTACTAGGGATGTACTGTCTAAATGAACAGCGTCCCCGAAACCCTTCTAACTTTTCGTCAATGGTTACAAATTCGAATGGCGTATAAGCAGTTTTATAGTTGTTCACCACAGCGTCAAAAACTTCCCTAATTGGGGCTAACTTGTCAAATTGTGTCCTGTCGTTTCTAGTTTCTAAATCGTCAAATCGCAGGTTTACTAAAAGGAATAGAAATCTTTTCTCAGACATTGTCAACCTGAATAATTCTACCCCAGTAGCATTTTTAGCCCACAGCTCTTCTGTATGTAGACGACTTGACTTCAACACTCCTGCTAAATACAATAGACCAATCAATGCTCGAATCTCCACGATATCCGTATCTCTAGCATCCCTTTCCCGCTGATAGTTTGGTCTAACCAACTGAATATGTTTATTTGTATAATAAACAATGGAATTTAAAATGTCATCGGTAAAAAAATATTTCCAAATGTCAATCTCTCTTTTCAAACCCCTGGCGGTACCTTTCACTCCTGGGAGATGCTTGATTAGATTTTGCGCTCTAGTTTTTACATTTTGTTCAGGGACATGCTTTGCCCAATGCGTAACGCCGTCTTTACCAACAAACATAGGCTGCCCTTCCCATGGCGTTTCCAAATTTTCTGGTTCTTCCACGTCCGATATCTCTTGTTCAGTGTCTGTGTGAAGGTCTTGCTCCTCAACATGGTCTTCTTCTCCAAATTCCTCCTGATCATCAAATTGTACATCAAACTCGTTATCGCTTTCTTCCAGGCAGTCAATCATCAACTGGTTCAGGCGTGCCTGTTCCTTTTCCCAAGAGTAGGCCATCCTAAAAAGACGTAAAAATTAGCTTATCCCTTCATTTATTTTATTAGACTTTTTTATTTTATAAATAAAATAAAAAACCACATAAAAACATACTTTTCTTTAAAAAAAAATCCGAGAAGAAATTTATCACTAACAGTCGCATGCGGACTCACAGTCCGCAGACCTAAATATTTTTCAGCCAGCTCCACTAATCAACGACTTGTGCACTACTGCTTAGCCAGTGCAGCGTTGAAGGAAGATTCTAAGCGGAGCAAGCTCCTCGAGTTACGAATTTTAGAATTAACCTAGGATAAGTTGAGCTGCGGAGCGAGAGTCCGCGCGCGAGTTCCGAAAGGTTAAAAGTTAGGTTAGAATATTAAGCCTTGATGATTCAATAAGTAAATAGACTCCCTATATTGGTAAATATCTCAAGAACTAGCAATAACAATAATAATAATACTGTTTGTTCGTCATAAATGTACAATCAAGTATAATTTTGATAAAACAATGTCATGTGAGTAGTACTTCTGAGCTGAGGGAAATAAACAATGGCATCACTGAAGGAGCAATCGTAGAAAATTGCTCCTTGTGCGTGATATAGCCTTTCAATATAATGAAAATACTTAAGATTAAAATATAAATTGAAATTAAGATGAAGTATAAGTATAAAACATATGAGTATAAATTGCATCACAAAAAATAAAATATCGCAATTGGTAAAAGTGTCACTTTCAGGTAAGTTACACATAAACTGTTTATCATAATCGGGTTCAGAGTCTCATATACACATATATTACAGTCATACGATTTTAATCCCATGTGAGTATCACATAAGATTTAATATCACAATTAGTAAAAGGGTCACATCCAGGTAGGTTTCACATAAATTGAGTGCCATAATCGGAGTTTAGGGTCACATACACATACATTACAGTATTATAAGTTTGATGAACAATATGTTGAGGGTTTAAATTATTTTTTCTACTTCCGTTACTAGAACCGCACTTTGAACACGGATTTGACATGCACAAAACGACTCTTTAAACACTAGTATTTAAAATGCGAAAAGTCACATCTCGTTTATCTTATGTTTTTTAAATGTCAAATCAAGTGTATCTTTTGTATGTTAAATTTCATACTCCGTCATAATTTTGTTATTCTGCGTCATCTGATTTGTCAGTCAGCTGACAGCCATCGTCCGTCATGTAATGAATATGATTCAAATATAATATAATTTTTTCCTTCCCGCGGGCGAAGAAAAAGTATAGTAAGCACCTCGTGTTAAAAACGTCTTTGGTCACTCGTTTCACAAGGAACTCGTTCCGCTTCGCTCCACTCGTGCGTTGTAAAACTCGTGACTAAAGTCACCTTTTTGACACTTTGTACTTAATATACTATTTTGGAATATCTGTCCATCATAGCAATGAAGCCAATTTTTAACTTTTATTTTAAAAATGTCGTTGCTTCGGCTGGTTTTTATAGTTTCAGGTAACAATTTTAGACCTAGAAAGCTGCAGTACCTCTGACCCACTGTTTCAATATATTTCGGTATCAAGACGCTGTGGTTCCGCCTTCTTGTATTATATAGATGCGTTATTTCAATTTTAATTCTGTAAATCCCTTGTAACATATTTTGGCAATAGAGTTATCTAATATCAAAAATGCCGCATTTGTTATACAGATTGTCGGTAGAGTACGTCTTTCCTTTCTCAAAGGTTATTTTGAGAATTTTTCTCTGCACAATATTCACACTATTTAAATGCGTATCATTTACGCCTCCCCATCCTATAAAACCGTATATAAGTCGGGATTGAATTAGGCTATAATATATAGTTTTCAAGTCAGTTTGAATCTTGATATGAATCCACGTAGTTTTCTTGTTAGATGCGATATATGTAAGTTCCATTTCATATGTCTGTCAATTTGTATACCAAGGTATTTTATGGAGCTGGCTTCTGGAATGGATATATTTTGATTTATATTCAATGGACCCATATTCGGCAAGTTATTGCTATAGGAGGTCAAAGGTGAATATTTGGTCTTTTCCGCGTTCATTTTTAATTAATTGTATTGGAACCATTCAAAGATATTGTTGAAGTCTTTTTCCGTCTTTGCTTTCAGTTGTTGCCATGTGTTGTCACTGTAAATAACTGCCGTGTCATCAGAGTAACTTATACAATTACCTACAGTTGTAATTTTCAACAGGCTGTCTAAATAGATAGTAAATAGTAGGGGACCTAAGACCGTGCCTTAAGGAACCTCGTAAGTGATTATCCTCGGAGTGCTCACCACACCATCAATATCTACTACTTGTTTTCGGTTCGACAGGTATGATTTCAAAAGATCGTGCGGCTTACCCCGCATACCAATTTTTTCCAGTTTCTCCAGGAGCCTTTTGTGACAAACGGTATCAAAGGCTTTGGAAAGATCAACACAGATACATAGCGACGGTTTAGAAATGTCAAGTAATTTGTAAATGTACGTTGTCGGTTTTAGTATTGCACCTTCGGTTGACCTCCCCTCTCTGATTATCGGATAGAATATCATCTTTTTTCATGAAATGTACAATTCTCTTTTTTATTATTTTTTCAAAAATGTTTGCTATGTTTGATATCAAAAAGAGGGGCCTATAATTTGAAATTTGCAGTTTATCCCCACTATTAAAAAGTGGTCTGATAACACCAGTTTTTGAAATGTTCGAAATATTCCATTTTCAATACAGCTATTTATAATGTGAGTGAAAGGGACTGTAATGAAGTCGGCTATTTGTTTCAGCGTTTCTGCAGTAAAACCGTCATGCCCAGGACTTTTTATGAGTTTAAGTTGTTTGATTATTTGTGATACTTCTCCAGTGTTTGAGGGGTATAAGAACATATTTTTGTTTATTTCAGTTGTAATGTCTCGGGAGGAATTTGGTTTTTCGATTTAATTTGCTAGTTTTTGCCCTATTTCACTATACTGTTAATTGAATTCATCATTAATAACCTGTTTGTTTTCAGTGGTACAATTTTCTTTTATTTCTATTTTGGTTATTTTGGTTTTTGGGCGAGTTTTGTTGCAAATCTCATTGACACTTTCCAAGAGCCCTTTTGTTTTACTTCTATTCTTCCCAATTTTGTTTTGAAAATATTGTTTTTTTGCTTCTTTCGTAAGTTTATTTTGTAATTATTGTATATTTGTTTTATTTGTAGGTTATTGGGATTTTCAATTGGTTGTTTATAGAGATTGTTCTTTCCTTTTATTGATGTAGATAGCCCTGACGTGAACCATTTTTTTCTAGTTTTTTCTCTATTTTTTATTTTGATTTCAGATGTGTCTTTTCTAACATGGTATTTCAGTCTGTTTATGAACATTTCACATTTGGAGTTGACGTCGTTTTGTTTATAAATGTTTTCCCATGTTTCACTTTGTAGTACCACCCGTAGCCTGTTGTAATTTATATATACTTTTGTATTTTTGGATTCTTTATTAACAGCTCTCTCACCCACATCTACTGTTAGAGCAATAGGTCGGTGGTCACTAATTTTATCCTGAAATATGAATGACTTTATTCGATCATGTATTTCTATATTTGCTTTCACTAAGAAATGGTCGAGGCACGTGGAGCTATCTGGTCGAGTATTCCAAACATTTTTATGATCATCAATGTATTCATTTTCTGAAATCTATGTTCATATCGCCAGTTACTACGTGAATATCACTTGATTTAATGTTTTGTAAATAGTTAAAATGTGTTCATTGAAATCATATGGACATGAACTAGGAGATCGATATATCGATGTTATTTTAATTTTTTTCCATTTAATTTTATATTGAGTTCGAGAAGTTTCACTTTTCCTAAGCTTATATTTGTCTGATCAATAGAAGATACAATTGAAATAAAGAGTGTTCGATTTACTGCTTTTTCAATGCACTATACCAATTATTTTTTTACTGAAAAACTACATACACCTATGAACTGCAATTTCACACACACTATCCTTGATGGTTGTAGAACAGGATACTGTATTTTTTTTTGCCAATTGTATATTTTTCAAATGATATCTGGGTGTCGAAAGTGCCCCAATGTTGAAAGTTCCCCAGTCTCCCGTACAGTGAACACTTACGAGCATACCGACTAAAACAACCAGATAAATCCCACTACGCAAAACATCTACTTGACACCAATCTTTCATTGACACCTAAGACAGAACTAAAAGTACTATATATTCTTTATAATGAATTAGAACAGGATTTCCTTGAAAAAATGGAAATTATAAGACACTTAAGGATCCCACCATATGAAGTCGTCAATGAGCAGATAAATCTAGGGAGTTCTCCATTTTTGAACCGTCTTCTTAGGTGATAATAGCCATGATCAGCACATATAGTTGTCCTGGTTTTCTATATCATTACACAGTTATACTGATCTTAATTGGGAAAAAATTATCCCCATATTGCTAATAATATGTAAGCTTTAATATTTGTTATATCAAATCTTCTTCTTTTTTCTAATAACATATATTAAGTAAAAATCACAAGGTAGGTCTCTTTATGGTCTAGCCAAAAATAATTATTAAACATCAGGTAGGCATCAAATGAAATGTAATTAATTTCATTCGGACGATGATATTTCATATCGAAACAATTGTCAATTTTCTTAGAATTTTTAACAGTTTTTTCATTATATTGTGGAATTATATAGAAACAGTAAGTTTCATGTAAAACAGTAATATTGTAAATTCCATCTTCAAGCTGTTCTGGGGTCTATTAACAGTGAATAGACATCTCTATTCTTCGTCGTTTGTCTTTTTATTCATTGATGTTTTCTCTATATATCATTCATACGCTACAAGAAATAAAGATAGCAATAGTTTGATTGTATATTTTGACATTCTGTTTCACTTCATAATACAAAATTTGATTGATGTGTGTGAACAATTCGCCTTCCGTTCTACTATGTATATTTGCGTTTAATAAAATGCATGTTAACCATGTAAATGGTATTCTTATCCAGCTACTCAAACGTGAACTTTCAAGTAAAATTAACGCTTATTATTTATGAAGGCAATTAAAATACAACCAATTATTTATTACTTTTGATAGGACTCTAATGAATAATCTAATATATATTAAATGTATGTTAATTCATATATAAGCACGCACTAGAAGCTAACTAAACACTATGTTTCGTGCGCCATTCGCAAATGAATGTTTAATGTGCCATTGGGGACATTCCAATAGGGCTGTGCTGCTAGTGGCATGTCAATGAAATATTGGAACTCGTCAAAACATTTTGATTGTGGTGGATATTTCTCATCTGGATGTTTGTTGCAATAACTGATCATGTGATTGATGACTTCCTAATTAAAACTCAGCTGCGTTTTTGTTTTCAGAATTATTTCGGAAATTAACAAATACAAATAGTAGTAATGTTTCCATGTTTGTGGAGGATGATCAAATAATTTGAGTTATAATTAAACTAAATTTGCGATTCACTTTGTACATAGTGATGATTATGAGAAAATTCAATGTTACAATGGGATATAAATATCCTTCACTCGATATTGTACAATTTTTCGTGTGAAAATGGAATGAATATACGAATTTATCAAGATTAGATTTGGATTAACATTATAATATATAATCTCGAGTTCGTGAGTTTGAATAGTTTTGGAAATGATATTAAAAGTGATGATATTATAAGTATATTGACGACTGCGATGACAAGCCGCAAAGAGAATAGTATCAATAGTGGTGAAGTATTATACTATGAAATGTTTATTATGGAAGTAAATGCATACAGGTAGGGTAAATGCGCCAGTGCATGAACACTCAAGACATTTTTGAGCTTCACTGTATTTTTATAAACCATCCGTACTGATTTTCAGTTCCAGAAAAATATCACTCCGTGTTCAATGACATAGTGAACACGTTGCATACGAAAGTTACAGAAGTAGACAGTTTAAGAATTAGTAAAAAAATAAAATGTAAAATGTTGCATAATACCCCAGTAACTGAACGAATGCTACCATTGATTGAACATGGCTGATCCAATGAATGAACTTATGAAGAAAATAGACGTTGAACAATTTTTAAGCAATGATTATCAACCACAACACAACATATGTTGATACAATATAATTTCAGACAAATTTCAGCATTTCAGGACATTCGAAAAAAACCACGTCTTATAAGCTTGAGTGCTTCAATCATTTCCACAATTGAAGTTTTCTTGTACCATATTTGGTCAACACGTCTGGCCATTTGAAAGTATTGGGACGTGCTGGTGTCATAGCGCGAACTTCATATTCATCACCTTCTGCCTTTTCCAATACTACAGGAAAATATTTTTGGTTATATATTATTATGCCATAAGCTCCAATAGTAATTTCTTGTGAAGTATTCTCCATTTTTATCCCTGTTGATATCGTCCTCTGGGGAAGATAGTATATTCCTTATATTGCTCGGATTGATATTTTCAGAATATTTACGAATTTCGGTACACTCGTAGAAACCACGTCTAATAAGCTTAGGTGCTTCGATCACTTCTGCAATTGAAGACTTCTTGTACCATATCTGGTCAACACAATCTGGCCATCTAAAGGTATCAAGACCAGCTGTTGCCATAGCGCGGACTTCATATTCATCATTGTCAATACTTTCTACTATGCCCGGAAAATATTTCTGGTTATACGTCATTATAACATAGGTTCATACAGTGATATCTTGGGAAACACTAGGATTTTTATCTTGATTGCCAGTATCGATTAAATAAGCCTGTAAACAGGTAACAACTTCTGTTGCTGGTAGTGATTTGGTTCTTTTCGCGGTTCTCCTTGTGGTTGCTTCTTGTATTTTTCTCTCTAATTGATTTTTGTTTCAATTCCTCAGCTTCTTTTTACTTTTTCTCAGATTCTTTTGTATCTGTAGTCTTTGCATTTTTTGTAAGTGATGGCAAACGGCATTGAAGTTGCCTGTTTCCTTTTGCCACACTTTTTTTCAATATTTGACCAATGAAGATGTTATAGCAATACGTCTCTGGTAGTTTTCGACTTCTGCAGCTCTCGATTATGTAAATGGACTTTACTGTTATCTATAACTACGTCTATTTTATGTGAAATCTCGAGTTCTTCTACAGCATTCAGATCATCTGTTCTACTTGTTTTTTTCTCGTAACCTTCTTTTAGAGTATCATTATTAGTTATACTCTTTTGCTCGGTACCGTCCAATATGTCTTCAGGATTTTCAATATCTTCTATAATAATGTTTTCTATATCTTTCGTTCTATCCACATTCAATATTCTTGTTGAAATGTCAGATCTGTTAGGTGAATAGGGAATACCATCGATTTCCAATGGTAAGTTCGACAGATCATCTGTTAAGTCTGTTGTGTATTCTTGTATATCCGGTATGTGAAAATTAGCAATATTCTGCGAGTTTCATTCGAAGGCTTCTTCACATTCTTGGTTTATATCATCAGCATTTCTCAAATTATTCGTTCCATCGGCATCGGTTGCTTCTTTACATATTTTCCAAAAGTTGTAGAAGTGAATGTCGACTGCTTTTTCATCTTCATAGGCACTATTGAATTCTATCAAAGTTTTTGAATCTACATGATGTTTAATGACTTTCAGAAGAGTGTCATATTCGTCTCTGGTCACAGAAACTCCCTTGTCACAATTTAGGTCAAGCTGCTATGTCCTTGTTGAAATGCATTGGAAATAATTCACAGCGTCTGCACTAAATGGAAACAATCCACATTTTCTGAAACCGTTTTTGATGATTTCCGGTTTGATCGATTCTTCAAAAGCTTTATGGAAAAGGGGGGCAAAGGTATTTTTTATAACTAATGTATTGGTGTTCTCTTTATGTTTCAAAATGGTCTTTTCCTAGTGTCAGTTGAGAGACTTGAATATTGATACGTCACAAGGCTGCTAGATATGTGTTGCATTAGACAGAAGGCAGTATAGTATTATTCTTTTCTGTACACAGAAATTATACAAATCCATATTGATATGCGATTTATAACCGTCAAGCGATAGTGAAACAGGAAATTTGATGTTGTTTTCTTGAAGCCAAGGGAATAAAATATTCGCAATAAATTCGTAGAATGTTGCACTCGTCATCCATCCAGAATCTGATCGGCCAATACCCCATTCTTCAGTTACAGTTTGTGCAATATCTCTTGGAATACGCTTGTACGGGTACACAATCATAGGTGGAACAGATTCTACTGAGGCAGAATATGTACAGAGAACTGTTATGCATTCTTTTTCTGGGCCACTAGCAATTTCATAAAAATGCCTGTAATTTTTGGGACCCAGAAGCTTTCCAGTTTCAGGACAAATCTGCAAACCTATTTCATCCCCATTAAAATTTCTATCACGCTCAGGAAGGATGTCTTGAACGCTCTCTCCAATTAAATATTCCTTCATCTCCTGAAACCATTTTCGAATATTTTCCTCTGCTACAGATGCTAACGTCTTGGATATTAGTTCTGTATTCCTTGTGGATATTTTTGGATGTCTTTGTAAAAAAGATGTAACCATTTCCTACCCGGTCTATCATCCACGAATTTATTGGGCCTATCAACAACTTTGAGGACACGTTGCACTGAGTCCTTCACCTCATCGGGATGCATGGGAAATCCTAATAGAGCTTTGGATAGAATCCAAGTTTCTCGAGTAGTTTCTTCTTCGGAGGTCAAAATGGTGGGAGGTCCCATTTTTCGAATCATGGGAACTTTTTCAGTGGTTTTGTTGAGAAAAGTGTTCTTTTCGGAATCCCATGTTGTCTGCTGGCCGCATTGATGGTGATTTCCTTTTTTCATACTGATTCCACGGCCTTCTGGAGACAGTTATCGGAATATCGTAATCTTACATACTTTTTCTGATGTTCTGGCTTGAACTTCCCACCTTCCATATTTCTGTGAAATGATTGAAAAAAATATGAAATCAGAAAAAACAGTGAAAGATTAAATTGTTCATTCACTGGAGCACTATTGATCTATGTTATGATTCAATGAATGAACAAAGTCGTTCATTCACTTGATAGTAAACTCAGTAGACATTTCCTGGCGGAACCCGTGAAACAGCCTTTCTAAACGAGTATATAAGGATCAGATCGATGAAATCTAGATTAATACGTAAATCCCAACAAATGAACATTTTGTTCGTTTATCGGATTCAGCACATGCATCAATGCATGAACACTCAAATTATTGAATTTAATAACGATTTCGGTGTATTTTGAGGTTAGGTTTCCGATAAAATCATTTGAAATCAATTAATTGATGTGATAATGACGACACACCACACATGTTATTTGTTAATATCTTATTCTGTACTATTGCTCAGCTGGTAATTGCTTAGTATCGTTCCAATAACAGATACGTTTCTCAAATTCTGTCAACAAAAACACAACGGTACGTTCATTCATAAGAACTGACTTGTACTAACGGAGTATCACGTTGAGAGCAACATGTTGCACGTCATGAGGGATATTGCATTATATTCTCAATAATTTCAGATATATTTTAATTTGTTCATTCACTGGTGATGTTCATTCACTGGTGCATTTACCCTATACTTTAACCATTCCTAATTGCAAAATCTGTTTTCATAAGGAGCAGGTAAACACTTACTCACCTAACACAAGCATGTATGCAAAGTAACGGAACGAATAATAATAGAAACCTAAAGAACGGCCAGTTAACAACATTATACCTATCCGTATCGTTGGACGTATCGAATCGTGTTCCTGCGTTTATGTATCTCTTCAACGCACCACATATCTCGTTGTTAGAATATGGAAGGAAATGATAAAAATCGAAAACCTAACCTCAAAATAATGTATCTTGAGTTTTTGCTTTAGAACATGTAAAGTATATTGTAAGATGTGTGTATATGATTTTATTCCTTGTTAAAGAAATATAATTCAATGACATCTCGAAAATTATTATTGCCAATCAGAAACCGCGTATATTTTTCAAATGATGACCGTACACATCTTTTTAGGAAAGATGCGGGACAAAACCCTATGAGGAGCCCTCAAAATGGGGGCATATTCTAGGAAATATGAACGAGATTACTGGAAAATGTTTTACATGAAGAAGCATAAATAACAGGGTCCAGAAGTGAGTGACAACATATACAGGTTAAAAGCTCCGTATAGAGCTGCTCTATTACACAGAAGCGCTTTTTCAAAAGCAGCAAAATATCAAAATAATCAAAAAATAAATAATCACTTATTTACATTCCTTTTAACAAAACAGTTACAATATGAGAACGAAAAGTTTGGTTAGAAACCACTAAACATTGACGTTACAATGCGTTGTAAAAGTCGTGCTTTATAGTTACTTAACCAGCAAGTACATAAATGAAGGCGATTAATGATCGAGATATTAATATCGGAGATCATTAATCGTATTTTAGTGTACAAGTTGATTACAATACTTCTCCGTCGACCGTGTGTTTTTCTAAAGTGGAAAAAACCGATTACAACTATTATTTTATTTATTAATCATCATTTTTATATTTATAATTATAAATGTTCATAGTCGAAATACTACAACTTTTAAAACTTATTGGAGACAAACTAGAACTTGTATGGTTTTGTGAGTGTGAGTTCACCTCGTTACTTTGGATATTTGTCACAGAATTTATTTCAGCGTCGGTATAACGAGTTGTATGATAAGCCTGTATTTCAGTTTCACAAAAAAATTGTTTAGCTGTATTAACTTCATTTTGTAACGATTTACAACCGCCAAGTCGTTCAATTGCTGAAAAATCTGCACCCCTGTCTGAAAGTATCGAGGCAGGAGAACGCCGGAAACAATGTCCCGTATAGAGATGCGGCTGCTACAATTTCAAAAATGTCGCTATAATGGAAGGCGTCTTCGAAAATGTATCCACGATCAATGAGATATAGCCTTTAATTAGGCTGAGAAGGGTTTTTGTTCATTGTCTACTATGGTAAATATCCTGTTTATGTGTGTTTTACTTGCTTTAACTGTTATAAGATATTTTGGTCCTAAATCTTGAACCTCTTCCGTTTGTAATTTCAATAATTCATCTTTTCTTGTTTCTCCAGATACTCCTAAAATCAAGGCAACCTACAAAATGATTTAACTATTGAAATTCTAACTTTTTTAAATTTGTTACTAAAAACAGGTTGTCGGGAGCATCAGGAATAAATGCTTGTACATGTTCTTTCTCGAGCACTTTTGACTTCTTGGTATTCAACCTTCTTTTTTTCTCTTGATAAACATTATCAATTTCTTATTGTCTATGTTATTTTTCAAAATCAGTGTCGATCTAACCATTGAGTATGTTGGCCATAAACTTGCAATTAGGCCGAATTTTCCAATATCTGAGAAATATGCGTCTCTGAATAATGTTTTACTTGTTTCTCATTGCACCAAGATATAAATTCGGCATACGGTTTTTATACAGACTTCTGCTCTTTTCCGGTAGTAAACATGATGATACTGAATTAACACTTTCTGCAACTTCGGGCGGAGTTAATGTAAAATTTGCATCCATCTCCATTTCTTGGGAGAATTCAACACTAATCACCACCAAATTTCACAATTATAAACACAAAACACTAATAATGACAGCAAATAGCGTTTTAGCTCTTTTTTCTTGTTAATTTGCTTGATTTTCTTGGTTACCATAGAAATTATCAAAATCGTGCAATAACAGAAAATCATGCATTAATAGAGGTAATTAATGTATGATTATGACTGATTTTGAATACGTTGATAGCGGATGTAAATACACGATAGACGAGAAATTATTTTTGATAGAACATGATTTCTAAGATGTAACACCGATACGGGAAGGTATGCGTGATTGAATGCGTTTACGTTGTGTGTTGGTTATAAGTGTATATTGTTTACTACCCGCAAACCATCGAAGAAAGCGACTGTCCTTGTTAATCAGAGTGCAACAAAATGTGAAATATTTGGTGTTGAACTGATAAAAACATGGGATCGTAGGGTTAGACGCAGTGTATTGTTAGCGGAGTATAGAGCCTGCACACTAAAAAAAACTAATAACTCATCTTTGTATGGTTGTAAGTTTCTGTAGCAACAGACGGTGGCGTGTGTTCCGTAGCGTATTTTAAATATATTTGATAGTCTAAAAAAGATAATGCAATCATAGTAGGAATTTCAGACTAAACAGTCTTCAATTCATCAAGTTATTACGAAAGGAGTTATCATGGGTCATTCTAGAAAAACAAAAATGTGAGCCGAATTTTTTTTAATTCACAAAATTACGCCGCAAGAGTACTTAATACATAGAACTACATTTCTCAGGGTAGGGTTACGGATGGTTCTTTGAGGCTACAAATGAGACGCTGTTTCGTTGTTTAACTATATTTAGATCGATCTAAAAAAATATTGGCAAGGTACTGAGGGTGGTGGCACTTTTGGCGTGATACAAGGATGTAGAACTTACTAAGGCCACCGGTGGCAGAATTGTGTAGCTTTGAACAGGTCGTACACTTTCAATAATTGACAAGAAGAGGCGATGTTAGCTCAATTAAGTTAAGAATAAAAACAATATAAGTTGGTTTTGTAAGAATAAAAAAATCAGTTGTGAGTATGTGGCGTGGCAGAACTGTACTAAATAAGGAGTATCTACCGCAGAGTATAGTATAGTAGTATAGTATAGTATAGTAGTAAAGTATAAAATTTAAATTTGAAAATATCTTTATTTCAAGAATTTTACAAATCCAATTACAAAGGAGGTGAAATAATAAATGTACTGTGGCCGATGTTCTGGCATTTCCCACCACCTTGGTGTACCTCTGGAGAAGAATGTCATTCCTTACCAGTGGCACTACTCACTTGTTGTGACTGTATTTATCAACCTTGTCACGAATATACAAATAAGACTCCCCAGAATTTTCGACTGAGTCGACCCTGAACGGCTGAAAAACAGGGTTTCAAAATCGAAATAGAGGTTAGTTTATGAGAGGCAGCAACATGACAGATGTTGTTTGGATGGGGTATCTGTTGTGTCTGTTGGGGTTGTTTAAATCCCTATATCGTTACTTTGGGTTTTTGTGAGAAAAGCAACTTAATATGCAAATAGTGTACCATGCAGAAGCCTACATCCACTATCAAGGGTGTCTTCTGCGCGACTGGCGACTCTGAGCGTGTTACGAAGATTTTTGGGGAGACAGTTGTTATAAAAATTTTAGTTATGAAGTCCTTGATTGTTGGTAGGTTTGCTTGTTCATGTAACTAGGTGTTTTTGGGTAGTCTTGGATGAATTATTGAGTGTTTTATTGACATACGTAGACACTTATTTTGTACCACCTGCAGTGTATTAAAATTGTGTTTAGTGGCTGTGTAGTAAACTGGAGCGGCGTAGGTTAAGATTGGACGTATTATGTGTTTGTATATCGTGATTTTATTTGTGGTTGAGAGATGACTGTGCTTACAAATTAACGGATACAATTGGCTCATTGCAATTCTAGCTTTAAATACCTGTTGGGCAATATGTGCGTTGGTATTTGTGTTGCCATGTACAGTATAACCCAAGTATCTCAATGTATTACTAGCTGATAAGTATTGTCCGTTAATACACAGCTGCAATTGTAATGAGTTTTTTCTTGCTCTCCTCCTGAGTAACAACTTCTCTGTTTTGGAGGTGTTAATTGTAAGCTTGTTGTCTCGCATGTATGGTAAGATAAATGTGTTGATGTGTGATTGAATGTTGAGTAATGCAGTTTATGATGTTGTAGCAGATTATACAAAACAGGTGTCATCAGCGTACATGGCGCTAAGGATTTTCTGGGAGGTAGGGAGATGATAAGTAAATAATGAATACAACAAAGGTGATAAAACTGATCCTTGGGGAATGCCGGCTTGGATCAGGAATGGCCCCGCCAGTCCTTCGTTCACCTTGAAGTAGAATTTACGATTTTCAATATAGGACTTTATAATTTTAATTAAATCGTCTGGCAATTTTAGTTTTATTAGTCTATGTAATAACCCCTCGTGCCATACGGAGTCAAAGGCTTTCTGTATAACTATGGTGACCATAACTGATTTTTGCTTAGCATAAAAGCTTTCTCTTATGAAGTTGAATACTCTAATGATTTGAGCAACCGTACTGTGGCCGCCCCTGAAACCGTATTGCTCGAGAGGTATTATATTATGTTTGTCGACATATGATTGAATTCTGTTAAGAATGATTTTGTCCATCACCTTTGCTATATTATTTAACATGGAAATGGGTCTATAACTATCTACATAACAATGTTGCTTATGAGCTTTGATAATGGGAATGATGTTGGCTGTTTTGAGCATATATGGGTAGTTATCTGTTTTAATTATATAATTCGGTATGTATGTAAGTTGAACTATAGCTTTTTTAGGTAAATTTTTGAGGAGGATGTTAGGTATCCCATCAATCCCCGGCGCTGTTTTATTTTTAAGTGCGGTAAATTTCATGTGTAGTTACTAAGTTTTTCGTGTGTAGAATGGGTGTATTATTTAAATGGATTTGTACTGTGTGCGAAATATTGTAATGAACTTGAGTGTTTAGAGCATTATTTGTGAAATTAATTTAGAAATACTCCCCAAAGGCTCTCACGATGTCTGAGTTTTGAGAGTACGTCTTACCGTTTGCAATAATTTTTGAAATGTCTTGTTTGTTACCTTTTAGTTTCCTTGTAATTCTCCATAACGAGTTATCTTGAGGGGACAATTTGTCGCAAAATGTTTTCCAAGTATAATTGCGATATTTTTTTATTAATCTGTTTATTGTGTTTTGGTAGTGATTGAAGATCTCTTTGTCTATGTGATCTCTAGAAGTTTGCCATTTGCGCCGGATTGAGTTATTTTCTTTTATCATTTTGGTTATATATTCGGGAAGAGAGTTAAAGTTTTGAGATTTCGCTTTACAAGTTGTGGATTTATCTCCCGCAGTCGTGATTGTTTCTTGCAAGTTAAGTATTATATGAGATAACTGGTTATTGTCTTCGATATTGTCAGTAATAATTAGGTGTCCGTTTATTAGATTTCCGAATAATTTCCAATTAGTGGTTGTATATTCGTATGTTTTTTTGGTTAAGGAATGTGTGGTATGTGAAATTTTGAGTACAAGTAGGACGGGATCATGATCGGAATTAAGGTCAGGGATGGTTTTAATTTGGTGATAGTATTGATGTTACGGCCAATAGCTATGTCCATCGTGTAATTATTGAAAGGAAAGTGAGTAGAGTCGTCCGTGCTGTAAATATCACAATCCTAGTTATCAAGAACCTTTGTGTTAGGGTGGGTGGCATGTGTATCTCATAGGGGGTGCTTGCAGTTCAAGTCTCCCACTATAAGAACCCTGTTATGAGTCTTTGTTATATTAGAAAAGTCTATTTCAGATAATTTATTTAAGGGGTGGCTGTACGCACCTACTAATTTAAGTTTATCATCAATTAATGACGAGATATGCTCAAATAATGAATTGTTTGGTTGCAAGAGTTGTAAATTTATGTCTTTTTTTATTAGTACTGCGATACCGCCTCCGCCGACATTTGCGGGGCGATCTTGTCTGAATAGACTATAATCGGTGTTTCTGAAATTCACGAATTTATTAGGATTAAGGAATGTCTCAATAAGAAAGAAAATATCTCTTTTCTGAGTATCGAGAAAATGTCTGATAAGATGGAGCTTGCTCATAATTCCATGAACGTTACAAACATTATTTTGAGAGAATCTCGTTTTTGAACTCCTATTTGACCACCTACCTGTTTAGATGTCATATTTGTCTATTCCTCGTACAAACTTGTTAGATACAGTAAACTTGTCAAGTTTGGTTGTGGCTTTTTCCATTTCTAAAAGTAGATCCTTTACTGCTCTCGTCAGTTCGTCTAGGTTGACCATGTTATTGAGTTCTTTAAATAGATTATTTAAGTTCGTGAACTTAGTAACTTCTGTTGTCTGTGGGGTGGTTACTTGTGATGGCCGGGCCTGGGTAGTGTTGTTTGGTTGGGCTGTTTGGTTGTTACTGCTGACCTGGTGGGAGGTAGAATCGGAAAGTCTTCTTTTTCAGCTCGTACGTTTCTATTCCATGGATTACTTGTTAGAATTGGGGCTGGAATTAACTTGGTTGCTTCATTTTTGTTATTCGTGTGTTTGTTTCTTCTTAGTTCTAGCCATTCACGTCGTTTTATATATTCTGGACAGATATCGGCATTTGCAGGGTGATCGCCACTGCAATTGGCACATTTAGCGGGCTTCGATCTGTCCTTAGGGCATTCAGGAGTGAGATGCGCGACTGCGCATTTCAGGTATTTGGGGGCTCTGCCGCAGTTGGAGGTTGCGTGCCCCCAAAGCTGGCAGATATGGCATTGTATAATGAGTTTAGCTTGCCTTCTAAACTCCCATTGCACTCGTGTATACTCAATTATTTTATTATTTTTGTTCAGATAATCGAGTGTTATTTTTGAATCAGAAACTACTAAATACAACGGTCTGCCTTTAGTCGTCATTCTGTATATGTCTTTGATTTTGAGGTTGTACGTTGATGTAAGATCTTCTTTGATTTCATCAAGTTGGATGCCTTCGGTGAGCCCTTTGAGTACGAAGGCATGGTTTTTGTCCTCCCTTCTATAATAAGGATGAAATGGCATTTTTTCCAATCTTAAAGCTGTTTCCAGGTTTTCGAAATCTGTTACATCTTTTGTAAAAACAATGGTAGAATTCGCAGTATATTTTATTTCGAATTTGTTTTTGAGTTCCATTTTTAAGCGATTTACAATTTCTCGGTGTGCTGAGACATTGCCATCAATTACTATCGGAGGACAAGTTGCAGTGGATTTTTTGTTAGTGTTAGGGGCTTCTTTTTCTTTAGTTCGTTTTTTTTGTTGTTTGACTGCCTGATCGTCTGATGATTCTGATATAGGGCTGAATTTTTTGAACCTTGTCTTTTTCCTTTTTTTTTGTGCTGGGGCGACATATTGAATTTCGTCCTCGGATGATTCTGACAGTGACTGATATCTGTTATCTGTTGTTATTATGTCTTGATTTTTAGTTGCTTGCCTGATGTGATTCGTAAATTTCATTACTTTTCTAGGCTTGACAAATCCTGGTGGCGTGATATCATTTGTTTCCATCTGGCTATTCTGGGGATGCTCGTTATAGCGTTAATGTCTTCATTAGTTTTTTTGGTCATATCCAGTGTTTTGGCAATGACTGGTTTGGGGTTCTTAATTAATTTTTGGTATTGTGATATAAATTTATCACCCTGATTAGCGGGGGTGCCTTTCTCGTTGTCTACCTCTTTCGCCCATGAAATTCCGTGTGTGTGCACCTGTGCCTGAACCGTTGTAGTGCTTTGCTGCTGGTTTGCTTTTTGTGAATCATCTGAATTCGCCTCACTGGTCAAGTCTCCAATCGCATCATCCTCCATGTTTTGAGAAAAATTCAAATTTTGATTTAATTCTGTCCCGTCTAGGGTAGACGTTCTATTAGTAAAACTAGCCCGGCAGGTTGGGATTGTACAGTCCAAGTTAAATTCTGTTTCTATACACTTTTTATCTGAGTTTACTATACACTTTTCTGTTTGAGTTCCTATACACTTTTTCTCCGTGTTTTCTAAACAGTTTTTAATGTTACTTACTAGACACTTGTTGTCAGCATGTGGTTTCTTAATGTTAGTGTCTTGTTCTGAGGAGAATGAGTTTGTATTTGATGTATTTTTGGTGTTTACTATACACGTTTCTTCAGAGTTCAGACCTTTCGCGAATTCTAGACACTTGTTTAGGGATTCAGTGTCTACCAATTCTAGACACTTTTTATCAATATTTACCACGTTTTGACTGGGGATTGTATTTGTGTGTGTTTCACCAGAGACTTCGTCTATATAGACTAATTTGTGATAATTTAGATACTTTGATTGTAATTCGATTTTTCGTTCTCTGATTCTTTTGATCTCTTCAGTGTATTTATTGTGAGTGTCACTGCTATCTGTGGTTGACCGTGGTTCGTCTTCTACATTTGTCGATTTAATTTTTAACAAAAGTTTCCGTTCATTTCCTTTTGGTACTACAGTTTAATTGTCTGTGTGTTTCTTGTGTTTAGTTAGAGATTTTGACTTGAACGTACCTTTTATTATTTTCTTTTTTGGCGAGGTTTTCACTTCCACAGTGTGTTTTTGTTTATTTTTAACACTAATATTTTTGTCACTGATTGAACTTTCTGTGGTGAAAAACTCTGGATTTTGCGAACTTAGTTTTTTTTATTTTTTCGCGAAGCCGACGGGTATATTCCGTTACATACGGAGTACCCGTAATTGGGGGAGAAGATCCCGTTGAGAAATCTATGAGGGTTGACTCAAAAGTTTTCTCTTTCAATTTATAGACTTTAAAATATAGTTTTAATAATACTTATTATTTTCCAGGACAAAAATTCAATAATCGCACGTTGAATATTCGCACGTTGAATATTAGCAAGGAAGTGTCAGTAGTATAGTATAGTATAGTATTCCGTCGGTGTTGCAGGTAGTTTTTTTTGCGGTGTTCTGCGGTTTTCTACTGTTTTCTGCTGTTTTCTGCGGTTCTCTGCGGGTTTCTGCGGTTTTCTGAGGTTTTTTGTGGTTTTCCTGCAACTATGTGAATTTATTCACTAGCCAAATAGACCGACGATCTTCGACCGGGAACAAATGCAGCCGCAGCTGTACCCGCCTTTGCTCGATGATTTTGATTATTATTCAACGCTGACCAACGTAAAACATCCCAAACCTCACGCAGGCACGTCTCCACAACTTTTCAAAACCAATTTCATTATAATACCCACTTCCATACACTTTTCAAGAATGTCTCCTATACACTTTTTCCGCTAAAAATCCAAAAATCTAATAAAATTCCTAAATTTCATTTCCCCTCTCTTAAAACACCGGAGACATCTCAAATTCAGTAAAATCCACCTATTTTACACATAATAATTTCCGACACCTAGCCAGCTCAAACGCATATCTTATGTATCGGCAGCGATTTCGTCGAGTTCGTCTTCCACAATAACGCCCCAGTCCTAGAGACTTTTTGTCGCACCATTTCATACACATTTGAATTTCGGTGCTTTCAAATATCAATTCCCTATATAATTCAACATAAACCTTCTCTCCGGTTACTTTCTAGCAAAAGCCCGCTCCAATATCTCAATTCCATACACCTTTTGAATAATTTCCTAGTCACTTTTTCAAAAAATTTCTATACACTTTTAAAACTTACCAACATTCAAACAACCACCATTTCACATTGTGCGCACGAAATCATCCAATAACCCCCACCCCCCACCTAGCCCTGAAGAGGAAACTAATCCTACACCAGGGTACCAACTCGAAAGCCTTCAATTTCAACTACAACAAAAGCGCCATATCCAACACAAATAAGTAACGAATTTCTCTCTCTCTCTCTCTCTCTCTTCAGAGTATACTTTACGTTTACATATTACAAGTAAGCAACTTTGAGGTTTCAAAAATTGTTCATATAACTAGAAACATAAACATTATTTTCAGGCTGCTAACCGAAAACACTATAATAAGAAGCCTAGGTACTAAAGGGTTACGAAATGTATAATCAGTAGTAATACTATAAGTACTTCAAAATAATCAGGATATGCATCGATAACTTGGTGTATAATAACAAAGAGTGTCAGTGTGACAGTTTATATAATCCAACCGCGAAGCTGGAGGATTATTGTGTCAAACTGACTTGATTTGTAATTATGCAGGAAGTTTACAGTTTGTCCTAGGAAAAAATGATTTCGTAGTGCTCGGTGCAATTAATGCGCACATGTCTGTACTTCTCTTTTGTCTGGCTGTTATTTTTTTAGGTTAGTACGGTTTTACCGGATATTAATATTGTTGAATTCCTGAGTGAAGAGGGCGTATCTCAAGCCTTCAGACCATTTGGTGGAATTATTGAATTTCATCCAGACAGCAATCATGTTTCTAACATCTTGATTGGCACGCTCTACTGAGCATTAGCTCTGACTATGTCTCGGCTTTTAATGAACAATTTTCAGTTCTGGCCATATACTGGCTAGCTTAGTTTTAACATGGTTAACAAATTCTCTTCCGTTATCAGATTGTTGAACGCAAAGGGCTCCAAAAGTTAGAAAAATATCATTGAAGTGGTAGGCTGCCTCGTCAGCTCTCTTGCTTTTTAATGGGCGAAGTAATACGAATTCAGTCAAATGATCCTGGTATACCATGATGAATTAGAATTTTCCATCTGGTTGGCTCTGAAAGTCAATTAAGTACACCTGGCATCTACTGTTCATTTCAGAGTGAAGAATTTATTTGGATACTAATCCTCTCTTCTCCTCTGTTATCTTTTGTTGGCATGTCTCACACATTGAAAGATAAACAAGAATCATTTGTTTGGTGATATTTGCATATTTCTTAGATGTTTCTGTCAAAAGTCTGTCTCTTCTACCGAGTCCCACTATTACGTGTGCAGCATTAATCACGTCATACAACTTATCCACAGTGAGATAATGTTTGATAGTTCCTTCGGACCGTGAAACTATTTTCTTGACGTTTCCAATACTAAGCACATCAAATCTTTGTTGTATTGGGGTCCTTTTCTCTGACCTCTCAGCCTCCTCCATTTCAGAAATAAGATTTAAGTATTTTTCATTTGTAAGTCCGTTATGATGCGCATCTTTCTTAGAAACATCTAATCTCAAAACTTCTAAAAATTTCTGCCGTCAATGCTTTTGGTCCATATTAGTTCAAATGGAAGGTACACTGGCAAAAATAATAAAATAATTGAAAAAATATGAAAAATATAGGATTTCTTAGAGACCACGCTTTATTTAAGTGTAGTGAAAAATGAAAAATAATTTTTCGGTAAAAAAAGCGTGTGCGCCTATGCACAAAATCCTGTTGTTATTTTTGACCGAAAAATTATTTTTTAGATTTTGGTACACTTAAATAAAATGAAAATTTTGTATTAAAATAAATGCCAAAGTGATATTTGACAGTTGGAACGGATGTATTTTATCTCTTTGAATCCAAATATGTAAAAATATACAGGGTATAATATTTAAAAAACAAAAAATTCTAGTCATTTCTGGTTAACCCGGAAGTCAGCCATTTTGATTTTTTATGTAAAAGAATTGCAAATTTTGTCAAGTATTACCACCCCGATTTCGAAAACAATTCAATGGCTCATTCAAAAGTTAAAGGAGTATCCCTAGTGACTGAGAAAATTTTATTGGAATCTGTTTATTCGTTCATTTTTTAAGATTTTTTAAATTTCTAACACTCTTAAAAACCCCCTCAAAGTACACCAATGAGTTTGATGTTATAAAAAATAAAGAACATTGATCTAAATAAACATTTTTGGAATTTTTTTTGCATCGGCCTTTTTTTGTGAATTTTACAAATATTTAACCCCCTTAAAAGTGCCCTTCCTTAGGTTAAAATCTGACTTGATGCGCTTGATAATTAGATAAAAAGTATGCTTACTGTTAAATAAAACCCTAATCAAACACTAAAGAGTATAGTTGACCCAAAACATATAGTGTAGCAATGTAATGGTATAGCCCCTTTAATTTTTGTTGCCAAGCTCGTCTGTGAAAGGTATTAATATTTTGTTTACTTTTAACAATATCCATATTGTATTTGATCTTACGTAATTGTTGAAAGGGCGTTCGGTTTAATCGGGATACCAGACGTGAACTAAGCCATTTTTGTATCCCATTCGATTTTTTATGAACAAAACAAAATTCTATGAAGAAATAAAGAAAAGAAAATGTTATAAAAATAGATAAAACAATTCCTCAAAAATAAATAAAATAAATATTTTGTCTAACTCCTGTTTATCTCTGCTATATAAGTAACATGAAAAATATATTAAACTTAATTAAATTTTTTTCCAAAAATTTTATTAATCCTTCTTCCATACCATCTGGTTCACTATCACTATCGTCTTATAAATCAATAATAAATTTATTTCCTCCAATAATATGGACTTTTCCAATATTCTTATACTCATCTTCAGTTTTGATTACTTTTCTAATTTCTGTTTTAATTGTGCCCAAATTAACTCGATGGGATTGAAAATAGAAAAATAAGGAGCAAGTCATACTATAGAGTGTCCATATTGTTTAGCAACACTCTCTAGGGCGTATAATTTCCTTAAATTTCTTTGTCTGTAACACTTCAATCAGTTGTTGTTTTTTATAATAATCTTCAAAGTATAAATTCCTGAGAAAAACACTACATTCTTTGTTGATGTCAGCCTGCCAACTAAAGAACGAACGTCGCTTATCTCTGAAGAACACCTGCTGTGTTCGAAATAATTGCTATCTCAAAATATACTTATAGTTCGGTGAAAGATGGGAAACGTTATTTGAAAATTATAGTCCTAATTCTTGTTAAGAAAACGAGTTTTAAGGTAGTGTTAATTATCTGGTGTTATGTTTAAGATAATTTTAAATATGTATGTATTTAATAGTTATAAAATTATTAAATACATTCAAACGATTAGTTGAAATTGAAAATTAAATGAATATAATCAAATAAGCATTTTAAACTATAATGTTGACTGGACTATGACGGCATTTAACACAAACGATAAGCTTAAACCTTAAAGACACTATATCTCTTGTGTCAACTTTACCTAAAATTCGCAAATTGCAAATTCACAGAGAAAATAATATTAGATACACCATCAAATAAGATATAAATAATTTAAACGAAAAGAAACATTTGATGATGCGTACACAAGGCTGACGGAAAACAAATTGCTATAAATTCACATGTAGAGACCTAGAAAAAAGTAACTGCCACACAAAAGCGAGGTACAGGCATGGAAGCATTAATTGCACCAAGGACTACGAAATCAGCTTTTCATGGGATAAACTAGTTGTTGCCTAGATATACTAGTTTGTCCTAGGACAAACTAGTTTGGCCTGAAATATTAATATCCGGCAAAACTAGTTCATTCGCGTTAGGATAAACTAGTTTGGCCTAGGAGAAACTAGTTTATCCGAACGCACTTAGGAGAAACTAGTTTGTCCTAAAAAACAGTTTGGCTTGCAGCATATGGATGATATTTTAATATCATCAAAATCATTTGATGAACATATTAACCATCTACCACAACTATTAGAAGCCATTAAAAAAATGAAGGTTTGAGGTTAGAATTTAAAAAATGCTCATTTATAATATACCAGTTTATAATTTTTACGCATATTTCACGTATTTTGAATTTATTTTTTAAGCAGTTCATAGTCAATATAATAAAATGTTTCGAATCAGCTTTGGTACTTACCTCAAAGTCATAGCAAGCGGAATTGCTTTTCTTGTACTGTTATCTTGTCTTGATTTGTGGTTTCTTATAGAATGCATCAGTTTATCGTAGACATCCGAAAATAATTCTAATATCAATTCTCAGACGTTCATAAAGAGTATAGAATCAACCATGCAGATTATCTTTGACAAGCTATAGGATACACACACCACTTTCTTTTTGACGCTTCCTTTATTCTATAGAGTTTTTCCATGAAAATTGTGAAATTTACGCGTTCATTGTTTTTTATGTGGATATTAATTTTATTGAATATGTAGCTAGCGCGCGTCTGTAAAAACGCAACGTTCGTGTGACAAGAACTAGCGTTTTTTAATTGTGATTATCATACGACCACTTTTCAGTGTTTCCAATCAATTATTTCACGTTTATTGGTCCTAAAACGAAACCGAATCTAATGGTATTTTCATATTTCAGCAAATACATAAATAAATAAAGAAAATATCTGAGTGAGCAGAATGAAATCCGATCCTGTATATTTTCCTTACGATATCTTCGACAACGACGAACGACATATTTCAGTCTTTAACCCCAATCTCATTTCCTCTTTTTATGATATGAAATTTCCCAGAAGTGGTTTATTTTTCCGAACGACATTCAACGAGAGAAACGTTCAATTAAAAGTCTGCTTCTAGAGCAAACAACTTTACAGATAGCATGATATGGCGTGTCAATTTGCTATTATGATATCACATGGTATAGTAAAGTAATTGAATTCACATAACAAGGTCAACTCTCTTAGTCTGACACTTCCCAGCGATAACATTTTCTTAAACAGGGATGTACCAACTTCAACTACTGAATATTTATCCATATACAGATTATAAATGAATATTCATTGTATTTTCATTGACTGTACCTTTGAACAATGTATGAATGAGATTGTGATCAACAAAATTTATTTAATAGTATTAGTATTTGACTGAGATTATTCATATATTGCAGTGTCAAAAATGTCTATTTCTTAAAAGACGTAAATGACGAAAATATAGCTATAATACGAGTCTTGCTATGGCTCCCGAAGTTTAAACTTTATTGAAATGCAGAGTAGTTGTGAATATTCATTCAACAGTAATTTTTAACGGATATATTGTCTAAAGCACACCATTAAAATAAATGTTGGTATTAAATTTGAAGTTGCATCTACTGCATTCAGTTATGTTATATTCATCATATTATAATGCAGTGGATAATTCTGAGGAAAATATATTTGATGAAAAATACTCCTGAGGATGAATTTTTATTAGTTAATAAAATTTTCATATAACCTCATTATATTTGGGCGAATGACGTTATATACAGCGAATTTTCTTATTGTATTCTCAGGTTGAATTGAAAAATTGAAGTGTATACACGTGTATTGATTTACTTCTACAAAATCAAATATAATGTGGTAAAAATTGTGAGCACCTGAGTGAAACTTATATGGTGAAAATTCTGAAATGTTCGTTAACAATCTGGTAAAAAAATGTGAGTAGTCATTAAGATAATCTGCTATAAACATAACTAATTCATTTCACAAATGTAAAGACTGCCAGTTTAAAGTCCAGTTTTTATTATTAATCAAAAACAACTAATTAGTTTCTAAATGTTCTTTCCACCACAAGTAAAGTCAAAATAAAATGATGGACAACAAGATTTCAGAAGATATAACAAATGCTGAACTCTACACTATGTTACTAAAAGCTAATAAGGACCAAACAACGGAGATAAAGTCTGAAAGAAATAATAGCATTCAAGAAATATCTGATAATGTAGATGTTGCTGAAGGAAAAATAAAAAAATTACCTGTCTCGACCCATACTTCGTGGAATCTACTCATATTAGTGTTTTAAATGAAACTCATTGTTTCTAGCTAACTCCACAATATAATAAAAATTGTTGAAAATTCTAAACAATTGAAAATTGTTTCGATAAATCAATATCATCGTCAGAATGACAGAAGTTACATTTCATTTAATGCCCACCTAATGTTTAGTAGTTATTTTTGGCTAGACCAAGAAGTGACCTAACTTGTGGTTGACTTAATATATGTTAATAAATAAAAGAAGAAGATGTGATATTACAAATATTGAAGCTTAGATATTATTAGCCCTATGGTGATATCCTGGATATCATTTTTCCAATTAAGATCAGTATAACTGTGCAATGATATAGAAAATCAGGAAAACTATATCTGCTGATCTTTACAATTATCACTTAAGAAGACAGTTTATTAGTGGAGAACTCCCTAAATTCACCTGTTCATTGAAAACTTCATATTGTTGGTTTCTTAAATGTCTTCTTATTTCCAATTCTTCAAGGAAATCCAGTTCTTGTTTCTCTTCACAAATATGCAGCACTTCTAGTTCTGTGTTATGTGTCAATGAATGATTGGTGTCAAGTAGATGTTTTGCATAGTGGGATTTATCTGGTTGTTTTAATCTGTATGCTCGTAAGTGTTCACTGTATCGGATTTCAAAATTGATGATAATATAATTAATATTGATGATAGTGCAAAAAGTTTAGGATGGATCATTGACTCTGATTTACGCTATTCGTCCCATGTAACTTCAATCGTTCCTCGCGCCTTTGCTAATCTCAAATTAATATACAGCAGCCGGACCAAGAAGTGACCTAACTTGTGATTGATTTAATATATGCTTATAGGAAAAAGAAGATGTGAGATTAAAAATATTAAAGGTTAGATATTATTAGCCCTATGGTGATATCCTGGATATCTTTTTTCCAATTAAGATCAGTATAACTGTGCAATGATAAAGAAAACCAGGAAAACTATATCTGCCGATCTTTACATTCATCACTTCAGAAGACAGTTTATTAGTGGAGAACTCCCTAGATTTATCTGTTCATTGACAACTTCATATTGTGGGTTTCTTAAAAGTCTTCTAATTTCCAATTCTTCAAGGAAATTCAGTTCTTTTTTCTTTTCACAAATATGCAGCACTTCTAGTTCTGTGTTAGGTGTTAATGAATGATTTGTGTCAAGTAGATGTTTTGTGTAGTGGGATTTATCTGGTCGTTTCAATCTGTATGCTCGTAAGTGTTCACTGTATCGGATTTAAAAATTGATGTTAATATAATTAATATAGATGATAGTGCAAAAAGTTTATGATTGATCATTGACTCTGATTTACGCTATTCGTCCCATGTAACTTTAACCGTTCGTCGCGCCTTTGCTAATCTCAAATTAATATAAAGCTACCGGACAATGCTTACAAAAAAAACAAAGATGATATTATGTGAATCACTCGTATTATCACAGTTTAATTACGGCGATGCGGTTTTTGAGCCTAGATTGTTAAAAAGAGACGTACTAAGATTACAGCGTATCCAGAACTGTTGCATCAGGTTTATATGTGGATTAAAAAGAAAAACACCTACTTCATCTCATTATAAAGAATTGCAGTGCCTTACTTTGGAAGAACGTCGCAAGGTACGTGAATGTGTATTATACTATAAAGTTCTACATACACAAGAACCTCCGTACTTGTACAATAAACTTAGATTTAGAACCGACGTACACAATCTAAACCTGACACAAGTTGGTCGCTTAACGATGCCCAAATATTCAACCGCCTTATTTGAGGGCTGCTTTTTATTTAATCTAGTTAGAATTTGGAACTGGATACCCGATTATTTCAAAGTACTCACATTGAATAGATTTAAACGTGAAATTAAAAGTAACTTGCTTAATGGTAGCTTAAAACTGCAATGGAAGATGGATACCTATAGTATCAATATTAATTTTCTTTTCTTTGAATTTACTATTATTTACTTTGTGTCGTCTACTAATATAATTATTTTGAGTGGGGCTGAGAATTTCTGAGTGGTTCCATTTTGATGGGGGGTGTTTGGGAGTTCAGGGTTGGTGGTTGTTCCGTTATTGTTCAATATCGAAATTGTTATCAGTTTTGGATTTTTTAATATTTCTTTTGTTGGGGTTGCCTCGACATTTTGGTTTGGTTTTGGTTTAGTTTTGGTCTTGTTTTGGTTTAGTTTTTGTTTTATATGAAATAGTATTATTATATTTTTTGTAATAAAACTTGTAATTTCTGGTTTCTACACAAAAGGTTTCTACACAAATGTATCTACACAAAATGTTAATATTGAATGATAATGGATGTCTTTAATTATTGAATTGTATTCATAGTTATAGTGTATAGGTATAAGTATTTAACTGGTTGATTGGAAGAGCAAATTCTTGATTTATTCAAGAAATTGGAACCCTGCCATTTGGCAAACTGCTGTGTAACACAATGAACCTTTTTTTGTATATCTTCACTTGTATGCACTGTATGTTTGGCCAATGAGAGCATTTATTATTATTATTATTTTCCTTTTTGTGTCACCGGATTCACAGTCGGTGTGTTTCCACAACAGTCGGCCTCAACAGCAAGACTTTCGTTGGGTGTTACTATTTATAAATGACCTAACAATGTTTGTCGCATCCAGGACTACAGATTCTTGCATTTTGACTCAGGATTATCAATTATTATTATTATTATTATTATTATTATTATTATCATTTTCATTTTTTCACACTTGTACGTGGTTGGTGGTAGCAGTTTCTACCGGACGCAGTTGCAACAAGGTATAAAGCTACTTAATTAGGGGGTTAGTGTTCTTAGGACAATTGCAGTTGTTCCCAGAATTAGTGCTTTTTGCATCAAACCACAGATATGTCGAGATATGCTTAGCTCTTCCAGGTGTTTAGTTACTTTAACGTAGACTAAGCCATTTGCAGAAATTATGAATGGTTTGATCTCTACCTTTCTTAAATTCCATAAATCTCTTACCTCATCTGCTAGCGGACGATATCGCATTATCTTGTCTTAGTAAGCTTTCCCCAGATTTTCGTCCAGTAGGACCGAAAAATCAATATCGATCGCAGATTTGCTGTTTTTATTATTATTATTATTATTATTATTATCATTATTATTATTATGACTTAAGTGACTCACTTTCTCGGCCGTAGCCGACCCCTGGCGCGTGGCATTGGGGTTTGGCTCTGTGGGAGCTCGGGCCAAATGGGTTAGGGTTTTCTAAGTTGGATTAGATGGTGTTAGGTTAGGGCCCGAGCCCATCGCTGGTAGGGCTCGGCACGGTTAATGGGGATGAAGTTCATCATGTCGCATTAGTCCGGTGGATGTTCCGATGGTCTATCCTTCGTCGTTAAAAAATTTTCTGGTGATATGACATGTCTGGAGAATCAACGTCCTCTGGATAATTTTTACGAGGCCTTTAGGTAGGTTGAGTTGCTCCAAATATTTCAAGAACCTCTTCGTCACCACGCCTGTAGCAGATATTATGACTGGGATTGTTCTCACTTCTTCTAATCTCCATACGTGTCTAAGTTTTGGTAATTATTTCTCTTTTCAATCTCCGTTTTCTGCAGGTTCCTGGTTAGGGGACATTTTATATCAATAATGGTGGCTTTCTGGCCTTCTTATCTTTCTTTTTGATCACCAGGATATCAGGGCGGTTGTGATCTAAAGTCCTATTGGAGTGGATTGGTCCATCCCAGTACAGCACTGTTTTTTCGCTTTCTAAATCAGCTTGAGGTACATATGTATAGAAGGCTGGTGGGTTAGTAACAAGTCCTAAGTCAAGTGCTAATTCTCTGTGGATGATCTTCGCCACTTCGTTGTGTCTCCCCAGATACATTCCCATAGCCAAAGCAGGGCAGCCCCCAGTGACATGTTCGATAGTTTCTTCCACTGCTTTACACTTTTTGCAGACATCGTTAACGTCGGGGATTTTAAGAATGTATTTCTCATAATTTCTAGTTCGGATGATGCTATCCTGAATGGCTGTTACAAATCCCTCGGTCTCTGGGTGTAACGTTCCTTCCTTCAGCCATAGAACCGAGGTTTCCTTATTAATCTCTGGGTTGTTTAACGCATTGGAATACTTTCCGTGGAGCACCTTGTCTTGCCATGCTGTTTGGATATCCTCGTTGGTTAGGATCGTTATAGCATGTTGTCGATCTTTGAGGTTAAGCGGTGTATATCTGTTGTCACTCTCCACTATTTTCCTAATGAGAGGCCTGTCCGAGTTATAGAAGTAGAGTCGCATGTTCTTCTCTTGGGCTCGGCACATTCTTTTGACGCTGCTTAATACCCTGACCCCTTGCGTTCTAGGCATATATAGTCTTTCAACTGCGCTCTTTGAGTGATGCATTCGAAACTTTGTAAGTGTAGTCCTCGTCATTCTGTCTAGGTCTTCCAGGTCTGTATCTGAATACTTTAGTATTCCAAATGAATTACGCCAGACTAGGGACAGCATATTTGTTGATGGCTGTAATCATGTTCCTAGAGTTGAGTTTAGTATCCAAGAGCTTATTTAAGCGTTGTTTGTATTTTTCTCTGAACTCCTTCTTTAGTTGTGTGTGGTCTATCCTTCTATTCTGCAAAATTCCGATGTACTTGTACGTTTCTTCTGGACGAATTTGCGCAAAATAACGTGCATTTTCCATCTGCTGTGTTAATTTTCCTTTTGTGACATGTATTTCGGCACATTTTTCCAGCTCAAATTCCATTCTAATATCGTCGCTGAATGTTTTAACAGTAGCCACTAGTGATTCCAATTGTCTTGGATTCTCAGCTTACAGCTTATTGTCATCCATAAACAGCAAATGGCTGAGCCTCGAATTTGGTTGCATGGGATCTATTCGGAAACCGTAGGTGGTGTCATTCAGTATTGCAGAAAGCGGATTGATAGCGAGGCAAAACCATAATGGACTCAGCGAATCCCCCTGGTATATCCCTCTTCTAATCTTGATGTTCGAAATAGTGCTTCATCCAGTTCTCGTCTGAGTTTCCCATGTCGTCATTGCATATGTTGGTAACCGGATAATGGTGGGGCTAACTTTGTAGATCTCTATAACTTTTACCAGCCAGTCGTGAGGTAAAGAGTCGAATGCCTTTTTGTAGTCTATGTAGGCCATGCTAATGTTTCGACGTTTTATTTCAGCTTGCTTGATTGTTACCGCATCTATAGTTAATTGCTCCTTGCATCCAAGTGATCTCTTTACGCATCCCCGCTGTTCTGGGCCAATTATATTGATTATCTCACAATGTTCATTGATTCGCCCATGCATTAATGACGTGAGAAGTTTGTAGATCACAGACAAGCAGGTGATTGGTCTTTAGTTTTTCGGGTCTTCCAGGTCTCCTTTTTTGGGTAGAAGGTAAGTTACTTCTTGACCCAGAAATTCGGGAAATCTTGTTGGATCTTCAAAAATTTTGTTAAAAGCTTTGGCAAAATGTGGAAATAGGGCTGGGAATGATTTCAACCAAAAGTTCTGTATGTTGTCCGGCCCAGGCGCTTCCCAACTTACAGTGTTCTTTATGAACTCTTCGACATCTGTAGGGGTAATATCACTATCTGGCATATCTGGAATATCAGTTGCATTGCGCTCCGCTATTTGGAGCCACGTAGCGGCTTGGTTGAATCTCACAGTATTTGACCATATCCCTTGCCAAAATTGTCTAAAGCGGTTCTGATCAATTGTTTCCGGTTCCGTGTTGCCTTGATGATTGTTTTCAAGATTGCGATAAAATATCTTCTGGTTACTAGAAAATATGTAGTTTCGTAGCCTCATTGTATCGCCGCAGTCTCGCTCCCTTGACTTTGCATTTTTGTCTAGCATCGTCGTAGTAGTTCATGAGGGTTTCTTTCTACTGAGGGCCATTTAAGTACACTTGTTCTGTTCGGCATATTTTACGAGTTTTGTTTTTGACCTTCTTGCTGTTATTGCCGTCTAGGTACTCCTTGATAATGTTCGCCTCAGTTTTTATCAGATGTATTTGCTTTTCAAGTCGCATCTTCCATGCCGGCTTTCTCTGTTTCTGAATGTTTCTATTTTGATTGTGAGCTTCAATCTTCTGCCCATTTAGTTCTATGACAGTAGCAGCTGCTGCATATTATTATTATTATTATTATTATTATTATTATTATTGTCTCTCAGTTCTCGCTTTATATGCGGTTTTTCAAGGGCCATCGGCGGGCAGCAAGATCGCTCTCACTATTGCAAACTTAGGGCCTTCCTTACTATATTGCAGGTATACAAGATGACAGTTTTTTGCATTGTAGTTATAATGTTTGGGTGCAGTCCAAGTGATTTGAGGTGGACTAGTAACATTCTAGGTACAACCCCCGTGGATGAGATTACAAGTGGGACTATAATAACATTTTCTTGACGCCATTCCTGTTTTATTTCATAGGCCAGATCTGCATACTTTGTGAGTTTATTCGTCATTGTGTTTTGTAAGTTGTTACTGTTAGGAATGGCAATATCAATCAGCGAAGTTTTCTTTTCCAGCTTGTCTCACCAAACAATGTCAGGTCTATTCGCGGGTATTGTTCTGTCCGTAATAATGCTCCTATCCCAATAAAGACGGTGGTTTTCATTTTCCAGCACAGCCTCTGGGTTTTACTGATAATACGGTGTGACAGTATCAATTAGGTTAAGATTATGAGCCAGCCCCTGGTGGATGATCTTAGCCACACAATTGTGGCGATGAAGATATTCGGTGTGGGCAAGTGTCCGGCATCCCGCAGTGATATGTTGGATTGTCTCCGGGTCAGACAGACATTTGCGGCATTTGTCATCCATCACGGTTCGATCTTTTACTATATATTCCAGATAATTTTTGGTGGGGATTACCTGGTCCTGGATGGCACACATAAATCCTTCTGTTTCTGGGAATAGATCCCCATGAGTCAGCCAATAGTTCGATGCGAGTGTATCGACATTTTCAGAACTAAGCTCATGTGGGTGTCTTCCATGAAGAGTTTTTTGCTTCCAGATGTCCATTTTTTGGTCCATGTATTCTGACTTTGTTTTTCCTAGTCTGTTCGGAGGACTACTCAGATTTAAGGGCGTATATCCTTTGTCAGCAAGAGTGACCGCTTTATGAAGTGGGGAAACGTCGGCTTTCTCGAAAAAGCACTTTCGTAAATTGAGGATTCGTTTTTCAAGCAAAAGGTTCAAATCTGTTATTCCTCTGCCACCATGCGTTCTTGGCAAAGTCATCCTTTCGATCGCTGACTTGGGATGATGAGTTCTAAACTTTGTCATGAACGTCCTGGTGCTTCTCTCTATTCGTTCAATATCTGTCTTTGTCCACTTTACAATTCCAAATGTATAGGAGAGGGCTGGTATGGCATATTTGTTAAGCGCACTGATCATGTTCTTACCGCACAGCTGGGTTTTGAGGATAGATGTTAGTCGGCGGATGTACTTCTTAATAGCTTGGTCTTTAGTCTTGCTGTGTTCAGTGCGGATAGATTGCTGTAGGCCAAGGTACTCATATGTCTCGCCATCTTCCATGGCGTCAATTGATTCACCGTTGTCTAGCTCGAAAAGGCCAGCCACCGTATGTATTCCACGTACTACAGTCTGGGTTTCACATTTTTCAAGGCCGAATTGCATTCCTATATCCCTCGAGAAGACTTCTGTGGTCTTTAGCAAAGCCTTGATATGCGACGGTGTGCTATCGTACAGTTTTATATCGTCTATATACATATTATTATTATTATTATTATTATTATTATTATTATTATTATTATTATTTTTTTTTTATTATTATTATTACTCAAAATTGAGGCCGATCCTATCCGAATCTGAATCGGGGGTCTAAAATAGAATAAATTGTAAGAGTTAGAACTTTACGTTCTGTCCTTGTTTACCGAGTTATTGATAAAAAACCAAGATCTAAAATTCAATCTATGAACGTTATTAGAAACAAAGTCAGCTTGTAACAAATGAGTGACTTAAGCTGTTATGAGAATGTTAATAATTGGTGATTAGTTCTGTAATAAAAGACATAAGTATAATTTTATAGGGTTATTTGCTCAAAAAATGGAGTGTTATTATTCTAATCGAGAATACGTTGATATGTTAAAAGAATTGGGTGCGATTAATGATAATGCCCGTGTTGCAGATAGTGCATATGTTACAGTTAAATTGTTTATTTTGCTAGTTTATAAAATAGGTGCTTAGTATACAAACTATCCAAATGTCTGATAATTTTAATGGAAACTCATCTTTTCACTGAAATATCTGCGAGTATTTGTTGGTTTGTATACCATTCAACTAGTTTACACACTATACAAGTTTTATCGCCAACTTACAAAGCACAGGAAAATTACACATATTATCCGGGATTTTTGGCTGTTTGCAAAATATCCACAGTAGTTGGAAAAAGTGTGAACTTTATATTGCTAGTAATACGTACTAACCAAATCGTTGGTTAGTATGTAAACTAACCAATATTCTTTGGTGAAGTGAGTTGAGAATAGTGAAATAATTCTTGGTAAAAAATAAAATTTATTCTACGTACAATGTAATATTGCTATTATTACTGAAAAATAATTTGAAAAAACCAAAGAGACATAAAAATACTATGTGAGCGACTTAACATTAATAATAAACATCAAATCAATGAAATAATAAAATAACGGAAATTAGTATTTATTAGAGAAAGTTGCACAGTTATGGAATATGCTGTTACACGTAGGTACCTATATCCGGAAGCTAGCCACATTGTATTTGTGCAACTCTTTCTGCATTGACATCGCACATAACCTTGTATTAAACCGGTTTCTAAAATTTTTCCTGTAGCGCTTCGTAATGTTATTTCGGTGTCTGTCTTCACTTTTTCTAACTCTATATATTGTGATTGCATATTTCAAATTTATTGCGGGAATTCAGCTGTTTAAGGACACCGTGAACAGTTTCAATGCGGTAAAATTTATCTTCCATGCTCATTATTACGCCCAACATGATTCTTTGGTCTAAGTCTGGAATGGATACTCTCACGGATGTGCCTAAGGTTCTTGGTTCAAATTTCTTCACACAAGTTTTTTGCTGGCCTTTTAAGACTTTCGTAGCATGCATCTCTTTTCGCCTTAATATTGTTTATATTCTTACATTGATCACATACTTTTCTTCAGAGTATGTTATGCATTTCTGCGATGATGATTCATTGAGATCATTTTTCGTAGATTCAGTACGTGGGATCATTGCCATTGCTTGTACTTGAAGTAAAACTGATGTTTCACTATTATCTTCGAGTAAAACTGAAGTTTCACTATCATCTTCGCGCAAAACTGGAGTTTCTGTATTATTATCAACCTGATTAACATTTCGAATCAAACCTGTAAAATATTAGATTGTATTGTGGGTATAATTTACACGTAACAGATGATTCTTAACGGCCATTTCATCTTCAGTGCTGGTAGATTTTTTATAGGGTAGGTACATAATTATTTCTGGGATCTGAATATTTTCTCATTTTCTCCTCTAATAAACGATAGAAACGTTTCTAGTTCTTCTTCTGTATGTATGGTTTCAATTTTTTATATAGAAATAGAAAACCATTAAACAATCTATAGACTTTACACCATATAAGGATTGCGTTCAATTCCATAATGAAAGCGGCTTAAAAAAATAATGAATTGAGGTGAAAAGCAACTACTAACATTGAGCTGTACACAGATATAAAATTAGCAATGCTCGCTTTCAAAACTGGCAAACAAAATGTTTGAGATAAGATATAAGTTTTAAAAGACCACATCGTTTCTATTATTATTTGAACGGTCATACAAAGCTAAATAAAGATTAAGAAGGTGACCCAAAAACCTATATTCATTATTTTTCTACATTCGCGAAACATCTTGTAAGAATTGTATCAACTGTGATGATAGATAAAATGAACATATAATATTATGTGACAATTCATCTTTTTTTCGCATTTTCACTTTATAACACAACACAATTGTGAAAGTCTCAAAATAGCATTATTATTAAATGAAATCACCCTGTACTACGAATCCCTGATTTCTCCTATTTCGAAAAGGAAGGCGTTAATACTTAGATATTCTTTAGACTGTTTGTCGCAAAATGGAGTGTCAAAAATTTAGTATATATTGTTACGTAATAGCACACAGGTGTAGTCCCTGAAACCGACTCTTTCTAAACCACGTATGAAAATTAAAATTATGGCGAATGCGCTGGGATTGCTTCGAACTAGTTATCATTATTTATTGGGACATTTCCAGTGAGGTCCATTGTTTTTGTGACCAGTCTTATCTGGACAATTCCAGGAAGGCGATTGTTTTTGGGAACCTTAATCTAGGAGGATCCAGAAAAAACGGCATTTAATATATAAGAGAGGCTACCTACCAACGGAGTGAGTTTATAATTTGTTCTCGTGAGATAAACAGTGAACAAATAAACAGTCTAAGTAAATAAACAGTAAAGAACTGTTTATATAAGTTAGTGTAACTGAATATATTCTGTGAATAAATAAATTAAGAGAGTAGACATACCGCGTGTATAAATTTACCCCACCCGTCGTAATGAAAACTTATAAATAAATATGAAAAACTTTACATTTGTGTCAGGTGTGGCGTAATATGAATAAATATCTACGTAAAAATGGCCAAGAGACTATGTGACCTGAAAGTGACGGAACTAAGAGCAGAATTGGAAAATCGCGAGTGTGAAATGTCCGGTAAGAGAAGGCAATTCATAGAAAGACTGGTAAGTGACGGCTTCGATCCAGAAACATTTTTATTAAAAGCCGAAGCTGCCACCCTAATCTCGTCAATTTCTGCTATGGACGAGAAGATGGCAACCATGAAAAATGATATTTCTACTAAAGTGGACGAAAATATTTCAACCATGAAATACGATTTTTCTACCATAAAGAACGATATTTCTGCTAATATGTACGAGAAGATTTCTGCTATGAAAAACGATATATCTGCAGATATCTTATTAATGAAAAACGACATTGCCGCTGACATTGAAAATGAAATCTCTCTGAAATCTGATATTGAGAATAAAATGACAACGATTGACGAAAAAATCAAGGAGTTAGAGAGAAAGATGACAAATTCAAAAATACGAGGCACGCCAGAGGAATAAAAGAAGATCGAGCAAACAAATCCTTGCAAGCCAGAAATAATCCCTAAGATAGAAGCTATCAGCAGTTTTGCCCGAGTCAATGCTCCAACGTTCGACGGAAAGACGTCGTGGACCAATTATGTAAAACAGTTTGAAGCAGCCGATAGAGTGAATAATTGGTCCGATAAGGAGAAATCAGTGAATGTACTTCAGGCGATACCTCTGGAAGAAATGGATGACTTTGAGCAGCTGCAGAAGACGTTGGACATGCAATATGGTAACGAACATCTAGAAAATTTTAACCGATTCCAGCTGAAGACACTAAGGTAGAAACATGACGGAGCCCTTCAAGAGTATGAATTGGATATTGCCTAACTAGTTCGATTTGCTTATCCATCAGCACCCGTGAACTTGATCGAATGATTGGGCATTCAGGCCTTTACTGATGTCTTATGTGACCAAGATATGGAGAGACTAGCCCATGCCAAAACATTGGTCGATGCATTGACCGCTGCTCTTGAATATGCAGTAAATGTAGGACCATGCAGAAAGAAGATGACGATGACAGAGTCGACCAAGTCGTCAATTTGTTGGAAGGTATCGTAGACAGTAGGCCGAAGATGATCAGGTGCTTAATTGTGGCAAGCTAGAGCACGTACGCAGTTCGTGTAAGCGTCCTACGACTGCAAACAATGAACCTCTCAAATATTAGGCAGCCTCGAAGGATTTGCGTTACAACAAAGGTACGACCATGCAGGGAGAAGGTGACGATGACAGACTTGAACAGATCGTCAACTTATTAAAAGGTATGACAGACAAGAAGCCGAAGAAGACAAATGCCGGAAGGGTGGCGAGCTAGAGCACGTACGCATCCCAGGACTTCTGCAACCCAAGAAACCCAGTCACAGGGGAAATCAGACAGCGGTGAATATCAAGTTGATGTGAATCACCGAAATGCCGACTCTCTACCTAGACGGCCGTGCCAACAGAATGTTCCCACTGCAACAAGTCGGAATTTAGGGAAGCTGCCGTTTCAAGAACTACAGTAGTCAACGGAGAATCGTCCCTCACCAGAATCAGAGAATATCGGGAGAATGATCCTTATCTAAACAAGATTCGGCAATGGCCGGAAGAAAACCGGCAACCTACCTGGCAAGAAGTATCAAGATTTTCACCGACACTCCCTTGTCCTGAAAGAAGGGCTGTTGAAAAGAGTTCTTGAAAACAATGATGGTTCCGGGGTGAGGAGACAGCTAGTTATTTCGAGAACGATAGTAGCTGAGGTACTGAAAAAGTTGAACGGCAGTCCATCGGGAGGTCATCTGGAAGTGAAAAACATCCTTGAGCAAGTCCGCAAAAGGTTATATTGGATGAACAGCTCCGACGATGTGAAGGACTTATGTTAGAAATGTACAAATAGTGCTAGGAGTGGCGGACCACATCGCATGAGAAAGGCGCCTATGAAACTATATAATGTTGGAAGCTATTTCGAAAGTATTGCTTTAGGCATTGCTGGACCATTCCCCACGACAGAAAATGGTGGTAAATACATCCTGGTTATAATGGATTATTTCACAAAGTGGGCGGAAATGTATGCGATCACGAATCAAGAGGCCACAACTGTCTCAGATGTACTGGTGAAATAATTTATCAGCCGATATGGAGTGCCCTTTGAAGTCCACAGCGATCAAGAAAGAAATTCCGAAAGCCAGGTATTCCAGGAAATTTGTGACAAGCTGGGAATGAAGGAGGCTAGGACAACAGCGTTGCATCCACAATCAGATGGAATGGTCGAAATAATTAACAAGACCATTGGAAATCACCTGTCCAAAGTAGTTTCCAGCCACCAGAGAGATTGGGACCAGTATATTTCCCTATTTGCGTTGGCTTATTAATCGGCCATAAATGAGTCCACTTGTGGAACACCTGCAAAAATCCTGTTTGGACGTGAAATGAAGCTTCCTTGGGAACTGGAGTCTGGCTGTCGGCCTGGTGAAGATCTAGCAGCTGAAGATTACGTAATCCAATTGAGAAGAAGGATGGACGATGTGCACTAATTGGTTCGACAAAATCTTCAAGTTGCCAGTGACAGAATGAAAAAACGGTACGATACGCAGGCCACAGCAGGCACTTTTAACGAAGGGGACAAAGTATGATTACACAACCCGAAAAGGAGAAAAGTATTTTCTCCAAAATTACAAAAATCATGGGAAGGTTCGTACATAATATAAACGAGGATCGTTGACATCATCTATCGCGTGAGCAAGATCCCCGTTGGAAAACCGAGAGTGGTACACCAAAACCGACTAGCGCCATTCGAAAGAAACTATGACAAAGAGGAAGGAGTGCACTATGTACAACAAAATTCTGACCGCAGTTTGGTTCTGACCGATATTCAGCTACTGGTTGGAAATTTCAGCTCCAGATCAAATTAATTATTTTTGTGGTAAAAACTGAAAAATATTTTAATTAAAGTGTATAGTTACCTTCAAGTTAGTGTAAACTACGATTAAAAGCAGTTTATTTCCTGTAAGTCGAATCACATTATCATATTAGAACTTTATACATAACAAAGTAACGAAGTGAAATACTCGTACTATCTACATAAACTAGCCATTAGTTTTTGTGGTTTCACAAGTAATTAAGGTTCCAAATGAGTACACGGCCGTATTCAGATTTTCCAAACATCTGAAAGAATGGAAGCCCATACCGAAAAACATACCAATTTACAAACTACCATGTAGAACCAAACCAGAAACTACTCAACTGTCGTCAGGCAACCTGCCACGCCAAAATTTCCGTCAAAACCTCAAGTAATCGTACTTAGCTCCATCGATGAAATATAACTTCATGAATATATATTAGCCACAGGACCTTTAGTCAATCCAAAAAATATTCTCCTCTGTTCTCGAATATCACACAACAGAATATACAAGTACCTGAGCAACGCGAATATAGTCGATGAATTTCTTCGTCAACATGGAGCAATTACTATTAATAATAGAATCATCAGTGCAAGACGCTTTATCACTACTTCGGAGCGTCTAATCCCGTCCAACATGTGTCCTTCAATACCAAATTCAATTCTGGAAAAGAGTTTAACCGATAACAACTCAACATTTTTGTCCCCTATATTTTTTTTGAGAGTCAATATCCCAAATCCCGAATATTCCCATATTTTGAGTTTTCGCAGACAAATCTACATATCTGCATCTGGCAACCAGTTTATCTCCCTATATATATTATAATATATATCTAAGTCTCTATATGAATTTTAATCATTTAATTTTAATGTAAACCTTGCTGTAAAGATAAATTTCAATTCACCTCACGTTGATGTATATTGTCGCAGTGACAATTCTTGTATATACAACTTAAAACCTTATGTAAGAAATTTTTACTTTGACAGTAGTTGTCAAAAATATGCCCGGCTCTAATAAATAATAATTTAGTTTTTCTAAAAATGAATTCATATGTATAATCGACCTATTACTCTTCTCTCAGGGTGGGATGAAACTATTAAAAAAATTAATTATTTAGAATTTGTTCAAATTTTTACGTATATTCAAATTATCTGTTTCACTATTGGTCAGAACGTATAGTAACTGTATGTTTAATATTATAAAAGGCACTTCAAATCTCTGATGACGTTTCCAATATTTCTGTCACTGAAAATTACCAACTGTCACTGATTTGATCGACAGTTTTATTTAATGGAAAATGTTTAATTTTCTGAAATAATGTTATAAAAAGACTATAGTGAGTAGAAATGCAAAATTCTATATTATACTACTAGATTCAAATACAAATTAACAAATTAATATTCCCCAAAATTATTAAAAACGAAACAACAGTCGTAATTTCTAAGAAACTTAAAATTACTACAACCTATATGCTATAAATTAACCTAATGAAAAACGTTTAATGAAAGTTCCAATTGTCGATCTAAATCTTGATATGGATAAATGTCAAAAACAAGCTTCACTCAAATTTTTCTAGTTCAAATCTTTTCTTCTCTTATCTGAATTTCCTTATATGATTTATTAATTTTGTTTGCAATCAAAAATCTAATAGACGCATCTATGTCAAATTTAATTTAAAAATAGGCCTTATCATTTCTCGAGAAATTATTGTTAAGAAACTGGATCGGACTCACCAACTAATAACTGGACAACTCGTACAATTCTAATTGATCTTAGAATTCAGGAAACTTTCTAAATTTTATTTAGAAATCTGGAACAAATTCACTACCCACGATGCAATTCTTATTCGAATTATGCACGCACTGTCTTTATAATGAAATGGCTTTTGAATCTTGTTGTATAGACATACAACTTCTACTATCTACCAAAAATTGAGACAACTCTAATTACGATGTTGCCTCTTCGGGATTTCAGACACAACTAACTAAACTTTCTTCAAATGAATAAATCTCCTCTCCATTGGTTAGGAAAAATTCCTTTTTTTTAAAAAAATACTAATTTATGTTTCCCTATAACAAAGAGAGATTTGAATGCTTTCATTATCATTGTAATTCTGTTAGCAGAGACATCTGTATTTTAAAATTTCAAATATATTCTCCAACATGTAATATAATTCTGTCTATCATTAAATATATTCTACATAAACGTCATCCGAAAATTAAAATGTCACATTTGATTTTTATACCGAATCTTTCAAAATTATTGATTATACCTATAATACAGTGTGTATAGAAAGTAATACATACAAATATAAATAGTTTTCCTTATTTCAATGTTTCTTTTACATTTTAAATAGAGGAACTGTATTAAATCCCCCTAATAAAAGAATGACAAATCGATTCTTGTATATTATTATAATTTATCTTTCAAAATTGCCAAATATCTTATTAGTATCCTAGTAAAACATATTAATATCTTCCAAATGATTATTAACATATTTCTAAAAACTTATATTCAATCAAATTAAACTATTTTCACTAATTCCCATAAAACTTATTAACTCTACTATATCTATTTTTAAAATTTCACGTAACATAATATCATTTGTTCCAAGCTATGCATAGTATTTATATACCTGTTCTACATTAAAAACTCCTCTTTTATTACCGGTATTGGGATCTAATAATTGGTAACTATTTTTTGCTCCTTCGTTGCCTACAACATGAGGTCCCTCAAATGGTAGCAATAATTTTGCGCAACAATTCTCTGATCTTTTTGCAACATGCAATGATCTTACAATTACTAATTCACCTTTTTCAAAAACGGTCTTCTTTTTATTTTTTTGATTCATCCTTTTAATATATTCATTAGCTTGCTTCTGCAGTCTTTCATTCACCTTAACATCTTCCATTTCTAATTTTCGATTAACTACCCAATTTCTTTGAGGTATTGTGCCTGTAAATAAATACTCTGGGCATTCATTTGTAATACCATGGGGTATTTGGTTAAGGAATCTTTCTACTTGATTTAAATTATTTTCCCATTGACAGTGATCCTGATTACATATAATTCGTAGATATTTATTTATCTCTTTAATATATTTTTCAGCTGGATTTGACGATGGTTTCCTAATGCTAATAAAGTTCAACTGAGTTTCTTGATTCTGCCTAAACTTGGCTAGTTTTACACTTTCAAAATAAGTTGCATGGTCTAAAATTATTGTTTTTGGAGTTCCATATTTTTCAATGTACATTTTCAAAAACATTATCACAGTTTTTGCATTGGTTCTTTTGCATGGATAAACTTTAACAAATTTTGTGAAAATATCTGTGATAACAAATATGTGTTTGTTTCCTTGTATGCTCGGTATTAAATTGCTTATAAAGTCTATAGCAACAATTTGTAATGGATTCTGTGCCACTATTGACTTTGCCAAATTTTTATTGTGATATTTTTTTTCTTTTGCTCGTGGACATATAGTACATACTTTATAAATATTATTGGCAATTGCTAAATCTTTTTTCGTAATATAGTTTTCTCTAAACAGCATCCATAACTTTCTAGCTCCAACATGTCCATATTCTTCATGTAGATTTTTCAAAATTTCCTTTGCATAATCTTGTGTAATTACAAATACCTCTCTATCTTCTAAACATTTATACCATATTTCCTCTATATTAATAGCATTATTTTTATAATTTTATTCTAAATTTTGTTGATCTTGCCTAATTTTATCTAATGAATATAATCCTTCCTCTTGTAGTATTCTATTTATACCTATTTTATACTTTCTCTGTTCAGATGTGGTTTCTGTCTCTCTACTTTAAACATCGGCAACAATATTTTGTTTTCCAGGAATATATTTGATTCCGAAATCATATTCTTGTAAAAATAAAATCCAGCGATGTATTCTATTATTCGTATATCTATTTTTAAGCATAGCTGTCAAAGCTGAATGATCAGTTTCTATAATGAATTTAGCTCCTAATAAAAAGAATCTCAATTCAGTGATACAAAATACCACGCTTGCCATTTCAAGTTCTGTTACAGAATATTTCCTTTCATGTATTTTAGTAATCCTAGATATGAAACTAATAGGTACTTCTCCTTTTTCCTGCTCTTGTATCAGTACTCCAGCAAAACGATCAGCTGATGCATCTGTTCTCAAAATAAATTATTTATCATGCTGTGGGTGATATACCTTGAGATTATTAGTAATATCTTCTTCTTATCCTCTAAATGCTTTTTCTCGTTCTTCGTTCCACTGCCATTTTACACCTTTTTTAATAATTCAATTAATGGCATTTCTTTTCTACTTAGATCAGGTATCAATCGTTTGAAATAGTTTAAAACTCCTAGAAACCCTATCAAAGTTTTCAAATTTGTTGGTTGTTTATATTCTAAAATTGTTTTAATCATTTTGTGATTGTCTAATTCATCGGATCCTAATACTATATCATAAATTAAATTCTTTACTTCTAACATCTGTACTTTAAACGAATTATTTCCTAACTGTAATTCTTCAATTATCATTTTATTTGTATCATATAGTTTTTTATTATTCGCTCCCACTCGTGATAATTTATTAGTATTTACCACCATAATATTATTTTTCTTGCACTTGTCTATAATCCTTTCACTTATCAACGTTACTTCTGATCCTGTATCTATCAGAATTTCACATCCTATATTTTGTATTTTACCTTCAATGAATATTAAACCTAAATTGTCAGGTATTTCCCCAATTTCTCCAATATCAACAAATTCTCTTGGATGTTCGTACTTAGAAAAAATAATATTATGCACGTGAAAGCGGTTTAAGTAAAATTTTTATCTACAGTTTGACTGTGATCATCATATCTTTCTTGTTCTTGTATGATGTTTACTTGTCTCCTATCTTCCAATTCTTGATTTCTTCTATCATAATTTCTTTCTTGGTTTTCCAGCGTATGATTTCTTCTATCGTCATTTCTTCTTCCAAAGTTTCTTCGATCATAATAATTATTTGTCCCTATCCGTCTATCTTGTCGCCAATTTTCACTCCATTCTCATTTCTTCTGTCCGAATTCCTAGGATCTCTTCTATTCTCAAAGTACTTATTATCATTATTTTTATTTCCATTGCCATATTTTTGGTCTTCATTTCTATAATTTCTATTTTCATTTCTAAAATTCCTGTCTGCATATCTATCATTTCTTGGATTATCAAAATCCATGTTTCTATAGTTTCTATTTTCATACGTATTATTCATAACTCTTCTATAATGTCCATCTCCATTCCCCCTTATGCCATTAGGATTGTTAATTTCATTTTTTTTTCATTATTGCTTCTTTCAAGTCTCAGTAAATAATTGGATAGACCTTCCATTGTCTTGATATTTTGTATACCAATAGTTTCTGATACTTGTTAATCAAAATGTCTGGATATATATAACACCATTTCTTCTTCTCGCATACTTGGTTCCAAATCTTGTGCATTGTTATACATTTTCATTGCATATGCATTGAAATTTTTACTCTGATTGTTGTCAAATTTTTCAAAGTACAGTTTCTCTCTGAAACTTGCCTGTTGGATCTCCCCCCAAAAATATTTCAAAAGTTGGTTTTCAAATTCTTCCACATGATGTATTTGTTCCTCTTAATTGCAAAACCACAATAAAGCAGGTCCGGATAACATTCCTCTGATAATGATTTTCTTCTCTACAATATCTCTTATTCCTCTCATTCTACTTTTGATGCTCTTAATAAATACTTTTGGATGGATTAGATTTATATTTCTATCATATTTCACTCCAAAATCTAGATTTCCAGTAAACATAATTCCACCTCCATTCCGTTTTAGATTATCTTCTATAGTTCCTTGTAATTTTCTATTCATTTCCTCCAATTCCTTGTTAAATAATTCGTCTTTATTTTCACTCATTTCAATACACGTTCCTGTTTGTTCTTCTATCCTTCCATTTAAGTCATAAATTTTCTTATTCAAATTATGTTCATACATTTGCATTACTTCCTCATTTGTTTGTCCTTGTACTTTAATAGACTGTATCTCTTCAATTATGTTCTCATTTTGTTTCTTTACTTCCACTTGAATTACTCCAGATAAATTTTCTTCTAGGCATCTTCCTAGTTCTTGGAACTTCTTCTACCATCTGCTTGTTTATATCTTCCCTAATTTTTAATGCCATTTTCTTGAATTTCCATCCGTAAATTTTCATTCTGACCCTTCATATCTTCTTTCACTGTTTCAATCTGATTCCTAAATTGCTCGTTTTCTTCCCTAACTTTTTTAATCTCATTCAAACTTTCCATTTTCACCTCCTCAATTTTCTTTTCTCCCCTCATTTTATTCATATTTCCGTTCATACTATTTATATTCTCATCTTGTTTGTCCATTTCTTTATTTATATTATTTATGTTTTCATCTTGTTTTCAATAACAATACACATCCAAAAAATTCATTTATTAAGCCTAAGTCTCAGTTAAATGTTACATCACATAAAAATAATTATCCCAATAATAACCAAACAGTAACCAGACCAAATTTACAACATAACTATCAACCACAATTTAATAGAAATTTCAACAATGAAAATAATTTACCTAGTACAAGTAGAGATACATATTTTCATAATAGAAATACTAATGTTTTCAAACCTAATAGAAATGATCAATTTCAAAAACCTACTCCAATGAGTATATCTACTTCTAATACGTACAATAAACCAAATGTACAGAATAAAAATAGTGGCCAGAATCAATCACATTTCGTAGGTGATAGAAAAAATTTTATTTCGAAAGGAATGCATAATAAGGACGATATTGAACGTCACACTGATGTTGAAGATTGTTTTTTAGACGAAATTGCCTCGGAAGAGACAGACACGTAGGAATGTTTAACTTTACGAATTATGAAAGTGAATTGCCGTACATAATATTTCCTGAACAAAATTTGAAAGTATTGATTGACACAGGTAGTACAAAATCTTTTGTAACACCTGAAAGTGCAAAGAAATATTTTTCAAAATTGACTAAGAAAAAATCTTTCAAAGTAACTTCTGCTTTAGGCTCAAGTCAACAAAATTATTGTACCTTAATTCCATCTTCGAAGATATTCAAAGTGAAAAATAAAATGAACTTAGAATATTGTCTATTCAAATTGCTTATTAGGTTTAGATAATCTGTAAAAATTGAATGCAACGATTGATTTAGTAAATAATGTTTTAATTACGCCTTATAGTGGAATAAAAATAAATTATTTTGAAATCAGAAGCGAGAACACGAATTGTATAGTAGTGCTCCGCGAACTGAACAAATAATTAAATTTAATATTGATAATATTAATAATGGCGATATAATTATACCTTATACAAAAATCGGAAAATTAGAAATTCCCGAATGTCTTACAGGAGCGGAAAATAGTCAAGCTGTATAGTCATATTTTAAGTGCTCCTTTAGAGGTTGAACAGTTCGACGAATACGAACAAACCTTGAGCCCTAATTTTAATGCTATTTATGCAGAAAAATTCAAATTTTATATTAATAAAGTTCGAACAGAACATATGAATTCTGAAGAACGCAATAATATTCTTGAATTAATTAAAGAATATTCTGACATTTTTCATGTTGATAGTAATCAACTAACTTTCACTAGTAAAATCAAGCATCAAATAAAACCTACAAATGATGTACCTATCTATACTGAATCGTATAGATATCCAGAAGTACGGTATCCGCCAAAATAAACAGTACCGAAACAGAGAGTGCTGTGGAGTTGTTTATGTAATATGGATTTGTCATATTTGACTTAATTGTCATTAGTTGATATATTAATAGTACGCTGCAGTTAAATTTGATTTAAAAATGGTTCTAACAATGGAAGAAAAAGTTTTTTTGGTAGAGCATTATTTTCGTTCATACGGAAAAGGTCGTAATGATGGTCCAAGCTTAGAACAGGTGTCAATAAAATATCAACAAGAATTTAATAAAGCAGCTCCTAGTGAAAGTGTGATGTTAGCTGTTGTTGAAAAATTTCGTCGCACTGGTAGTGTATTGTGTCAACGTAAAGATTCTTTAGGTCGTCGAAAAACAGTATGCACTAACGAAAATGAAGGACGTGTTTTTAACCAAGTTGTGCAATCACCTCAAAGAAGTCTTGTAAGAAATACATGTAAACTCAACATTAGTGAAACGTCTTTACGTCGCATGTTCAAATCAATTGGTGGTTATCCATACCGTATTCAAGTTGGACAACGACTAAATGCTGCGGACAAAGGTGCAAGAGAAATTTACTGTGGTCGCATGTTGAGTTTAATTTGCGAAGATCCCGAATTTTTGAAAAACATATGGTTTTCAGACGACAGTCACGTTCATCTTAGCGGCTATATTAATCGACAAACAACTAGATTCCTTGGATTTGAACGTTATGATGTCATTGTAGAGAAACCACTCCACAGTCTTCGAGTTACCGTTTGGTGCGCGGTATCTGGTCATGGAATGATTGGTCCTTATTTCGTTGAAGATGATAATCAGAATCCACTTACTGTCAACCAAGAGCGTTATAGAGAGAAAATCATTATACCTTTTGTGAGAGATCTAAATAACTTTTGCCGTACACGAAACTACAGTTTCGCACACAATGGTTCCAACAAGATGATGCAACGAGCCATACAGCTGTGCGCACCTTAGACTTACTCCGTCAGCATTTCGATAATAGAATAATTTCTCGGGGAACAGACTTCGAATATCCTTCTCATTCACCTGATCTGACGCCACCTGACGCATACATTTGGGGCATAATGAAGGACAAAATATTTCACTCAGAAAATCCGCCGGCGAATATTGCCGAACTACGGGAAAGAATACAAAATTTTTTCGGCAGTTACATCAACCACTTTTTATAAATATGTTTATTGACTCATAAAATCGATATGAAGCTTGTTTGCGTCGAAATGGTGGATATTTTGAACACATACATTACAGAAATTAAAAATTAATTTTTATTTTTATTTTCGGTACTGTTTATTTTGGCGGATACTGTATATAAAAAAGAAGTCCAAAATCAAATGAATCGCTGATTGCAGAAAGGGTACATGTCATGTTTTCTGTCATTTTGTGATTATGAGGTCATTCGAAAGTTCAGACCAAGGCGCATCGTTGGGTGTAAAAAGGATGTATGTACTAAAATTCCTTATGGACAATAATAATCATATTAAAAACCGTTGAGTGCAGAAAAGGTCTAAGTCATTACCTTGTACCCTTACTGCATTCAATTTGTCTTCAGAATATGTAAACAGGTGGCGTGTTTATGATATGTGTGGCAGTCGTCACGTTGTCGAGAGTGAGGTTATAACTACTGCAAAACCTAAACTCGAAGTCATGGCAGACTTAACTAATAACAAGCGTAAGAAAGGTGTTGTTAATTGTGATTATTATAAAAGGAACGTCATAAAAAAATGCCGGTAAGTTTGGTATATCTGAATCAGGAGCAATACATATTTCATAACATCATTTTGTGCTTTCTAGGGTTAAAGGCCAGGAGTATACAAATTATAAAGGGAACAGTGTGGCTGCTAAATCTATTGGAGCTCCATGTAACTGCAAATTAAAATGCTTCGAGAGTATTACTGTTGAGAAACAGGGTGAAGCATTTGAAAGATTGTATGGCTTAGCAACAAAAGATGAACAAGACTTGTACTTGCAAGGATTGGTTCAAGCTGAAAGTGTTAAAACCCGTCGGAGTCGTCGTTCCCGGACACCACGAATGGAAGACTCTAGGCGAGATACCACGTTTAAATATTACATTCTGGTTGGAAGTGAACGGCAAACGATATGTAAGAAGTCATTCTTATCTCTTCATTCCATAAGTAATAAGCGATTACAACGCATTCAACAGTTGTTAAAAGCAGGTGTCACCCCTACTGATAGAAAAGGCAAACAGATAAGCGCTAATGCTATGCTTGCCACAGAAAAAACACGCATTCATGAACATATTGCTACATTTCCGGTTAAATCATCCCATTATTGTTCAAGGGAGTATCATTATCTTGACTCTAATTTGACTGTCAGCTTAATGTACTCAATGTTTATGGAAAAATATCCAGGTTTAAAGATTAAGTATGAATTCTACAACAAAATGTTCAAGGAGGAGTTTGATTTGAAGTTTGGTAGGCCGCAAGTTGATACATGCTGCATGTGTGAGAGCCTCTCACTCAAAATTAAAAGTAAGGACTTAAACGAAAATGCTAAAAAGGTGGCAACTGCTGAAATGTTGGTACACAAGAGGCGTAGCAAGAAATTTTATACTGCTTTGCAAGAGTCGACAAAGAAAAGCAAAGAATCTGACAACGTGGTAGCCTTAGCGATTGAATATATGCAAAATCTACAGCTACCAAAAATTCCGGTGCAAGACTTGTTTTATTTGAGACAATTAACAGTTAGTGTCTTCTGTATTCACAACATGAAGACCGATGAAGACGTTTATTTCATTTACCATGAAGGTACCGCCAAGAAAGGTCCTAATGAAGTGTGTTCTTTCCTTTGCCAGTACATAAAAGACTACATACCTGATAATGTAAGTGAACTGCATCTCTTTAGCGACAACTGTCCAGGTCAAAACAAAAACAATACATTGATAAGAATGTGTCTGTTTTTGAAAGATTCAGGTCGGTTTGAAAACATACAGCAATATTTTCCAATCAGGGGGCACTCGTTTTTACCTTGCGATAGAGACTTTGGTGTTCTTAAACGCAAGCTGAAGAAAATCGATCGTGTTTATACTTTACACCAGTATGTAGAGATTATAGCTAATGCTAACAGCATACACATATTTTTTATTCATGTAGTAGATGGCAGGAGTATAATAAATTTTAAGGACTGGTGGCCAAGGATATACAAGAAAACTTCTGTATCAGTTGAAACCTCACAAAGAGGTATACTAAGGGACAGAAAAGTTGCATTTAATAACTACAGTTTCAATCACTTTTCTCACTGCAAAACTAATGGAAAAGGTGTGGTGGTTGCAAAAGTCTATATCAACGGTTTTGTAAAAAATACATTTCGTCTAGGGCTTTCTGAAAATGAAGGTCCACCTCAAGAAATTTGTTATCCAACAGGAAAAATTCCTATAAAATCGGACAAAATGGATCACATTAAAAAATCTGCTAAATATGTGGAAGATTCTACCGAAACTAAGGAATTTTGGGATGAAATTTTCGAATGGCCCGTTGTAGAATAACAGAACTTGTGAAATTTGTGTAGTTTGATTTTATTTTTCCGTGTATTTTGTGTTAATAAACTGTTACTCACATATTACGTAGCTAATTTTTTGGTATTTACCATTGATTGCAGAAACGGTATATGTTTGTCAACTTTGAAGGTCTGTAAGTCTTAAGTGATCAAAGCAAAATATTCAAAAAAATTCTGAAAAAGACAGTGTTCCAATATATTTTTGATTTGTGCTTCAATTTTTTCTAAACACTATACACAAGTCCCAAAACAGTTTTTTTTATTTTTCCCGAAACTTCAGTTTACTGACTTGTACCCTTTCTGCAATCAGCGATTCAAATACAGAGTATGTTAGATCAAAATATTATAAGAGCCTCATTCTCACCGTGGTCGAGTAGTAGGTATTTGGTTGTTCCAAAAAAATTAGACTCTACCGGTAAACAAAAATTCAGAGTCGTCGTAGACTATCGCAAGCTCAACGAAATAACTATTGGAGATAGATATCCATTACCAAACATAACCGATCTATTGGATGAATTAGGACGTTGCCAATTAATACTTCACTACCTTGGATCTTGCCTCCGGATTTCACCAAATTGAGATGCCTGAAGAAGATATACCCAAAATGGCTTTTACTACTGAAAATAGCCACTGGGAATTTCTGAGAATTCCATTCGGACTAAAGGGAGCTCCAACAACTTTTTAAAGAGTGAAGGACAACATTTTAAGAGGTATCCAAAACGAAAAATGTTTAGTTTATCTTGACGATATCATTATATTCAGTACTAGCTTGCAAGAACACATAATAATTTGAAAGAAGTATTTAAGAGGTTACGCGAATCGAGTTTTAAAATACAAATTGACAAATCCGAATTTTTTAGGAAAGAAGTAGCTTATTTGGGACATATTATTACCCCTGAAGGTGTAAAACCCAATCCCGATAAAATAAGTGCTATTCAAAAATTTCCCATACAAAAAAGTAGTAAAGAAATTAAAGCTTTTCTTGGACTTCTTGAATATTATAGAAAATGCATTGAAGATTTTTCAAAACTGACTAAACCTTTAACTAATCGTCTTAAGAAAAATGCAGTAATTAACATAAAAGATCCTGATTATATTAATTGTTTTGATACTTGTAGAAATATGTTATTAAATGATCCTATTTTACAATACCCCGAATTTTCTCGTCCATTTAATCTCACAACAGACGCAAGCAATATTGCTCTAGGCGCTGTTCTTAGCCAAGGAAAAATCGGAACCGATTTACCCGTGGCATATGCTAGCATAACACTTAATGATTCTGAAGTAAATTATTCAACAATTGAGAAGGAACTCCTTGCAGTTGTTTGGGCTGTAAAATATTTCCGCCCATATCTCTTCGGAAGAAAATTCACTATAGTAACAGATCATAAACCACTTAAATGGTTATTTTCTTTGAAAGAACCCAATTCTAAATTAGTTAGATGGCGGTTGAAACTCGAAGAATACGACTATGATATAGTGTACAAGAAAGGTGCATTGAACACTAATAGTGACTGTTTATCACGAATCCAGCTGAATATGAATGAAGTGAATTCTTCGGATAATCCACCCAAAAAATTATTAGTTTATATGGAAAGATTTCTTGACTCACTTTCAAATAATACAAAAAATAAAAATGTGGAAACCGAATCACTTATTGTAGAAGCTGAAGATTTTAATGACGAAATTGATGACGATAATAATACTATTCACACTAACATACAACATCCTATTGCAGGAATACCTCTTTCGGAATCTGCAGTAAATATGGGAAAAAATCAAATTATAACCTCTGAAGTAAATTTTGAACCAGCTATACCAACTATAATTAAATTATATGAAACTAAGCAAAGAATTCTAGTACAATTTTCTAAAAATAACTTTGAACAAGACGTGATACATTTTCTGAAAGAATATGAAGCACCAAAAGCAAAATATCATATTTATTTTGAAGATCCCTTATACGAAAAATTCAGCACTGTTATACAAACATATTTAAAAAATTCACACATTTCATTAATCAAATGTAATAAAAAATTAATTGACATCCCTCTAAATGAAATCGAAGAAGTGATACAGAACTATCATGAAAGTAAATGGAATCATAGAGGATTAGATGAAACCGAAAATAATATAAAATCTCGATACTATTGGCCTAATCAAGGATCATATATTCAAACGTACATTAACGAATGCGAGATATGTCAAATAACAAAATATGATCGCAAACCCGTGAAACCATATTTTAATATTACCCCAACAGCTATTAAACCATTTCAAATAATACATTTAGACACTATTACCTTAGAAAATACGAAATTTCTTACTATTATAGACTGATTTTCAAAACACGGGCAGTTGTATAAATTGAACTCAGCCCAAGGTATAGAGATAGTTAATAATTTAATTAGATATTTCACCCATCATTGTATACCGGAACAAATAATATCCGATAACGGAACAAAATTAAAAAATAGTTTAGTAAAAGATTCATTAGAAACGGCATTGCCGAACGATTTCATTCAACAATTATTGAACATATTAGACTTTTGAATAATCAGAACGAATTTGAGAAAGAACCTATTGAAATGAAAGTAAATTATGCTATTTTGGCATATAATAATAGTATTCACTCTGTAACGAAACTAAAACCATACGAAATTATTACAGGTCATTTAGAGAATAACTCTTCTTTTGATTTAGACATTGATCGACAATTAGTAAATAATTATATTCATAATCACAAAGAAGAAATGAAATCTCTTTATTCTAAAATAAATAAATCATTGCAAAAAACTAAAGATAAAGTTATTTCAAAAGCTAATGAAAGTAGAGAAGATCTTCTAGACCCTCTACTTACAAAAGTGTTTGTCAAAAATAAGCAGATTAAAAGTAAGACAAAAAATAAATATCAACCGGAAAAAATAAAATCCGTAAACAGAAAAAATAAAACTGCGAAAATTGTAACACGTCATTTTAATACCGCTGAAGATATTCATATTTCAAATATAAAACGACCTAAGAAGAAACCTTTTACTTTCATTACAGAATAAGTTTAATATTAGAACATTTAGAACAAATGAAGTTCATCTACACATGTTACATGATAACTTTATTTTTATTAAACAATGTTGAATTAAGTTCTAATTATTTATAATGTAATATTAGATATAATAGAAACTGTAGAGATTTCCTGTTCATTCTGCAGACTAAGGACATTGCATTAGACTATAATTATATCAAAAGAATTATTTACAGAGTTGCAAAAAATATCTTCGTATTATAAATTAATTTCCGTAGGAATTGAAATACGAGAATATTTTAAATTTCAATCAATTTTAGATATAACATGTAGAGTAAGTAAAAATGGAATAGAATATTTTAAATCAATTCCTATAGATTTTAATATTGAGTTTGAATTATTTTATTTATTACCCATACCTACTAAGTTAGAATCAGAATTCGTAATAATAGTACCAAATTCAAAGTATTTGCTAAGATTTGATACACAGATAAAACCTCTAAACGATATTTGTACAAGAAGTGAAAATTTTCAATGTGCTTCACACCTTCAAGATAATAATAAACAGTTATGTGAATACAAATACTATTAATGGAAAACTCTACTAACTGCGAATACACTAAAATAAAAATTATTGAAAATCATTTGGAAATTATACCAGAAATGAACCAATACCTAGTAGTATTTCCAGAAGAAGGAGAATTGATAATTAAATGTTCAAAAGACACAGAAATCAAAATTTTAAAAGGAAATTTCCTAATAAAAAGTTCGCCATGTAAAATAACTTTTAAAAATCAAGAATTAATATTTCAAGATAGATCTTTTGGTCAACCACTGGTACTGAATAAACTTCAGACACATTTTAATAAAGTTGAAATCCAGCCTTTGGAAATAAATTTGAAACAATAAAAATTAAAAGAAATTGAGGATTGGCACCAATTCAGGAAGAACAATTAAATCTCCATATTCCTAGCATATGGACTATATTTCTATATTTTAGCGGAGTATTGATAATTATTTGGCTACTCTTGAAGAAAATTCAGAAAAGAAGAAAATCAGAAGAAACTCCATTGGAATTACAAGAAAAGAAAATTCAACTTCCAGGGGGTGCGTCGATCTAATGGGGGAGGTGTTATATACCTTAAATTACTTAGTACATATTAAATAAATTGCTTAATCAGCATATTGTGTAATAACCTGTTGTTTTATACATTGTTGAACCTTATTTTTGCTTACATTGTATTTTTTACCTTTTTGAATTGTTTAGTTTATATAGTCAGTCTAGAATTTACTTCGAATCTTGGAACTTGTAATTTTTGTTAAATATATAGTTTCTTAAAAAACCTTTTTCCGTATGTAAAAAGTTTTATATATATATATACCTAACCTAACCTAACCTAACCTTATTTTTGCTTACATTGTATTTTTTACCTTTTTGAATTGTTTAGTTTATATAGTCAGTCTAGAATTTACTTCGAATCTTGGAACTTGTAACTTTTGTTAAATATATAGTTTCTTAAAAAACCTTTTTCCGTATGTAAAAAGTTTTATATATATATATATATATATATATATATAAATATTATATATATATATATATATATATATATATATATATATATATATATATATATATATATTGAACCAGATATCACATATATTAAGAGAATTCAGTTCTGTAGGAATATTTTGCTTATATGAAAATGGATTGGAATGATGTAATTTAGGAAAACATTATAAAAAGAACACACTATTCTTATTGAAAAACATATAAAGTAAAGATATATTAAATAATGAGTATACAACAATTTAATGAATGAAAAAATATCCTTAATAACTGTACAAATTTAGAAATTGCCTAACAAATGTAATGGAGTAAAATAAAGCTGCCTAAGACAATGGATTATTTTCTATAATGTAATCAGCTGTTCATCTGAAATAAAACAAATCTTAGTATAGTCAATTCATGATAATTATCAATTTAAGTAGTTAAATTATGAAGCAAAAACACATATTTAATAGAATAAGGAGAATAAATTTCATAGATAAACTAATAATAACATAGAGAAAAATGATATATCAGTTTGTTAATGAATTAGTATAAATAATTTTAAGAAAAGATTAGAAAGAGATTACATAAAAGGATTTATGTTTATCAATTAAGATAATTGTAACAGTAATAGACTGTCAATAACAATATTAAATATTGGACTATTTAAAATGTAATTCTATATATAACCAACTATAATTTATATGTGTGATAAAAACTCAAGGAACTCCACAAGTGAACTTATAATGTCAAGTGGAATTTATATTAGTATATGTATGAAACAGATTTTGCCATGTGAAATAAGTAAAAATAATTCGACTGCATAAGACAAAATTTGATTGGTTATAAATAGAGTGACAGAACGAATTTCAATCAACAAGGAAAGAAACAAACTTTTTAAATAGTGACCTGGAAAAAACAAAATACTTGTTCATTGAAAAAAGTTGATAATCAGCAGGGTAATTGGAAGCTGGCGTCGAGATAAGAGGAACTTGTGTGAAAGTTTTCCCGAAATTCCATGAAAATTCCCAATTAACATGACGAAACTTGTAAATTACTATTAAAAACAATACTAATAGTACTCACAAACATTTATATCCAGTTTTGCTGCAAAAATCATCAAATTTTCTCCTAGTTATCGGTATTGGAACTTCAGAGGAGTATTCCTGGGTCCAGAGGCGTTCATCCCAAGTCCAGAACAACATGTCAGTGTGTATTTAAAATATTATTGGCCAATAATAAGAGTTAACAAACTAATGAACTCAATTCAGTGCATAATTTCATAAAATTTATGAACTTTGCGGCAATGATCGATCTAAAAATAGAGAAAACGGACTTTATATAGTTATTCAATTAAAAAAAAAACATTAATAATAATTAAAAAGGCCTAATTCAATGTAAATAAAAGCTTATATCTACGCCATTTTGTCATCTCATAAGAATGATGCTTCATCAATTATTCATGTAATATGTCCATGTGTATATAAATCCTATAATTCTATTTCTTCCACAGCAATTTGTATTTTATATGTGTATATTTTCAACACAAATTCTTTTATGTGTTAAAACATTTAATTATATTTAACGACGACAAACGATGCTTGTAAAATGAGCACATCTATGCTGCGTATCGTTTTGTAAAAGTTATGTTCGTTTCACGCTCTAAAGCACATGACTAGGGTTTAAGCATGCGCACATGTGAATTTCTTCTAAAATTAAATTTGTTTAACAAGTAAAGTGTTTCTTTTTATTTGAATTAGTGAAATATATCTACGAAAGCCGGGACTCAAAGAGTAGACAGAGTTTCATGTTCCCGAATAATAAAATAATAATAAGAGAATAATAAAATTATATAATTACTGAGCTAGCCATATCAAATAATAATATAAAATAATAACATAAACATACATATATAATTATTGAGCAAATCATAATATAATGATAATTGGCACCCAAAAACGTGGGGCTCGATAAAAATTTTGGTTATATTTGTAAAATTTAATACTTAATTGAAATGGCAAAACGGATGACGTTGAGAGATGGAAGGCAGGTAGGAGCAGACAGTGGTTCGGAAGAGGAAAGGGAAGAACGAAGTCATGGTATGGGAGATTACCAAGCGGTATATTTGGAGCAAGGACAACAAGCGGAAGGTGATGCACATGAAGAATGTTTGACAGATGAGGAAGCTGTGGAACAAGAAGAGAGGAGACGAGAAAAACAAGAAAGAACAAGTACAAAAAATGATGATCAGATGGAAATGATGCACCACTTCTTTGCAAGGATGGAACAAAACATGAACAAAATGGAGGAGAATAGAAAGGCAGACAAGAACGAGATGAAAGAACTCATGAATGGTATGAAGGACGAGTTGAATGGAAATATGAATACAATGAGGGGAGATATTAATGACTTGAATGAAAATATAAATAGAATAGAGAGGAGCTTAAACGGGAAGATGGGTAAAATGGATGGAAACATGAATAAATTGGAAAAGAAGATAGATGAGGTGAAAGAAGATATTCAAACAGTAGTATCAAAATAAGCTAATAAATTAACAAAGATGAGGTGAAAGAAGATATTCAAACAGTAGTATCAAAATAAGCTAATAAATTAACAAAGATGAGGTGAAAGAAGATATTCAAAGAGTAGTATCAAAATAAGCTAATAAATTAACAAAGAACATAGATAAAGTAAAAATAGAAAGTTTCATGGAAATTAAGAACATTGAGAAGAATAATCAGGAATTAACAAATATAACAGAGGGGAAAGAAGAAATTAAGAAGGAAGCTGGAGAAATGGGATACATAAAATTACAGGAACAAGCAATTGAAGAAGTGAATCAACATTATCAACAAAAAGTAATCAAAGATTTGGATGGTAGAATAAAAAAAGCAACAGGCATATGTACTAGATGAAGTGAAATAATGGATAGACAAATTAACAAGGAAATACAAGAGATGAATCGAAGATTAAAGGACAAAGTAGGAGAAAGAGAAGATAGTATAAGAATTAATGAAAGAGGTATAGGATGCTTAGGAAATTTTTATAATAATAAATTAGTAACTGGAGTAATATATAACAACAACATGATGAGAATAATTTACAAGAAAGCTTTCTTTACAATAATAAGTAGTAAAATGAATAATATGGAAGAATTGGAAATGCAAATTTCAATAGAATCATGGGAAGAAATTCATGAGATATGGGGCAACAAAATTATAAGAGATATGATGGAGAATAGACACACGCTTCAGAAACATAACGAGAATCAAACAACAACAGAAGAAAACAAGAAAAAGGTTAGAAAAAGAAAAGCAAATATATTAATAATATATATATATTGCACTATTTTAGGACAACTACACAAAGAAGATTAAATAAGTTACCTATATTATATATATTTCACAGACATTATATAATTAAAGACAATTACTCACCTCATTAATATAAAAAACTCATGAACATTCATATAGTATAAGAAATCATTATTTTTAAACAATTGTAAATTAACATATGTAATTCGTTTCATTAATATTTCCCATTTATTCAGTTTGTATATAATTTTTGGTTTATTCAGTAGAAATTTCTTCTTCTTATCGCTTTAATACAACTTTTATCATTTCAACTTACATAGAGATCGTTCCCATACAAAACATTCGATATTCAACTATACAGGCGAATATATGAGACATGTTGACGAGACCACTTATAAGTATATAGGAAGGACAGGGGTGTAACGCAGTATTTGCATTTAAACTAAACTAAAATTTCAAAACTTTAACAAGACGATTGAAAATACAAATAAAAATATTCGACAGGATTGTGTAGTTATGATAAAATGGATAAAATGATATCACAATAAATTGCCAATAAAAATAAAGTTTAAACATACATAAAAATATCGCAATAAGTGTCACCACTAATTTGGAGTGCAACAATATATTAGATATCATAATATATATATATATATATATTATATATAAAATAAATTATTTAAGAAGGTTGAAGAAAAAATAATACTTTTATTATATATATATATATATATATATATATATATATATATATATATATATATATTATTAATTATTATTATTGATAATTTTTTTTTATAAATTGTTATTATATATTATTTTATAAGATGAAGTGGAGACTTACCTTCGGCCGCTTTTTATAGGTTTAATTTCAATTTATGATTTTATTTTATGAAGAGTCGAAAGCATGTTGACCTCTTTCTTCGACTGCTCTTTAATATTATTTGAACTTGTCTATTTATTATTTGAATTGTTTATAGCCGGAGACATGTAGACCTTTTCTCGTTGGGTTCATGGCGCATATAAATAAGTCTATTTTAACTGTGGTTTTATTAATTATTGAATTGTGAATATACTGTATATTGAGAAATTAAATGATTTTTGAAAACATATGTGTCTTAATTTACTGTTTCCAGATATTTTGAATGAATGAGGTGAGTCGATATTTCTAAATTTATTAAGGATAGTATATGAAATAAAAATGCAAAACACTTTAAAGAAAAAGAATTTCAATAAATTGTTGAGATTGAAATCGTAATTAATTTTAAACACCAAATTTTCTTGATACCACCCCTGTACTCTTTACAGTCAGACACATGGAGTGTTCTTGAACATATCTCCACTGCGTCGGCGTGACGAAAATATACGATTTTGCTTAGTTGAAAGCGGAGATACACATTTGTGTTTACAGTCTATTTCCCACTTATGAAATATTTATACAAATTAAATGTTCGTATGTATACGTTGAAACTATCAAGATAATATTCAAAAACAAAACCATACGATTGCATATACATATATATATATAAAAATAAATAGGAGTGATGTGAAATTAGTATAGTGATAGACAGAAGGTGATAATGTATGCAATAAGAAAATGGAAGCTAGACGAAATTTACATATAATGTGAACAACAATGATACAAATTAATTATTAAAAGTAAGTACATAGTTATTTATTAGTTATGATTTATGGATATCGATGTACGTCAGTTCTTATTATGCATCATAAAATACTCAGGCCTTTTAATGAAATTTCGAAATTATTTTATTGTTCACTATTAGAATGTTTTTATTTTTATTTATGTTGGAATTCCAAATTAATATTAAATTAGCACAGACCTTAATATATCCACTGTAGAAAGCTCTATATTGCTGGATGGCGTAACCTCTTTTCTTGAAGATCTCTTTAGCGAAAGACATGCACGTTCGAACAAACTCCCGTTCTCACAAACTGTTTAAATAGCTTATAGAATTATTATTATTGAACTTTTTTGCAAATTCACATGTTTTATTTTTTTTATTAAAATTTATTCGGAAGCCTCTTACATAGATGCTAACCCTTTTTAGCTACCCACGCCACTTCACTTTTTTGTCGCAATCAACAACTCTTTCTTGTCATAAAATTCATAGCCTTCTATTGACACTTTCTTTCAAAATAATTGTTTGTTTGGGGAATTTTTAGTTCTAAATGTAAATTAGTTCTTTTAATTGTCCTGGATGGTATCAACACTTATTTGTTTAATTGTATATAGTCTTAAGGGTTTCATAAAATGTCTTTTTCACTATTGACAATCCCTTATATTGTTAGTTATCCCTTCTTAAGGTATCTTGATTTACATTATTTCACATAAAACTTACAATCTGAATATCAAGTATTATATATGCAAATGTATAGTTTTCAATTTTCTAATCTTTGTGATTGTTAATCACATATAAATTCTCATTTATTTTCAAATTTCCCTTTCATAAAAATTATTCTATTCGTAACCAATAAATTTAAGTTGGCAATCAATTTAGTAATTTTATGTTACTTCCAGTTAATTAATATTCATAATTGCAAACTCTTGTTGACACCTGACATGGCTACGTTCCGCCTGTCAATCAAATACTTTTTATTTCAAATTACCTTTTTAATTATAACCCTCTTCACTTATTACCCATAAATATTTATACTCATTTATTTATTCAAATACTAATTCCTTTTGTTTTCAGGTTTCAAATGATGCTACATGGTAATTACCTGGATGTTCATATGGCAGTGTTTTGAACAGTCTAGTAACTGTTACCATCAACGTAATATTGGATTATTATTAAGGTAAAATTTTGTACTTATTTACATACTGCTATTACTAGGAATATCTTTATTCACTATCCTTTTTATTCCTTTTAATATGAATGCTTTTCTTAATATTTGGTAGTATAAATGCTCACTTCATTCAATTCAATCATCTAAAACTCCTAGTTTTTTTTTATATGTAACCTTCAATTGGCCTTACCAATTTTAGATGGTTTCAGTATATATATATATATATATATATATATATATATATATATATATATATATACATATATATATTGTTATATTTATCTATAACTGTGCTGTTTAAATTATACTTTTATTTATTTAAATTGCCTATTTAAATTTTTTTTGCTGCTCAGTCGGAATCGCAATCAAAATAGCTCTCACCTCAGGTGGGATCAGATTGGGTATGCAACTAACATTACTACCATGTAATTAGATGTTTTAATAAATTTTTACTATGAATAATAAAATATAATGCTCTGATAAATTGATAAAATATGGTTGCACTGGCAACAACGCAAAAATAGAAATATCGCAGTTCTATGTATACCAACAGAGAACTACTTACAATGTGAACTGGGAAAATTATCCTTTAAGATATGACCAAAATACGAACAAGAAGAAGAAGAAATATTTGCAATTGGGTTATTATAGATATTGTATTGTTATTTGTTATTGATTCATGAGAAAGTTTGCATATGAATATTTACTCGATATTTCTCCTTTATATGGAAAATGACGTCACCTTCATATGGTAAATAGAATAAATATTATTTGTACAACCTACAATTATACTTATCTATACACTTTTTCGTCTTAGTAACGCGAATTCGAAGCTCTCCCTTGGATTAGATTTTCAACACATTTAATCTACACTACTATCCGATGACTTATCAGATAACCAGACATTGAATTCAATATAGGAATCAAATGATTGAATACTGGAACTTTCAGGAACTTCAACTCCAAATTGGGTGAGTAGTTTATAAATTCTTATATATTTTAATTCACTTACCAGCTTGTGAAAACTTGTATTTCGTATCGACTTACTGTTCGATATGGATAAGTACGTGAATTTATCTTATTTTCTTTTATTTTTCAGATCATATTCTCCAAAATTCTCGGCTACAAATCCTTTCTGTCGACCAAACACATCCTCAACAAAAAAACTTCTTCCTTAACAACCCCTTGCTTACCACTATCCAATCATGATAATTGTTCAAATTTCAATTATTCATCACTACATTTCATTGGATGTGATGTTTTTAAGAAAACTTTTATAATATTGAAATTTTATATACAGGTATGTACAAAATGTTTATTTGGCAAGAACAAAGCATTACATTCTATTATATACACAATTTATTGGTTTTAAATAATTTCAGACAATACAGTCAATGGTTCAATTCTGTGATTGCTCAATCCAAATCAATACGTTTGTTTCAACACAGACTTTGATTTTATGGAAAATTATCATACAGGCTGTCCCAAATATTTTATTTATTGACATAATTTTTGAAATTTAATGAATTTGTGTGGTATATACTGATGTAGCAATTATGTGAGCTCCTATAGTAATTAAAATCCACAATAATATATATATATATATAAATATTATATATATATATATATATATATATATATATATATATATGTATATATATATATATACATATATATACAAATTAAATTTAAATATAGTAAAGTTTGTGGGGCACATAATAACCAGTACTTGAGTCAAAGTCGATCAAGATAAAATTAGTAGTTGTATTTTAACTCCCATTCCTAAATCAAAAAAATGTTTTGAAAAATTCTTAGGGTTAGTAACTTATCTATCAAAATATGTACAAGGATTTTCTGAAAAATCTCATTGATAAGGCAACTTTAAATAAAATTTGCTTGTTTCAGTGGGATGGAAACCATAATGAAGCTTTTCATACAATTAAGCCAGTATTGACTTCGACTCCAGTGCTAAAATATTTTGATCCATATAAACCTATAGTGGTATCTGTGGATGCATCCCAAAATGGTCTTGGTGCTACTCTTTTACAAGATAATTAAGGAAATGGGCGCCGTTGCTTTTGGATGTACCAGATTTCACCAATATATTTTTGGCAAAAGAGTTGTAGTTGAGAGTGACTATAAACCAATAACATTAATTTGTAAAAAAACTTTAATTGATGATCCATTACGTCTCCAAGAATGTTAATCAAGTATAGTCCAGGAGGAATCGGCGCATGAGTACCGAAAACTATTTCACCTCAATGTTTTATTCAATCCTCTTTGAATTGCCCTACTGATGATAAAAATGCATGGTGCCATGGGGCAACCCCGTGCCTTATTGTTTAAACCGCAATTGCTTGAACAATTGGAAGGAATCGTTATTATTCAACATAACCAATTTTTTACACTTTATTGAAATACAAATAAAAAACGTCTTATGATTTGTAACGATAAAGTTAATATTTTTAGAGAATTTTTAACGGATCGAAAAATCTCAAATTTGGGATGCGTTGCACCAGCCTAACTTAGTTAATCATTGGTTAAGTGGACATATTATAGTTTTTTTGTTTAGTAAATGTTGGCACGGTATAACAGAAACTTTGTTTATTTGTGACATTTGTGATTAGTGTCTTCGTGGTTAAGTGTGCAGTTGATTTTATTTGTGATTATGTATATATAAAACATTCTAATGTAATAGATATATGCATCTTCACCTCCTGGTGACTGAATCTTAATGTGGGTAATGTGGGTACAGTTAATAGCTCCAATAACTCGAGGAAACTATGCCACATTATAAAACTGTTATTGGGTATTTCTTATTGCTTGTTCAGTGTTTGAAAAAAACATAAATATTCTATACAGATTAGCAATAGCTCCAGACATTCTTACTACTATCAAGGTAAGGCGAAGGTCATTCAACAACTGGTTCGTGGGAGTGACGCTATTGTTTCTACGAAAAAATTAGAATGCTAATATTTATAATGCCAAAGTTATTTCAAAGTAAACTAATATTAACGATGAAATAAAACAATATAATTTAGTGTTTTAAATGTAAGTCAACGTTTCTAGGTAATTCCACAATATAATGAAAAAAATTAGAAATTCTAAAAAAAATTGACAATTGTTTCGATAACTTAATATCATCGTCAGAATGACACGATTTACATTTAATTTTATGCCTACCTGATATTTAGTAGTTATTTTTGGCTAGACCAAGAAGTGACCTACCTTATGATTGACTTAATATATGTTAATAGAAAAAAGAAGAAGATGTGATAATACAAATAGTGAAGCTTAGATATTATTAGCCCTATGGTGATATCCTGGATATCATTTTTCCAATAGAGATCAGTATAACTGTGCAATGATATAGAAAATCAGGAAAACTATATCTGCTGATCTATACAATTATCACTTAAGAAGACAGTTAGTTTTATAGTGGAGAGCTTCCTAGATTTATCTGTTCATTCACGACTTCATATTGTGGGTTTCTTAAGTGTCTTCTGATTTTCAACTCTTCAAGGAAATCCAGTTCTTGTTTCTTATCACGAATATGTAGTACTTTGCGACGTACAATCCTATACACGGACTAATTATCGATTCTAAGTTGTACCTCACAGGATATTTTCCGGTTCACTCAGTGAAGATGGGGAGGTTCGTTAAAGACCTCCTAAATACCAATCGGGTCTCAATAGGGCGCCAGGCAAGTCAATCCCTCAAATATTTCAAGAACTACTGATCACGCGACCTACCAACGCAAAAAGGAACGGTACTAAATTAAAACAAATGCTTAAGAAACGATTCTATTCAGTTTTTAACAACAATTAGTACACCAACGTAAGCAGGTGTTGACTGATTAAATTAATTCAGCAGCTTAGTGGTAAGCCTTAAAAAACAATGATAAATGAAACATATAACTTAACATTATTATAAAAAAAAATACCTAAATAAATAAGGAACGCTAATGTAATGTTATGTACAATTGGCAGTGGCAGGGGCAAATTATTAGTCTCCCGGGCTTGAGCTCATGCGCAGGTGACCAGGGAACGAAAACGAGTTTAACAAAATATCTTAACCACAGCGCAATTACAATTACTGTGTGGCGAAATCTAATTTCAAACGTTACCGTCAACCACAGCCATAAATATTATAAGTATTTGAAAACAGTAGAAACTTTTCATAAATATTGAAATAATATTCGGCCAATGTATTCAAAAGTATGAGGAAGGAAGTCGGACCAAATACAAATATTTTTCAAACGTTATGATACACCTGGTATAAGTACGTGTATTCTAAATTACAACCCGTAGAAATATTTGTCGTAAAAATTGATAAATTTAAATAAGTTCACCGATACAGCCTCAACGCATCAATCACCCTGTATGCGAGCGATTGACGAGTGATCCACTTCCATAGACGTGTTCCAGTCGTCTCCCAAATGCATGAAACCAGCCAAAATACCCGGGAACCAAAAATAAACGGGAACCACTAAACCCTAAATGAAAGAAAACCATTACATAGTTTTGGGCAATTGAGAAAACTTCAAGTTAATTTTTTAAATCAGCAAATTATTTATATCAGTTGTTTAACTCGAATAATTGAATGCCCCAACACAAAAAAATTCCATTTCTTTCAAATATAAAACTAATTAAGCCAAGATAGTACAAACTCACTAGTCTATGAGCTTGTAATGCTAATTATTCAACAAATAATATGACTAAATCCATTTTACCCTAATTTAAAAATTCATAATGTAAGGGAATACACACTAAATAGTTTTAGAACCTTTATTCCCAATTATATCCTGATAATAAAACTAAATTCACCCCAAATTAAAATTAAAGCAGTCCCATTGACTATTAAAAATCTCGATCGTAAAATGAGTGCAACATTAAATAAATTAATTACTCGTAAGTATTATAATAACTGACCCTATGTTAATAAGGGGTTACGGCTTGATCCTGACGTCTCAAAAGGCGTAACACCCAATGATCACCCAGATGGACAAGAATATGATAGGGGTTTTCGGTGGCTTCTTGCTCAATACTATACTGATTGGAATCTATAGAGAATAAACGTATTGTAAGGTACTGAATATGGCACTCCAGAAAAAGAGAGGAAATATAACTTACTGGTGATGGTAAAATTCCTAACACGTGGAAATGGCGACTGAATGTACATAAAAAAACTCCGAAACGGTCCAGAACCCAGTAGAGCACCAAAATAACTATTCAACAACGACTGGATTCCAATAAAATATGATAGAGACTGATCCCACTTAATGGATGACTAAATGAAAGTCAAAATAACCAATATCACACTTGTACACAACAATCAGTTATCGCCATCACGTCCAAAAACTTTTTAAAACCAACCACTGACCAAGAAAGTGCCGACGAACTATCAACGAATTACCCACAGGTACCTTTGTTTTATTCCCATCGTATTATCACAGAAACCTAACGATGATACCAGATACTTACTTTGGTACTCGTCTTCTAGGTGACGCTAGATGACAGTACTCATAATACTTCCGAATAAAGTTTTGTTCTTATTAACTCAAGAGGGCAAATTCAAGGGTTATTTAATAACAAACATAAATAAAAATATTATACTACACACCACTAACTATAATTGCGACGGTTCTCAAAAAAAAACGTAACAACTTCTAGTTCTGTGTTTGGTGTGAATCAACGGTTGGTGTCAAGTAGATGTTTTGCGTAATGGGATTTATCTGGTTGTTTTAATCTGTATGCTCGTAAGTGTTCACTGTTTCCGATTTCAAAATTTCTAAGGGTCTGACCCAAATAGACAGCATTACATTCTGGACATTTGAGTTTATATATACCTGATTTTTTTAATATTGGTATTTTTATTTTATTATTTAACAATTTTGTACTTACGTTACTTTCTGTTTTAAAAGCAATTGTTGTATTCGTTGCTGAAGATATTATCTTTGAAATATTATTAGAAATATTTCCTGCATATGTGATGGTTTTATAAGTTTTTATTTCTTCAGTTTGTTTAGGAAATATTACGTGTAATACCACTTTTTCCTCTTTTTTATTTATTAGCTTATTTATCATATGTAATGTATAACCGTTGGATGTTGCTATTTGTCTAATTGTACTAATCTCTCTATCCAAATTACATTTGTTGATAGGAACTGAAAATGCTCTATGTATCATTGCATTGTATGCCGCTAGTTTATGTGACAGGGGGTGATGGGAACTATAAGGAATTGTCATATCAGTGTGTGTTGGTTTTCGGTAAATTGCATAATCAAGTACATTATTAACTCTTTGAATCTTTAAATCAAGAAAATTGATTGAATTATTTTCTTCAACTTCTAATGTAAATTTAATTTTTGGGTGTGAATTATTGATGTGGTTGAAAATATATCTAATTGTCGTTCACTACCTATAAAACAAGCTAATATGTCATCTACATATCTATACCAAAATAAAACGTTTTTTGAAATATTACTTTCAAATATTTTTCTTTCTAAACTGTCTATAAAAATGTTGGCCAAAATAGGTGGAATAGAGCTTCCCATTGGTGAACCTTCATTCTGGATAAATATGCTATTGTCAAAAGTGAAATAATTCTGACTGATACATACATCAAACAGATTAAGGAAACCTGATATTATTACCGGATTAATATTTTTATCTTTTAGTAATTTTCTTACAAGTATTAGACATTCTTTAGGAGGAATTTTAGTGAACAAATTAGTAACGTCAAATGAAATAAGCTTCGCTCTATCTTGTAATTTGAATGTTTTCAATTTATTGATTAGTTCTATCGAATTTCTAATTGAGTACTTAGATTCATATCCGTAATTATTGAGTATATTGTTAAGCTTCTTTGCCAATATATGATTAGAAGTACTAACATGAAAAACTACAGGTCTAATTGGTTTCGATATTTTATGTAATTTAATGGTTCCATATAATTGTGGACAACGAGTATTCGTATGTATCATGGACCTCTTTTCGTAATCACTTAAAAGATACTTTGAATTATTATCAATATCCCTTACATCATTTGAAAACTTCTTTGTTGGGTCTGCTCTTAGAATTTTACATCGCTAGATTCTATAAAGTTATATATTTTTGACTAATAATTTTCAGATGTCAATATGACAGTTTTGTTCCCCTTATCAGATTTTGTAACTGTTAGGTTATTATATTCTACTTTCCTCTTTATTGCATTTAAAACTGTGATGTCATCTTTTGTTTGATGTTTAGCTTTTGAAGATTCAATTTTTTTGATTAAATTGGCAATTTCAAATTTCTCATAAAGAAAATTATTTGAATCAGGTTTTTAAGAAGCTATTTCTGACTCTGTAGCTATAATTTGTTTAATATTATTCGTAAATTTTGGTGGTATGCTGTACATTAAACCTTTATTTGAAAACTCTATTTCACTATCTTTAAAATTAGTGTCTGAAAGGTTCTCAAACCGTGGTGCAAATTGTGTTGGAATGTAGGTACTTACAGTTTCATGATGTTTAGAGTATTGAATTTTATGTTGTGTGTGTTCAAGTTTCTGTAGCTTTTGTTCTTGTTCCTTTAATTTCTTATGCTTCATCGTGCCGACACTTTCTCTAATTTTGTCATCTAATCAGTCAAATTCTACTGGATGTAATCGGAACGTGAGTTCTGAATGTACAACTTTTATGTAGTTGTCTAAGGACTACCTCACTTTGAACCATTTCTTACATTCTCCTTTTATCCAAACTCGTTGAGCATATTTTATAGCTCTCTGTGCTTGTGGTGTTTTAGTGTGACATTATAAATTCACATAATTTGGTATTACCGTTTTTCTAAGGCATTCTTGGTTAAACCAAATGTTTTGTGATGCTTTGTAATGTTTTTGTAGTAACTTCTGGTACAGGCGGGTCAAATCTTCTGTAGAAGATTTTTTAATGAAATTAACTGTCTCGACCCTTACTTGGTGGAATCTACTCATATTAGTGTTTTAAATTATACAATACAATTTGTTTAAAACTTCACTTATTTGAACTAATGTTCAAGTTAAACTGATTGGTGCGTTCACAAACACAGTAGCTTTCTCAAGACGAATTGAGGTGTAATTTGAAAATGTTTTAATATATACAGTGCATAAATACAGAATTCGGTTTACTAATGTTAACAAAGCTATTGGAAGTGATTACCTGGAAATTCATTCTCTACAAACATTCCTAAGCTATCTTCTAACTAACTTCCTGCTCAATCAGGACCAAAAAGCTTCAATTGGACGAGCTAGAGGTATGTTTGGAGGATTGTCTTCCTTAGGCACAAAAGGTATGCTATGTGCTCCTAACCAATCTCTAGTGTTTCGAGCATAACGACATGATGCCAAGTCAGGTATTTCCATCTATTGCGATATTTTGAGTTTCTTCTTTCAAATGTTCTTTGTATAGTGGCACTTGATTGATGAAATCTCCTTGCTAGTTTTTAATGCGATCTACCCACTTTATGTCTTGCGCTATCAACTTCTCTTTTTTCATGAATTTCACTTGGAACCTTTGGTCGTCCACTTTTTGGTAAGTTTAAACAAAGTATTCCTTATTAGTGTTTTTAAATGAAACTCAAGGTCTCTAGTTAATTCCACAATATAATACAAGTTATTGAAAATTTTAAAAAATTGACAATTGTTTCGATAAACCAATATCATCGTCAGAATGAAAGAAGTTACATTTCATTTTATGCCTACCTGATGTTTAGTAGTTAATTTTGGCTAGACCTAGAAGTAACCTAACTTGTGATTGGCTTAATATATGTTTATAGAAAAAAGAAGAAGATGTGATATTACAAATATTGAAGCTTAGATATTATTAGCCCTATGGTGATATCCTGGATATCATTTTTCCAATTAAGATCGGTATAACTGTGCAATGATATAGAAAACCAGGAAAACTATATCTGCTGATCTTTACAATTATCACTTGAGAAGACAGTTTATTAGTGGAGAATTCCCTAGATTTAACTGTTCATTGACAACTTCATATTGTGGGTTTCCTAAATGTCTTCTAATTTCCAGTTCTTCAAGAAAATCTAGTTCTTGTTTCTTTTCACAAATATGCAGTACTTCTAGTTCTGTGTTAGGTGTCAATTAATGATTGGTGTCAAGTAGATGTTTTGCGTAGTGGGATTTATCTGGTTGTTTTAATCTGTATGCTCGTAAGTGCTCACTGTATCGTACTTCAAAATTCCTAAGGGTCTGACCCAAATAGACAGCATTACATTCTGGACATTTGAGTTTATATATACCTGACTGGAAATTAGAAGACATTTAGGAAACCCACAATATGAAGTTGTCAATGAACAGTTAAATCTAGGGAATTCTCCACTAATAAACTGTCTTCTTAAGTGATAATTGTAAAGATCAGCAGATATAGTTTTCCTGGTTTTCTATATCATTGCACAGTTATACTGATCTTAATTGGAAAAATGATATCCAGGATATCACCATAGGGCTAATAATATCTAAGCTTCAATATTTGTAATATCACATCTTCTTCTTTTTTCTATAAACATATATTAAGCTAATCACAAGTTAGGTTACTTCTTGGTCTAGCCAAAATTAACTACTAAACATCAGGTAGGCATAGGATGAAATGTAACTTCTGTCATTCTGACGATGATATTGATTTATCGAAACAATTGTCAATTTTTTAGAATTTTCAATAACTTGTATTATATTGTGGAATTAACTAGAGACCTTGAGTTTCATTTAAAAACACTAATATGAGCATATTCCACGAAGTAAGGGTCGAGACAGTCAATTTCATTAAGGTATTCCTTGTTTACATACAGCTATTGTCCGATAGATCGTTCTTTTGGAGATATTTTTGTTTCGAAAAATATTTGCAATTTCACGTTTCGGTAACCATCCAACAAGGTTGTAGACACTTTTTGGAAATTCGAATTTATTTGACAGGTGTTTGAGAAATTTGGAACTAATGTGTTTTGACACATAAACTTGTTTGGTGCTCATCATAAAGCTGTAATTCATATATTAAAAAATTCCCAAAACTTTAGATGCATACGTTACATTAGTCAGACCCAAATTAAAATTTGCAAGGCGAATTCCATGCACATTTGCTACAAATTAAAAAATTCCAAAACAAATTTTTGCGTTACCTATATTACAAAAAATTTTGAGTTCGTGCTGATTTCCATACAATAGGGAGATTTTACCTTAGAACAGAATTCAATATCTGACCATTAGAAATAAAGACGTAAATATGAAATGTTAATGTTTTTGTAACTTAATATTCTGCTACATTGTGCTAATATATTATCTTTATTGTCTTTGTGCATATCACCCAGATACACGCGAACCAGATTAAAATTATCTACACCCATTGTTAACATGTTACGTTTAGCTAATAACATTTCAGCTCTTGTCAAATACTTGGATTGGTTTAATACCCCATGTAGGGATTATTGAATTTTTATAAATGAATGCCTGAATATTACTTCAGGTTGAATAATTAAAAATCTTGTAGGCTTGTCGATAATAGTTAAAAATCTCTTAGACTCATATCTGTTGAATAAATTGGATCTCCTGTCTCCATACTTCTTCTGCTTTCTTTGGCTGTGATAAAGATGTATGGTATGTAATATCAATAAATGATATCGATATCTGTGTAAATAAATAACATTAGTTAGTTGTGATTTTAGCATAACATAATGTGAATAAGATGTACATATCTTTATTAACAATATTATCCCTGTAATTAGGTCGATAGATCTATTAGGATGAACTATATAATATATAAATAAATAATAAAATGGCGAAACAAATCTGTAGTAAGGCGTCAAAGCAACTCCTTAGGGAAATATTTTGAAATGATACATACTATGACGTTGAAGCGTGGACAATAAAAAAGAACGACATTAAAATAAGTTAAGGCCCTTGAGATGTTTTCATATCGCACCATACAAAAAAAATTCTTCTTAGGGGAGAAAATTGACCAACAACAAGGTACTGAGAACAATGAAAGAAGACACAGAAATCATACACAATATTAGAAGTCGAAGATCATTATTATATCTGGACCATAATGAGAGGTGAGAGGCACCGAATTCTTCAAATTATAATGAAAGGAAAAAGTATGGAGAATGGAAAATAGGTATCAAATATCAAGGTTATTGAAATAATTACAAATAAAACCTTCGAAATGATTACGCCGCTTTAAAAAGAACAACCACAGCAAGAATAACTGAGACCAGTCTAATTTGTCAACGTTGGAATAAACGTCCTAAACACTTGAGTATATCTTCAGAATGAAAGATCATCGGCTATATTGTCTCGTACAAATAAGTATTGAATCTTCAAAAGCAAATGATTCCCAAATGTATTGTAAGTTTCTGGAAGACATTGATATCTAAAGAGAGATATTATGTGGTATCTGTACCACTAATTGATAGTATAACATGTTAACACTGCTTTCAACCCCAGGCGGTTTAGGCAGTATATTCCTAAAGAATAACAACCCAATTTTTCCTTCGTATTTTCAAATTTTTATAATCTGGGGTCATGTTGATTATATTGCTCCACAAACAATAGCTGTTCTTGTAAACCAAATCTTTGAGAATTTTCCCATACTACAATATGAATTCGCTTTAGTTTCCGTCTAATACAAAAATGAAAATGTTTTTAAAATTACCATGAAATCAAAGAAAAACATGAAACAAAGAGAGAGAAAGGGAATTTGCAGTAGACGTGATTTCAATAAGACTTAACGGGCTTCCGAGATGATCCAGTGGAAGTAGGCAAGCAGATCATTGTTCCGAGATTACACGAGAAGAACAAGAGACTAATAATCCCTGCCAATGTCGGATTTGAGGGACGGTTGCATTTCTGAGAGCCGCCTCCCGGTCGCTTCCTCCTACAGTTGAAGATAAGCCGCTTAGTGTTTGCCAGTCGCCGACAAAGCTTCTCTAGAATATAAAACTTTCGGAATTTTTCTCGATATGTTGTTTTGGGAACTGTCTGGCGTCCTGCGCGTTAATTAAAACATATTTGGCACGTTACTTATAAACTTCAGAATGATGTTCAACATACGAATTCATCTAAATATAATCAGCGTAAGCTAGTTAAAATATGTTCTTCATAAATTAAGACTAAGGACGTTCTCCAGATTTTTTATTTTCAACAATAGGAAAATGGACATTCATTAAGAGAACGAGAGAATTTTAATTGTTTATAGGTATGATACTGTACAGAAATCATCTGATGTTTTGTGTGCAATAGTAGGTATTATTTTCGAGTAGTATTAGACGATACAATGAAGCACTAAATAGGCTAGGTTCGGAATCTTTCGCACTAAGACGGATTGGAAGGCGGTTTTTTGAATTCGCTTCAAAAAATTACAAATTAGAAATTCCATTGCTGCAGCCAACAAAAAATGCATTTTTGGGACGGGTTTTGGAAGATTTAATAACTTTATAAATAAGAGTCAGAACTGGCACAAATTGGGTTGTCAAGGGCTGTCGATATCGCTGATCACGATTATGTTCAAATTGACCCACAGTCAACCTGGAATTCAGGATCGCCGATGAACGTCATCTCCGTGGGACTTTCCCAAAATTCATTTGGGTCGCTTAATTCAAATATGGCATCGGCGAATACCCCCGGATACTTGGTTCACCGGAACCTGGACGTCATCTCCGAGAGTTTTCCTGACAAGATTGCCAAAAATAACTCAAGAGTCATTGTGGGGACATTTTTTGGGTGCGCTTAATCCAAATTTTACGTCGAAAACGATCCCTCGAACACCTAGTGCACAGAAAACTGGGCCTGAACATATTTCTTCGAGGGGTTTCCAGACATGATCGCTAAAGACAAACGGAACATCGTAATGGAGCATTTTTTGGATCACTGAATCCAAATTTCCCGTCGAAAACGACCCTCTCAACACCTGGTGCATCGGACATCAAAGGTATTCCCATGAATGCCAATCAAACCTGATGTCTTAGAGACTAACGGCAATATTGCATTAATGTGGTTTTGGGACTTTAGTGTGTGTAACTATAATAAAAAATGTGTGGCAGCTTTTGAGTTCAATAGATAACAGTTGTCAAATAAAAATATAAAAGTCGTAAGATCAATTTCAATTTATAATTAATGAAAATAGGCACAAACTCCCATAAATTACATTATTGGCATCCCTGTTCGACCCTGTTGGACTATCTTTTTAAATGCCATTTTTCCAAAACTTTGCAGTCTAGAATTTGGTAACTTCTTCTATATTATTTATATATGATCCTTTGATTTGTGTGAACGTCCTCAGCTGTTACACTGATCATACTTGAAGTTATATTTTTTTTTATTACTCTGTCTTGGAGGGATGCGTTAGATGGACCACCTGCTCGGGATAGATGGACCTCTTATATACGTTACCAAATCAGAGAGTAATACAAGAAATAACGGTTATGAAAAGTAAAGATTTAATTTATTTTTAAGTAAACAATTTAAAATAGGATAAGAAAATTCAGAACTCTAATTCACCCTGCAGTCATCTTCTTGTGATAACCTCGCTTCCCACAATTATCGCATCTATTTTCGAATCTCGTACCGTTTTCATGTGTCCAGCGAGAGCATGACACACACATAATCCAATCTTCTTTTCGTTTGCATTCATTGTCTGCTTCTTACCACTTTCTCCTCCTTATTGCTTTTTCTCACATCTGTTTTTCTTTTCCTCTCTGTCTTTCCCCTTTTCCTCCCTGTCTTTCTCCATTTCCTCCCCGTCTTTTCTCTTTTCTTCCCTTCCTATCTTTTTCTCCATTCTTTTCTTTTTTCACCCCTTTCTTTTTCCCCTTCCTCTTTCATTTTAATTTTTCACTTTTTCCTTTTTAAGAGCAATCATGTTTACCGGACAGCTTAAAACTGTTGATACAATTCGAGCCTGCTTTTCTCAGAGTCTCATGTTTATTGACACAAGGCACAGGATGTATTTTGTCCATATCTTTGAGGGCGTTACATTTTCAGATATATCATCGTATTGTTTAGAGGATCCAAGCACAGGACCATAATGATAGCTTCTTGAAGTACCAGGATTACTGTCGTTTCTTGTACTACTAGGACCAGCAACAGTGATATCATTTTTGGAATTACCAGAACTAGAAACATCGGTCATATCATTTTGGGAAACAAGAGATGTGTCTGAAGGCCTGGAATCAGTGGATTCTGACAGAAAAGCAAAGTCCGGTATCACTTCGGGTTCAAAAGGAATATTTCCACAGGTTGTAAACCTTTGATTCCATTAGCTTCGTTTGACGGCTTTTCCCAAGCTAGGCTAAGGACAGAACCAAATTGCAGCCGTGTAATTTTTCTTTAGGGTTTATTACTCATCTAGTTGGAGCAAGCAGAATAATAGTTCATTTTTAAAGACTTGAAAAAAGCACCGTGATCGATTTGCTCATACAAATTTATGAGAGAAAAATTGGACTGTAGTTTAGGGTTTAATGATAATAATAATTGTATTAAAAAAAAACAATTAGTCAAGCTTAAAACAATATCACCTACCTTAGGATATGGGAGATGGGATGGTAACTGATCTGCACCTTCGCTTGATGCACATAACAATTTACCGAAAAGCTAAATCAAGAACTATCAACGACGAGTCTCTTTATTGAAGTCTATGCTTCATTTCGAGTATCAAATGTTCAAATTATTTTTGATAGGTAAAAAAATAGGACATAGGCGGAGAGAACTTTTATTTTTGAGTGAAGGAATCATTGCAGTATTGCCAAGAGCTCTACCAAAGAAAAATTAAAAACTAAAATAAATTCTAAAAATCGAATACACGGTATAATTGCTGAAGCCAATGGCTGGTGTAGGGAGGAATACTAATCAAAATTATTCCATTCCTTTCTGCAAAATCCAGCATTTCAATGTAGCTATTGTGCGATGTGTGAACATCTAGAAGAAGGAGTATCTTTCCTGCTGGTTTTCTTGGAGTGAAATGGGTTTTCAGCCTATCAAAAAATAAATCAGTATTAACGTATCCAGACCTTTTTACTACATCACCAGGTGGCATACCATCACAAAACTTCTGTTTCGGATTCTCCACTTTCATTATGCAAAAAGGTGGCAAGAATGTACCCTCTCAATTTACACATGTTAATATCGAAATAGTTTCACATTTTTCACCCAAAGTAACGGAAGTCACATTCTTGGAACCTTTCAAGGCACTACTTTTCCAGGTTTGTTGTTTAGTTGTTAACCTGTTTCATCCATGTTAAAAATGTTCCCATGATTATCAATAAGACCATTTTCTCTCAAAACATTGTTCAAGAGGCCAAAGTACTCTTTGAGCTGTTCTACTTAGGCCATTCGCTTTTGCAATAGATATCCCCTCAGATTGTCGAATGATAAGTACTTACCGGATTGGGTACAAGAAAGAAAGAAAGCCCGCTTGATTGGATTAATGATTAAAATTTTGTTTTAATTTCAGCTTTTCTGCTAAGTGGAAGGCCATGGAGCGTACAGAATCTCTAGTTGGATTAACGCCCTTTATTGCAATTTTAAAACATGTCCTACGATTTTTTTTTCGTTTTAAATTCCCAACAATGAACTTTGACCCATAAAACCTTTACGATAACTCTTTGATCTAAGACCCCTTTTTAAAGTCGTTTTCGGTATGCATTAACGCCCATTTCCTTATTCACAACAGCTTTGACTGCATTTTTCAAACTGTCTCCAGACTATTCTCCTCTCCCAGATGTGACTCCTCTTTTATAAAATATAAGCATTTTTCTGTAACAGAAAAACTCCCTTCTTATTAAGATGCATCTTTATATTTATTTAAGATTTAAGAATGCCAAGGACTACTCGTAATAGGAGGTACGGTCCAACTATCCCAAATTTCACTAGTCCATCTACCCCAATTGTAGGGGACCTCGCAGTTCGGACAAACAACGCCACTGGTACACCATTTCAGGTTAGGATCGTAGCCAAATATACACTTAAGTTATAGCATTGATCTCACGTCGAAATCATTTAAACTAACTTCTACTCTGCGCAGTGCAGCTGATGTAGAAAATGGAACATGTCTACTTTCTCTTGATGTCAAATAAACCGTGACAATTAGAGGGCGCCACAAGTATTCATTCTATACCAAAGGTGAGAATAAAAATTCTTGCCCTAGAGATAGAATGGAGCTATTCCATAATCAAAAATTACGTCGAAATATTGAAATTACATAATAGTCGTGGAAAAAATATATTCTAATGCAGCTTTCAGTCATGAATATATTTGTGTTGGACCAGAGACCATATTTTTATGTAAGTAGGCAAGTAACAATCAAATACCGAACACGAGAATTTTGTTCCACCGTCCAACGGAGTGTGATTATTCCAAAAGACACTATTAGATTTAATTAGATGTAACTATATTTAAATTTCAAATATTGTTAGCGGCCAGTGAACTTGAAGGTCACTGACAAGGTGTAGTAAATATATAATTGACGCGTCTTAATAAAAATAATGTAGTCAGCAAAGTCGACGGAAAAATCATCGACTGTTTTGGTTTACCAATGCATTTATAGATTTCCTATATAAAAGAGAGAGTTCATTTCTCTATAATTATTAAAAGTATCAATGTTTATAGTGTAAGTTATACATGGTCAGTAAATTGTATACGAAGTGTTGAATATATGATCCCAGTGAGTTTTGATACAACTTGGTATTTATTTAACCCCAATGAATAATGGTAAATGTTTCCCGAAGAATAATGGTTTTATGGTTTAAGAAGTATATACCAGAGGCACTTGCTAAATAATCACCACATGGCGATCCTGCAAACTAAATGGTAGTAATCCTGCAAACTAAATGGTAGTAATCCTTCAAACTAAATGGTAATAATCCTGCAAACCAAATGGTAGTAATCCTGCAAACTAAATGGTAATAATCCTGCAAACTAAATGGTAATGATCCCGTAATCTAAATGGTAATATTCAACAATAATATTGTAAGTAGTACTGCAAGCTGATGGTAATCCCAACGAGCGAAGGTATATGGTCTTTTATTTGAATTTTTGACCTTGTAAGAGCAGAACTATGGGTGGTGCACCTACTAAGCAAGAGGTACAAGAAACTGGTACGGTAAACAATAATTTCACAGTGCAGCAAGATAATTTTGCAACACAAATAATGGTATTATTGTACATAATAACGGTAGCGTTCATTCTAAAATTAATGTGGTCCCTATGGAAAACGCATCGAAGGGCATTAAAAAGAGACTTTAACCGAGCAATAGCAGCCAAGCAGACGTCAGGAACTATGAATGTATAAAATTGTGAATACTTATGCACTCTATTTTTATGAACGAATGGTAGATCTTTTAAATGTCAATAACGTGGAAAGATTTCGAAGATAAGCTAAAGGCAATCGTAGAAGAAATAAATAAACAGGGAAAAAGGATTTTGAAAAAGAAAACTCCTAGAAATCCAGATCTACACATTGAAGTAATTAATGGTATAATAATTCTTTATAATAATTTTGCGTTGATAGGTAAAAATTGGAAATACTTAAGTTAAGTACAACAAGAAAGTTGTAAAAATTATTCGGATAGGATTAGGGATAAAACTTTTAGGGCATTTCAAGCGCTAAACTGTACTGTTAAAATACCTACCTCTATATTTGAGGAGATCGATACGGGTTTATTACAAGCAATAAGCAAACAGTTGAAAATGACGACGACTATGAATGATTTTTTTCAACTTCGCGAGTAAGGTAATACCTACCGAATTCAATGGAGAAGCAAGTGAGTTACAATCGTTTTTAGATTCGTTAGATTTGTTACAAATAAACGCGACTGGTTATGAAGAAAACGCGATTCTACTAATTAAAACAAAACTGGCTGGAAAAGCTGGAAGCCTGATAATGGCATAAAATTCTATAACAGAAAATAGGAACAAGCTCAAATCAGGAATAAGAGAAGATAACCCAAGGCTTCTCTTAGCTAAACTTAACAAAGTAAGGCAAAATGGGAAGGACAGAACGCAATACGCGACAGAAATAGAGAAACCGGCAGAGAAGCTACAGGCAGCATACGTGTCGGAAGGTATGCTAGAACGTCTAGCTGGAAAATACACCAAAGGAACAATGATTAAGGAAGTGACGATGAACGCCACAGCGGATGCAACGGAAACGATCATAGCAGCGGGAAGCTTCGAAAACAAGCAAGAAGTACTATCTAAGCTGGTATCAGTATAAGGCATAGTAAGTTATCAACAAGTTTTACATATGAAGGACAATAGGAATTTCTTCAGGAAATCAGATTTCAACTTCAGGAACAATCATAGGAGAGGTAGCAACAGCAGATTGTACAACGGCAACCCCCAGGAAGGACATTCGGACAATACAACACAGAAAATGGTTAAAGCCGATACGTAGGTTACAATAAGGAGAGGAAATTTAACAGGAATGGCAATTATAATAATCGGAATAACAATAATGTGAGAATATGTGAGATAGAAAATGAGGAATCAAGAGTGAATCAGAAACAAGTGGGGTTTTGAATAATAAAACAAATGTCGAATGCAAGATTTCAGAAACTTATTGAGCATATTATTTAGATTTATCGCTCTCTAACTTATAGAGATTCAGACAAACATATCCGATAATATTTACAATTTTATATCATATACCGAAGCAGACTTTTCTCTGATGAAAATAAAATATGCATTGAGGGGATAACTGAAGGATTAGCTAAAACGTTAGGTCAAATAAGCATTAACCTTTATATCAATAACATCAAATCATTACTTTCACGTAGTGGAAGAAAATTTTCCGATACCAACGAATGGGATTATAGGCAGAGATTTCATGAGTAAATACAATTGCGTATTAGATTATTCACAATCAGAATTACACATAAATTGCAAGTCTAGGAATCCAGTAACCATACAATTTTTTGATATTACAGAATATGATACATTAGTAATACCGCCGAGTTGCGAGGTGTACAGGAAAATAGAAAATTTGAGAAAGTATACAGTAGTGGAACAACAGGAACTAGCACCGGGAGTATTTATAGCTAGATCAATAATATAGGGGGAAAAATCCATACGTAAGAATTTTGAATACAAACTACGAGAGTATTTCGGTAAAAACTATGAATATTGAAATTTCGGATTTAGATTTGTTCGAGGTATATACAATTACGAATGATAGTAACAATAGAATGAAAGAATTGAGAAAGTGTTTGAATTTAGAAGTACCAGAGTATGTAAGGAATTATTCGACGGAACTGAGTGAGAATTATGCAGATATATTCGCTTTAAAGAATGATATTCTAACGCACAGTAATTTTTATGAGCAAAAGATATTAGTGAAGGATAATACACCAATAAACATAAAAAACTATCGCGCTCCACATTCGCAAACAGCAGAACTAAACAATCAAGTAGAAAAACTCATAACGCAAGGAATAACCGAACCCTCAATATCAGATGATAATAATCCAGTGTTATTAGTCCCGAAGAAATCGGTGAGTCAGGAAAAGGTATGGAGACTTTGTATAGATTTTAGGTAGTTAAATAAGGAAATTGTCACAGACAAATTCCCTTTAACCCGTATAGACGAGATTTTAGATCAATTAGGCAGAGCAAAATGGTTTTCAGTCTTAGATCTTACGTCAGGTTTTCGTCAAATACCTTTAGAACAGTCTTCTAGGAAATACACTTCGTTTAGTACAGAAAAAGGTTCATTTCAATTTACAAGATTACCCTTTGGATTGAATATAAGTCCTAATAGTTTTTTGAGAATGATATCAATAGCATTTTCAGGCCTAACTCCAGTAAAAGCATTTCTCTATATGGATGACATAGTTGGCATAGCAATTTCAGAAAATCATCACAACCAATCTAAGAAAGGTGTTTGACGCATGTCGTAAATTGAATTCAAAGCTAAATCCACAAAAATGCTAATTCTTCAGGCGAGAAGTCACATATTCAGGTCACAACTTGTCAAGGGATGGTGTGTCAACAGACAAAGCAAAATATTCAGTCATTCAGCATTATCCAGTACCCAAAAATGCTAGTGAAGTCAAAAGATTTGTTGCTATCTGCAATTATCATAGACGGTTCATTTAGAATTTTGCCGCAATATGTATCCCTGTAAATAAATTAGTTAGGAAAAACGTGATTTCTGTTTGGTCGGGAGGATGCGAAAACTCATTCCAGGTCTTAAAAAATGCGTTAATCAACCCATCAATTTCAATTTCGATGGTTTAAGAAGTATATACGAGGGGCACTTGCTAAATAACCACCACAAGAGGAGAAAAAGTTATGTGTGGGCGTTCTAGGACTTTTATCAATGGAATGTCTGCACCGGTATCTAATACGAAATTGTCACCATTATCGAAAGTATTGGTGATGAGTCGAAATTGTGGATATGAGAACAGTCATTATTTGTAGATTTCTTACTCATTCCACTCTGACTTTTCGAAACCCCAATTGTGACAGATCTTCCTCTCTATTCTCACTTATAATTTCAACTCTGTTTGAACTTTGCTAGTTTAATCTATTTTTCTTGTGAAAAATGCCTCGATTTTCATTATATTTCAACACTCTTCCCCTTTGTAGTTTTGTCACATCCATGGTTAACACAAGTTGGCTTAGCACTTCTTGTATCATCCAGCTGCTATAATTGTCTTTCAAATAAAAATCCTTAAGGCTGTGTACACGTACGATTTAATAGAAAAATTCCAAATCGTAGCAAAGCGCTTTCGACTGTTAAGTCATCATCATACCTACAAGCAAATAAACCAATAAATTTAATGGAAAGAAACTTGAATAGAGGAAGAAGAAACATTGTGCAAAACTTAACTTGATTAATTTTCAATTGAAAAATTATTATGATAGTTTGATTTAATTAATTTACAGGATTTCTTCAATGATGTGGTGGATGAAGTGAATTGGGCTGAAAAACGTAAATTTGATAAGATTAGTAGGAAATTCAATGGGTTAATCACACAAAAGCATGAATTTTATAAGAACAGAGAGACAAACACCAAGAAATTTTCTAATTTTGCTTTTCACGACAGAGTAAAGAATCCTTCTGGCATTTTCTTTGATGATGATGATATGTATTTGTTGGGGCTGAGACTTAAGTTGTCATTAAGTAGTCGGGTTTCTGAGAGTGATCTTTTGAATTCTGCTGTTGAGCTTGTTATCGAGCATTTATCGGAGGATTGTCGGGTCGAGGAGATTATTAGGAATCATGATCAGAATTGTCTGTATGGATTTAAGCGTAGTAAACAAAAGTTTCTAGATCATAGCCAGAGACACGTGAACTCAGCTCTCAAATGCATTGAGTCGAAGATATCGGTTGATGATCTTATTGTGTCTAAAGCTGTCGAAGGTAAATGTTTGGTCATCCTTAATAGGTCGGATTATGTTGATAAAGTAGAGCCCTCTTCTTCGGACCATAGTTTCAAAGTTTTGAAAGCCAATCCAATTAACTCTTTCATTAATAGGAAGAAGTAATTTTTGAGTAAGGGGAATAAATTCTGTATTCAACATTCAGCCCCACGTTCTCTTATATCTAGTAATCCGGTCATGCCTCAATTATATGGTCTTCCAAAAATTCACAAAGTCGACATCCCTATCAGAACAGTAGTGAGTTTCTTGAACTCTACAGTCTTCATTTTGGCCACATTTATACATAAGTTCATAATAGATTTACCTAATTTCAGACCTGCACATTCGGTTACTAACTTTGTTCATCACTTAGGACTTTTTCGTACACTCCATTTTATATGGAAAATATTGGGTACCATCATAAAAGCAAATTGTAGCGGTCGAACATATACATAAGGCCTGTACCGATGGCGTACGAAGAATACTCTAAACGGAGACCTGACTGGATTCTATACCATCCGGCCACACTAGATGTAAAGAAAGCAAACACATTTCAGCCTACGTGGACTCAGCGCCACGGCTAAGTGATTGGACGCTTCATAATATTATTGTTACATTTTCTTCTCTTTTAGGATTCTAATTATTATTTTTTCCCTCTCTAATTGTAAATTTATAGTCTTGAACAATTATCTTGATAGATATATTTTTAACACATTTACAAAACTAAAAATGTCAGATTGACATGCTCTGCCGTATAGGTCCGGTAATAGGGGTTAATATGCAATAGTCTGGGTAAAATGTCAAATTTAATTATATTCTCACATTTTCACCACTTGAGATTTTCACACACATTCTATTTTATATAGAAACGATTAAGGACCATCTTAAAAATAAATTTAAAATGTCAGAATGACTTACATTGCTGTACGGGACCGGCAATAATGGTTAATTCATAAAAATTTGGGTAAGTTATCAAATTTAATTAATCTTTCACCATTTCCGAATTTTTCCCACATTCCATTATAAATGAAAAATATTGGGAACCATCATAAGAACAAATTAAAAATGTCAGACTGACGTACAGGACCGGCAATAGGGCTGGATTCATAAAAAATTGGGTACAATACCAAACTTAATTAATTTTTCACCCCTTGAGAGTTTTTCGCACATTCCATTTTGTATTAAAAATTTTGGAGATCATCAGAAATTTTTACTTAAAAATGTCAGATTGACTTGCACTATACTGCCGTATAGGACTGGCAATAGGAGTTAATATCCAGTAGTTTAGGTAAAATATCAAACTTGATTAGTTTTACACTACTTGGGAATTTTCCCATTTAAAATACAAAATATTGGGAACCATCTTAAAAACAAATTAAAAATGTCAAATTGACATGCACTGCCGTTCAGGACAGACAATATCGGTTAATTCATGAAAATTGTCTTTCATTTGGATCAATTAAAGCCTCCAAATTATTATTTGCCCTTATTAAAACACTATAGTTGTTGTTAAACAAATCATTATTTATAAACGGAATTTCAGTTGTTATTCGTAGATTAATAACTGTTGATTTTTTTGTCATGAGCCCACAATACCGAATCAAGTTATAAAATTATGGTAATGACATAATAAGCCACTAAGACAAGGCCAGGGATTAATTTTTTTACCATTGGCACCTACTGACTCTTCTGTATGGCAGTGCAAGTCAATCTAACTGGGGTAATTTTTGATGTTATATCTCCTATTTCAATTCGATTTCATAGATTTGCTGACTGATGGATATATTATTTCTCTCATCTTTGTATTTCACTTTATGGCTGTCACTTTTCTCTTAGCTAATATTCACTAAACTCAATCTGATGAAGGTTGATACCTAAATGATTTAATCGAACCGAAATTACTGATCTCTCACTCAATACTTAGGCTCTAGTTACTCAGACACGTAAAATTGCTATGTAAACGACTATAATACTTTTTCTAAAGCTCAGTAAAATATTATTAAAATGGACTGTAGAATGGAATTTAGGAAGCTAGAGATTGGTATTAAAATCAACCTACCAATAAACTGTTACTCTGAGAATTCATTTCTCGCTCATTAACAAATGGGAATAAAGTGGAAAAAAGGAAAATAGAGCACTTTAAGTTATGCCTCACACGTGAGAGATCGTAATGATATTGGTTGATCGGTTTTTTGTCACAACTAGATAAAAATCGCCTCGCTAGATTACTACTACTGAAATTCTATTTAACAATATTCGGACAGAAAACTATAAATCATTGTTACCAAGTTAAAATAAATCGTTTGTGGAAAACAAAACAGGTATAAATAACACTTTACTATGTCCACACAAGCTGATGCTTTTGATTAACGTCAAACAATGGATGAATTAAGTGGCTTCTACATTAATGTGATGAATAAAAGCTTCGAAACAATACGTACTGTTTGATAATTTATTATAAATGCCATGTATTATTCGGTGAAATATTGGTAAAAGAACTCTGGTTTCAATCAATATTATTTTATTCTTCTCGCTAAGAGATATCTCTGAATCTTTACAATATATTTTTAATTATGATTCGTACCCTACGTACATGACCTGAACAAAACTTCTATCTATTTCTTTACTCGACGATTTTTACACAATATTTTATATATATATATATATATATATATATATATATATATATATAAAATATTGTGTAAAAATCGTCGAGTAAAGAAATAGATAGAAGTTTTGTTCAGGTCATGTACGTAGGGTACTTTGATTTGATTCGCCTTAGATTCGGCTCTTCAGTTGTGGAAATTACCACAAGACAAGTTCTTTTGTTTAAATTTCAAATGGAGCTCTGAGGAAAGAGCAAGATCGCAAGATCGCTCGCTCAAACGACAAGCCGCGAGGCAGTCGAAATTCTCAGTTCATCCAGATGCTTTATGCAAAGAAAGAAATACCGGCTTCCGCTTCAGGAAAGATTCTGCTTTTGTCAAATTCGACTTTTGCTTGAATCAAACCTGGCTTTTTCTTCGGTAAAACCAACAATACATAGCTTTAGGACTATTTTGTCCTACTGATGAGACCAATAAGGTCGAAAGCATGTCGAAACTCCCACCTATAGAAGAAATTGTTCTCGTACTTACGAGTGCGTTTTCAATTTCAAATATGTCATCCCAGTTCTTCTGGAGATGGAAAACGAATGTCAAAATCAATTTTGATAGACAATTTTCGATTTGTTTCGCCTTAGATTCGGCTCTTCAGTTGTGGAAATTACCACAAGACAAGTCCTTTTGTTTAAATTTCAAATGGAGCTCTGAGGAAAGAGCAAGATCGCTCAAACGACAAGCCGCGAGGCAGTCGAAATTCTCAGTTTATCCAAATGCTTTATGCAAAGAAAGAAATACCGGCTTCCGCTTCAGGAAAGATTCTGCTTTTGTCAAATTCGACTTTTGCTTGAATCAAACCTGGCTTTTGCTATATATATATATATATATATATATATATATATATATATATATATATATATATATATATATATATATGTCTTAATGCTGACTCGAATAGTCCTTGACCAAGATATCTTTGAATGTTCAATGACTAAAGAATTATCTGATATACAGTGTGTTACAAGTCGTTTCCTACATAATGACACAGTCGTATGCCCTATTACCAAATTGTTCAGCGTACTTGTTTGTACAATAGTATTTTATATGTCATTCACCGCAAATACATTTTCTTGAAAACAAAGTTCTTTTCTATTCTTCTGTATATGCACCTAAAAAAGTGGTGACAACATTTGTACATCACAAGTAGTTAACTTTCAAGTATTGTGGCCTTATGGATGACCAATTTTGACTTTTTCTAGCACATTATCTGAAAAATTCGACAACAATAATTCTTCATAATTTTTTAGCATTTCAAAACTTTTGTCGTAGAATAAAAATCAACTTTTTGAATTGATAAAAATCTGTTGACATAAAATGTATCTGTACTAAACAGTTCTGAATAATATTTTATATAGCGTTATTTTATTAAAGTTAAGTACGTATAATCAATTAGACCTAGCCCAACCTAATTATCAATTTTCACTTTCAAAATCACCAATATCATTATCATATCAATTAGTCTAATGTGTGACTTGGACGTCTAACGTGCGTGGTCAGCAGCTATAAAAACACGACATCAATTCATAACTGAAAGTATACACTGCTGTCTACAATTGCATGTTTTTCTTCAACAATTAAGTATTTAACAGAAAAAAACGATTAAAATTACGGAGAAGCGTGTTTTTGCTACTATCTGTTAATTGTTCCCGGGAGAAAGGAAAATTCTTCGTTATATAGTTAAGTAGCATGCAGCTAATTAAATATTTAGTTTTAGAGGAAAACATAGGAACTTTACATATTACACCGCAATCATTCTCACGTTATCTCAAATCGAAAAGAAAAAAAACATCTGAACAATTTGAAAATAGACTTTCTAATTATTAAAACAAATTTTTACAGTTACACCTCATTTCATCACTGAATTATTGATATGTCTAAATTAACAAGTTTGAATTGTTTTATGCAACCATTTTCTAGTCTCCGCTGCAATAGTGGAGTTGCATTATGTTTAACTGTAATCCGGTCACATTAAGGGTTTGACTCGAAATAAAAAGACAAATCTAAATATTTGCAGAAGCTTGACATTAATAATGTTCTTTGGAAGGTCACATGTAAGGAACATATTCTCTGAAATATCTCTTTTTCTGTATACAGGGTGCGGCAGATAAACAGTCAATTAGAAATATCTCGAGAACTAAAGGTATCTGAATTATGAAATTTGGCAAGAAGGGATTTTGAATAATGAGGTATTTAATGAGAATATTGCCGTCACCATTCTACTTCCGGTTATACCGGTTATACCGGTTTTCAATTTTAGAAATATTTACGTTATTCTGAACATTTTTTGTTATTACTTCCCTGTACCTATTTAGAACCGTTTTGAGTTGTAATGTTTTTTATATGAAAATTACACTTTTTCACCATGTACAGAAAATTCAATATCTTCTAATGTGATTTGAATAAAAGTTGCAATTTCTTAGGAACTATTTACCACATACCGCTTTATCGTTTACACTGTGGAGTTACGTTCACCTCTATTATACAGGATGCTGTCAAAATTGGAATAAAAACGGAATCCATAATCTTCGCGTAATTCCTTTTTTTCAAATGGGACAACTTGTATGTGATTATTTATTCTAGAAGAAGACGTTGCTCATTATCGATATGTATTACTATTCCCTTGACCTATCTCCTGCAGTTTTCAAATAAATCAGCTTTATGCATTTTTGTCACAAAAAATTAATTTTTTTATAGGCTATGTGATATTAAGTTAAACATTGAACAATTATACAGATACTATCAAAGATAATAAGGCACTTGCTTGTTAATGCAACAAATGTTCAAAATGTTGACCATCAACTTCCAAACATTTTTGTCACAAAAAATTAATTTATCAAGTCGACTATGGAATATTCTGACAGTGTTCCAATTCTGATAAGAAAAAATCGTATATATGTGATTTTTGGTTGGATTTGTGGAAGAAAGCATTTAGAAAATAAAGGGATCTTAATTTTGGATACCCTATCCGAAATTAGGAAAAAATGTACCCAGTTTATATAACAGAATTCCTTTTTTCTATTTTATCTGATAAACGTCATATATCAATTTCGTTCACTTATCTAGACTACCAAGTAAGCTTTGGATGAGGGTAAACTACCACTGAAATTTGTTTGCCGAAATTTGATTTATTCAAAAAAAGCTATCCGAAATTAGGCGCATTTCCTCTATTAATTTCTATTTGCAGTAAAATTTATAAATACCAAAAAAGCCACCGGACCTGATAACATGCCAATGGTGCTGTTACAAATGACCAAAGAGGAAAACATTGAAATCTTAATTAAACTGCTTGATGCGGTATACACGACTGGAGACATACAGGAAGACTGGCTGATATCCGTATTCATTTTAATTCCAAAAAAACAACGAGTAAAACGATGCACTGAGTATAGACTAACAAGCCTTATGAGCCACACCTTGAAGGTCTTTTTCAAAATTATCCACTGAATGATAAGATCCGAATGTGGAGCAGATTGGGATGAAATTCAATTTGGATTTATAAACGCTTTAGGAAGTAGAGAGGCACTGTTTGCTCTGAACATACTATTACAGAAGGCCTTCGACAGAGTACAACACAGAAAACTGATAGACATCTTGAAGAACATGTTGGTGGACAGCAACAACGTTAGAATTATCGGAAATTTATACTGGAGACAGAAAACAATAGTACGAATAAACGGAAAGCTCACAGAAGGAAGTCTAATTCTACGACGCGTCAGGCAGGGCTGCATACTGTCACCACTGCTTTTTAACATATACTCAGATATAATCTTTAAACGGGCTACTCAATAATAAGAAATAGGAGTGCAAATCAATGGAGAATCCATAAATACGATACGATATGCTGACGACACTATCATCCTAATTGACAAACTAGAGGACCTGTAACATCTACTAAACTGTGTAAACGAAGGAGGACAAGAAATATGACTTACCATAAATATCAACAAGCGAAATTTTTGGTCAGCAGAAAACCACATCCTGATGCTGCACTACCGATTGGTACGAAAAATGTAGACAGAGTAACCCAATTTAAGTACAGTGGATGTTATATCACCGTACATCTGAATCCAGATAGAGAAATAAGGTGTAGAATAGAGAACGCTCGATCAACATACCAAAAAATGTAACCACTATTCTGCAATGATTACCTGAACCTAAAATTACGGCAGAGAACGGTAAAATCTTACGTATGGTCAGTGTTGTTGTACGGGACAGAGATCTGGACAATTGAGGCCGCTACAGTAATATGTTAGAGGCGTTCGAAATGTGGTTCCAGCGGCGTATGCTGAGACCCGGACAGCTATGCAGACCAACGAAATAGTACTAAAAAGGGGCCAACACAACGCGGTCGCTACTAAATACGATCAAGTGCAGGAAAATCTCATATCTCGGACATATCTTCAGATGATAGCGATATAGGATCCTACAACTGATCATGATGGGAAAGGTGGAAGGACGTAGATGAGTGGGAAGAAAGCAAGCTTCTTGGATGAGGAACATTCGCGAATGGATCGATATACGTAGCGCAGAGGAACTGTTCCGATTGGCGCAGAATGGAGAAGGACTCGCCCAAGTGGCTACCAACCTGATATGGTACTTGAAGAAGAAATGCAAGTCTTGATTATCTTCATGATCTTGATACAATGAAACGTTGGGTCATGCTTGTCAACTATATTGGCTGCAAGCAATTGACCAACGTTTTCCCGATTTCCGGCATCCACAGCGCCAACAACAACTATTCTTAACCTGACACAATATCGTATTAAGCAATTAATCTAGTGTAGGTGGTAACAATGTTGTTATTGGTGTCAGAGTTTCATTGTATAGGTACCTACCAACGCCACCACTGAGGTGTTAATTCATTGCGTAACCAAATAATAATTATTTCAGCATGATTTTTTGATTCTTCGTTACTTTTTATGTATATATCCTCTTGTCTTAATGTAATATAGTTGTTAAGATAGCAAACAAAGAGACCTCTGAAATAACTTTTCAGCCTGCTTGATTTTTCACGTCTTTTCCTAAGCATCACTTATAGAGCATTGGCGCTGATTGACCCGTACGATATATCTGACATGATGAGTCTCAAAATATTCACAATGTTATTCAAATAAACCAGTAAAGAACATCGATATTTGACACTTCGGAGACCTCACGCTACACTAGCACACCTGGCGGCTAATCCAACCGTGATAGTCATCAATAAGTAATAAAATGTACATGTTTTATAATAATGTTTATTCATCATAAAAAATGTACAATCGAGTATAATTTTGATAAAACAATGTCATGTGAGTAGTACTTGTGAACTGAGTAAAATAAACAATGGCATCACTGAAGGAGCAATCGTAGAAAATTACTCCTTGTGCCTGATATAGCCTCTAAATATAATAAACATACTCAAGATTGAAATATAAATTCAGAAATAGAGAAAGTATAAGTATAAAACATATGGGTAGGAATTGCATAACATGAAATAAAATATCACAATTGGTAAAAGTGTGACTTTCAGGTGAGTTACACATAAAGTGTTTATCATAATCGGGTTCACAGTCTCGTACACACATATATTACAGTAATACGATTTTGATCCCATGTGAGTATCAAATAATATTTAATATCACAATTAGTAGAAGGGTCACATCCAGGTAGGTTTCACTTAAAGTGAGTGTCATAATAGGGGTTTAGGGTCACATACATTGACACCTAACACAAAACAAGAAGTGCTGCATATTTGTGAAAAGAAACAAGATCTGGATTTCCTTGAAGAATTGGAAATTAGAAGACATTTAAGAAACCCACAATATGAAGTTGTCAATGAACAGTTGAATCTAGGGAGTTCTTTACTAATAAACTGTTTTCTTAAGTGATAATTGCAAAGATCAGCAGATCTAGTTTTCCTGGTTTTCTATATCATTGCACAGTTATACTGATCTTAAATGGAAAAATGATATTCAGGATATCACCATAGGGCTAATAATGTCTAAGCTTCAATATTTGTAATATCACATCTTATTTAGTCAATCACAAGTTCTTGGTCTAGCCAAAAATAACTACTAAACATCAGGTAGGCATCAAATGAAATGTAACTTCTGTCATTCTGACGATGATATTGAATTATCGAAACAATTGTCAATTTTTTAGAATTTACAACAATTTTTATTATATTGTGGTATTAACTAGAAACCGTGAGTTTCATTTAAAATACATACATTACAGTATTATAACTTTGATGAACAATTTCTTGAGGCTCTAAATAACTTTTTGAAATATATGTCTATCCTAGCATTGAAGCCAATTTTCAACTTTTATTTTGAAAATTTCGTTGCTTCGGCTGGTTTTTATTGTTTTATGTGACAATTCCCAAATTTTTGGACCTAGAAAGCTGCAGTGCCTCTGCCCCAATGTTTTAATACATTTCGGTACCACGACGCTGTGGTTTCGCCTTCTTGTATTATTTAGATGATCTGGGTGCGTTATTTCAATTTTATTTTTGTGAATCCCTTGTAACATATTATGGCAATAGAGTTGTCTAATATCAAAAATACAGCATTCGTTATACAGATTGTCGGTAGAGTACGTCTTTCCTTTGCCAAGGATTATTTTGAGAATTTTCTTCTGCACAATATTCAGACTATTTAAATGCGTATAATCTACGCCTCCTCATCCTATAATACCGTATATAAGTTGGGATTGAATAAGGCTATAACATATAGTTTTCAAGTGAGAATTTTCAAAGATTTCTTTCAAGAGTTTGAATCTTGATATGAATCCAGGTATACACATATGTAAGTTCCATTTAATATGTCTGTCAATTTGTATACCAAGGTATTTTATGGAGATGGCTTCTGGAATGGATATATTTGGATTTATGTTTAATGGACCCATATTCGGCAAGTTATTGCTATAGGAGGTGAAAGGTAATCATATAGTCTTTTCCGCGTTCATTGTTAATTTATTGTATTGGAACCATTTAAAGATGTTGTTGAAGTCTTTTTCCATCTTTACTTTCAGCTGTTGCGATGTCTTGTCACTGTAAATTACTGCCGTGTCATCAGCATAACTTATAATATCACCTACAGTTGTCATTTTCAACAGACTCTCTATATAGGTAGTGAATAGTAGGGGATCTAACACCGTGCCTTGAGGAACCCCGTAAGTGATTGTCCTCGGAGTGCTGACCACACCATCAATATCTACTACTTGTTTTCGGTTCGACAGGTATGATTTCAAAAGATCGTGCGGCTTACCCCGCATACCAATTTATTCCAGTTTCTTTAGAAGCCTTTTGTGACAAACAGTATCAAAGGCTTTGGAAAAATCAACAAAGATACATAGCGACGGTTTACAAATGTATGTCGAGTAATTTGTAAATGTACGTTGTCAGTTTTAGTATTGCATCTTCGGTTGACCTCCCCTCTCTGAACCCATACTGATTATCGGATAGAATATCATGTTTTTTCATGAAATGTACCATTCTCTTTTTCATTATTTTTTCAAATTTTTTTGCTGTTTGATATCAAAGAGATGGGCCTATAATTTGAAATTTGCAGTCTATCCCTACTTTTAAAAAGTGGTTTGATAACACCAGTTTTTAAAAGGTTCGGATTTATTCCATTTTCAATACAGCTATTTATAATGTGAGTGAAAGGGACTGTTATGAAATCGGCTATTTGTTTCAGCGTTTCTGCAGTACAACAGTTATCTTCAGGACTTTTTTGAGTTTAAGTTATTTGATTATTTGTGAAACTTCTCCAGTATTTAAGGGGTATAAAAACATATTTTTATTTATTTCAGTTGTAATGTCTCGGAAGAAATTTGTTTTCTCGATTTTATTTGCTTGTTTTGCCCTATTTCACTATAGTGTTTATTGAATTTATCACTAATAACCTGTTTGTTTTCAGTGGTACAATTTTCTTTCATTTCTATTTTGGTTATTTTTGTTTTTGGCCAAGAGCCCCTTTGTTTTACTTTTATTCTTCCCAATTTCGTTTTGAAAATATTGTTTTTTTTTGCTCCTTTCGTAAGTTTATTTAAGTTTCGTTTGTAATTATTGTATATTTGCTTTATTTGTAGGTCATTGGGATTTTCAATTAGTAGTTTATAGAGCTTGTTCTTTTCTTTTATTGGGTTAACGTAGTTAAATTGAATGAAATGTCCAATTATGGACTATAAATTGCTATTTTGAAATAAGATAATTAAAATACAGTAGATTTAAAATAATAGAAATCTTCTCAAAATCACTCATTTATTTAGTCGACAGGCTCTTTAGATGGCGCCAATCAGTGGGTTATCTGTGGTTCCTACTCATCTCGTGAATATTATAACTTTCGGAATTTGTTACGTAAATAACTATTACAAGAAAAAGTGAGTGGATTTTGATGAATTGAAGGCTGAATTCATAGTGACGAATTTGTTATGTGTCCAAGGTAAATTTGAAGATATTGTAGTGAAAATTAAAAGTGACAATATATAAACCAAATTGAGTTAGTGTTGAAAAAGATTAAAAACTAAGGACGATATATAATTTCCTAGAAATTTTGTCGATTGTACGGCAGCAAATTATTTTATTTTTTATTATGTGATAATGGAAAACTTAACAATCTATTATTATGGATGTATTTTCAGTATCTATAAATCATACTTATACAGATACATGCTCTAATGTTCAGAGTTCATGTCAGAAATATATTAACCAGTTAGAATTAAATGTAAAAAGTTCATTAACATATCATAAAGTCATTAAAAGTAATGTTTTTTAAACCTATGAAAATATTAGTTTCCATGCTGACATACACAAATGAATTATTCAAAGCGACTACCATTAGTTTTATCGATATTATATAAGTGAAAAAACTATTGGAAGATGATTATTGTTTCCAATATTTTACATTATATTATTTAATTTGTGACTAGAATGTGCGATAGTTCACAATAATTAACTGAATCCACACATAATCTTTACTTTTGAGTGTTTGCTACAAAATTTGTTAGTTCGCTTTGTAAGTATTTGAGTAGGTATATAAAAAAGTCACGGAGTAATATTTCTAACGTTCATGGCAATCACATACTTGCTCTATCTGCAACTTTAGTGACAAATTTGAGTTACAATTCTTGATTATAATGTTATCAGAGTTCTTACCTACATATATGAAAGTATCAGTTACTCTTTGTGGTTTACTATCTACAGAAAACTCCGTTTCTTTTAATTTCACTAGACAATAAAACTAGCAACGATATACTCCTGAATAATTGGAAGTTAAAATTTTTTTGAATGTACCATCACTTATAAAACACAAAATTGCTCATACAGCAATAATATCAATAACAATATTGCAAATAATAGAATATGGTTCGTCAACAGCACTATTTTGATGTAAATGACGCGTAATTTTTTCATTATTTGATGTGAATGTTGCAAGTATCAAATGTTGGAAGCAGTTTGTAAAAAAGTAAAGTTTCATAATAAAACATTTTCAAATTTAAAAATTACCAATAAAAAGAAAAATAGGCACACCTAACCACCAAAATAAGTTTGTAGACCATTTAAAATGAGTTTGAAACTTCTATAAATTAAATTTACTGTCTCGACCCTTACTTTGTGGAATCTACTCATATTACTGTTTTAAATGAAACTAACTGTTTCTAAATAATTCCACAATATATTGATAAAATATTAGAAATTCTAAGAAATTGACTATTGTTAAGATACTAAATATCATCATATTATCATCAGAATGAAAAAATTACATTTGAAGAGTGCAGGGAAGAAAGGGAGAAGGTGATTTTTTCGGCAAAACGAGTTTATGGTGGAAATGCGTAGCTAAATACCTATAGAATTAGTATGTATGTCTAAACAGGAAAGAATCGAGGTCTGTCAATATTGAAACGTGTTTATTAATATACCTTACAGTGAAGAAAAGGGGAATGTCCGTGCGGACAGCGAAGAAATGGGAAAGGTCAATCTTTTCGAGTCGAGACCTGACTGGCATTTGCTTGATTTGCCGACATATTTACACTGTTTTAGTTTACTCGAGCAATCACGCGAGTGTGACGTGCTTACTGCTGGTATCGCTGCGTAAATTGTGTTTGACAAGATCGTGTTCATAGCTGAAGTTTCAAGTTAAAAATGGATAGCGATACTGAAGCTATGATAGTGAGTAATAATGAAGGCATCATTCCTTGTGCGAAAACCAGGAAGAGAAAAGTTACGGGTCGAGTCAGTAATGTGATGAAAAAACTTCGGGAACAAAGCCACGAGGTAGGTGAAGATTGCCACTGCAAAAGACTATAGTGTTGTTAACGAACAGAACCGGTCATTTATAATTAACCATTTTAATTCTTCAAATCGTAATGATCAAAACATGTTCTTGGGCGGGCTAATAACGGTACTACCGGTGAAACAAAGAATACCTAAAAATGAACTTTGTGCTAACTTACATTATGCTTCTTATGCGTTTAGGGTGAGAAAACGTAATGATGAAAGAACTGTAGAAGTGCCAGTATGCTTTAAAGCAATTTTAAGCTTGCACGGTATTGGAAAGAAACGAATTGAAACTATTCAGAAATCTTTAAAAAATGTTGGCAAGGTATCTACGGACAAGCGAGGCTATAATATTAAAAAGCATAAGTTACCAGAACACGTATTAAGCACGATTTAATCACATATTTCCAGTTTTAGGGGACGCAACAGTCATTATAGCAGATCTAAGACAAGAAAGCTGTACCTACCTGAAGACCTAAGCATTAAAAAAATTCACAATTTGTATCTGGAAGCAAAGAATCCTCCTGTGTCATACGAAACCTATCGACATATATTTAATACCAATTTTAATATAAGCTTTGGTTACCCACGAAGCGATACCTGCAGCTCGTGTGTCCAGTTTTTAGCTGAACTTAAGGTTCTTCAAAGCAAGCTACGTGATACAGATGTTACTGAAAAAATGAAAAAAGTACTGAAGCAGAGATAAGAAAAAAAACAGTGGAGAATAACCTGCATAAAAGTAAGGCTGAAGTATTTTACCAGCGAAAAAAATTGGCCAGGAAACAAGCCGTGACGCAAGTTGATTTTGAATGTATTGCGATGGACATTCAAAAAAATCTACCTATGCCAAATCTATCTACCAATGATATCTATTATAAAAGGCAACTTACTTTACATTCTTTCAACATTCACGTGCTATCAACAAACTTTAATTGTTATCCAGAAATAATTGGCGGAAAAGGGTCCAACGAAGTCGCCTCTTCACTCCACTTTTTTATTTTTGTTCAATTGAGTACTAAGGTTAGACATTTGCGCATCTTCACAGTTTTTCGGTATTTGCATTACGTCGTCCATGTTTCCAAAAGATTAGATACTATAGAAGTGACTTTTCCGGTCCGGGGGCACTCTTACATGGAGTGCGACAGGGACATGGGGTTAATTATTCAAAAAATTCCTGCTGAACTTCCAGAAGATTGGTTTAATGAAATAAAATCATGCAGAGTAAAACCAGAACCTTGTATTGTAATTGAAGTTGACCAAGCTTTTCTTCGAAATTGGACAGAATTATTGAGCTCAATTTATATGACCAAACCTTCATATAAATCTCGAGAGATTAGAGAAGTGAAAATATCACAAAATCATCCTAGATTAATCGAGTTCAGGAACACATACAATGGATGCTAGAACACCTCAGTAATCAACAACCGCATTGTTGCATCGAAAAATACAATCACACCCAAGCTTCCAGATGGTCAGTTTGTCCTACTACCTAAACTCTATTTTGGTAAGAAAAACATCATAAAGAGAACCTTGTTTTTTTAACTACATCTTATTTAATTCTTTTTCAGATTTGAAGCCAATATCTGCAGAGAAATATCGCTATTTAATACATCTTAAGAAACTATGCAACACTGAGAGGGTAATTAACTTTTATAAGAACTTGCCGCACACCGTCATCCCAATTAAGAAAAAGGCCTTAACCAAGAAGAAACAAAATACTTCGAAACCCTAAATTCTAATTTTACATACTTACTGTGTAAAAAAAAGTAAATGTTTTTCGCACCCTGTATAAGTAATTTTCATGTTATTCTTTACGAAAATGTTACCAGGTACTTATTTGAGTTATAAAAGTAACGAATAGATCTGTTTTCTATTTAAAATAGGGTTTCAAAATTGAAAACTTAAAATATAAGTGTACTAACTGTGTAACTCTGTAAAAATAAATTTTTTTCGCACCCTGTATAGGCAGTTTTTTATTTTATTCTTTATGAAAATGTTACCAGGTACTTATTAAAATCATTTAAATTATAAAAGTAACAAATAAGTCATTATTCTATTTAAAATAGGGTTTCAACTTTAAAATTGTAATTTCTCGAAAACATTCAAAAATGACCTTCCCCCTTTCTTCCCTGCACTCTTCATTCCATTTGATGCCTACCTGATGTTTAATAATTATTTTTGGCTAGACCAAGAAGTGACCTACCATGTGATTGACTCAATATATATTAATAGAAGAAAGAATCAATTAACGGAAATTACTGTTTAGAACAGAGCTTATCAGTTGACAAACGGTAAGTGCTAGAGCTTACTTATAAATGGATTCGGAACCGCAGGGTCTGAAACCACTCCAATGGTTGAGGTTTTTATACAGGGTCATTCATTAAAACTCATTTAAAATCCAATAAAAATTGATTTTTATTCCAGGAAAAAAACTTTATTTTCCTTAATTATTTTTGATGTGTGTATTTGGTTATGATTCTTGATATTCCTGATAATACTTTTCAAATATTTTTAATTCCATGAATTCTGACATACAATAATTGAGTGAATTGAACTTCTGAGAATAATAATCATAATTATAATATAATATAATATAAATGTATATTAGTCTATATTTGTTCCAAGCACTTAACTAACATCCATCTAATCCTAACCAATAGAAAGTAGCAGTTCATTGTTTGATTATGTTTGTTCAGTATAAACACCAAAATGAACCGAAAGGCATTATCTCTAGGCCACAGGCAGTACAATGCCGTATGGGACATATATCAGGGGATGTCAATTGTTTCGTTCCAAACTGACATACACACATCGATATTTGTCTCTGTGGATTTCAGAATATACATTTGATGGAGTCGGCCTTTCGATAATGCACTGTATTGTGTTTCTAACACAGGAACGTAATTTTGAACATTTGCGGAGCTTTATGTTCTGCTATTATTAGTAAAGTTTTCACATTGCGACAATATAATCGAAGAAATTTGAATAAGTTTTTGTAAGTGAAAATTGGGTTGATATATCATAGAATTATAGATTTTCATTTTTAGTATTCCATATTTAATTCAATATTCTAACGTCAAACATTACAACTTTAGAGTAATTAGGGCACTTTCACCAACTTCTAATAAGTGTCTGAAAGCTTATTCATAAATTTTGTATTTGTTATTTGTTATTTGAAATAAAGTAAGAAAGAGAAAAAACTTGCGTTCAAGATATCCGACATTTATCAGAAGGTTGTGAAACAGGTCCTTAGAGTCACAACATTAACATGATGAAATAATCTTCGTAATGTGATAGTGAGGCTAGTTCTTTTTGATAACCAGGTTTGAAATCAATCATATTGTTTTCCTTTAATTATTTATAAGTTTTCATTACGACGGGTGGGATGAATTTATACACACATGTCTGTCTACTCACTTAGTTCATTTACTCACTAAACTATTCACAAATTTATATTATATACACAGTATATTTACTTAAACTAATTCATATAATCATTTCACTACTGTTTATTCACTTGGACTGTTCATTTGTTCACTGTTTATCTCACGAAATCAAATTATAAGCTCCCTCCGTTAGTAGGTAGCTTCTCTCATATATTAAGTGCCCAAGTTTCTGGATCGTTCTAGATTGCGGCTCACAAAAACAATCGTCTGCCTGGTATTGTCTGGATGAGACTGGTCACAAAAACTATGGAGATATCTTTATAAGAATAGTCACAAAAAATAATGGTAAACAGTTCGAAGAAATCCCTGTGAATTGGCCAAAATTTTACCTCTCATACATGGCTTAGACAGAGTCTGATTCAGGGACTACAACAGTGTGCAGTTTCGTAACATTACCTGCTCCTTAAAAGGAAGTTCCTCCTGGATCTACTGTGTAGCCGGAAATTGATTTATAAATCGGCAACTGGACCCATGTCTGCACTTTCCGGTCGAATGGAAATAACTAGGCACCGTCTTCAATGGGTACCGATAACGAGGGGTATAGCTACAAATTAATATGTGGGCACTGGTATCTTGGAAGATCACCTCTATCATGTTCCTGATGCCTCGCCAATCCAACTAGTTGCTCTCTATCCTGGGCATTGCTAGTTTTTCCAAATGGGATTCCTGCACATGAACTCAAAGACTTCGTAGCGGTCGCCACACATCCCGGTAGGTGGATCGATCGGGAAATTCATTTCTAGTTACTAGGTTGAAGACGTACCCCGAATTGTGCTTTAGTCTCAGTGTCTTGCCAGGGGCAGGCATCTGATCTTCAAGTTTATCTAATTCTCCAAACTTCTTTCGAAAGACGATTGCCAACACTCGTGAATGTTTGTTACTAGAGGAGGTGTTACGTGCCAGTGAGAAATTGTCAGGGAGCGTGAACAAATCTTGTCTTAGTTCTGTAGTGACTCCGTATTTAGCTTTCCCAGTACCTCCTTAAACGCCCATAAATTCTTCGAAGGCTGGGCCAGAATTTTTTTTTATTATTTAATGAAGAATGAAAATATTATTATGCAATTTGCTTCAACAACTGAGGTAATTAGCAAATGTGCATAAATTGGTACAATGATTACAATATAAATAGTTATTATATACAGCATGTGGATGAGATTGATATTTTGAAGGTACATAATTAAGTTTCTGATATAACAAGAGTTTCCAAGCAGTTCTATAAGATTAGCGCTAAAATTACACACATTTCTCTCAATACTGAATTTAGGGCACTCAATAAGAACACTTATTTGCACTTGACACACACTACATACTGGGGCATCTTCTTTCTTCAGCAGATATTGATGTATATATCCCGTATGTCCTATCCTAAGTCGTGCTAATATTACTTGGTGCCTACGCGTTATACTGAGGTTCTTCTACGGAGAAATAACTGGTTTTATTTGTTTCAGCCTAGCTTCGGATCTATCCCACAATTTTTGTCACGAATTTCTTGTTGATTTTTTAAACATATTCTTTAGGTCACTGTAACTAATAAGTTGTTTATTTACTATAGTGGGATTATTTAGGTAAGCTTCTTTGGCTGCTTGGTCGGCTGTTTCATTACCTCTAATTTGTGTATGTGAAGGAACCCACAGAAAGGTGATAATTTTGCTTTTCATTGAATGAATATTTTCTTTGATATTCGTTACAATCGCCGAATCTGGGTAGATTTGAGTTATGCTTTGAAGTACACTCAACGAGTCTGTTATTATGAGAATTTTTTTTGATGGGAGTGCTTGCAAAACTCTGTTGCCTTAAAAACTGCATACAGCTCTCCTGCGTATACGCTCCACGTATGCGGTAAAACAAAATATTGCGTCTCGTGTGTATAATCTTCAAATTGTCAGGATATTCTGGTTTGTTGTAGGAAGTTAGAGACAAATTACAGTCAGGAGGTTTAAGTAGCCAGGGAGGGTATTCAAGAGAGCGTACCTCAACATTTGGGAAGTTTATATCTATTTCACTGCTGATCATATTGATGCGTTGGTAGAAAGGGGGAGTCAAATGTGGTTTTTGAAGCAATATACTCCTAAAGCGATTAGAAAATACATTGTGGTAGACTGGGTTTTTTGGGTTAAAAAGTACTTTAGAGGCATATGATAGGCTTAGATATTCTTTTCTTATTTTAAGTGGTGGTTATCCAGCTTCACATAGTAAGCTTTCAACTAGACTGGTGGGATACGCTGCTAGAGAAATTCGAACACCCTTATTGTGGACAGTATCTAGTAATTTTAAGGATGTTTAAGTTGCAGATGCGTATACTATAGATCCATAGTCTAAGCGAGACCTTATTGATGTGCGATATAGCAGGATAAGAGTGTGTCTGATTCCCATTGATGATTTCCCAAAACTTTTATTAAGTTTATTGCACTAAGACATGATTTCGTTAATTTCTTTATGTGTGCGTTCCAATTCAGCCTTTTATCGAAAAGCATTCCCAAATATTTCATCTCCGATTCCATTTGGAGAGGAATGTTGTAAAGTGTTCAAGATATGGAACTAGGCTTTTTGTTGGAAAAAACTATATACTTCGACTTTTGTGGAGAAAACTTCCAGCCAGTTTGATTCATCCATGTCCCCATATCGTTGATAGATTTTTGCATTTTTTTCTATGGATTTTATGTTTCTTCCACTTGTGAATACAATTAAGTCATCTGCATACAGTCTTGCATGTACGGGTACCAAAACCTTTTCAGGGATGTTATCAATTGCTGCAAGAAATAATGTGGTGCTAATTACGGATCCTTGAGGGATTCCGTTATTTTGGCAATATATATTGGATATAGCTCCGTTTGCTTTTACTTTAAAGGTTCTGTTTGATAAAAAAGATTGGATGAATTTCAATATACTTCCGTCAATCCCCCAGGAGAGAAGCTTCTTCAAAATATTGTGTTTCCAAACAGTATCGTAAGCTTTATCTATATCAAATACAGCGGCTACAATTACTTGTCCATTTCCAGAACCTTCATGTACTGTTGATTCTAAATCTACTAGATTGTCTACGGTTGAACGATTTTTTCTGAAACCACTTTGATTTGGATAAATCTTATTATGCGTTTCCAGGAACCATAGAAGTCGATTGTTGATAATTTTTTCCAAGACCTTGCACATGGTCTAAGTCAAGGAGATGGGACGATAAGACTGTGGCTCATATTTTGATTTTGAGGCTTTTATGACTGGGTTCACAATTGCTCCCCTCCAGAGATTAGGAAAAAGACCATCAACGAAAACTTCGTTAAAAATCCCAAGTAATATGCCTTTGCCACTCATTGGAAGATTTTTCAAAAAGGATCCAGGAATGTTATCAGTGCCAGGGGATGAATTTTTAATCTCTGCTAGTGTATATTCCAGCTCTTCTAAGGTTACTAATTGGATCATCACATTCATCGTTGATTTCAAGTTGTCTGTTTTCTTCCACCCATTTTATGGTTCTAAATTCTTCAGAGTAAATTGAATCTTTGGTCTTATCTTCATAGTATAGTGTCATCGTATTTGAGATCTCATGCGGTGACGAAGAAGTAAATCCGTTAGATGTTATGTACGGGATCTCAGGATTTGTTTTTTATCCGTTAATCCTTTTGATTTTATTCCAGAGATCAGTCAGTGGGGTGGAGCTGGTAATTGTGGATCAATACTCCTTCCAGGACTCTCTTTTTGCTTTTTTTACAATCCATTTTGCTTTTGCTTTCAATCGTTTAAAGTTTCGAAGGGTTTCCTCAGTTTTGTGTCTTTTGTATCTGTATAAAGCAGTTTTTGAGTCTCTTATGGCTATCTGACAGTCGGAGCTCCACCATGGAACAGGTAATTTGTGTCTGATTGGTTTTGTTTTGCCGATTGATGCAAAGGCCGAGTTAATAATTATTTCATTAAGTGATTCCAGGTTCTCATTAATATTATTGCTCATGTTAAATTCTGAAATTTTTTCTTGGATTAAAGTTGCATATAGATTCCAATTAGCTTTTCCCAATTTCCACCTGGGCGTTGTCTTAGCATTGAATTGTGTACCATTTAATACTATTGGAAAATGATCGCTGTCATAGAGATCTGGTAGAACTTCAAATGTTATATGACTTGTTAGTTTTGGATCACATATTGACAAGTCAATTGCGCTGGACGTTCCAGAATCTACGTTAAATCTTGTTTTCTTGCCATTGTTTAGAAGAGTTAAGTTATTATCATCAATTAAATTTTTAATAATACGTTCTCGTGGATGTGTATAATCGCAACCTCAATAGTTATTTGTAAAACAAGTGTCACAATGACTCGATTTGTAGTACGAGTGAAGTTGTGCAAATCACGAGTACTACAGAAAGTCATTGTGGCACAAGTTTTACACAATATTTTTTATAGTTCGCAATTATTTAATTATTTAAATAAAATAGAATTTCATATAATCCCTGTTTTTAAACTAGGATGAGTGGTTTGAAATTATGTTGGCAATTCTGTAGATTCCTAATTGGTCAGATCACAGATAGTTTTATTCAGCACTTCTGACTTTTGTTAAATTATAACCGATTAATTGTGTAAGTTGTGAACAAACTTTCATTTAAGCAAAAAAAGGATGATTATTTGTTCAAAAAAGTCGTATATGCTCTTGCGATCTATTTATATTATATCATGAACAGAATTATTTCTGTAATACATCTTCACATATATATCTGGTAATTTATCCCAAAAATCGAACGTTTTCTTTACTTATATATTGATCCTATACAATATAAAAATAAACAATTGACAAATTAATTATTAATAAACGTTAGCGTATTTTATTCAATAATATTTTTAATATATAAATCATTCTAATTTACCTTTAATATAATAATTTGCTAGCTAGAACAACGCTAGACCATTTTATTTATAATTTGTGTCAAGGTTAATGTCAAATGTGAAATAAAAATATAACTAAATACAATAACCAACTGTACACTAAAAATTACTATAACAGTGTTCGAAGAGCTTCATTGTGACACTGTAAACAATGTTATAATGAAGTCTCTTTCATACGCGAATTATAAAAATTATATTGTGGCTGTTGAAGTCACCTACTATGAGTCTAGGTTCGGAAATTTGATTCAATAGATCGTTTATTTGTAAAAGTGGGAAAATTTTGTTTATGGCGTTGAAAATGAATATTAATAAGTTTCTTGTGACGATATATCACTATCAGTATCCGATACAGGGGGGTGACTTTTGTTTTCTTGTGCTAAGAGGAGCTTCATTATTCTTTTCCTTATTTTTGTGAAACGAGATTTATATATTTTTTCGGTATGAAATGGACAAACTTTACTCATTAAAATAACTAGTGAGTCGACGTCAGATGTATATAGGTGAGCCACACTTAACGGGTCCTTTTTACCTTGGACAATTCTTGGCAGGTAATAGTTGTTCTTCAAGAGAGGTTTCTAATGATAGCGGTTTTTGAATGTAGTGTTGATGTGTTTTACTTGGAATAGTTGGTTTCACAAATTGTGCTTGTGGTTCATCTTCTGTTGCGATTACGCTAGTCGAGGGTTCTTCAGTAAATATTTTTGTAGATTCTGGATTTACTTCACAATGAAGGTCGACACCAACCAGTCATTTGGTATCGTTCCTGCCCACTAAACAGGAAACATAACAAGTCTTTTTTGTGATGTTCTTTTTAAAGACTTTTTGTGATGTTTATTTAAAACGTTAATAAAATATCTCCTCGATGTCTTAATTTTATTACCAACTATATTAACATCCATGTCATGTAAATAAAACATATTTTTGATGTACACAATAATACTTGAATTCGCAGTTACATACACATCATATGAACTTCTTTCTAGCAACTTCCTATAGAAAACATTCAAACGATGTTAATTTGTATACTTCTCACTAATATCACATACAGAACGTTACTGTAATATTACAAATTAACATGTTTCTAAGATGATCACATGTTGCAGTTACCATCACATACTTCGAAATAATTTTTAGTTCGTGTGATTACGTCTTTATGATGTTAGTTCATAAAACTCTCAGTAATATCTCATATTAAACATCACAGTAACATAAAAAAAAAGAAGAAAACAGAAGAGGAACTGACGATCTGTGGAAACAAATGACAAGCATGGAATGGCGGATGCTTTTCAGTCTTGTGCACCGAATAAGAGTAGTAGTATCCGGTGGACTTGTGTTATATTTTATTTGCAGGAAGCACATTTTTTGCAAGTACTTGAATAAAGTGGTCTTCGTTTTCGTTAATTCCTACTTAGCTTCAGTTTCTATGCTTAGTTATAATTCTGGTTATAATGGACGAACAACAGCTGTTATCGGTAAGTACCTATTCCAAAATCATAATTATTAAAACTTAATACTCATTCAAGACTTTAATCGGCTATTGAACATTGAAATTCCAGGTGGCGGAATTTTACACTAACATTATATAATAGAATTTACAAAATTAGGGTTTTTCCAACTTTTAAAAGATTTTAGTTAGTAAGTATAATTTAAAAACGTTTCACAATATTTTAAATCCTAGATATGCATTATATTACAAAATACTTAATATTGCAATAGGGTAGATATTATTATTAATAATAAAACACGATCATATATTGGCAGAGATTTGAATCTAGAAGAAAATATTTTCAATGTTCAAGAAGTTTCAGAAGCTACTTACATAAATAAAATAAAAGACAAATAGTTGGTAATTATGTAAAGAAAGGGGAATAACTATTTCAGATAGTCTGATACAGACATTGTATTAAACAGTACCAAAAATATTGAATCGAGTATGTCTGGTTCTAGTTTTTGTAGTATCAGTCATAGCCATCAATATAGTATTGCGGGTTTAGCAAATTTTAACATTAATACTAACAATTCTTGTGAACAATTAGAGACTGTTTAAGACTTTAAAAACAGAAATTTGTGTTAAAAGCTCATTTCCATTTGAAAATACACTGAATACAATAAAAAAAGCTGTAGGTGTCCCTTACAATGGTACCTATATTAATCTAGTTGAAGAATATGTAACTTATGATACTGAATGCTCCAGTCAACAAACAGCACTCAATTATTTATTATTGTAGAAACACAGCTATTGCATACTCAATTGGATACAAATAATTATAAACTCATTTAACTTGATAATGTGTTCATATCTCTTCTCCATAGGTAGTTTTTATTATATAGTGTATTAATAATGCTTAGTTTTCATTAAGTTGCAATTCCACAATATGTTCCAGGATGAAAATAACAAGATGAGAATAGTATATTTTATACAGAAAAGAAGTATTTATTTTCATGGCACACCTGAATTTACCTGCGAAACGTTGTGAGGCATGTATTAGAAGGTAAATCATGAAAAGACACTTCTCAAAATAAAATATGTTGTTATTCCTTTGAAGAGCCCCGCATGTATCTTGTGGAAAATGGATCCCAGTCAATTGCTTGAAAATCAAGTTTGATGTAGGTTATGATTATCCGTCAAAGGTCTCTATGGGCACAATTTTATCTAAAGTAGATAGAATTTTCTTTAATCAGATTGGATTTCTGTTGATATAACGTAATGTTTCATAAAATCTTTATGGTGTAAAATTTTTATTAGTTTTAATGTTATTAAAAAACTATTCTTATAAATTTTCTGTAATCTAGCTGTAATGTATGTGTATCCGATAAACTTTATTAATTCAGTTTCAAAGTACCTTACATTATGGCAACTACAGATTAATATACCCTTTTTTATTCCTTGCTTGTTATGTAATATGCTTACACAATTTTATTTTTTTTAGGTTGGATTCCTGGACAAGATATTTTTTTTCTAATTTTGTACCTGTTTTTTTCAAATTTACTATACTGTTCATTAAAAGTGAATAAACGTTTCAAATCCTTTATTGCTTTTTTTGTTATTTTATTTTAAATGTACAGGGTGAACAACTAAGAACGACTGTGGGCCACATCTCAGAAAAGAATCATGGTACAACTTTCAAAAAAATTACCTTTAGGTAAGTGATACTGAAAAATTGCTCGAAAATATTTTGCAGTCTCTAAAATATCCGCTAGGGGTAGAATGAACACTCGAAAACATAATACTCCAAAAAAACATACTAAAGGTGTCCTAAAAATACAATTTTCGAAATCTTGAAGAGATTATGAAAAAATTTAATTAATGAGATTTTTTGCCATTATTCTTCAAATAATGGGTGGGGAGGTTCAAACTTATGAACAAATGTATAACTTTTCCGTTTTTTAACCGATATTAATGATTTCAGCTGCATTTAAAAGAGTTTTTCTGTTAATAAGATGGATAACAAAACTAGATAATTTTGTATTCACTCGTAAATTTCAAATGTAAATTGAAGCGTTTTTTTTATTTTTATATCAAAATTTAAAAAATGTCTCATTACATTTGAAATTTCCGAGAAAATGGAAAAATTATCGACTTTTTCACGTAGCGTTGACAAACTTGTTCAATTTTGTTATTTTTGTTGAGCATATCTCATTAAAGTGGAAAAACTCTTTTAAATGAAGCCAAAACCATTGATATCGATTAAAAAACAAAAAAGTGTTACATTTGTTTTTTAGGTTGAGCCTTCCCCCACCCCTTACTTGAAAAATAAGGACAAAAAGTCCCTAACTACATTTTTTCATAATCTCATCAATATATCAAAAATTGTATTTCTAGGATACCTTTAGTTTGTCTTTTTTGGAGATAATCACAGTATTATGTATGTTTTTAAGTGTTCATTCCACCCCATAGCAGATATTTTAGGAAATCAAAAATATTTTCCAGCGATTTTTCAGGGTCATTTTCCTGAAGGTATTTTTTTAAAGTTGTACCATGATTATTTTTTGAAATATGGCCGACAGCCGGCGTTCTTAGATGTTCACCCTGTATTTTCTGATTAGGCACAGAAACATCTATAGGATGTCATCTAGAATGTTTAAGGTATGTTTATTTAGAGGTTTAAGTAATGTCCATACAACATCTAAGAGAATACACTGTATTGTTTTTGATATGTCTCATTTAGATCATTGATAAAATGTTATTTTTAAGACATTGCATTAACATTGACAAGAAGTTAAAAGGCATTTCAGAATGTAACAGAAATGTTGTTTTTTTTTTCGTTATGAAGACTTCCTTTTAAGGAAGTTCTAGTAACATCACAGTAATGTAAAAACGCAGCGCTTTAACATCGCTGAGAATTTAAGTTGAAACATCACAAAAGTTAACAGCCACAAGCTGGGCATAAGCGGTTGTGTAGACGTGCATGTGATGAAAACAATAGGAAAAAAAGGAAGAACATTATCACAATGTGATGTTGAATAAACATAACTGTAATATTTATTTGCATAGTGGGTGATCTGTAGATCGCATTGAAGAGCTCAGTAAGTGCATCCAAGCTATGTTCCTTAAGCAGTTTTATCTTTTCAATGGGTAGTGCGTCTGGACCAGGTGCTTTCCCGTTCTTCATGTTCTTCAGTGCATATTCTGTTTCATCTGTTTTTATTTCTGGTCCGTTTTCTATATAATTTTCGGGGGGTAACGGGGTATTTCTGTCATCTTCGAACACCGTTTCGATATATGTTTTCCATGTCTGAAGCTTTGATGTCAGCTCCACCACTATATTCCCATTATCATCCATCAGTATATCTGCGTTCTCCTTTATATAATTTCCACTGATCTCCTTAGCCTCTGTATGTATGAAAAAAGGAGTAATGTACTTTTTGCGGTTTTTTAATTTCGGAACATTTTTCATTCAACCATTGTTCTTTCGCCTCTTTTACTTTCTTTTGTATTGCCCTTTATATCTGTTGTTATCCGTGGATTTACCCTCTCTTCTTATTCCGATTAATTCGATAATTTCATGGGCCATCCAATCGTTTTTCTTTTTCTCATTTGCCCCGCTCAACTCTTTGTTTCATATTTCAAAAATTGTGTTTTTAATTTTCTCCCATTCGATGTTCATGTCTCCCTTATCTCTGCCGTGTGCTGCCTGCGACTCTTCTGCAAGTCGTTCTTCAACCCTTGATCTAGTTTCGCTGTTTCTTAATCTCGTGACGTCCATTTTGTTACTCTTCTTGGACCGTTTTAAAGCTAGTTTGAATGTTGCAGCTACAGGGTTATGATCCGATGCCATGTCTGCCCCTGGGTAAGTCGTGGCTGAGAGTATGCTATTTCTGTATCATTTATTAATCATGACATAGTCGATCTGGTTTCTCACTATTTTCTCTTTCGTGTCCTTTGGTGATTTCCGCGTGTATCATCTTCTTGGTGGTAGTTTGAATAAGGTGTTTGTCACTACTATATCTTTCTCTTGGATAAATTCAACCAGCCTCTCTCTTCTTTCATTACGCTGTCCCAATCCGTGCTCTTCAATGACATCCTGTAGCATGATAAAAATACAATGCTTTTTTGTATTGTATTATACGAGTAACTCACGGAGGTGCAATAATTCGGTTAAGCCACCCACTGAGTATGCAACTTTATACACACTAGTTGGTTGCATAAGGGAATTAACTATGGGTTTTAAAATTATTTAAGCATATCCTGGAATAACGGGATTTAAATAATGGGTGTCTAGAGTAATATTTTTATTAATATTTTTCATGTGATTTAACCAATCCATGAGTATTTTATCATTTTATGTGAGGATTTCATTCGACTGCCATTGGTAACACTGATTGTAAATGTCAATGGTAAAGGGTAGCTAAAATTATTGAAATCACTTGTCTGATACTATTCGAATGGTTAAGTTGAGTGTCAATTAGGACAATTCGTGAGTATAAAAAATGGCCGGTGGCACATGGTTTAATCCATTTATTTTCGGGACTATCGTGGTGAAAAGCCCTTGGTTATAAGGTAAGCTTCCATCTTGTATATATTTTCACGGCTATAACCTCAATTTATTTTTAGGGTTCTTCTATACACCATAGCTTTTTACATACAAGTTTTTACAATATTTTTTGCCAAATGGATATGGTTTAATACTTTTTATGGGTGATGGTAATCAATGATAGGATGATCATGTCCAGATTTTAAGAAGCCTCAAATTTCGGATGTTTCCTGTATGGGATATATTCTAGTAGGGATAGCTGACAGGCTGTTCTCCGTTCAGGGTTGTAGAGACGTGTCGTACCTCGGATTGCGATTAACGTTACAGAGCGACAAGAGCTTTTAACGGCGTTTCCAGTTCAAAGGACGAAGCTGGACTTGTTTGTTGGTGACAACTGCGGAATAATTCCATTATGGACAACGATTATTAACCGCATGGCTGAATCTTGTTCCATAAATCAGATGTTGCTTGTCAATTAAGCCAATTGACGTTTAATAGTTTGGACACTAACCGCAAGTAACATTTAAAGTTTTATTTGTTTTTATCTGAACTTTGAGCAAATTATTCATTATATAACTTCATGTTTTAACGTTTAATGACACTTTAACTTTTATATCCACTATTTAGTAACTTCACATTCTTATAAAGACGTCTATCAATCCACTATTTAATTATTACATTCTTTCAACTTTTTAGAGTTGAAATATCAACTTTGTTATTGCATATCGCCCTGAAATTATATTTCAGCTTAATCTTACTATAAGAGATACTTTTGATCTATATGGTTATATCTTGTTATTTATCACAGTTGTAAGGCTGTAACTGGTATACCATTTACATGTTACTAAAGATTCAGTGTATTGTACATAATAATCTCAGTTAGTTGATAACATTAGAAATTGTTAAACATTTTAAATTAACCAACCATTGATAACTGATTATCAGTTCATAATTAGAGTTGATCACCTCATATTTATTGAGACAGGTTATTACACCATCTGTTCAAGGTACCATCCATTTAATTAAACTGTTTCATTGGCAATAAAATGTGTTTTATTTGATTCACAAACGTGAAAGCAAAACTATATAAATAATATATTTGAAAAGTTACAATAGCTAATTTTTTCATTATTGGTTTCTTGATTAATCAGTAAGTTTCTCGAATGTCCTACTAATCAAGTGGCGCCTTAAAAAAATAATACAGGACAAGCTGTCAAATATTCCTCACTAACTCACGACTTTATGCTCTGGGGCAAAAAGCGAACCTTTGGCAATGTAACCTCACTTCTTGTAGTAACAACAGCAAGGTAAGGTTACAATCCACAACCCCTACTCTACCAATTTTGGCATTGAAATCTCCCATTACAATGGTCACTTCGTGTTTTTCAATGTTCTTCCATAATTGTTCTATCTGTCCGTAAAATTCAGCAATTTCTCTGTATTCACTTCATGCCGTTAGGGCGTACAATTGAATTATATTTGTTCGAATCTTTGATGTTTCCAACTGTATCATCATTACTATCTTTGAGAGGGGTACACATCCTGTAACGGATTCACTTGTTTCTTTGTATACCTAAATTCCAACACCGTTTGCATGCTTTTGTTTATCGTCACTACCAGAGTAGTAAAATGTTCCTCCATCAGTTATGCATTTGCCTATACCGGGCCATCGCGTTTCACTAATTCCAAATATATTAACATTCAGTCTGTTCATTTCCAGTGTTAAGTTGCCCAAATTGCCAGCCTGGAAAAGGCTTCTAACATTCCACGTTCCCATTTTTAATTTTCTCCCGGGGATTCTTCGCACGCTTTGTCTATTGAAGGACTGCCGGGGACTAAGGGCCAAGTGTATTGTCATGATGATTATACTGAGGAAATATAATGAGGTGGTTTCCCCTTGCCTTCCTCATCGCTGTTCAAACGCCTTTCTGTGGTTTCCAATCTGCACCGTTTGATGTCTAATTCCCAACCAATGGAGTTTTTACGTCAGTCCATGCTTGGGGTCAGTTCTGAGCAGCCAGCTGCCGTTGCTCACTGCTCGTTGCCTTTATACTACTCCCAAAGGCAGGGTTGCCACTTTCGCCGGATCCACAGTGTCGGAGCTTCTCTTCTTCGCCTTCCCCGCCGGTGGGGTCTTCATCCGTAACCCTGAACAAGGGGTCCTTACAAGGTACTATCAGCCGGAGCCTGCTGAACCTAGGTTTTTTAGCGAGGTGTTACTCCTCGATCCCTCCTCCTTCCTTACCTCTTGCGTGGTAAGGCCCCAGGCTTGGGACTGGCATAGCGGAGTTTTCGCTTCATTTAATCTCATAATTAAATTTAATTTCATACATGCTGCTAATCCCAGTATCGCTGTGCTGTTTTCAGTGTCAACTAGATAAAACCCAAGAACATATTTCTCAGTTTTATTTTTGATATTACAAAGTAACCTACACATGCCTAAAAGTTTAATTTTGGGACCACAATAATTTATCAGTTTCATATTTGAATTTTCCAATTTATGATTAGGGATATTTTTGAACGAATTATTTAGGATTATGTTGGCTTGTTCCCCAGTATCTGATATAAAAGAAATAAATACCTGTTGATCATTCATTTGCAATACTTCATCCCAGTCTTGTTCATTTGATTCACTCGAATTAACAGTCACGTGGTTCTCCTCCTCCTCGTCATTACCATTTGATTTAGATTCTTCCACTATTTCAATTTGCTTGAAATCACACATTTTTTGTGAATAATTCTAATTTTTGCATTTGAAACACTCGATTCCATATGCTGGACATTCATTTATTTTGTGGTTCCTACCACACCGTGTAAATTTAGTTATATAATTTGTGATTTTATTTCTATTATTTTGAGCAACATATCTATCTTTCCAATTTCTGTAACTTGATCCAGCTATGTCCCCTTCGTCTGAGCTATTTGTAGTTGAGATTTCTGGGATAGTCTTTGAAATGATCGCAACAACTTGGGCACACTCTGTATTGAGATTATTAAGTTGTGTTTTTGTGCATTCTACATTCTAACTTAGTCCTTCCCTCAATTTGTTATTTTCTATGCCACACACAACCCGGTCTTTAATTAGCAAGTCTTTTCGTTTGCCAAACTCACAAGTTGCTGCTAGAGCCTTAACTTCTGTAATATATGCATCAATATTCTCGCCTTGTCTTTGATTTCTAGTGAAGAAATTACATAGGAAACATTCAAAAAATAATTATTGAATTTGTCGAGAAGTACCTCAAATTTATCCTCTTATGTTGATTTTAATTCAAGGAGGTTGTATAGGTCCAACGCAATGCAAAAGCAACTTGCATTGCCGTTTCTCGTTTGGTTCTGTAAGTGTATCTGGAGATAGGTATATTTTAAAACTTAACACAAATTTACTCCACGAATTTACACTGAACTAAACTAGCGGCATATAATTCAATTATACATAGAGCTTTTTCAGTTCCTATGAGCAAATGTAATTTTGATAGAGAGATTATTACAATTGGACAAATAGCAACGTCCAACGGTTATCCATTACATATGATAAATAAGCTAGTTAATAAAAAAAGGCAAAGTGGCATTACAATTAATATTTCCTAAACAAACTGATGAAATAAAAACTTATAAAACTATCACATATGCAGGAAATATTTCTAATAATATTTCAAAGATAATATCTTTAGCAACGAATAAAACAATTTCTTTTAAAACAGAACGTAAAATTAGTGGAAAAGTGTTAAATGTAACAACAAAATACCACCATTAAAGAAATAAGGTATATATAAACTCAAATGTCCAGAATGTAATGCTGTCTATTTGGGTCAGACCCTTAGAAATTTTGAAATCCGATACACTTACAAGCATACAGATTAAAATGACCAGATGAATCCCACTACGCAAAACATCTACTTTAGTTCATTCATTCATTGACACCTAACACAGAACTAGAAGTGCTGCATATTTGTGAAAAGAAACAAGAACTGGATTTCCTTGAAGAATTGAAATTTAGAAGACATTTAATAATCCCAAAACATGAAGTTGTCAATGAACAGATGAATCTAGGGAGTTCTCCACTAATAAACTGTCTTCTTGAGTGATAATTGTAAAGATCAGCAGATATAGTTTTCCTGGTTTTCTATATCATTGCACTGTTATACTGATCTTAATTGGAAAAATGATATCCAGGATATCACCATAGGGCTAATAATATCTAAGCTTCAATATTTGTAATATCACATCTTCTTCTTTTCTCTATTAACATACATTAAGTAAATCACAAGCTAGGTCACTTCTTGGTCTAGCCAAAAATAACTACTAAAGGTAGGCATCAAATGAAATGTATCTCCTGTCATTCTGACGATGATATTGATTTATCGAAACAATTTTCAATTTTTTAGAATTTTCATAATTTTTTATTATATTGTGGAATTATCTAGAAATAGTGAGTTACATTTAAAACACTAATAGATGCCTTTTGTTTTATTTTGGTTTCATTTACACTATTTACAATGATCTGCATATCTCGCCCTCCCGGCTTGTCATTCTCCCCGGGCTTTCTCTTGTCAACCAGGTTGTCAGTTCTCAACTCATCACTACCTAAAGGTTCAATCACATTACTTATATGCTTTCACATAATATGGTTTCTCCCCCCCCCCTTCTGAGTAAGTACCCGTAACACCAGATATGTTATTGCTTACAAAAAGCATTTGTAATAAGATAATAAACTTGATGTGAAAATATTATGCATCATCGATCAAAAATATTTAAATGTAAAAGCATATATAGGGACCGAGAAAGATGAGGTTCATGCCATCTGCCGTGAAAAAACACAAACAATGTGATGTAAACATTATTAGTAGTATTAGTAGTTTTGTGTAATCAGCGTTTTTAAATGTTCATTTTTTAAAACTGATATTAAATATTTGTGATGTCGTCATCAAAAGTATCTTTCTGTATTCATGGCTGTTCAAATATGCTGTATAAAAATACTACGCGGTTGAAATTTCTCCGAAAATTCATTGAACACTGCGTGGATAACCCTGAAACGTCAAAAATGAATAAATGCAGTAAAAACGGATATGTAATTAAAATGTTCTAATTAAAACATTTTGTTAACTATTATTTTGTGTATAATCAGTATGATACTACAATTGGCAGCTATTCGAAAAGTTCTAAACTTTCTATTTACATAAATAAAAGATTATTATCGAGAGAATAAAATGTTGTTTTCTGTACGATTTCATTAATTATATAAAATAAAAAACTAGTTATGTGTTTGCTGACTTCAATATTATATAATAAGTTCAAATAATTAAATTCTATTCAGAGAAAGAAAGTAATTTGTACGAAACGAATCACTTCAAGTTTTTTAATTATCTTTCAGAAAACATTGGGAGGATTGGGAACCAAATAAAAATACTAGAATTTGCAGTGCTCATTTTGTCAATAATTAAAAATCAGATAATCCCCTACACCCATCTTACATACCAACAATTTTTCCTGGCAAAGAAAATAAAAAGATCTATTAATTTTTTGCATTTTGTAGGTTGTTTATTATACTGTTTACATCACAAAGTTTTTCTTATTTAACACCAGGGCGCTCTACTTTCGGCATAAGTGCTGCCTCTATAGTTCCGTCTCGATCCCTATTTGAAATATTTAGCCTAGAACTTCAACTGTATAGATGAATACTGATACTAATTATATCCAAGTACGACTATCAGATCGATAAACAGCTGCCCAATGACAAATGTTGAATAGTCCAACTTGAACAACGTGGAAAACAAACATGAATTTATCTGTATATGAAATATTTAATTGCATCTTTAAATATTTCTGAAACTGAATGCAAGCTTATCCACCCCATATGTTTACTCATTAGTGCTATACAGACGTTTATAATCATCGAGACGGAAAACTAATTAGAAAATGTCGAAATAATTGGAAAGGATCCGGAACATCTGATTGGTTATTTATTCTGTCCTTGCCAATGTCTGGAACTGAGCAGACTCAGAAATAATGTAGAGTAGCAATTACGTCGCGAGACCGTATTAATTAGAGTCAGTCACTGAAATTCTACCCTACATATATAGAGCTGAATTTCACGCCTCACTAACACGATGTCATGCACAAACCGCGAAGAAATTGTTATTAAAAACTCTTTCTGTACGTAAAGAAGACGTGAAAAATGAAAAATTATGTTACACCATTTAACAAGAAAATATGAGTTCCTGCAGATTATTTTCAAACAATAAAGCCTAGCAACCTTCTCGATTATTATCTTGATAGATGTTTCAATTTGCTGTTAGTAATAATTCCACGGTACCTGCTTACATAATTCACTTACAATTGTTACAAAATTCGTTGCTCAAAAAATTTAGAATTTAGAGGACATATATTTACTTCTTGATAATTTTATTAATTTCAACAATATAGAAATCCAATAACGCTCGTTTCAAAGCATCATATTTTGTGTGTATACACTGTGTCCTCGGATAGGTGAAAACACTCTAGTAAAAGATAAAAAATTCTCTATTCAAATTTCCATTATTCAGAGTTCATAATTTATAACAATATTTTAGTTTTGAACAATTTTGGAGAATTTTCAAAACACCCATTTTTCTCTAGCGTGAAATGTCTTTTAAGTAGCAAATACGTCAATAAGTTATTGAGAAAAGTTGTTTAGAATCAACATTTAGATCCCTATATCAAATTTCAATATTCTAGGGCAACAATGATTTTTTTATGTTTATTTCACAAATGAGAGTATTCGTAACAAAGAGTATTACTTCAGAGAAGATTATATATAAAAAAAAATATTGTAACATAAGTACTTGTCGCGTAATACGCATAGCCCACCTGAAATGACCTGGGTAGGGCACATTGCCCGACAGGACAACAGATAACCCACAGATAGATGAGACACAGATTGTGGCGCCATCTAAAGAACCTATTGACTAAGCAATTGAGTGATGTTAAAAAGATTTCTGTAATTTTAGGTTTTGGCAGTATATACAAATTTACTTTATTTTAATTATTTTATTTCAAAATAACCATGTATAGTCCATAATTCGACATTTCATTTAAATTAACTCAATAATGATTATAGAGTTAAATAAAATGAAATATCAAATGATGGACCGTAAATGGTTAATTAAATTGAAAAAAATTAAACAGTAGTCATCTAAACAGTTTATTTATTTTCGTATAAAAATACACAACAAATAATTTCTTTCACAAAGTACTTTTCATAACAAACAAAATGATTAATAAATAAACTATAATGTAAAAACAATGCAAAAATTAAAAAATAATTTGAGTAACATCATTAGATTTTCAAACGATGTTAAATCTAGATGAAAGTAGAAAATTATTTATGATAAGTTTATATTAATTTATTTATTTATTATTACACTCGTATAAACACACAGAGCTGGACAAACTGCTGAAGTATAACTGCTACTTATTTAATCAAAAAAAGTGTTAGCAATGAGTAGTTAACTACTATTTTTGGCAACTTTTTGTGAAAGAAAACATTTGAGTATAATTACTGTGAAAGTTAGATCAAAAGTAATTGAAATGCTTTTAAAGGAAAATTTAATTACTGCCCAACTCTGAAAATACAAGGTGCCAAGTAATTACATATCAGAGTACTAAACAGCACTTGTGACTGTACAAACTTTCAAATAATATATCTAACATTTCGTTTCCACTTAAAACAAATCTTTATTTCTCTACTGGAAGTATTAAATAGGTTTATATCACAAGCTTAAACCTAGTATATTGCATATTTGTATATTTCTACATTTAAAAGCATTCCGTTCTTATGAAACCATCGCATAAGGCAGTTCAAAATACTCTGCAGCTCCTAGCAGTCTATGGTTGTTAGAATGTTTCTTAAGGGCTCTTAAAAATCCCACCGTCTCGTGGAAGTCCTTTCTCGTTTCTAGTTGAGGTTCTACAAGTGAACAGACAAAATAGCAACAATAAATAAGTAAGCACACAAATATGTTTGAAAATGTATATGAACAAAAGAAAACAAAATTTGCTTACTATTGAAATGTTAAGTTTACACATGTTTTTGTACTAAGCCAAAAGAATATCAAAAAATGTTTGAATGTTTAATTTTTTGAGTTTTTTTTGAATTTGTTTTTTTGAAGTTTTCGATTTTTTTGGGAATTCTTGATTTTTTTGGTTTTTAACTATTTTTTGATTTATTTTTTTTTAATTTTTTTGTCTTCATGGGATATTTTGGATTTTTGGTTACCGCTGACCAAATATTTAGACGTAATGCCTCAACAAAAGTTGATACTCACTTTCATTTCCCATGAATTGTCATACCATGAGGTATATATGGAAATCGGCAAGGAGTCAATACCTTCCATCCCATAGCTGGTGAAGGGAATAGCTATAACATAAAATAAAACCCAGATTATTATTTTTTCAATGGGTACATTTTAAAATGGAATTGTCTGAGTATGGTGTACATACTAGATATAAATTGAGTGAATGAAAAGACGAGTACTGAGTGTGTCATTTTATTAAAATTCCAGCTAAGCGCTTTCAGCCATTAGGTCATTCTTAAAGCAGTCGACAAGAGAAAAACATACAATGTGTCAAAAAACATTAAACCCTTCAACTGCTACATACAATGAAATAAAATTTTTGATGTTACATCATTATTTAAGTGTTTTTAAATGAAACTCAAGGTCTCTAGTTAATTCCACAATATAATACAAGTTATTGAAAATTCTAAAATATTGACAATTGTTTCGATAAATCAATATCATCGTCAGAATGACAGAAGTTACATTTCATTTTATGCCTACCTGATGTTTAGTAGTTATATTTTTGGCTAGACCAAGAAGTAACCTAACTTGTGATTGGCTTAATATATGTTTATAGAAAAAAGATGAAGATGTGATATTACAAATATTGAAGCTTAGATATTATTAGCCCTATGGTGATATCCTGGATATCATTTTTCCAATTAAGATCAGTATAACTGTGCAATGATATAGAAAACCAGGAAAACTATATCTGCTGATCTTTACAATTATCACTTAAGAAGACAGTTTATTAGTGGAGAATTCCCTAGATTTAACTGTTCATTGACAACTTCATATTGTGGGTTTCTTAAATGTCTTCTAATTTCCAGTTCTTCAAGGAAATCCAGTTCTTGTTTCTTTTCACAAATATGCAGCACTTCTAGTTCTGTGTTAGGTGTCAATGAATGATTGGTGTCAAGTAGATGTTTTGCGTAGTGAGATTTATCTGGTTGTTTTAATCTGTAAGCTCGTAAGTGCTCACTGAATCGTATTTCAAAATTCCTAAGGGTCTGACCCAAATAGACAGCATTACATTCTGGACATTTGAGTTTATATATACCTGACTTCTTTAATAGTGGTATTTTTGTTTTTACATTCAACAATTTTGTACTAACGTTATTTTCTGTTTTAAAAGAAATTGTTGCATTCGTTGCTGAAGATATTATCTTTGAAATATTATTAGAAATATTTCCTGCATATGTGATGGTTTTATAAGTTTTAATTTCATCAGCTTGTTTAGGATATATTAGTTGTAATGCCACTTTTTTCTCTTTTTTACTAATTAGTTTATTTATCATATCTAATGGATAAACGTTAGATGTTGCTATTTGTCTAATTGTATTAATCTCTCTATCAAAATTACATTTGTTCATAGGAACTGAAAAAGCTCTATGTATCATTGAATTATATGCTGCTAGTCTGTGTGAGACAGGGTGGTTAGAATTGAATGGAATTGTCACATCAGTCTGTGTTGGTTTTCGGTAAATTGAATAATCAAGTACATTATTAACTCTTCGAATTTTTAAATCAAGAAAATTGATTGAGCTATTTTCTTCAATTTCTAATGTGAATTTAATTTATGGGTGTAAATTATTGATGTGGTGGAAAAACACATCTAATTGTCGCTCACTACCCATAAAACAAGCTAATATGTCATCCACATATCTATACCAAAATAAAATATTTTTCGAAATATTACTTTCAAAGATCTTTCTTTCTAAATTGTCCATAAAAATGTTTGCTATAATAGGTGATATAGGGCTTCCCATTGGAAAACCTTCATTTTGAATATATATCTTATTGTCAAAAGTGAAATAATTCTGATTAATGCATACATCAAATAAATTAAGTATATCTGATATCATTCCTGGATTAATATTTTTATCTTCTAGTAATTTTCTTACAAGTATTAGACATTCTTTGAGAGGAATTTTAGTAAACATATTAGTTACATCGAACGATATGAGTTTATAGTATCTTGCAAGTGGATCGATTTCAACTTTTTGATTAGTTCTGTTGAATTTCTAATTGAGTACTGAGATTCATATCCGTAAGTTTTGAGTATATTGTTGAGCTTTTTTGCCAATATATTATTAGGAGCATTAACATAAGAGGCTACAGGTCTAATTGGTTTCGGTATTTTATGTAATTTAACTGTTCATATAATTGTGGACAATGAGGATTCTTATGTATGATAGACCTCTTTTCGTAATCATTTGAAAGATAATTTGAATTATTAACAATATTCCTCACATTATTAGAAAACTTCTTTGTTGGGTCTGCTTTAAGAACTTTTACATCGCTGGATTCTATAAAGTTATATACTTTGGAATTGTAATTTTCAGTCGTCAAAATGACAGTAGCATTCCCCTTATCGGATTTTGTAACTGTTAGGTTATGATTCTCTACCTTCTTTTTTATTGCGTTTAAAACTGAAATGTCATTTTTTGTTTGACGTTTAACTTTTGAAGGTTCAATATTTTTGATTAAATTGGCAATTTTTAATTTTTCATAAAGAAAATTATTTGAATTAGATTTTAAAGCTATTTCTGACATTTCAGTTTTAAACGCAATAAAAAAGAAGGTAGAGAATCATAACCTAACAGTTACAAAATCCGATAAGGGGAATGCTACTGTCATTTTGACGACTGAAAATTACAATTCCAAAGTATATAACTTTATAGAATCCAGCGATGTAAAAGTTCTTAAAGCAGACCCAACAAAGAAGTTTTCTAATAATGTAAGGGATATTGTTAATAATTCAAATTATCTTTTAAATGATTACGAAAAGAGGTCTATCATACATAAGAATCCTCATTGTCCACAATTATATGGAACAGTTAAATTACATAAAATAACGAAACCAATTAGACCTGTAGTCTCTTATGTTAATGCTCCTAATAATATATTGGCAAAAAAGCTCAACAATATACTCAATACTTACGGATATGAATCTCAGTACTCAATTAGAAATTCAATAGAACTAATCAAAAAGTTGAAATCAATCCACTTGCAAGATAACTATAAACTCATATCGTTCGATGTAACTAATATGTTTACTAAAATTCCTCCTAAAGAATGTCTAATACTTGTAAGAAAATTACTAGAAGATAAAAATATTAATCCAGGAATAATATCAGATATACTTAATTTATTTGATGTATGCATTAATCAGAATTATTTCACTTTTGACAATAAGATATATATTCAAAATGAAGGTTTACCAATGGGAAGCCCTATATCACCTATTTTAGCAAACATTTTTATGGACAATTCAGAAAGAAAGATCTTTGAAAGTAATATTTCGAAAAATATTTTATTTTGGTATAGATATGTGGATGACATATTAGCTTGTTTTATGGGTAGTGAGCGACAATTAGATGTGTTTTTCAACCACATCAATAATTCACACCCGAAAATTAAATTTACATTAGAAATTGAAGAAAATAGCTCAATCAATTTTCTTGATTTAAAAATTCAAAGAGTTAATAATGTACTTGATTATTCAATTAACCGAAAACCAACACAGACTGATGTGACAATTCCATTCAATTCTAACCACCCTGTCTCACACAGACTAGCAGCATATAATTCAATGATACATAGAGCTTTTTCAGTTCCTATGAACAAATGTAATTTTGATAGAGAGTTTAATACAATTAGACAAATAGCAACATCTAACGGTTATCCATTAGATATGATAAATAAACTAATTAGTAAAAAAGAGAAAAAAGTGGCATTACAACTAATATATCCTAAACAAGCTGATAAAATTAAAACTTATAAAACCATCACATATGCAGGAAATATTTCTAATAATATTTCAAAGATAATATCTTCAGCAACGAATGCAACAATTTCTTTTAAAACAGAAAGTAACGTTAGTACAAAATTGTTAAATGTAAAAACAAAAATACCACTATTAAAGAAGTCAGGTATATATAAACTCAAATGTCCAGAATGTGATGCTGTCTATTTGGGTAAGACCCTTAGGAATTTTGAAATACGATACAGTGAGCACTTACGAGCTTACAGATTAAAACAACCAGATAAATCTCACTACGCAAAACATCTACTTGACACCAATCATTCATTGACACCTAACACAGAACTAGAAGTGCTGCATATTTGTGAAAAGAAACAAGAACTGGATTTCCTTGAAGAACTGGAAATTAGAAGACATTTAAGAAACCCACAATATGAAGTTGTCAATGAACAGTTAAATCTAGGGAATTCTCCACTAATAAACTGTCTTCTTAAGTGATAATTGTAAAGATCAGCAGATATAGTGTTCCTGGTTTTCTATATCATTGCACAGTTATACTGATCTTAATTGGGAAAATTATATCCAGGATATCACCATAGGGCTAATAATATCTAAGCTTCAATATTTGTAATATCACATCTTCTTCTTTTTTCTATAAACATATATTAAGCCAATCACAAGTTAGGTTACTTCTTGGTCTAGCCAAAAATATAACTACTAAACATTAGGTAGGCATAAAATGAAATGTAACTTCTGTCATTCTGACGATGATATTGATTTATCGAAACAATTGTCAATTTTTTAGAATTTTCAATAACTTGTATTATATTGTGGAATTAACTAGAGACCTTGAGTTCCATTTAAAAACACTAATATGAGCATATTCCACGAAGTAAGGGTCGAGACAGTCAATTTCATCATTATTTAAGTAAAATTTGTTAAAATTACCCTATAAAGAGGGTGTACACATATCATTTATTTGATAATTTCAAATTAGACGTTTCGTTATGTACACCCTCTTTATAGAGTAATTTTAACAAATTTTACTTAAATAATGACGTAACATCTAACATTTTATTCAATTGTATGTAGTAGTTACAGGGTTTGATGTTTTAGACACCTGTTGTATGTTTTTTTCTTGACGGCAGCTTTGAGAATGGCCTTATATGAATGGAAGCGCTTAGCTAGAATTTTATTAAAATTACACACTCAATACTCGTCTTTTCATTCACTCAATTTACATTTTAAAATGTCCAAAATTATAGCATGCTATATTGAATACAATAAAACTCACCATCAATTTTTGTTATTTTCCACTCATATGGGAAGGCAAATCAAACTGTCTTAATAACCTCCCTTCGTCTCTCTCAAATCTAAAGAAATACTGTTTTTGAAAATGGAGGGAACATATCCTCCATCATTTCGCAGTCGCCAAATTTAATGATTTAATACCACTATGTTTCAGCCATATTAATTTTATCTTCCTGGGTTGGAGGAACAAAACTGTATAGAAATATTTACTTTAATAATGCAGCAATTTTCAGTTTAGCTGATAATGGTTGTTAATATTGCGAAAGAAAAAATGTTCAAATTTTTTTAATAAAACTTACCGAGTACACCAGTCATTAGACTCCTTCAGAATACACTTTGATATAGTCTTTTCAATTAATAACAATAAAGCAACGAAACAACAGATAAATATTACACTATAGTAATTGAAAAATACACCAAAATACCGAAACCTTATAATAACCTCAACACTTGAATTAAGAAACGAAAACAATATAAAATATAAGAGAGAGACTGTGTGAACGAGTAATATGACATCGCGCAAACGCAGTAATAAAAATCAATAAAATTTGATTACTAATGACGTTACAGTTTTCGTTAATTGTTTGGAATTATCTACTGATTTTAGTTACTCGACAGGCTCTATAGATGGCACGGTCTGCAGTGTCCCTAGCCTGGACAGGACGACTTGAGATGGTCAAGACGCATCATTCAATGGAGGCCACGCCTACATAAACGCAACGTTGGCAGACCACAGTTACGCTGGCTCAACGATATTAAAAACAAATGGGCACCAGATGGCGCATCAACTTGCACAGGACAACGAAACATGGAAGAATATAGGGGAGACCTATGTCCAGAAGTGGACTGTGAGAGGTTGCTGAAAGAAGAAGAAGAAGTACTTGTTGCAACCGAGACAGTAAGTGAGGTTATATTATCAATATTATTTTAAAATTGATTATTGAGTCCTTCGATAGTCTCTGGTATCTAGAGGACTTCCTAGGCCTAAAGGATTTTCTTATTCGGGAAACGAAACTGACGATTAATGACAAATAAAAACATTTATTCGTCCAAGATAATTCATCTACAAATTTGTAAGTTTTGTTGCTCGACTTAAGTCCGGGAAACTGTTGCATAATGGCTAAATAAACGTGACGTAGACATATCTAGATTCAATTACTACTCAATAAATTATCATTAGCTAATTATTGTAGAGAGCTAACCTTTCATTTCCGCATGTCAACAATCTTGAAAGAGTTAATTCAGTTAGATGTTGTCGAAAAGTGCCACAAAATCTGAGTAATTCACTTAATAACTTGTAAGCTCGGTAATTATTTCATTACGAGTTTGATTGACACGAAAATTAAGCAACAGGGAAGTTTGATATTCAAGGATAATGTTGGTACAGGACACCGTCAATTTTCAGTTGGTATATAATTATCACCAAAGTGAATACATTAATTGATGATGTAACAATCTTATATGATTAAATTTCTTTTAAGATAATAATTTGCATTATATTGGGAAATATTGGGAGTGAAATGACAATGTTTGTACATAATCTGCGAAAATGATTCATATACAGCGTATAGCATAAATAAGTGAACCTATGAGTTACTAATATCAGAAGAAATAGGAAACATGGCTTTGCGACCTTGTGCCTTAGACATCAAAAGAAACAGAGAAAGAAGTTTGTGACTGTTAAGAGCAGCCTAACCTTTTGTTGAAATATTTCATATTTCTGAGAAAAAAACGGACAATCCGTAACGCTCATGCAAGGATGACTCTGTCAGTTTATATAAGCATAAGATGGTATTTTGTGGCATACTCAGTGGAACTGAATGAGTTTTTCCTGATTTTTGGAATGAAACAACTTTTGTGCATTTGAAAATTTTCAACTATAACCATGGAAGAAGTGTTACGAGTGAAAAACTGTTGAAGAATATTGGTAGATATATAGAGTCAATGGAAAAATATCAATATTGTATATGTAAAATACATAAAATGACATGGGAAATCGGGTAGGTAATCTGCGATAATTATATACAAATATACGTATTCATACTAATATAGAAATTTACAGTTTTGACCCATACTTAGGAGAATCTACACATCATAATTTTTTGAATTAAACTAACTGTTTCTGAATAATTCCATAATATAATGAGAAATGAAAGGATGAGAGAAGCTACATTTCATGTGATACCTCTCTGATGTTTAATAATTATTTTTGGCTAGATCGAAAAGTAATATATATATATATATATATATATATATTTATGGATATTTTAAAAAAATAATATTAAGAGATAATTGATCTTTAGAAATTTTGTAATAATTTCATTAGCAATTTTTATGGATATTTTAAAACAATAATATTGAGAGATAGTTGATCTACAAAAATTTTTGGAATAATATCATTGGCAGATGCTCGATAAAAAATGATGAGGGAGGATGACAGAAAGAATTTTTGGAGAAAAGTCATGTAATATTTTGAAAATTGAAACCATTTTTATAAGAATATAACATAGAAGAATAATAATATAAGAAGCAGCACTTGAATATATTGAATTGGAAAGAAAAGTAAAATCAGCTAGAGAGATCAATATTTGAAGAAAAGTAAAAAAATATTCGCAAGGTAGGAGCCGAGAGCAGTAATTGGAATATAGTTAGATTCAAACGAGAAGCAAATTCATAAGTATAAGAATTTCTACTTATTAAACTGGAATAAGAGAGTATTCGTAAGGTAGGAGCCGAGAGCAGGAAGTGAAATATAGTTAGATTCAAACCAGAAGCAAATTCATAAGGAGATTTAAAAGTTGAGAAGAATTCAGGAGCAGGAACCAACAAGTTGAACATAGATCAAACAAAAAGGGGTCAATAAAGAAGTAATTTGAGAACGTAGTTGCAGGAGGGGATTTGAAAATTAATTTTTATAGAATTATAAAAAAGTGGTAAACCAAAGATCTTCGTGGTAAGTTTTTATTATTGTTCAATTAGTTAGAAATATATCAAAATTTTTAAAGATTTGGAAATAATAAATTGTTCATTTAGTAATTATATACATAATAGAAAAGGAATTAACCACAACAATTGGCGCCAAAAGTGGGGCTCCATAAATTAAGGGGACCACAAACAGATATAAAACTCAAAGAAAATTGACATAATTATTTTATCTATGGCATTTAAAGAGAAATTTAGAAAATAATCATATAATTTTGGTTGAATCTATAAATTTATATATAGAATATTAAAAATGATGACAAGACAAGGGACTATATTAGAAGGAAGAAGTCAGTGAGACAGTGATGGACAACAAGAAAACAGAAGTATTGGAGATAGTAGCAGTGTAACAGAATGTTTGAATATAAATAAACAGTTTGAAGAAATGATAAAATACATGAGAAACATGGAAGAAAATAGGAAGGAGGATATGAGAAGTATGGAAGAAAATAGAGAAGAGGATATGAGAAGTATGGAAGAAAATATGAAAGAGGATATGAGAAATACGGAAGAAAATGGAAAAGAGGATATGAGAAATATGGAAGAAAATAGGAAAGTGGATATGAGAAACATGAAAGAAAATAGAAAAGAGGATATGAGAAATATGGAAGAGAATATAAAAGAGAAATTTGATATTATGAAACAAGTAAATTATTAAAGAGAATGAAAAATTCAAAGAAGAAATTAAAGAAGAGATGAAGGGCATCAAAAAGGATAATGAGTACATTAAAATAAGAATAACAGTTATGACAGAAAAAAATGATACTCAACAAAAAGAAGTTGAAAAGGAATTGGAAATAATTAATAAAAATCAAAAAGAACATATTGAAGAAACGAAGAATTTTTTTTATAAATTTGACAATAAGATTGTTGAAACCGAGAAGAAAATAAATGAGACAGAAGAAACGTTAATGCAATAAATAGAAGAAAAGAGAAGTAATTCCAGAGAACAATATATAGAAGGAACAAGAAAGGTGCAAGTAGATATGGAAGAAAAATTTGAAAAGTTGATGCAAAATTTTCAGAATAATATTGGAAATTGTTCGACGCATGTAGTCCAACTAGGACATGATATTTATTGTAAATTTAATGGGGATATTAATAAGATACATCCGAAAATATTTTTAAATATTATAAAATGCCGAACTCGGAATATTCGGCAATTTGAAGATTATAAAAAAATAGTAAGAATGAATTTGGAGGAAAATGCATTAGTTTGGTTCACTACAAGAGAAATGGAAATTAAAAATGAGGAAGATTTTGAAGATATGTTCATGGGATATTTCTGGGGAGAATCATCACAAAATTTATTCAGAGAAAAATTATATTTTGGAAAATTTGATTATAGTAAAAATACAAAGTTAAATTGTTATGCCATGCAATTATATAATTTTGCACAATATTTAAATCCCAAAATGAAGGAAGAAGAGATTGTATTGTACATTTCCAGACATTTTGATACAGATGTTATAGAAAATATTGCAATACATGACATAAAAAAGATGGAGCAATTTTCAAATTATTTATTAAGGATTGAAAGGAGTTTTAATTTAGGTAAATTCAGATTTAGAAGGGTGAATGAGAATGAAGAATTCAGAAGAAGAAATATGAATGGAAATATGCAAAGAGATAGACAACAAAATTGTTATCAGGAAAATAAGAATGGTAATTACGGAACAATGTCAGAAGATAGGAACAATAGAGAGAGAAGAGAATACTATAGAGATCTTAATCACGGAGTGGGAAGAAATTGGAGAGAAAATGAGTATAATCGAAAAGTTAGAAGTAAAGAAAACTATAACAATACAAGACAAATGAATAGAGGAATAGAGAATAGAAGACAAGAAAGGAATGAGGGCAGTGAAAGGATAAATGATAGTAGATGTAATGAGATACAAACTGAAGAAGAAAATGAAAATAACGAACATTTTTTATAAATAATCAGGGTAGTAACAAAATTCTTAGTAAATGTAATTATGAACATCCAAGTGAATTCGTAAATTTAGAAGAAGATAAAATTGAATTGGAAAATGAATCTAAATTATTGTATTTATGGGGAAATTTGTATGAGAATATTGTTAAGATTTTAATTGATTGTGGGTCAGAAGCATCATTAATTAAAGAAGATGTAGTGAATAAAATTAAAAAATTGAGAGAAAACAAAATAAAAATTCCAAGAATAAATTTAATTGGAGCTAATGGAAAGAAATTAACTGAAGCAAATATGACAGTAACAGGAGAAATAGAGATAGAGGGAGTTTCAATAGACATGAATATGTTAGTTATGAAAAATATGGAAGCAGATGTAGTAATGGGGATAGATGAAATGGAAAAACATGGGGTAATAATTTGGTTTGAAGAAAAGAAGTTAGAAATAAATAAAATAAGAATTATAATGAACAAACAAAAAATTATAGACGATATTGAATATAAGAAGAAGACCATGAATAAAGAATTAGAAAAGTATGAAATAAAATGCCCAGCTATATATAAAAAATATGTTTTGGATTTATTAGGGAAGTATGAAGATTTGATAAAGAAGGGTTCAAGAATATTATGAAACTATGAACACAAATTAGAAGTTAAATGAATAGAGAATTTCAAAATTAAAACGTATCATATTCCATATCATTATCAAAAAGAGGTAAGAGGGAAAATTGAAAATATGTTGAGAGAAGGTATAATAGAGAAATGTACAACTAGATTTGTTAATCCATCAGTAGTAGTAATAAAATCAAATGGTGAAATGAGATTGGGTTTAGATGCAAGAAATATTAATAAATATACAGTGCTACAATATGAAGCACCAATGAATGTTGATACAATATTTGGAAGAATAACTACCTCAGTAATATTCTCAAAAATTGATTTAAAACATAGTTTTTGGTTAATACCATTAGAAAGAATTAGTAGGGATTATACTGGTTCTTCGATTGATGGTGTTTTATGTAGATTCTGCGTAGTACCTTTTGGCCTACAGAGTGCATGTTCAGCATTAGTTAGAGCGCTACATGGAATTTTGGACAAATATGAAGATTTTGTATTACACTATATTGACGGTATTTTGATTTTTTCTAAAACAATTGAAGAACATTCGAAACATTTGGAGATGGTATTGAAGGAATTGGATACTGAGGGTCTAAAAATGAATGAAAAAAAATGTCAGTTTTTCCAAAAAGAAATAACATATTTAGGATATATCATTAATGAAATTGGTTTGAAAATGTATCCAGAAAAAGCGAAATCTATTATTGAATATAGAAGACCAAAAAATTTAAAAACTTTGCGGTGATATTTAGGAACATTGAATTATTTTAAAAGATTATTACCAGACTTGAGTGAAAAGGAAAAGAACCTTACAGAACTTTTAAAAAGAAGGTGTAAAATGAAAATGGACTGAAGAAATAGAGGATGATTTTCAACGATTAAAAGAAGAATTTAAACCACGATATGACCAGAACTTCATAGTTAAGACAGATGCGTCAATGGACAGATTTGCAGGAATATTTTTACAAAGAGATGAGAAAGGAGAGGTTCCAATAAGTTTTATTTCTAGAATAACGAAGGGTTATGAAAGAAATTATAGTGCAACAGAATTAGAATTGGCAGGTGTGATATATTGTGTTAAAAAGTGGAGGTATTATTTATTAGGAAATAAATTTTATATTGAAACTGGTCATGCAGCTTTGAAGGGATTTTGAATAATAAATTTGGGAATAATCGGATGAATCTATTGTTACCAGAATATAGTTTCGGAATTGTTCATATATCAGGAAAAAATAACATAGCCGATACATTTACAAGACAAGAAGTTAAAAATAGTATAAATAAAAGAGATATTTTCATTTGAAGCAATAAAAAAGGATCAAGAGCGTTTGTCTGAAAAGGATAGAAAAAGATGTGAATTTAAAGAACAAGTATTTTTAAAAGAAGTTAACAAAAAGGAGTTATATGTTATAACAGAAGCATTGGTAATTTTAGTTTTAAAAGAATTACATAAAGAATATGGTCACAGAGGGAGTAGAAAAACATGGTTACTATTTAGGGAAAATTATATTATGAAAGGAGATATTACAAGAAATTGTGAAATCTGTCAGATTTCGAAACATACAAATAAAATTAATCATAATGTTTTTAGAAGTGTTCTATCAAGAAACCCATTGGAATTAGTGGCAGTGGATTTTATAAGTAACTCAATTATGAGTAAACAAGGGAACAGGCATATTCTAGTAATAGTAGATATTTTTTCAAAATTTGTTAAATTATATGTATGTAGGAAAACTAATACCAACGAAGTAATAAAGTAGTTTAATCGGTATTTCGAAGAAATAGGGAAACCCATTAATTGTATCATGGATAATGCAACATATTTCCAAAATAACAGAATGGATATTTTTTCAAAAATAAATAATATTAACAAGAGAAATATTAGTATAAGACATCCAGCTGCGAATCCTGCAGAAAGATATATAGAAGAAGTAATTAAATATTTAAGAATAGTCATTAAGACAGATCAGGATAAATGCGAAAATAATTCGATGAAGGTTAAAGAATATTTAAATTGTGTTCCACATGGTGTAACAGAAGAATCACCTGTATATTTAATGACAGGAAGATATCCAAATAGAAAATGGAAATAAAAAATTATGAAGAATGTTTAGAAGAGGTTAATAGAAAATTGCAAAAAGCTGCTGAGAAATATCAAAGAAAAATGTCAGAAAAATATAAAAAGGAGGTGAAATTTAAAAAAGGAGATTTGGTTCTAGTTAAGAGATCAAAGGTAGCAGATAGAGAAAAGAAAAAATGTGTTGAATTAGAATTGCCTTATGAGGGACCTTTTAGAATAGATAATGAGAATGGAGAGAATAATTATGTCTTGAAGGAATTAGATTCAAACAAAATTAAAGGTATTTTTAATATTGAACATTTATACAAGTTTTATTATGAAAAATAATTAATAATAATTTTATTTTAGTTAATGTAAGTATATAGATTAATGGTTTAAATCAGAATATTGAAAATTTATTTTAATTTGAAAATAGTTATGTTCAAATATTAAAATAAAATAATTTTGGGGAATTTTTATTAATATTTTAAAACAATAATATTGAGAGATAATTGATCTATAGAAATTTTGGAATAATTTCCTTAGCAATTTTTATGGATATTTTAAAACCATAGTACTGAGAGATAGTTGATCTATAAAAAATTTTGGAATAATATCATTGGCAGATGCTCGATGAAAAATGATGAGGGAGGATGACAGAAAGAATTTTTGGAGAAAAGTCAAGTAAGAATTTAAAAATTGAAACCATTTTTATAAGGATATAACATACAAAAATATAAGAATAATAATATAAGAAGCAGCATTTGAATATATTGAATTGGAAATAAAAGTAAAATCAGTTAGAGAGATCAATATTTGAAGAAAAGTAAAAAAATATTCGCAAGGTAGGAGCCGAGAGCAGTAATTGAAATATAGTTAGATTCAAACGAGAAGCAAATTCATAAGTATAAGAATTTCTACTTATTAAACTGGAATAAAAGAGTATTCGTAAGGTAGGAGCCGAGAGCAGCAACTGAAATATAGTTAGATTCAAACCAGAAGCAAATTCATAAGGAGATTTAGAAGTTGAGAAGAATTCAGGAGCAGGAACCAACAAGTTGAACATAGATCAAACAAAAAGGGGTCGATAGAGAAGTAATTTGAGAACGTAGTTACAGGAGGGGATTAGAACATTTATTTTTATAGAATTATAAAAAAGTGGTAAACCAAAGATCTTTGGGGTTTTTATTATTGTTCAATTAGTTAGAAATATATCAAAATTTGTAAAGATTTGGAAATAATAAATTGTTCATTTAGTAATTATATACATATACATAATAGAAAAGGAGTTAACCACAACAATATATATATATATATATATATATATATATATATATATATATATATATATATATATATATATATATTATCATGGTATGAACCATCCAACGAGTATAATGAGCGCCTTGAATCTATTTGTTTGAATACATTGACGTTCTGACAAAATTAATAAGGCTGCTAATATTCGGATTTTAAAACTATTTGGCTTTGGTTTTAAAATTAACAAAAACATGGGTCATAAGACGGGAGATCCAAAAATGTGCTTCCTCATATAATAAATTTAATAGAGAAGAAAATAACATGGGAAAAGATGGTTTTATAAAGCAATATGTGAATAATCTATTCAAATAATAATAATCTACATTCCTTCGGTCTAATATTTCTTGTAATAATTGTAACTCATTCTAATAAAATGAATATTTTTGCTACTGTCTTTATGGCCTGTATTTCAGTTTTATTTGGAATTATTTTAACTTACAGTACAGTAGTATATTTTGTACGTTTACTTAAAAAAAAGGAGCCCAATAGCAAAGCCATCATTTTAACGAATAATTATAAATTGTAAAAAGAAACATGTCTAAATCAATTATAGATGCCGATAGTAAAAACAGTGAACAAAATCCTCACAATTATACTGAATAAAAAATCACCAAAGATAGTGAAACAGACAATATACTGGTTGAACTGTCAAAATCGAAAATATCGAAATATGATTCATTTTCAACAGAAATGAACACTAATAACTGAGTAGATGAGGTAATTTCAAAAGAATCCACCGAAATTAGAATGAAATGTATAATAATTTAAAAGGAACACGACACATTTTTATATATTTAGTAGATATGTTGTTTTATGCAAGGGATTTCAGAAATTTTAATAAATAGTAACTAAGTTATGTTAATATTTATATGTATAAAAATCCTCATCTATATACATTCTAATTTCATATACTAAAATGTTATTTCATGCTTCATATACGGCTTCAAAATTTAATAGTTTATTGTAATATACACAGCCAATCATCGACAAAGACACAATGTTTATATAATTTATAATGTATAGATAGATAAGTTTCCATAGCAACCGAACGCTGTTGATGGATGGATTAAAAAATTGAAAACGTCAGTGATTTGGAAAACGTCAAAAGTGAATATGATATAATGATTTAACTCGTAAATGTGGTAAAATTTGAAGAAAAACTTATAAAAAAAACATAGTATAAACAGTGAAACTGACCTGTTGAAAAGTTTTGGGGGAAAATAAATATCGGTTGATCTCCGTAAGGGAGTTAGTTGCAATTTTATTCGTGGTACAGTGCTTTATATGCGTCAGAGAAGACACCGAACATTTAAGAGAAACTAGAAATAAAAAGTGAAAGTTTACTTCTTGGAACTGTAATTGTAAATAAAAGTGTAGCTGAAGTTATCAAAGGAGAAGGGTACGATTCATATTTTAATTCTGGAGGTAATAAGTTATTTTTAAAAGTATATTTACCTAAAGACTTTCCTAATGAAGAACCTTCGTTAAATGTAGTACCTACAATAATACATCCTTTGATGACGAGCGATGGTGATATTACTTCAGCTCCAGGTTTGCATATTTGGACAGTACAACAGCAAATAAATTGAAATTGAAAGTTAGTTTGAAGTGGATACAAACTTAGTGAATGAAAGGTACCGTTTTGAGATATTATATTAGAGATCTCTAAATTAAAATAGGCCTTAATTTAAAAACTAAAAAGGAATGCATTCATGATTAGTAATAAATCTAGTATTTTTATTGTTTCAAAGTAATTATAGTTTATTGTTGTAGTGTATACACGTTTCCTGTTTATAAACTTCCATGTTTTAAAAAAATTTCTGAAATCATAAGTTTATTCTTTTTAATTTCACAATCCAATAATTATAGTAAATATGAATGGCGCAATTGTACCCTACCCTTTGATAGAGTTATACATGTTCAACGATTATTAAAAAATATTCAGTACAAATGTGGCAACAGCAACGTTAGGAAAATAAAATTTTAATTATTATATTCACATATTGATAAATAATATATTCAGTACAAGTTTGTCAGCCCAATGTGAGGCGAATTAGAAATTTAACTAATAGGAAGGTTTTAAAAACATTAAATTCAACTTACCCATTCCTGGTGATATAACTGGGTTTGCCGATGATATGGTTGTTTTCTTTAAGGATCTGGACTGGTTCAGTCCTAAAAAAAAATTAAAACGCACTACCTGTTTTGTTTGATTGTTACTAGAGCAATTTCTTTGCAGTTAATATAGATAAAACAGTATACTTACCAGTCACCAGTTACGAGCCAAACCTACCTAATTTTAACCATATCGAAATTGAAAATGGAAAACAAACCTTAAGATTAATGGAGAGAAGAACAGCTAAATATCTTGGTATCACACTTGATAATCATCTCAGATGGGATACTCATATTTCCATTCTCGTAAAAAAACTCCGTTATCACTTGAGTAAATTTAAATATTTGAAAAAGTTTTTTGACATCCATCATCTTCGAATAATATATCTTGCAAAAACCCACATTTTTTATGGTGTCATTGCATGGACTGAAAATATGAAGCTACTGAGCAGGACAAGCGCTCACGGTGGTGCGTTCGATAATTATTCGCCATAGTTATCCAAGTCGGTCTGACTGACCGGGCGTTAACCCATTAAGTACCAACTTTCAAAACCTTCGAAAAATTCGGTAATTTCTTGGGAAACACTTTTTTATTTCTGAACTGTATAGAGTTTTTGGAAAAAAAACGCAAAAACTCAATACCTTTTTTTTTATTTGTTTCAATTTATTATGTGCTGAAAAACGGTTACATAACATCTTTCTAAACATAATTTGGGATCGAGCGAGATATTGCTCGTATTCTTACGAGCTTACTCATCTCTATTTTCCACCATTTTCAAATTGTAAACTATACTACCTCCAGTTTTTTCAACACTTTAATTAATGGTTCAAATTTCAGTAAATGTAGAATAGTTATATCTTCCTATATTTCACATATAATATGCTCTAGCTGATCTAATTTAACGATCATTCATTTATTACATTCATTCATCCAATTATTACATTTCAATCCATTCATTTGTGTCACGTATCCCTTATCTATTACGTTTTATGTGAAAAATAGCATAATGTATGGAAACAAAAAACCAAAAAATCCTTTATATGTGATTTACAACACATAAAAACGTCACCAATTTCCATCAATAATATATTCGAGTAACAACACGTGAAGGTGAAATGTGACAATAGCTGCCTAATGGATAACATCATTAAGCCCAAAAATGTTCGTGACTAACTGAGGCGTTGACACGATCAGAACTCGACGTCGAAATTAGAAAACATTCTTATGCGTCATAAAAATGCAAATGATATCAATCAAGAATGAGAAAAAATGAGGAACTTGATTGAAAACAACATACGATGTCGATGTCTATAAAGCTCACCTATGTTCTATTTGGTCATAGTTATTGTATTACCTTATTGAATGAAGAGTAGAGGGATGGTAAACCGAAGTCCTTATCACACATTCAACCGAATCATGTTTCGCCCTAATTATAATTAAGGATGAACGAGTTTGAGTCGCAGGGTTGGATTTCAGGAGTTACAACAAACTAGGATTCATTTGTCACACACTCCATAACGGAAAACATATACATTTTCATTGCTTGCAATGAATATCGTTATTTATTAAACGTGTTAATGGTTGAAAAACATCTTGAGATGTAATGAAATTGTACCAGCAACAAAGGAGATGTATTGTTTCTGGCAGTGGCAAGTCTTAACGAATACAATAATTTATAATAAACTTGAATATTATAAGAACTTAGAAATAAACCTACTTCGTTGATCGTGATATATTGACCTCAATTTTTCTCTCTTTTATTGGTCCTGGTGTGTGCTTGCTTTTGTAACAACTTTTCTACAGGTATTGGCGTCTCCCGTCTGTTACTTTCATATTCTTGTGATTTGATTTTTCTCACCTTAACTTTGGTCATTCTTTCAGTCTTGTGTTTAGTAGCATACAATTAGCTATTCTTTTTCTTGGTAACGTTCTTCCTTGCTTGTATATGATGTTCCCATACCATCTAATTCTCTGCGCTTTTTAAAATCTTACTATGTTGTCTCTGATTAGTATTTCACCGATTTCCTGATTCATCGGTGGTCAAATTTCATAATTTCATTCTCGAACGAAAAAAAAGACACGTTTAGACGCGCCCATGGATATTAAGACACAACACATCTGAGGATTCAAATAGATTATTGAAAGACGTGACTTTAGAAGATCCTCGACTATACCGAAATCATATTAGAATATCTGAAAAGCAATTTTACGTTTTGCTAACAGAAGTGTATTCGTTTATCAAAAAAATAGTACTAAAATAAGAGTGACCCTGCCAGTAAACGTTAAATTTGAAGTATCTCTCAGATATTTGGTTACAGGGATATATTTTCATCTCTCGAAGCTCTATATCGCATACCAAAATATTTGATTTCCAAGAACATTCCACAAAATCTGGTGGTTTCTATACAGTTCTAGAATTAATAATAATAATATCATTTATTGACGAATAAAAAATATGAAACGTATACAATAATGAAAAGTGTATAAATGATACATACTCGATAAGTGAGTGAACAGTTGTTTCAAGATATAAATATAAATACAGTATTACTTAAGTTTAAAAAATATTCAACACAATATCAGAATAATGAAATATGTAGCACACTTAATAAAGATAAATAACAATAATTGTTACAATACGATAACAAAATAGTATATTATGCAACGACCGTGTAATGAAGGTTATTAATACACGAGCATTAACCGGGTTTATGCGAGTGTATTAATAACAATTACATGAGAGATGCATACACAATTTTTTCTACGACCGATAAATAATAAAATGAAAATAAGAATTAATTTGAAACAAGCTCCCATAATTCTCATAATTAAGGCAACCTGTAAAAAAATAGCATTATTTAATTGCAATGATTCCACTTTGATAAAGAGAAATATACAAACAATGCAATTCGTTTTTCTTTCAAGAAAATACATTATATTCTAAAAAAAAATTTGAACCCGCCCAGGATCTGAACCACGATCTGCAACGCACTCCTGCGCCACGACCGGAAGCGTTACCAACTAAACTACGAAGACTCGTATGAAAACGTACGCACATTATTCATATACGAATTAAATCATTGTATCAAGCGGAAATAAACAGAAAGGTTGATAATTTCTGGTGGTGTACAAGATAAATCTTCACTACTCGCCATGTTTATAGTTATCTACTTTTGACTCGTTGTGAAATGTAGAAGCATAGACCACTGAATTATCCCCAAGTACTTGTTTCTATTGGCCGAAAATTCGTTTCATAATGGAAAGTACGTATTTTCATTGGCCAAAATCTGTATAGAAATGAAAATCCGTATTAAAATGAACAATATTAATGAATCGGAAGCAGATATTTAATTCGCGTATTATAATACGGGAGTAGAAAAAAAACTATTAAAGTACAATCAATTTGAAACACATAAGCCAACAAAGTATGTCTCTATTTCAAAGAGCTGCCACAAACAACACATTGTACAAATAAAAATAGTTATGACCATAACAACAATTAATCATTTTAAAAACAACACTACAATAAAAATTATTTAGATAGCACTTGCAACCGTTTTGAAATGTAGAAATCATCAAAGCACGTTTGTTTCACAGACATGCTTTTACAAGCAAGACACTGTATAAATGTGAAATGTATGAAATGAATCCGATGAACATATCCAGTCTTCAATACCATCCCACCCAGCTCTTGGTGTTTCGTGAATGAATCTTTTTAGGTACTTTACTTTTAAAAATCTTGAAGTTGTTTATGTTTTTTATATGGTCAGGAATAGAATTGAACACCTTGGGTGCTAAGTAGAAGAATGACCGCTGACAGACCGACCTGCTCATTTGGTGAATAACATAGTGGTTTACGAGCATAATTTTTTTTATATTTCAATATAACATTCAAACAATATAGTTGTCTCAAATCCAGTATCCCGCATTCCTCGTATAATCGATCTGTAGGATATCGGTCGGGTTTTCTTAAAATCAATTTCAGGAACCTTTTTTGGACAATCTCCAGTGGTTTTATGTGTGTTCTTAGGGCTCCACCCCAACCTACCAAGCCGTAACGTAAGTGACTTTCCACTCAGGCAAAATATAATATTTTCATATGCTTGAATGTTAATATTTTGTTGAGGTACCTGAATTTATAGAGGATGCTCTGTAATTTCTTGATGACGTACCTGATGTGAACATCCCATTTTTTACTACTATCACGCATTACAACTAAGTATTCGATTTTGTCTACAGGCAATATAGACATACTTCGATTTCGTAAAGTAATGATTTCAAGATGATCAAAATCCGGTCTGCACACATTATTGCAACTGATAGACATATAATAAGTTTTCTCAAGGTCAACCGTCAATAGTTTATGCTCAAGCCAATTCTTTACGTTTGAAAAATTAGCCTGAGCTTAATCTCGAAGTGCCTCCCAATTTTCAGCATCGTGTACTATTGCTGTGTCATCGGCAAATCCAATTATTTCACCACTGCTTTTCAACGAGAATATTTCGTTTATATAAATATTGAATAAAAGTGGTCCCAGAACACTACCTTGAGGTACACCATACTCAACACCTTCTTCCTGACTGAAGACATTGCCCATCTTTAATATCTGCCGTCTATTGGTAATATAGCTTTTAAATAAGTTAAGGTTTACATTCCTTATACCAATGTCCTCTAATGCTTGCAGGAGCAGGTCGTCACCCACAGTATCGAAAGCTTTCGATAGGTCTATGAAAATACACAGACTTGCTCTCATTCAAGGCATTATTTAGTTTCATCATTAGGGCCAGAATTGCATTCTCTGTTGACGTATTTTCTTTGAAGCCAAACTGCCTGTCAGACAAAACTTTATATTTTTCAAGGTAAGAAGTCAACCTGTTCTTTAGTTTCTCGAAAATTTTTGATAGGTGTGTTAATATGATATGGGTAAGAAATTATTTATTTTTGTTCTATCCCCTTTTATATGAAGTGGTATTACAATGGAATTCTTGAAGGCTAATGGCCATATACCACCATCTATTCACTTATTGATTATGTGACATAATGGTTTCATAATAAAATCACCAATAATTTTGAGAGTTTCAGCCCTAATTCCGTCAATCCCAACTGATTTTTTATCCTTCAACCATTTCAATATCATTTTCAATTCGTTGTCGTTCGTAGGTAATAGGACAAACGAGTTTGCAGTAAGATTCCTATTCGGAGTATAACTCTGGTCTGTAGTAATTTTATCAGCAAGGGTTTTTCCGGTATTAACAATTTTTTTATTAAATTCGTTGGCGATAATATTTTTGTTGGTTATCATCTAACCTTTGTCAGTTTCGATGGATCGTATTGGAGTTTTAGATTTATCACCTCTACTCAAGTCGCTTACCACCTCCCATAATTTTTTTGTTTTGGTGCCATTTTTTATTATAATATTATTATAGTAATCAAACTTTGTTTTTTGTATCAACGAATTCAATTTATTCCTGTACTGTTTGTATTCATTTTTTAGATCTACGTTTCCCATATACTTAAGGGTACTTTTGAACATTTTATTTTTTGTATCTATAGATTTCAATAGAGCATTTGTCACCCAAGGCTCAATTTTTGTATATTTTCTCCTACTGCTTTTGGATATATTCGCTTCGCCAATCAAATTTGATAGAGTATCAACGAATATATTCATTTTAGAATCAGGATTTTCAGCAGAGTAAATGGCAGCCCAAGATGCTCTCTTAAGAAGAGATTTCAGTTTACCCTGATCAACGTATTATGTGCTAGTTGACATCTTTTTTTTGTCTTGTTTAGGTATATCGAAATCTATTTGTAGTATTGTTGAATAATGATCAGTAATATTCGTTTCTAGAACCATAGGCAAAATATTCTCAAGTATATTGAATTTTGCCTTGATAAATATTTCAACCACAATATGCATAGACATAACATTAAAAATTTAATTTAATTAGGGGCATTTAATATCCAAATTAATCAAAGATAAAAGTCTTACTACTGTCGAGGTGTCGTTACTGCGTCTAAATTTTGTTGACTGACCGTGTTCTTGGCTTTCCCTGTATTAGTTTCTATGCTGAAATCACTGGTTTTCTTGTTGTGGAACTCCCCGGGGTGTTGGGGACTTCGGGTTGTCTCACGGCTGTAGGAGTGGGAGGTGCACTGTTGTGTTTAGGTTCCAAGTGCTCTTGCCTTTCAAGGTCTTCAATTCCGTAAGCAGTTCCGTCAACAAAAAGTTTGTTACCTTTTATGTAACATTCCTTATATATCTGTTCTTGCCTAACGAGGAGGAGATGCTTCCTCAATATTTTAAATTCTCTTCTTTGCTTGAGAGTTAAGTCGTTGGTTATTGATATATTTTCCCCTTTCAGCGTATTACAGTTTTTCAAGACTTCTCTTTTCTTGGGGTGTGAGTTGAATTCAATTTAAATTGGATAGTTTTCTGTTTTACCCAATATATAGACATCCCCAAAGTCGCTATCTTTTAGCTCAATACCAAGCAAGTAATTAAATTCATTTCATTATATGTCCACTTTCTAGCCATTTCTAAACGCTTTATTTAAACCAACAACATTAAACACAAGAAAAAAATACTTGTCGAAATGGCGCAGTCATTGTAGTACACACTAACGACTTCCAGTCGTTCCACTAAAACGTCATATATCGAAACTCAAAAATTAGACGAGCCTTAGACTTCCGTCGAATCGAACCACCGATCGATCAACTTAAGTGGTGTCAATATTTGAAAATTCGACTTTCAGTCGAACTTCCTAGTTAAACGACTTAAGTAGGTCGACCCGTGGAAATGAGCGTTTAGATAGTATTGGGTGCAAAAGAAAAGATCACAGCCGTGTCTGCTCTTATAAATCCAACTCCCATCTTCATTCGGGAAATGAAAAATAAGTTTCTAAATTTTTGTAAAGGGAGGATGTTTACCTTTACAGCTACAGCCTGGAATTAGTTAAGATAACAAGAGAAATATTACTGTTTTACATGAAACTAACTGTTTCTAGATAATTCCTCAACATATTGGAAAAAATGACAATTGTTTCGAAATAATGGGGTCTGTTGTACCTAGCTGAATAATTTGTAACATACTCAATAAAAATACGAGTTCGCAGGAAACTACTACCTAATAAATCCTTCGATGATATTCCATCAAAAGTATTTACTAAGATCATATTAGGTAGCAGTTGTGGAACAACGTAACCACTAGCTTATGAGCGAAAGTTTTTCCAGGCCCCTATTATGATACGGAATATTGAGAACCATATTAATTGATGAATATTGGGTACACAAATCAGCAATTGGCATATTGTATTTATTTTCCTGAACATATAAAAAATTTTGCAAGTACAAATCAAAAACAATGTGTGATGAAAATAAAATTTTATATATCTACAAGTAACAAAACTGATACAAAATTATTATGATAGACGGAAAATAACAAAATATTGTAAATACTTCAACAACAACAAAAAACGAAAAACCTCTCAAATATTCACAAATTTACTGGTCAAACCCATTTTCCTTGCTTTTGCATGCGCAAAATTTGAAATGACATCAGAAATGTTTATTTTTGAGCATCCTTATTTTCGATAGAAATAATAAATTGCTTAAAGTGATATTTTTCATCGGTCATGCAACTTCTCAAATAAATAAGTTTTAAACAACCGTTACTTGCAAAAAAGTCCTTTCAGCTGATGCATCCGAAATGGGGACAGTCAAAAAATAATACAGGCAGTTACAATTTCAATAGAAGTGGAGGATGAATAATTTTTTACCAAAATAAAGTCTAATTAATCCAAAAAAGAATTTAAATCATTTATATTATTCTTAAAACAATCTAACATGGAATGGAATTGTATCCGTAATATCTTCTGTATATTGAAGATATAGGGCTTGACTCATATCGTAAATATCCTTATCCGAAAGAGAAAGATCTCGCTCGTAAAACTTTGAGGAACAAAACCCGAAAATAGTAAAGGTCAGAACTTCGATTTTTTAAATGAGTTGTAATTATATTTATAGTTTTAACAAGCACATTTATTCGAAACCAATCATCACTTGTTTGAACTTTATAATGGTAATTCACATCATCAAAAAGTATTTTTGGTCTTGACATCCTTTGGTTTTCAAATTCAGAAGTAGTGCCCCATTGCCTAGCCAAAATAACAGGTTCCTATTTAATGACATTTAAATTATATCTCATTTCATTAATGATTTCTTTGGTTGTGGTAGTTATTTTAGACGCAGCTTGCTCTTTTATTTGTAAACATTTTGACAATTTATCAATATTGTTAAGTATTCATTAATTTTATTTTAATTGGTTATGATCTATATTCAATATGTAATGTTATTTGAAAATAAAATGAATATGTTAAAATCTCAAGCAACTCGTTGGTGGTATTTTTACACCTAGCGGACATACGGTATACAAACATTATGTACAATTTAAAAACCCAGTTCTACAAGCAAAGAAAAGAGAAGCAGAACAGTTGTTGAAGTGAACAGTTCGTAGTAATTAATATTAAACGCGCTAGTGCCAGGAAATTTAATAAAACCCAATGAACCCCTGCTACAGTCCACATTCTCGCTTCCAAGAAGGGTTGCAACCTCGCAGAAGATCATCCGAGACTTTCAGGTAAGAATACCCGTTTTGGGCGATTTGCTTGCATCATACTTTTTTACATATAATTTGTAGCCTTTCATAATATAACGAAACCATTTTTCATTCTCCGAAACAAATATTCTTTAAAAATATTGTTTGAAATTAGTTCAAACATTCTTTAATATTTTAGACAATTATTCGTTTCAATTTTATTTTTATTATTAAAGCAGTGAAGAAAAATTTGAGTTTGTTTATCTGAGTTTGTTAAAAGAGATGTCATTGTCCATTGTGTTTTATGTGCAACAATTAAGAAGATTACTATTCCAATTATTGTGATAATTTATTATTTGTGGATTAAGAACCCACTGGTCCTTCGAAAAAGATTTTAGAATATAGTTGGCTTTAGGAATTACATTGGATTTTATTCTACGACCTATGAAAATTATTTCTGAGGTATAAATAACGAAATATACCTCTCTGACTGTTGAAAATCCTAGCAATTGATCCTAATTCGAGTCGGATCTGAGAAGAAACCAGAAAAGGGAAAGTATTGAAATTCCTATTTAAACCTTGGACGAATTTCACATGCGTTGACAAGTACATTTAAAAAAAGGTTATAGTTTGAAAGATTAGTTTAACTAGTTCCGTTCCGTACCAATCGTTTTTTCATTGTTCCAAAGTAACTACCTGTCAGAATTAAAGTTTCTGTCTTATAAAGAAACAATAGCGTTGTTGTATATTTCGAAGAGAGTACAGTTCGGAAAGACAGATCAGCAATTTCGTTGTAAAAGAAGAGTTCCAGTCTAGTTTCACAACAACAGTTTGTGTTAAAGAAGGGGAGTAAAGTGAAAATTGGTCAATAAATTCATAAAACATCCTACCCATTCTCAGGAAAATAAAGTCTGATAAACATTTAATTTTGGTGAATAAATTCTAACTTCATATAAGTAATTGAAAGGCAGTTCCTAGTTTAAATGATCTTTTGTTTTCTTTCTTTCCAAATTAAAATTAATACATGTAAGTAAACTCTTGAGGTTTCAAACAATATACAGAAGCAGATTAAATATTTTTTTTGGCCTATCCTACTAAATAGTGAATAATTTAGATTTCTACTGATTTAGATTGAATATTTCTAATATATACAACTATGGATGCCTTAATTGAACAGAGAGCCGTTGAAAAGGGTAAAATTACTAGAATCGAGAATTGGTTTAATAAAAATTCTATGACAGAAAGTGAATTAACATTTTTTGAAACCAGATTAGATCTTTTAACTAAAGCATTCGATAGTTACAATTCAATACAAGATCAAATAGAATGTTTAGATGAAGATCAAAGTTCAGATAGAGAGGTAGTCGAAGATAAATATTGTTTAATTTTATCCTTATGGCAAAAAAAGATTAATTCATTTTCTGCCAAAAAGGATTCAAGTAGTATAAAATCAGAATTTCAGATATCACAGGTGAACAAACCTCAATTAAAGATCGACACGGATGCGATCTTGGTTGTTGTCTTGAAAACTCGGGATCTTCCAAATGAAGGCACAAATGAGCGTTTGGTTACCCCAGCTGAAATCCGTTGTTTTGTGTTTTCCCATGTTTCGATAACCATCTTTGTTCCCAAATTTCACATCCTTATTTGGTTATACCGTGCTGAATACGGCAAATGAGCCAGAAACATGTATGTCCGCGGTTACCACTCTGTTTCAGTAGCTCCTTTTTCTTTTTGCGTGAATTACCCATGAATCTCTTTGTTGTTGTTGTGAACATATCACGCGTGATATGTTAACAACAACAATAAAGAGATGCATGGGTAATTCACGCAAAATAAGGGCTACTGAATTAGAGTGGTAACCGTGGACATGCATGTTTCTGGCTCATTTTGCCTCTATTTCAGTAGCCCTCATTTTGCGTGAATTACCCATGAATCTCTTTGTTTATATATATATATATATATATATATATATATATATATATATATATATATATATATATATATATATATATATATATATATATATACAGGGTGGGGCACTATGAATGAACTATTCTCTGGCGTCTTAACGGCAAATAAAATTAGAAAAAATTAGACGTAGAATTAAGTAGATTACTCAGAACTATAATTTAAAAATATTTTGGAATATATAGGGTGCTCCAAAAAAGCGTGCCGTATAAAAGTTAGGTTCCTTTAAATGTAACACCCTGTATTTTATCACATTTTTGAATTGTACTATTAAAAATAATGTAATTTCATTGACATTTCCCTATACCTATCTAGTTCAGTTTCCAGGATAAATTGATTTTACATAATTTTTAGACCCTTCGAACTAATACAATAACTTCAAAATAAAAACGAATAACCACATTTGCTTTACACTATACCACTAAAAGCTTTTAACATTTTGTTTCCAATATTTACTGGTATGCTATAATATACAGGGCGTTTTTAATATGACAGTATAACACTAACCATTTAATACATAAGTTTCTGGCTTAATTTAAATGGAACACCCTGTATCTGTTGGGTCTGTTAAACGTGGGAATTTATTACCTTTCAGTTGGTATTAGAACTGCCTATATCTAACTCTGATAGTTTCCGAGAAATTTTAAATTTGTTTTTTAATATTCAATTATTTGCTGACATCTAGTTACCTATGGCATGATAATACTCGGATGGAAAGTTTTTAAAAATTTAAAATTTGTTATTTTGACAGTAAGTGCTTTTTTGTATGATTTATTATTGATAAATTAAAGGTTTCTTAAATTAGAATTTTATTGAGGGTAAGTACACTATTATTGGGCATACAGATACAATAAGCTTCAAAATTATAAACAAATAACTACAAAAAATATAAAGAAGGTGTTCAAAGTGGATACGAATTTCAACTTTTTTAAAAAAGTTATTGTTCACTTTCTTTAACATTTCTGGTGTAACTGTGTGAAACGCTCTCCTTATCCTATCCTTCATGTTCTTAGGAGTGGTTGGCTCTGTATTGTAGACAATACTTTTTATGTAACCCCAAAGAAAATAGTCTAATGGCGTCAAGCATGGGGATCTTGCCGGCCAAAGATAAGGACCCCCTCTCCCTATCCATTTTTAGGGAAAAATATTGTTAAGGTAACGCCGGGCAATTACACTGTAATGAACAGACGCACTATCTAACTGCAGCCACATTTTTTGTCTTGTAGCTAGTGGAACGTCATCTAAAAGTTCGGGTAGTTTGATACGTAAAAATTAACGAAATTTTCTTCCAACGATTCCTGCCCATGCATTTAATGACCAACGATGTTGATGATCAACACTTCGGAAGTAATGCAGATTGCCGTCGTTATAGTAATGAAAATTAGGTATGTTTACTAAATCGTTTTTATGAAACGTAGCTTCATCCGTAAACAGAACAAAATCAAAAAAATCTTCATACCCTGCCACTTTGTCCATAACCCATAAACAAAACTCAATACGATTTTTAAAGTGAAATTTGTGTTTTTCAATTATCCTAGCGACACTTCTCTTGCTTATACCTACTTGCTCACTAATACATCTTTGACTAGTATGTGGATTCTCAACAATCGCACCCATTACTTCAAATTCTGAATCGTCTGTAATTGCAGATTTTCGTCTAGAATTTTTTGTATATTGCACGCTTCCAGTAGTTTTGAATACTTGCAGTAGTCTTTTAAAAACATTTCCGTTAGGATGATCTCTATTTGGATACTTTTGAGCGTATAATCTACTTGCTAAAAAACAGTTCTCCCGCCACCTGTAATTAGGATCATATCTATTTTTTCTTCGTTAGAGTACTGTTTCATGTTTAACCAGGGATTAATAACTATGTCAATTATTGAAACTTAATAATATATCATTCCTAAACAAATACAATACACAAATACACACTATACAAATTTATAAATTGATTTGACAGCTGGAATTGTATTAAAATGATATCTATTTGAATGACATTTCATAGGTAACTAGATGCCAGATAAGTGAATAATATTAAAAACCAAATACAGTACACAGCCACCCACTTCAGAGGACATGAAGAATAGAATAATGCTTGCTTTTCAAAGAATAACACTAGAAATATTAAAAAAAATAAGCAATAATTTTTTTAAAACAGTTCAAGCTTGTATCTAACACGATAGGCATGATTTTGAATACTTTCTTTAAATTTTTTGTAAGTTTTTTTACTAATCTTAATGCAAAGTTAATGATTGTGTACCCTTAATAAAATTCTGATTTGAGAGACCTTTAATTTATCAATAATAAATCACACAACAAAGCAATTACTGTCAAAATAACAAATTTTAAATATTTAAAAACTTTCCATCGGATTATCATCATGTCATAGGTAACTAGATGTCAGCAAATAATTGAATATTAAAAAGCAAATTCAAAATTTCTCGAAAACTATCGGAGTTAGATATAGGCAACCCTAATAGCAACTGAAAGGTTATAAATTCCCACGTTGAACAGACCTCACAGATACAGGGTGTTCCATTCGAATGAAGCCAACCACTCCTGAGAACATGAAGGATAGGATAAGGAGAGCGTTTCAAACAGTAACACCAGAAATGTTAAAGAGAGTGAACAATAACTTTTTTAAAAGAATTGAAATTTGTATCCACTTTGAACACCTTCTTTAAATTTTTTGTAGTTATTTTTTTATGATTTTGAAGCTTATTGTATCTGTATGCCCAATAATAGTGTACTTACCCTTAATAAAATTCTAATTTAATAAACCTTCAATTTATCAATAATAAATCATACAACAAAGCCTTACTGTCAATATAACAAATTTTTAAAAACTTTCCATCCGAGTATCATCATGTCATAGGTAACTAGATGTCAGCAAATAATTGAATATTAAAAAACAAATTTAAAACTTCTCGAAAACTATCAGAGTTAGATATAGGCAACCCTAATACCAACTAAAAGGTAATAAATTCCCACGTTTAACAGAACCAACAGATACAGGGTGTTCCATTTAAATTAAGTCAGAAATTTATGTATTAAATGGTTAGTGTTATACTGTCATATTAAAAACACCCTGTATATTATAGCATACCTGTAAATATTGGAAACAGGATGTTAAAAACTTTTAGTGAGATAGTGTAAAGCAAATTTGGTTATTTTTTTTTATTTTGAAGTTATTGTATTTTTTCGGAGGGTCTACAAATTATGTAAAATCGATTTATCCTGGAAACTGAACTAGATAGGTATAGGGAAATTTTAATGAACTTACATTATTTTTGATAGTACAATTCAAAAATGTGATAAAATACATGGTGGTCCATTTAAAGGAACCTAACTTTGATACGGCACGCTTTTTTGGAGCACCCTCTATATTCCAATATATTTTTAAATTATAGTCCTAAGTAATCTAATTAATTCCACGTCTAATTTTTTCTAATTATGTTTGCCGTTAAGACGCCAGAGAATAGTTCATTCATAGTGCCCCACCCTGTATAAATATATATATATATATATATATATATATATATATATATTTTAGACAATTATTCCAATAAGCTTACTATCACAGATAAATAAATTATTCACCAGAATCGTTACAAACAGATTAGAACGAAAACTCAAGGCTTACCAACCAAAGGAACAGGCTGGATTCCGAAGCCATTATAGTACGACAGAACATCTACATACTGTAGGGCAGATGATCGACAAAGCTACGGAATATAACATAAGCCTATAGATGGCTTTTGTAGATTTACGAAAAGCTTCCGACACAGAAGAAATCTGGGCAATAATAAAATCATTGAGAAATGCTAGAGTAGATCAACGTTATATAAACCTCATCGAAAACATCCATATAAATTCTCCATGTCGATAAGACTTCAGGAATCATCTGACAAAATAAACGTACGGAGAGGAGTTCGGCAAGGAGACGTTATATCTCCAAAGCTATTCACTTTAGTTCTCGAGGATATTTTTAAGAAGCTACAGTTGGAAAGCAAAGGATTGAACGTACATGGTGAACGCTTACACAATCTGAGATTTGCTGATGATGTTGTACCGTTTACAAAAGATGAACAGGAATTGATAGACATGTTGGAAGAACTACAAAATGAGGCTGCAAAAGTAGGATTACACATGAACAACACAAAGACCCAGTTTATGACAAATATACCAAATGCAGACGATACAATACCAATTCATGACAGCACAATAAAAGAGACGGAAACATACATATACCTGGGCCAAGCTATAACACCAGGCAAACAGAATCAAGAGATGGAGATCAATAGAAGAATTAGACTGGGATGGGCAGTCTACGACAAATTAAAGTACATCTTCAGCATGAATATTCCAATGAATTTGAAAACAAAAGTCTATAACGAGTGTATACTGCCTGTTGTGACGTATGGTTGTGAGACCTGGGTAATAACCAAGAAGATGAAACATAAATTGGAAGTACATCAGAGAGCCATAGAAAGACGTATTTTGGGAATTTTCCTGAGAGACCATAAAACAAATACTTGGATACGAGAAAAAACCAAAGTCTTCGATATAATAAAAAATTGGTTCCCTAAAATGGCAATGGGCAGGGCACGTGGCCAGGCATACGGAAAACTGGAGCGGGTATGTCACCAGATGGAGACCTTGGACAGAGAGGGGGAGTGGTGGAAGACCCCAGCAAAGATGGTACGACGGGATAAAGAAGGTCGCTGGCCTGAACTGGTATCGAGTTGCGCAAGATCGAAGCCGATGGACGAATTTGAAAGAGGCCTATATCCTAAGGATGGAAAACGGCTAAAAATAGAAAAATAGATATATATATATATATATATATATATATATATATATATATATATATTATTAACTGGATAGATTTTAGCCCTACATTGGGGGCCATTTTTAAACTGGATAGACTTATCCTTTGTAATAAAAAATATACTTAATATTTTATTTAGTTTAGATTTACTTTAAACTTTTTATTATTAGCCCAGTATATAGATAATTTTGAATAGGTGATAAACAATTTATGCTACTTGCATGAGAAATTTCTTATCTCAGGGTAGAGTTCAAGTATATAAAGATTAAACGGTTTCATTTTTTAATATTAGCGCCAAAATCAATAAATTCTTTATATTTTAAAACAAATTTGTTGATCAAAATATATTATTTATTTAATAATTATGAACTGAATACGGTCCTGCCCTGCTTGGAATCAAATCTCTGCACCATTCATAGATGTCAGTTCAAACTTCTACCTATAGAAAATAGATGGAGCGGAAATCACCAGATGAAATGAAAATCTCAACGTACAGTTATAAATCGTTCTTTAAAAGAAACAAAACGTTGTTTAATGTGATGAAAATAAATACATTACTCTTTTACAAGTGTTCTTGAAGAAATTCAACTATCTAAAATAATGATTCATTCATACAACAGACACACACTCTGGTGAGATATTAATTCTAAGGGTGAATTACAATTATGCAACTTGGTATACAAATAAATTATAGAAGATGGCGAACTATAAACTTTTTAGCGTCCATGTAACATTAAAGTTCAGTTCTTTACACAAATCGGTAAGTTCGTTTATGTATTAATAAATTGAATTTAAATACCTTGTTCACTATACTGTTTTTGTTAATTCACCTCAATGATCAGTTCCTTTAATCTATTTTAGGTTCTCTCTCTCTTGGAATAAATCCGTTCTTCCTGTCCATTTCCACCAAATCAGGAATTGACGCTGTATTTCTTCCAACATCAAAACACTTTGGATGAAATTCCATGATTCAGTGTTTTCTGAAAGGTATTGTCGAGACATTGCTTCCACAACACAACAATTGACCATTTATAAAAGAAAAGTCACGGTTAGTACCACATAATATATAACAATTACTTTTTATATTTTGTAGTTATTAATATTTACTTAATTACTTACATTAACGTATATCTCGTAAGTATAATGTATTTGTTTCTTGAATTCCATAGCCAAAACTGATATTTCTCAAATATTTGAAATAATTTTCTTTACCAAAATAATTTTTCTTCTTCCAAATTTTTGCTACCCCAAAAAGAGACTTCTTAGTGAATAGTCTACATAATCAACAACTTTTTTCATTCAAATTTTTTTTATCATTAGCAACGTAATTGTCGCTGATGTGATTCTTTTAAACGTTTATTTACCAATCAAAATTGACTATCAATTTCATCATTGAAAACCTTCACTTCAAACAGTGAATCGTCCCTCCATCATATCAGGACATTCTATTCTAAATTTTTCAATTGCTTAAACCTCATATATTGTTTTCTCCCAAAAATATTTCATAAAAATGTTAACTGACATTTGTTAATCTCTAAGTGTGTATGTAAAATGAAAATTCTTAATATTTTTAGATGACAGCTGTTAACTTCAAATATATGTGCAAAATGAATATTCGTTTTGCATATGTCATGCTTTCTGAAATTCATATTATTATACAGCTTCTTATCTAGTTATGTCTAAACAGTTACCCTTTCTTATGTTAATATTTCTTTCAACAAATATTGTTTGGTTTCTTCTGACAAATTCATAAGATTATCTTAATTTCACAGAATAAAGAAACATTAGTTTTTTTTTTATCATAAACAAAGTTCTGATACTTAATCTTTTGAATAAAAATTGTGTTATTTTGTTTCACATAATTTGTTTCTCGCACCTATTCACAATGTTCCCTACGATTATACGGTCTGTCTTGTGTATGCCTTCTCTATCAAATAGTGTATCATACAGATTGTCTCCATTCAAATGATAAAAAAAAATTCAGACTTAAAAAAACTATTCTAAATTACAATGCACAATCTTTAATTTTTATTATTTAATATACAGGGTGTTTCACTCTATAATATATATATATATATACATATATATATATATATATATATCTATATATATATATATATACATATATATATATATATATATATATATATATATATATATATATATATATATATATATATATATATATATATATATATATATATATATAAATTCATTTAATTTCTTCAACCATTTATTTATAATATTGAAAAGTTTATTTTCTTGGGTTCCTAGGTTGTTTGAAATAATTAAAAACGATGGATATATATGATTTTAACGTTTCGCTTCTTCTTTGGAAGCATTTTCAAAAACAATACTATTGTAAAAATAAGAGACGATTAAAATATCAGCAGATAGATAAAAACATAACATTAGTAGGTTTCTTAAAAACATTAATAAAAACATTTAAACATAGCATTAAAATTGATGTACTCACCTTAGAATATCAACGGAACGATACTATACGAGGTAGGTTAAAATGAAATTAGTTGATTAGCTTATAATAAAATTGACTTAAGTTTTTAATATCTTGTCTATCTATCATTCATATATATATATATATATATATGTATATATATATATATATATATATGTATATATATATATATATATATATGTATATATATATATATATATATATATATATATATATATATATAATGGATATTTGGGTGGGGATGTGACACCAGAGTAAATTCTTCTAGATATTTATTCCCGAGCTTTTGAATAACTTTTATTCATTTTCAAGGGCTAGAATTGATTGGTCAATGTTATCATTATTAACAATTAAATAAAATTATAAATACTTACATAAAATCTATCGCAAATTTTGTAAGCTCCCACGTTTTCAGGAAAATAATCTATGTGAGAGTGTAAAAAATGGACCTTCAAGCTCATCTTGCAGCCTTGAGCTTCGTATGCTGCTAGCATCCGTTGCACAATGGTTTTATAGTTAGGATCCTTAGTATTTCCCAAAAACTTTCGCACTACGTCCTTGAACGATACCCAGGCTTCTTTTTCCTTCTCATTCATAGTTTCCACAAATGAAGGGTACGTTAAAAGCTTTCTTATGTCGGGGCCGGTGAAAAGTCCCTCTTTCAACTTTGCTTCTGACAGCTTCGGGAATTTTGTACATAAATATTTGAAACAGTCTCCATCCTTTTGCAGCGATTTTACAAATTGTTTCATCAACCTCAATTTTATATGGAGAGGGGGGAACAAAACCTTTTCTGATGGTACCAAGGTAGTGTTCATAACATTTTTCTCGGGATGGCCAATCACTTTTTTCCCATTGCTGTTCTCTGGCTCTACTATCCCACAAACATAAGAAGTATGGGTAATTGATATAACACGCCCGCTGACCCAAAAGCATTGTCAGTATTTTGAAGTCCCCACAAATCATCCATTGATGGTCTTCATACTTGATTTTTTCCAGGATAATAGCCAAATCTTTATAATCTTCTTTCATATGCACACAATGTCTAATCGGAATCGAGGCAAATTTATTTCCATTGTGCAATAATACTGCTTTAAGGCTAGTCTTCGATCAGCCAATGAATATGCGCCATTCAGATGAGTCATACCTTATATCAAAGCGATGTATGAGTTCTTCCACATTATAGCAGAAAACTAAATTTCCTTCTTTTGAGAAAAACTGGGTAAATTCTTTTTCTCGGTATCTGTACCAGTAGAAAGAAGTGCCAGGTGATAAAATGTTTTTATTTTTAAATCTAGAACCTAACTGTTCGGCTGCATCTTTTGAAAGACCTGAATCTCTTACTAAATCATTGAGCTCACCTTGAGAAAATAGTTGAGGCCCTCCATCTTCGTCAAAAGATAAATCTGAGCTTGATTCACCCGGAGGAGGTAATGTAGCTTCGTCCTCCAACTCACTAGGGTATTCATCCAAACTGGAAGGTGGCTGCGGGATAGATAAATCGGAGCTATGGGGCACTGGACGTATAGTTGAGTCAAGATTAGGATAGCATATGTTTCTTTTCTTTTTTGAATTGAATCCCTCTACGTCAACTGAGCAGAAGTAGCAGTCAGTGGTTTGATTTTTCTGCTCACGCCATATCATAGGAATTCCAAATCGAAATGCATTTTTCTTTCTCTTAAACCACAAGCGGAGATCTTCTTCGCATCTTCTACACACCTAATGCGGGGCCCATGGTTTATCTTGATCACCAAGTTTTAATTTAAAGTAGGCAAAATAAACTTTCCTTACAAAATCACTTATATTTCTCTGTTGACTTTTATTAGTGAATTCACCACAGATATGACAAAAACTGGAGAAATGACACAACCCCTTGTAGCCATGATTAACAGACAACAGCACTGTTCACTTGAATATCAGTATGTCTACTGAGAGCTTTTCTTTGTTTCTAGCAATATACGTCATTTGACTTGTCTCAACATACCCAGTCCTACCAACAGCTCGGGTTGTTTTTCTCCATTAACCAATAAAAACATATAGGTCTATTACCAATGAACATAGATACTGCAATATACATAAAAACTTATGTGATATAATAATTTGAATATTTTTTCTGTTTTTGGGAGGTCAAAATCTGTTAGAAAATGTGAAAAAATCCTAAGCAGTTTCTTTGGTCGCAGACCTGTGTAATCCATAGAATGGTCTTCATAAACAAGTGTTCTGCTAAAGCGAAATTTTAGGTGTTATAGATTTTATAGAGTATATGGAGAAGAAATATAAGTTGTAGATGTATTAAGAATAGTTAAAATGACACTGTTTTCTTCGTTTCGTATGATTCAACAGTAATGTCATATCTATTGTCAGAAATATTATATAAAACATATTTCAAAAGATATGAAGGATATGAGTTATTATAGAAAAGTTTGTAAAGTATTTTTAGATTTTTTTTGTGAAATATTGGATTATAAATTTGTAGGACTCTGGTTTCCATCTGTTTAATCAAGTTAATTTTTGTACTACCTCGATGATATGAATGAGAATTTATATATCTCCCAGAACTGATAGGTTTTCTATACCAGTCAATTAAGATTCTTTCATCTTTATTCCTAATAAATTTGGTATCAAGAGAAAGTAAAGATTGTTCTGTATTTTCCGTTTCCATTGTAAATTGTATATGCGGATCGAAGCTATTGGAGTGAAAGAGTCTATTATTTATTTCATCACATGGAAGAGATATTATTATATCATCTACATATTTTTTGATGAAGAACCAATTAAAGGGTAAAACAGAAATAACATAGTCTAAATTATAATTCATGACATAGTCTGCTAATATAGAAGATATTGAAGAGCCCATAGGTGTTCCAAAGGTTTGTTGGTAATTTTTGTTATTATAAGAGAGAAATGTATCATTAAAAATAAATGTAATTAATTCTAAAAAAGTTTTTTTCTCCAGTTTGCAATTTTCACTTATATCATTCCATTTATGTTGAAGAGATGTTAAACATATCTTTGAATGAAGATCACTAAAAAGTGATACTACGTCTAAACTTGTGGTAAAATAGAAGCAATGAAAAAAAATTACATTACATGTGATTATTTCAATTTTTATCTATAAAAGTAATGAGTGGTTTTGTTAATCCGTTTTTGGAGTATTGCGTCGCACACATTGCACGCCGTTAGTTCCGCCACTGTTAGGTAACCTGATCATATTTAATGAGAAAGATATCAGTCATATTGTGGAATTCTTGGTAAGCATATTATAATGAAACTGATTTCAAAATTATGTCATATACATTGAAATGAAAGTGACATCCAAAAAAGCGGAGACAGGGATGAATTTTAATATAAAAATTAGACAAGAGGCGAGAGAATGAAATAAATAATGAGCAGGGTGCGAAAGTTATAACAGGTTTTTTCAAAGTTAAAAACGTGACAAGAATCACCTTTAGTCTGTTTGAAATACTGCTTCGGCCAATATTTTACTATATCATTATTCAAACACATTCCCCAATAACAATCACTTGATATTCCTGGATCCTTCTCTGTTTTCTACAACGTCACAAATGATAACTTTTGATCTAGAGTATACTGTTCTAGTGTGAGGGTAAAATTCAATACTATACATCTGGCTACATGGGGAAATGACACATGTGTGTGTATGCGTAATAGAATAGGGGTAACTTTCAGTTTAATTGCACGTTCAAATACGTTTCGAGCGTTCAATGGTCCAATGCTGGCGTGATATTTAATTTTTATTAGTTGGAAGACAATCGGGGGTCGTGAATACAGTAGGATGTCCCTATTAGAAATGATCCTACCACATTAGTTTTACAATCATAGTAAAATCGTATAGGGGACGAATATATATATATATATATATATATATATATATATATATATATATATAACGTGGAATACGATAACATAATATTATATTATATACTAATCCTTGATAAATTGAAGAGATATGTTGCAAAAGACAGTAACATCAACATCGAGTGAAATACTATAATAACCGGACTGAACGTTGTTATAAAAAATATATGCGATTTTAATATGGAAAACCTGTAAAATAAATATAGTTTTTGGTACATGTAGAAAGCAAAAATGTAGGTAATCTATTTATATTAAAACATTGTAGAAGGTTGAATGCAGTTAATAGATAATTGGAAAAATGTAGCATTTTCAACCAGAAGACTAGTTTTTTGTAACACAAGCAAAAACATTGCTGATTAGGATAAGAAATTCATTAGTTTTAATGGAATGGAAAAATAGTCCACGCTTTGAATTGAATCAATAGATGAAAATTTGTAATACAAAATGTTTGTTAAAGCTGCAACAACTGGTCCTTGTTTTGTATGCAAAATTTCTTGTACACTCAAGAAATTAAAATTTGAAGTTTTTGGATATCCCTGTAATATGTGTAGATGGGTGATAAGTAAAAACTGCTCTAAGTGACGTGACTTGAAAACTTCTACTATAACCATTGCATCAGTGTCTTCATTTTGAACATATTTGTTAACCTTATGCAACTTGAAAAGAATAGTACCCCATAACTTTGCCATTATAGCTGTTTCTAAGCGATTCAATCTGCTTAGTAGGCCTTTAGCTTCTACTCCAGTGTTAGACTTCTGATCTGTGTTGCTTTTCAATGTTTCTAGAGCTCTGATTATTGCAGGTCATTTTTCTTGTAAGGCTCTCAAAGCGTTATGTCTAGCAAACAATCTTATAGTGGAAAGGCTTTTTGTCGTCAGTGTTGTTTTTTTGTATTTATTCAAATCAATGTGTGGAGCTAGAAAAAAAAATTGTACAGCTCTTAAAGTAAAGTAAATAATGACACAGCGTCAATGCAAGAGTCTACTGCGTGAGTGCTAATTAGATTTAGGAAGGGTCCTGTACACGGAATATATGATGCAAGTGCACTGACATCAAGGATCCTAGCCTGTAGTCCTGACATATTGGAATCATCGTCATAAGATTGCCCGCGACACTTTTGTATGTCCAAACCAAAAAATTGCAGAGTTCCAGTTACTGTGTTAAACATATCGAGGGCCTTATATCCAATATGCGTCAAAAACCCTCCATTTTGTTTTACATAGCGTATTATAAAAGATAATTGATCTACGTGAGAAATGTCCGATGTTGAATCGACAATAAATGAAAAGTACTGAGATCTTTTAGTCTCCTCTAAAATGTAGTTTGTAACTTTCCTACCAAGGGGTTCAATAAATTCATCGCATATGTGGATGAAAGATAGGAAATATGTCATTTTCCATGGTTTCCATACTTTCAGCCAAGAATGGATCAAAATTCTAGTAACATCATGTAGTTTCCAATTGTGTTGGAACCAAATACGTCTGTTGTCCCTAGAAATGGTAATCCTCGAGATGCTAGAGCTTTTATGACCACGACAACTCTTTGCAATAACATTTTCTAGTAGATTATTTCTTGATATATCATTTCAGTTAGTTGGGAATTAATCTTGCTCACTTTCTCCCCTGTCTCTCTTAAAGTGATGGTGTTGTTTTCATGTGGAAGGGAGTTTTCATGTTCTTTGAGCATTGATGTAACATTTTTCTAGTCGCTAAAAACGTTTTTCGCAAAAGATGATTCCGATTGTGTTTTCGAATGAAAAAGACGGCAAGGACCACAAAAAACTGCACATTAAGTTTTAGAGTACACAAGCCATGCTCTTTCTTGTTATTCCCCATTTGCTAAGTATCTATAAAAATGAGTCCCCGAAAAACTCCAAACACGGTTACCATACTCCTTCATTGCCTTCGAAAAAGCAGCTTTTTTATTTTGAATTAACCCCTGTTGGAATACGTAATCACGTAGTTCATTATTTACAACCCAGATTGCTGGATCAGGATCAACAATAAATGTTTCAGGTTCACGTTCTAAATTCTGTTGCATTGGTGTTGGATTTTCAACGCTATTGGAGGCGCTCTCAGTGTCTTCCTGTGGTTCGTATTCAAATTTTGTATCTGGTTCCAATTCTATTCCAGATGTAAAGGACTGAATATGAACAGAGGTGCTACTAGTACTAGGAGTACGGCAGTCTGAATATAAGCAGTGGTTTGGTAATTTTCGTCTTCTTTTGACAGCCAATTCTTTATTGCTCTAGAGTATTTCTTGTTCTCCTTTAATTTTAATTCAGTTTTTTTCCTGAACTCAGCTCCAGATGGGCCTTTTTTTGGTTGGCTGATTTTAATATCTGTGAAAAACGAAACGATCAGTGCCAGATAGAAAAAAAATTGTGATTTCTACATTGAACTCCGCGAATAGCGTCCGAACAGCTGAGTATAAATCATTTATATTTTAGTTGACAAATTATATTAATAATATAAATGAAATCGAATAAGTTGGTTTGTAAATGGCAACCTGTTGAAATTTTTTCCGATATTTCTTCTTGTTATTTAAATATTAGCATGGCCGTTCGCTCGTTCGTATAACATAAGCGATCTGTTGTCTATTTATTAACGCCTTGATATTATACTATTATAATGTAATGTCATGAACCTTAGCTCTTTACAAATATTTGGAAGTCAACAAGAAGAAAACACTTCATAAAATTCACAACACAAACTAAGAAAATGATTAACTTAACACGAACTTTTTTCAAAACAATCTCTTACTGAACATACAAACACGCTACACAGTACAGAGTGGCAGTATAGTGATTGCTGATGGCGATTGGCGGCAGTCACGTGATCGTCTTCGTCGAGTGAGTCGCAGAAATTTTATTGTGAACCATCCGCACGAGTCCCACCGCCTGACGAGTCCTTACAATATGCGCTTGCGCGTTTTGTTGTTTGGCTTTAGTCAAATTTAACTTTAGAATATCAAAATATTCGTTTGTTTTGTGCCTGTAACCATTTTGTAACTTAAACGTAAACTGTTTTTGAATATTATATTAATAAATAGCTGGAGCGTACAATGGCATTGAAAATAAAAAGTTGCTATGCCCTCTATTTATCTGATTTTTCGCAGGTAAGGCACTACAATAACTAAATGTTCTGTATATTTCTTGAAGAGATTTTGTATTTTAGAAAGCAGAAAACCGACATCTCACATTCGCTCAAAAATCTGTAGAAGCAGGGAAAGCATGGCAGGCTTTAGATGCAAGCGAAAAAAATATTGGTAATTTATTTGATGATGTTGGTGTGTTTGATACTGTGTAATAAACATTCATTCGATGTTTTTGTTTTAGAAATATAGGATTCAGACTGAAAGCCATTCAATATACCATCAAAGTACCAGTGCTAACAATCAAAATGAAGTAAGATTTTTATATTGATAATTCCTAAATAAATGGCTGTTACTCTAAAATTTCAATTTGGTTCAATAATACTTGTCTTACAGTGGTTGAACGTCAACTTATAGTTAAACCAAATTATCAATACCCATTACACAAACAATTTGTAACTGATTAGAGTGGAAAACATTTCTAGGTAAAAGAGTTGAAATAGTAAAAATAATTAATTAACCTTGACCTATTTTGGTTTTGAATTTGTTAATTCGTTTGTCAGGGTGTGTTTTATGATAACTTCTTAAATGCAGGTCATAAAATACTGGCATCAATAAATTTCATAATAATATGCATGGTGTGCATTGTAGGAATCATTCTAGAAATATAGTTAATTAAGTTCATCTAAAAAATATATGTTTATATTACATAAAAAGGAGTTAAATGTTATTATTTTATTCATAAAATTTACAATGTAGATAGATTTCTTCTTAAGTTCATATGAGTATTGAGCGATGGAAATTTTATTTCGTGATGTGCCGCCACTCAAGTGCCCATTATTATAGTTCAATTTATTCTTTTTAGCATTTATGCAACAAGTGTGGTCGCAGTTTCAAAGCTGCATTCAGACTGAAATTTCATAGTAAATCTTGTGGAATTGGCCATTTAGAATACTTATTATGCCAAAAGATGTTCAAAACTCCAGAGGGTCTCCAGAAGCACAAACGTTTTGTCCACAACAAAGAAAAAGTTTATTCTTGCTCTACATGTGAGAAACAATTTATATGTCGTGAGGATTTAAAAGCACATTTTAATATTCACGAAGGTGTAAGATTTAAATGTGAGCATTGGGAAGCAACATTCTCAAATTCTTCCAACCAAAAGAAACACATAAAAAATATCACTGAATATTTATTTTGTTTTTTTTATTGACCAATACCATTGTTTGAATATACATAGTTAGACAGTTATTATGGGTAGATAGATAGATCTTTACTCAATTAGGAACCCTAATATACATAAAAATAAAATAGAAGTACACAAAAATAAAATTCATTATATAGATAAAATTAAAATTAACAAAATACACTAATAAAATATGTTATATAAATTTATCATTAATTATAATATATGCGAATCATCATTTTAGTAATTAATACAATGGCAAACTAAAAATATATAATTTATCAACTTTTCCATTATTTAATAAATTATGATAATAGCATCAGTGTGTTAGGTATATTAAAAACATTAAAAATTGAATTACATACTGTACACATATTTTAGATATACTTACTTGATTTCCATCTTCTACAATTTTATAGAAGCAGTCTTTTTCTAAAGCTAATTTTTCGATCAGATCTGCTAGTTTACTGTTGGTTAAATGTTTGCTTCCATAATTAGAATCTGCTACTTTTTTATAAAGACGAGAGACCCATTGATAGTTTGGGTTTAAACTGTTATCAGAAAGAATGACTTCATAATTATCTGGGTTTTCTAAAACGATGTCTAAATGATGTGCCTGAATGCTTGAAGCTGGACTATGTCCACTCTGGAATAGTTTTAAAAACTTGTCCTCTAATCCTGTAGATGGCTTGCGAAACCTTATTGAATCAGCTGCGAGAATTGGATGATTGTGATTAAAATGTACTGTAATTAAAGTATTTGTTTTATGCCCATTCAAGAGAGGTCTTGGTTTTTTCACATGAATCGTTGATGAACATTGTGTATTTTTTAACCCATATTTAAAATTATACTTATCATACAATTTTCCGTATGTATTATGATGACATTTAGCATATGTTTATAGTTCTTTCATATAAATTTCCTTTCGAACTTTTTTTCCTAATCTAAAAAGGTAATAATTTTTTTAATAGGTAAGTGTACATATCAATTTTTCATCCATTGTTTTTAAAGCAGATTACAAGGCAGATTGGGCATACTAAAAATAAATATCTTCTGTATAATCAGTTTTCGTAATGGTTTCAAATTCCTTTAACCAAATTTCAAATTCTTTTGCTTCACAATCAACGCTGATTTCAAAACTCGTGCCATTCTCTATTTCTTCAGTAGCAGTTATAGTTGTGGGAAAAGTTACAGGTAGTATCTGTAAATTTAAATATAATAATATATGTACAATTACATAGGATGCTGAATTTAGTAATGCTAATGTTTATTAAGCCATATAAATAGTCTAATTGACCTATAAATACACAAAAGATCAAAAAATTACTTCCTTTTTTTTACCAACTGATTTGTCATAATTAAAATAAAAACCAAAAGAAGCACAAGCTGTGGTTTTGTGATTAAAAGATATTGTACTACCAAGTATTCTACTTACCTTTTGAATTTTACTTTTATCCATAATAAGCAATATTACAATAACCTCTAAACAGCACGGAAAGTGTATATAGATAAATATTTGAAAAATTTGCAAAACAGTAATGTAGGTACGCAGAATCGTAAACAACCTAAATCAAATTCTAACACTGAAGGAGACTGCAAAACGAGCAAAAACATATTGTGAGGACTCGACAGGCGGTGGGACTCGTGCGGATGGTTAAGAATAAAATTTCTGCTGGTGAGTCGCCCGCTTGACTCCCCTCTCTCTGAACGGACGCTCGCTATTCATAAGTACACAGAAGTACAAAGTTTGTCGGATTTCTGCACTCCCCACAAGCGTGAGTCTTAGGCCATGGCCTAGGTTGGCCTTATGGGTAATCCGGGCCTGGATTAGGGCTAATAATATTTAAGCTTTAATATTTGCAATATCAAATCTTCTATCTTTTTCTTTTCATATATATTAAGTCAATCACAATGTAAGGTCACTTCTTGGTCTTGCCAAAAATAATTTTCAAATATCAGGTACGCATCAAATGAAATGTAATTCCTGTCATTCGGACGATGATATTTAAAATTCAAGGAATTGTCAATTTCTTGAAATTTTTAGTATTTTATCAATATATCGTGCAATTATCTAGAAATAGTTAGTTTCATTTAAAACAGTAATATTATATTTGATAATCATGTGTAATCTGATGTAGGCACATCCTTTCTAAAGTTATCTAAGCTAGTCTTCTTCCATCAATCTATTCAATGATTTCTAAATCAATCTGCTGTGTTCTTGAATACTTTTTCCACTGTCTTTAAAAATTCAGATTCGAATAAATAGGTATATGCAACGGATATGTTCATCGAATTTGTGATCCTTATTCAGGGCAACAATTTTTAGTACTCGATTATTCCCTCTCCCCACGGAAAAATTTAAACTAAACAGATGAACTAAGCAAACAAACACTTTTAATTTTGACGTCCTGTATATCCGTATTTTTTCGGACTGTATTTATAGTTCTACTTATTTTATAGCAAAAATGATGGGGATTGCATTAATGCTAGTAATCGAATTTAGTTGAATATTCACTTAACCCAGAGCTCCCAGACACTAGACATACAGCATAACCATTTACATACTTGAATTACAGTTAAGTATCAACTAATTGAATGCTCTAGTGCCGAGAACATGCCGCCGTTCACACATTTGTAGCACTGAATAACATCCAAGAGATACACTTCTCGTGGTAGCCAATTATAATAATAAATGACAAGAGTTAAAGTGCCATCGACCTACCGACAGGTGTCGCTAAAATATTAACATCAATGACTTCGTTAATAGTTAATATCTATCCAAAGAGATGTTTGCATGTAGATAGAAGGTAAATTAATTATAGATATATTAGCGCGTCGTGGCTCAGGGGTGACGCGTCGTTCGTGCAACTATCTATATTGTGAGTACAGGGATGTATCTAGGGGTATATATGTATCGTACAGTCAAAGTGAGAGAATAAAATCTGCAATTAACAAATGCTCCGTCACCATGAATGATACACTTTCTCACCGGGCATGGACCATATCCAACATATTTGAAAATATTTAATCTTAGTGCGACAGACATCTGAGACTGGAGAATTGGGAACAGTGGAACACTTAGTATTGACATGTGAATACTTCAATATCACACAACATCTAAGACGAGCCCTTCGGGGCACCAGCATAAGTCAAGTACTACAAGATGAACAAATGTACGAGATAGTAAACCGACTGTCAGACTTAGTCTCGAAGTTCCACCAAGAGATTTATGATTAATGCTGCAAGACAGAGGGAGAAGAAGAGAGGAAAGTAAAAATAGTGAAAGCTAGACCGATTCCGATTAGCTTGAGTGATTAAGTAGGAACTAACAGTAGTAATGTAGAAACTGATAGTAAGTTATTTGTAGTACTAATGTAGATTAGAAACTAGTGCATGATAAACTCATGAAAAACACTATTGGTAGAACACACAAGAAAACATGTATGTATAATATAATATGATAACTGTGCTAGTAGATTAGGGTAGGGTAGTCAGGCCACATTGTAAAAACAATAAAATAAAAAAAAATGTTGATATTCCTGGCCTGAAGCCGCAATGGTGGTCTCCAAAGTTCTTTTCATCGTATGGGTTATTTTGCTTCTAAGTACCTATATTTGACAGCATCTTTTGAGTTATATTTAATAACATACACATGTAGTTTTTGCACACTGCTTTGTCTCCTTTTTCATGAATTGGTATAATTATTCATTCATTCTTACCTTTCAGTTCCACCGCTTCTGGCAGCGCTCCCTATCAAGAAATAACTTTCGCAAATAATGAAATAGAGGGTTTTCTTCCTTCCATTGCCGGATCATCTTCAGGTGAGGATCATTCTCCTGATCTTCTCTGATCCTGGTGGGTGACCCTTCCTCGTTGACTAATGTAATTCTTGAAACTGCAACTTCCTTAGATTTCGACTTGTTGCATTGTGCATAGTCTACAGGGCATGACCGTCTAGGCAGAGATTTGGCTTTTCGGTGATTCACATCAGCTGGATGTTCACCCCTGTCTGATTTCCCCTTTTACTGGCGTTATTGGGTTACAGGTGTCTTGGGGCGCTTAGACGGGCTGCGTACGTGCTGTAGCTCGCCACACTTCCGGCATATGATCTTCTTCTGCTTCTTGTCTGCCATACCTTTCAACAAGTTGACGATCTGGTCAAGTCTGTCATCGTCACCTTTCTCCTGCATGGTCCTACCTTTGCTGTATCCCGGTGCCAACGTGACTGCTTCATATTCAAGACCAGCCGTCAATGCATCGACCAATGTTTTAGGATGGGCTAATCGAAGCGTATTCTCCATATCGTGGTCACATAAGCTGTCAATAAAGGTCTGGATGCCTAAACATTATATCATTTTCTATGGTGCTGATGAATAAACAAATCGGACTAGTCGGGCGATATTCATTTCATACTCCGGAAGGGTTTCGTCACGTTTCCGCCTCCGGTTCTTCAGCTGGAATCTGTACAAATGTTCTAGATGTTCATGACCATATCGCATGTCCAACCTCTTCTTAAGCTGCTCGAAGTCATCCGTTTCTTCAAGTGGTATCGTCTGAAGTACGTCTAAAGCATCTCCCCGAATCGCGATTGTTAAGTTCACTGCTTTCTCCTTATTGGACCAATTATTCACTCTAGCGGCTGCTTCAAACTGTTTCACATAATTGGTCCACGACATTTTTCCATCGAACGTTGGGGCCTTGACTCGGGAAAAACTGCCAATATCATCTGTCTTGGGTTGTGTTTCTGGCTTGCATATCTCGATCTTCTTTTCATCTGCTGACGTGTCTTGTGTTCTTAAATCGGCAATCTTCGTCTCTAACTCCTTGATTTTCTCATCTTTCTGATTTTCCATCGTTGTCATCTTATCCTCAATATCTGATTTTATATACGTGATTTTATTCTCGACTTCAGCAGCAATGTCATTTTTCAATGATAAGATATCTGCAGAAATATCGGTCTTCATGATTGAAATTTTCTCGTCCATATTAGTAGAAATCTTGTCCATGTTAGCAGGAATATCGTTCTTCATGGTTGAAATCTTCTCGTCCATGGCAGAGAAATCGTTCGTAATAGCAGAAATATCGTTTTTCACATTAGTTGAAATCTTTTCTTCCATGGCAGAAATTGACGAGATAACGCTGGAAGCCTCGTCATTGAATCAAAATAATTCTGGATCAAAGCCGTCATTTTCCAGTGCCACTTTAAGTCTTTCTACTAATTCACTTTTCTTACCGGACGTTTCCAACTCACGATCTTCCAATTCTGCTCCTAATTCCGTGACTTTTAGATCACATAGTCTCTTGGCCATTTTTACGTAGCAATTAATTCAAATTACCCCACACCTGACACCAATGTAGTGTTTTTGTTATTTATTTAAACAATAAACGGGTGGGATAAATTTTAAACACACGGTAGGTTCACTTATTTAACTTATTTAAACACCAAACTAATCACTAACACCTAATTTATATATACTCAGTACATTCACTTAAACTAACTTATATAATGACTTAATTTATATTCACTTATTTACTGTTTAACTCACTATGTCAAATTGTAAACTAACTCATCCGCTGATCGGTCCTTTATTTATATCAAAGCCTTTTTTACTAGAACATTCCGGACTGCGGCTTACACAAAACAAATGCCTTTCGCGATATTTCTCGATTGTCGGCTTAATCCTTAAAAGACCTTCCGAGAACATGTCTATAAAAACGGTCACAATAAATCTCAATAGACCTTCTCAGAATTCGGCACGCTCGCCATTTTTTTAACTCCGTTACCATAACGTAACCGGACCGTACTTAGTATCTGCTTCGGTGTGCGAGTTCGTAACAATACTTACTGTCTAAAAATGTGTTGGACGTGTTGTACTGTTTTATATTCTAATTAACTGACACCAATTTTCTGTAAGTAGTAATTTTAAAATGTTTCATTATTGTTTTGTTTTCATTCAATAAATCTTGTAGTCCGCTCCTGATGAAGTCATTAAATAAGGGCGAAATATTGAGCAGATGAGAAAAAACAGTTTTTATTTCTTATGACCGCAAAACTGAAATCTTCGCTAAATATATATATATATATATATATTTATTTTTATAAATATACATATATATATATACATATATATTAATTCTAAAATATCTTTATTTCTAGACCTACCATATATAATTTTTATATTAACTATTCTTGGAATAAAAGGTCTCCGCCTAGGAAAACGGCTAATTCGTTACCAGACCTAGATGCGGGAAATCTGGATTCGTCTGTTATTGACGCAGCGGATGACATATCTGAACAGCCAAATAAACGAAAACGAATGGAACCGTCTACCAAAACCAGCAATTCTAAAAAAGAAATAGAGGGGCCTAGAGACATTATTTAGAAACTGTATAACCAGATTAAGACGATAGATAGAGTCATTAGGAACTCATATAACCCTAAGAAGGACATAAAAGAGGCTGTATATAAACTAACATTCCAAGCTGATAAAATGCAAGGCAAATTATTTCAAGAGTGGATGAGATCTAGTGAGACACAAATGAAGATGAGTTGAAAAAATTACATGAAGAAAATAAATCACTTCGAGAGGCGATAAGGAACATTCATGAAAAACAAGAAGGGGGGAATTCTGGAAACAGCACGCAGTGTGAGCTATGCAGGGAAGAACAAATAACATTTGAAAAACGAAAATCACTTCTTGGCGATGGGACGTACGATGACTTCCAATCTGTACCAGAGAACGTCTGGGCAGATAAAACCTTTTCAAGGATACCTGTGAGGCCTGGCAATATATGGGAATCTCTACCTCAGTATGAATTGGTGTTGCCCTGCTCCAAAGATATTGTTGGAGTTAATAACCATGTAAAGACCGCTGTCAGTAAATATGGAGGTATAGATGGACTCAAAGGTCAAAAAGAACCCATAGGGGGTGTAGCCTATATAAGGCATTCTTTGGAATTTCCCGACGATAAGGGAAATTTCTACACCGTCACTAGAACAATATTTTATCCTATCATAAGTGATAATGAAACCCGACGTGAACCTCAAGATAGGGATATATTTGAATCCCTCAAAATAATCAAGATGCTCGCTCTAAAGATCAGCATGACCAAGTTGGCCTTACCGTTTATTGATGGAATTATGGTGATAATATTTCACAGAATAACAGAATTTGTTTTTTCGGATACACCCATTGAGGTCGTAGTTTATAATCCTGTAATAAATAAAACTACATTAAGCGGTAAATTGGCACACGCAAATAGTGTAATCAATCCAAAAAGACCGAGAGATGATGTTTTGATCATAAAAATGGATGGTAAAACCTATGCCGAACTACTGAAAACAGTTAAAGAGACAATTAACCCTACATCAATAGGAGTAGAAGTGAAGGAAGTACATAAAACCAAAAAAGGTGACCTAATGGTAAAAATTCGCAATGGAACAGCCAAATCGGAGATATTGAAGAAGGAGATAAATGACAAAATGCCCAATGCAATGGTGTCGGTGTTAGTGTCTAAGAAGGTGATTCATATTAAAGGGATGTACCGGACATAAGGGAAGCAATCTCGAAAGTAGTGAATATCGATCAAAACCGACTTGATATACGAGCATTACGGCCCTCCTATAGAAATAAACAAAACGTGACTATAATTACAAGCGAAAAAGATGCCAATAAACTTCTGGAACTGAAATCTCTAAGGATCGGTTGGGTGGACTGTCGGATCCTTGAGAGACAAAAAGATGACAGATGCTACAGATGTTGGGAGTACGGACACAGTAAAGAAGTGTGCAAAGGACCCAACAGGGAGAATTGATGCATGAGATGCGGAGAAGACGGGCACAAAGCAGCTATTTGCGATAGAACACCCTTCTGCTTGAATTGCAAGGGAAAAGGCCATCAAACGGCAAGTCGTGGCTGTTCTGAGTTCAAAGAAGGCGTTTCTAAAAAAAAGCCTAACTTTCAAGAAAACTAAACATAAATATAAAATAAGCCAAAATAAAACCAAAATAATGCAAATAAACACAAATAGAAGTCTTAGAGCACAAGACATGGCAATTGCTACCGCAAGAGAAGAAAATGTGTGCATACTCTTGATCAGTGAACCAAACAAAAATGCCATGAAGGACAGGAAGGACTGGATGTTTGATAAAGAAATGGATACAGCAATAAAAGTACTGGATAGAAATGTAGCAGTTAAACGTCAGGGGCATGGCCATGGATTTACATACTTTGTAACAAATTCCTTCACAGTATACAGTTGTTACGCCTCCCCAAATAAAGAAATAGACGACCTTGGGAGAACCTTAACAGAAATAGGAATTCATCTCAGAAGGCATAAAGAAAAAAGTATTATAGTAGGAGACTTCAATGGAAAATCTGCACAATGGGGAATGAGGAATACAGATAGAAGGGGAGAAGCCCTAGTGGAATGGATGGCAGAAAACGACCTCGTCCGTCAAAACCATGGAGATAGACCCACATTCCAGAGAAACCGAAGTTCGTCAATCATCGACATAACGCTATCAACCAATGATATTGTAATAAAAAATTGGTATGTGAGTGACAGAGAGACCCTTAGCGATCATAACTACATTTTGTTTGAGGTACATGAGAACAGAAAATCGGACAAACTAAGTGAGAAAGTAGTCGACAGTGGGTGGAATATGAGGAAGCTAGATACTGCAAGCCTAAGCCAAATAGTTTCTAATATTTCAGTAAATGCTCCTACACCAGATTCAAAAAGTTTTTATGAAATACCCGCGAATATATGCAATTCCTAGATGCCAAAAAGGAAGAGCCACCCAAGAGGTAATCCGGTATATTGGTGGTCGCAGGATATCGCAGACCTCAGAAAGGAATGCACAAGAAAAAGAAGAATCTGCACAAGAAACAACAGAAGATATGAACCAGAAGTGAAACAACAGTTACAAGATAAGTACAAAGAATCCAAAAAACAGTTGAGAAATGCTATAAAAAAAGCCAAGCAGGTCTGCTGGAACAATATCTGTGCAGGTATAAACTACGATATATGGGGCAATGGCTATAAAATAGCTATGAAGAGGATCATTGGCTACCCTCCGAAACACCAACTAGCGGCAGATACTATACATAAAGTGGTAAGGCACCTCTTTCCGATACATGAGGAGGTACATTTCGAATGTAGAAAAACCCCTTACTCCCTAGAGTTTACGGAGGAAGAACTGAAAATGGCAAATCAGATGCTAAAAACAAACAAGGCACCAGGTCCAGGAAATATCCCTGCAGAAATTCTGAAATACCTCATTGACAGCAAGACGGACTTTGTTCTAAGATTCTACAACTCACTTGGCGATACAAAATAGTTTCCGAGAGAATGGAAGCAGGCCAGACTGGTACTGCTTGACAAAGGTAAAAAAGCACCAGAGGACCCTTCTTCATATCGACCCGTATGTCTCTTAGATGTGGAAGGGAAAGTTTTTGAACACATAATTTTGGCTAGACTTAAGAAGGAACTGGAACGTACAGGCGGCCTTGCTGAGAGACAGTACGGCTTCAGGGAAAAAAGGCAAACCGTAGATGCTATCATAGACGTCATAAAAATCGCCAAACAGGCTTGGGATTTCTCTCCACAAAATTGAAAAATATGCGCTGTGATAACTCTAGACATAAGAAATGCCTTTAATAGTGCTGCCTGGCAGATAATCTTAAATAAGCTAAGAAATAGAGGAATTAATGAAGACCTACTTGCGTTGATAGCATCATACCTCTCCGAACGAGAAATCATAATCGGATATGAGGGCATTGAGGAAAATATAGAAATAAGTAGCGGTGTTCCGCAGGGTTCGGTTCTTAGCCCTACACTTTGGAATATACTATACGATGATCTGCTTACGATGGACTGGCCAAAAGACGTCACCCTTATAGGCTTCGCTGATGACATAGCAATGGTGATTGTGGATAAACAAGAGAAAGGCCTTATGGAAAAAGCAAATCTGGGAATTCTGATGGTGTCAAATTGGATGGAGAATAACTCTCTCAGTCTAGGACCGGAGAAAACAGAAGCTGTGCTGCTTACTGGAAGAACTCGAGTGAGTCCTGTATCTTTCAACATTCATGGAAATAAAATCACTCCAAAGGGGTCGGTGAAATATCTAGGTGTATGGTTGGATCCAAAGCTTTCATTCTTAGAACATATACATCGTACGATTGAGAAAGTGGAGAAAACAGTATCTGCCTTGTCCAGTCTTATGCCCAATGTGGGAGGCCCAAAAGCTTCAAAAAGGCGAATCTTCGCTTCTGTGGCTCAATCTCAGATCCTCTATGCCGCCCCAGCGTGGTGCGCGGTTACGTATAATAAAAGACTTGAAAGAAAACTAGTTAGCATACAGAGGCTGATGTCGATCAGAGTGGCTAGTGCGTATAGGACAATATCTGCTGAAGCATTGGGAGTGATAGCTGGTATCCCCCCCATTGACCTCTTGATTGAAGAAAGAAAGGCGATTTACGAGGGAGTGGACCGAAACGTTGCACGTACATCCTTAAAGACATGTTGGCAAGAGCGCTGGAAAACTAGTACGAAGGGACGATGGACTTTCAAAATAATTCCAGATATCGAAGAGTGGATAAACGGATTCTGTGGCGAAGTCGATTACTTTCTGACGCAAGCAATCTCAGGGCACGGTTGCTTCAAGTCATTCCTCTACAAGAGGAAGAAATCGGACACTGATCGCTGTCAGTACTGTAAGAACGTGGACGACGTAGAGCACACGTTGTTCCTTTGTCCCAAATGGGAAGAGATCAGAGCAGGGTACCAAGAAGAGAGAAATAACTTGTTTACCATTGAAAATTTTTCAAGAGACTTGGTTGACGGTGAAAATGCATGAAAAAGTTCATATAAAGTAGTAAGAACAATTATCGAGATCAAGGAAAAAGAGATGTACTCAGTGAGCTGAACAGCATACCTGCCACCACATCGAAGTAATGCGAGAGCGGTTCCAATGTGGTGTGTCAGAGAAAACGAGGAGAGGTTTTTAGTCGGTAAGAATCCGACACTACCAGCAACAACATCACTGGTGTCTTATGTAAGATTTTCCTCTCCATTGAAAATATATATATATATGTATATATATGTATAATATATATATATATATATATATATATATATATATATATATATATATATATATATATATATATATGTATATATATATATATATATCTATTTGGTAATTTCTTGGGATTCGGTCCTTATTATAAAGTTTCATCAAACTACATAATATGTTTCATCTAATATACTTTATTTTATGTTTCGGCTGATTTTTTAGCCTTTTTCAAAAAACACTACAATAGAAATTCATATTGACAACAGACAGCTCATTAATTATTCCTAAACACATAGCTAAATTTCAAATAAATAAAATTCTACTTACAGTTATCAGGAACAAAAACTTTTATATCCACATAGTGGAAACGGCACATTTGAAATTAATTGCCAAAGACTTGAAGATACAAAACTCAATTCCACCTCAATTCCACCTAGGATATATGGATTACCAAAGCTCCATACACCCAACATTCCGTTACGCCCAATAGTATCTTGTATTCAATCGCCTTTCGAAAAATTGTCAGCCTTTTTGAAAATCATACTAAATAACGTCACATATAAGAACAAATATTACATTAAAGATGTTTGGCAATTCAAAAATAAAATTAGAAATGTGTCAGTGCCCACAGATCACATTATTGTGTCTTTGGATGTGGTGTCCATGTATACAAACAATACTCTAGATCTAGTTCAAAATGTAATTGAAGCAAAATGGGACCTATTCAAGAACCACACAGATATTCCTCTGGATGAATTTTTGGAATCTGTCAAATTGGTAATAACTTCAACTTATTTTTTATACAAAGATACATTTTATAGACAAATCTAAGGTTGCGCAATGGGAAATTCTCTTTCAACTATAATAGCACAGTTAGTCATGGAAGAACTAGAAACAGCTGTAATGAATAAAATGAAGTTCAAGCCCCTTTTTTTCTATAGATACGTGGATGATTGCCTTCTAGCCATTCCAAGGGAAAAATGTGATTATGTGTTACGAGAATTTAATAATTATCACCACAAATTACAGTTTACTATCGAAACAGAACAAAAGCATCAAATAAACTTTTTGGACTTAACTATACATAATAAAAACGGAGAAATTAAAACTGCTTGGTATACCAAATCTACTTGGTCAGGCAGATATCTTAATTTCAATTCACACCACCATATATCCCAAAAAAAGCTGCTATTATAGGCCTGGCTGACAGAGCAATTATTCTTTCAGATACTGAATATAGACATACGGCGATTGAAAAAGCTAAACAGGCGTTGAAAATGGACAGCTATCCCGAAAAAATGATAAATAGTGTTTTCAAAAAAAGCATACATAAATATTACAATTCGACAACCATCTGTACAAGAAACAAACAAAAAAACTCCAACTTTTTAATACTACCGTATATTCCAAAATTGACAGAGAAAATAAATAACGTTTTCAAACATGAAAAAGTACAACCTAGCTACAAGGGACATAATCTATTAAACAAACATTTTAGTAAACTAAAATCAGAAATTCCAAGGGACAAAAAAAGTCATGTAGTCTATGAGATTCCCTGCAAAGATTGTGATGGTGTATACATAGGACAAACAAGTCAATATCTGAAAAATAGAATTAACAGCAACAAGTATGATAAAAGAAATAAAACGGCTCTAACGAGTCACATAACTGACAAGAACCATACTTTTAATTATGAGCAAGCAAAAATCCTAAAAACTGAAATAAATACAAAAAAACGAGAAATGTACGAAATGATATGTAAACAAAGAAACAAAAACACCGTTAATTCCAAAATCGACACAAAGAATTTAAGTAAAATCTATTACAATTTAATAAATTGATGAAATAAATATAAACAAAATCCACAGCATAGGAAACGATTGTTTTTTGGGTATAATTTTCATACCCCTTACAAATTGATTCATTGCCCGTTCATGTTAAATGCAACGCAAAATAAAAGCAATAATGACTATCGAAAGAAATCAAATATCAATCATGAAGTCGCTGTTTGTGTACGTGAAGTTAGTGTATAAATTAATTTTAAATGTGACGTTTCCACTATGTGGATATAAAAGTTTTTGCTCCTGATAACTGTAAGTAGAATTTTATTGATTTGAAATTTAGCTATGTGATTAGGAATAATTAATGAGTTGTCTGTTGTCAATATGAATTTCTATTCTAGTGTTTTTTGAAAAAGGCTATAAAATCATCCGAAACGTAATATAAAGTATATTAGATGAAACATATTATGTAGTTTGATGAAACTTTATAATAAGGACCGAATCCCAAGAAATTACCAAATAGAAATATATATATATAAATTTGCCCAAGAAAAATCCAAATATCTTAATATATATATATATATATATATATATATATATATATATATATATATATATATATATGTTCCATTCTTTCGGTTATGTTTCTGATCTCCACCAAAATGTGTCTCGCAGCATGTAGCTGATTTCCTCCATATATTATGAGCACCGCTGTCATGATATCACTCCCAATTGAATCAAAATGATATAAACAGGGTCATTTATTCTAGTGTACCCTTCCCTACTTTATGAAATATTCAAGATTGAGGAGCAGTTATACTCAGCAATTTATTAAATGCTAGGAAGAAGCAATACATGTGCAAATGGTAGATTGGGATATTGTTTGTGTTTGAGTAGTTTTTTGCGTTTATTTTATAAAAAAATATTAGTATTGGATGTAGTACATGTTTTGTTCAGAGAATTTACAAATATATTGACATAAAACTTTGACATTCAGTAACATTTTTTTAACATACTGCCTATTTAATTATAAGAATAAAAAATACAAATTGGAATGGAACATGGACCACCTGCCTTGAAAGCATTGCTGTCAAAGGTATGAGATGCTTGATAGTCTGTAATAACTTAAATACCAAGTCCACTGCACATATTGTTAATGAGTAGCAAACAAATTTCTGATACTGGACGTCGAAAAATAGTTCCGCTGGGCATCTTCACACTTACTACTCTAATTATACTATCAGGTCCGGGATGAACTTCCACTGTGCGTGCTAAAAACCAAAGTATTGTTGGTAAATTGTCTTCCATCAGGACCACCAAGCAGTTAACTGGTATAACTGAATTTCCAGACTATTTCCATTTGGTACGATGTTGTACTTGATGCAAATACTCTTTGTATTAACGTCGACAAAATCACTGAGATAATCGATTTGTTTTGATATCCACTACATCCTCTTGCTGTGGTAGACATTAGCGAGTCTCCAATGATGAATTTAGCGAGAGTTAACAATATATAGTCATTGGGATCAATTGAAATAGGAGATATAGGGCGTGAATTTGAACATGTATCAATTTGTGTATGTCGAGTGTGTGTCTCTTTAAAAATGATAGCTGCAGCAGCTAGGGTTCGTTTTAAATGAAATTCAGTAGAGTTCACTGCTGCTTCCCATATTCTACCCATATGAGTTGATTTGGGTGGTATGAAATACCAATTTATTTTTTCACGATTTAAGAAAGTTTCTACCTCCTAAATATGAGATTTTTTTGATAAAAATTTGTATTAATCTTCAAGATGGTTTTTAGCACCTACGGAATTCGATCCAGTATCGGAGTGAACTTCTTTTGGTTTACCTCTTCGTGATACAAACCTGTTCAACGCATTAAAAAAACTATCAGTGCTGAGGTATGATGCTACTTAGATATGAATTGCACGGGTTGAAAAACACACAATGATTATGAGTTTTGACAATGCTAGATTCTCAGAATGTGTTGTTTTTCTTCACATTAATAGGTCTAGCATGATCAATTCGACATCGAAAAAATGGTGTGGTAGGAATGAATCTGGTTTTTGGTAAAGCGCCCATTAAAATTTTTATTGTTTGTGGTTTTAATCTGAAATCTCATAAAATACTTTAATTAGGTTTTTCAAATTCGACGGCCAAAATTAAAGTATCATTTCGAATAAATGCTTAACTCCGGTGTATAGTTTTTTCAAATGTGCATGAGTTACCATTAAATAAGTAAATTTGTGTTTATCTGATAAAATCAATGGATGTCTCTAATAATATGGTCAATTTGAATTTGTAAGCCTTCAGCTAACTCTCAATAAACCTCGATTGTCTAAGAATGAATTTGGATTGAGTAGTCTACTTGAGTTTTGTAATTTACCTAACTTGATATCTGGATGTATGGAGAAAATGAATTTGATTGAGAAATTTTAACAAGTATCCATGTTTAGAATTCCAATTCTTCACTACTGAGTGTTTCTGTGACAATTTTTTTCGTAAGTGAAATTGTATTTTTAAATCTGTAACAGTATGCTTTGACGTGTTGTGATCGTGTGAATGTAGAATACCTTTCGAATATATCAGTATCATAAATTTGAGTAGAAGCTAAACTCATTACTAATGATTAGTGTTTTTAAATGAAACTCAAGGTCTCTAGTTAATTCCACAATATAATACAAGTTATTGAAAATTCTAAAAAATTGACAATTGTTTCGATAAATCAATATCATCGTCAGAATGACAGAAGTTACATTTCGTTTTATGCCTACCTGATGTTTAGTAGTTAATTCTGGCTAGACCGAGAAGTAACCTAACTTGTGATTGGCTTAATATATGTTTATTGAAAAAAGAAGAAGATGTGATATTACAAATATTGAAGCTTAGATATTATTAGCCCTATGGTGATATCCTGGATATCATTTTTCCAATTAAGATCAGTATAACTGTGCAATGATATAGAAAACCAGGAAAACTATATCTGCTGATCTTTACAATTATCACTTAAGAAGACAGTTTATTAGTGGATAATTCCCTAGATTTAACTGTTCATTGACAACTTCATATTGTGGGTTTCTTAAATGTCGTCTAATTCCCAGTTCTTCAAGGAAATCCAGTTCTTGTTTCTTTTCACAAATATGCAGTACTTCTAGTTCTGTGTTAGCTGTCAATGAATGATTGGTGTCAAGTAGATGTTTTGCATAGTGGGATTTATCTGGTTGTTTTAATCTGTATGCTCTTAAGTGCTCACTGTATCGTACTTCAAAATTCCTAAGGGTCTGACCCAAATAGACAGCATTACAATCTGGACATTTGAGTTTATATATACCTGACTTCTTTAATAGTGGTATTTTTGTTTTTACATTTAACAATTTTGTACTAACGTTACTTTCTGTTTTAAAAGAAATTGTTGTATTCGTTGCTGAAGATATTATCTTTGAAATATTATTAGAAATATTTCCTGCATATGTGATGGTTTTATATGTTTTAATTTCATCAGCTTGTTTAGGATATATTAGTTGTTATGCCACTTTTTTCTCTTTTTTACTAATTAGCCTATTTATCATATCTAATGGATAACCGTTAGATGTTGCTATTTGTCTAATTGTATTAATCTCTCTATCAAAATTACATTTGTTCATAGGAACTGAAAAAGCTCTATGTATCATTGAATTATATGCCGCTAGTCTGTGTGAGACAGGGTGATTAGAATTGAATGGAATTGTCACATCAGTCTGTGTTGGTTTTCGGTAAATTGAATAATCAAGTACATTATTAACTCTTTGAATTTTTAAATCAAGAAAATTGATTGAGCTATTTTCTTCAATTTCTAATGTAAATTTAATTTTCGGGTGTAAATTATTGATGTGGTTGAAAAATACATCTAATTGTCGTTCACTACCCATAAAACAAGCTAATATGTCATCTACATATCTATACCAAAATAAAATATTTTTCGAAATATTACTTTCAAAGATCTTTCTTTCTAAATTGTCCATAGAAATGTTTGCTAAAATAGGTGATATAGGGCTTCCCATTGGTAAACCTTCATTTTGAATATATATCTTATTGTCAAAAGTGAAATGATTCTGATTAATGCATACATCAAATAAATTAAGTATATCTGATATTATTCCTGGATTAATATTTTTATCTTCTAGTAATTTCCTTACAAGTATTAGACATTCTTTAGGAGGAATTTTAGTAAACATATTAGTTACATCGAACGATATGAGTTTACAGTTATCTTGCAAGTGGATTGATTTCAACTTTTTGATTAGTCCTATTGAATTTCTAATTGAGTACTGAGATTCATATCCGTAAGTATTGAGTATATTGTTGAGCTTCTTTGCCAATATATTATTAGGAGCATTAACATAAGAGACTACAGGTCTAATTGGTTTCGTTATTTTATGTAATTTAACTGTTCCATATAATTGTGGACAATGAGGATTCTTATGTATGATAGACCTCTTTTCGTAATCATTTAAAAGATAATTTGAATTATTAACAATATCCCTTACATTATTAGAAAACTTCTTCGTTGGGTCTGCTTTAAGAACTTTTACATCGCTGGATTTTATAAAGTTATATACTTTGGAATTGTAATTTTCAGTCGTCAAAATGACAGTAGCATTCCCCTTATCAGATTTTGTGACTGTTAGGTTATTATTCTCTACCTTCTTTTTTATTGCGTTAAAAACTGAAATGTCATTTTTTGTTTGACGTTTAACTTTTGAAGGTTCAATATTTTTGATTAAATTGGCAATTTTTAATTTCTCATTAAGAAAGTTATTTGAATTAGATTTTAAAGCTATTTCTGACTCTGTAGCTATAACAGTCACAAAATTTGATAAGGGGAATGCTACTGTCATTTTGACGACTGAAAATTACAATTCGAAAGTATATATCTTTATAAAATCCAGCGATGTAAAAGTTCTTAAAGCAGACCCAACGAAGAAGTTTTCTAATAATGTAAGGGATATTGTTAATAATTCAAATTATCTTACAAATGATTACGAAAAGAGGTCTATCATACATAAGAATCCTCATTGTCCACAATTATATGGAACAGTTAAATTACATAAAATAACGAAACCAATTAGACCTGTAGTCTCTTATGTTAATGCTCCTAATAATATATTGGCAAAGAAGGTTAACAATATACTCAATATTTACGGATATGAATCTCAGTACTCAATTAGAAATTCAATAGAACTAATCAAAAAGTTGAAATCAATCCACTTGCAAGATAACTATAAACTCATATCGTTCGATGTAACTAATATGTTTACTAAAATTCCTCCTAAAGAATGTCTAATACTTGTAAGAAAATTACTAGAAGATAAAAATATTAATCCAGGAATAATATCAGATATACTTAATTTATTTGATGTATGCATTAATCAGAATTATTTCACTATTGACAATAAGATATATATTCAAAATGAAGGTTTACCAATGGGAAGCCCTATATCACCTATTTTAGCAAACATTTTTATGGACAATTTAGAAAGAAAGATCTTTGAAAGTAATATTTCGAAAAATATTTTATTTTGGTATAGATATGTAGATGACATATTAGCTTGTTTTATGGGTAGTGAACGACAATTAGATGTATTTTTCAACCACATCAATAATTTACACCCGAAAATTAAATTTACATTAGAAATTGAAGAAAATAGCTCAATCAATTTTCTTGATTTAAAAATTCAAAGAGTTAATAATGTACTTGATTATTCAATTTACCGAAAACCAACACAGACTGATGTGACAATTCCATTCAATTCTAATCACCCTGTCTTACACAGACTAGCGGCATATTATTCAATGATACATAGAGCTTTTTCAGTTCCTATGAACAAATGTAATTTTGATAGAGAGATTAATACAATTAGACAAATAGCAACATCTAACGGTTATCCATTAGATATGATAAATAGGCTAATTAGTAAAAAAGAGAAAAAAAGTGGCATTACAACTAATATATCCTAAACAAGCTGATGAAATTAAAACTTATAAAACCATCACATATGCAGGAAATATTTCTAATAATATTTCAAAGATAATATCTTCAGCAACGAATACAACAATTTCTTTTAAAACAGAAAGTAACGTTAGTACAAAATTGTTGAATGTAAAAACAAAAATACCACTATCAAAGAAGTCAGGTATATATAAACTCAAATGTCCAGATTGTAATGCTGTCTATTTGGGTCAGACCCTTAGGAATTTTGAAGTACGATACAGTGAGCACTTACGAGCATACAGATTAAAACAACCAGATAAATCCCACTACGCAAAACATCTACTTGACACCAATCATTCATTGACACCTAACACAGAACTAGAAGTACTGCATATTTGTGAAAAGAAACAAGAACTGGATTTCCTTGAAGAACTGGAAATTAGAAGACATTTAAGAAACCCACAATATGAAGTTGTCAATGAACAGTTAAATCTAGGGAATTCTTCACTAATAAACTGTCTTCTTAAGTGATAATTGTAAAGATCAGCAGATATAGTTTTCCTGGTTTTCTATATCATTGCACAGTTATACTGATCTTAATTGGAAAAATGATATCCAGGATATCACCATAGGGCTAATAATATCTAAGCTTCAATATTTGTAATATCACATCTTCTTTTTTCTATAAACATATATTAAGCCAATCACAAGTTAGGTTACTTCTTGGTCTAGCCAAAATTAACTACTAAACATCATTTAGGCATAAAATGAAATGTAACTTCTGTCATTCTGACGATGATATTGATTTATCGAAACAATTGTCAATTTTTTATAATTTTCAATAACTGGTATTATATTGTGGAATTAACTAGAGACCTTGAGTTTCATTTAAAAACACTAATATGAGCATATTTCACGAAGTAAGGGTCGAGACAGTCAATTTTATTACTAATGACTTTAAATGTATCAAATCTTTGTCTGTGCTTGGAATAAAGTCGTTTTCTACATGCGTTGGATTTACTTAGAACTGTGGACCATGCCACCAAAGTCTTAAGTTGGTTATAGATTCTGGATTCATACTCCTTGATATAATGTCTGCTGGGCTTGTTTCTGATTGAACATGATTCCAATCATTTATAGTAGTTAATTCTAAAATTCTTGATACTCGATTAGCAACAACAATTTTGTAACGTGACAATTCGATATGAAGCCATGAGAGTACTATTGTGGAATCAGTATAGTACCTTAATTTTCTGAACTGAATATTGAGTGCGTTTATTCCTGTATGTGCTAACTGTGCAAGAAGGGTTGCTGCTAATATCTCAAGTCTAGTCAAGATATGCTGACCACTTAAAAGTGCGACAATCGATTTTGCACACAAAAACTTCGAAATGCATTGACTGTGTTGATTGATTGAACAGAGATAAATACATACCCCATATGCCTTGGTAGACGCATTGCATATTGCATTTAATTCCACTGACTTATAATTAGAAGTATGAATATGTCATTCCATATGATTTACCAATGTAATTTGTGTCAAAAAATCTTTTAATTTATCAGTACGGATTCGGCCCAGCCAATTTCTAATTTCCTTAAAAATTGTATGATTAACTTCACTTTGATAATTGCTGGACCAATTAAAGCTAGTGGATCGAATTGTAACATGTCGCTGAGACATGTTACTATTTTCATCAATTATTTTGGAGCGTTACTTATTCGTCGGCTACTCCCACCTCTAATTCCAAATCCTTTTATTTTGAATATTACGAACGTATTGCTGATAGCTTTTTACTATCATTAAATATCTATTTAAAACTACGATTCAAGGAATCGGCTTGTTCATTTCTTCGCTGAAAACTTATTCAGTAATATCCTCTTTAAATATCATTTTGTGTGGTCTTTGCAATTTTCTTCGCTGCTCTGCAGCCTGTACTTCAAGGACCGACCCTAAAGACCGTCTGCAGGATCCACGCATCGGACCACATCGTCCAGTACAGTAACAACGGCTCAAGAATCCTAGACTACTGCTGCGAGCTGTACGTCCCGAGTATTCCCAAGATAAGTCCCTAACTTATTTTTGGTATATATAAAATATTGAGTTGGACATTTTTACTAATTAACTATTATTTATTCGTATTTGTATCAAGAATATACGGTCTTGTAAATTTATTATTGTGTGTTAAATAAATCCATTTGTCCCGAAATTTTGTTTGTTGATTTACCTTATCTCAATTGAGGTAATAACAAATAGTGTAACTAAGGCCGAATTCACTACCTGAGCGGAGTCCCAAGGCCGGGTGTTTAGGTTGTGACAGAATATTTTCGAGATAATTAATAATAAGACTATCTTTTTTTGTATCTTGGGTTGATACATTTTGTACTTCAATATCGTAATCTGAAATGTCCCATTGAGAATTCCAAAATTAATCCAGTTTTTGAACCCCCTTGTTTTCGTGAAGTTGGACTAATTTGTCGCTGTTATCCTGATTTCCTAAAATAGTTTATAAAATGCTCCTTTCGTTTGAAAACCATTTTCTCATCATAAATCCTGCACTGGATAATATTTCTGTAACTACATTTTAAATTTGTAATGCTTCATCGATTATGTTAACACTAATTATTTAGGTAATCCATACAAAATGAATGTTTGATAATTTTATAAGTTCGTGGAATACTGATTCGAATTATTCACCCAATTGCACTACACAAACGTGTTGCTAAATATTCCGCGCAAGCTGTACCCTATATTACTGTATTTAGTGTATACATTTGGATAGGTTGTGAATTGTCATAACGCCATAAAATCTATTGACACATTCTGTCTTTTTCATGAACTAAAATATTTCTAAACATCATCTTTATATCTGCAAAACGTAACTGAGTAATATTAGACGAAAGACAATTGAAAATAAACGGTTATAAATATTAGAACTAACTTTTCCGCATCTGTGAGTTACCATGAACAAATATTCTATCATAAAATTGTCACTTGTAAACACGTCAGGGGATGTCTCGTGCTAGCAATCCGAAATCTTTCCCAAAATAACCAAAAATGTCGTACATCTGGATTTATAGAAACCGATGTACTCGCTCTAGTCAGCTGAAAATCAATAGGGTACGTCTGTGAGTTACCCTAGACAACACACAATCATAAAATGTGATACTTGTATACACTCCGGAGGCTGTATCGTCCTAACAACCCGATATTTTCCATTAAAGACCAAAAATGTGGCACTTCAGGGTCATCTATATGACGCTCAGAATAATATCAAATCATAAAATGTATAACTTGTATACACTTTAAAGACTGTATCGTGATAACAAACTGAAAATTCTCCAAAAATGACTTCAAGTACCATAGCACTCGTTGTACTGGCTTCAGTGAGCTGAATATCAATAGAGTCAATTTTTGAGACGTCCTGAATAATATCCAATAATAAAATTGGTCACTTGTATATACTCCGGAGGCAGTATCGTGCTAACAAACTGAAATTTCTCCAAAAATGACAAAATTGTTGTACTTAGAGTACTATCGCACCTGTTGTACGGGCTCTGGTGAGCCAAAAATCAATAGCGTTCATCTGTGAGATGTCCTGAATAATAATCAATCATAAAATTGGCGACTTGTTGCACTCCGGAGGCTGTATCGTGCGAACAAACAGAAATTTTTCAAAAAATGACAAAAATGTCGTACTTCAAGTACTATAGCACCCGTGGTACTGGTGCTTGTGAGCTTAAAATCAATAGGGTTCATTTGTGAAATATCCTGAACAATATTTCAATCATAAAATTGTTGACTTTTTGCATTCTGGAGGCTGTATCGGGCTAACAAGACATGTAACGAAAAGTGGCCGACGACAACGACGACGACGACATACACACAGCATTTTTATTTCTAAAAATCGTTTTTTCGTGGTGTTCTTGATGGAAAACGTAAAAATAACTTAAATTTTTTTTCAAAATTTCATCTTTTTATGGGGTAAACCAATACTTTTCTCGCATATTAGATAGGTTGGGTGGAAAAGTAATAATATTGAATTGTGGAAATGTCTAAAAAGAGTGCTGAGTTATTCAAAAGCCTCAAAAGATATTAAGATAACATACATCAAAGTAAATTACAAAGATGTTTTGACAGGATATGTAGAGTCGGACTGAGGAGGAAATGATACTTCAGATCGTTTAAGTAGAACGGGCTATTTGATTAAAATATTTGATCGTTGTACTATATACTGGAATAGAAAAAGACAAACTTCAGTAGCTGCTCATCAACAGAGGCTGAGTATATTACGGCTCTCTTTGAGGCAGTTGGAGAAATTTTGTTATTGAAATCATCAGCTCATATAAAAATACTTATATCAGAACCGAGAATAATTTATGAGGATAATAATGATTGTATTAGTATTGCCAGCAAGTCATAAACGATCTAAGCATATAGATGCTCTCGAGAGCAGATTTAGAGGAAGTGAATAATTTTAAAATAAACGGTTTTAAAGATTAAAACTAAATTTTCCGCATATGGGACTCTGAACAATATTGTATCATAAAATTGTTACTTATATGCACTTCGGGGGCTGTATCGTGCTAACAAACCGAAATTTCTCCAAAAATAACCAAAAATGTAGTATATCTGGATTTATAGGACCCGCTGTACTCACTCTAGTCAACTGAAAATCAATACAGTGATTAACAAAAGAATGGCGGTGGATTCGGTGTAAATTGCTTCCATTCAGCAATGACCGCAACCAACCGACAAACATCAAATTCGGAGATTCCTTGGGCTCTGCACATACTATAGAAGATTTATCAGGAGATTCTGAGATATTGCTAAGCCCTTAACTCGACTCACAGAAGGAACAAAAGCTCTATAATGGGACGAAGACTGGCAAACGGTTTTCGAAACCTTGAAGAGGCATTCAACCACGGCGCCGATATTAGGATATCCATTACCACAGGGAGAATTTAATCTTAACACTAATGCAAGCAACGTAGGAATTGGAGGAGTGCTCTCACAGATCCAAGTAGGTCAAGAATAATTGCTGGGATATTTCAGTCCTCTCCAAACCAGAACTGAACTACTGCGTCACGAGACGAGAACTTTTGGCGTTAGTGGAGTCCTTGGAACAGATTTACCAGTATATCTATGGAAGGAAGTTCCTAATCCGCACTGATGATGCAGCACTCAAGTGGTTGATGCAGTTCAAGAATCCCGAAGGCCAGATTGCTAAATGGATTGAACGATTTCAAGAGTACGATTTCAACATCGAGCTGGTGTGAGTCACCGAAATGCCGACTCCCTGTCCAGACGGCCATGCGCAACAGACTGCTCCCACTGCAGAAAGGCGGAATCTAGAAAAGCTGCCGTTTCAAGAACTACAGTAGTCAATGAAGAATGGTCACCCACCAGGATCAGAGATGATCAGTAGAATTATCCTCACCTAAAGAAGATTCGGCAATATTAGGCAGAAAATCGACGACCTACTTGGCAAGAAGTGTCAAGATTTTAAGCGACACTAAAGGCATATTTGGCGGACTCCCTTTTCCTGGAAGACGGACTGTTGAAAATATTCCTTGAAAACGATGATAGTTCCGAGATGAGGAGACAGCTAGTTATCTCGAGAACAAGAGTAGCTGAGGCACTTAAGAAATTACACGACAGTCCATCGGGAGGTCATCTGGGAGTGAAGAAAACCCTTCAGCGAGTCAGTTTTATTGGATGAACAGCTCCGACGATGTGAAGGACTCGTGCAAGAAATGTACGACTTGTGCTACGAGTAATGGACCACATCGCAAGAGAAAGGCAACGATATAATTTTGGAAGCCCTTTCGAAAGGATGGCTTCATACATCGCTGCCCCATTTCCGACGACAGAAAATGGTGGTAACTACATCCTGATTATGAGGATTATTCCACAAAGCGGGTGGAAAATTACGCGATCTCTAATCAAGAGGCAACAACTGTCACGGATGTACAGGGGAAATAATTTATTAGCCGGTATGGAGTGCCTTTGGAAGTCCACAGCTATCAAGAAATGAATTTTGAAAGCCAGGTATTTCAGGAAATGTGTGACAAGCTGGGAATGAAGAAGGCCATGACAACAGCGTTGCATACACAGCCAGATGGAATGGTCGAAAGAATGAACAGGGCCATTGGCAAATACCTGTCCAAGGTAGTTTCCAGCACCAGAGAGATTTCCCTATTTGCGTTGGCTTATCTATCGCCCATAAATGAGTCCACGGCTAAAACACCTGCGAAATTTCTATTTCGACGTGGAATGAGGCTTCCTTGTGACCTGGAGGAGTTTGGCTGTCGTCCTGGCGAAGATCTAGCAGGAGTATATTACGTGATCCAATTGAGAAGAAGGATGGACGATGTGCACGAATTGATTCGTACGAATCTTGAAGTTACCACTAACATAATGAAAAAACGGTACGATACGCAGGCCACAGAACGCAGTTTCAACGGAGGGGACAAAGTATGGTTACACAAATAGACAAGGAGAAAAGAATTTTCTTTAAAATTACTGAAATCATGGGAAGGTCCGTACGTAATAAAGAAGAGGATCAACGACGTCATCTATCGCGTAAGCAAGATTTCCAATGGAAAACCGAGAGTAGTTCACCAAAACCGATTAGCGCCATTCGAAGCAGACCATGACAAAAAAGAACAGAAAGAGTCTGACTCAGCCTACGAATAATTCATTGGCGCATACGAAGGTACAGGGAAAGCTGGACACGGATTCACTACAGAACAAAGACAAGATTTGTTCTCGCTCCCGGAAGAGTACTCACTGGCACATAACATCTCCGCCAACAACAAATACGCACGAGGGTTGGCAACCGTCTTTCGAAAGCAGTGTGGACAATTAGATAAATTTGAAGATCAGATTCCAGCCCCTGGCAAGACACTGAGACTCAAACACAATTCGCGGTACGTCTTCTACTTGGAAACTATAAACGAATTTCCATATCTATCCACCTACCGGGATGTGTGGGAAGTGCTACGAAACCTTAGAGAACATGTGCTGGAATCCCACGTGAAGAAACTAGCAATGCACAGGATAGAGAGCAACCAGTTGGATTGGCGAGTCATCAGGAACATGATAGCGGTGATCTTCCAAGATAACGGTGTCCACATATTAATTTGCAGCTTTACCCCTCGTTATTGATACTCGTTGAAGATGCTACCCTGTTATTTCCATACGAGCGGAAAGTGCAGACATGGGCCCAGTGGCCGATTTAAACATCCAGTTCCGGCTACACAGTAGTTCCAGGAGAAACTTCCTTTTAAGGAGGGAGTAGATGATACGAAATCGTCCACTGATATAGTCCATGAATCCGACTCTGCCTAAGCCATGTATGAAAGTTGAAATTTTGGCGAATGCGCAGGGATTTCTTCGAACTGTTTACCATTATTTTTGTGACTATTCTTATCTGGACATTTCCAGTTAAATCCATTGTTTCTGTGGCCAGTCTTATCTAGCCAATCCTGGGGAGGCGATTATTTTGGTTAGCCGCAAATTTAGAATGTTCTAGAAAAAGGGTACTTATATTTAAATACTACCAACCAGCGCGAAGAGTCAGTTTATAATTTGATCTCGTGATATAAACAGTGAAAAGTAAATTGTCTAAGTAGTGAAGTATTTATAGAAATTAATGTGAGTGAATATACTGTGTATATAATATAAATTAATGAATAGTTTAGTGGCAAGGTAATGTTACGAAACAGCACACTGGTATAGTCCCTAAAACCGACCCTGTCTAAGCCAGGTATAATAGTTAAAATTATGGCGGATACGCAGTTATAAAAAACTGTTTACTATTGAGACGATCTTATCTAGAACTGGTTTTTGTGACCAGAGTTATCTAGAAAAGGCCAGAAAAATTATTTGTGTGTATAAGCCGCAGCCCGAGATTCTCTAGTACAAAAGGCACTAGTATATAAGGGGACTGATCAGGAAGAGTTAGGAAGTTGATAATTTGACATCGTGAGATAAACAAATAAATTAGTGAATATAAATTAGTGAACTGTTTATATAAATTAGTCTAAGTGAATATACTGTATATATAAATTAAGTGTTAGTGATTAGTGAGTTAGTGTTTAAATAAATTAGTAAGTAGCCATACCAAGTGTTTGAAATTACTCCCACCCGTTTATTGTTTAAATAAATTAGAAAAACATTACATTGGTGTCAGGTGTGGGGTAATATAAATTAATATCTTTGTAAAAATGGCCAAGAGATTAAGGGATCTGAAAGTGGCGGAATTAAGAGCAGAATTGGAAGATCGTAAGTTGGAAATGTCCGGTAAAAAAAGTGAACTAGTAGAAAGACTTAAAGTGGCACTGGAAAATGACGGCTTTGATCCAGAAACAGTTTTATTTAATGACGAGGCTTCCACCTTAATCTCGTCTATTTCTGCTAATATTTCTGCTAACATGGACGAGAAGATTTCTGCCATGGAAGAGAACATGGACGAGAAGATTTCTGCTATGAAGATCGACATTTCTGCTAATATTTCTGCTAACATGGACGAAAAGATTTCTGCCATGGAAGAGAACATGGACGAGAAGATTTTTGCTATGAAGAACGATATTTCTGGCTTAGAAGAGAAGTTTCTACGAATGTGAAAAACAATATTTCTGCATTAAAGAACGATATATCTGCCGATATCTTATTAATGAAAAACGACATTGCCGCTGACTCTGAAAATGAAATTTCGTCTCTAAAATCTGAAATTAAGAATAAAATGTCAACGATGGACGAGAAAATCGAGAATAAAATTACAACGATGGACGAGAAGATAGAGAATAAGATGACAACGATGGACGAGAAAATCAAGGAGTTAGAAAAAAAGATGACAGATATAAGGACTCAAGACACGCCAACGGAAGAAAAGAAGACCGAACAAACAAAACCTTGCAAGCCAGAAACACACCCTAAGTTAGAAGACATTGGTAGTTTTACCCGAGTCAAGGCCCCAACGTTCGATGGAAAGACATCGTGGACCAATTATGTGAAACAATTTGAAGCGGCCGCTGGAGTAAATAATTGGTCCGATAGAGAGAAGGCAGTAAACTCAACCATCGCTTTTTGGGGAGATGCCTTAGATGTACTTCAGACGATACCACTTGAAGAAACGGATGACTTCGAGCAGCTTAAGAAGAGGTTGGACATACGATATGGTCACGAACATCTTGAACATTTGTACCAATCCCAGCTGAAGAACCGAAGGCAGAAACGTGACGAAGCACTTCAAGAGTACGAAGTGGATATTGCCAGACTCGTTCGATTTGCTTACCCATCAGCAGCAGAGAACATGATGGAATTTCTAGGCAACCAGGCCTTTATTGATGGCTTACGTGACTCCGATATGCAAGGACGCTTCGCTTAGCCCATCCCAAAACATTAGTTGACGCATTGACAGCTGCCCTTGAATATGAAGCAGCAACGAAGGCTTTAGGATACAACAAAATTAGGACCATCCAAGAAGAAGGTGAAGAAGACAGATTTGACCAGTTCGTGAGTTTAATAAAAAGTATGATTGACAAGAAGCCGAGAAAGATCAGATGCTGGAATTGTAGTGAGCTAGGGCATGTACGTAGTTCGTGTAAGCGCCCCAAGACTCCTGCAAACCAAGAACCCCAGTCACAGGAAAACTAGAACGGGTCGGCTACGAGGGGGCAGCACCGACCCATGACCGTTCCAAAGACCCTCTCATACTGATAGCTCCTCTCAGATGTAACGACAGTGTATATGTGGATGGCGAAGTAAATGGCAAGACATATGCTCTGCTGGTTGACACTGGGGCAACTAGAACCATTATACGACCAGAGATAATAAACCCCAAGAAGAAGCTTTTACCAACGAGACTGCGACTGCGGATCGCCACAAGCGAGAGTGCCAACGTTCACGGGGAAACACAAATACAATTGGGAATTGGCGCAAAAAAGTTCACGCATACGGTAATCGTAGCTGACATTGAAGAAGACGTGATTCTGGGAATGGACGTAATGAATGTACATGATTTCCAATTAGACTTTAGAAACAGAAACATTAAAGCGGGTTCCGAGGAGGTATTTCTGCATCCATATGAAGGCAGCCCGATGTTGGCAGATAAACAGGGAGATACCGTTATACCTGCATGAAGCGAAACGATGATAGTAGCACGTCTACAGGGAATCATGGAGGAAGGTACACTGGTTATGATGGTACCAAGGAACCACGACGAGGAGGTTGGCAAAGGAGTACTAATTGGGAAAGGATTGGTTACGTCGGCGAAGGAGATCCCTGTGCGACTGATAAACGTGAACGATTACCCAATTACCATCAAGAAGGAAACCAAGATTGGATCCTGCGTACCAGTGACGTCTATAGTTCGTCAGAGAACGACCACTGGCAATTCTAATGCCAGATTCGAACAGATGTTATCAGTAGCTGGTCAATCTTTGGATCGAGCTGAAAAGAAGAGAATGAGAGAATTTATCTTGCAGTATCGAGACGTATTCGTACCAAAAGGAGGAAAGACTGGCAGAACATCAGCCGTCAAACACAAAATTGATACTGGTAATGCTAAGCCAATTAGACAATTAGCTCGAAGACTTCCACGAGCGAAGAGAGAGGAGGTTGAAAGAATAATTCGAGAGATGGCAGAAGAAAAAGTAATAGAGCCATCTACTAGTCCATGGGTGTCTCCAGTAGTGCTCGTGAAGGAAAAGGATGGAACTACGAGATTCTGCGTGGATTATCGTCAGCTTAATAACGTGACGAAGAAAGACAGCTATCCTCTGCCTCGAATTGACGATACGCTAGACACTTTGGCCGGCAGCAAACTGTTTTCCACCTTGGATTTGAAGTATGTCTATTGGCAAGTGGAAATGGATCCAGAAGATAAAGAGAAGACTGCTTTTACCACCAGATCTGGATTACGGCAATTCAACGTCATGCCATTCAGGCTCTGTAATGCGCCTGCGACATTTGAAAGACTTATGGAAAATGTCTTGAGAGGGTTGTCTTGGAAGACATGCCTGGTCTATTTGGACGACATCGTAGTACTGGGGAAGACATTTGACGACCATCTGAAGAATTTGGAAGACGTATTCAAACGACTCCAAGCTGCCCAGCTCATTTTAAACTCGAAGAAATGTCAGCTATTCCAAAACCGAGTCAACTATCTAGGTCATATAGTGAGCAATGAAGAAGTGGCGGTGGATCCAGAGAAAATTGCCTCCATTCAGCAATGGCCGCAACCAACCGACAAACATCAAATTAGGAGTTTCCTTGGACTTTGCACGTATTATAGAAGATTTATCAGGAAGTTTGGAGATATTGCCAAGCCTCTAACGCGACACACAGAAGAAGCAAGAGCTTTCCAATGGGATGAAGACTGTCAAACGGCTTTCGAAACCTTGAAGAGGCATTAGACTATTAGAAAATACCTGTCCAAAGTAGTATCCAGCCATCAGAGAGATTGGGACCAGTATCTCTCCCTATTCGCATTGGCTTATCGATCTGCCGTCAATGAGTCCACGGGTGAAACACCTGCGAAAATCTTGTTTGGACGTGAAATGGGGCTTCCTTGTGACCTGGATTTTGGCTGTCGGCCTGAAGAAGATATAACAGGCGAAGACTACGTGATCAAATTGAGAAGAAGTCTGGACGATATTCATGAATTAGTTCGAACAAATCTTCAAGTTGCCAGCGACAGAATGAAAAGTCGGTACGACACGCAGGCCACAGAGGGCGGTTTTAAAGAAGGGGACAAAGTATGGTTACACAACCCGGCGAGGAGAAAAAAAATTTCTCTAAAATTACAAAAATCCTGGGAAGGTCCATACTTAATCAAGAAAAGGATCAATGATGTTTTATATCGCATAAGCAAGATACCCAACGGAAAACCAAAAGTAGTTCACCAAAACCGACTAGCGCCATTCGAAGGAGACCATGACATTGAGGAAGGAGTAAACCTCATCCGAGATGTGTCTGACCCCACCTTCGATGAATTTATGGTCGCGTATGGAGGTACCGGGAAACCTAGATATGGAGTCACTTCGGAACAACAACAAGATTTGTTCACTCTCCCGGAAGATTATTCACTGGCATACAACATCCCCGCCCGTATCAAGAACGCACGAGGGTTGGTAACCGTCTTTCGAAAAAAGTTTGGGCAATTAGAAAAACTTGAAGACCAGGTTCCAGCCCTTGGCAAGACACTGAAACTGAAACATAATTCGCGGTACGTCTTCTACGTGGTAACTAAAAATGAATTCCAAGATCGATCCACCTACCGCGATGTGTGGGAAGCACTTCGAAACCTCCGAGACCATGTGTTGGAATCCACCGTGAAGAAACTGGCTATGCCTAAGATAGCAGAACATGGTAGAGATTATCTTTCAAGATACCGGTGTCCAGATATCAATTTGCAGCTACAACCCCCGTTATCAGTATTCGATGAAGACGGTGCCCTGCTATTTCCATAAGATCGGAAAGTGTAGAAATGGGGCCAGTTGCCGACTCAAACATCCAGTCTCGGCTACACAAAAGTTCCAGGAGGAACTTCCATTTAAGGAGGGGGTAATGTTACGAAACAGCACAATGGTATAGTCCCTAAAACCGACCCTGTATAAGCCAGGTATAATAGTTGAAATTATGGCGTACACGCAGTTATAAAAAACTGTTTACGATTGAGACGATCTTATCTAGAACTGGTTTTTGTGACCAGAGTTATCTAGAAAAGGCCAGAAAAATTATTTGTGTGTATAAGCCGCAGCCCGGAATTCTCTAGTACAAAAGGCACTAGTATATAAGGGGACTGATCAGGAAGAGTTAGGAAGTTGATAATTTGACATCGTGAGATAAACAAATAAAATAGTGAATATAAATTAGTGAACTGTTTATATAAATTAGTCTAAGTGAATATACTGTATATATAAATTAAGTGTTAGTGATTAGTAAGTGTTTAAATAAATTAGTAAGTAGCCATACCGACTGTTTGAAATTTATCCCACCCGTTAATTGTTTAAATAAATAAGAAAAACATTACAGTAAATTAAGTGAATAGACATATCGTGTGTATACATTTATCCCACTCATTGTAATAAGAGCCTTTAAGTAAATAAGAAAAACCTAACACTGTTTTAAATGTGGAAACAACGTAGTTTGTTTTTCAAATATTGTACAATGTTTGGAAACTCTATACTTGTAAATTGACAAATACCTATAACTTTTATATGGAATCAACAATTTTTATAATCAAAATCATTGTAGTGACCGAAATGAAGATGGAATTGGCCCTAAACCGCTCTGCAAGTCAAATTTATTAATCTTTACACAAGAGTACAAAAAGTTGTTTCCTTCAAAGGAATTTCGAGATTCTTATCTCTTGTGCACACAGCTGGAAGGAGATCTTTGATTTCAGATTGACTTTGCTCATTATCTATTTCTTTTGAAGGAGAACCCTCATTTTTAGATTTTGGCATGTTTAAATAAATATCAAGTTAAGTGGATATAATTGATAAGAATATTAAGAATAGGGTGTAGGACGAATGATAACAAAAAATATAGATGAATTCCTTCACTGTTTTTGCTTGAATTGAGTTTTGATTGCATAATACCTCAATATGATTAAATATTGCCTGTGTATGTCTTGATTATTCTTCAATCTTGATTGCGGGCTGCATGTTTGTTTTGGAATTTTTGTATTTTCCAAAGCCTCTGATTCTATCCTTGCCGAATGACCCACAATTTGTTTGTGGTTGAGTAGTTTTTTGCATTTTTTATGGAATAATATTAGCATTCGATATAATACATGTTTCGTTCTGACAATTTACAAATATATTTGACATAAAACTTTGACATTGAATTACATTATTTTGAACATATTTCCTACTTAATAATAACAATAAAAAATACGAATTGGAAAAGGACAAAAATTTTTCAACAAAACTTGGGTTTTATTTTATATAATATATGCTATACGGTTAGATCTATGAATGAATTCTAGCAGCGTGATTACTTATAAAACAGTTGAACAGGCAGCTGGTAGTGGCACGTGGACAATTCGCTTCAAGGATAACGTCAAACACAATACACTAATTAGGCACCACTGACGAATAACTAGTTTGATTAGAATCATTGTATTGCGTTGAGCGTGAAGTCACACACACGTACACAAGATATGGTTCAATCAGTTTCTCACTTTCTCCGATTAATTTAAAACTGACCAGGTAAAAAGGTTACCTCTTCATTTAACCTAATTTGGAAATTGAGACTTGATGCGATAAGCCGGTTGTTATAAATTCTTACTGGTTTTAAATTGTTTCGTCCAAACTTACGTAGTGGACGTTTTTACAAAGCATTGAAGTCACCAATTTCCAGGAGGTAGCAGATGTTTCCATCTGAGAAATGTAGCGAAACAGACGCAGACATGTTGATGTATCGGAGTGGTTTGAAAATTTATCACTGAACTAGGGCATGTGTCTTTTCCGAAACTAAAGAGGTGTTTCTAAAGCACAGAATTTAATCTACTTTCCTATTAAAAGTTTTCTGGCTATTAATATAGCAATATACCTGAATAGTAGTTACAGCATTAATAAACAAACTATATATTTTGTAATTGAATATATAATTTGCAAACCATTTATGGAACGGAACTGATTGTCCTCATTTTAGAAATCATGGAGAACGCTGACCAACGTCAGCTTTCGAATTCAATTTAGAGTCGTTCATGCATAAATTCAAATGTACCGGGGGTTCCAAATACGAGGCTTATCATTATGATTTCAAAAACGGTAAGAGATAGAGAAACTAAGTTAGGTTGCACTATTTGTTTCGTAATCATCATCAAGCTCCTAATATATAAGTATATTTTTTTACGGCCCTGTGATTCTTTAATGAATTTGTAAGAAGTTGAATATTTGTTTTATAGAAAACGCAATAAGAACATATATATATATATATATATATATATATATATATATATATATATATATATATATATATATTTAAAACGCAATGTATTCTTGACCATTTAAATATTTTATATGGGAGGAATTTTCTTGAATGAAGGTCCTTACTTTTCAATAATTTGTTTATTGTTTGCCAAAAGACGCGTTTCGACTTGTTAAGTCATCTTCTGTTTCGGCTAGAATGCTATATTATGATTTATACATAATACATAAGTTATAAAAGGACGTTACAATTTTTTGTGTATAAAATAATAAAACAATTACCTTAATAACAGTGTCAAAAACATAAAAACATAGAAGGTTAAAAATTAAAATTAAAATGCTGTGTACATTTTGTAGTTGTTGTCAGTAAACTTTTAAAATGTATTAATCAGTTTGAAGGTGTTTTTTCTCTTTGTTTTACTAATACGATGTGGTGTTAGTCTGGGCGCGTTTGCTTGATTTAACAGGTGTATATTGTAGTAAGGTGCCGAAGCTTTCAACAATTTATTGGTTATTTCAAGAGACCATCATATATTACATTCAAATTACGAATATCGTTTCTATTAATAATACTATTTATATCCTTTTTTATGTCTAGTACAGTTCTAACTTTTTCATTATTCTCTTCAGCCAATATTTTCACATTGTCAAAATCAAATTTATGCCCTGTATTCTTAGAGTGATTGGATAAAGCTGTTACATCAGTTTTTGAATACTTATGAGCTTGCATTCATTTTTGGAGGTATTGTCTGCTTTGACCAATATATGTTTTATTACAATCTCCACAAGGAATCTGGTATACTGTGTGTGTTTGTTCATTTTTCGGAATGTTTGGTTCCATTTTTGAAAATAATGTTTGGTTGGTGTTCTCTAATTTGTGGGAAACAGTGAAATTTTCTTTCTGAAGACTTTTGTTAATTTTTTCTGATAAACCGTGTACATAGGGTAATGATATGAATGATGTTGGTTTTTTTTGTGGTTTTTTATTTGAATTGTAGATTACATGTATTCTTTTTTTAACAGTTTTGTTCACAAACGATAATGGGTAGTTATTTTCTTTAGGGATATTTCGGATTTTATTTAGATTGTTCTTTCTGAATTTAGGGTGAGATAATTCAATTGCTCTGTCAGTTAAATTTTTGATTACATTTGAGCATATGAATAATAACTTGTGTACCTATGAGAAGCTGTTGGTTTTGAATACCAGTTCGTATTGATTTTACCTTCGTTATCGTATGAGATTCTTACGTCCAGGAAATTTATCGATTTTTCTCTTTCGCGTTCGATGGTGAATTTTAACCGTGGAATAAAATTGTTGAATTTGTTTAAAATCTCATCGCTTCTATCCACTGGTACACATGCTAATATATCATCCTTATATCTCTTAAAGAATACCGGTGTAAAAGTAAGTGACTTTATTATTGTTTCCTCGACATATTCCATAACAAGATTTGCAATTGTAGCTGCTATGGGTGATCCCATTGCTATGCCAAATATTTGTGAATAAAAGTTGGATTCATATTGGAAATATGTCGAAGATAAACACAATACGGCCCCATTGTAAAATTCTGTTAAATTTAATGTTGTACTGTTTTGGATATCGTTCCATTTTTCTTTTAGAAGGTTTTTAACGCGAAAAATTCGCCGAGCCGACGTAAATTTAATTTGGCTAACCTGTGGACTGAGAGAAGTCACAGCGCTATCGGTACGGAGTTAAAAATTTCAGTCCTCCAATTGCCGTCAAGGTGAAAACACATCATTTCAACAAAAGATATTTGCATGTGCTCTGGGAGCCATAACGTTATTTCACGGAAAATCCTGATAAATTCTACGTAGGGGGAGAAAATATCGTTCGATTTAACAGGTCGAAGGTCTGACCCAATAATATACTGATCCAGGGGGTGCCGATGACCAAAGGATACCAGTAGAATTGGTAGATTTAGGAAACCACGTGGAAAATTCCCGTAGACGGCGTTAGTTGGTAGGATTCATTAAAAAGGTAAATGGTTGAAAGATACTTTTTCGGAATTACCAGATTTGTAGGCAATTTAACGTAGAAATTCTGCTTTGATTCGTAATTTATTGGAGTTTGTAATCTGGGTTCGCGGGATAGTTTCGTTATATTTTATAAATTCTTATTAATTAATATTCTTCATGGCTTTATATTTTGTTGAAATAAGAACATATCACAGGGGTTGTATAAACATTCAGGGATGTGTCCAACGACGTAGTTTTATATTATGGGTTTTTATTGGTATCGTAGTTTTTTTGCTAAGCGGAAAAAAACAGTCATATAGTTTTTATTCTCAGGGTAGGTGGCTTTTATACAGTTAAAAGTCATGAGGTGTAATTATTTGCGAATTTCGGGTATTGTTATTATAGTCAGTATGATGGGATATTACGGGGGTACGTCGAAAATTTGACCGGGGTAAAATGCGAACCCTATGTAGAGGCTAATTCGTTTCTCTATTTTAGGGGGGTTTTTGTATATGGACATTAAATCGCTGATTGGAATTTAATGGGTCAGTGAGACCAGTTCCAGGAGGTCTGGATTAATCTGGAGAAATTTCAGTTCCTGTTCTGGTGCCGGAAAAGGATAAGTTAACAGTTTTCCTTTTCTTATTTCTTCAAACTCAGTAGTAAATTCACATCTATGCTTCACATATTACCGTTTTTTTTATATTAAGATTAATTTCTTTTTTTCTTGCGGCAATTACTATAATCTCGTTTATACTTGAATTTTGTATTTAATTTTTTTTTGAAATCTTGCTCATAGATTAAGAGACGCTGGAACACTTGGTACGTACCTAGTATTGCGATATTTAGTAGTTTTTACCTATTTCTAATGGTTTCATGTATATAATTTTGCGCCGTATATAATTTTGAGTTGTATTTTCTCCAGCAACGCTAAACTCGTTGTAATTTAAATTTCTGGCTTATGCAATTATTATATTTATATTGATACTGGTATAAATTGCGGAAGTGTGAACCCTTGTAACTATACATTGGTGATTTTGACATATATATATATATATATATATATATATATATATATATATATATATATATATTATCGTTGTAATTCTGGAATATTGTACATGAACAATTTGGTCGATTCTCTAGAATTTTTGAATTGAGACATCGGTGTAGTTTGGGGCCCTCAGCTCTACTGCACCCTGAGATTACAGCCTTCAGCTGAGCTTAGACGTTATTTGTAATATTTTTCTTTTGGTAGTGATATTGTATTAAATATTTGAAAAGAGACCTTTGGTCCACCAAGACTAATTAAAATTTCAATCAGGGTGTGTTTGCTGAGTTTTATTTACTTTTGATAATTTACCTATCAGATTAACCTTTGGAGTGTGTAGTGTGTGTTGTTAACCCACTGAGGAGTTGTGGGCTAACTTAGGAAGTCTTGGGTGCTTGCCATAACTTCTCTGGCGCCCTTTTTGAATACTTAATAATTTTTGAAGAATCCACCCCTTCTTCGACTCGGAGCTAGTCGACTGGCGAGCACGGGTTGTACCACGTGAGACAACCCACATACTCATAACGAGCACTGTGAGGGTTTGTAGGTTTTTCTCGTTATATGTTTAACGCTAATGTTGTGTCTATATTTGTGTATAATGATGTCACATCAAGAGATATTAACATGTGATCTTTAGGTATTCTTTGGGTTCTTATGAATTTTACAAATTCCCATGTGTCTTTTTTGTAATATTAATTTTTTCCGATTATATTGATAAGTATGTTGGATGAGTATTTAGACAAGTTATATGTAGCTGCTTGAAGATTGCTTATAATAGGTCTTAAGGGAACTCCATTTTTATGTGTTTTGGGTAAACCATATATTGAAGGTGGTTGGGCATTGTGTATTGTTAACTTATTTTTGGATACCTTATCTATTAATTTTGATTGAAACCAATCATTTATTAATTTATTTTCATTGTTTTGAATCTTTTCAGTGGGACTGAATCTTTCTTTTTTGTATGTTGTTGTGTCATTAAGTAGATTTAACATTTTTTCCCTATATTCTGTTTTTTTCATGATCACTGTTTTATGTGTTTTGTCTGCATATGTTATTAACAGATGGTTATTTTGTTTAAGAAAATTTTTAGTTTTTTTAAAAAGTTTAATAACAAACCGTGAATTACTTTTAAAATGTTTGTTGATGTTTTTTTTTAAATTTAGAATGATGTTGTTTACCTTGCACCTGATATCATTTTGAACACCTATTTCACAATTGTCTATTCCTGCTTCTAAGTTTGCAATAAGTAAATTTGTATGTATGTCATTCGTTTTATAATTGAAATTGTGGCCCAAGCTTAGAGTGTATAATACATCATCTGGTATATCTTCATTACTCAAGTTAGTTATCCAATTTTTATTTGGTTCGGTACTTAAATGTGGTTTCTGTTGTAAAATCAAATTGTCAATTTTTTTTTGGTATTTCAATTTTGTTTTTATAAAAACATTTTCGTATGAAAGTTGTTGATGTTCTAAGAAATTATTCACAATATGACTAGGTATATTTCGTTGAAGATTTATTTTCATTTCATTTAGTTTTTTACTCATTAGAGTGACTGTTTTAAAAGTCTCACTGATATGTAACTGAAGCAATTTAAAATAAAATATATGTAGTATGTTATGATATTTACTCACCAAATAATTGTTTTTAAAAGCACCTCACTAAAAAAATACGTCTGTTCTTTTCCCTTGCAATTTTCTTGAGAGTGTGAGCATAGTCCTTCATATGTTGGGTATTAGTTTTACCTATGGTTTTCTCCAAGTCTTTGTAATAGTTTGTCATCTTTAGTGATTGTTTCCTTGGCTGTATATTTTATCCCAGCCTATACGTTTAAAACGCAATGTATTCTTGACCATTTAAATATTTTATATGGGAGGAATTTTCTTGAATGAAGGTCCTTACTTTTTAATAATTTGTTTATTGTTTGCCAAAAGACGCGTTTCGACTTGTTAAGTCATCTTCTGTTTCGGCTAGAATGTTACATTATGATTTATACATAAGTTAAAAAAAGACGTTACAAATTTTTGTATATATAATAATAAAGCAATTACCTTAATAACAGTGTCAAAAACATAAAAACATAGAAGGTTAAAAATTAAAACTGAAATGCTGTGTACATTTTGTAGCTGCACAGCTTCGACATATTTTCAATATGAATCCAACTTTTATTCACAAATATTTGGCATAGCAATGGGATCACCCATAGCAGCTACAATTGCAAACCTTGTTTTGGAATATGTCGAGGAAACAATAATAAAGTCACTTACTTTTAAACCGGTATTCTTTAAGAGATATGTGGATGATATAGTAGTATGTGTACCAGTGGATAGAATCGATGAAATTTTAAACAAATTTAACAATTTTATTCCACGTTTAAAATTTACCAGCGAACGCGAAAGAGAAACATCGATAAATTTCCTGGACGTAACAATCTCATACGATAACGGAGGTAAAATCAATTACAACTGGTATTCAAAACCAACAGCTTCTCATAGGTACACAAGTTATTATTCATATGCTCCCCTATCTCATAGGAAAAATGTAATCAAAAATTTAACTGACAGAGCAATTGAATTGTCTCACCCTAAATTCAGAAAGAACAATCTAAATAAAATCCGAAATATCTTTAAAGAAAATAACTACCCATTATCGTTTGTGAACAAAACTATTAAAAAAAGAATACATGCAATCTACAATTCAAATCAAAAACCACAAAAAAAACCAACATCATTTATATCATTACCATATGTACACGGTTTATCAGCAGAAATTAACAAAAGCCTTCAGAAAGAAAATTTAACTGTTTCCCACAAATTAAAGAACACCAACCAAACATTTTTTTCAAAAATGAAACCAAACATTCCGAAAAATGAACAAACACACACAGTATACCATTTTCCTTGTGGAGATTGTAGTAAAACATATATTGGTCAAAGCAAACAATACCTCCAAAAAAGAATACAAGCTCATAAGTATTCAAAAACTGATGTAACACATTTATCCAATCACTCTAAGAATACAGGTCATAAATTTGATTTTGACAATGTGAAAATATTGGCTAAAGAAAATAATGAAAGAGTTAGAACTGTACTAGAAATTATAAAGATAAAAAAGGATATAAATACTATTAATAATAGAAACGATATTCGTAATTTGAATGTAATAATATATGATGGTCTCTTAAAATAACCAATCAATTGTTAAAAGCTTCTGCACCTTACTATAATATACACCTGTTAAATCAAGCAAACGCGCCCAGACTAACACCACATCGTATTAGTAAATCAAAGAGAAAAAACACCTTCAAACTAAATAATACATTTTAAAAGTTCACTGACAACAGCTACAAAATGTACACAGCATTTTAGTTTTAATTTTTAACCTTCTATGTTTTTATGTTTTTGACACTGTTATTAAGGTAATTGTTTTATTATTTTATATACAAAAATTTTTAACGTCTTTTTTTAACTTATGTATTATGTATAAATCATAATGTAACATTCTAGCCGAAACAGAAGATGACTTAACAAGTCGAAACGCGTCTTTTGGCAAACAATAAACAAATTATTAAAAAGTAAGGACCTTCATTCAAAAAAATTCCTCCCATATAATATATATATATATATATATATAACAACAAATATATATTCATGGGTAATTCACGCAAAATAAAGGGCTACTGAAATGGAGTGGTAACCGTGGACATTTCAGTAGCCCTTTATTTTGCGTGAATTACCCATGAATATATTTGTTGTTGTTGTTAACATATCACGCGATATTCCTACATTTTCTTTGTTATATATATATATATATATATATATATATATATATATATATATATATATATATATATATATATATATATATATCAAATCAAAGCTATTGAAATAAAAAAGGATATTATCAATTTCTTCCAATGGAAGAGATAAAATTATATCATCCACATATTTTTTGATGAAAAACAATTTAAATGGTAAGACAGATATAGCAAAGTGTAAAATGTAATCCATTACATAATTCACTAATACAGGAGGTATTGAAGAGCCCATAGGTGTTCCAAAAATTTGTTGGTAGTTCATATTATTATACGAAAAATATGTATTATTGAAAATAAATATTATTAATTCTAAAAGAGTTTCTTTACTAAAATACACAAACCAACATTATTTGCTAGACCAATTATAGCATAAATAAACACCCCACTCTTTGGTCAACTGAAATATTAACAAAATCATATGATTATGAAAATGAATATTACATTAAAGACTCCTTTGAAATGAGCAAAAAATTCAATGATATAATATTACCACCTAATTATGTTCTGCTTAGTTTAGATGTAGTAATATACACACACTTAAATATATGTTTAACAGCCCTTCAACAAAAATGAAGTGATATGAGTAGAAATTGTAAAATTAGTAAAGAAACTCTTTTAGAATTGATAATATTTATTTTCAATAATACATATTTTTCGTATAATAATATGAACTACCAACAAATTTTTGGAACACCTATGGGCTCTTCAATATCTCCTGTATTAGCGAATTGTGTAATGGATTACATTTCAGACTTTACTATATCTGCCTATATATATATACAGGGTGTCCCGGGACTAATGGGAAAAAAGTCAGGAGCGTATAATCTGAGTCAAAATAATGTTAGTACTTCATATAAACTTTTTCTATTCAGGCCCTCGTTTTCGAGTTATAGGCCTCCAAAGTTTTAATTTTGAATTTAGTTTTTATTTTTATTTTTTGTACTAGTTATTCGATCTTTATAAAATTCACGGCAAAGCTATAATGTACGTGTATGTTTATTTTGGTGAGGTAAACAGATTTACAGTAGTGTCTTGAAGCCAGGGACGGACTACTCGCAATGGTTAGTGATCCAAATAATTTGCAGGGATGGCACACCCTGTATGAAATTATCAAAATTCACTTCCCCACATTAAGCTAACGAAAAGGTACTCTTGTTAGAATTTGTTAAAATAAGCCGTTCGGCTAATATTGACAGTTTTATTAATGCACTACGTACATTCACCATTTTTATAAGTACACAACGAGGTAAATCTAACTTATTAATACGATGTCCAAATTTACCTTCAGTACTACAAAAAAATAATTTAGTTATAGCAGAAGATAAAAAACATTAACGACTCATTAATTGGAAAGTTGGTAAAAACTTTTTAAAAGTGTTTTTACCGTTTATCAAGTAACCATAGGATTAGTTGTCAAACATTGTGTAGAATAGTTCGTAGTCAGTACTTGTCAATAATTCATAAGTCCTTAATTTAACAGTTACAATGGCAGAATTCACTTTTATTGAGTACGCAGATATGAATTTAATGTATGGACTGGTTTCTCGAAACTGTTTAGAGGCCAGAAGGCTTTATGCAGAACATTTTGCAAACAGTGCATTGCCAGACAGACGAATGTTTGAGCGTATTGATCTCAGGTTACGAGAAACAGGTATGAATAAGTAAATGTAATTTTCCATGTATACAAAACAAAGTTTTAAATTTTAGGACGTTTTTTGCCAAAAAAAAGGTAGAGGAGGTCCAGTACGAAGCGTACGTACTGTGGCAGTTGAACAAGACTTGTTAAATGCAGTTGATAATGAACCATCAACGAGTTTACGAAAATTATCAAGAGAACATAACGTCTCGAAATCAGTTGTGCATCGCGTTCTAAAAGAACAGCTGTTATATCTTTTTCACATGAAAAAAGTACACAGTATGACAGTGGCTGATCATCCTTTACGACTTGAGTATAGCCAGTGGTTTCTGCGACAACAACAAGCAGACAATACATTTATTAGTAACGTTCTCTTTACGAACGAATCCGGTTTCAACAGAGATGTAGTCATAAATTCTCATAATATGCACTTATGGGATGATGTGAATCCACATGGCATTAGTCAAACTAAGAGCCAGCATAGATTCATGGTTAATGTTTGGGCAGGAATAGTTGGCAATCATTTGATAGGGCCATACTTTATTGACGATACTTTGACCGGTCAGAGATATTTGGAGTTTTCGCAAAATGAGTTATGTAACCTGTTTGATGATGTGCTACTACAAACTCGTAGGAATTTATGGTTCATGCATGATGGGGCCCCTCCTCATTTCAGTTTAGATGTACGATAGCATTTACACACAAGGTTTCCTAATAGATGGATTGGTCGTGGAGGCCCTTTTCAATGACCACCGCGATCAGGAGATGTCAATCCTATGGATTCCTTCCTCTAGGGTTATCTCAAAAGTAAGGTATACGCAACACCTGTGCAAACAAGGCAAGATTTAATAGACAGAAATGTGTTACACTGCAATGTTATTAGAAGTGCAAAGAAACAACCGTCGTAGACTTAGAATGTGCGTGGAAGTGGGAGGAGCTCATATTGAACATTTATTGGAAAAACGTTAGTTTTTGTTGTTTAGGAATTAGTTTCAGTCGATTGTTTTATAACTTGTGTTTTATGAGGTTTTCTTAATGGTTTAATAATGTTGTGTTCGTAATTTTGATTAAAAGCAACTAATTACGTTGTCTGCGTACCTTTTTAATTCCCATTAAATAAGTTCTTTATGTTTTTATCATCTGCTATCTTGAAATTATTTTTTGTAGTACATCGTATTAATAAGTTAGTTAGGTAAATTTGTACGTGGTGCATTAATAAAACTGTAAATATTAGCCAAACGGCTCATTTTATCGAATTCCAGCAAGAGTAACTTTTCGTTAGCTTAATGTGTGGGGAAGTCAATTTCGATAATTTCATACAGGGTGTGCCATCCCTGCAAATTTATGGATCACTAACCATTGCGAGTAGTCCTTCCCTGGCTTCAGGCACTACTGTAAATCTGTTTACCTTTCCAAAATAAACATACACGTACATTATAGCTTTACCGTAAATTTTACAAAGATCAAATAACTAGTAAAAAAAATAAAAATAAAAACCAAATTCAAAATTAAAACTTTGGAGGCCTATAACTCGAAAACGAGGGCCTACATAGAAAAAGTTTATATGAAGTACTAATATTATTTTGGCTCAGATTATACGCTCCTGACTTTTTTCCCATTAGTCCCGGGACACCCTGTATATATATATATATATATATATATATATATATATATATATATATATATATATATATGTATATATATATATATATATATATATATATATATATATATATATATATATATGTATATATATATATATATATATATATATATATATATATATATATATAATTAGTTTTTGTGTATCGGGATCCGGTCTGTGCATACAATAAATACAACTCTTTTCCTTTTAAATCTCTATATTTCGCAATTATTTTATTGCTTCATCAGGAGTTAACTAAAATAATATATGGTCACATACAACTATAATGAAATGTCATGATAAAACACACTTACAGATCAGAGTATAAACGCTATCAGCACACAGTTAAAATTAAAGGCAATCACCAGCATCTTACATGAGGTACTCCACCAGCAAGTGAGGCATGTACTACTTTAAAACTTGAAATTCTTAATGAAAACAAAATACCTGATCACAATAAATTAAAACGATAATTATTTCTTCTTTTTTTTTTTATAATTTTTCCTTTTTATAATAAAAACTTCTTTATAATTTATATAATAGTCCAGTGAAAGTCAACGATAAAAGAAGAAAAACAGCCAGAATGTTAAATTTTAAGGAGGTTCGAGTAGATGGTACTTAATTGGTTCACATCTATTTTGTAGTTGACCACATGTGGTTGCTTTTTAATTTCACACATTTCAAGGAACAGCCTCCTTCTATAATTATTCTCATGTCGGATTATGTCAACATTATCGTAATCCAGTGTATGTCCGGTGGTTTGGTGGTGATTTACCGTGGCACACACATTTTTTCCTAATCGGCAGTCGCTTCTGTGTTGTGTCAACCGTTGTCTGAGCTATTGAGACGTTTGACCAATATAACATTTGGAACAATTCGAGCAAGGAATTCTGTAAATCACATGCGAATGAAACTGAAGTGGAGTCACATCTTTTGTTTTTGTAAATATCGATCGACTACTTCTTACATTGTATTTGGTGATTTTTATAGTTGGAAACGGTTTAAAAATAGCTGTAATAGCATTTGTTAATCTTTCTACATATGGTACTTTTTTATATGTATATTGCAGAGAACTTCCGCTCTCTCTTGGACCATCAAAAAAGTCAGAATTGTATATTAGTTTTTTCTAAACATATCCTGGGTAACCGTTGTTAAGAAAAATATCGTACAATTTCTTAAGATTTTTATTTAAGAGGGTGTCATCGCTTATATGTGAGATTCTGTTTTTTATTTTCATTACACTGTTAAATTTCTGACTTTTTGGATGGTTAGAAAAGTAATTTATAAACCTGCCAGACGATGTTGGCTTAAAGTACCAATCAATAATTATGCAGTTTTCGCTATTTCTAATCAGCTTGGTATCTAAAAAAGGTATACTGCGATCGTTCTCCACTTCAAGGGTGAATTGTAGGTGTGGATTGAACGAATTAAAGATGTTTAGTGTCTCATGAGTTTCATCAGCAGGGACGGAACAAATCAGATCATCCACATATTTGTAAACAAAAGGCATTCGAAAAGGTAATATTGGGATTACATTATTCAGGAGTTCATCCAAAATTATTGTTGCAATGATAGGACTTATTGGCGATCCCATTGGAGTGCCAAAACAATGCCGATACAAATTTTTGTTCAAGGTAAAAAACGTATTGTTTAAAATGAAATTGATAAGATTTAAGAACGTGTCTTTTTTCAAGGTTGTATATAGTTCAATCCTCTCCCACTTGGATTTCAAAATATTCACTACTAGATGTAAGGGAATATTAGTAAATAAAGATACCACATCTAGTGACACCAATATGTAATTATCTGGTAAATGTTTCATTCTTAAATTATTTACAAGTTCGAAACTGTCCTTAACATTGTATTCAGTTAGATGTTCAAATGCATTTTTTAGAATGTCCGCCAAAAATTTTGAAATTTTATATGTGGTCGCATTGATGGAGCTCACAATAGGTCGTAGAGGTATTAACGGCTTATGGATCTTTGGCAACCCATATAATTTTGGAAGATCTGAATTATAGATAATAAATTGTTTTTCAAAAGTGTCGTCAATTTCATTGCGCGATTCAAGCAGTTTGATGAAGTTATTGAATTTGTTTTGCGTAGACACTAGAGGATCCTTGCTTAAACGTTCATATGTTGAAGTATCCTGTAACAAGCATTCAATTTTCTCGATATGATCATATATATATATATATATATATATATATATATATATATATAAATTATTTTTTCTTTTCAACCTTGTATATAAACTTCCTCATTATCAGGTTAACAATAAATTCAATATCAATTAATATTTTTATTTCACGTTTCGCTCCTTAGTTCGGAAAATTTTCAAAAATTTTAACATAGATGTTGTGATGTTGTCAAACAATAAAACGATTGAAATTAAATACAAACACAGAGACGACAAAAATTGGAAACAGATAAAATAAATTCACAAATAATAAAATCGAAAATACCTACCTTAGAAACACCGTCTTACAATATACAAGGGACATTCGAAGAGTTGATATTATTATTTTAATGAATTATAATATATTTGGCTTAGATTTTCGATATCTTGTTTATCGTTCGCTGCATTGTTCTCTTTTTTTATATGTATAATTTCTTTTATTGCTAGTTTATTCGTAATCAGAATCTTGGTTAATTATTTTAGTACTATTAAAGTCAAATTTATATATTTTATTTTTCTCATGTTTATGAAGCGCAGTGGAGGCGTTTTTTGTATATTTATGGCTATTAAGACTATTTTCAAGATGTTGGATTGTCATACCTATGTATTTTTAGGGACAGTCTAAACATGGTATAGAATATATGATGACTTTTTAACTTGGAGAACAATGGTGATAGAGTATTTTATGTCCTATGATAAACTTTTATATTATGGTCAGATAATATATACTTTATTTTTTCTAAGAGTTGGTTTGTGTATGGCATTTCTATGTATGTAAAAGGAGCTAGTGTATTGGTTTGTGTTTATTGAATTTGACTATTGTAAAATTCATATGTGCGTTGTTTAATATTTCTGTCAATATATTTGTAAGGATAGTAATTGTTTTGTAATATTGTTCTCGTTTGATATATAATTTCTAAACTATATTCAACATATTATAATTCATTATGATAATAATATCAACTTGTTGAATGTACATTGTATTTTGTAAGACGTTGTTTCTAAGGCAGGTATTTTGGATTTTATTTGTGAAATTATTCTATCAGTTACCAGTTTTTGTCATCTCTGTGCTTGCATTCAATTTTAATCGCTTCAATCATTCAATTTATTGCTTAACAACATGTATCTTTAAATTTTTGGAAATACTCCGAACTAAGGAGCGAAACGTCAAGTAAGAATATAAATTGATACAGAATTTATTGTTAACCTGATACCCAAAGAAAATTTAAATGTTTATATACAAGGTTGAAGAATGACAAATAATTATATATATATATATATATATATATATATATATATATATATATACATATATATATATATATATATATAAATTAATTGTTTTTCTTTAACCTTTCGTTGTTCTTGGGCATCAGGTTAATCATAAATAATGTATCAAATTATACTTTTATTTAACGTTTCGCTCCCGAGTTCGGAGCATTTTCAAAAATGATTACATTGATGTTAAAATAATAAATTGAAAACGATTGAACTATTAAAATTAAATGTACACACAGAGACGACAAAAACTGGTAACTAATACAACAATTTCAAAAATAATAAAATCGAAAGTACCTGCCTTAGAAACAACGGTTTACAATATACCAGAGACATTCAAGAAGTTGATGTTATTATTATAATAAATTATAATATATCTGGCTTAGATTTTTGATATCTTGTTTATCGTTTACTGCATTGTGCTCCTTTTTAATATGTATCATTTTTTTTATTGTTAGTTTTTAGTAATTAGAATCTTGGTTTATTATTTTAGTATTATTAAAGTCAAATTTATGTTTTTCATTTTTCACCTGTTTATGAAGCGCAGTGGAGACGTTTTTTGTATATTTACGGCCATTAAGTCTAAACATGGTATAGAATATATGACGTTAGATTTTTTGAATCATTTATTTGACTTTTTAATTTGGTGAGCAATGGTGATAGAGTATTTTGTGCCCTATGACAAACTTTATGTTATGTTTAGATAATATATAGTTTAGTTTTTCTGAGAGTTGATTTGTCTATGTCATTGCCATGTATGTAAGAGGGGCTAGTGTATTGGTTTGTGTTGATTGGATTTGACTATTGTAAAATTTATGTGTGCGTTGTTTAATAATTCTGACAATATGTCTGAAAGGATAGTGATTGTTTTGTAATATTGTTTTTGTTTGATATAAAATTTCTGGACGATATTCAGGTGATGTGAGTGTAATGGCTCTATCTGCTAATCCTATCATTACGCTGTTTGTTTGGGAATTAGGATGGTGGGAGTGGTAATTCAAGTAGTATATGATTTATTTGATTGGTTGGAACGGCAGCTAAGCAATCATCAACGTATCTTTTAAAAAATAATATATAGAAATTTATTTGATTAAGCACATTTTCTTCAAGGCATTCCATTACAATTTGTGCAAGGGTTGATAAAATTGGTGAACCCATAGTGCACCCATTAAGTTGTTCAAAAAATCCTTTTTATATTGAAAAAAATTATTGTTTTGGATTAGTATTATTCCTTCTATGAATTCTTCATATGTGAGAGTTGTGTGTTCTGTTAATAAACTCCATTTATGTTTTAATATATGAGTTATTAGTTCGTTAGGAATATTGGTATACATTGAGACCACGTCTAGACAAATAATGCTATAATTGTTTGGTATTTCAACAGTGTCTAAAAAGTGTTTAAGTGTAAACGAATCCTTTATATAGAACTCATTCTTGTTGATTATTTGTGAGAGACAGCTTGATAAATATTTAGACAGTTTGTAAAAGGGAGATTGAACATAAGAAACTATTGGCCGTAATGGTATGTCAGGTTTATGTAATTTAGGTAAACCGTAAATTCTTGGTGGTATGGCATTATGTGTTTGTGATTGCTTAGCTTCCGTTGCACTAATTGATTGATTATCTAAAAGTTTTTTAACAAATTCATAATTTTTTTCTTGAAAGGACTTTGTCTGATCAGATTTTATTTTTTGATATATATTTGTATTATGACAGTTTTATTACCTTTATCAGGTTGTAGTAGCGTGATCTGAGGGTGATTTTAGGAAAACTAAACTATATATTATCTAAACATAACATAAAAATTTGTCATAGGGCACAAAATACTCTATCACCATTGTTCTCCAAATTAAAAAGTCAAATAAATGATTCCAAAAAATCGAACGTCATATATTCTAGACCATGTTTAGACTGTCCCGAAAAATATATAGGTATGACAACCCAACATCTTGAAAATAGACTTAATGGCCATAAATATACAAAAAACGCCTCCACTGCGCTTCATAAACATGTGAAAAATGAAAAACATAAATTTGACTTCAATAATACTAAAATGATAAACCAAGATTCTAATTACAAAAAACTAACAATAAAAGAAATGATACATATAAAAAAGGAGAACGATGCAGTAAACGATAAACAAGATATCAAAAATCTAAGCCAGATATATTATAATTTATTATAATAATAACATCAACTTTTGAATGTCCCTGGTATATTGTAAACCGTTGTTTCTAAGGCAGGTACTTTCGATTCTATTATTTTTGAAATTGTTTTATTAGTTACCAGTTTTTGTCGTCTCTGTGTGTTTATTTAATTTTAATAGTTTTCAATTTACTATTTTAACATCAATGTAAACATTTTTAAAAATGCTCCGAACTCGGGAGCGAAACCTTAAATAAAAATATAATTTTATACATTATTTATGATTAACCTGATGCCCAAGAACAATGAAAGGAATATATATATATATATATATATATATATATATATATATAAGCAACGCACTATTCGTACATCTTATATATATATATATATATATATATATATTTATATAAATAATAACCAAAGAAGAGATTAGTGGGTTTTGCACGCAAATAGAAGAAGGGGCGACTGAAAAGAGTGGTAACCGCAGACATGCATGTTTCTGGCTCATTAGCCGTCCTCGGTACGGTGCAACCAAGAAAAGATGTGAAACATGGGAGCAAAAGTGTCGAATGGAACATGAGAAAATATAACAGAATTCAGCAGAATAGTCAAACACAACATTTGTGTCAGTAATATTAGAAGATCTCGAATATAGGAGACAAAAACCAACATAGACACGGAGGCGCATATAACACTCTCGTCGGTAACTTCCGACCCAGATCAATGAAATAACAACAAGATGTACGAATAATGCGTAACATATGAACAATAAGAAACGAAGAGATAAGTGGGTATTGCACGCAAATAGAAGGGGCTACTGAAGAGAGTGGTAACCGCAGACATGCATTTTTCTGGCTCATTAGCCTTCCTCGGTACGGTACAACCTTGGTCGGAAGTTTCAGACGGGAGTGTTACATGCGCCTCCGTGTCTATGTTGGTTGTTGTCTCGAATATTCGACATCTTCTAATATTACTGACACAATTCTCGTCTTTGACTATCCTGCTGAATTCTGTTATATTTTCTGATGTTTCATTCAACACTTTTGCTCCCATGTTTCACATCTTTTCTTGGTTGTACCGTACCGAGGACGACTAATGAGCCAGAAACATGCCTGTCTGCGGTTACCACTCTTTCCAGTAGCCCCTTCTTTGCTTATTGTTCATATGTCACGCACTATTCGTACATCTTATATATATATATATATATATATATATATATATATATATATATATATATATATATATATATATATATATATATATATTGAAACAAACTTAAGAAAACAGGAAATAAACTAAAGTAACTTATATTAGTGTTTTTAAATGAAACTCAAGGTCTCTAGTTAATTCCACAATATAATACAAGTTATTGAAAATTCTAAAAAATTGACAATTGTTTCGATAAATCAATATCATCGTCAGAATGACAGAAGTTACATTTCATTTTATGCCTACCTGATGTTTAGTAGTTATATTTGGCTAGACCAAGAAGTAACCTAACTAGTGATTGGCTTAATATATGTTCATAGAAAAAAGAGGAAGATGTGATATTACAAATATTGAAGCTTAGATATTATTAGCCCTATGGTGATATCCTGGATATCATTTTTCCAATTAAGATCAGTATAACTGTGCAATGATATAGAAAACCGGGAAAACTATATCTACTGATCTTTACAATTATCACTTAAGAAGACAGTTTATTAGTGGAGAATTCCCTAGATTTAAATGTTCATTGACAACTTCATATTGTGGGTTTCTTAAATGTCTTCTAATTTCCAGTTCTTCAAGGAAATCCTGTTCTTGTTTCTTTTCACAAATATGCAGTACTTCTAGTTTTGTGTTAGGTGTCAATGAATGATTGGTGTCAAATAGATGTTTTGCTTAGTGGGATTTATCTGGTTGTTTCAATCTGTATGCTCGTAATTGCTCACTGTATCGTATTTCAAAATTCCTAAGGGTCTGACCCAAATAGACAGCATCACATTCTGGACATTTGAGCTTATATATACCTGACTTCTTTAATAGTGGTATTTTTGTTTTTACATTTAACAATTTTGTATTAACGTTACTTTCTGTTTTAAAAGAAATTGTTGTATTCGTTGCTAAAGATATTATCTTTGAAATATTATTAGAAATATTTCCTGCATATGTGATGGTTTTATAAGTTTTAATTTCATCAGCTTGTTTAGGATATATTAGTTGTAATGCCACTTTTTCCTCTTTTTTACTAATTAGCTTATTAATCATATCTAATGGATAACCGTTAGATGTTGCTATTTGTCTAATTGTATTAATGTCTCTATCAAAATTACATTTGTTCATAGGAACTGAAAAAGCTCTATGTATCATTGAATTATATGCTGCTAGTCTGTGTGACACAGGGTGGTTAGAATTGAATGGAATTGTTACATCAGTTTGTGTTGGTTTTCGGTAAATTGAATAATCAAGTACATTATTAACTCTTTGAATTTTTAAATCAAGAAAATTGATTGAGATATTTTCTTCAATTTCTAATGTTAATTTAATTTTCGGGTGTAAATTATTGATGTGGTTGAAAAATACATCCAATTGTCGTTCACTACCCATAAAACAAGCTAATATGTCATCTACATATCTATACCAAAATAAAATATTTTTCGAAATATTACTTTCAAAGATCTTTCTTTCTAAATTGTCCATAAAAATGTTTGCTAAAATAGGTGATATAGGGCTTCCCATTGGTAAACCTTCATTTTGAATATATATCTTTTTGTCAAAAGTGAAATAATTCTGATTAATACATACATCAAATAAATTAAGTATATCTGATATTATTCCTGGATTAATATTTTTATCTTCTAGTAATTTTCTTACAAGTATTAGACATTCTTTAGGAGGAATTTTAGTAAACATGTTAGTTACATCGAACGATAGGAGTTTATAGTTATCTTGTAATTGAATTGCTTTCAACTTTTTGATTAGTTCTATTGAATTTCTAATTGAGTACTGAGATTCATATCCGTATATGGTATAGATATGTAGATGACATATTAGCTTGTTTTATGGGTAGTGAACGACAATTAGATGTATTTTTCAACCACATCAATAATTTACACCCGAAAATTAAATTTACATTAGAAATTGAAGAAAATAGCTCAATCAATTTTCTTGATTTAAAAATTCAAAGAGTTAATAATGTACTTGATTATTCAATTTACCGAAAACCAACACAAACTGATGTAACAATTCCATTCAATTCTAACCACCCTGTGTCACACAGACTAGCAGCATATAATTCAATGATACATAGAGTTTTTTCAGTTCCCATGAACAAATGTAATTTTGATAAAGAGATTAATACAATTAGACAAATAGCAACATCTAACGGTTATCCATTAGATATGATTAATAAGCTAATTAGTAAAAAGGAGGAAAAAGTGGCATTACAACTAATATATCCTAAACAAACTGATGAAATTAAAACTTATAAAACCATCACATATGCAGGAAATAATTCTTATAATATTTCAAAGATAATATCTTCAGCAACGAATACAACAATTTCTTTTAAAACAGGAAGTAACGTTAGTACAAAATTGTTAAATGTAAAAACAAAAATACCACTATTAAAGAAGTCAGGTATCTATAAGCTCAAATGCCAGAATGTGATGCTGTCTATTTGGGTCAGACCCTTAGGAATTTTGAAATACGATACAGTGAGCACTTACGAGCATACAGATTAAAACAACCAGATAAATCCCACTACGCAAAACATCTACTTGACACCAATCATTCATTGACACCTAACACAAAACCAGAAGTACTGCATATTTGTGAAAAGAAACAAGAACTGGATTTCCTTGAAGAACTGGAAATTAGAAGACATTTAAGAAACTCACAATATGAAGTTGTCAATGAACAGTTAAATCTAGAGAATTCTCCACTAATAAACTGTCTTCTTAAGTGATAATTGTAAAGATCAGCAGATATAGTTTTCCTGGTTTTCTATATCATTGCACAGTTATACTGATCTTAATTGGAAAAATGATATCCAGGATATCACCATAGGGCTAATAATATCTAAGCTTCAATATTTGTAATATCACGTCATCTTCTTTTTTCTATAAACATATATTAAGCCAATCACAAGTTAGGTTACTTCTTGGTCTAGCCAAATATAACTACTAAACATCAGGTAGGCATAAAATGAAATGTAACTTCTGTCATTCTAACGATGATATTGATTTATCGAAACAATTGTCAATTTTTTAGAATTTTCAATAACTTGTATTATATTGTGAAATTAACTAGAGACCTTGAGTTTCATTTAAAAACACTAATATGAGCATATTCCACGAAGTGAGTGTCGAGACAGTCAATTTCAATAAAGTAACTTATGTTGGTACAAGAGGAAATAAAATGATTTAAAACAAAAAGTATGGGAAATTCTGAAAATATAGTTGAAATAGATAGCGTAGTAGATGTGTAAATATATAATTAGAACAGATGAATATTAGGAATTATGAAGACAACAATTGAAATAAAATAAAACATAAATATAGTAAATGATAAAAAGTATTTGAAGTAACATAATTAGCTGCAAAAATAATAGAAATATAAAGAGGTTAATGGAATATATATATATATATATATATATATATATATATATATATATATATATATATATATATATATATATATATATGGCAGTGATAGAGATACAACTAAAGGTATTACCAAAGCAGATAGAATGTAATAATATTATGAATAGAAGGTGAAATTAAATGGAGGATGGATAGACTTTGAAAATAAAGACATGGTAGAAGAAGAAGAAAAAAGGTTAATGTTAAGTATAATGGAAGGAAATAAAATTAAAAATAAATAAAATAATTATTATTATGAAGAAGAGGAATTGAGTGGAATTATAGATTATGAGGATAAATATTGTATAATTATAAATAATTCAATTAATAGGAATAAGGGAATTGAAAGAAACCAAAATTATATGCATGGACTGAAAGTAAAAGAAATAGAATATTTTGAGTCAAATGATGAATCCATTATGTAATAAAATGGGAGATAATGTTAGAAGTATGTAAGTTACTGAAAAGAGGAATTATAAGAAAAACGTGTATATAGAATATAAATTCATTAGTTTTAACAAAGGAAGATAAATATGTAAACATGCCAGATTAATTATACTATACTATATAAAGCACCAATATGAAGAGATACAATGGATAAGATCAATAATTCAAAATCATTTACTAAAAGAAAAAACGATGACGAATTGTAACTAAATAATAATGAATTCAAAATAGTATAAAATGGAAGAGTAAATAGGGAAACATAAAAGATATAGTTTTTTTTTATTGCTCAGATAGAGGTATATTTGTAAATCTCACTTTCACAAATATACTAAAGTTTAAAGCATCTAACTGTATGGTGTCAAGTGAATTTATCGATAAAGTAATCTATGTATAATAGAATATAATATTTATACAATTGTTAACAAGAAATTTGAACAAAAAAGGAAAGGACTAACATTCAAATACAGTTTATTTAGGAATCAATTATGCAATGATTTGTAAATAAATACCACATTATGAATCAAAACTCCTTAAATAAAACAGTCAAGTAATCCATTTTCTGAAATATTAAATGAACATTAGTATTAGTAAACAAAAAATAAGTAAATTTTATGATTCAACACTCAGATTTGTTTGGTTGAATGTCTGACGTAGATGTCAAAAAAATATCAATGGACTGGAATAATGTTACAAATGGAAAAACAAGCAGAATCCATAGAACTTTATATTTATTTTGAGTCAAGAAATATATGAATTTTGTTGTTGTGAAATAAATTAAAATATTACTTAGGAATTAGAATATAGAAATAAAGGATAGTTTATGTAGAACAATAATAATAATTACATTTAGAAATATAAGTGATTTCAGATACAGACACTTCATCAAATATTTAAACGTAAGAATTAGGAGATCAATCTGAAATCAGGACAGATATGAATTTGGATAGCAACGAAAAAAAAAGGAGGGTGGTTGTTAAAAAAAGAATTTTGAGATGCTGAGATGAAATAGAGTATTGGAGATAAAATTATGAGAAATTTAGATAAAAACTAAGAAATTTGTACTAAAAAGGTCCACAATTTATATTAGAAGTAGCTAATAAACTTCTTTGAAACGAATAAAGATATAAGAAGCTACATACAATAGATGCAAAAAGACATAGAAGTTATTGGAGGTGATGTCAGAATAAAATAAGTATTCAACATTCAATCAATTCAATTGGAGATAATACTTAATGGAAAGTTCCTCAAATAAACATTATAGAGCAATTAAATCTATGAAGCTAGAAACTAATAGAAATCACAAATATTTGTTTCCTGAAATAAGAAATCCAGTGCAGAAGCATTATAAGGTCGGCGGACCTGTACACAGCTTGTTTTTGGGAAGACAACTCTTCAAGAAAGGAAGATGACTGGATTGTGAATCAGGTTAGAATTTAATTTGTCTTTGTTGGTACCAACATTTGGGTTAGAGATGTACATCTATGGTAAAAGTCAATAGAAATAGAATCTGAAACTATTAAAATTTAAAAAAAAAGGTTCTGATAAAACTGATAACAGAAACTTAAGTACTTACCATTTTTATTGAACAATTTTCATTTTTCGACTTAATAATTTTATATTAGCATATAAGATATTTCATCACTTTATTTAAATTGATAATACATATTTCTTGACTCATATAATATATGTGTAGTAATAAATGTATTCATGAAATCATTGTTTGCATATATATATATATATATATATATATATATATATATATATTACTTCAATTGATATGAGTGACATTTGGAATCGATTGCTGTATTGAAATTTTCTATCCATAGGCGCACCAAATAATATAAAATAAAATATAGTAAAAGTTATTTCAATGATTCATATATAAAGTGTTGGAGATAAAAAGTTAAAATCACTTCCGGAACCCAAAGAGTAGTAAGAGTTTCTCATTTTCTCTACCTAAATGAATAAATATATAAAAAATTTCTTCATTTCTATTATTGAGCTAGCACTAAAATTAAATATATTAAATTAATACTATAACAATAATAAAAAATCCTCACAAACAAACAATCTTAATATATATTATGTATATATGTATATATATATATATATATATATATATATATATATATATATATTGTATTGGTTCCGTTATTCTTTTATAATACATTTCATAATTTAATTATTACTATTATTGTCCTATTTTCAATTCAATTAATAATAAAATTTTATTTTATTATTACCCGAAATATTATTTTTAATTTTGCTAGTCCTGGATTTCTCTATTTTTATATAGCTACGATTATATTAATTATTGTGAGAAACAGACTAATTATCAAACATGGATACAACTCAGTCAAAGGTAGGATTCAATCGCGCCATTCAAAATCACTTTGAAAATTATGTTGTGAATTTTGAAATTTATAATAATATTTTTCTATGCTCTTCAAATTAAGTATTCGATTATAATTATTATCGTTGGAATGTAAGATTAAAATAAACACAAATTAATGATCTCAGGAATTTTTAAATATAGACAATTTTTACTTGCATTGCGTATACATATATTATAGGTAAGTGCAATACAAGTATTTTGTGACAATAGAACAGAGTTATTAATTTTTAATTTTATTCCAAGAACCACCAATGAACATTAATTGGTGAGATCCTGAAATTTTTTCCGTAAATATTCAAAAATTTAAGCCGAAATGATACTGATAAAGCTTCTCCGCAAATGTTAACATAATGTGACCCGAAATGACACTGACAAACGTACAGTTTTTTTATGAGCTCATAAATTATTGAATATATGTACCTTACATCATACAGAAGTTGAATTTCTACCATCCAAAATATACACAAAATTTTGAAAATCCACCAACCAATCAGATTGAAATCTTGAAAAATCCGAACATATATAAACCAATTAAATTTGTTCAATTAGCATTTCTCCTCTTACTACCTGTTTGAAATTAGTTCAGACATTCCCTAATATTTTTAACAATTATTTCTTCCAATTTTCTTGTTATTAATCAAGAAAAAAGTGAAGTTTGTTTATCTGAGTTTGTTGAAAGAGATGTCATTGTCAAGTGTGTATTATGTGCGCCAATTAAGAAGATTACTATTCCAATTATCGTAATAATTTGTCATTTGTGGATTAAAAACCCACTGGTCCTTCGAAAAAGATTTTAGAATACAGTTGTCTTTAGAAATTACATTGGATTTTATTTTACGACCTATGTAAATTATTTCTAAAGTATAAATAAGCAAATATACCTTTCTGACTGTTGAAAATCAATAACTACCATTATAAAGTTTGTATAAATTTCTGTATTTATCAAAATTACAAGCTTTTTCGTTCTAAGTTATCGTTTTTAATCAGATTGACTTTTCTCAAAGAGAAAAATTCCCAATCAATAATGATCATTAAGGGTCGTTAGGGAAACTTTTTCTATATAGTAATGGATTTTTGCTTCATAATTCAAAATGTAACTGATAATTATCTAAAATTGAAACCTTTTTCATGACAAAATAAACTGTTTGTAATTAGAATCAGGAATTTTTCTTTCTTTTTTTGTTTAATTTGCTATTATTCACGGAAACTTTCATTCGATATTTCTTTTAAGAAATTTGCGTGAACATAGTCTTCTAATTAATTTTGACATTACCAAAATTCCAAATAATTACTTTTTTTATACATTTGATTCAATTCTATAGTCTGTAATCAGAAAAATCTTCTATGTATATTATTGCTTATCTTTCTTTCTTCCTCTCCTCTTCTCAGGCGTCGTATTGGAGTTCTTCATGTACCCATTTTTTCCACTCTTCTCTGTCCCTGGCCAATGCCTTCATCTCTCTCAATGTTTTTCCCTTGCTTTTTCCAATTTCTTTAATCTGATCTATCCATTTCCTCCTGGGTCTTCCCCTTTGTATTTTTCTTGATATTCTCATTTCCATAACTTTTCCTGCAATTCTGTCTTGCTCCATTCTTACTAGGTGGCCATACCAGTTTAATTGTTTCATTTTAATCTTTGATATTATTGGTTCTTGATTAGTTATGCTTCTGATTTCTTCGTTCATTACTTTATCCCATTTTGTTTTACCTGCTATTTTCCTTAAATATTTCATTTCCACTGCATTTATTTTTGTTTCCTGATTTTTCTGCATTACCCAGTTCTCACTAGCATAAGTTATGGTTGGGACTGTAATTTTGTTGTAGATTTCCAGCTTTGTGTCCATATCAATGTGTTTATGGCTTAATATTGTTCGATTTAAGGAATAATATAATCTAGTCGATTTATTTGCTTTGTTATTATGTTCTGCATCTATTGTCCCTTCTTCTGTTATGATACTTCCTAGGTAATTATAAGTTGTAACTCTTTCTATTGTTTTGTAATTACATTTCAATTCCTTGCAGTTACTCCCCTCGCGCTGTTTTTTATTTACTATCATTACTTTGGTTTTTTCTGTTTTTATTGTCATTTTCATATTTTCTATTTCTCTTTCCAATAAGTTGATTAGTTTCTGCACTTTATTTTTTGATTTTGCTATAAGTACAATATCGTCTGCATACAGTAAATTACTTAATCTGACCGGCACCATGTTTCTGTACCCTATTATCATGTCCAGATTTCATCCTTGTCTTTTTATTTCCTTCACTATTTTGTCCATTATAATGACAAACAACAGTGGGCGTAAGCTATCGCCTTGTTTAATACTCCTATCTGCACTCTTAATTTGACTGTCTCATATGTGCTTCTAATTATATTAATTAGAGCTTTCGGTACTTCTAAATCTTTCAACACCTCCCAAATTTTTTCCCTTTTCACTGTGTCCAAAGCTGCGTTCAAGTCAATAAATGCTTCTATGGTATTATCAATTAGCCTTCTTAAAATATATATATATATATATATATATATATATATATATATATATATATATAGGTGGGGATAACGGGGATTTCAGTCCAAGGAATCAACGCGAAGATCTTTTATTTATATATATATATATATATATATTATATTATCATTTGCTTGTCGTCCTGGTCTAAAAGCGTCTTAATCGGATTTCTATTATTCTCGTGTAAATTTTGAAACTGGTTTGGGCTAAGCATATTGGTCTATAATTATTGCACAGTGTCTGATCCCCTTTTTTATGTATTGGCAGTATAAGGTTATTTTCCCAGTCTTTAAGGATTTTTTGAGTATCCCATGCTTCCCTGCATATGAGAAACAGCCAGTCTTTCCTTTTTTCTCCCAACCATTTTATCATCTCTGGCGCTACTTCATCCTCCCCACTGGGTTTACCTATTTTAAGTTTATTACTAGCCCCTTCCATTTCTTCTCTTTGGATTGCATGGTATTCATGTTCATTCCATTCCTCCACCGCTATCTTCGTTGTTTTCTTCTTCGACCTATTACTAAATTTGTCTTCGTAGTGTACTTTCCAATTTTTTAGTATTTGATTTATTTCGGTCTCCAATTCGTTATTACTTTTCCGCCCAAACTTTCTATATGCGAGAAAAGTATTGGTTTACCCCAAAAAAAGTTGAAATTTAGGAATTTTTTTTTGAGTTATTTTTACGTTTTCCATCAACAACAACACGAAAAAACGGTTTTTACAAAAAAAATCCTGTGTGTATGTCGTCGTCGTTGTCGGCCACTTTTCCTTACATGTCTTGTTAGCACGATACAGTCTCCGGAGTGCGATAAGTCAGCAATTTTATGATTGAATATTGTTAAGGACATGTCACAGATGAGCCCTATTGATTTTCAGTTCACCAGAGTCAGTACAACGGTTGTTATGGTACTTGAAGTACGACATTTTGTAATTTTTTGAGAAATTTCAGTTTGTTAGCACGATACAGCATGCGCAGTTCAACAAGTCACCAATTTTATGATTGAATATTTTTCAGGGCTTCTCACTGATGAACCCTATTGATTTTCAGCTCACCGAAGCCAATACAACTAGTGATACAGTACTTTAAATACGATATATTTTTGTCATTTTTGAAGAAGTTTCAGTTTGTTAGCACGATACAGCCTCCGGAGTATATACAAGTGACTAATTTTATGATTGGATATTATTCAGAGCGCCTCAAAGATGAACCCTATTGATATTCAACTCAGTAAAGCCAGTACAACGGGTGCTATGGTACTTGAAGTACCAAATTTTCGTCATTTTTGGAGAATTTTCAGTTTGTTAGCACGATACAGCCTCCAGAGAGTATACGATTGATCAATTTTAGGATTGAATATTGTTCAAGGTGTTTCACAGATGTACCTTATTGATTTTTAGTTGACTAGAGCGAGTACAGCGGGTCCTCTAAATCCAGATATACAAAATTTTCGGTTATTTTTGGAAAAATTTCGGTTTGTTAGCACGATACATCCCCCGAAGTGTATACAAGTAACAATTTTATGATAGAATATTGTTCAGGGCCACAGATGCGGAAAAGTTAGTTTTAATCTTTAGAACGATTTATTTTTATTTTTTATTGCTCTTATATCTTTTCCTTTACTTCCTCGTAGTCTTTTTATTGTTGTCCAAAATTTTCTGTTATCTGATGCATGTGTCTCTGACATCTCCCTTCCAAATTCTTTCCATGAGTCCCTTTAAGCTTTCTTAACCGCTTCCTTGACGATGTTTCTTTTTCCCTTATATACTTCCTTATCTTCCTGTGTTTTTGTTTGGAGGTATTTTTTCCATGAGGTTTCCTATTGTTTTACTAATGTTTGTATTTCTTTGTTCCACCACTTAGTCCTCTTTAAATGTTTGTTGAATTTATTTTTTCCACATATTTCAATCTGCTTTTTCAAGTAATATTTGTTTGAATACTGTTCACCGTTTTTCGAGTGTCCATTCGTTGTTTTCATTTATCAATTTCTCGAATTCCCTGTCAGTTTCTTCCTGATATTTAGATTTTTTTTCTGTGTTTCTTAATTTACTTATTGCAATTCTACTGAATCTTACTTCTTCTGTCTTCATTATTTTTCCTCAATATTCCGCTACTTCTAATCTATGGTTTGTACTCAACTCAGCCACTTTTCTTGTTTCTACTTTTTTCACCATATTTGATAGGTTTTGTGTATGAACTATGTAATCGATAAAACTTTTTGCATTTCTTTCTTCCGCTACAAAGGTATATTTATCCTCTAGTTTTTGTTTCCACATCGTATTCCCTATTATTAAATCGTTATTTTGACAAAAACCTATCATCTTAAGACCATTTCTGTTCGTTGTTTTCTCACCATAAACTCCCATACAACCCATTCCTCGATTGTAATCTCTACCAACTCTTGCGTTTCAATCCCCCATAATGATAATGTTTTCGTTTTGCTCTCTTATATCATCCACTACTTCCTGTAATTGTATGTAAAATTCTGAAACCTCTTTCTATCCCGTTCCTTCAACCAGTGCATATATTTGTATTATATTCAATATTTCTTTTGGTCGTATACTTAGAACTAGTATTCTTGAATTTATATCCTTTTGCTCTTCGTTCTACTTTTACCCCTAATATAATTTGTGATTATTTGTTAAATTTATTTGTCCTGATCCTTTTTACTTTGTTTCACTTATTACTAGAATATGTACTTTGTTGTTTTCCATTTCCTCCGTAATTTCGATTTCTTTTCCCGTTAATGTATTAATATTCCATATACCTATATTTATATGTTCTTGGTCTGCACTATTTATATATTGTCTACGATTATTTTTTTCCCATTGACTAGTCTGATCATTTTTTTTATCTTGTCCTCTACCATAATTATTTTTGTGTTTAAATTTCCTATTAGTTTCTTCTTTATCCCTATTGCTGAAACTGCTTCTATTCTTACTGCTGTACTTATTACTATTCTTAATACTATTATTTTCATTTAATTTATCTCCGTGTATGTCTTCTAGTTTTTTGGGTACCCTGTTTGTATCATTTTCCAAGTTGGTGCTATATCTTCATCGTCTTCCATGCTAGGTGACCACTGGCTAGCCGTTCTTCCTTTTTTCTTGTTTGCATTTGTTTTCGGTTCTTCTTCTCGATTGTATTCTAGCTGATCTGACGTATATATTGTGTCCTCCACTCTTAATTTATCATATATTATACTTGCTCTACATCCTTCTTCTCTAGCCGATTTTAGATAGGAGATGAGTGCTTTCCGTTTATCTTTTATTACTTTTGGTAGATCCTCTGATATCCATATTTTGGTACATATCAAGTTTTTCGCTTCTATTATTATTTCTATTTTTTTATCCTCTCCTGATAGCTCTAGCCATAGTGGTCTATTTCTGTTATTATCTGTCTCTTTCTTAACGATTTTTCTTATTTGTATTATTGAATAGATGAGGCTTCTACTTGATGAAGATCCATACTGAACGATGAAATAAAACAATATAGTTTGTTTAAATCTTCATTTATTTGAAATAATGTTCAATTTAAACTTGTTGACGCGTTTCACTAACACAGTAGCTTTGTCAAAATGAATGAAGGTAAAATATAAAAATGTCTCAATATAAAGATTTAGCACTGTATATATTAAGTAATTTTTATATTTTACCTTCATTCGTTTTGACAAAGCTACTGTGTTAGTGAAACGCGTCAACAAGTTTAAATTGAACATTAGTTCAAATAAATGAAGATTTAAACAAACTATATTGTTTTATTTCATCGTATTTGTATTATAACTGCTTCCATGTTTATTTTAACCTTTATTTTATCTAAAATTTGTTTAATTTTGTTGTTTCTTATTTCGCACGTTTCGTTCTCAGTTTCTTCTATTCCATATACTACAAGGTTCTTTCTCTTGCTTTCTTTTTCGAATTGTTGTATTCTCTTATCCAGAATTACGATTTTTTGTTCCATTTGGGTGACTTTGCTCTATAATTCCGTATTTTCGTTAGTTATTTCCTTTATTTGTTCTTGATAACTGTCCATCTTGCTATCCATTCTGTTTAGATTTTCGATTATTTCCTTCATCATATCCTATATTGCTTATCTAATTGAATTATATGGGTTCACTCAATGAACAATATTTTTCGAATTACTATCACTCTATCAACTCTAACTATTCATTATTTCCGAGTTTTATGTCTCTTATAATTTTTTCTATCTAAACAAAAGTCTCCAATCATTGCTCATGTAAGTGTTCCACGCCAAACTAAAGCTTTTCATACAAATATTATATACAAATTATCACTATTAAAGTCCATTCCTTTTTTAGCACCTTTGTAAAATCATTAACTTATTATACATATAATTATTACCATAACTTATTTACCATTTATTTAAATTCCTGAAATAATTTGCATAAAATAAAATATTTACCAACTATAAATATTTGCCATGTCTCAAATGTCTGTCCCATTCATTTTTATAAATTCTAATTTCATTAATTTTCTTTTAGATTTCGACACCATAGATATAACCTATTGAAATTGTCAATACGACTGAATTTATCTATAATATGGATTATTATATTTGTAATATCAAACAACTAAGTATTTGATGAATTTGTGGTTAACCTCAAAAAACCGGGCAAAATTAAAACATTTTTCTACCCATATCTGAGGCATTTATAATAATATTCACTTCTCGCATGGTTTCTATAATCATTACTAAATTGAATATAACTAAATAAAACTGCTTCAACTCCCCCAATTCATATTTTGACATGCTGAAACTTTTTTGATACTATTAAAATTCAAATCCTCTAGTTTCAATAATTATTATTATCCATTCTGATTGTCATCTTTGTTATCAGTTTCTATTTGATTTTTCTCGATCTATATAATATTTTTCATATTCCTACTTATTTCGCATACCTCTTTATCACGTAATATTCTCAATAAATTATTCATCTATCATTTGGTTATAGAATTTTATACATTTGTACATGTCTATCTCATTTTTGATTCTCTTCCAATAATAACAGTAACAGTAACATAAAACTCTTGGGAAGGACCCGAATTGGTGGCTCGAAGTGGAGACGACATCCCAAAGCCGGTCACCATAACAGTGTTCTTCCCAAGAAGCCAAGACATGAAACTGGAGAAGATCCTCCAACTTGTCGAGGTTCAGAACTCCAACCTCAGAACTAAGGCTTGGAAGATCCTAAACTCTAAAAATGAGGGACAGGGAACTATCCTCACGATTGGAATCGATCACCAATCTGGGAAGGCTCTGAAGGCAGGAGGTTATGCGCTAAACTTCCGCTTTGGGCGTATCCCTGTCTCGGGGATGGGAAAAAAGAAGAATCCCGCGGAGGATCCAAAGGACATGGAGATACCCTCCACATCCGGAACCTCTGGAATGGGGAAACAAGGCTAAAGCTTGACCTTGGGTCAGCCCAAGATCTCCTCCGGCTCTGCTGGGATGACTGGGAATGCGGAGACTGCCTCTGCATCCCGGAAAGCTGAATGGAGCAGCCTGGGGGTCGAGAGTCTGACTCGAGATCAAGAAACCTGCTCGATTACCGAGGAAGATACTGCCATGGTGATCGAGGAGGGTCAGGGAGAGAGAAAGGAGGGGGATGAATAGAGGCTGAGTAACTCGGCCTCTCTCATCCATAATTATTCACTTTCACGTTCATGAATGTAGCTCAGATTAACCTGGATCACGCGAAGGGTGCTTCAGCCGTGATTGCAAGGTTGTTCGCTAGACTACAACTGGATATTGTACTGATCCAAGAAACATGGATCAACAAAGAAGGCCAAATCAAAGGTTTGGCATGAAAGGATTCTGAATAGATTTATGATCAAAGGCAAGTATCTCCGCGTGCCTGTGTAATCATAAGAAATAACATAAAATATATTTGTGTTTCAGAATACGTGTCACGGGACCTAGTTCCAATCATGGTTCACCTCAACATTGGGTGGAGACGGGCCGATGACACCGCCAGTAGAGGTACAAGAGCTAGTGAGACACTGCGGTAGCAGACGGCTGCCAATTATAATTGGTTGTGATGCCAACGCACACAATACCGTCTGGGGAAGCACCAATAACAACGCAAAAGTTGAGTGTTTATTAGAATATATCTTAGCAAATAACCTCGAGACCTTAAACGTGGGGACAATCCCCACTTTTGTCACGAGAGCAAGAGAAAAGGTCCTGGACGTAACAATTTGTTAATGTTGCTGCTAGGAAGAATGTAGAAGATTGGAGGGTGATGAGCGAGCCATCACTTTCCGACCATAGGATCATCGAATTTAGAATAGAGGGAAATACCACCTCGATTCCTACAATTCGAAATCCTAGAAATACTGATTGGTCTCCTAACAAGACAAATCTGAAAGACAATTTGGAACATGTCGAAGAAAATGGGGTAAATCACCCGCACTGCGACCTGGAACAAAGAGTCGAACAGATCATTGAGGCAATAATGGAAGCTTTTCATTCCAGTTGCCCATTCTCGGAAGCTCGTTCAGAAAAGGATGCTCCTTGGTGAAATGAGAACCTGTCAAACCTCCGAAAAGAGGTCCGTCGGCTCTTTGATAGAGCCAAACGTGACGGCAATTGGCAGAGGTACACTGAGAAGCTTACTTAGTACAATAAAGAGATAAGGAAGGCCAAAAGGCTTAATTTTCAAGCCTTTTGCGAAAAGATGACTTCCACTCACACTTCGGCCAGACTACAAAAGGTCATGGCAAATGGGGGAACTAACCCCACAATGTCGCTGAAAAGGTGAAGAGGAACGATCGATTCTCCTTCTTAAAACCCACTTTCCAGGTAGTGAACCAGCAACAAGCACCAAAATATCAATGAACTACACCAAAAATCAGGCAAGGAAGATTGGGACATTGCTAAGGAATTATTTACCAGACAACGGTTGGAATGGGCAATAAGTACCTTTCAACCATATAAATCACCAGGAGTGGATGGAATATTTCCAGCACTCCTACAGCAAAAGATAGAGGAGATTCTTCCTCACCTGCTGAAGATTACAAGAAGCAGTCTAGCAGTGGGTCTAATACCTAGAAAATGAAGAAGGGCAAGGGTAACCTTCATACCAAAAATAGGGAAAAAAGATGGGACTGATCCCTGATCTTTTAGACCCATCTGTCTAACATCGTTTCTACTCAAATCGATGGAGAAAGTAGTGGATAACTACATAAGAACAGAGAATCTGGAGAATATACCACTTCATAAATGTCAGCATGCCTACAGAGCGGGTAGATCAACTGAGACGGCTCTGTATCAGCTGACAGAAGTAAGCCAGAGAATTCTGAACAACAAAGAAATCGCAATGTGCGCATTCCTGGATATATCAGGGGCCTTTGACAACACAACTCATGTGTCTGTCAGAGAAGCACTAAAAAGGCGAGGAGTAAATGAAACCATTATAAAATGGATGTATGAGTTGTTGACAACGAGGATAGCTGAGACACAGGGGGGGAATCAAACCACCTCAGTTAAAGCCACTCGGGGGACACCTCAAGGGGGAGTGATATATCCCCTCCTATGTAGCCTCGTAGTAGATGAGTTGCTCTACAAGCTAACGGAGCTTGGCTTCGAATGTATGGGCTACGCCGATGACATTGTTTTAATAGTCAGAGGCAAGTTCGAGAGCACCTTGTGTATTTATTACAAAAGGGCCTCAGATTCATTGAGCAATAGTGCTTGTCAGTGGGGCTAAACATTAACCCAAGCAAGACCATAGTAATTCCATTTACCTGGAAAAGAACACTTCCAGCCATGAAACCCATATCCTCAAACAGGGAAATCATAGAATGGAAATCAGAGGTTAAATATCTAGGGATAAACCTAGACAGTAAGCTTCTGTGGAATAAGCATATTGAAATAACTGCTACTAAAGTAATAAGAGCTTTGATGGCGTGTAGAAATCTAGCTGGTTAGAGGTGGGGCTGTAACCCAAAAATACTGCGATGGATGTACGCCATGATTGTGAGACCAGCAATTACGTATGGGACAATAGTTTGGCAAACAAAAGCAAGTCAGTACAGCACGAGGAAAACCCTCGATAAAGTTCAAAGGCTTGCCTGTGTGTGCATCACTGGAGCTATGAGAACGTCTCCAACTAGGTCACTTGAGATCATTACAGATCTCAGACCTCTAAACCTGGTGATAGCTAGATCTGCCCAAGAGGCAAATTTTAGAATATCTAAGGAAGGTTCAGGCAATGAGAGTATTAAAAATCAGGGAGCTTGGTCCTCTCTGACAAGATACACCTCATTAGCGAATCTTCCCAGTGACGAAATGATTAGGAAAGTAAGCATCGAAAAGAATTTCACCACGATGCTAAATACGAGGAGAGACTGGGAAAAGGAATACACCACCCAAACTCTTAAAGAAAACACCATTAGATGGTATACGGATGGTTCAAAAACCACCATTGGAGCAGGCGCTGGAATATTTGGGCCTGGCACCAGATACTCATTATCGTTAGGCTCCTTCCCGAGCGTCTTTCTGGCAGAAATATTTGCGATCGAAAGATGCGTGGAAATGAACCTAAAAAGAAACTACCAGAAATGTGACATATCGATCCATTCTGATAGTCAAGCAGCTATCAAAGCATTGAGCTCCCATGTCATTGACTCAAAGTTGGTATGGGAGTGCCGAAGAAAACTTGACGAATTAGGCTAGAATAACAGGGTCTCTTTATTCTGGGTTCCTGGCCACTCGGGAATCACGGGAAATGAAGAGGCCAATGCACTTGCCAGGAAAGGAGCACAAATGCCCTTTATTTGTCCGGAGCCTTTTTGTGGTGTAGCAAAATGCTCCTACAAGGAAGAATTTCGGAAGAAAGAGAAAACCGAAAAAGAAGCACTCTGGCGGTGCCTTACTGGGTTGGAACATTCCAAAAAGTTCCTGGGGTACTTTGACACTGCTAGATCCAAAAAATATTTGGAGCTCAATAAAGATAAGCTGCATCTCTTCAAGGGCTTTCTTACAGGACACTGCCGCCTTAGAAAGCACTTAATGAGAATAGGTCTAGCAGAGATTGACGAGTGTAGATTCTGTGGGGAGGAGGATTGAACTCCTGATCACCTAGTTCTGGAATGCCTCGCCATTGCAAGCCAACGCGAGAAATGCTTTGGACAAGAAACTTGTAAGAGTGAGGACCTAACCTCGTTGAAGCCGTCCCAAATACTAGAGTTCATTAGAACCTTGGAACTTCGAGGCGAGCTGTAGTAGTAGCGAGAACAGCTCTGATAGGGGGGGGGGGGCACAATAAATATCACCATAGGGCTAATAATATATAAGCTTCAATATTTGTAATATCACATATTCTTCTTTTTTCTATTAACATATATTATGTCAATCACAAGTTAGGTCACTTCTTGGTCTAGCCAAAAATAACTAATAAACATCAGGTAGGCATCAAATGAAATGTAACTTCTGTCATTCTGACGATGATATTGATTTATCGAAGCAGTTGTCAATTTTTTAGAATTTTCAACAACATTTATTATATTGTGGTATTAACTACAATCCATGAGTTTCATTTAAAACACTAATATTTATATTTTTACTTCATCAATTTTCTTTCCCAACGTATTACTCATTTTCTGTTCCATATCATCAAATGTCATTCTTACAGTATCTTTCACGTTATTATTATTCCCCTCATACAGTTTATAAGGCTTTTGTTGGGTTAACTGGCTTCATCCACGAATGGCATTTGTTCGATAAAAGTATTATGCCAAAAAACGGAGAAACGTGTCTATAAAATTCATTCTGTGGATAAGAAAAGGCTACAGAAGTTGTTACACATTTGTCTGTTAGATATTTCATTGAGCCGAGGAATTCTAGTTTCGAATTGATTATTAACTTAATCTAATACATTGTACTCTGTGTCGGGTCTCGTTCATGATAAGCCTCCCCACTTTTCAAGTAGATCATTGACTAAAATATCATCTTATACAAACGATTGAACGTTTAAACAATATTCTACTGTACTGAAAGCCTACAGGAAGAATAAAATGGGTTCAATATGAGACACGACTACAACAGCTAGGAAAGATGACTTTTGTGCCTTTTGTGCTCTTAGAAACTGAAATATATTGAGCGTTTACTTGTGATATAACCTGCAAAAAGAATCGAATATGATCATAAGTGAGTAGACAATTTAGAGGCTTCTTCAATATTTCTGTATCGCCTCTTTTCTATGAGCAACGAATTAACAGGTTATAATAGTGTTTTTAAATGAAACTCACGGTCTCTAGTTAATTCCACAATATAATAAAAGTTGTTGAAAATTTTAAAAAATTGACAATTGTTTCGATAAATCAATATCATCGTCCAATTGTCAATTTTTTAGAATTTTCAATAACTTTTATTATAATGTGGAATTAACTAGAGACCGTGAGTTTCATTTAAAAACACTAATATGAGCATATTCCACGAAGTAAGGGTCGAGACAGTTAATAACAGGTTATATTTTGCACTAGCACACTTGGCTTGGACAATAATGGATTACTGTTATATTGTTTTTCGAAGAATCTTGATTCTGTACTACGGACTCAGATAGCGTGTGAGAGTGTGGTAGAAACAAGCCGAAACATATTCAAATGTTCAACTATGTATTGCAGAATGACTTCTGTTTGATTGATGAACGTATTGAAAGCCATATACTCTGATGCTCGTTCGGAATCGGTAATCCTTAACACAGACAATTAAATATTATGTTCTATACTTTATGGCTATTTTCGAGAGCAACGCAACTTCTACGCATGGTAGAAATCAACGCGGCAAAGTAAAATTCTCCATGTTTATCAATGTCAATGAACATCGAACCACAATTTTTTTTCATAATAGGTCAAATTTAATGAAAAATGCGTTTTTAACAGTAACATTGGTCTTCCCATTCATGTGATGAAATTGACGTGATATCGAAAAAACCTACGAAAATAAATTTACGTATTGGAATATGTAATTTCGTAACCGAATGTGTTTTCACCGGTCTGGTGTTTGGAGACAAAACCGTAATGTATTTTTTCGCTCGGGTGACGTTTTTCACAATTTGTGCTCGGAACATTCTCCATTATAGTATGGAAATACAACTGGACGTTGTAGAATGCACGAGTATGGACTCGACTCATTTTATTAATATGTAAAGTAGTAGAAAAACAAAAATGGCGTTATTATCATGGCCAGTGGAACGTATAGTTACATTATTTTTGATTGGATATTGATTGCTATATTTTCATACAAAAAACTGATATTTTGAGCCAGACTGTGATTTATAGTTGATGGTGAAGTAATTCTGACTATTTTCAATCAAAAATGAACACCGTAAAAAATCTAATAGCTGATGAAAGCTGGAACATAATAAACTTGAATACATTCGAAATACATATACATGTGGTAACAATGGAAATAATAATACGAAGATACAAATGATAAGAATTATTTAATCCCATTTTCTTCTTATAATTTTGGATTGTTGTTGTTGTAGTTTGTTTTGGGAGCCAGAATTATTGATTTATTTTTGTAATCAACAAATACCAGTTCAACTGAGGAACAACTTCTAAGAAAAAATTTGTTATATATAGTTTTATGGAACAAATCAATACTTTCTGAGATATCAAAGATCAAATATTGTGATGTTACGTAACGATACATGTTTTGAAGCGGATTTTCATGAATAACTCAAAAACTATGAGTTTTTACAAAAAATGTGTCAGTACCAAAATTGAAGCTAATAAAAAAACAAACACCTAGTTTGAAAAATCTTCTAATATTAATTCAAAGTGAGCTATAGGTAATTGTATGTATATTTTTTTTTCGGCGAGTACTTAATTCTAAGTATACAAACTGAAATAATGGGAAATCGATGCATTTTATGACATATACTTCTCAAACACTTTTTAAAGTAATTGGAAACACCTTTCTAATGAGTAAAAAGTTAATAGCGTCCAAATTGAGCCAGTTATGATGAAAATAAGATGACACTTTCGAATTTTATTGGAAAAAACGAAAAATAAAACCTTCACCATCTCCACAAAAATTCAAATTTATGGTTATCCCTAAAGCATAAGCGATGACCTCGAAAATTTTTACCGGTTTAGAATGCTTATTTTTTTAAAAAATAATGATTTAACAAAATAGTAATTTTTCAAATTTTCATAAATTTCATTTTCTTTTGAATATAACTCCAATTATATTGGATATCCGTGAAAAATGATGTAGAACGAAATTCAAGTACTTTTTTTAACAAAGATTTTTTTTATTTGTATAGGATGGAAGATAACCGAGATAAAGAAGTTTAAAGCTTAACTTTTACTGCGAGAACCATGTAACCGGGACCGGGATGTAACTTATAGCTCTTGAAATTTCTGGAGCAGAGATTTGGTATGCATATATTATAGGAAAACGTGTCAATAGGTACATGCTTACTAAATACACATGTATGGGTGTGTGTATTTTGAAGATAGAGAAAGTGAAAGGAACAGTAAACATCTGCTCGAAAACCTGGTGGGGCTTTCTAGAATGATGTGTGTCTATTGAATATTTCAGTATATTTCCAAAAGAGGACTTAAATATACATGGTATTCTTAAGTAGTTCTCTTCAAAGCGCTTCCAACAATCATAAATTCCTACAGAATCAGAGTGAGTTGAAAAAAACAAACTTGACATGTTATTATATACGAAACCCCCAGGAAGTGGCCTCAAAAATATAACTGTGAGAAATATCGGCGAAAATCCTTCTTGTGAAACAACGTTAATTGATAAGTTGAATCTTTTGTGGATGTATTTTAAGTATACACGAGACAATGATTTTTTGTTTTGGAACGGATTTAAGTCGATGCTTACTAGTTGTTGTAACAATTATGAAGTGTCAACAATTAATTTTTTGCCCCTCATTAATGGCTCGTCAACCGATTACTACACACTTTACACCGCTTTGGACTATGCTTCTGGAATAGTTTTGGAAGCAGGTATGAAAACCTGCATCATTACGTTTGATCAACCACTATACATCAAAGCTCGAGAAATTGTACAGGCATTACTTTTTGATAGAGTTCATATGGTCGTACGCCTTGGAGGCTACTACTTATTGATGTCTTTAATGGGGTGCATTGGACAAATAATGGCAGGTAGTGGAATTAAAGATATTCATTCAATCATTTATGCAGAAGGTTTAGTAGATCAGTTATTATGTGGACATTCTGATGCTCGTGCAGTGCCCATTGCATATTGCAACAGACATTATTGCTTCTAATATTTGACGCGTTGAAAAGAGACGATGTCGAATTTAAAAAAATAATTGAAAGTGAGGACAATTTCACCTATGATATGAATATTATTAAGATTCAGTCAAATGCAGATTTTGAAAAATTGTATCGAATATTTGAATCTAAAATGAATGAAATCGAAGAAAGAGGAAACACGTGTGAATTATGGGTTTTAAACTTTAGAATGGCTTCGTTACTAAAGAAACTTCTAGCAGCTGAGCGTATGGTACACTGGAACTGTCACCTCCGTTGTGTTGAGCTTATGATACCCTTTTTTCATGTAGCTTGGCATTTCAATTACGCGAAATCAGCTTGGCTATATTTACAAGATATGAACGATTCAAAGAACACAATGGACCCAGCTGAGTATGAAAAGTTCACTGAAGCTGGATTTTTTACTTTTCATAGAAGCAATGTATTTTACTCTGGAGTATTTTCAGACCAAACCATAGAACCAATACTGATGAGATCTATGAGCCCTTTTAAACGTGGTGCTACAGAAAGTGTTGTATTCAAATGGATAAAAGGGATTATATACACGAAAGATATAATTGAGAGTTTGCATAGTTTTGCGAGTTGGAATTCAAAAGACGCTAGAATTAAAAAAATCCCAATGGCACAGGACCAATTGGACAGGCTTATTTCAGTAACAATTTTGCATAAAACAAAAAATAAAATATAAGATACAAAGGTAATAGAATGTTTTGATATGTACAAAAAAACAAAGTAAGATTTTGGCATCAAATCAAAAATAAAAAAAATTTCTGTCAAATTTGTGAATTTTCTCAAATAAATGTTTTAATGTACGATTTAGAGAAAATTGTTAAATACAAAAGTTGTAGAACGTGTTAAGGTCTATGAAAAAGCTCAGTAACTTATTTACGTCAAATGAAAAACAAAGGAAATAAGATTTTTTTTAAATTTTGACAGGCCGCCATTTTGTTTTTACTGGCTCGATTTGGCTCATTAACGAACTCGTCGAAGATTTTGGCCTAAACGATTTTTGTAGCAAGTTTGGTTTCGATCCGTCAAAAAATACGCCCTCTATCGTGCTGATAAATTCCGTTATAACACACACATTTAAATATATGTATATATATATATATATATATATATATATATATATATATATATATATATATATATATTTCGGAAATATTTGTCTTGGGATTGTAAGGTTCTTAGTCAAAAATTAAATGGTTTTTTGGGTTTTAATTAACATTTTCGTTTTTTTTTCTCCATTTTTGTTGACGTTTCGGACAGTTAGTGTCCTTCATCAGAACTTCATTTTCTACAACTAGACGTTTATAATCAACAAATTATACAATACAAACACATTTCTTGAAAAATTTACGATAAAACAAGAGCCTGCAAGCGCATGTCAATTTATAAGGAGACAACTATTTTCATTAAAAAACATTCAGTACTAAAACAAAACATTCACAACAATTGACTGTACAACATTTTATATTACAACATCTGATTCTTAAAGGGAACAAAATTTATTGGTAGTAAGTAGAACTGGTTTTTGTATCGTATACATTAATTATGATGGAAAAAGAGATATTAAACATACTCATTTTTGTCCTGAAAATTCATACTGATATTATTTTGGTATAAGGTGTTAGTTATGCTACAGGATGTAATTTCAACTTATAGACAATTCTTTGAAAAAGATACTTATTAGATTAAATTGAAATAAATTTTCGATACATTTTTTGTATCTGATTTGGCATTGATAGAATGTTGGTTTTTTTGGATTTCTATCATTTCGTAGAACTCTCTTTTTTTTATGGCTTTCAGTTCGCAGTATCTTTGTTTGGTCATAGTCTAAGGTGTGTTTGTGTTCAGAAATGTGATTTGTAAGGGTCTTGTTTTTTATCGTATTTGTGGCCATTTCGCGGTTTTTTAAATATTGACTGGTTTGCCCAATATAGACACCTTCACAATCTTTACATGGGATCTCATAGATGACATGGCTTTTTTTTCTTTGGGAATTTTTGATTTTAGTTTGCTAAAGTTTGATTTTAAAAGATTATGTCCCTTGTGAGTCACTGTTATGTTGTGATCTTTAAAAGCGCTACCATTTTTTTCCGAAAGTCCCGAAACGTATGGTAAAGAAAGATATTTTTTTGGGGTATATTATGTGAAATAATTTTAGGTTGAGTTTGGTTGTAAAAAATATAGATACGGTTTTTAAATATTGTATTAATTAGTTTATCTGGATAATCATTTAAACGGAGAGCTTCTTCAGCTTTTTTATGGCGTTCTCCCGGTATTCGTAGTCCGAGAGTTTATAGCTCGATCTGCGAGTCCTATGACAACTTTATTTCCGAAAAATATAAAGTTAGGTTCAAGAAATGAAACAAACTAAAAATATACTAAGCATGGGAGAGGATATGCTATCATATTCTACTATTAATATACAATACGGAGAGGCCGCTGTGACGCAACTGAAGATGTACTCTAAGCTTTGCCTTAAGCAGTGTAAACAAAAAATTATAATATAATAACATAATAATGTTAGGTTCAAGAAATAAAACAAACTAAATATATATATACGTATATATACAGGGTGATTCATAACTATTGGGTCATAGGCTAAGGGTAGATTGTTTGGACTAAAATATGGTGATAGGACCAAATATACCTCAATAAAATATTGCTTTGGAAAAAGATAAAGAGCGTTAAAGTTGAATTTTTTTTTTCGTTTTTTGCTAACAATTTCACTGTATATGTATCGATTGTTATCAAAATCGGCACAGAGGCATAATTTTATACAGTCAACATTATTTTTTGTATTATTTGACATTTTGTTACAGGGGGAGCCTCGTGAAGGACTTCTAATGATGAAATTAACTGGTAACTTTTTTTGACAAAACTTTTCAGTGATTTTGATTAGAAAATATAACATAAACATAATTTCTACGTAATATGGGTACTCTTGTTCAAACACGATATTCTCATTCGTTTTCGAGAAAAACGCAATTGAACAGTTCAGAGTATTGGAGGGGATTTCAAATATTATTTGCTTTGGACTGTCAGATAATTGTTGCTGGTCAATTACATTTCTTGTCAGTGAATATTTTTTGCTGCGAGTTTATAGTCAATTGCTACATTTTTTAAAGCTATCATATACTTTCTCGATTGTAATGCCTCGTCACAATCATTTTACGAATGAAGAAATGCGGGATATGATTTGTGTATACGCACAAGAACATTTTTGCCAGAAGGTATGAGTTGTTATATCCAGGCAGAAGGCAACCAAATTACAAAACTTTTTCAAATCTATTTCATCGTTTGGGCGGAACCGGGTCACAATAAAAATCGAGGTGGTCCTCCGAAACAAATTTCATCTAATCAAGAAGATGAAATTTTGGTTCGAATAGATGAAAATCGTATAGTAAGTTCAGGTGATTTGTCATCAGCAACAGGAGTGAGTCAGTCGTCTATTATAAGAATTCTAAAAAAAGAAAAGCTCCACCCGTATCACTTCACTCCTGTTCAAAATTTGCTTTCAATAGATCTTCCACGACGGTTATAGTTCTGCCAACGTATTCTCAACAAGCATAATGATGACCGAAATTTTATTAAGAATATGATGTTCAGCGATGAAGCGACTTTTATCAGACGAGGCGAAACAGCCATTATTGAGAAGAAAAAAATCAGCATGCTCTGAAAGAAATACATTTCCAGCATGAGTTTAAATTGAATATTTGGTGTGGCATTATAGACGACCATTTACTAGGGCCATATGTTCTGCCTCCAAATTTAAATGGAAATTCTATTAATTTTTTTTGGCAAAATACTTTTACTGATATTTTGGATGATCTGTCACTAGCTGTAAGAAATAAAATGTGGTTTATGCAGGATGGAGCTCCACCTCATTTCCCTTTAGTTATTAGAAGTCATCTAAATGACATATTTCCTCAACGATGGATTGGCAGAGGAAGTGATTTTGAATGGGCACCAAGAAGTCCTGCATATAACCTGCTTGATTTTTATGTTTGGGGACATATGAAGTCCTTAGTTTATGCCAATGAAATTAACTCGAGTGACGAACATACAAAATGCGACTAACTTCATAAGAGGACAGGATAATATGTTCTTTGAAGTTCGAAAGTCCTTTATTAAAAGAATTAGAAAAGGCATAGAAGTCGCAGGAGGCCACGAAGAACATTCAATTTGGCTTTGCTCTTTTTATGTAACATTGTTTTTAATTATGCTTTATCGTCCAAATAGAAGCATTAAGATACAAGTTTTTTTTATTGTCCGTTACTTGAAATCCTCTTCCGATACTCTGAACTGTTCAATTGCGTTTTTTCTCCAAAAAGAATGAGAATATCGTGTTTGAACAAGAGTACCAATATTACGTAGAGATAATGTTTATGTCATATTTTCGAATAAAAAGCACTAAAAAGATTCGTCAAAAAAAGTTAACAGTCAATTTCATCATCAGAAATCCTTCACAAGGCTTCCTCTGTAACAAAATGTCAAATAATACATAAAATAATATTGCCTGTATAAAATTATGCATTTGTGTCGATTTTGATAACTATCTATAAATATACAATGAGATTATTGGCAAAAAACGAAAAAAAAATTCAACTTTTACGCCCTTCATCTTTTTCCACAGCAATATTTTATTGAGGTATATTTGGTCCTATCGCCATATTTTGGTCCAAACAATCTACTCTTAGCCTATGTTCCAATAGTAATGAATCACCCTGTATATATATATATATATATATATATATATAAAAAGATGAAAGAATAACGCGTGGAGTATAAAACAAAGACAGAATTAGTGGGCATAGCACGCAAAAGAGGTTACAGAGAATGAGTGGTAACCGTAGACATGCATGTTTCTGGCTCATTAGCCTTCATTGGTACGGCATAACCAAGAAAAGGTGTACAACTTGGGAGCAAGGATGTTAATTGAAACATGAGAAAACACTAACAACGGATTTCAACAAGATAACCAAACGCACATTTGTGCCTTCAAATGGAAGATCCCGAGTTTTCAGGACAACAACCAACAGAGACACGGAGGCGTCTATAGCTCTCCTGTCTGAACCTTCCGACCCTGGAATTAATGAAAAGATGAAAGAATAACGCGTGGAATATAAAACAAAGACAGAATTAGTGGGCATAGCACGCAAAAGAGGTTACAGAGAATGAGTGGTAACCGTAGACATGCATGTTTCTGGCTCATTAGCCTTCATTGGTACGGCATAACCAAGAAAAGGTGTACAACTTGGGAGCAAGGATGTTAATTGAAACATGAGAAAACACAAACAACGGATTTCAACAAGATAACCAAACGCACATTTGTGCCTTCAAATGGAAGATCCCGAGTTTTCAGGACAACAACCAACAGAGACACGGAGGCGTCTATAGCTCTCCTGTCTGAACCTTCCGACCCTGGAATTAATGAAAAGATGAAAGAATAACGCGTGGAATATAAAACAAAGACAGAATTAGTGGGCATAGCACGCAAAAGAGGTTACAGAGAATGAGTGGTAACCGTAGACATGCATGTTTCTGGCTCATTAGCCTTCATCGGTACGGCATATCCAAGAGAAGGTGTACAACTTGGGAGCAAGGACAAATGTGCGTTTGGTTATCTTGTTGAAATCCGTTGTTTGTGTTTTCTCATGTTTCAATTAACATCCTTGCTCCCAAGTTGTACACCTTTTCTTGGTTATGCCGTACCGATGAAGGCTAATGAGCCAGAAACATGCATGTCTACGGTTACCACTCATTCTCTGTAACCTCTTTTGCGTGCTATGCCCACTAATTCTGTCTTTGTTTTATATTCCACGCGTTATTCTTTCATCTTTCCATTAATTCCAGGGTCGGAAGGTTCAGACAGGAGAGCTATAGACGCCTCCGTGTCTCTGTTGGTTGTTGTCCTGAAAACTCGGGATCTTCCATTTGAAGGCACAAATGGGCGTTTGGTTATCTTGTTGAAATCCGTTGTTTGTGTTTTCTCATGTTGCAATTAACAACCTTGCTCCCAAGTTGTACACCTTTTCTTGGTTATGCCGTACCGATGAAGGCTAATGAGCCAGAAACATGCATGTCTACGGTTACCACTCATTCTCTGTAACCTCTTTTGCGTGCTATGCCCACTAATTCTGTCTTTGTTATATATATATATATATATATACATATATATATATATATATATATATATATATATATATATATATATATATATATACATTCACGGCATGAAGTGGCATTCGCCCATGTTGAAATCGCGGTAACTGGGGCGTCCGCGGCACTATGACATCCGATATACGGACGTCATAATGCATCGAGCTCCAAAATATCGCAAACGGTTCAGTGAATGCTTGAGTATCAATTGCTGATGAAATCAGCTGGACGTCACTTTGGTCGTTTTTTGTATAAACCTGAACACCAAGGTTCACAGGGTCTCCGTACGCGGCATTATAGTAGCACACTTATATATTTATTATACATCTGACGCACAAAGTGGTATCCGTCAGTATACATATCGAAGAACAATATAGTTTGGCGTCTGTTTATGTATTTTTCTTGCAAAGTGGTATCCTGGCAGTGTTGCCGACCTCAATTCTGGTTATAGAAAGCTTTTAACATTGAATGTGATGATTTCCATCTGTTTTAATTTTCTGATACCATTGTTGACAGTGCGGAGGAAGTTAGTTATTGCAGAAGATCTACCTTTATGAATAGGAAAAGCAGATTTTCGTTTTACAATTCACTCAAATCTGATTTTGAGGTAAAATAAAACACTACTGGCGATGAAAATGAATAATGCTGGCCATAAAACAAACTAAAGAATTCTGAATTTCCTTAAATAAGGGAAAAATGAATTGAATATTCCAACGTAAACCACTAGATGAAGTAAAATTTCTACTCAATTTTCAGACTAATTTTCGAATGGGTATATTTTTCTACTTCACTATAGCAGAAGTTAAAGTTTTTTTTGTGAAAATTCCGAAAGCCTGAATGCAATGAGATTACTAGGTGGATTGTTAGTAGTTGACCCAGAATATTGAATTTCATTAAAATTTCAGAGACGTTGAAACTCTCTCTGGCACATACAGGGTGAATCAATGATTACTGGATGGACGATAGCTGCATCCTTATTTGATCTAAGGAAAATAGTGTCTTAGATAACATTTGTAGAGAGCACACTAGAGTACACACTAGAGTTTTTTTCCCAACACCATAGCGGTTTGGTGATGGGAAAAAACTCTAGTCTGTTCATTAGTACACCACTGGTTTCAAACAGTGCAGTGCAAAAATGAAAGCTATTTTCCAATATACATGGAGTCTAATAAATGCAAAACTTAAACATGTGCAAATGGTTCTACTGGTGTGATGTCTGTATACAGGGTGTCCCAGACCAACATACAATTAATCTTACAGAGTGAACTAGATCTCAAAATAGGGCGATTAAAATCAACTTACCTTTATTATGTCCCATTGAGCCGTGTGAGGTTGATGAAGGTTTTTTTCATACTCATGAATAATTCGGAACCCGTTAAAAGTTGGGCTCTGAATTTCGAAAAAAATTTTGGAACAGAATTTCAAAAAGAATTGAGTGAACACCACATTTTTAAAAAAGTCTTGAATTCACTTGAATTGCTAGACTTAGGTGTAACGGTAATGAAGATCTTATCAAAAGAATAAGGAATCTAAAGAGATAATGAAGTAGTATCATTATTAAAGCGTTTCTCTATTGTGCGTTTTAGATAAAATAGACATAAAAAAATATTTAATTAAACTTATACAAATGTTCGTACATAAAATACACAGTACATATTCCAAATAAATATATGTTCTCTTTATATACGGGTGTCTCCTAAGTAATATAAAATATTGTAGTGGGCCCTTCGTAACTCCATTTTGAGACGAACAGTTCTTATGAACATGTGTGATAAGTCTTGTCGGTAATGAGATACCGGGTGTTGAATCGTTTTATTATTTCAACTTTGATGTTTTATAACTCGGTTTGTAATGCCGGTGGAAAAATGCCTTTTTTTATGATGGCACGATGGCAAAACAGTAAAAAAATTTTTTAAAGACTAACTTGTATTCAAATGCGCTAGAAAGTAAAAAATAATTTCTTTGGATATATAACGCGGATTACTCTGTAGGTTACAGATTGAAAAGCTTGTGTATTAAAACTAAACATTTTTGCGGTATGCTCTGTGTGAAAAAAACTGTATACAAAGTATAGCTAAAATTGGACTAACCTCATGTTTTTATTTTCAAATACGAATCTATATTTTTAATTGCATTATTTCTAATGCCAAGAGTTATGTTTCATATCAGCGTAGTATTTACATCTGAACTACAGAGTGTTTTGGAAATATTGAACTATATCGGTAAAATTTCAAATCTTCAATAGTTAAACAAGTTCTTGTTGTATGATCAACTTGTTTATTCAATTCTTACTCACTGATATTTTTCAATTACAGCTGTTATGGAATATTAAAAGAGGTTAAAATTGTTCTGGTAATAGTTCAATATTTTCAAAACACTCTGTAGTTCAGATGAAAATATTACGCCAATATTAAACATAACTCTTAGTATTCAAGAAATTGCAATGAAAAATACAGGTCCGTATTTGAAAATAAAATGTTGAGGGTGGCCCGATTTGTACCATACTTTCTATATAATTTTTATTTGCATGTTTGGATAGTCTAAAAAAAGTTGTTATGGCAAACTTTTGGAAAATCCTCACAAATAAAAAGATGTAGGCAAAAGAAGAATTTCAAAATTTACAATTTTTCCGGTATAACTCCAGAACTAAAGAAGCTAGATTGTCTTGAATCAAATAAATGACCTCTGAAATACACAACTTTGCCCCAATTTAACCATCCCTATATGTCTTACCGCTACCACCCACTGAGCCATATTCTTCCTCAGTGGGTGGTAACGGTGCCTCAACGTTGCTGCAAATAATATATAGGATGTGTAATGTTGCTTCCGACTTTGCAATGATGTTGCATCAAAATGCCAGCAGCGCCGTAACGGCCGCCATTGCAACGTTCATTTGTAATATTTCAAAAGTTATGTTAGGTGATGGTACGTACGGATATTTCTAACACCGTTCAAATGCAAGGTTGTATCATTATCCCAATATCACATTCTAATCAACTTTCTTTTATGATGTTGCAGTTACCTTATAACTAGACGTTTCAGGAAATGTTCCTATACACTTCGAAAGTATATTCAAATCATCTTTCATTTGGTATGTAGCAGGGAACTCATAATTAGAAATTACTATACTCCGTTTTTAAAACGCATGGAGTAATAAATCACTCATTTTGGCCGGAACCATAGGCGTACCACATTTAGTCATTTAAAAAAAGTTAAGGCTTCGAAAATTATCAATTATATAATAAACTGTGGATTATATCACTGACATCAATTTTCCAGAAAATTTATTATTATGTATAAAAAGGCGTAGACGAGTCCCTCCACTAAGCTCCAGGTAGTTATAATCCTACATACAATAAATAATAAAATAAATGTTAATAACAATTTTATATATATATATATATATATATATATATATATATATATATATATATATATCCAAACCAACCCCATTTGCCGATTATTTCACCCAATTAGGAGGTAATTGAAGAAACTTGACAAACAGGTGGCTCAAAAATGGTTTTATTATTGTGAAATATAGTCTTTTCAGTTCTAAGAAAATGCCCCCATAATACAATGTACTTACTAGAACTTTTCAACTATAAAAGTAGCGGAAAGTTTGAATATTTTCAATTTACAGTTCATCTGTTCTGGAGAAACTGCTGTGTTGATTGATTTCCCCATTATTACTGTTATTTGTTATTATTTTTTACCGTTATTGTTAACTGGTGTTTATTTTTGTTTATCTATACAAGTTCTCTTCTCATCACACGAGACAAACACCTAACTGCACCTTCCAACTATATAGTGTTCCAACCAAATTCGACCAGATATGGAGGATTTATCACCATCTAAGCGACCTAAAGTTGGCCCATTCCTCGTTGAAGAACGAAGAAATTAGAAGAAAAATCATGAATTTGACAGGGAGTGTTGATGAAACTGTGGAGATTACTGCAACAATGATGGGTGTTTCAAAAACAACAATTTATAATTTAATGAAGGAGAAAAAAAAATGGAAATATCACAGCCCCAGCAAAGTCCCCAGGCCGACCCAAACTTGAAATGGATGACGACTTGAATAATGGAATAAGGCGTAAGGTGCATGCTTTTTTAATTAAAAAAGAGATCCCAACTCTCTCCAAAATTATGGCTTCGGTTTAAAAAGATTCAGATTTTACGAAAATGTCTCGAAGTACATTATGGAAAATTTTGAAGGAACTTGGATTTGAATATAAAAAAAAATATCGGAACGCAATGCTGATTGATAGAGACGACATTGTCATTTGGAGGAGGAGTTATTTGCGCAATATTCGGAAAGCAAGATTAGATCAAAAACAAATTTATTATTTGGATGAGACTTGGTTAAATGAAGGTCATACTGTTTCAATGTTTTGGCAAGACACGAATGTCAAAAGTCGGAGGCAGACAGCTCTTGAAGGGTGGTCAACAGGCCTCAATCCACCAGCAGGAAAAGGACGTCGACTCATCATTACTCATATCGGAAGTGCCGAAGGTTTTGTTAAAGGTGGATTGTTGTGCTTTGAGTCGAAGCAAACCGGAGATTATCATGAAGATATGAATGCAGACGTTTTCGAAGAATATTTCTCACAAATATTAGATCTAATTCCAACGGGCTCAGTCATTGTTATGGATAGCGCAAGTTATCACTCCAGGTTAGTGGAGAAATTACCTTCAACTGCATGGTGTAAACAAGATATCCACGATTGGCTAACCTCGAAAAATATTGAATGCCCAGATAACCCGCTGAAAAATGAGCTCTTGCAACTGGCCAATTCACATAAACACAAATATAGTAGATACGTTGTAGATCAAATGGCATCAGCGCGTGGTATAACGGTGCTGAGGCTTCCTCCTTATCACTGTCATCTCAATCCCATAGAATTAATATGGGCCCAAGTTAGAGGGGAAGTTTCAAGAAAGAATACGACATTCAAAATGAGTGACAAAAAAGTTTTATTCGAAGACGCGTTAGGTAACGTAACCAAAGAAAACTGGAAGAAATGTGTTGAACACGTGATACAAGAAGAACAAAATATGTGGGAAATGGATCATATAAGTGAACACATGATTGAACCATTTATAATCAATGTTAATAATGGAAGCTCATCAGAATCGTCTGATTCTGATATATAGACTAGTTTTTGTGTTAGTTATTACTATTATTTGTTAGACTTTTTTTTATAAATATTACATTAATTCGTACTTTATTCCTGCATTTTTCTTTTTTCCTCTCCTATTGTAAACGGTATATGAATAGTAAAGTTGATACCTAATTTTTTATATAATATTTCATGTTTATTGTTTATTCATAGGAACACAAAAAAATGTGTTTTTATTGAATCGATATTGTGAACTCTTTTGAATAGTTTTCGTAATTATAATTTCGTAGTGCCTTCATATTCATATACGAAGTTTGTTTTGTCCTGATTGCACGCCTCTGAGGATTAAATTGTCTATTTGTTCATTCAAATACAATAGAGCGACCCTTTCAATACAATAGGCGACCCAACCGAATACAGAGTTACGGGGTGGGTGTCTACCTGAAATTCGTAACAAATGAGAAATTTTAGTACAAAATTAGATAAACTTCGGAGATATTTTATTATACACCCTGTATCGGTTTTGCATACCTAATGAGCTTTTATTACTCCATGCCTTTTAAAAACGGACTATAGTACCACTCCAAGACATTTCAGAAGTATACTTGAATCAACTTCTTTTTGTGATGTTGCATATTCCCTGTTATTGAAAGTTGCAGATACTGTTCGAAAGTTTACTAAAATCATACGAGTATTTATGATTTGGCAATATAATTATTAGGGAGTTACAGGTACTCTCCAATAACCATATTGATTATGGAAAAATGCTTAATTATATTAAGATTGGAAAATTTCAAAATGGATCAACTAGCGTTTTTACTTAATGAAGAGTACTTCTAATCTGTAGAGGCTATAGCATGATTAACTAAACGAGTGTTGAGGGCTAGTGACTTCAATTTAGTTTCATAGTTTGGTTAAAAGTTTTCATAAAGTTTTGTCAAAATGTATATTCTAAGTTAAAAAAGCTTATTGTGATTCATTAGTGACTGCACTTTTAACGCAGAATGTGTGTCCGCTCTGAACTTTGGACAAGTAAGAGAACCCAAAAAAAGCAAATTTAAATCAAAATATTCCAACGATTTTTTGAACCGAAATAAAAACAATATCGCACATAAAATAACACATCAGATACAAAAAAACATGTTATTCCAGTAGCAGATTATTCAGTTCAATGAATGAATGAATGAACACTGCTTTATATTCATCAATTTCGTTTTTCTCAATGTTTTGTCAGTTTCTACGTAATTGTCCACTGAATACTTCGCATCGAACCATTATACAAATACTAAAAACAGTAAAAAAATAATTTATAATTATGTATCCATTAATTTATTGAACTAAAACATTCATAATAAAAAATATTTTAAAAACAAAAATATATCACACTACACAATTTGCACAGATACCAACTCATATACTGGGAAACAACTAGATTACTCGGTGCTTCCTAGAGGTATATTAAAATGAATATTTGTGGTTCAAATGAACTTCACAAACAAGTGATGAAATCGAAGGAGCCTATAGTCTTGTTGATATACTATATAACAACTAATATACTGCGCCGCAAAATTGACGCATAGTTATAAAAATTGAAACAATGACCTTAAAACGTTTTTGTAAATGCCGCCACTGGTTAAAAAATATTTATATATGATGTTCTTTGAACGTTTCAAGCTATCGTCCTTGTGTCGAATACATAAAAAGCAGATTTTTTTGACATTACTACAAAACAGACATTTAACAAAATTCCTTAGATATTAAGTTTAGTCGTTTATTTGCTGTTAGTTTGTTTTTTACACTTGTATAGGCAATATTCAAATTTTATAAGTGCATTACAACACAAAATGGCCCAAAACGATCGTGAGATGAGAAATCTCTCGCGTGAGGAATGTGCTACTACCGTAGCACTTGTGGGAGAAGGCTTGCCACAAGTTGAAGTGGCACAACGCCCAGGAGTGACACAATCTACCATATCCAGGGCTATAGCACGATTTAGGGAGACTGGTAGTAACGGAAGAAGACCTGGACAAGGACGGAATAGGGTCACAACTAACAATCAAGATCGATTTCTGCGATTGCAAGCATTAAGAACTCGATTTGTTACAAGCACTTCACTGCAGCAAGAATTTTCTCGTCGGTATAATTACCAAATTAGCCAAGATACCGTGCGAAGAAGGTTGACAGAAGCCGAAATTACCCCCTCTCGTGCTGCAACTGGTCCTCTTGTAACCGCAAACCATCGAAGGCTGCGACTCCAGTTTGTCCAAGAATACCAGCACTGGGACAATCATGAATGGGGCAATGTTTTGTTTAGCGATGAGTCCAGATTTTGTCGTTTTAGTAATGATCGACGTAGAAGAGTGTACCGACGCCCAATGCAACATTGTAGAAACAGTAAGCTATGGAGGGAGGTCTGTAATGGTATGGGGTGGAATTCGTTTGGAGGCCCATACGGAGCTGGTTATGATTCAGGGAGGTCGTTTGACTGCTGACCGATACATAACATTTTAGAAACGCATGTGGTATCATACGCCCCATCTATTGGAGAATCTTTTTTATTAATGCACGATAATGCACGTCCGCATGTGGTACAAAATTACCTCGAGGAAGTCGAAATTTCAAATTTGCCGTGGCCACCTAGAAGTCCTGACCTTAGCCCCATAGAGCACTTATGGGACAACATGGGTCGAAGTGTTAGAGCCTTAATGCCTCCACCTGAGAACCTCAATGATCTGTCATTAAGGCTCACTGAAATATGGGAGCAGATTGATCAAGTTGATATTCAAAATCTAATTTTAAGCATGCCGTAATTAGGGCAAGGGGAGGCAACACAAGATATTGAATATTGTAATTTAATTTTTTTTTATTACCCCCGTATTTTTATTCATACGCTTTGGTAATTGAATAAATTGTAAAAAACATATTTAGTATAACCAAAATAATAACTGCCCTTTAAAAAATTGTGAAAATCTCTGAGTTAAAGTTAGTTTTGAGATAATTTTTATATTATGCGTTAATTTTGCGGCGCAGTGTATAATTGAAACGAAATAATTCTAAGTGAGAAACAAACATTTATACCTGAAACCCACCTTTAAATTCACAACTATGAAATAAAAAGGATACTGTGATCCTATTATATAGAGTATACAAATATAAATTAATCCATTGTTTCACTTCACCAAGAAAACAGAATAAATGTGAAAAATGTTATTTCTTTTTTCCTCCAACGACCGGTCGAAACACTCGAAACTTGGAAGAAACAAATCATAACCCAACCTTTTTCTTCTTCTTCTATACTATTATTGGGCTTCGTTAGGATGAGTTCCCAATGCATGGTTTTTGCCTTTTGCATCGCACGTCATGCTATCTTCACGCATTCTGATTGGCGAATTTGTGAATCGTGTCAGGAATTTGCCGATCAAAATACGTGACGCGCGACGCAAAAACAAAAACGATGCATTGGGAACCATACACTCAGTTCCGATCAGACCTAATCTAGAAATATATAAATGCGAAATCCGAAAAGTGTGCCGGAGAGTAATCGAAATAAACGTCATGCATCTAGGAATTTTTCAGAAGGAAGGAATATTATTAACTCACAGCAATGTTTCTTGATTAAAAAATATCGCAATATTCCAACTTGGAGTGGTAGTGAAACTTCATATGGAAATATTTCGACAGGAAGAAATAAATAACTTACAGCAATGTTTCTCGCGAAAGTAAATGACAATATTTCAGTTTGTGTATTTGACAATATCACTGAAACTTAATAGCGAAATGTTTCAAAAATAACAAATAACTACCTTACAGCAATGTTTCTGAAAAAAGGCTGATGCCATATTACAACTGGCATATCTAAGGACATCACGGCAACCTCAATTACAAACGTTTCAGTGGGAAGGAAATCTCAACTTTATGAAATGTTTCTCTAATGAGCAAGTCACAATGTTTCAACTAAACTGATGCAATAATGTTACTGCAACTTCTAGAGGAAACATTTAAAACCGTTTATAAATGTAATTGCGCAATAATATTACGGCAACTTCTCCAGGAAATATTTCAAAATGTTTATAAAAGTAATTTGCAGCAATGTTTTGCAAGGTTCTAAGCTCAGTGGGCATGATTACAATGCATAGACTCGAATTTGAATAGCATTGTATAAGAAGTGTGAAAAATGAAATATCCCGTACGAGTGCAGGAAATACAATTTGTAACGGGTTACATACTCTATTTTTCCTACGACCATGAATATACAAATTGTGTGAATTATGAGTGTTAAAATATGAATTCTGAGTATATAATTATTATTATGCGGACTAACAGAAAGCAAAAGTTATTTATCGTTAGTCCGCCTTCGGTCCTCTCCATCGCACTTTTTCCTATTACGACTATTTAAATACTGGACTTCTTGCTTCAGACGGATTCTGTCGTACAACGAAGTCCATATTTTCTTTCTTTTTCTTTCAATTATTTATTAATCCAATTTTAATGAGTTCTCTTAACATTGTCTAATTTTAATTTTGTTTGACGTTTGCATATTTATGTAAATTTTCCTAACTATTTTCAATAAAATTTCCCTACAGTATATTTCCCATATTACATACTGACACATCTTAGATTCCGCTGGATGCCACGGGCATGTGACAGCTTTCCTTTCATGATACTTTTCATGTGAATGATATATAAATTTAAGGCCTAATGATAGCTCACTGTGCCGAAACTAGTTACCCCTTCAACTTGTAATAATATATGTTGTAGTACGGAGTTGGCGTTTGACTTACTGCTATTTGCCTACATACTTCATTTGAGATGGAGAGTATTTTTCATTTACTTTAAATCAAGTTATAATCTCTGATAAACTACAAATATAAATTGAAATTCATTTTGGATATTTCCGGTTGTGGTAAAAATAAAAAGTCAGCTATTCATTAGTAGTTGTTTACAGAGCTGATTTCAAGTTTTATTATGTTGATATAGAGGATAAGTAGCTCTAAAGAGTAAGATGTCTCTCTAGTTTTTATTAAAGTGTGTCAATGAACAATTATAGGTACTTACGAAGACATTTTCACGTTCCTCCCCACTGCACAAAAACTATGTTTCTAGCAAAATGGTACGCATTATAGAATCAATCTTAGGTAAGTTACAACTAATTCTGTTGATGAATTCAGTCTCTATTGTGATAAAAATCGTAAAATAATATCGTTGTTCTAACAAATTATCAAGAAAAATAGTTCATACTTGTAACTGCGTTATGAGAAATAAGTCCACTTGTTCGCGCAGTGACAGCATCACGCTCTGATTGGTGTTCGTAGTCACGTGATATTGGGTTATAAAAAACGCAATTTGAATTAATTTTTGTTTAACTTAAGACCAGTAATAAGGTTTCTAAATGTTATTTTAGGTTTCTAAAAACTGTCTTTTATGTGTAAAATATAGCTTCACATGGATTTGTAACAACCTTCAACATCCCAATTACCAGAATATGTATTTCATTCTCCTCTCTCAAAAGAAAAACAAATTTAAAATAACTGGAAGTCACTTCGTACGTGATCTATACACAATATACGGGACGCACCGATTCTTAAACAAATTCAAATCTACCTACTAATAATCTATCTAGCCCTATTTCATTCTCAAATAAGCCTAAAAGATAAAAAAATACGTAGCAGCTTTGCAGCAATCTTCAATTGACCACAATTCATTCGAAGATATCGATCAGTTACAAAATATTGTCACGGGGTTGATTGCAACAGGTGGAATAAACTGTTTTAATGCTCTGAATATTGGCATTACATCGATGAAGGCAATTAATGGAATGAGTTTTAATGATATCAAGCTGTCCAAAAAAGATAGGGTTATCTCATTATTAAGAGTCAATAGTGAATTAAAAATTGGGGATAAACTATTTCCTGTTGACCCCATGATATTATTTATACCAATTTTCGTTATGAAGAAAAGTGATGAAGAATTGGAATCCTACTTGAAATTTGAATTGGCACCTTATCCGCTTTCTTTATTTGATGATGTTGGGATGAGAGAGTCAACCAATTCTACATCAAGGCGCATTATCCATAATACCAGCCCATTTTTGAATAATTATTTTCAATGCAGTTGTGATTTTCGTATAAATAATCAGTTAAAACTTTGTCTAGCTCTATTCTAGTTAAAACTGGTCTTCCATCTCCTATTTTTCTAACAACAGTTTGATCCTTGTTCTACCTGTTTTTGAGTGAGTCATCTAATAAACCTTATATTTAAAAAATATTCGAACCAGTAACAATGTAACATTTTTATATCTATTTAAATATCACACTTTTTCTAAATTTAAGCCAGTAACTCATTTTGTGAAAATGTTGTAATGAATTTGTATTTTTTCCATCTCGTTCTATTGCTCTACAAAATTCACTTTTATCATTACATCTACTCATATTTTTGTTCAGCTAGCATCACTGTCCTAGAAATTATATCATAACAACTAGTTCAGCACTGACACTTTCAAAACGATCCATTTACATAGCTAGAAAAACACTATTTTCGATTATAGTAGTTGTGCCAGTTTTATATTACGCACAGTGTACCATTTATGATAATAAAAACTAATGTAAGATAATTTTCTTTCCTGCGGTTCTCAAGAGAGGAGATTCGAAGCTGCTGCAGCCACATAGCATAGTCATTATACACATGTAGCTTAAATGTAATGTAGCGTATAAAGTTGTTCTGAATATGTTAGAGTTTTCTAATGTTAACTAAGTAAGGTGGAGACCATACGGAACAGTAAGCAAGGTGAGACCTAACTAAAGAAAATATAAAAGTTTGATATAAAATCACGAATATTTCTCTTCACGAAACCCAACATTTTCAAGGACTTATGCACAACACTAGTGATGTGGTGGTTAAAGGTAAGTGCATGGAAAAGAAACACTTCTAAATCTCTTATCTTGTTGATTGTATGAAACAGTTGACATTTTATGTTATAATTGAAAGTTATTAAGTGTTGGGAACGACAAAAGAAAATCACGTTACACTTTCCAGCATTAAGATCCATGCCGTTGAGAGTGAAATTAGTGGCATTACTACAAATAGATTTAATTTGTAATAAGTCAATTCAGGAAGATTGAAAATTAACAGGTTTTTTAGATCCATGCAACTCATTTATCATGTCTTCCATTGAAAATGTATCAGCACTCCTGTCCTCCTTCAACCTTAGAACATCTTGCTTCAAAATATTAAATTCGCTCTTAATAAGCTCAATTTCCTGAAGTAGCTTGGGCACACTCTTAAAAGATAAACGACTGTCGCTGCAAAATTACACTAGAGTTCGTCTCTGCACAACTGTAGCCCGAAGCTCCCAATCCCGAGCAAGTTTCAGTAGGATGCATGGTAACATGACAACTATCGCAGACAACGAATCTGTCAGAAAGTACATCTTAGCAAACAGAACAATTACTGGCTATTTTAAAAGAAATGCTTAAGTAATAACAAGCACAAATGAAAAATGTAGCACTAATAATTCCTGAAATATGAAAGGATATGGTATAAAGTATTGGTAATAATTACAAGACTATAAGGTAGTACTTCAAAGTCAATTAGCCTCATCAAATTGTATCTTCTTACTAATATTTGAAAAAACGATTAACACATTTATTTATAGCACAGAGAAAATCTTAATGGAAGAATTATTCTAATTGACCACTTGATTATATTTGATGAATTCATCTATGAATCTCGAGGCACTAAATTAGTTAGTATGAAAAACAACGGAATTTGTACACAATGTTTAAGTAGATAAAATGAGTAAAATAATGGAATAGCAAATCTACACTGTATACTTGAACAAAGTTATAATGTATGTTGATATTACCTTTATAAAATTCAAAGATATCAAAGGAACTTACACGGTCATTTTTTAATTTTTTTCTTTTTAACCTTTTAAGATAGATAGATTTGGCTTGTAATTTTACTTTATTTACATCTGTATAATTTGATTTACCCTGTAATATCTGGTTTACATTCTTGCACCAATGTTGCACTATTGTTCGAATGGTAATTCTACAGATTAAATTAATAATTGTTGCTTTATGCACAGTGCTTGAAATATAATCAAAATTTACTCTACCGCATATATTTGCTTTAATTAATGACATTAAAGAATTTGATTCTGGTTGCTTATTTAGGCAAAATGTTATTGTGGTGTAAAGCTCATAAAACGTCAACACAAACTGCGAAATTGTGTGGTTTGCCATTTCAGTAGATATAGAACCGCCAATATATTCTACCTGAATAGGGTTACCACTATTACCGAGGGGCGCAGACCTAAGTAATTGTTTAAAAGAATAAAAAATAGTGCTACATTCATCATCTTCAAAATTAAATGAACTATTATAACCCACAAAAGTTGAATTAGTTTTAAAAAATTAAAAACTACCCATAAACATATTAGGCGACAGATTTGTGTATTGCGCTCCAAAGCTTCTGAGCTGACCAAATGCATTTTCTATTGGGTCCTGATTAATATGACGTGGAAGCAAATATTTAAAATTGTTATTTTTCAGAACGTTCCATATTGAAATCATATTTTTAATATTAAATTCCCAGTGTTTCAAGCTAAGTGGTCTTTCCTGATCTCTAGGACGTACTTTCTGAATCCTCATTGATGATAAAAGAGGTAACGCTTCTTCTATCCAAAATTGCAAGTGTTGTGATTTGTCAGTTATTCCACATGGCAATAGATTTCCATTAAATGAGTCAAACAATTCATCAAAAAACAGCCTGCAATTTTTTTCTCGGTATCTGAAACCAAAGAAGAACTTTTATTGAAGTAAATATAACATTAAACAAAGATGTAAAATAAAATGTTATAAAAACGAAAATTAAACTAGTTACCATCAATATGGATAGGTATATGGTAAAAGGAAAATCATATATGTAATATACAGATTTTACCATTATATACCTACTTCCAATTCTTTTAAATAATATTCTGAAAAATAAGTTAATTGAGCTAATTGTTTTCTTTTTCTATTTTATCCTATTGTTTTTTGAAATTTATAAATATATATACAGATACACTGCAGGAAACTATAATGTATGAGTTTCGGGATTTTAAAATAAAAGTATACTTACCAATATTACCAGCAAAATTAAGAGTTGAAGCTAATATTTGGCTGAAAATCTGCGTCGTATGTTTCACTTTCATTTTTTCCTTATATATAAATGTATAAATGTGGCAAAGCTCGTAGACCCTCAACAGTTTCTGATTCAGCCTCACATTCATACGAACGTTTTATATGTTCCCACCTGGCTATTCGTTTCACATTATTTTTTAAGTAACGCAAATCTAATACAACGTAATAAAAATATAACTACCGAGGAACAAATTAAACCTCTAAATGAACTTTAATTATATATCTATTCAAAACGAACACTACAAAAATACAAAACTGCACCACTAGGATCTTCGTGACGATTCCTTCCTTCAATTCGCAAAACATTCGATCAATTACGTGAAACGTCAAATTTGCGACCTCTACAATTAGGAATGGAACTAAAATTTTAATTTGGCCTCAACAATTCAAGTGAAACCACCGTGTTTCGGAAAGGTTGTCCAAATCCGACTGCAACATTTCAACATCCTCATGGCTAAAAAGACTTCAAATCATCCGCAAATAGTTGTGCATTGGTATGACGAAAACAAGTTCGAATTTTATTTATTATATTTCACTTAACTCGCTTGAAAATAAGGAGAACTAAAGTTAGTCCAGGAAGAATCGGCGCATGAGCACCGAAAACTATACCACCTCAATTTTTATATGCGATCCTCTTTGAATTGCCCTACTGATGATATAAATGCATGTTGCCATGGGGCAACCTAGTGCCGTATTGTTTAAACCGAAATTGTTTAAACAATTGGGAGGAATCGTTATTTTTCAACCGGACAATTTTTTTTATATTATTTATTGAAATACTAATAAAAAGATCCTTATGAAGAAATTTTTAACTGTGTAAGATATTTGGCTACATATAATTTTGTTATTAGCAACATATTACGCAAAATTTGGTCCTACGAATAGAACTTCAATCATAATTAAACAAATAGCATCATCAAACGGTTATACATAACATATGATTAAAAAATCAATTAATTAAAAAGAGGAGAATGTGGCATCATAACTAATATTTCTTGAACAAACTAACGAAATATAAAATTATAAAACCATCACATATTCAGGTAACATTTCTAATAATATTTCAAAGATAATATATTCAGCTACAAATAGAACGATTTCTTTCAAAATAGAAAATAATGTGAGTACAAAATTGTTAAATGTAAAAACATCGAAGAAATCTGGTATGTCACAGTTCAATTCATGCAGTGATAGTGTACACATCGCCCACGAATTGAGTGCTAAGTTATTTATTCAAGTAGAAACTATTTAGTCCAGGAGGAATCGGCGCAGGAGTACCGAAAACGATTCCACCTCATTTTTTTATGCGATCCTCTTTGAATTGCCCTACTGATGATATAAATGCATGTTACCATGGGGCAACCTAGTGCCATATTGTTTAAACCGAAATTGTTTAAACAATTAGAAGGAATTGTTATTTTTCAACCGGAGAAATTTTTTTATATTCTTCATTTAAATACAAATAAAAAAGGTCCTATGACTTTTCACGCTAAAGTTAATATTTTTAGAGATATGAATTTTTGAAGGTTCGAAAAATCTCAAATTTGAGTATTTTTGACCCATGAAAAATATATTAAAAAAATAAAATAAAATATAAATACCTACCTACCTTTAAGTATCGCCGTCTCTCTCTGACTCATGAGCTGCATCGACCTCTCTGTATCCTGAATCATCATTCATCATTCATCTAAGAAACCATTAACTTCATCAAGATTGGTAAAGGGAGCAATGTTATTAATAATTGAATTCTCTACAATTTGTTTTTAACAAAAGTAATTTAAGTATGAATAGGAACATGTAATTAAAATTACTTTTTTGTTATCATAGTAATTTATGCATTTTTATCAACAATAATAAGATATATTGGTATTTGAAAATTTTTTGGAATCACAATTATATATAAATAATGAGCTTTTGCTCAAAACATACATTTGGATAAATGCATTGAATCCGGAATATAAAACATTAGATTTTACGAATTTCGGATACAAACTACATAATGATACTTTGCTAATACCTTTATTTATAAACAAAAGCCCATTTCCAACTGATCAAAATCTAATGTTTTATATTCCGGATTCAATGCATTTTTCCAAATGTATGTTTGAGCAAAAGCTTATTATTTATATATAATTGTGATTCCAAAAATTTTCCAAGTCTTATTATTGTTGATAAAAATGCTTAAATCACTATGATAATTACAAAAAAGTAATTTTAATTGCATGTTCCGATTCATACTTAAATTACTTTTGTTAAAAACAAATTGTAGACAATTTAGTTATTCATAACATTGCTCTCTTCACCAATCTTGATAAAGTTGATGGTTTTTTAGATAAATGATCAATAATGATTCAGGACAGAGAGAGACCGTATGCAGCTCATGAGTCAGAGAGAGACGGCGATACTTAAAGGTAGCGACGCATACTTGTGAGCGCGCGAAATTAACAATTAAAAAACAGGTATAAACAATGAAATTTTCTTAAATCTCTATTAAGAATATTATTAACTATTGTATAAAGAATTTAAAAAAAATTATTATTCATATTTTATTATATTTTTTTTATATATTTTTCATGGGTCAAAAGTAGCCAAATTTGACATTTTTCGAATCTTTAAAAATTCATATCTCTAAAAATATTAACTTTATCGTGAAAAGTCATAGGACCTTTTTTATTAGTATTTTAATAAAGAATATAAAAAAAATTGTCCGGTTGAAAAATAACAATTTCTTACAATTGTTTAAACAATTTCGATTTAAACAATATGGCACTAGGTTGCCCCATGGCAACATGCATTTATATCATCAGTAATCAGTAGGGCAATTCAAAGAGGATCGCATAAAAAATTGAGGTGGAATAGTTTTCGGTACTCATGCGCCGATTCCTCCTGGACTACGTGTTATTTCTTGTATTTCTATGATAAATCCTACCACCTTACGTTAAACTAATGTTTTTGTTTGAATACAGTCATCGTCCCTATACCAGCGTCACACAGTCAGTTTTTTTATCTTAGATTTCAAAGTTAATAGACCCAATGTTTGGTAGAAACATAAAGCAACATTACAAAAATACTTTTTGTTGAAAAAAATACGAATATTGCTCTATAATAGTACTATATCACCTACTACTTTCAACTTCAAAATTCTCAGTAATAACAGTAATATATTATCAAAAACAAAAGAACATTGAGTATTAACCAATTTTTTCTTTCGGTTACTATAATTCTGAAGAAATCAATTTCATTCGTATTATGTGAAAGCTGGTCATTATCCTTTCATTTTTCAAATTATAGAGTTTGGATCCATCATTGTTTATTATTTTAATATAATAGACGATTTTACCTTGATACTGTTTTTTTAAATGTAAATTTTTATGAGCTAACTATTGTTCATACATTATTCTTCCCACTTTCCTATTAATTTACCTACCTTATGAGAAATTGTAAAAGCAATATTATAACTGGAATTTTGTTTTTCAATGTAGCTAACAGAAATTATTATTAATGAATTGTTACCATGAGCTCAATTCTTTTAGTAGATTTCGTATTCCATGTCCATTTGTCAGCAGTCATAGTAATTTTAAAAGGGAAAATTCACAAATTGGAGGGTGAAAAATAGAAAAAGGAAACCGAAAACTAGGCGATTCCTCGCAAGTTGCCGGTACATAGGAAATTGATGCTATAACATGTACATATCTTAGTTGTTCTTAAGAAGCAAGGAGGTATTTTCAGGATAATTTTCTGCGTAAAATACAATTCCAGTTGCAGGAATGCATTAGCACGTCAAACTTTCAGGTTATCCTTAATTTGAAGCACACAAACATAATTTTTGCTGTGATAGGAATTATATTACAATTAGAAAAATATTTTACTTAAATAGAAGTTTTACCATCCAAAGATTGGCACCCTCATCCCCTAAAACCTCATTCCCCAAATTCAGAAAATCATATTTTTTATCAAATTCTCATTAATTGACCTTCAGTATATCCAACAGGTCATTGCATCCTTACAGTAGTGTTCGATCTTGCCAATGGTGGTAGAACCTTTAATGAATTTAGCCTTTGAGGTATGTGGGAGTAGGGAATGTTAGCTTTGTGAACTTGGGGTTCGTAATTGAACCCCGTGATTGTTAAATTCGAGAGTAAGTCTAGCAGTGAATGATGTAACTAAAGAGAGAACATAATTTGAAATGTATTCAAAAACTATTTTTGAGTAGGTACATATCCTCACAAATTTCAAAATCTTGACGTTAAGGGAAAATTTTGATCCTGGATCCTTATTCTACGCAAAAAATATTTTTGATATAGCTTTACTCTCTAAGAACAAAATCATGTTGAGCTATGTACTATTACTATATCCACAAACGATAATTATATTTCTATATTTTTGAAAAATTCGGCTGATTTTATAAATAAGCTGATTTGGTACTGCCATTGTCACTGTATTTGCTTCGAGAATATAGAGATTTATGAGGGGAAAATTGATTCATGCTTGAGAAACTATTTGTTTTGTATTCATGGAAAATAACATTTACTTATTCATACCAGTTTCTCGTAACCTGAGATCAATATGCTCAAACATTCGTCTGTCTGGCAATGCTCTGTTTGCAACATGTTCTGCATAAAGCCTTCTGTCCTCTAAACAAATTCGAGAAGTCAGTCCATACATTAAATGCATATATGAGTACTCAATAAAAGTGAATTTTGCCATTGTAACTGTTAAATCAGAGACTTATGTATTATTGACAAGTACCGATTACGAACTATTCCACACAACGTTTGACACCAATGTGGAGATAAAACATTCGTGTGTCTGGCAATGCTCTATTTGCAACATGTTCTGCATAAAGCCTCCTGTCCTCTAAACAGTTTCGAGAAGTCAGTCCATACATTAAATGCATATATGAGTTTGACTGTCTCGACCCTTACTTCGTGGAATATGCTCATATTAGTGTTTTTAAATGAAACTCAAGGTCTCTAGTTAATTCCACAATATAATACAAGTTATTGAAAATTCTACGAAATTGACAATTGTTTCGATAAATCAATATCATCGTCAGAATGACAGAAGTTACATTTCATTTTATGCCTACCTGATGTTTAGTAGTTATATTTTTTTTTGGCTAGACCAAGAAGTAACCTAACTTGTGATTGGCTTAATATATGTTTATAGAAAAAAGAAGAAGATGTGATATTACAAATATTGAAGCTTAGATATTATTAGCCCTATGGTGATATCCTGGATATCATTTTTCCAATTAAGATCAGTATAACTGTGCAATGATATAGAAAACCAGGAAAACTATATCTGCTGATCTTTACAATTATCACTTAAGAAGACAGTTTATTAGTGGAGAATTCCCTAGATTTAACTGTTCATTGACAACTTCATATTGTGGGTTTCTTAAATGTCTTCTAATTTCCAGTTCTTCAAGAAGAACTGGAAATTAGAAGACATTTAAGAAACCCACAATATGAAGTTGTCAATGAACAGTTAAATCTAGGGAATTCTCCACTAATAAACTGTCTTCTTAAGTGATAATTGTAAAGATCAGCAGATATAGTTTTCCTGGTTTTCTATATCATTGCACAGTTATACTGATCTTAATTGGAAAAATGATATCCAGGATATCACCATAGGGCTAATAATATCTAAGCTTCAATATTTGTAATATCACATCTTCTTCTTTTTTCTATAAACATATATTAAGCCAATCACAAGTTAGGTTACTTCTTGGTCTAGCCAAAAAAATATAACTACTAAACATCAGGTAGGCATAAAATGAAATGTAACTTCTGTCATTCTGACGATGATATTGATTTATCGAAACAATTGTCAATTTCTTAGAATTTTCAATAACTTGTATTATATTGTGGAATTAACTAGAGACCTTGAGTTTCATTTAAAAACACGCATATATGAGTACTCAATAAAAGTGAATTTTGCCATTGTCACTGGTAAATTAAAGACTTATGTATGATTGACAAGTACTGATTACAAACTATTCTACACACGTTTGACACCGATGTGGAGATAGTAGCCAATTTTAGCTGCAAAAATGTTGGGAACTGCTCAATTCGCGGTTTCAGTGGTGTGCAGAATATGTATTGAATTGAATCCATATTTTGGAGAGCCGCCTTTATATTCAATGAGTAGGGGTGTATTGATGTAGAGGACACACTGTTTGGAGGGAGATTGCTTACGATGGCGAACAAGGGTTGCAACGTCACCCTAAAAACTGAAATAAATTGTGGCTTCCAAAGGAAACGAGGAGCCATCAAGGTTAATATTTGGAGGGTAGAAGCATTATAATGTTGATAACATACTGTTTAAAGAAAATTTACTTACGATGAGGAACAAGGGTTGAAACCTGACCCCCAAAACTAAAATGAATTGTAATTTCCATAGGAAACGAGAAGCCAAGTTAATATTTGGAGGGTAGAAGCACTATCATGTTGAAAACACACTGTTTAATGAAAATTGCTTACGATGGGGAACAAGAGTTGGAACGCCTCCCTTAAAACTGAAAAAAGTTGTAACTTCCAAAGGAAACGAGTTAATATTTGGAAATTAGAAGCAATATAATCCTGAAAACATACTTTTTAAAGGAAATTTGCTTACGCCTGTGATTAAGGGTTGAAACGTCACCCTCAAAATTAAAATAAATTGTAACTTCCGAAGGAAACTAGAAGCCAAGTCAATATTTGTAGGGTAGAAGCATTATAATGTTGAAAACACACTGTTTGAAGGAAATTTGCTTACGATGGGTTGAACGTCCTTCTTAAAACTGGAATAAATTGAAACTTCCCAAAAAAAACGGATGACGTTTCAACCCTTGTTCCCCATCGTAACCAAATTTCCTTTACACAGTGTGTTTTCGAAATTATAGTATTGCTACCATCCAAATATAAACTTGGCTTCTCGTTTCCTTTGGAAATTACAATTTATTTTACTTTTGGGGGTGACGTTTCAAGCCTTGTTCCCCTTTGTAAGCAAATTTCCTTCGGACAGTGTGTTTTCAAAATTATAATATTGCTTCCAACCAAATATTAACTTGGCTTCTCGTTTCCTTTGGAAATTACAATTTATATTACTTTTGGGGGTGACCTTTCAACCCTTGTTCCCCATCGTAAGCAAATTTCCTTTAGATAGTGTGTTTTCAAAATTATAATATTGCTACCATCCAAATATTAACTTGGCTTCTTGTTTCCTTTGGAAATTACAAATTATTTTACTTTTGGGGGTGACGTTTCAAGCCTTGTTCCCCATCGTGAGCAAATTTCCTTTAGAGAGTGTGTTTTCAAAATTATAATACTGCTACCCTCCAAATATTAACTTGGTTTCTTGTTTCCTTTGGAAATTACAGTTTATTTTAATTTTGGGGGTGACGTATCAACCCTTGTTCCCCATCGTAAGTAAATTTTCTTTGAACAGTATGCTCTCAACAGTATAATGCTTCTACCCTCCAAATATTAACCTTGGCTTCTGATTTCCTTTGGAAGATACAATTTATTTCATTTTCCAGTTGTGACGCTGCAACCCTTGTTCGCCATCTTAAGCCATCTCCCTCCAAACAGTGTGTCCCAATACACCCCTACTAATTGAATATAAAGGCGGGTCTCCGAAATATGAATTCGATTCAATACATATTCTGCACGCCACTGAAACCGCGAATTGAGCAGTTCTCAACATTTTTGCAGCTAAAATTGGCTGCTATCTTAACACCGGTACGTTTGACAACTAATCCTATGCTATGGTTACTTGATAAACGATAAAAATACTTTTAAAAAGTTTTTACCATCTTTCGAATTATTAAGTCGTTAATGTTTCCATCTTCTGCTATTGTTAAATTATTTTTTTGTAGTACTGTAGGTAAATATAGGGCATCGTATTAATAAGTTAGCTTTACCTCGTTGTGTACTTATAAAAATGGTGAATGCGTAAATTGGTACGTAGTGCATTAATAAAACTGTAAATATTAGACAAACAGCTTATTCGATCGAATGCCAACAAGAGTACCTTTTCGTTAGCTTAATTTCTGGGGAAGTCAATTTCGATAATTTCATATAGGGTGTGCCATCCCTGCAAAATTTTTAAATCACTAACCATTGCGAGTAGTCCGTCCCAGGCTTCAGGGCACTACTGTAAATCTGTATACCTTTCCAAAATGAACATACACGTACATTATAGCTTTGCCGTAAATTTGATAGAGATCAAATAACTAGTACAAAAAATAACAATAAAAACCAAATTCAAAATTAAAACTTTGGAGGGCTATAACTCGAATACGAGGGCCTTCATAGAAAAATTTTATATGAATTACTAACATTATTTTGGCTCCGATTATACGCTTCCAACATTTTCCCGGACACTCTGTATAACAGACTTCTTTATTGGGAATTTCTCTTTTTACATTTAATAATTTTGTACACAAATTATTTTCTGTCTTAAAAGAAAGTGTTGTATTGATTGTTAAAGATATTATCTTTGAAACTTAATTAGAAATATTACTAGGATAATATGTTGAAAATTTCGTAATTTGTCATTTCTTTAGTTTGTTTATGAAACTACTACCACTTTTTGGGAATATTTCAAATGTATTAGGTTATATTGACTATTCAAGTAATTTAATGTTTAGTGTAGGATAAAAAAATTATATCTATGTACTTGTATCTTAGTATTAATTGTTACAGCCGTAGATAAAGTATAGTATTCAACTAGCGGTGATGGTCATAACTCACTTGATGCATTATACGACTCGCCTGCGGCTCGTACAGCAAACTTCATCTGCGTGAGTTGATCTACATTACCGCTCGTTAAATAATATACTATTAATGAAATTAACTGTCTCGACCCTTACTTCGTGGAATCTACTCATATTAGTGTTTCAAATGAAACTCACTGTTTCTAGTTAATTCCCCAATATAATAGAAATTGTTGAAAATTCTTAAAAATTGACAATTGATTCGATAAATCAATATCATCGTCAGAATGACAGAAGTTACATTTCATTTGATGACTACCTGATGTTTAGTAGTTATTTTTAGCTAGACCAAGAAGTGACCTAACTTGTTATTGACCTAATATATGTTAATAGAAAAAAGAAGAAGATGTTATATTACAAATATTGAAGCTTAGATATTATTAGCCCTATGGTGATATCCTGGATATAATTTTTCCAATTAAGATCAGTATAACTGTGCAATGATATAGAAAACCAGGAAAACTGTATCTGCTGATCTTTACAATTATCACTTAAGAAGACAGTTCAAAAGTGGTGAACTCCCTAGATTTATCTGTTCATTGACAACTTCATATTGTGGGTTTCTTGAGTGGCTTCTAATTTCCAACTATCCAAGGAAATCCAGTTTTGTTCCTTTCTATTTGGGTCAGAGCCTTAGAAATTTTGAAATCGGATACAGTGAACACTTACGGCATACAGATTAAACTAACCAGATAAATCCCACTACGCAAAACATCTACTTGACACCAATCATTCATTGACACCTAACACAAAACTAGAAGTGCTGCATATTTGTGGAAAGAAACAAGAATTGGATTTCCTTGAAGAATTGGAGACATTTAAGAAACCCACAAAATGAAGTTGTCAATGAACAGTTGAATCTAGGGAGTTCTCCAGTAATAAACTGTCTTCTCAAGTGATAATTGTAAAGTTCAGCAGATATAGTTTTCCTGGTTTTCTATATCATTGCACAGTTATACTGATCTTAATTGGAAAAATGATATCCAGGATATCACCATAGGGCTAATAATATCTAAGCTTCAATATTTGTAATATCACATCTTCTTCTTTTTTCTATTAACATATATTAAGTCAATCACAAGTTAGGTCACTTCTTGATCAAGCCAAAAACAACTACTAAACATCAGGTAGGCATCAAATGAAATGTAGCTTCTGTCATTATGACGATGATATTGATTTATCGAAACAATTGTCAATTTTTAAGAATTTTCTACAAATTTTATTATTTTGTGGAATTAACTAGAAACAGTGAGTTTCATTTAAAAAACTAATATACTATTATACCATTAAGAAGTTAATTTTTGAACTAATAACAATAAAGCCACATGCAAATTTCGAAGTATACTTTGGAGATACAATAATGATAACGATGGAAATACTGATACAACAGCACAACAAGTAACTCACAAGAAATGAAAAATATCGGATGCCAACATTTACTAGTACATGGTAATAAGCGTCTGACGAATGTTATGAAGAAGTAGGTGTAAAACATTTATTAAAAGACTGTGAAAGTGCACTTGAGAACTATTTCATTTCCAAAACAATGAAACAAGTAGTAGAAGTGAAAGGATTCTGGAACGAAAATTCCTACATTTTGTCAGAGACTTAAAACTATTCAACGCAATTTGAAGGATTAAATTGCACTACAAGAATTAGGAATGAAACAATTATTTAATAAAAATTTATATTCAACTTACTTCCACCCTTTATCGTGTCCTAACATTTCAAATTACACTATATAATTTAAAAAATCTTTTCCCTTTCATATTATTCCGACAAGCAAATTGTTAGAAACTCAAGAGAGGACGGGTTGCTTTTTGACTTTGTTGTGTCCAGAAAATACTAAATGGAGTGTAAGAAAAGCTCTCTTGAATGGTCGCTGGCTAACATTGTGACTTGTACCACCTGTAGTAAGGGTCGGAAAACGACGGAACTGCGCGCGCACATGCGGGGCGTGTGGAAAATCCAAAGGGTCGATCACAGATTCTAGTCAGTCTTAGCGCAATGTTGCTCTCGCGTATATAACCGCACGGTTGCGGTTGCCGATCGCATTGTATCGCCCTCATCGCGTCATTCAAAGACGATAAAGATCGTGCTAAAAGTTCAACAGGTTAAGACGACGATACTCGAAATCATTAATCAAACTCATACTTCGTATCAGAAAATTAATAAAGTTTTAATTCGTCGATGTAAGGACGTGAGAGAACGTTAAAAACAATAGAGAAAATAACCCCGTTTTTAATTAATCTCGCTCCGAACGATAAAACTCTTTCTACCTTTGTCAGCACAAACTTCCCCCGGTTTATCTCTGCTCTTTTTTCGCGTAATTTTGAACCAAAATATTATGTGTAAGACGTATTTGTGTAGTTTTGTTCGACGCAACAAGTAACTGTTATTGAATAAATGCACTGCTATTAACTGCAGGAAAATGTTTTGAATTGAATTTCCGACATGGATTATGTTAGCACTGTCTGCTGCATTTTAGCGTTCCTGCTTTATTACAACACTTTGGATGCTGGATTTGTTTACGATGACCGGTGAGTTTCATAATTATGAACCTCAATATGCTCTCCTTGTTTTTTATGAACCTACAACGATATTCTTCTAAAATATGCAATATATTCAATTTAAAACAAAAACAAACGTCCAAATTTTATATAAATCAACGACATCGTTTCTGTTATGCGTAAAGTTATCGTAAACATTAATTATTAGTTGAATATAAACAGTTTTTATATTGTTTACATTTATTCACTTTTTGCGGATAAAAGTGAGTTTTTTTATTTTGTTAGGATAGGAATAAAAAACAGATAAAATCCAACATAATGCAATTCCACATTGTACCTATACTTAACAAATAATATATAAGAATTTAACACTTATATATACTATTTGAATTACATTTGATGCTGTATCTGACGGCAACATCAAATCTTGGTGTAAATCGCTTTTATAATTTAAAAACTTTGTAGAAAAAGCTTGTTATTTGAATTTGGGTAAACATTGTATTCATATGAAATAATTCGTAATTAAATGGATGCAGTAATATAATAGCAAGAGAATTGAGGATAAAAATCATATAGTTTTGATGACATGACGAAATATAGTTATGCAACAAGTTTCATTATTATGTTGTAAGCTCGTTATTGCAATTTGATTTTATATTTAGGTGCTACTTGATATTTTAGTTTCAAAACTAGATGGTATGTAAATGGGTTTTGTCTCTTTATTTGAAGAATTTATCAGTATTCTGAGTAGGGAAGTACATGCTAACTTTGAACGGCGAGGGGATTGAGGATGAAAATAATATAGTTTTGATAACATGACTGAGTACAGTTATGCAACAAGTTTCATTATTATGTAGTAAGCTAGTTATTGGAATTTTATTTTAAAGGAAATACGATAGGGGAATGGATTTTTTCTCTTCATTTAAAGAAGCTGTAGGTATTGTTGAGTAGGGAAATACAGTCTAACTTTAAACAATGCAATTAGACAATGAGCTATTCTTTGATATTTCAGGGACATATAAAATAGATTATTGAAATTAACTGTCTCGACCCTTACTTCGTGGAATCTACCCATATTACTGTTTCAAATGAAACTCACTGTTTCCAGATAATTTCACAATATAATGAAAATTGTTGAAAATTCTAAAAATTGACAATTGTTTCGATAAGTCAATATCATCGTCAGAATGACAGAAGTTACATTTCATTTGATGCCTACCTGATGTTTAGTAGTTCTTTTTTGGCTAGTCCAAAGAGTGACCTAACTTGTGATTTACTTAATATATGCCCAGTAAACACAGATACGTCTGATGTACATTTCTAAAACGTATCATATGGACGTAAAGTACGTCTTATGTATGTACGTTTTTGTCTCGTGTACATATTATGTACGTACATAAGTGGTCATATGGGCACACAAAAGTACGTACTGAAGATGTACGATTTAAGTCATCTCATAACCAAAATAAGCCGTAATTATACATATTAAGTATATATTTATGACGGACATTTAAATGTAAAATGTACGTCTTTGGTACCTACGTACGTAATCGTACGTCTTAAAAACGTTTCAAAAACAATTTGAAGCTATTTAGGTTGTCTTATTTAACAGTTTGATACATTTTGGCAGATAATATACTCTACCCAAAAACAAATATTTTCAAATTCCATTAGAATGCTCAACATCAGAATCAGAATATACATTTAGTAACATTCTGATATTCAATAATTTGATGAATTCCGAAAATATTTGTTTTTGGGTAGAGTATATTATCTGCCAAAATTTAGCGGAGTACAAAGTTAGACCTAAATAATTAAACATTATTTTTTAAACTATATCATATTAAAAAGGTTTACTTGTAACAAGAAAAGGAATAAAAATTGTAGATTATATAAAATACATATTTATTTTTTAAAAAAAAAATATATACAAAAAAACACTTACGTATGAAAATTTATAAAATATATATTTATAAAAAATAAAAAGAAAAACTACGTATGAAAAATGTTAACTCTGTAGTCCTATCTGGCCAGATTTTCAAAATTTGGTAATTTTTGGTAAATTTTATAAAATAACATAAACTTGTTCATTTCTTCATATTTGAAAAAATAGGAATAAGAGTTATACCTTTTCACTACCCCAGCATTTTTCTTCCAATAAACAAAGTAAAATGATTCTAAAAAGTTAAAATTAAAAAGTCTTACAGTTAACAAATATAAACATTAATTTTCATCACAGCCTTTCTTTTTTATACACTAATCGTTCACCAGACCTTCTTTACCACGCTGATATGTGTGACTCATAATCTCTTTCATTTCCCTTTTCGAGGCTTAATGCTTCATCTAAAATTTATTAAATAGTACCTAATTACTAAAACACCTTGAGACTAGTGAGACAACATTAAGAAAATTCGTGAGCAGATACAAGCATATATGATTAAATATGAAAAGTGATCTAAAAAATACTACTAAAAGGTTCAAATAAAATAGGCGACAGAAAACAGCTTCACTCTTTTGTTCCCTTAAGCACTGCTTAAATACTTTTTTCTACATAAACTGCAAACTTGTATACTGTCACATAAAGTCAAATATATTAAATAAGCCAAAACATACTCACCAATTACAAGTTTGGCCACTCTCAGGCTATAAAAGCTAGATTTATCCCTTCTTCCTAACCAACTATATTTTGCAGCTAGACCATTAGTAATTAATCTACTCATCACTCTTCTGACAAAATCATAACCATCTCTTCCTCCTTTTTGAGAAATTTCAGTGATCTACAAATATAATAGATAATAAAATCATTATATTTTTCTCTGCGTTGATAAAAAATCTAATTTAACTATACTTGGATTATTGGATCTTTACCCGTGCGTCATTAATATCAGCATTTTTAAAGTTTTCAACATCTTGCAAATATTCATTTAACTGTGTTAACTCTGTAACAATTTTGCAAGATAGGGACAGTTTCTTAAAAATGCTATCTTCTGAACTAGTAAATTCCTGTACAGATGTTTTTTTCAAACCTCTGATTTCTAACAATAAGTCACTAATCATATTTTTAATTAAATATTGCTGCCTCAGCATTTCTTTCATATAGTCATCTTAAAACTATTTAAATAAATTAGCAAATTATGATTTAACTAAAAAAATAGGAAGCAAAAATATATATCATTTTGTTAAAAAACATGTGATATTGAACAGACCATATCACACATATTTTACACTATTTAGGTGCACTTACTATTTTTTGTACACTGGTTAAGAGTATTTTTTTCTGATGTAGCTGTAGATACGGGTGTGACGCACAGAGTATTTGAAGTTCTTAGTTTCTGACTGGAAGTCATTGCGGGTGTGTGAGGCAGGTCCGAAAGAGGTAGTTCATCTAAAATACCCATAATACAAAAAGTTTGTGATAATAATCAGAGTAATATAATGAAGCCTTTTTTCGTATTTGAATGTTTTAAATTCCGTTTAGGTCTTGGTGGTGTTCTTATAAAAGAACACCTGATGTTGCCTTCATCATCTGAACAAAATAATATACGTTTATTAGCTCTCCTTGTGCGTTTGTTTATTTCTTCTCTATCAGTTCCTAGATCACTTGTCTCTTCAGCTTCTCTGCATTTCTCACGAGCTAGTGCATAATCATCTACAAAAATTATGTGTGAATATATATTCAAAATCAAAACTGAAAACAGTACCATAAGTAGCATCTCTAAATGTTCTTATTCGGAAGGACGGCCAGCAGGTGTTAATGAGATCATGATTTTTCATTGCAGTGGTGGTTTTATCAGCAGTAAATGGAGGCCACCCACATTCATTTGTTCCTATGATCCATGTTGATGGTACTACTGTCACAGAACCGTCTGCTTCAAAAGCAACTACAGTCAAAGTTTTTGGTTCCATTACCTTAAAATATAAAAGGCCAAGCAGATAAAGATGATTAACAATAATAATTCTGAGTACATAGTTCATTTGTGAACATTTAATAAAAAATTAAAAAGATTAAAGTTCAATTTGTAATAAACAATCAATTAAGATGAATATGTTTTGCTGAATGCTTTTAAACAACTGAGAACTAGAAATTCAAAGAAAATAAGTTTTAAAAAAATGAATATGTATGTAGCAGCGGAAAAACAACAAACTTCTCATTAAAACTAATTTTAACACATTTAAAAGCTATTTCATTAACATTCCAAAACTTCAGTTCACCCATTTCATCAGTAAGAAGATAAATTTCAATATCTGAGGAATTACATGGTTCTATAAAAAAATTTTGTTCTGATAAATATTCCCTTTCTATAATAAAAATTTCAGTACTAGTTGTTACATAATTTTTAATATCTATAATGGTGCCATTAAACAAGTAACAACAATTATCTGATGGAACTAAGTATAAAGTAAAATTTTCAAATGATAATTGTTCATACTGAGAAACTATTGGTAAATTTCAAATAATAGGTCCATGTACATGTAATTTTTGGGTACAAGGAAAATGTTTTACAAGCCGTGTATTTTTGCTAAAATTCTGTAACTCATGTTTTCTATTAATTACTTGTTGCGATGGTTTTGATGCTTTTCGTACCAACCTTTTTATAGTTTGCATATAGTTTTCAAATTCAAATGTACTGAACTTATCCAATATTCCAAACTCTTTAACACATTGAGTAATATGTAGTAAGTTGTGAATATTATGTGATATATTTTCGGCTCCATATAAAATACTAAATGTACTAACAAAGTATTTTAGCAATTGTTCAGCATAATCAAAGAATGGGAAATATTTTTCATTAGATAAAATCCGCATTGCCACATGTAAACAAATAAAGTTACGATACATATCTGGAGTTAAAAGATTTCTAAGAACAACTGGACCAGTGTAGAATAAAAATTGTCAAAATTCTGAAGCCATCCACCTTTTGCTTCAACTTAAACTTCGGGTGTTTACGGCTAAATTCTTTAGGAATATTTTTTACCTGATTGATTAATAAAATACTTAAATCACTTATCTGACTTTATGATAATTTGTGAGGTGGTTTTCCACCTATCCATAATGCGACTATCAATTTTTTCACAACTCCTAAACAAATAAGATGCATGTAATCTAAAGGAAAGGATTTGATCATGTCTATAAAAGGAATTTTTTCAATAATGGATGTTCCTTTATGATGTTGTTCTTGTAATTTTTTTCCAAAATCTGAATCTAGTCGTAACTTTAGATTGGAAATTTCTGGGAAACAAACATTGTTAGAAATGTAGCTACCCTCAATTCCACATTTAGAACAGGACAGAATATATATCCTGTATGTCCCTTAGTATATTTTATAAAAGATTTTGCTGGAACATCAGCCACAAATCCTTCAATTCTGATTGTGTATAATTCATTATTCATTAATAAACCATTTGTTGACAACTTAATACACTAATCCAAAAACATTGATAAGAACATGTTAGCATCTTTTGGCTTCTCGTAGCCATGATAGAGTCCAACTATTTGAACACTAGATTTTTTGTTGAATAGACTGTACAATATGGGATGAAATTGACTACCCGAACTTTTGGAGATAGGCAAACCATCAACATTTACCAGAATTTCAATATTCTTACAAACCAATTTAGATTGAGAATTAATGAGTTCTTTAATATAATTTACCAGACCAAAATGATGATAATACAATTGCTTGAACTTTTGTCTGCCTAGGAGTGCTTAAAAGTGTTCTAGCATCAAGTGGTATTTCCGGATGATATTGCTTAAGTGTTTTTAAAAGATGATCAATAGCATTGTGTTCAATATTATGATTAAGAGCCTACTGTGGAATAATTTCCGAAAAAGATTGTTCATTACATTTTTGATCAAACGGAATATCAAGTTTGGAGTTTAAAACAATTTTATTTATCAAAAATTCGCTTTCTGAATTATCCGAATGTTAAGAACTAGAAAGTAAATTACTAAAATTTGCGGAAGTAGGATCATCGTCCGAAATTGGATCCAGAGAATTGTTTAAAGATGATGTAGTCGGAGATTCATAATCTAATAAAACTCCTTCAAAATTGAGCATATCCCTTCTTGATTTTTTATACGGTTTTCTAATATTAGTGTTCATGTTATAATGACGTTAAAGCTATGGGGTACTTACCGTGTAACACTTCAATGGAGTCGTTAAGATAAAAGGAATTATATTACCGGATTCGCCTTTATATACCTCTAAAAAGCGGGAAAATAGTGTTAAATATTCCACTGAAATCTTATTCACTCACTTTAACTAGTCACATTTTTAGTAAAAAAGAATAAAGACAACAGGGACGCAAAAGCATAAACTAACAAAATCTTTGGTGGTTGTGTAATGAAAGACCGTATTCTTCTTTCTGTATTAACAATAGGTGGGGCCCTTAATTCCGGCAACAACTAGCCAATAATATGGGTGGTATATAGTAGGTATAAACGTTTTGGGTTTCTGAAATTCTTATACTTATACTTTTAACTTCTGTATTACAAATATGTAAAAACATCGCAATATGCTATACATGTCGAAAGCGGCATAAAATGTACGTACATAGTTTGTATTTTCAAAACGTACATAGTATATATACCTATGTACGTCTTTAAGACGTACATTGTAGAACAAAGGACGTAATTCGACCTTTATTACATAAAACGTACGGTGTTATCTGGGTTGTATTTCAACATTTTTAGAACGTAGGTTCTGTTCGAGTGTTTCTACACGAGAAGAGAGGGATTGCACTTCTTGTTTCAGTAGGGCGTTTTCTTTTGATAACTCTACGATTGAATCCAACATCTCGTTCATTTTATTAATTAGAGCTTCAAAATCAGATACTTTGTCGCTGCAGAAATTGACTGACTTCAGCACTTCATTGTGTTGTTTGTTTAGGTCGTTCATAGCTAACTAAATACTATGAACAATCTTTGAAGTACATGTAGATTCTTTCCCAGATACATCACTATCATCATTATTCATATCGTTGTTAAGCGTCAGTAACGATGTTCGTTTGCTTTCGCCAGTGGATCTGCATACAGAACATTTTATTCCCATTTTTTCCAAAAAAATTTTTACCCGCTATCTCCTGCAACTTGAAATTTTGACAGATTATCTAAGTTAGATGATGTCCGCTGTCATCTCTTCCTTTGGAGACCAGAGCAAAGCGCATAATCACTGTTTGTAAGACCACGTTCAAATTCAACAGATCAATCAATAGTCGTTTATTTCTTTTGCTGCAGAGCTGGGATAGCATGTATTAAACCAAATTTCGATTCTATAATGTTCTACCATAAAAAGCAATATCTTTTTTACATTGATTTGGAAATAAAGAAAATCCATCAAACCACGCAATCGTTATAAAATTTTCAGACCCATTGAATGTTAGATGATAATTGAAAAAATATGTGACGATGAATCAATTTGTGGTGTACATTGTATAAAAATGTCAATGTATTGGAAATTCAGTTACAATCAAATTCTCGAATCAAATAAATCTGAATAATGGTTTCACCAGATCAAAAAAAAGTGAAAGTTAATCGCACTTAACGGGCCAGACATTTTATTAATATTAATCACTATATCAAGTGAAATTTTGCGTGAAAATATTATGAAAGTCAAATTCCAGGCCCATTTGCAGAGTCGTTTCGAAAGTTTATCAATTTATACGTACACCTAATTTAGGGGTCTTTTTATTAATGCCTCTTTATTAATGGCTACAACTTTAATTCCGCTCTCGACGGCACACTTGCTATGCGGAACATCTAATCGCAATCGTCGCGGTTGATGAAAATATCCTCACATCTATATTTTCGTTTCTGCAGAAGCAAAATAAGATTTTTAATTATAAACCTCCACGTGAAGCGAATCAATTTTAGGTAATGGTTACAGGAAGTGGATATATTTGACGGGGCAGGTGACGATTTTCAATTTGGAGAAATATTGAAAGAATATACTGACGCATTTGTTTTCATGATTTCAACTGGTGTAATGTGGATTTCAACTCAGAGACAGAGGCAACTAAAATCTGCGCCGTTGCGTTATACTGTTCTTAAATTCTATTTTTCCGACACAATATCAACTGAATGTCTTCAAAAAAAAACAATGCAACAAGCTATTCGAATGAGGGGGAATATAGGGTCCAGAGACCTTGTAGGCCAGGCAAAAGGTCCGGAATTACATGTTTCAGATACTCATGAACAGGACTTACAAAATGGTGAGGCGAGTAATCAACTTTATCGGGAACAGAAAACAGGCTAGCCAAATTCAGAACTAGTTCTTCCTGCAAGAATTTTAAGTATCCAGCTCCGTTAAAATTTCGTTGGAATAAAATTGGTACTATTACTCAATCATCAGCAATCCCTGCCCAAACAATGACTTTTTATGCATGTTGACTGTGGCGTTCCCTCATTCATTGTGGTTTGCTCTGTTCTCAATAACGACAATTTTGATGATTAACCTCACCATTTAATGTAAACCTTTATTCGTCAGTAGATTCTATTTTACATTGAGCTAGTATGTCTGTTTCTTCTTCTTATGGAATTTGCAGGACATATGTTTTCGTTTTTTCAAATACTTCATCGAATTTTGCCAATGGATAGAAGTTTAAATTGTTGATAGAAACCATAATTTTTGAAATGGAGTCCTGTTGAAACATTATTTGAAAGATATTGATGAAATCAATTACAATCGATTTCATTATTTCTTCCAAGATAAGTGAAGCTTTTATGCTGGACTATTCTTCAATACAATCAGTCACTTTTTCTAATTCAATTTTCTTACGGATGGCTCATGTTCTGATGGTTTTGGCAGTATCTGAAACAAACTTGCGTATATACTGTGAGTTATAACACCTGCTGTAAATTTACTACACTATTTTGAGTTATGCCTTCTTCATCAGTCCTCCTAGTTTTAAAACAGAGTATAGTAATCTCAGCTTAATAACGTTAATGTCGAAATTAATAGATTTTTATATACAAAAGAATCGTACAAATGGATAATTTTACGAACTTCGACGGTATTAAGATCGGAAGGTAATCACGAACTTAATGATTTCGGAGAAGCGTTATGCTTTGGCTTGATGAGGCAACCAATACTAGTGACTCTATATCTCTACCTTGGTGTTACTTGAATACTGACTAAGACACGATATGTTTGAGTAAGGGACTTAACTTGACATAGAAACGATGAGTTTTCACTTGAATTACACTTAGAAACACTGAGTTTATATTTTGAGTACGCACTTGACTCGAATACTAACTAAGAAACGGTATGTTTGACATCGTAACCGAGAAACGATGAGTTTCGACTTGAATAATACTTATAAACGATGTGTTTTGAGTTTGAGTACACACTTGACTCGCATACTAACCAATAAACGTTATGTTTGACTGAGGTGAGATGTAATTCTCGGAGGGACTTTGTTGCACAACGGAGAAACCGGTTCACTGTACAACCAACTAACCTGTTTACTGTGTAACTGGTAACTGACTTTATTCACGCTGGAAGGTGTGTTAAATACAAAAACTTCGAGGGGGTAGGTTTTCATGAAAATTAATGGGTCCAGAAAAATAGGCCTTGCCCATTGGTGCTTATTGTTAAACCAGTCGGTGCCATTGACAAGAATCAACAATAGAAAACAGCCTTAGGTTTTCAATCACCATTGAAAAATGAAAAAATGAACCGTTTTAAAGATTAAAACCAACTTTTCCGCATCTGGGGCCCTGAACAATATTCTATCTTAAAATTGTTACTTGTATACACTTCGGGGGTTGTATCGGGCTAACAAGCCGAAATTATTCCAAAAATAACCAAAAATTTAGTATATCTGGATTTATAGGACCCGCTGTACTGGCACTAGTCAACTGAAAATCGATAGGGTACATCTGTGAGACACATTGAACAATATTAAATCATAAAATTGATCAATCGTATACTCTCTGGAGGCTGTATCGTGCTAACAAACTGAAACTTCTCCAAAAATGACAAAAATATCGTACTTAAAGTACTGTAGCACCTGTTTAATTAGCTCTGGTGAGCTGAAAATTGATAGGGTTGATCAGTGAAATGTGCTGAATAATAATAAAATTGATGACTTGTTAAACTCCGAAGGCTGTATCGTGCTAACAAACTGGAATTTCTCAAAAAATTACAAAATTTCGTATTTCAAGTACCATAACACCCATTGTACTGGCTCTGGTGAGCTCAGAATCAATAGTGTTCATATGTGACATGTTCTTAAGAATATTCAATTATAAAATTACTGACTTGTTGCATTCCGGAGGCTGTATCGTGCTAACAAAACATGTAAGAAAAAGTGGCCGACGACAACGACGACGACGACGATGACGACGACATACACACAGGATTTTTTTTCTAAAAACCGTTTTTTCGTATTGTTGTTGATGGAAAACCTGAAAATAACTCAAAAAAATTTTCAAAATTCCATTTTTTTTTGGGGTAAACCAATACTTTTCTCGCATATAGATTGGCGGAAAAGTGATATTTCAAATGTATGACTGTCCTATTGGAAATATTGTACGTGCAAGATGGTTTTCTTACAGGCATTCCGATATCTATTTTTTCTTCAAATATTCCGTCTCTATTAACCGTGGAAGTTCAAAATATAAAGAGACAATGAATGTTACAAACATTACAATGCTCATATAAATGTTTGATCACTCTTACCCCATTTTACTGAAATTAAAAGAATAATTACAAAATATTCTTTTGATGTAATTAGTATTAACGAAACTTGGCTGAGTGATCTCGTTGATGGAGATCAAATTATAATAGCGGGTTCTGAATTGATATATGTAGATCGAATAGACAAAGTCGGAAGATTGTGTGTCTACATTATAACCAATACTCAGCATGTATTGACCACTACTTCGGATAGAATTGAACAGATCTGTGTTGAACTACCTGTGAATATTTCCTTTATTGTTGTTTATAGGTCGCCATTATTTCAACACAGTATTTTGTTTAATGAACTAGAAACTACTCTCACTACGATTATCCCAACCTGCTCTCACTATTATATGTGCCTAGTCAAAAATCGCTCCACTGAAAAGTAAGCTAACTATTCCCCGATCGGAACTTTGTGCGGCTGTTTCATTGTCTAAGCTTTTTTCGTATATTTTGAAGGTCTCTACAATTAATGTCCAATTCGTTCATGTCTAGTCATACTCTGAAATCCTTCTACTCTGGATACATTCCTCTCCTCGCCGCTTTAAAACCTTTGTGGCAAACCGAATTTCATATATGCTGTCAATAATCGATAGTGAATCATGAAAATATGATCCCACTCATCACAACGCAGCAGATGTTGCATCTCGCGCTCTCTTACCCCAAGAATTCTTAGCAAAGAATAGTTGGATACATGGCCCACGTTTTTTACTCTCATCCTCATTTTTCTTTCCAGACAATCGTCGTCAGGATCCATTGAGAAAGGAAGAAAAATTGTTCTACTAACAGAACCCTCTCAATCTAATTCTCGGGATAATGATCTCGAAAATAATTCTTCTTTTTCCTAAATTCTACAATATCAGCCTATGTATTACGATTCGTTCAGAACACCAAGTCGTCGTCTTCAAAACAGTCGACAGAAAGGCTACAAGCCGAAGAGTTAGGAAATTCTTTGTTAATTTTAGTCATGCACACCCAACACATTCATTTCGACAATCAATTCAACTCGAAAAAACTTTATAAACCTTTGTAAAAGCTAGATGCGTATGAAGATAACCACTAGCTACTCCGAGTCGGTGACCGTTTAACCCATTCTCCTCTATCATATGAGGCGAAACAGCCTCTTTTGTTGTCACGGAAATGCTGATTTCTTTGGTTATAGATTACTATCATATAAAACACCTTCATGCTGGTTCGAAAACCACGCAATTTCTCATATCTCGGAAATTCTGGATTCTATGCCCAAAGCGAGCAATAAATGCTGTATTATCTGAATGTGTCCGTTGCTGGACACAGAACGCTAAGCCATACCAACCTCCAATGAGCAATATACCCCAGCTGAGATTCAATGATGTAAAAACATTTAGTGACTGCGGTCTCGATTTTGCTGGATCCTTTTTTATTATCCTTTCTAGTTATAGAGGCTCTCGGACTATAAAATCCTATCTATCCAGTTGTACCTATGTTGTGCGACGAAGGCGCTTCATTTGTAACTGCTTAGTAATCTTTCAATTGATGGCCTTCTAGCCGCTCTGCAACGCTTTATCGCCCGAAGCGGTAGATTGTCACATATTCACTGCGATAATGGTACAAAGTTTATCAGAGCTGAAAAGGAAATTGCTCAATTCATACAACGCGCGGCTGATCGAGAAGCCATTCAATTTCATTTTTTCCCTCCATCTAGCCCTCATTTTGGTGGCCTTTGGGAGGCTGGAATCAAATCTGGGAAACGTCACCTTAATCGCGTTGTTGGAATGCAAATTTTGAAATATGAATAGTTTTATGCCACTTTTTTCTCTTTTTTATTAATTAGCTTATTTATCATATGTAATGGATAACCGTTGGATGTTGCTATTTGTCTAATTATATTAATCTCTCTATCAAAATTAAATAAAAGTTGTACATACAGAACTCACGTTCCAATTACATCCAGTAGCATTTGACTATTTAGATTACAAAATTAGAGAAAGTGTCAGCACGAGGAAGCATAAGAAATTCAAAAAACAAGAAAAAAAAAGATACAGAAACTTGAAAACGCACAACATAAAATTCAATATTCTAAACATCATGAAACTGTAAGTACCTACAAACCAACACACTTCGCACCACGATTTGAAAACCTTCAAGACACAACTGCCATATTGACAACTGAAAATTATAATTAAAAAATATATAACTTTATTGAATCTAGCGATGTAGAAGTTCTTGAAGCAGACCCAACAAAAAAGTTTTCTAATAATGTGAGGGATATTGTTAATAATTCAAATTATCTTGCAAGTAATTACGAAAAGAGGTCTATCATACATAAGAATCCTCATTGTCCACAATTATATGGAACCATTAAATTACATAAAATAACGAAACCAATTAGACCTGTAGTTTCCTATGTTAATACTCCTAATAATATATTGGCAGAGAGGCTTAACAATATACTTAATAGTTACAGATATACATCTCAGTACTCAATTAGAAATTCGATAGAACTAATAAAAAAATTGAAAGCAATCAACCTGCAAGATAACTATAAACTCATTTCGTTTGATGTTACTAACATGTTCACTAAAATTCCTCCTAAAGAATGTCTAATACTTGTAAGAGAATTACTAGAAGATAATAATATTAATCCAGGGATAATATCAGATACACTTAATTTATTTGATGTATGTATTAAACAGAATTATTTAACTTTTGACAATAAGATATATATTCAAAATGAAGGTTTACCAATGGGGAGCCCTATATCACCTATTTTGGCAAATATTTTTATGGACAGTTTAGAAAAAAAGATCTTTGAAAGTAATATTTCGAAAAATGTTTTATTTTGGTATAGATATGTAGATGATATATTAGCTGGTTTTATGGGTAGTGAACGACAATTAGATGTATTTTTCAACCCCATTAATAATTTACACCCAAAAATTAAATTTACATTAGAAATTGAAGAAAATAGCTCAATCAATTTTCTTGATTTAGAAAAAAATCAAAGAGTTAATAATGTACGTGATTATTCAATTTACCGAAAACCAACACACTAATGTTACAACTCCATATAGTTCCTATCACCCCAAGTCACATAAACTAGCGGCATATAATTCAATGATACATAGAGCTTTTTCAGTTCCAATGAACAAATGTAATTTCGACAGAGAGATTAATACAATTAGACAAATAGCAACATCCAACAGTTATCCATTACATATGATAAATAAGCTAATTAAAAAAAGGAGGAGAAAGTGGCATTACATCTAATATTTCCTGAACAACCTGATGAAATAAAAACTCATAAAACCATCACATATGCAGGATATATTTTTAATAATATTTCAAAGATGATATCTTCAGTAACGAATACAACAATTCCTTTTAAAAAAAGCAGATAAATCCCACTACGCAAAAACATCTACTTGACACCAATCATTCATTGACATCTAACACAGAACTAGAAGTGCTGCATATTTGTGAGAAGAAACAAGAACTGGATTTCCTTGAAGAATTGGAAAAAAGAAGACATTGAAGAAACCCATAATATGAAGTTGTCAATGAACAGATAAATCTAGGGGGTTCTCCACTAATGTACTGTCTCCTCAAGTGATAATTGTAAAGATCAGCAGATATTTTTTTCCTGGTTTTCTATATCATTGTACAGTTATACTGATCTTAATTGGAAAAATTATATCCAGGATATCACCATAGGGCTAATAATATCTAAGCTTCAATATTTGTAATATCACATATTCTTCTTTTTTCTATTAACATATATTAAGTCAATCACAAGTTAGGTCACTTCTTGGCCTAGCCTAAAATAACTACTCAACATCAGGTAGGCATCAAATGAAATATGATTTCTGTCATTCTGACGATGATATTGATTTATCGAAACAATTGTCAATTCTTTAGAATTTTCAATAACTTGTATTATATTGTGGAATTAACAATTTTTATCATATTGTGGAATTAGCTATAAACAGTGAGTTTCATACAAAACACTAAAACTATTATTAGTTTGTATCTTCTAAAATTCACATGCTACTGAACTTCTAATAGCATACTAACAAAAATCCGTCGTAACCACAGAATAACGATGATTAGGATTGGGAAGTTTAAGATTCACATCTCAGTACACCAAACAATAGTTCGAAATATTCTATAAATATGTGGAAAATATTAGGAGGTAACAGTTAACGGATATGAAGGTTACAAACTTCAAGTTTCTGTGTGTTTAAAATATGTCTAGTAAAGAATTGAAACTATATTTAACGTTTAGCTGATAAATTATCCTCATCATGTTACTATATTCCTGATTTGTGTCCCAAAAACCACGAAGCAGAAACTGTATAACACAAACAGGGAAGTATGTAACACGCTTTCCACTTTCTTAGTTTAAACGAATGCAAAGCACAATACGGCAGCCATATTTTCTTCTTATTGTTCTTGTTAAGTTTTCTAACTAACAATTGAGACATTGATTTTTTTGAAATGTAGGCAAATGTTTGATGAGTTTTTTAATAATAAGCTTCATAAATCACATTTTGAATTTAGACAATAGGACACTTACACTTTTTCTAAAATATAGTAATAAAGTGGGATTTTTATTAAATAAGAAATCAAAAAATTGTAGGAAATGTGACATTTGAGAAAACAAATTAAGGAGTGTGATTATACCGACACAATTCTTAAATTCTCCTTAAACGTAAATGTGTAGTGTCACGGTACGTAACTTCCCATTTTAAGTAGGCGCATAGAAGTAGAAGTTACGAAACATGCGTGTGCGAAAAGGCACAACATCTCCACAAAATTACCAATTTTTTTTCTGAAATTAGTCTAAATGTTGCTCACTGGTATATCAAATCATTAACTCCGACAATTTCATATTCCATACATACGAAAAAATCATTTAGTAACCGGTAGAAATAAAATTTTAACGATTTACAAGGAGGTTTATGTAGACAATTCTGAATTGGACGTAAGGCTCGTAAAATCCGTGAAGTCCTCTATTCACCATTATTGTGATTTTACCTGATCCTCCTTCCGTGCAATATCTCTTAATTAAATAGATTAAGGTGTTCATTCGAGGTCACTAGTTCACTGACCTAACCTATATAAAACCGAAGCGATTTCTTTCCACTCGCATCGTAATAAAAGTACTTCCGTTTATATTATTATCGTTATAAAATTCAACCACCAGATATTAAACTCTCGGTATACGATGCACAGGAATATAAATCACATTTGATCTCAACCAGAGACCGGAAATTATTCAAATCAAACCAATTTGTCTCAATTTAACCGTAATCGCTTCACCATCGTCATATTACAATCAATAATATATTAAGGATTATGTCACAGTATGTTTCGGGTTATTTTTTTAGGGAGACACGTACTTCTTTTGTTCGCTTTTTTGTACATACAGAGTGGCACATTTGTCTATTTCAATAAAATGAACTGAGATCGAAAAGTAACAAAATATTGGTGATGTATATTAGATGGACCAGAGATTTATTATTTTCGACGTAACCAAATGTACAGTTTTTATATGGCCAATATTGACCATTAAATTTTCGACTAAATAAACTGTTTTATAAATGGAACTTCATTTTACTAAACTGTGAACCTTTTTTATATGACAGTAAATATATATATATATATATATATATATATATATATATATATATATATTAATATGGAATATTGTCGTGTGTGTGTGTGTGTAGAGTTGAGTACATTTAAATTTCTTTAAACAAGTGATGAATGCTGTAAAAACCATGCATATACTTTACCTGAACTTTGATATGTCTTATCAGAACATCTAAATCAACAGTAATTGACATAAACTTTTTGAAACGGCAATAAAAGCAAGTTCTAGAACACAATAGATCATTACGAACATATCCTACTTTCCACAAAAATATCAATAGTAAATAATTTATTCTACAAAAAAAAAACAAATTTGAAGAAGGACAATCAAAATAATTTAGCAGCACAATCAAAACAAATGTAAAAAGCTCGTTTAAAAAAACGAACATTCAGTAAATGAATAAAAATTCAACAATGCCAGATATAAGCATCAGACAGATGAGAATGTCATAAGAAAAATATCAAATTAATTGCAAAAAGCATATGAAAGGTTTGATTACAAACAGTTGTGAAAACCTCCTGTACATATTAACAAAACCTCCTGTACATATTAATAATATTAGATTTAAAAAGTAGAATAAGGCAATCATTCAAAATGAATAACAAAATATCGCGTCTGCATCGCAAGTGTTGTGAGAATAGTTGGTTCCTACGGTTTTGAAGTTTGTAAGAGGAGAATTTTTTGAAAGACGTCAGATGGAGTAAAAAAATAAGACTGGATATTTTTTCTTAAACGATATAAGAGAGCATAGGAAAATGAAAATAAAAGGAAGCTGAGAATACACAACAGAAGTGATCCACCTATTAGTAGTATTTACCAAGGTGATAGCAAAAACTATAAAAAATCTTTGAAGAAAATCTCACTGGAGCAGACACATATCAAAAGGTATTTATACAGAAACTTTTACAAGTGTCAAGATAAATTCAAATTTCAATTCGACACACTCAGTGATTATATAACCACATTGAAAACTTTATATAGTCCATAATTTAGTTATTAATTTATTTCAATTTATTAATTATTAGTTTATTTCAATTTAATCGAAAGACACATATAAATACTGAATGTTATATACATAATATCGAACTGAAATATCATAAAATATTGACAGATATTATTGATGTATATTCTTGGTAAATAAGATGTACCTAGTACACCAGTAGCGTGAAGATAAGTCAAATTTTATGAAATTTATAGACTCTACACTTTAAAACTTTCAATAAGTTGTTTGATAGAATAATTTAGTAATCGCATTATAGGTATTGATATATATATATATATATATATATATATATATATATATATATATATATATATATATATATATATATTATGGTCTTCAGCTGTCATTAGGGTTGCCCTAATCTTAACTAAATAATTATTAAGGTAAGCTAAGGTTACCAGTGGATATATTAACCATTATGAAATTAACCTTTACCCAAAAAGTCGATTGTTACTAGTGTTCTTGAGAGAAAATATAAGGTGACAAAATTATCAAAGACTACAACAAGTTATTACTAAAATATAATTTTCGCAGTATAAAAACTATCCGAATAATATCGTACGTCTACTCGTTATCCATAGTCTCGAAAAAAAAATACCAAACAAGATTCTTTTGAGAAATATTGGAGTACAAAAATAAATAAATAATCGCTGCTTATATAAGGCGTTATCGCCGATGATTACCCGTGCTAAGTGAAAGAATTACAGTGATTATACTATATCTGGAGAAAAATGATTAAGAACTATACCTCAGGGAATAATATGGGGTTCTTTGTATTGTTTCCTTGGTCATATATTTAAGTCAAATCCGTGTATAGGCGCCACCGAATTTTAGAAACTATAATGCTGAAGGCGATCGTAAAAAAACGTTATCGAAGTAGCCAAAACGCGGAAAATATATGTACACAACTAACGTATAAGTAAATAAATAAATAGTCCAACTAGTACAGGCCAATCGTTTATTGCGAATAAGAAAATCGGAATACGGAGCTCCTGTTACAAGTAAACACAAAAGAAAATAAGTGAAATATCAATTACCAATAAAAAAATATCGTAGATATAAAACAAAAGAGTAATCGATTTAGTAGGAGTTATAGCGTGGTATGATCATACGAGCTTTACATGTATGTACCCTGTATCTATAAGTATCACAAGCCGAATAATTATATAAAACATTGTAAATACCACACTTATCAATGCTTTGATGTGGGATTCCAGCCCAGATCAAACCGCAAATGTTCAATTGTACTAATATATAAATTAATATTAGTAGTAAAATCACTTAATAATCACGAGTGATAATGAGAATCATAAAACGATAATGAAATTCTCTGTTATACTTAGCTGGATGGCACGTTTTGGGTTCCAACCAAACGTCCACAAGGTCACAATCCGGAGTAGATATCTGGTAAATCTTCAGGGATCGTCTCGGCCGGGAATAATTTCCGCTAGTAAGTAGCAGGTCGAACCAGGTGTGAAATCGATCACAAAATCCAATCTCGATAATCAAGAGACTCCAAAATAAATCTCAAAATAGACGAGAATATATAACGTAGAAGTAGGAAACCAAAAATAGAAAAAAACCCTACAACAAGGAGAGAAAATAATCAATCTCACCATCTACAAAGTTGTAATTTGTGAAAACTAAAAATAACTCACCTCAATTTATCAATGAGGGTTCTCAAAATTCCAATATCCAGCCACGTGGAATTAATCAATCAAAAACCTCCACCAATAGGCTTACAAAATGGCGAATTCTTGCAGTTGTTGAAAGAAGTTGATTCGATCTTAGTGAATCGTGGTTCCAGTGCAAAATAATATCACTTAATGGCGGAAAATCGACTTCCAAACGAATTGCTTCCTCAAAATAGTCGGATTTCCAAACAATTTGTGCAAATTCTATCCCCCAATCAGGGTAAATGAGAATGAAACCAAGAAAATAACTCGCACGAAGCACCGAACCCTTTTCGTTCCTGAAACCATACAATACACACCGTCCTTCTCGTCGTTTCCAAAGAAAAGATGGCTTTAAAACCAATGATACAAACCATATAAAAAGTTTTTAAAATTCGAAATATCCAAAAGTCCGTTGATAAGAACTATTAAAATCTAGGCTTCAAATTATTCCAGTTGTTAAACGTGTATTTCTCGAGCACAATGGAGAAACAAACGGAGTACGTCCAAATTTCCTACATTCTCCTTCCTTATTGTCGCTTTGATAAATAATTATACATGTTGTGAAAAGCAAAACCGTTCTTGTAGCGAAGTAATTTCGGCGAGTCGGAGATTAATACCAGCCGTGTAGAAGGGATACGAGTTTTACCGATCACCGAAGCATTTTTAGATTTATTAACTATACCGAGTGTTCCAAAATATTAAATATTCCACAACAGTCAATAAAAGAATGACTATTAAGAAAAAAAAGTTAAGACGAACTATTATTACCTACAGGAAATAAATGTGCAATGTTATTTTTATTATCCACTGGGATTTATTAAAATACCAATTTAAAATTTGTCTAATTATTCTTAAATTATTGAATGTTTTTAAGAAATAATGTAAGTAAGCATTTTATTGTAAATTCAGAACATAACAATATATATATATATATATATATATAATGTTTTTTGCAAGTTAATTTTGAATGAAAGACACAAAATTTATGGTATCTTTACAAATTTGTTTAAACACAATATCTTTGTTACGTTCAAAATTAGAAATTTATAACTAGCTTTCAAGAATTCTCCCTGTGGATTAAGACAATTTCATGCATTAGCGTACCGTCTTAGCTGAACTATTAAAACAGAATAAAAAGGGTAAGTTATTATAAAATGAAGGTTCAAGTATCTAGCCAGGGCAAATCTGTGGCTGTGATCTTACTCAACAAACAATAAATTAATTTATCAGTCAGCAGTATATCATAACAATATATATATATATATATATATATATATATATATATTTATATATATATATATATATATAAAACTAGTGAATATTGGGGATTGCAGCAAAAAATTGGAAAAGATATACTCTTAGCGGAAAATGTCCAAGCTTTCGAGGATGTTTGTCCTCATCATCAGGGAAACTAGAATGAAAAAACAACAGTTAAATACTGTGGTCAAAGAGAATAATTAAAAATGAAATTCACAACCACGTGTGTACTTACCTCCGAAGTGAGGTTAGATTCCATAAAGATGTAAAATCGTAAACTACAAGTCGTAAATTGTGGAATATTTAAGTAGGAATTGAACCAACGGCCTAATCAATCGTGTCATAGCAACAATTGTGAATGTCGCAGCATTTTATAAAATAAAACCATTGATTTCATCTTCATGTGTCACCATACTAAACGCCGGCGAGGAAATGATATATTTTGCCTCCAAAAGGGAAGTGGCAAGAGACAAACAGTGTTACCAACGTCAACAATGAGCTGTGGGACAATGCCACTATTTTCGTAATGGCAGCTGTAGGGCAAACAAATGGTGTAACGAGAAGATGTAATATTGTTGAAAAGAGGAAGAGAGAAAGAAAATGTGAGACAGAGCTAGGAGAACGCTCTCATTTTTATTATGTTTTGAGTGCGTAGAAAACATCACTTCGTTTGGACTAACACAAGGGAAGAAAAGAGAAGACAACAGAAAAGAATATTAATATGTAATAATAAATATAGTAATTAAGTAATATAATAGTTCTCCAATCTGAATGTATCTACCAACACCAATACACTCAAAATTAGGTTTAATTAATTATTTGTTTACTTGAATGTATCTACCAACACCAATACATTCAAGGTAAGTTTATTATTATTATTATTGAATTAAAGTAATAAGGGTGGTGTTGTCAGGAGCAACATAGTTATTTCCCACCACTTGATGTGCAAAATTAGTATCTAAGGACAACAAAAATGAGTAGATCTCACTTAAGTGATCAATATCAGTTTTCTTGTTAATTACATTATTGTTTTGCGAAATAAAAGCCATTTCCAAGAATGATCTTTTCGTTTTGTTAGACTCAGTCGCTAACACCTTCACAGCCTCATAATTCATCTGATGATCAAGAGAATTTACATGAAAAGCTAACGCGCACCTCTCTGGGTGTAATCTAGCATCACTCTTATGTGAAACTATACGGCTAGATAGAGATCTTAAAGTCTGTCCGATATATTGTTTATCACAATCTCTGCAAGGAATACTGTACACCACGTTAGTAAGTGAAGTCAAGGGGTCTTTATCTTTAACTCTAGAGTAAATCGATCTGATTGAAAGAACAGTTTTATTAGCAATTTTAAAATCACCACATGAACGGAGCAATTTGGCAAGTCTCGGAGTTATGTCACTTATATATGGCAAAGTAGCGAAAACCGGTCGAGAAGGGGACACATCAGTTCCAACATCCGTCTGGGCTAAGTTAGGATGGCTATCTTCATGCAACAAATCCACAGCATTAGATGTGCTGAATAATATCTTATTCAATAAAGGTCTTGGATAAGAGTTATCCAAGAAAAGGTTAAGTAAAATATTAAGATTTTTATTATGAAAAACATTATTAGAAATTCTGAGTACTCTCTGCTTCATTTGTTTAACCAAATTCACTTTCATGGAATGTTTGTGGTAGGAGTGATAATTAAGATATCTACCAGAGCTGCATGGCTTCCTGTACCAATCTATAATAATTATATTGTTGTTACGAATAAATTTTGTATCTAAGAAAGGTACGGAATTCTCGAAGTCTTCCATTTCGATTGTGAATTGGATATTAGGATCAAAGCTATTAAATGTATCCAGAAGTTCATCAAGGCCTTCTCGAGGAAGTGCCAAAATAATGTCATCAACATACTTTTTTATAAAAAAAGGAGTAAAAGAAAGAACAGGTATGACTGTATCCAGAACATCGTCCATGACATATGCTGCTAAGATAGGAGAAATTGACGCTCCCATTGGAGTACCAAAAGTTTGTTTGTAAATTTTGTTATTAAAGGAAAAATAAGTGTTATCAAAAAGAAAAACTATTAATTCAAGAAAAGCTTCCTTCGGGATGGAGCAATGGACACCGATACGATCCCAACCCTTATCGATAGCTCTCAAACAAGCATCAAGATAAACATTACTGAACAACGAGACCACATCCAAACTGGCCAGAACATAATTTTCTGGAATTTCTAAGTTATTAAACTTTTCAGAGACCTCAAAAGAGTCTTTGATAAAATACAAATTTTCATAATCATACGCTTTCGTCAGTATTTCTGTGCAGAACTGTGCAATATTTTCTGTGGGGGCTCCTATGGAAGCCACTATCGGTCTTACAGAGAGAACTGGTTTATGAATTTTCGGAAGAGAGTAAAATTTAGGAGGGACACCATGGTAGCTCATGAGTTTTTTCTTAACTGTTATGTCAATGTAATGTTTATTACATAAAGATTTAATTAGGTTGTTACCCTTTCTTTGAATAGAGGAAGTAGGGTCACTAGACAGTTCTACATAGGAACTGTTATTTAAAACAATATCATTAGATAATTCAATATATTGATGTCTGTCCATAATGACAGTAACATTGCCCTTATCGGATTGAGTAAGAATCAAATGAGGGTTCGCCTTTAAGAAGGCTTTAGATTTAAGTAAAAGGTTATGAAAAAAAGAATTATTATGTGGTTGTTTTATGTAATTAGTAATAATATTAGTGGCTCTAGCTACCGTGATGTTTCTCATTTTCGAGTCTGTGATTGTGGAAGTGAGATAGTCTACATCTGATAAAATTGATTTAATTGAAATATCCTTCAAAATGACTGGTTCTACACTAAACTTTGGGCCCAAAGCTAAAAACTGTGAAATATCATCAGGTATAGTGGTATTAGAAATATTTCTCAACCAACCCTCTTTTGATTTTAACAATAATTTAAATTGATCACCTTGTAATTTATTAAGTTTATGTATATTATTATATTTAATGTTATGAAAAAGTTTATTATAAGTAACCTGCTGTTTACTTGCAAAGTTTTGAAAGTGAAATTCACTAGATAAAGAAACTATTGTCCTTTTCAAAGATGACAAAGTTGATTCTAATTTACTAATCAGTGAATGGTTATTAGAAATTTCAATATTAAGAAGCTTTATCCCTAACCTGTAATCAATCCCTGTTTTCTTGTGAATGTCCTGTCTCATCAGGAGGTCGTCAATTGGTCTAATAGCCGCAGTTATATGATTGGGTAAAATCCCTGATTTCCTACATTTCAATAAAAATTGTTTCCTGTTGTATTCACGGGCAAGTTTCATTTTGGTTTTAGACCATGCTTTATATTTTTGAACAGCTGTTTCTCCGTAGTTTATGTAGATGTTACGATAAAACCCCATGTCTGTAAGTAGAAGAAAGATAGTCTTTGCTGACTAGTTAGGAATAAAACTAGTGAATATTGGGGATTGCAGCAAAAAATTGGAAAAGATATACTCTTAGCGGAAAATGTCCAAGCTTTCGAGGATGTTTGTCCTCATCATCAGGGAAACTAGAATGAAAAAACAACAGTTAAATACTGTGGTCAAAGAGAATAATTAAAAATGAAATTCACAACCACGTGTGTACTTACCTCCGAAGTGAGGTTAGATTCCATAAAGATGTAAAATCGTAAACTACAAGTCGTAAATTGTGGAATATTTAAGTAGGAATTGAACCAACGGCCTAATCAATCGTGTCATAGCAACAATTGTGAATGTCGCAGCATTTTATAAAATAAAACCATTGATTTCATCTTCATGTGTCACCATACTAAACGCCGGCGAGGAAATGATATATTTTGCCTCCAAAAGGGAAGTGGCAAGAGACAAACAGTGTTACCAACGTCAACAATGAGCTGTGGGACAATGCCACTATTTTCGTAATGGCAGCTGTAGGGCAAACAAATGGTGTAACGAGAAGATGTAATATTGTTGAAAAGAGGAAGAGAGAAAGAAAATGTGAGACAGAGCTAGGAGAACGCTCTCATTTTTATTATGTTTTGAGTGCGTAGAAAACATCACTTCGTTTGGACTAACACAAGGGAAGAAAAGAGAAGACAACAGAAAAGAATATTAATATGTAATAATAAATATAGTAATTAAGTAATATAATAGTTCTCCAATCTGAATGTATCTACCAACACCAATACACTCAAAATTAGGTTTAATTAATTATTTGTTTACTTGAATGTATCTACCAACACCAATACATTCAAGGTAAGTTTATTATTATTATTATTGAATTAAAGTAATAAGGGTGGTGTTGTCAGGAGCAACATAGTTATTTCCCACCACTTGATGTGCAAAATTAGTATCTAAGGACAACAAAAATGAGTAGATCTCACTTAAGTGATCAATATCAGTTTTCTTGTTAATTACATTATTGTTTTGCGAAATAAAAGCCATTTCCAAGAATGATCTTTTCGTTTTGTTAGACTCAGTCGCTAACACCTTCACAGCCTCATAATTCATCTGATGATCAAGAGAATTTACATGAAAAGCTAACGCGCACCTCTCTGGGTGTAATCTAGCATCACTCTTATGTGAAACTATACGGCTAGATAGAGATCTTAAAGTCTGTCCGATATATTGTTTATCACAATCTCTGCAAGGAATACTGTACACCACGTTAGTAAGTGAAGTCAAGGGGTCTTTATCTTTAACTCTAGAGTAAATCGATCTGATTGAAAGAACAGTTTTATTAGCAATTTTAAAATCACCACATGAACGGAGCAATTTGGCAAGTCTCGGAGTTATGTCACTTATATATGGCAAAGTAGCGAAAACCGGTCGAGAAGGGGACACATCAGTTCCAACATCCGTCTGGGCTAAGTTAGGATGGCTATCTTCATGCAACAAATCCACAGCATTAGATGTGCTGAATAATATCTTATTCAATAAAGGTCTTGGATAAGAGTTATCCAAGAAAAGGTTAAGTAAAATATTAAGATTTTTATTATGAAAAACATTATTAGAAATTCTGAGTACTCTCTGCTTCATTTGTTTAACCAAATTCACTTTCATGGAATGTTTGTGGTAGGAGTGATAATTAAGATATCTACCAGAGCTGCATGGCTTCCTGTACCAATCTATAATAATTATATTGTTGTTACGAATAAATTTTGTATCTAAGAAAGGTACGGAATTCTCGAAGTCTTCCATTTCGATTGTGAATTGGATATTAGGATCAAAGCTATTAAATGTATCCAGAAGTTCATCAAGGCCTTCTCGAGGAAGTGCCAAAATAATGTCATCAACATACTTTTTTATAAAAAAAGGAGTAAAAGAAAGAACAGGTATGACTGTATCCAGAACATCGTCCATGACATATGCTGCTAAGATAGGAGAAATTGACGCTCCCATTGGAGTACCAAAAGTTTGTTTGTAAATTTTGTTATTAAAGGAAAAATAAGTGTTATCAAAAAGAAAAACTATTAATTCAAGAAAAGCTTCCTTCGGGATGGAGCAATGGACACCGATACGATCCCAACCCTTATCGATAGCTCTCAAACAAGCATCAAGATAAACATTACTGAACAACGAGACCACATCCAAACTGGCCAGAACATAATTTTCTGGAATTTCTAAGTTATTAAACTTTTCAGAGACCTCAAAAGAGTCTTTGATAAAATACAAATTTTCATAATCATACGCTTTCGTCAGTATTTCTGTGCAGAACTGTGCAATATTTTCTGTGGGGGCTCCTATGGAAGCCACTATCGGTCTTACAGAGAGAACTGGTTTATGAATTTTCGGAAGAGAGTAAAATTTAGGAGGGACACCATGGTAGCTCATGAGTTTTTTCTTAACTGTTATGTCAATGTAATGTTTATTACATAAAGATTTAATTAGGTTGTTACCCTTTCTTTGAATAGAGGAAGTAGGGTCACTAGACAGTTCTACATAGGAACTGTTATTTAAAACAATATCATTAGATAATTCAATATATTGATGTCTGTCCATAATGACAGTAACATTGCCCTTATCGGATTGAGTAAGAATCAAATGAGGGTTCGCCTTTAAGAAGGCTTTAGATTTAAGTAAAAGGTTATGAAAAAAAGAATTATTATGTGGTTGTTTTATGTAATTAGTAATAATATTAGTGGCTCTAGCTACCGTGATGTTTCTCATTTTCGAGTCTGTGATTGTGGAAGTGAGATAGTCTACATCTGATAAAATTGATTTAATTGAAATATCCTTCAAAATGACTGGTTCTACACTAAACTTTGGGCCCAAAGCTAAAAACTGTGAAATATCATCAGGTATAGTGGTATTAGAAATATTTCTCAACCAACCCTCTTTTGATTTTAACAATAATTTAAATTGATCACCTTGTAATTTATTAAGTTTATGTATATTATTATATTTAATGTTATGAAAAAGTTTATTATAAGTAACCTGCTGTTTACTTGCAAAGTTTTGAAAGTGAAATTCACTAGATAAAGAAACTATTGTCCTTTTCAAAGATGACAAAGTTGATTCTAATTTACTAATCAGTGAATGGTTATTAGAAATTTCAATATTAAGAAGCTTTATCCCTAACCTGTAATCAATCCCTGTTTTCTTGTGAATGTCCTGTCTCATCAGGAGGTCGTCAATTGGTCTAATAGCCGCAGTTATATGATTGGGTAAAATCCCTGATTTCCTACATTTCAATAAAAATTGTTTCCTGTTGTATTCACGGGCAAGTTTCATTTTGGTTTTAGACCATGCTTTATATTTTTGAACAGCTGTTTCTCCGTAGTTTATGTAGATGTTACGATAAAACCCCATGTCTGTAAGTAGAAGAAAGATAGTCTTTGCTGACTAGTTAGGAATAAAACTAGTGAATATTGGGGATTGCAGCAAAAAATTGGAAAAGATATACTCTTAGCGGAAAATGTCCAAGCTTTCGAGGATGTTTGTCCTCATCATCAGGGAAACTAGAATGAAAAAACAACAGTTAAATACTGTGGTCAAAGAGAATAATTAAAAATGAAATTCACAACCACGTGTGTACTTACCTCCGAAGTGAGGTTAGATTCCATAAAGATGTAAAATCGTAAACTACAAGTCGTAAATTGTGGAATATTTAAGTAGGAATTGAACCAACGGCCTAATCAATCGTGTCATAGCAACAATTGTGAATGTCGCAGCATTTTATAAAATAAAACCATTGATTTCATCTTCATGTGTCACCATACTAAACGCCGGCGAGGAAATGATATATTTTGCCTCCAAAAGGGAAGTGGCAAGAGACAAACAGTGTTACCAACGTCAACAATGAGCTGTGGGACAATGCCACTATTTTCGTAATGGCAGCTGTAGGGCAAACAAATGGTGTAACGAGAAGATGTAATATTGTTGAAAAGAGGAAGAGAGAAAGAAAATGTGAGACAGAGCTAGGAGAACGCTCTCATTTTTATTATGTTTTGAGTGCGTAGAAAACATCACTTCGTTTGGACTAACACAAGGGAAGAAAAGAGAAGACAACAGAAAAGAATATTAATATGTAATAATAAATATAGTAATTAAGTAATATAATAGTTCTCCAATCTGAATGTATCTACCAACACCAATACACTCAAAATTAGGTTTAATTAATTATTTGTTTACTTGAATGTATCTACCAACACCAATACATTCAAGGTAAGTTTATTATTATTATTATTGAATTAAAGTAATAAGGGTGGTGTTGTCAGGAGCAACATAGTTATTTCCCACCACTTGATGTGCAAAATTAGTATCTAAGGACAACAAAAATGAGTAGATCTCACTTAAGTGATCAATATCAGTTTTCTTGTTAATTACATTATTGTTTTGCGAAATAAAAGCCATTTCCAAGAATGATCTTTTCGTTTTGTTAGACTCAGTCGCTAACACCTTCACAGCCTCATAATTCATCTGATGATCAAGAGAATTTACATGAAAAGCTAACGCGCACCTCTCTGGGTGTAATCTAGCATCACTCTTATGTGAAACTATACGGCTAGATAGAGATCTTAAAGTCTGTCCGATATATTGTTTATCACAATCTCTGCAAGGAATACTGTACACCACGTTAGTAAGTGAAGTCAAGGGGTCTTTATCTTTAACTCTAGAGTAAATCGATCTGATTGAAAGAACAGTTTTATTAGCAATTTTAAAATCACCACATGAACGGAGCAATTTGGCAAGTCTCGGAGTTATGTCACTTATATATGGCAAAGTAGCGAAAACCGGTCGAGAAGGGGACACATCAGTTCCAACATCCGTCTGGGCTAAGTTAGGATGGCTATCTTCATGCAACAAATCCACAGCATTAGATGTGCTGAATAATATCTTATTCAATAAAGGTCTTGGATAAGAGTTATCCAAGAAAAGGTTAAGTAAAATATTAAGATTTTTATTATGAAAAACATTATTAGAAATTCTGAGTACTCTCTGCTTCATTTGTTTAACCAAATTCACTTTCATGGAATGTTTGTGGTAGGAGTGATAATTAAGATATCTACCAGAGCTGCATGGCTTCCTGTACCAATCTATAATAATTATATTGTTGTTACGAATAAATTTTGTATCTAAGAAAGGTACGGAATTCTCGAAGTCTTCCATTTCGATTGTGAATTGGATATTAGGATCAAAGCTATTAAATGTATCCAGAAGTTCATCAAGGCCTTCTCGAGGAAGTGCCAAAATAATGTCATCAACATACTTTTTTATAAAAAAAGGAGTAAAAGAAAGAACAGGTATGACTGTATCCAGAACATCGTCCATGACATATGCTGCTAAGATAGGAGAAATTGACGCTCCCATTGGAGTACCAAAAGTTTGTTTGTAAATTTTGTTATTAAAGGAAAAATAAGTGTTATCAAAAAGAAAAACTATTAATTCAAGAAAAGCTTCCTTCGGGATGGAGCAATGGACACCGATACGATCCCAACCCTTATCGATAGCTCTCAAACAAGCATCAAGATAAACATTACTGAACAACGAGACCACATCCAAACTGGCCAGAACATAATTTTCTGGAATTTCTAAGTTATTAAACTTTTCAGAGACCTCAAAAGAGTCTTTGATAAAATACAAATTTTCATAATCATACGCTTTCGTCAGTATTTCTGTGCAGAACTGTGCAATATTTTCTGTGGGGGCTCCTATGGAAGCCACTATCGGTCTTACAGAGAGAACTGGTTTATGAATTTTCGGAAGAGAGTAAAATTTAGGAGGGACACCATGGTAGCTCATGAGTTTTTTCTTAACTGTTATGTCAATGTAATGTTTATTACATAAAGATTTAATTAGGTTGTTACCCTTTCTTTGAATAGAGGAAGTAGGGTCACTAGACAGTTCTACATAGGAACTGTTATTTAAAACAATATCATTAGATAATTCAATATATTGATGTCTGTCCATAATGACAGTAACATTGCCCTTATCAGATTGAGTAAGAATCAAATGAGGGTTCGCCTTTAAGAAGGCTTTAGATTTAAGTAAAAGGTTATGAAAAAAAGAATTATTATGTGGTTGTTTTATGTAATTAGTAATAATATTAGTGGCTCTAGCTACCGTGATGTTTCTCATTTTCGAGTCTGTGATTGTGGAAGTGAGATAGTCTACATCTGATAAAATTGATTTAATTGAAATATCCTTCAAAATGACTGGTTCTACACTAAACTTTGGGCCCAAAGCTAAAAACTGTGAAATATCATCAGGTATAGTGGTATTAGAAATATTTCTCAACCAACCCTCTTTTGATTTTAACAATAATTTAAATTGATCACCTTGTAATTTATTAAGTTTATGTATATTATTATATTTAATGTTATGAAAAAGTTTATTATAAGTAACCTGCTGTTTACTTGCAAAGTTTTGAAAGTGAAATTCACTAGATAAAGAAACTATTGTCCTTTTCAAAGATGACAAAGTTGATTCTAATTTACTAATCAGTGAATGGTTATTAGAAATTTCAATATTAAGAAGCTTTATCCCTAACCTGTAATCAATCCCTGTTTTCTTGTGAATGTCCTGTCTCATCAGGAGGTCGTCAATTGGTCTAATAGCCGCAGTTATATGATTGGGTAAAATCCCTGATTTCCTACATTTCAATAAAAATTGTTTCCTGTTGTATTCACGGGCAAGTTTCATTTTGGTTTTAGACCATGCTTTATATTTTTGAACAGCTGTTTCTCCGTAGTTTATGTAGATGTTACGATAAAACCCCATGTCTGTAAGTAGAAGAAAGATAGTCTTTGCTGACTAGTTAGGAATAAAACTAGTGAATATTGGGGATTGCAGCAAAAAATTGGAAAAGATATACTCTTAGCGGAAAATGTCCAAGCTTTCGAGGATGTTTGTCCTCATCATCAGGGAAACTAGAATGAAAAAACAACAGTTAAATACTGTGGTCAAAGAGAATAATTAAAAATGAAATTCACAACCACGTGTGTACTTACCTCCGAAGTGAGGTTAGATTCCATAAAGATGTAAAATCGTAAACTACAAGTCGTAAATTGTGGAATATTTAAGTAGGAATTGAACCAACGGCCTAATCAATCGTGTCATAGCAACAATTGTGAATGTCGCAGCATTTTATAAAATAAAACCATTGATTTCATCTTCATGTGTCACCATACTAAACGCCGGCGAGGAAATGATATATTTTGCCTCCAAAAGGGAAGTGGCAAGAGACAAACAGTGTTACCAACGTCAACAATGAGCTGTGGGACAATGCCACTATTTTCGTAATGGCAGCTGTAGGGCAAACAAATGGTGTAACGAGAAGATGTAATATTGTTGAAAAGAGGAAGAGAGAAAGAAAATGTGAGACAGAGCTAGGAGAACGCTCTCATTTTTATTATGTTTTGAGTGCGTAGAAAACATCACTTCGTTTGGACTAACACAAGGGAAGAAAAGAGAAGACAACAGAAAAGAATATTAATATGTAATAATAAATATAGTAATTAAGTAATATAATAGTTCTCCAATCTGAATGTATCTACCAACACCAATACACTCAAAATTAGGTTTAATTAATTATTTGTTTACTTGAATGTATCTACCAACACCAATACATTCAAGGTAAGTTTATTATTATTATTATTGAATTAAAGTAATAAGGGTGGTGTTGTCAGGAGCAACATAGTTATTTCCCACCACTTGATGTGCAAAATTAGTATCTAAGGACAACAAAAATGAGTAGATCTCACTTAAGTGATCAATATCAGTTTTCTTGTTAATTACATTATTGTTTTGCGAAATAAAAGCCATTTCCAAGAATGATCTTTTCGTTTTGTTAGACTCAGTCGCTAACACCTTCACAGCCTCATAATTCATCTGATGATCAAGAGAATTTACATGAAAAGCTAACGCGCACCTCTCTGGGTGTAATCTAGCATCACTCTTATGTGAAACTATACGGCTAGATAGAGATCTTAAAGTCTGTCCGATATATTGTTTATCACAATCTCTGCAAGGAATACTGTACACCACGTTAGTAAGTGAAGTCAAGGGGTCTTTATCTTTAACTCTAGAGTAAATCGATCTGATTGAAAGAACAGTTTTATTAGCAATTTTAAAATCACCACATGAACGGAGCAATTTGGCAAGTCTCGGAGTTATGTCACTTATATATGGCAAAGTAGCGAAAACCGGTCGAGAAGGGGACACATCAGTTCCAACATCCGTCTGGGCTAAGTTAGGATGGCTATCTTCATGCAACAAATCCACAGCATTAGATGTGCTGAATAATATCTTATTCAATAAAGGTCTTGGATAAGAGTTATCCAAGAAAAGGTTAAGTAAAATATTAAGATTTTTATTATGAAAAACATTATTAGAAATTCTGAGTACTCTCTGCTTCATTTGTTTAACCAAATTCACTTTCATGGAATGTTTGTGGTAGGAGTGATAATTAAGATATCTACCAGAGCTGCATGGCTTCCTGTACCAATCTATAATAATTATATTGTTGTTACGAATAAATTTTGTATCTAAGAAAGGTACGGAATTCTCGAAGTCTTCCATTTCGATTGTGAATTGGATATTAGGATCAAAGCTATTAAATGTATCCAGAAGTTCATCAAGGCCTTCTCGAGGAAGTGCCAAAATAATGTCATCAACATACTTTTTTATAAAAAAAGGAGTAAAAGAAAGAACAGGTATGACTGTATCCAGAACATCGTCCATGACATATGCTGCTAAGATAGGAGAAATTGACGCTCCCATTGGAGTACCAAAAGTTTGTTTGTAAATTTTGTTATTAAAGGAAAAATAAGTGTTATCAAAAAGAAAAACTATTAATTCAAGAAAAGCTTCCTTCGGGATGGAGCAATGGACACCGATACGATCCCAACCCTTATCGATAGCTCTCAAACAAGCATCAAGATAAACATTACTGAACAACGAGACCACATCCAAACTGGCCAGAACATAATTTTCTGGAATTTCTAAGTTATTAAACTTTTCAGAGACCTCAAAAGAGTCTTTGATAAAATACAAATTTTCATAATCATACGCTTTCGTCAGTATTTCTGTGCAGAACTGTGCAATATTTTCTGTGGGGGCTCCTATGGAAGCCACTATCGGTCTTACAGAGAGAACTGGTTTATGAATTTTCGGAAGAGAGTAAAATTTAGGAGGGACACCATGGTAGCTCATGAGTTTTTTCTTAACTGTTATGTCAATGTAATGTTTATTACATAAAGATTTAATTAGGTTGTTACCCTTTCTTTGAATAGAGGAAGTAGGGTCACTAGACAGTTCTACATAGGAACTGTTATTTAAAACAATATCATTAGATAATTCAATATATTGATGTCTGTCCATAATGACAGTAACATTGCCCTTATCGGATTGAGTAAGAATCAAATGAGGGTTCGCCTTTAAGAAGGCTTTAGATTTAAGTAAAAGGTTATGAAAAAAAGAATTATTATGTGGTTGTTTTATGTAATTAGTAATAATATTAGTGGCTCTAGCTACCGTGATGTTTCTCATTTTCGAGTCTGTGATTGTGGAAGTGAGATAGTCTACATCTGATAAAATTGATTTAATTGAAATATCCTTCAAAATGACTGGTTCTACACTAAACTTTGGGCCCAAAGCTAAAAACTGTGAAATATCATCAGGTATAGTGGTATTAGAAATATTTCTCAACCAACCCTCTTTTGATTTTAACAATAATTTAAATTGATCACCTTGTAATTTATTAAGTTTATGTATATTATTATATTTAATGTTATGAAAAAGTTTATTATAAGTAACCTGCTGTTTACTTGCAAAGTTTTGAAAGTGAAATTCACTAGATAAAGAAACTATTGTCCTTTTCAAAGATGACAAAGTTGATTCTAATTTACTAATCAGTGAATGGTTATTAGAAATTTCAATATTAAGAAGCTTTATCCCTAACCTGTAATCAATCCCTGTTTTCTTGTGAATGTCCTGTCTCATCAGGAGGTCGTCAATTGGTCTAATAGCCGCAGTTATATGATTGGGTAAAATCCCTGATTTCCTACATTTCAATAAAAATTGTTTCCTGTTGTATTCACGGGCAAGTTTCATTTTGGTTTTAGACCATGCTTTATATTTTTGAACAGCTGTTTCTCCGTAGTTTATGTAGATGTTACGATAAAACCCCATGTCTGTAAGTAGAAGAAAGATAGTCTTTGCTGACTAGTTAGGAATAAAACTAGTGAATATTGGGGATTGCAGCAAAAAATTGGAAAAGATATACTCTTAGCGGAAAATGTCCAAGCTTTCGAGGATGTTTGTCCTCATCATCAGGGAAACTAGAATGAAAAAACAACAGTTAAATACTGTGGTCAAAGAGAATAATTAAAAATGAAATTCACAACCACGTGTGTACTTACCTCCGAAGTGAGGTTAGATTCCATAAAGATGTAAAATCGTAAACTACAAGTCGTAAATTGTGGAATATTTAAGTAGGAATTGAACCAACGGCCTAATCAATCGTGTCATAGCAACAATTGTGAATGTCGCAGCATTTTATAAAATAAAACCATTGATTTCATCTTCATGTGTCACCATACTAAACGCCGGCGAGGAAATGATATATTTTGCCTCCAAAAGGGAAGTGGCAAGAGACAAACAGTGTTACCAACGTCAACAATGAGCTGTGGGACAATGCCACTATTTTCGTAATGGCAGCTGTAGGGCAAACAAATGGTGTAACGAGAAGATGTAATATTGTTGAAAAGAGGAAGAGAGAAAGAAAATGTGAGACAGAGCTAGGAGAACGCTCTCATTTTTATTATGTTTTGAGTGCGTAGAAAACATCACTTCGTTTGGACTAACACAAGGGAAGAAAAGAGAAGACAACAGAAAAGAATATTAATATGTAATAATAAATATAGTAATTAAGTAATATAATAGTTCTCCAATCTGAATGTATCTACCAACACCAATACACTCAAAATTAGGTTTAATTAATTATTTGTTTACTTGAATGTATCTACCAACACCAATACATTCAAGGTAAGTTTATTATTATTATTATTGAATTAAAGTAATAAGGGTGGTGTTGTCAGGAGCAACATAGTTATTTCCCACCACTTGATGTGCAAAATTAGTATCTAAGGACAACAAAAATGAGTAGATCTCACTTAAGTGATCAATATCAGTTTTCTTGTTAATTACATTATTGTTTTGCGAAATAAAAGCCATTTCCAAGAATGATCTTTTCGTTTTGTTAGACTCAGTCGCTAACACCTTCACAGCCTCATAATTCATCTGATGATCAAGAGAATTTACATGAAAAGCTAACGCGCACCTCTCTGGGTGTAATCTAGCATCACTCTTATGTGAAACTATACGGCTAGATAGAGATCTTAAAGTCTGTCCGATATATTGTTTATCACAATCTCTGCAAGGAATACTGTACACCACGTTAGTAAGTGAAGTCAAGGGGTCTTTATCTTTAACTCTAGAGTAAATCGATCTGATTGAAAGAACAGTTTTATTAGCAATTTTAAAATCACCACATGAACGGAGCAATTTGGCAAGTCTCGGAGTTATGTCACTTATATATGGCAAAGTAGCGAAAACCGGTCGAGAAGGGGACACATCAGTTCCAACATCCGTCTGGGCTAAGTTAGGATGGCTATCTTCATGCAACAAATCCACAGCATTAGATGTGCTGAATAATATCTTATTCAATAAAGGTCTTGGATAAGAGTTATCCAAGAAAAGGTTAAGTAAAATATTAAGATTTTTATTATGAAAAACATTATTAGAAATTCTGAGTACTCTCTGCTTCATTTGTTTAACCAAATTCACTTTCATGGAATGTTTGTGGTAGGAGTGATAATTAAGATATCTACCAGAGCTGCATGGCTTCCTGTACCAATCTATAATAATTATATTGTTGTTACGAATAAATTTTGTATCTAAGAAAGGTACGGAATTCTCGAAGTCTTCCATTTCGATTGTGAATTGGATATTAGGATCAAAGCTATTAAATGTATCCAGAAGTTCATCAAGGCCTTCTCGAGGAAGTGCCAAAATAATGTCATCAACATACTTTTTTATAAAAAAAGGAGTAAAAGAAAGAACAGGTATGACTGTATCCAGAACATCGTCCATGACATATGCTGCTAAGATAGGAGAAATTGACGCTCCCATTGGAGTACCAAAAGTTTGTTTGTAAATTTTGTTATTAAAGGAAAAATAAGTGTTATCAAAAAGAAAAACTATTAATTCAAGAAAAGCTTCCTTCGGGATGGAGCAATGGACACCGATACGATCCCAACCCTTATCGATAGCTCTCAAACAAGCATCAAGATAAACATTACTGAACAACGAGACCACATCCAAACTGGCCAGAACATAATTTTCTGGAATTTCTAAGTTATTAAACTTTTCAGAGACCTCAAAAGAGTCTTTGATAAAATACAAATTTTCATAATCATACGCTTTCGTCAGTATTTCTGTGCAGAACTGTGCAATATTTTCTGTGGGGGCTCCTATGGAAGCCACTATCGGTCTTACAGAGAGAACTGGTTTATGAATTTTCGGAAGAGAGTAAAATTTAGGAGGGACACCATGGTAGCTCATGAGTTTTTTCTTAACTGTTATGTCAATGTAATGTTTATTACATAAAGATTTAATTAGGTTGTTACCCTTTCTTTGAATAGAGGAAGTAGGGTCACTAGACAGTTCTACATAGGAACTGTTATTTAAAACAATATCATTAGATAATTCAATATATTGATGTCTGTCCATAATGACAGTAACATTGCCCTTATCGGATTGAGTAAGAATCAAATGAGGGTTCGCCTTTAAGAAGGCTTTAGATTTAAGTAAAAGGTTATGAAAAAAAGAATTATTATGTGGTTGTTTTATGTAATTAGTAATAATATTAGTGGCTCTAGCTACCGTGATGTTTCTCATTTTCGAGTCTGTGATTGTGGAAGTGAGATAGTCTACATCTGATAAAATTGATTTAATTGAAATATCCTTCAAAATGACTGGTTCTACACTAAACTTTGGGCCCAAAGCTAAAAACTGTGAAATATCATCAGGTATAGTGGTATTAGAAATATTTCTCAACCAACCCTCTTTTGATTTTAACAATAATTTAAATTGATCACCTTGTAATTTATTAAGTTTATGTATATTATTATATTTAATGTTATGAAAAAGTTTATTATAAGTAACCTGCTGTTTACTTGCAAAGTTTTGAAAGTGAAATTCACTAGATAAAGAAACTATTGTCCTTTTCAAAGATGACAAAGTTGATTCTAATTTACTAATCAGTGAATGGTTATTAGAAATTTCAATATTAAGAAGCTTTATCCCTAACCTGTAATCAATCCCTGTTTTCTTGTGAATGTCCTGTCTCATCAGGAGGTCGTCAATTGGTCTAATAGCCGCAGTTATATGATTGGGTAAAATCCCTGATTTCCTACATTTCAATAAAAATTGTTTCCTGTTGTATTCACGGGCAAGTTTCATTTTGGTTTTAGACCATGCTTTATATTTTTGAACAGCTGTTTCTCCGTAGTTTATGTAGATGTTACGATAAAACCCCATGTCTGTAAGTAGAAGAAACTAGTCAGCAAAGACTATCTTTCTTCTACTTACAGACATGGGGTTTTATCGTAACATCTACATAAACTACGGAGAAACAGCTGTTCAAAAATATAAAGCATGGTCTAAAACCAAAATGAAACTTGCCCGTGAATACAACAGGAAACAATTTTTATTGAAATGTAGGAAATCAGGGATTTTACCCAATCATATAACTGCGGCTATTAGACCAATTGACGACCTCCTGATGAGACAGGACATTCACAAGAAAACAGGGATTGATTACAGGTTAGGGATAAAGCTTCTTAATATTGAAATTTCTAATAACCATTCACTGATTAGTAAATTAGAATCAACTTTGTCATCTTTGAAAAGGACAATAGTTTCTTTATCTAGTGAATTTCACTTTCAAAACTTTGCAAGTAAACAGCAGGTTACTTATAATAAACTTTTTCATAACATTAAATATAATAATATACATAAACTTAATAAATTACAAGGTGATCAATTTAAATTATTGTTAAAATCAAAAGAGGGTTGGTTGAGAAATATTTCTAATACCACTATACCTGATGATATTTCACAGTTTTTAGCTTTGGGCCCAAAGTTTAGTGTAGAACCAGTCATTTTGAAGGATATTTCAATTAAATCAATTTTATCAGATGTAGACTATCTCACTTCCACAATCACAGACTCGAAAATGAGAAACATCACGGTAGCTAGAGCCACTAATATTATTACTAATTACATAAAACAACCACATAATAATTCTTTTTTTCATAACCTTTTACTTAAATCTAAAGCCTTCTTAAAGGCGAACCCTCATTTGATTCTTACTCAATCCGATAAGGGCAATGTTACTGTCATTATGGACAGACATCAATATATTGAATTATCTAATGATATTGTTTTAAATAACAGTTCCTATGTAGAACTGTCTAGTGACCCTACTTCCTCTATTCAAAGAAAGGGTAACAACCTAATTAAATCTTTATGTAATAAACATTACATTGACATAACAGTTAAGAAAAAACTCATGAGCTACCATGGTGTCCCTCCTAAATTTTACTCTCTTCCGAAAATTCATAAACCAGTTCTCTCTGTAAGACCGATAGTGGCTTCCATAGGAGCCCCCACAGAAAATATTGCACAGTTCTGCACAGAAATACTGACGAAAGCGTATGATTATGAAAATTTGTATTTTATCAAAGACTCTTTTGAGGTCTCTGAAAAGTTTAATAACTTAGAAATTCCAGAAAATTATGTTCTGGCCAGTTTGGATGTGGTCTCGTTGTTCAGTAATGTTTATCTTGATGCTTGTTTGAGAGCTATCGATAAGGGTTGGGATCGTATCGGTGTCCATTGCTCCATCCCGAAGGAAGCTTTTCTTGAATTAATAGTTTTTCTTTTTGATAACACTTATTTTTCCTTTAATAACAAAATTTACAAACAAACTTTTGGTACTCCAATGGGAGCGTCAATTTCTCCTATCTTAGCAGCATATGTCATGGACGATGTTCTGGATACAGTCATACCTGTTCTTTCTTTTACTCCTTTTTTTATAAAAAAGTATGTTGATGACATTATTTTGGCACTTCCTCGAGAAGGCCTTGATGAACTTCTGGATACATTTAATAGCTTTGATCCTAATATCCAATTCACAATCGAAATGGAAGACTTCGAGAATTCCGTACCTTTCTTAGATACAAAATTTATTCGTAACAACAATATAATTATTATAGATTGGTACAGGAAGCCATGCAGCTCTGGTAGATATCTTAATTATCACTCCTACCACAAACATTCCATGAAAGTGAATTTGGTTAAACAAATGAAGCAGAGAGTACTCAGAATTTCTAATAATGTTTTTCATAATAAAAATCTTAATATTTTACTTAACCTTTTCTTGGATAACTCTTATCCAAGACCTTTATTGAATAAGATATTATTCAGCACATCTAATGCTGTGGATTTGTTGCATGAAGATAGCCATCCTAACTTAGCCCAGACGGATGTTGGAACTGATGTGTCCCCTTCTCGACCGGTTTTCGCTACTTTGCCATATATAAGTGACATAACTCCGAGACTTGCCAAATTGCTCCGTTCATGTGGTGATTTTAAAATTGCTAATAAAACTGTTCTTTCAATCAGATCGATTTACTCTAGAGTTAAAGATAAAGACCCCTTGACTTCACTTACTAACGTGGTGTACAGTATTCCTTGCAGAGATTGTGATAAACAATATATCGGACAGACTTTAAGATCTCTATCTAGCCGTATAGTTTCACATAAGAGTGATGCTAGATTACACCCAGAGAGGTGCGCGTTAGCTTTTCATGTAAATTCTCTTGATCATCAGATGAATTATGAGGCTGTGAAGGTGTTAGCGACTGAGTCTAACAAAACGAAAAGATCATTCTTGGAAATGGCTTTTATTTCGCAAAACAATAATGTAATTAACAAGAAAACTGATATTGATCACTTAAGTGAGATCTACTCATTTTTGTTGTCCTTAGATACTAATTTTGCACATCAAGTGGTGGGAAATAACTATGTTGCTCCTGACAACACCACCCTTATTACTTTAATTCAATAATAATAATAATAAACTTACCTTGAATGTATTGGTGTTGGTAGATACATTCAAGTAAACAAATAATTAATTAAACCTAATTTTGAGTGTATTGGTGTTGGTAGATACATTCAGATTGGAGAACTATTATATTACTTAATTACTATATTTATTATTACATATTAATATTCTTTTCTGTTGTCTTCTCTTTTCTTCCCTTGTGTTAGTCCAAACGAAGTGATGTTTTCTACGCACTCAAAACATAATAAAAATGAGAGCGTTCTCCTAGCTCTGTCTCACATTTTCTTTCTCTCTTCCTCTTTTCAACAATATTACATCTTCTCGTTACACCATTTGTTTGCCCTACAGCTGCCATTACGAAAATAGTGGCATTGTCCCACAGCTCATTGTTGACGTTGGTAACACTGTTTGTCTCTTGCCACTTCCCTTTTGGAGGCAAAATATATCATTTCCTCGCCGGCGTTTAGTATGGTGACACATGAAGATGAAATCAATGGTTTTATTTTATAAAATGCTGCGACATTCACAATTGTTGCTATGACACGATTGATTAGGCCGTTGGTTCAATTCCTACTTAAATATTCCACAATTTACGACTTGTAGTTTACGATTTTACATCTTTATGGAATCTAACCTCACTTCGGAGGTAAGTACACACGTGGTTGTGAATTTCATTTTTAATTATTCTCTTTGACCACAGTATTTAACTGTTGTTTTTTCATTCTAGTTTCCCTGATGATGAGGACAAACATCCTCGAAAGCTTGGACATTTTCCGCTAAGAGTATATCTTTTCCAATTTTTTGCTGCAATCCCCAATATTCACTAGTTTTATTCCTAACTAGTCAGCAAAGACTATCTTTCTTCTACTTACAGACATGGGGTTTTATCGTAACATCTACATAAACTACGGAGAAACAGCTGTTCAAAAATATAAAGCATGGTCTAAAACCAAAATGAAACTTGCCCGTGAATACAACAGGAAACAATTTTTATTGAAATGTAGGAAATCAGGGATTTTACCCAATCATATAACTGCGGCTATTAGACCAATTGACGACCTCCTGATGAGACAGGACATTCACAAGAAAACAGGGATTGATTACAGGTTAGGGATAAAGCTTCTTAATATTGAAATTTCTAATAACCATTCACTGATTAGTAAATTAGAATCAACTTTGTCATCTTTGAAAAGGACAATAGTTTCTTTATCTAGTGAATTTCACTTTCAAAACTTTGCAAGTAAACAGCAGGTTACTTATAATAAACTTTTTCATAACATTAAATATAATAATATACATAAACTTAATAAATTACAAGGTGATCAATTTAAATTATTGTTAAAATCAAAAGAGGGTTGGTTGAGAAATATTTCTAATACCACTATACCTGATGATATTTCACAGTTTTTAGCTTTGGGCCCAAAGTTTAGTGTAGAACCAGTCATTTTGAAGGATATTTCAATTAAATCAATTTTATCAGATGTAGACTATCTCACTTCCACAATCACAGACTCGAAAATGAGAAACATCACGGTAGCTAGAGCCACTAATATTATTACTAATTACATAAAACAACCACATAATAATTCTTTTTTTCATAACCTTTTACTTAAATCTAAAGCCTTCTTAAAGGCGAACCCTCATTTGATTCTTACTCAATCCGATAAGGGCAATGTTACTGTCATTATGGACAGACATCAATATATTGAATTATCTAATGATATTGTTTTAAATAACAGTTCCTATGTAGAACTGTCTAGTGACCCTACTTCCTCTATTCAAAGAAAGGGTAACAACCTAATTAAATCTTTATGTAATAAACATTACATTGACATAACAGTTAAGAAAAAACTCATGAGCTACCATGGTGTCCCTCCTAAATTTTACTCTCTTCCGAAAATTCATAAACCAGTTCTCTCTGTAAGACCGATAGTGGCTTCCATAGGAGCCCCCACAGAAAATATTGCACAGTTCTGCACAGAAATACTGACGAAAGCGTATGATTATGAAAATTTGTATTTTATCAAAGACTCTTTTGAGGTCTCTGAAAAGTTTAATAACTTAGAAATTCCAGAAAATTATGTTCTGGCCAGTTTGGATGTGGTCTCGTTGTTCAGTAATGTTTATCTTGATGCTTGTTTGAGAGCTATCGATAAGGGTTGGGATCGTATCGGTGTCCATTGCTCCATCCCGAAGGAAGCTTTTCTTGAATTAATAGTTTTTCTTTTTGATAACACTTATTTTTCCTTTAATAACAAAATTTACAAACAAACTTTTGGTACTCCAATGGGAGCGTCAATTTCTCCTATCTTAGCAGCATATGTCATGGACGATGTTCTGGATACAGTCATACCTGTTCTTTCTTTTACTCCTTTTTTTATAAAAAAGTATGTTGATGACATTATTTTGGCACTTCCTCGAGAAGGCCTTGATGAACTTCTGGATACATTTAATAGCTTTGATCCTAATATCCAATTCACAATCGAAATGGAAGACTTCGAGAATTCCGTACCTTTCTTAGATACAAAATTTATTCGTAACAACAATATAATTATTATAGATTGGTACAGGAAGCCATGCAGCTCTGGTAGATATCTTAATTATCACTCCTACCACAAACATTCCATGAAAGTGAATTTGGTTAAACAAATGAAGCAGAGAGTACTCAGAATTTCTAATAATGTTTTTCATAATAAAAATCTTAATATTTTACTTAACCTTTTCTTGGATAACTCTTATCCAAGACCTTTATTGAATAAGATATTATTCAGCACATCTAATGCTGTGGATTTGTTGCATGAAGATAGCCATCCTAACTTAGCCCAGACGGATGTTGGAACTGATGTGTCCCCTTCTCGACCGGTTTTCGCTACTTTGCCATATATAAGTGACATAACTCCGAGACTTGCCAAATTGCTCCGTTCATGTGGTGATTTTAAAATTGCTAATAAAACTGTTCTTTCAATCAGATCGATTTACTCTAGAGTTAAAGATAAAGACCCCTTGACTTCACTTACTAACGTGGTGTACAGTATTCCTTGCAGAGATTGTGATAAACAATATATCGGACAGACTTTAAGATCTCTATCTAGCCGTATAGTTTCACATAAGAGTGATGCTAGATTACACCCAGAGAGGTGCGCGTTAGCTTTTCATGTAAATTCTCTTGATCATCAGATGAATTATGAGGCTGTGAAGGTGTTAGCGACTGAGTCTAACAAAACGAAAAGATCATTCTTGGAAATGGCTTTTATTTCGCAAAACAATAATGTAATTAACAAGAAAACTGATATTGATCACTTAAGTGAGATCTACTCATTTTTGTTGTCCTTAGATACTAATTTTGCACATCAAGTGGTGGGAAATAACTATGTTGCTCCTGACAACACCACCCTTATTACTTTAATTCAATAATAATAATAATAAACTTACCTTGAATGTATTGGTGTTGGTAGATACATTCAAGTAAACAAATAATTAATTAAACCTAATTTTGAGTGTATTGGTGTTGGTAGATACATTCAGATTGGAGAACTATTATATTACTTAATTACTATATTTATTATTACATATTAATATTCTTTTCTGTTGTCTTCTCTTTTCTTCCCTTGTGTTAGTCCAAACGAAGTGATGTTTTCTACGCACTCAAAACATAATAAAAATGAGAGCGTTCTCCTAGCTCTGTCTCACATTTTCTTTCTCTCTTCCTCTTTTCAACAATATTACATCTTCTCGTTACACCATTTGTTTGCCCTACAGCTGCCATTACGAAAATAGTGGCATTGTCCCACAGCTCATTGTTGACGTTGGTAACACTGTTTGTCTCTTGCCACTTCCCTTTTGGAGGCAAAATATATCATTTCCTCGCCGGCGTTTAGTATGGTGACACATGAAGATGAAATCAATGGTTTTATTTTATAAAATGCTGCGACATTCACAATTGTTGCTATGACACGATTGATTAGGCCGTTGGTTCAATTCCTACTTAAATATTCCACAATTTACGACTTGTAGTTTACGATTTTACATCTTTATGGAATCTAACCTCACTTCGGAGGTAAGTACACACGTGGTTGTGAATTTCATTTTTAATTATTCTCTTTGACCACAGTATTTAACTGTTGTTTTTTCATTCTAGTTTCCCTGATGATGAGGACAAACATCCTCGAAAGCTTGGACATTTTCCGCTAAGAGTATATCTTTTCCAATTTTTTGCTGCAATCCCCAATATTCACTAGTTTTATTCCTAACTAGTCAGCAAAGACTATCTTTCTTCTACTTACAGACATGGGGTTTTATCGTAACATCTACATAAACTACGGAGAAACAGCTGTTCAAAAATATAAAGCATGGTCTAAAACCAAAATGAAACTTGCCCGTGAATACAACAGGAAACAATTTTTATTGAAATGTAGGAAATCAGGGATTTTACCCAATCATATAACTGCGGCTATTAGACCAATTGACGACCTCCTGATGAGACAGGACATTCACAAGAAAACAGGGATTGATTACAGGTTAGGGATAAAGCTTCTTAATATTGAAATTTCTAATAACCATTCACTGATTAGTAAATTAGAATCAACTTTGTCATCTTTGAAAAGGACAATAGTTTCTTTATCTAGTGAATTTCACTTTCAAAACTTTGCAAGTAAACAGCAGGTTACTTATAATAAACTTTTTCATAACATTAAATATAATAATATACATAAACTTAATAAATTACAAGGTGATCAATTTAAATTATTGTTAAAATCAAAAGAGGGTTGGTTGAGAAATATTTCTAATACCACTATACCTGATGATATTTCACAGTTTTTAGCTTTGGGCCCAAAGTTTAGTGTAGAACCAGTCATTTTGAAGGATATTTCAATTAAATCAATTTTATCAGATGTAGACTATCTCACTTCCACAATCACAGACTCGAAAATGAGAAACATCACGGTAGCTAGAGCCACTAATATTATTACTAATTACATAAAACAACCACATAATAATTCTTTTTTTCATAACCTTTTACTTAAATCTAAAGCCTTCTTAAAGGCGAACCCTCATTTGATTCTTACTCAATCCGATAAGGGCAATGTTACTGTCATTATGGACAGACATCAATATATTGAATTATCTAATGATATTGTTTTAAATAACAGTTCCTATGTAGAACTGTCTAGTGACCCTACTTCCTCTATTCAAAGAAAGGGTAACAACCTAATTAAATCTTTATGTAATAAACATTACATTGACATAACAGTTAAGAAAAAACTCATGAGCTACCATGGTGTCCCTCCTAAATTTTACTCTCTTCCGAAAATTCATAAACCAGTTCTCTCTGTAAGACCGATAGTGGCTTCCATAGGAGCCCCCACAGAAAATATTGCACAGTTCTGCACAGAAATACTGACGAAAGCGTATGATTATGAAAATTTGTATTTTATCAAAGACTCTTTTGAGGTCTCTGAAAAGTTTAATAACTTAGAAATTCCAGAAAATTATGTTCTGGCCAGTTTGGATGTGGTCTCGTTGTTCAGTAATGTTTATCTTGATGCTTGTTTGAGAGCTATCGATAAGGGTTGGGATCGTATCGGTGTCCATTGCTCCATCCCGAAGGAAGCTTTTCTTGAATTAATAGTTTTTCTTTTTGATAACACTTATTTTTCCTTTAATAACAAAATTTACAAACAAACTTTTGGTACTCCAATGGGAGCGTCAATTTCTCCTATCTTAGCAGCATATGTCATGGACGATGTTCTGGATACAGTCATACCTGTTCTTTCTTTTACTCCTTTTTTTATAAAAAAGTATGTTGATGACATTATTTTGGCACTTCCTCGAGAAGGCCTTGATGAACTTCTGGATACATTTAATAGCTTTGATCCTAATATCCAATTCACAATCGAAATGGAAGACTTCGAGAATTCCGTACCTTTCTTAGATACAAAATTTATTCGTAACAACAATATAATTATTATAGATTGGTACAGGAAGCCATGCAGCTCTGGTAGATATCTTAATTATCACTCCTACCACAAACATTCCATGAAAGTGAATTTGGTTAAACAAATGAAGCAGAGAGTACTCAGAATTTCTAATAATGTTTTTCATAATAAAAATCTTAATATTTTACTTAACCTTTTCTTGGATAACTCTTATCCAAGACCTTTATTGAATAAGATATTATTCAGCACATCTAATGCTGTGGATTTGTTGCATGAAGATAGCCATCCTAACTTAGCCCAGACGGATGTTGGAACTGATGTGTCCCCTTCTCGACCGGTTTTCGCTACTTTGCCATATATAAGTGACATAACTCCGAGACTTGCCAAATTGCTCCGTTCATGTGGTGATTTTAAAATTGCTAATAAAACTGTTCTTTCAATCAGATCGATTTACTCTAGAGTTAAAGATAAAGACCCCTTGACTTCACTTACTAACGTGGTGTACAGTATTCCTTGCAGAGATTGTGATAAACAATATATCGGACAGACTTTAAGATCTCTATCTAGCCGTATAGTTTCACATAAGAGTGATGCTAGATTACACCCAGAGAGGTGCGCGTTAGCTTTTCATGTAAATTCTCTTGATCATCAGATGAATTATGAGGCTGTGAAGGTGTTAGCGACTGAGTCTAACAAAACGAGAAGATCATTCTTGGAAATGGCTTTTATTTCGCAAAACAATAATGTAATTAACAAGAAAACTGATATTGATCACTTAAGTGAGATCTACTCATTTTTGTTGTCCTTAGATACTAATTTTGCACATCAAGTGGTGGGAAATAACTATGTTGCTCCTGACAACACCACCCTTATTACTTTAATTCAATAATAATAATAATAAACTTACCTTGAATGTATTGGTGTTGGTAGATACATTCAAGTAAACAAATAATTAATTAAACCTAATTTTGAGTGTATTGGTGTTGGTAGATACATTCAGATTGGAGAACTATTATATTACTTAATTACTATATTTATTATTACATATTAATATTCTTTTCTGTTGTCTTCTCTTTTCTTCCCTTGTGTTAGTCCAAACGAAGTGATGTTTTCTACGCACTCAAAACATAATAAAAATGAGAGCGTTCTCCTAGCTCTGTCTCACATTTTCTTTCTCTCTTCCTCTTTTCAACAATATTACATCTTCTCGTTACACCATTTGTTTGCCCTACAGCTGCCATTACGAAAATAGTGGCATTGTCCCACAGCTCATTGTTGACGTTGGTAACACTGTTTGTCTCTTGCCACTTCCCTTTTGGAGGCAAAATATATCATTTCCTCGCCGGCGTTTAGTATGGTGACACATGAAGATGAAATCAATGGTTTTATTTTATAAAATGCTGCGACATTCACAATTGTTGCTATGACACGATTGATTAGGCCGTTGGTTCAATTCCTACTTAAATATTCCACAATTTACGACTTGTAGTTTACGATTTTACATCTTTATGGAATCTAACCTCACTTCGGAGGTAAGTACACACGTGGTTGTGAATTTCATTTTTAATTATTCTCTTTGACCACAGTATTTAACTGTTGTTTTTTCATTCTAGTTTCCCTGATGATGAGGACAAACATCCTCGAAAGCTTGGACATTTTCCGCTAAGAGTATATCTTTTCCAATTTTTTGCTGCAATCCCCAATATTCACTAGTTTTATTCCTAACTAGTCAGCAAAGACTATCTTTCTTCTACTTACAGACATGGGGTTTTATCGTAACATCTACATAAACTACGGAGAAACAGCTGTTCAAAAATATAAAGCATGGTCTAAAACCAAAATGAAACTTGCCCGTGAATACAACAGGAAACAATTTTTATTGAAATGTAGGAAATCAGGGATTTTACCCAATCATATAACTGCGGCTATTAGACCAATTGACGACCTCCTGATGAGACAGGACATTCACAAGAAAACAGGGATTGATTACAGGTTAGGGATAAAGCTTCTTAATATTGAAATTTCTAATAACCATTCACTGATTAGTAAATTAGAATCAACTTTGTCATCTTTGAAAAGGACAATAGTTTCTTTATCTAGTGAATTTCACTTTCAAAACTTTGCAAGTAAACAGCAGGTTACTTATAATAAACTTTTTCATAACATTAAATATAATAATATACATAAACTTAATAAATTACAAGGTGATCAATTTAAATTATTGTTAAAATCAAAAGAGGGTTGGTTGAGAAATATTTCTAATACCACTATACCTGATGATATTTCACAGTTTTTAGCTTTGGGCCCAAAGTTTAGTGTAGAACCAGTCATTTTGAAGGATATTTCAATTAAATCAATTTTATCAGATGTAGACTATCTCACTTCCACAATCACAGACTCGAAAATGAGAAACATCACGGTAGCTAGAGCCACTAATATTATTACTAATTACATAAAACAACCACATAATAATTCTTTTTTTCATAACCTTTTACTTAAATCTAAAGCCTTCTTAAAGGCGAACCCTCATTTGATTCTTACTCAATCCGATAAGGGCAATGTTACTGTCATTATGGACAGACATCAATATATTGAATTATCTAATGATATTGTTTTAAATAACAGTTCCTATGTAGAACTGTCTAGTGACCCTACTTCCTCTATTCAAAGAAAGGGTAACAACCTAATTAAATCTTTATGTAATAAACATTACATTGACATAACAGTTAAGAAAAAACTCATGAGCTACCATGGTGTCCCTCCTAAATTTTACTCTCTTCCGAAAATTCATAAACCAGTTCTCTCTGTAAGACCGATAGTGGCTTCCATAGGAGCCCCCACAGAAAATATTGCACAGTTCTGCACAGAAATACTGACGAAAGCGTATGATTATGAAAATTTGTATTTTATCAAAGACTCTTTTGAGGTCTCTGAAAAGTTTAATAACTTAGAAATTCCAGAAAATTATGTTCTGGCCAGTTTGGATGTGGTCTCGTTGTTCAGTAATGTTTATCTTGATGCTTGTTTGAGAGCTATCGATAAGGGTTGGGATCGTATCGGTGTCCATTGCTCCATCCCGAAGGAAGCTTTTCTTGAATTAATAGTTTTTCTTTTTGATAACACTTATTTTTCCTTTAATAACAAAATTTACAAACAAACTTTTGGTACTCCAATGGGAGCGTCAATTTCTCCTATCTTAGCAGCATATGTCATGGACGATGTTCTGGATACAGTCATACCTGTTCTTTCTTTTACTCCTTTTTTTATAAAAAAGTATGTTGATGACATTATTTTGGCACTTCCTCGAGAAGGCCTTGATGAACTTCTGGATACATTTAATAGCTTTGATCCTAATATCCAATTCACAATCGAAATGGAAGACTTCGAGAATTCCGTACCTTTCTTAGATACAAAATTTATTCGTAACAACAATATAATTATTATAGATTGGTACAGGAAGCCATGCAGCTCTGGTAGATATCTTAATTATCACTCCTACCACAAACATTCCATGAAAGTGAATTTGGTTAAACAAATGAAGCAGAGAGTACTCAGAATTTCTAATAATGTTTTTCATAATAAAAATCTTAATATTTTACTTAACCTTTTCTTGGATAACTCTTATCCAAGACCTTTATTGAATAAGATATTATTCAGCACATCTAATGCTGTGGATTTGTTGCATGAAGATAGCCATCCTAACTTAGCCCAGACGGATGTTGGAACTGATGTGTCCCCTTCTCGACCGGTTTTCGCTACTTTGCCATATATAAGTGACATAACTCCGAGACTTGCCAAATTGCTCCGTTCATGTGGTGATTTTAAAATTGCTAATAAAACTGTTCTTTCAATCAGATCGATTTACTCTAGAGTTAAAGATAAAGACCCCTTGACTTCACTTACTAACGTGGTGTACAGTATTCCTTGCAGAGATTGTGATAAACAATATATCGGACAGACTTTAAGATCTCTATCTAGCCGTATAGTTTCACATAAGAGTGATGCTAGATTACACCCAGAGAGGTGCGCGTTAGCTTTTCATGTAAATTCTCTTGATCATCAGATGAATTATGAGGCTGTGAAGGTGTTAGCGACTGAGTCTAACAAAACGAAAAGATCATTCTTGGAAATGGCTTTTATTTCGCAAAACAATAATGTAATTAACAAGAAAACTGATATTGATCACTTAAGTGAGATCTACTCATTTTTGTTGTCCTTAGATGCTAATTTTGCACATCAAGTGGTGGGAAATAACTATGTTGCTCCTGACAACACCACCCTTATTACTTTAATTCAATAATAATAATAATAAACTTACCTTGAATGTATTGGTGTTGGTAGATACATTCAAGTAAACAAATAATTAATTAAACCTAATTTTGAGTGTATTGGTGTTGGTAGATACATTCAGATTGGAGAACTATTATATTACTTAATTACTATATTTATTATTACATATTAATATTCTTTTCTGTTGTCTTCTCTTTTCTTCCCTTGTGTTAGTCCAAACGAAGTGATGTTTTCTACGCACTCAAAACATAATAAAAATGAGAGCGTTCTCCTAGCTCTGTCTCACATTTTCTTTCTCTCTTCCTCTTTTCAACAATATTACATCTTCTCGTTACACCATTTGTTTGCCCTACAGCTGCCATTACGAAAATAGTGGCATTGTCCCACAGCTCATTGTTGACGTTGGTAACACTGTTTGTCTCTTGCCACTTCCCTTTTGGAGGCAAAATATATCATTTCCTCGCCGGCGTTTAGTATGGTGACACATGAAGATGAAATCAATGGTTTTATTTTATAAAATGCTGCGACATTCACAATTGTTGCTATGACACGATTGATTAGGCCGTTGGTTCAATTCCTACTTAAATATTCCACAATTTACGACTTGTAGTTTACGATTTTACATCTTTATGGAATCTAACCTCACTTCGGAGGTAAGTACACACGTGGTTGTGAATTTCATTTTTAATTATTCTCTTTGACCACAGTATTTAACTGTTGTTTTTTCATTCTAGTTTCCCTGATGATGAGGACAAACATCCTCGAAAGCTTGGACATTTTCCGCTAAGAGTATATCTTTTCCAATTTTTTGCTGCAATCCCCAATATTCACTAGTTTTATTCCTAACTAGTCAGCAAAGACTATCTTTCTTCTATATATATATATATATATATTTATTTATTTATTTATTTTATTTTTTTAACGAAGATTTCAGGTTTGCGGTCATAAGAATTAAAAACTGTTTTTCTTATCTGCTCAATATTTCGCCATTATTTAATGGCTTCATCAGGAACGGACTACAAGATTTACTGAATGAAACAACAGAATAATAAAACATTTTAAAATTAATGCTTACAGAAAATTGGTCAGTTAATTGAAATATGAAACAGCCCAACACGTTCAACACATTTTTAGACTTTGGGTACATTTTAAAATTAAACATACAACATTGTAATTGCCATGAAAAATAGAATCTCACACATCTGCGATGACAACTTTATTCAAAACAATCTCAAGAATCTTTTTGATATTTTTGCAAATAACGGGTATCCAAAGAACATTTTAAAAAAGGTAATATACAACACAGACTTTTACGATGGTCCCACAAATGAAGAGAAACCTACAAACATAATTTATAAAAGGATTCCTCGAATACACTGTTTGACTAATCGTATTACACCACTATTTAAAAATAGTATCCCTAATTTGAAAATTGCCCCTTACAATCCGATAACAATCAGAAAGATTTTCTCGAAAGTAAAAGATGAAACACTAACGTTAGTTAATAGCAATGTTGTATACAGTTTGCCCTATTCTGGTTGCAATGGATGTTACATAGGACGGACGGGCCAATGGTTGAGACAAAGAGTCACTCAACACAAAAGCGATTGTCGCAACAAAAAAAACACCTGTGCGGCAGTGGAACACCATATAAATACGGGACATGAGTTTGACTGCATGAATATAAAAATTTTAGAAAGTGAGAACAGATATGAGAACAGGTTATTTCTGGAAATGTGCTACATTAATAAAACAAAAAACACAATAAATTATAAATCTGGCATCGATCAATTAAGTTATATCTACTGTAACATTTTAAATAACATTTAAGTATTACCCTATTCAATTAAAAAGTAAGTCAGTTGTATCTCCCTGTAACTAGTTCGGTTTTACACTTTCTATAACAAAAAAACTGGTTGTTAATTTTATCAACATGTTTAATTGTAAAATGTACCTACGTCTGAAAATGTGTTGAACGTGTTGTGCTGTTTTATATTTTAATTAACTGACCAATTTTCTGTAAGTAGTAATTTTAAAATGTTTTATTATTGTATTGTTTCATTCAATAAATCTTGTAGTCCGGTCCTGATGAAGCCACTAAATAATGGGGAAATATTGAGCAGATAAGAAAAACAGTTTTTATTTCTTATGACCGCAAACCTGAAATCTTCGCTAAAAAAATAAATGTTTCCCGGTCGAAAAAAAACTACTTCCTTTTTATTTTATATGATGGGTTTTTATCAAGACATTAGTCTAACCTACGGTATCAAAACTATGAGCCTAATGAAACAATGGGCAGGTTTTAACATCAAACTAGCCAAAAACAACCACAGAAGAATATTTCTACTTCGATGCAGAAATGGTGGATTTTTTCCTAAACAGATTCAGGACAGTGAAAAAAACATCCAGTATTTGTTATTTACAAACAATGAAAGGAATATGAACAAAAAAGTAGACAATTTCATTTTAAATGTATGTAGTAAAATGTTATCATTGGAGATTAAAATAACTTGTTGTACCATTTCTAGAATTAACATAAATATCAATACGATTAAATCACAAATCAAAAAAATAATTCCCTCCCACATCTTAGCTGAATTTGAAAAAAAGTCACCAAACTCATACAATCGCATACATAAAGCAGTGAAACAAAAAAACATTGGCAAAATTAGAAAACTCCAGCTAAACGACATAAAAATGGCATTTACAGATAACAGTGAATGGTTCAAAAACATAACAAGCACCGACATTCCGAACATATATCAGATTTTCTATCCCTTGGACCGAAGTTTGGAGTAGAGTGCACTAAACCTGATGTATAAAACTTGACACCTTTTTGGCAGACGTTGAAGACATAATAGACGTTATACACACGGAAATGAGAGATATTATCAGATGTTAAGCAACAAATATAGTTACCAATTTTGTACAACAAGATAAATTTAAAAAAACCATCAATTTTCAACAAATTGTTTAAGGAGTCTAAGTCCTTTTTGAAGGATAACTCGCGGTTATATATCCTGCAATCTGACAAAGGTGGGTGAACGGTGGCTATGATTATATTAAAAACAAATAATTCCTTTTAAATGACACATTCACATACAGAAAAATAAATGAAGATACAACGACGTTTATTCAAAATTATTACAATGACCTAATTAAAACCTTAAAACAGAAAAAAGGATTGACCGAACAACAATCCAATCAATTAATCATCTACAATTCAGCTTTTCCGAAATTATACTGCCTGCCAAAAATTCACAAGCCCAATGTACCTATACGCTCTATAGTCAGTTCGATAAACTCCACTTCTTATGAAATTTCAAAATTTCTACCAAATATATTGAAGAATGCTTCAGAGGATCGCACTGACTATAATGTTCAGGACTCGTTTTCTTTTGTCAACCTAGTAAGAGGTATTACTTCACCAGACAATTATGTTTCGATCTCCTTAGATGTTTTTTCACTTTTCACCAACACTCCTACAGATTTGGTAATAAACATTTCACAAAGGAGATAGAACATGATTGAAAAGCACACAACAATGTCCAAAGAAATCTTCTTAATTCTCATAAAATTTATAATGAACAATACCTTCTTTAGTTTCAACAACAATTTTTATCAACAGTAAAAACACAAGAGCTTTTTTTTTATCGGATAAATTTCTCTTTGCAACGAAACAGTTTTGCCAATCACTAATTTTACGAGAAAAACTGACATGATAAAATCGCGACACCGAAGGTGGAGCGATTTTATCTAATGTCAGTTTTTCGAGCAAATTTAGTGATTGGCAAAACTTTGAGTCAAAGAGGAATTTATCTAATAAAAGAAAAGCTCGAGTGTTTTTTGGCAAGATAAATTAACGACAGAATATATGGATGAACAACAACAATAATTGCGACTCATTGTCATTGTGTAAAAGTGACGTCCGCTTACTAGATATTGAGGAAGAGAAGTTTTTATCGCGATAAAAAAGGATGCACCTTTTTTATCGATGGCAAAGTGACAATAACATTTCCAGGTATATGACATTTTAACATTGGAGTTAATTTATCAGCAGAAATTTGGTACTCCAATGGGTTCTCCTATAAGTCCTATTTTGGCTACTATAGTCTTGGATAAGTTACTTGATAATGTAATCCCAATTCAAATTGTTGGAGATCGAACACTGATAAAATATATAACTTGCCCTTTTTTACCCAGCCATTGGATCATTTCCATATACTATCTCCTATCTCCGCTAGCTTTTCCTATTTTAATGTTTTGTATAGTCTCCTCCACATCCTCCCGTAATACTTCTTGTTGATAGTCTGTTTCTTCCCTATTTATATTCTCTCTTGGATTTATTATCGCGTTAAATTTATCTGTATAGTATTGTTTTCAGTATAATGGATTCAAAAGAATAATTATATGTTTGGGATTATGTCTCACATAGATTCGTAAATTGAATTCTAATAATTTATGATGTATTATTTCTGTGTAACATAAAACATGAATAAACTTCTATTTATCTACTTAAAGGTTGCCTGTTTCTCTACAATTATTTATGATAATTGAATGTCGGTCATTCCATTTAATAGTCCATTTATTTTTGTTGCGTGGTAAACTCCTATTTCTATTATATCAATATTTTTATTGTCCATAAACAGAGTAGCCTTAAAAATGATTATTGTGGTTTTATTCTCCCTAATTTATTATCAATTTAGCTAGATGTTGAAGGCAAGCAAATACGAACGTGAAATCCTAAATGTTTCTTCTTTCATTTTATTGAATATACGAAATAATGCTGAATTAAAGTAGATGTTAAAATACATCGACATCAATAATTGTACTTTTGAAAATAACCAATTCAAAGTGATGGGGGAAGTACTGCGGCAACAAAGATTTTCTAGTGCATCAGAAAATTGGACAAGAATGTAACACCAATATTCTATTCTGTTCGTGTAGAACCTAAGGTAAAGTGCTAGTGGAAGCAACTTACAATGAATTGGCTCAGCAAGGCAATATACAAGCTTACAACAAGCAGAAATGGATATCACCAGTGAGCTACCTCATTTCAAATGCGGAAGTTACACTTTTTACGAGGGTGTCAAATTTGAATAATATGTATGTTATATCTTGAAACTACACACAGACTTTGCAACATAGCGAATGAACGATACAGAACCTCACTTCACTATAATCTCTGGCAATAATATCGTTCCGAGGTAGCCAGTTCGTGCAGGTGCTAGTTGGATAATTGCGAAAAGATTTACTGGGACATCAAAGCCATCAAACCTAATGAAATGGAGCATAAAAGCCCAGATACGGCAATCTGGAACAAGGATGGAAAAATGGCAACATCACTGATTGCCACTGGAATGCCATGCAAAGCTTATGCTCGCAAAATGGAAGAGTATCAAGCTTTGACACGGAAAATAAAATCTACCTACATGGAACCTGAGAAGGAAAACAATAATTAAAATTTTTTTGTAGGAAAAGACAACACTACATTCGGAAGAACTGAAGTCATCCACAAACACTATTATTCAGATGAAAAAGACAGTAATATTGGATAATGGTAAAATGATGAAAATGATAGAAAATGTAATATTATATTCATTATATGATCATTGTTGTCATTAATGTAACGACATGATATCAAAAAAGAATGCTGGGGCACCACAGAGACCACCCGCAATTTAATACATCTGTACAAAATATTTTGAAATCGAAACACTGATTAGGCACAGTTTTAGATTAGAACAGCCTGATCTATAGTAATTGGCAACACAAATATGAACGGAGAACAAAACCAGGGAAAACCAATTATCTTTTGGAGGCAAATGTGAATTAAAAAATTTAGTGAGGTCAGCACAGAAACCAACCGCAATTTAGTAAAACTGTGAAAAATAGTTCGAAATCGAAAAACTGAATAGGATTAGGCTAGATCCACTTCAGCTGTAGCAATATCAGTAAATTTTTGGTGGCAAACTTAAATTAAAAATGGGTGAAAAATGTGGAAAACGGGCCATTTTAGACAAAAATGATTAAATTTTGACTCGCTGAATAATTTTATCTATATACACTTTTGCAGTAAATCTGCTCCGAATTGAGATATTAGCATTCTGGTTCATTTCTACTCCACATATAGTATACGTACTCCACGTAAAATAAAAGATTGAAACCCATCATTTTAGGGAAACATATTTCGACCAAACGTTGTGTAATTTGGCCAGCTTAGTAATTTTGTTTATATACATTTTTGCCAAAAATTTACTCCTGCTAAGATGCAAGGAGGATTAATATAAATTCAGCAAATATTATTCCTGGGTGTAGCAAAAGAGTATTATTTGATAGATTATAGTGGAAACTACAACTACTAAACAACAATCACAGATAACAATAGTAACATATCAGATAAACTCTTTTTTTTCTGAAATCGTTAAGAAAGCTTGTCATGACAGAACTCAGGTTGGTCATGAAAGTGTCACTTTAAAGACTAGTCACTTTCATGATTTTTTCAAGACTCCTGTCACTTTACAAGACTCATCTGTCATATTTAGACTGCAATTGAATTAGAAAACGTCACTCATCTTATGAAACGTTTATTTAATATAATTAAAAACACTAACAATCAAATACAACAAATATTTTCAATTGGTATTAGAACTATGAAAATTATTGCTAATGCTGCCTACACTAGTATTATGCACATTAGAAACGTTTATTCCAGGTATATAATTAAAGCATTATTATTTATGTTTTCTGTTGCGTTAGCTATGTTTGACAACACTACTTTCTCGTTGACATATATGTTAGGAATATTAACATTGTCAGCTACAGCAGTCTCATCAAATGCACTTGTTGAAGGAATTCCACTCGCGCTATTTTCCGTTAACGCGTCTTGACCTCGCTGTATCTTTTTGGCAATTCTTCTTTTATTTTCTGATTATTCGGCTATATATCCCTCCGCTACTCCTGTATAAAACCATCCGCCGTGTCTTTTAAGGTCTTCTATGCCACTTCCAGCATCGATCAACAAAGTTGCTAATGTTCTCCTCAAGGCATGGCCCGTCTATTCCGCTGCATTTTGTAAATGAAAAAAAACAGCTATTTCAGCAGGTATCTTTCCGACGGTGTTTCTACAGCCCGACTACTGCATTTACCTTGTCTATATGAAACAAATAAACGCCGGTGTGGTGTATGAGCAGGGCGAAGTGCTAGGTATTTTCTATATAAGGCAATATTTCCGGGTTCGCCAACATCGTCCAAAATTAAAAACCGCCTTCGTTTGTGAGTTTTCGAATCTAGAATGTTCACAATGACAGTGAAATTCTTGTCTTCAACGTCATCTAGAGTCATCTTCGTCAACTCATCGCAGCGGCATGCACCGGCTAGTCCAAAAATTAATACAACCTGAAAATATAAGCCGCCAATTCAGATTATTTTATAATTTATTTATTAAAACTACTTACTTTTAACAATAGGAAGTCGTGATCGGGAGCTTTTCGAAAAAATTCGTTTGTCTCATTTCTTGAAAATACTCGGGACTTTTTTGCTTCATATCCTACCGATTTTCTTTTCAGATATGATTTTAACTTTAAATAATTTGCGATATTGAAGTTTTCTTTAATTAACGGCACGGCTCTAAGCATTGAATAAGTACTTCTGAGGCTTAAAGACTTGTAAATTTTATTTTCTTCAGCAAAAAAAGTCAGCATCACTTCTTCCGTAACTTGATTAACTCTTTTGTTATTACACCAGTTTTTGAACTCCGCATATTGTTTCTCATATCATTCTTTGGACTTATCCGGAAGCAATTCTTCCACTGCAGCAGCAGCAGCATCTTCAATTATTCCAGTGTGTTTTTCATATTATAAAGCACTTTACAACAAAAATTGTGACACTTAAAAAATATTTTTTATTTGTTGTTGATTCATTGTCATGGATATTAACTTCTCATACGACTCTGATGTTGATATATTTTTTAGTTCAAATGTATTTTTAGTTTTCAAAAACGATACCAGAAAAAGTATAATACATCACTGGTCATGAACGTGTCTCTGCTTGACATTGAGGCTTTAAAGAGATACTCCGATGCTACGCAATCTCGTACTCTTCAATAAGCCTCCTCTTCTGCAAAGGTTCACTTTCATGACTTGTAATGTAATATACTATTGCGTTTTTCAAACTGACATTAGTTTTCGACCCTTTTAATCAATTCTTAACTGAGACATTAGTAAGGGAGCTAGGTGCTTTTTCTGCATTATCTAATAACCAATCGCAATCTCCAATGAAAACTGGAGGTGTACTGGGCGACATACCGGGACACCATATTATGTTCCAACTTTACCATTTCTTCCCGGATATATCTCAGTTATTTGAACAAGCAAGCAGACTTGGCATCTTTTGATCATATAAAAGCATTACAATTCCAATTTTAAAGTTTGAAGAACCAGCGTTAGAATGAGCCGATCTCGAATGCTGAAGATAACCCCAAGTTCCAGGTTTTCCGCATGTTTTCAATAAGGTTTCTAGATATCTCCATTGTTTTACAATATCGTTTTCCTCAAGCTTTCTTTCCTGCAAGATACTAAATCCGTTGTCATTACTTCCACGTAAAAATGTTTTGATGTTGAGATTATTATGTTCTCAGAATCATCATCAATATAGGTCTAGAGTTTACTGCAGATTCAACTTCACAGAGGACCATCTGAAATTCATAATAATTCACTACAGATTCCCCTGGGGATAACTTCAAGGATTTCTTTACAATTCGAATTAACCTTTCCCAAAAGCCGCCCCACCAAGCAGCCAGCGATAATAAATTTTCTATCTATTCTAAGATCTTGAGCTGCTTGTTGAATCTTATCGTTCCTTAATATCTTTGACGACTTTTCTAGTATTATCTGAAAATATTACATCTGGACATAAACCTTCGTTCGTAGACAACTTTCTGTAGTCACGTCAAGGACTACCTCCAAATGAACGACTCGTATAACCGCGCATGTTATTAGCATAACACTAGTCTTATCTCTTTCTCCATGGAGGGTTCTTCTTCGAAATTCCCAAATTATTTTATCGGTTCAACTTGATTTATTTGTTAGAACGATAGGGAAAAAGGCAAGGCTGATTCGGGCAATCTTCCACCAAAACGCAATAATCCCAGGTTATATCAAAATGGATTCAAGATTAATATCTTAGAAGTGGTATGTACTTCCATATATTTTGTTTGACTCGATATTTTATAGTTAAAAATCTGACGTTAAATAGTTTTTATCCAATTGTCTCCGGTCGTTCACATTCGGGAAGTGTAATTTTTTTTTATGTATCGATATATGTATGCTGTAATTCTACTGTTCCAGAACCATTTTCGTTTGATCGAATATTGGATTTGTTATAACTAAGCGATCAGAAACTTGTAGAGAAAATGCCGCGGAAATTATGTCATGATCTCAAACGCGGGCGTTTTCTGGCCCATATTCTTTGTCCTCTTTTAACCAAGTAGGTCCGTATTTCTTTAACTCCGAATTTATCAAAATTTTTACTCCCCTTATTAAATGATCACCTGGATTCGCACCTTCAGGATAATCTTCCCAGGTTCGTTATCTGCATTTCTTCTACTTGATTAGAAACATATGGTTTCCATCTCGATGACTTTGCCCCAGATTCAATATAATGTTGTTCTAGAATCTCTCCATAGATATACTCGATTTCTCTCCATTCTTAGATTCTGCAGAATAATGGTATATTGAAGTATAAGTGGATAAAGAGGTCTTTCAAACACGCGCGAATTTTCGAGCACGACGGCGCAGCCGGAGTGCTCGAAATGGAGCAAGTGTTTGAAAGACCAGTTACCCACGAATACTTTACGCTATTTTTTTTTATTGGTGCACTTTGAAATCATAAAATATTATTATTATATTATCACTACAAAAAAATGGAAGTCCGTCCTCGATGCCCAACCAAGTTTCGTGAAAGTCAAATAGTATTTATTTTTATTTGACGTTACGAGGTACTGCTGTCAGATCAATAATCATAAAGTTCCTTCATTTATATTTGAAAGGATACAATGAATATATAAATTAATTTTGCAAAAAAAACCAAATAAGACATTGGTTCTCAATGAAAATATACAATTTAAAAACTAATAAAAAAAGTTGTCATTGATACTTACGTTTCTCAAGTTGTTGTTGTTACCATAGGGACTTTAAAAAACGCGCGTGTTTGAAAGTTCGATTTAAACACGCTGAGGCATGCTTAAAAAAAGTAATATGAGGCTTCAATGAAAAAATATAGTAATCGTGAAGCACACAAATCCGCTGGTAACTCCAATTTCGGTAAGGTAAGAGAACTATCTACTATGGAGGGCTACTCTATTTTTTGATACCAACATATTACAAGTGACTTCACAATTTCTTTGAATACTCCTCAAATAGGCCGCGGCGTCATATGTGCATCGAAGAATATGTGTAATTCTATGTTCATGTGATTCAATATTATGGATCTTGGTAAAGAATATTCATTTAATAGTGGAACATCTAGCATCCAATAATTCCACTCGTTCAATATTTTATTAGGCAAAATTCATCCCATTTCAGCTTTCATTTCCAAACATTTTGCCATCTAATTTTGGCTTTCATGACAAGTGGTTCAGGAAATCCTAGTGGGTCATATATTTTTGCTATAGTTTGAAAAAATTCATCGTTTTGTAATTAAAATTGCTCTTTTTTGCAACATTTGTCTTCCATTGATGCTCAATTCATCTGTTAATATGTACCATCGAACTCCCAGTATTTTTTATCCATTAGAATTGTTATCAAATGCCTTTGTACTTAGTTTAAACATTGAATCATTTGCACGCCATTTCCGCCCGACAATATTGCACACGCTTCATTCTGTAATCGATTTCCAAAGTCGATAGTGTCGACAGCTACAACTAAGTCGTCAACATAAAATGATTGCTTCATATTAACTAAAATTTCTTCATATTTTTTTGGTTGAGTGTCTAGATGTCTCCTAAAAGTTGCAGCAAGTAGGAAGTGACACGTCACATCGAAAGTTACTCGCTTCATTCGATATCTAGTTAAATCTGGTGAGCTATTTACATCGGTTATTGGAAATTCATACTAAATAAAACCATGACTAATACGTTTATTATGTACTAACTAGATTAGGAGAAATATTTTTTCAATATCAGCAGTATTTAATTCAACGAATCCAATTCATAAATTTAACAATACATGCCATAACTGAGATTCTAAGCTTCCGGCAGGTTCCAAGAGGTCGTTAAGTGAAGGAAATCCCGGCGCAAGAATACTGGCATCAAAAACTACCCGTATTTTGGTGGTATCTTCATCTTCACGATTAACCAGCATATACATTTTTTTTTCTATTATACGTCTATAATATAGCCATAAACAAACTGGCAAACAGTTCGTTTATGGCTATAAGAGCACTGTTTTGAGTGTGTTCATGGCAGGTCAATTCATTTTTTCGAGTTTGGTAGCATTGTAGTCACTAATGGCTGATGTTCGAATTTTCACGCGACTTGTCCGATAATGAGTTGTGCGCAGATTTTCAGCAATTTCTCTTTATTCAGGTGGCGTACATGGAAATTCTTCTTGCACACTCAGTTCTATTTTAATGCAATCAAAGTTAACCAGAAATTGAAACATGAAAATATCAAACTATACCAACTATAATCAAATTCCTTAAATTTGAAACTATCACATTTTATTTTAAGAAGAACGCGTGCTCCAATGTGCGACTCATGAAACTAGCTCTCCAATTTACTATTATTTCATTCTTTGATAAAACAGATTTGGTTGCATCCATCCAACACTAAACGAACAAAATTCGCTTCTGGGCCACTCTTCCTAACTATGAATGTACCAGCAGTTTCTAAATACACGTTATCCAATTGATCAGTTGTTGAACTGGCTAAATCTACTTTTATTTTTCCGAATTTTCCTGCGTTGAGGTAACTTCTCAATTTTCACTTGAACTTCCCTGTAAATAACTTGGATCGTACATGGTCGTCACATGTTTGCCGTTGCAATATGAACAAACAATTCTTGTTCTGCAGAGATGTGATCTATGACTGGGTTTTGTATATCGATGAAAACTTCAAAAACTCCTTTATCTTGGTGATATTAAAAGGCGCCTTATACGTTCTACAGAAACAAGATCTTTAAGTTGACAAACAACCTTCTTTTATTGTCGTTAGCAGACCTGCTGCTGTAACTAACTGATCACTTTTTTTTAATTTGCATATTAGCGAATTAGCACTTCAATATTTTGGAAACTCTTGCTCTGAAAAAGTTTGTGCTTTCGTTATTGAATAAATTTCCTAATTAATAAAGTGTAAAAATGTAACTGTCTCGACACTTGGTGGAATCTACTCATATTACTGTTTTAAATGAAACTGTTTACTGATAATTCCACAATATATTGAAAAAATGTTGAAAATTCTAAGAAATTTGACAATTGTTTCGATATTAAATATAATCGTCAGAATGACAGAAGTTACATTTCAATTGATGCCTAGACCAAGAAGTGACCTGCCTTGTGATTAACTTAATATATGTTAATAGAAAAAAGTATGATATTACAAATATTGAAGCTTATATATTATTAGCCTCATGGGGATATCGTGTATATCTGTTTCCCAATTAAGATCAGTATAACTGTGCAATGATATAGAAAACCAGGAAAACTATATCTGTTGATCTTTACAATTATCACTTAAGAAGACAGTTTGAAAGAGGAGAACTCCCTAGATTCATCTGTTCATTGACAACTTCATATTGTGGGTTTCCTAAGTGTCTTCCAATTTCTAATTCTTCAAGGGAATACAGTTCTAGCTCTTTGTCAGGTGTCAATGAATGTTTGGTGTGAAGTAGATGTTTTGCGTAGTAAGATTTAACTGGTTGTTGTTATCTGTATGGTTGTAAGTGTTCACTGTATCTGATTTCAAAATTTCTAAGGGTTTGACCCAAATAGACAATATTAGATTCTGGACATTTATATATATATATATATATATATATATATATATATATATATCAGACTAGGGTGTGTGTGTGTGAAATTTTGGCCGTAGAAAACTTAGTTCTTAGCCACAAAAATTATTTAATTTTAATGTTCAATTTATTATTGGAATTTGTGCGATTTTAAATAGCTCAACAAGTGCGTATAAAATAGGTGTTTCGTTTAAACTTAATAGGTGAGTTAAATTGGTCGGTAAAGAAATATTGTGATTAATGAGAAAATTTAGAAATATATTTTTTTGATATTGGTTATTTCTACTGGAAAAAATTAAATGGTTAAGATCAGCTTTTGAACTATTGTCACATGAGCATATAGAAGAGCCTATAATTCCTATTTTAGCAAGGTGCGCAGGAAAGATACCATGATTTAGTTTCATTCTATGTACTATCGTAGTGTAGTATTGATTTATATTGTTTTCTTGAATATGTGGTATTTTTTTGTGTATTTCTGGATGTATACGTTTGTATGGGTTTTTAAACTCGTTTACGTATTCCCGCCATACACTATTATGAAAATCAAAAAACTTGTTTTCCAAAACTGCCTTTTTGGTGGGGCTATCTACAATTTCATTTCCTTTGATGCCAGCATGTCCGTTTACCCAAATGAACGTTATTTTGGTATCAGAATTACTTAATAGGTATAGATAGGTTTTAATATACCATGAAAGGAAGTTTTTTACCTGATTATATAATTTTTTAGTTCCTATAGTTTCCAATGCTGCTTTTGAATCGGTTATTACAAGACTATTGCCAATTTTGTTCTCAAATATATAAGTGAGGGATTGCCATATTGCATACATCTTGGCTGTGTAAATTGAACATGTATCATGTAAACGCATTTTAATAGAAAATATTTACTCGAATTATAAAAGGCACATTCAGTTCCATTATTGGTTTCTGAGCCATCCGTGTGAATAGTTGAATAATTTGTATAGTTTGAAAGAATAGATATTATAATGTTTTTGTTTACTATGTCTGAAAGTGAATATAAGGGGAATACGATGTTAGGTTCAAACATACATAAGTCATTGCTGAATCTAAACATTCGATATTTGTCAAAGGTATGAATTAATTTCTGAAATTCTTCATTAGTAAAAATAAAAGCATCGACCAAAGGTGGATTATTTTTAATCTTCCAATATTTGTTTGTTAAACATTGTGTTGTGAGATAAGCAAGATTATTGAGATTATTGCAGCAATCTTTTTCTCTAATTTTGATTGAATATTTATTTGCCAGATATTCGCGTCTAATTGCTAATGAAGGTTCAAGAGATTCAACTAAGATTGCATCAGTGGGGGATGATCTCATTGCACCTATACATATCCGTAGAGCTTTAAATTGAATGCGATCTACAATTTGTAGATTTTTTTGGCTAGCAGAACCGTACAAAGTCGATCAATAATCCAGAATTGACCGGGTGTATGCTCTATAAAACATTAATGGCATGGCCACACCAACACCAAGCTTTAATCTAGAAACATATTTTAACATGTTTATCCCTTTTTCACATCTACATTTGATACACTCGACTTGTTTCGTCCACAACAACTTACTATCCAGAAATATGCCTAGGTATTTATAATTATTCACCACTGGAATTGTAATTTCAGAGAGGAGAACTGTTTTTCAGGCGATATGTTAAAACCTAAGTTATGTAAGGATTGTCTAATAGTATTCGTCATGTTCTCGAGAACACACAAGCACTCTTGGTGTGAATTTTGGGTCGTGTAATATGCAAAATCATCAGCATATTGAACTGTATAACAAGCATCATCTTCTATCTGATGCAATTCTGTTGTATATAAATTAAAAAGAAAAGGGCTCAAAACAGATCCTAGCGGTAGACCTTGAGACAATACCCTCGGACCATGAAGTTCATTCTTATGATTTCTGTGGTAGATTTTCCGATTTGTGTACAGATTAAAAATATTGGTTGCTACTTTATTACCAAAACCGAATTCTATAAGTTTTTTGTTAGTATGTGTAAATGTACAGCATCATAGGCGCCTTTTATGTCGATAAATAGACAAGCAAGATATTTGTTCACAGAAAAACTTACTTGTACGTGATTAACTAATTGTGCTATAGCATCTATCGTGCCGTAACCCTTACGATACCCATATTGTGTTGCAGGAAGGAGTTGATTGTTTTCTGTAAACCATTCTAATCGCGCTTTGATCATTCGTTCAAACGTTTCTATATTGGTGGAGAATAAATAAATTGGCCGAAATGTTGTCGCAATAAAGCTATCCTTAAAAGGTTTGGGTAATAAGGTAATAATTACGTCTTTTACGGTTTCTATGTAATCATTTTGTAACCACCAGATGTTCAAAATATCTAAAAGATTTGTTTTTGCTATTTTGGGAAGGTCTTTTATCATTTTATATGTTAAATTGTCTTTACCAGGCGCAGTATTTCTGGAAGTTTTGACAACGTGAAGTAATTCTTGCATATTAAATGGAATTTCTCAATAGAGATTCGTTTTTAAGATGTGTGATGGATCAAGTTCGAGTTTATTTTGGACAGTTGCAGGACAAATTAAATCAAATATTTCTTCAAGCAATTGTGGTGGTAGAGTACGATTATTCTGATAATGCTTATTTGAAATTCTTCTTATGGAATTCCAAATCAATCATGGTTAGCTTTTTTAAAAGGTAATTTGGCAATTGCTGTACTTCTTTTATAATTAATAAAATTTTGGAAATTAGATATTCTTTTATATCCAAGAAGAGCTTGTTCCCTTTTTTCTACTGCTTTTGTACATTCTATGTTCCACCAAATAGGTTTTTTAGTAATCGGAATAAAAGGTTTTTTGATAGGAGTAGACAAAGTAAGATCAACCTCAGAAGGATTTTCATTAGGCCTGTGTATTCGAGTTGGTTTAACTTTATTGACAAAGATTAAATTGCAGTGATCTGAAGCATCCGTAAGTATTCTACCCTGTACATCATCCTTGTGGGATCCGTATAAATTATGGTGACAATTAAAATCACCACAGATAATACCAGTCTTTGAACTTATCTACTTCACACTCAGAAATTGTGCATAGTAGACAATCAATTATCAATATTTGCATATACCGTGTGATAAACTTGAATAACTCCGTTGTATCAATAGATACGAAAAAAAGTTTCCCATCAATGTTATCAAAAGTCAAGAGGTTCCACATTTTAAAACTATTTTGTAATATTCAGCATGTCTGAAGAGGTCACAACATACCAATGTTATGTTTAGTTTAATGGAACACCTTATACGATGTGATAAATTGAAAACCTACATATCTTACAAACGAAAGATGATTTCAAAAAATGCCTTACACCATTTCTACGATAGGAAGAGGGTACTAAAACGATACAAAAGAGAACCGACCCCACCTTCCCCATAAAAATGAATAATACAGGCTATGAAACAAACTAAACAGCCTAGAGAATTTTGAATTTCTAAAAACAAAGTGGAAACTAATTGGATTTTTCAACGTGAACAACGAGATGAAGTAAAACTACTACTCAAATTGCAGGTTAATTTTCGAATGGGTATATTTTTCTACTTCACTGTAGTAGAAAGCAGAAGTTAAATTTTTTTCGTGAAAATATCGAAAACCTATATGCAGTGGGCTGTTAGTAGTTGACTTGGAATATTGAATTTCACAAATGCTTATATAAATTTTGGAGACGGTGAAACTCTCGTTGACACATACCGAGTGTATCAACGATAACTGGATGCACGATAGCTGCATGCTTTTTGATCTAAGGAGAAAATGTCTTGAATAAAAATTGTAGAGAGCTATGAAAGCTATGCGCCATAGCGGTTTGATGTTGGGAAAAATCACTACAGTGCAAAAATGAAAGCTATGTTCTAATGAAAAGGATGTCCGTTACATGCAAGCTTAAACATATGCAAATATTTGTACTGGTGTGTTGTCTTTATATAGGGTGTCATCGTGATTCTTTCCTCCTGATTTGATTCTTGATTTTGAGTATCACTACCAGCATATTCTAGCTCCTCATTCTCACCTTCCTCCACTAGATAATCGTCTATTCGTATCTCATCCAAACTTCTTCTTTTGAATCTTTTCAATGCAGAAAATTTATACTCGTAATGATACATTGTCAACCACTTTCAAACAAATCAATTGAATTGATCGGAAGAATGCATATAGTGAGATTGAGTATTGAATATAATATTCATAATATACAGTGTGGGGTCTAGATAATCGTCTACTTGTATCTCATCCAAACTTCTTCTCATGAATATTTCCAGTGCAGGAAATTCATACTCGTAATGACACATTGTCAACCACTTTCAAACAAATCAATTGAATTGATTCGGAAGAATGCATATAGTGAGAGTGAGTATTGAATATAATATTCATAATATACAGTGTTTCTAGTGTATGGGAGAAATTATTATCAGAGTAACAGAATATATTTCATCTGCATATACTAGATAAAATGTACGTTACCTGAAAATTCTGAGAAAATATTTATCCAGTCATTTACATTAACAATATTTGCGTTAGGTGGTTTATATATGTTTACTAAGGTTATTTTCAAGTCACTGATTTCTATTGCACAAATTTCTATGCAAACGTTAAATTTTTTTATTATTTCAATTTCCCTAAAGTTAATTTCTTTTTTGACATAAATGCAGACACCTCCGTAACCATCATCCCTTTTTTTGTATGGGATAATAACCTCGAAGAGAAAAAATATCTTTCTTTCAAGTTTGTAACTCTTGTAGTATTAAAATATGGAATGAATAGCTTTCTGAAAATTGTAATAAGTTGTTTTTTTATTAGTAATTGAACGACAATTCCATTGAAACAAATGTAATTCACCAAAAGTCCTTATCATATATACTCTCTAAATCACTGACTGGATTATTTATAATTGAGCAAAATTGATTTTTAATACTATTATGGATTTCTTCTAAATTTTTGTATTCACTTTGAAAATATGTAGGATCAGTAAGTGCTTCAGTTATTAACGAATTAACTTCGAATATTATATTTTCTTTATGAGTCATGAAATCATCACGGTGAGGGTTTGGAATGACAAGTTCTGATTGTGAGCGTGGTGGAACTTTTTTTGTAGTTTGAGATACTCTAATAGGAGATACACTTTAACGTTTAGTCGGTTGTGTCCCGGATATTTGGGTGAGTGATTGAGTAGCAACATGTGAGTCTTTTGGGCTAGGTGTTAATTCTGGAAAATTATCAAGATTATTAAGCACCAAAAATCTATTATTGGTGGTAATTTTAGCATAAGATGGATTATTAACTATTTTTTCTGCTTCCTTAAATAATATATTATGGTATGCCATTATTTTTAATTTTAGATTGAAACTCAAATACCATTATATTTTATTATTGTTGATAAAAATGCATAAATTACTATGATAATAACAAAAAAGTGATTTTAATTACATGTTCCCATTCATACTTAAATTACTTTTGTTAAAAACAAATTGTAGACAATTTAATTATTAATAACATTGCTCTCTTTACCAATCTTGATGAAGTTAATGGTTTCTTTTATAAATGATGAATAATGATTCAGGACACAGAGAGGTCGATGCAGCGCATGAGTCAGAGAGAGACGGCGATACTTAAAGTTAGCGACGCATACTTGTGAGCGCGCGAAATTAACAATTAAAAAACAGATATAAACAATGAAAATTTCTCAAATCTCTATTAAGAATATCATTAACTATTGTATAAAGAATTTAAAAAAATTATTATTTATATATTATTTTATTTCTTTAATATATTTTTCATGAGTCAAAAGTACTCAAATTTGAGATTTTTCGAACCATTAAAAACTCATATGTCTAAAAATATTAACTTTATCGTGAAAAGTCATAGGACCTTTTTTATTTGTATTTAAATGAAGAATATAAGAAAATTTGTCCGGTTGAAAAATAACAATTCCTTCTAATTGTTTAAACAATTTCGGTTTAAACAATATGGCACTAGGTTGCCCCATGGTAACATGCATTTATATCATCAGTAGGGCAATTCAAAGAGGATCGCATAAAAAAAATGAGGTGGAATCGTTTTCGGTACTCCTGCGCCGATTCCTCCTGGACTAAATAGTTTCTACTTGAATAAATAACTTAGCACTCAATTCGTGGGCGATGTGTACACTATCACTGCATGAATTGAACTGTGACATACCAGATTTCTTTGATGTTTTTACATTTAACAATTTGGTACTCACATTATTTTCTATTTTGAAAGAAATCGTTCTATTTGTAGCTGAATATATTATCTTTGAAATATTATTAGAAATGTTACCTGAATATGTGATGGTTTTATAATTTTATATTTCGTTAGTTTGTCCAAGAAATATTAGTTATGATGCCACTTTTTCCTCTTTTTAATTCATTAATTTTTTTATCATATGTTATGTATAACCGTTGGATGATGTTATTTGTTTAATTATGATTGAAGTTCTATTCGTAGGACCAAATTTTGCGTAAGATGTTGCTAATAACAAAATTATATGTAGCCAAATATCTTACACAGTTAAAAATTTCTTCATAAACCTCCATAAATATCGTATTAGGGGCTTTTATAGTAGTATCACCCTACATTAAATTTTTTGAATCTAAAAGTAGAAAGCAAGTAAATACAGCTGTTCAAATATAAACTCTCTGACAATGCAGCTTTATGTTTTTTATGTATCAATTCTTTTTTTATTTATGTTTCATCTATTTATTTGTCTATCATTAGTCTTTCATTCAAGGGATAATATGTGAGTGCTTAAGAAGGGATGAAATATGAAACAATTTACTATTGTTCTTGAAAGCAGAATTGGTGATACATTTCAAAAACAAATTCGTTTTACGACCTGCTACTTAAAATATACATCAAGACATTTTTACATGCGCATTTCGTGGAAAGATAAATGGTTCAGAGAAAATGTTTAGAATCGTATGTTTATTTCGGAATGTCGGAAAATTTATGCCGATATTCTGACATTGTATTCGAAAGTTGTTGTAAGAAGAGAACTATGTTTTTAACTTCCTATATGTACAAATATTTACCGTGAATATTTAGGAAAAATATATCGTGCCATAATTGGAGTAGATGACATGAAATTTTCTGGAATTATAAAGTTGAAAGGGGAATTCACGGAATAACCTGAGAAATCAATTTCCAGTTTAAGAATAAACGGAATAAGGATGTTAAATACAACGATATCTTCTTGAACATAGATAATATTATTTAAGGCATGTTTCGATCGTATTCCACATGCCTAATATTATAACTGCTGGAACGTATTTATCTTAGGCAATATATCATTGTTGACGTTTGTGCGAAATTTGAATAGCAAAACCCGAATCGTGTTTTGAAAGTTTGTCAATTTTATTCGGGAGCATGTCATGCCAATATAATTGATCGATCTATAGAAGTGTAGATCATCATTATCAGTTTCTGTATTGGCAGGGATCAATTATTGTACAGACGGGGAAATAAAACAGCTTAGGATTTGATAAATTGCATATTTCTGACAAAAATTATTTTGTAATTTATGAGACTGGTATTGAAAAGAATTCCAGATGGATATGAATGGCAATGGGATATTAATGCAGGTTAATTGTGCATAAAAACTTTTTCGTTCCAGTTATAAGCGCTTATTTCATGAATGATGTGTACAGGGTCTGTTATTAATGATGAAAAATATTTTCTAAAACATTTTTTTGACACGACATGGTTATGTAACAATGGCATCATTTGTTATTAAATAGTTTATGAATATGTCGTATTCATCTCTTTTTAACATAATTATATTACATTCTGCACAATACATAACTCAATTGAATGATAGCTTTTGTAAGGAAAGGAATACAAATTGGTGAGGGAGGGGTGGGTATTCACTAAAACACCAATAACTGAATTATAATTGTTTTTTTGTGTGCCATATATGTTACCGATTGTTGGCGATCATTATATCATCAATATTTTTAAAGGAAAAACACATGACGTAGGATGTTGGCAGAGTACAGTAGAAACGGTGAAGCTTTTCCATCACATGACTTAGTTGACGATATTATTCAACACATACTATGTTGGTACTGTCTTCTTCTAATAACAGAAAAAGAGCGAAACTCAATACAAGCGTTTGTCGTATTGTTTTGATTAAGATGCATATGGTTGATGTCGTATCAGTCACGTGATGGAAAAGAGTCAGTGTTTCAACTGTAGCTTCAATAGTACTTTTCATCACATGACAAGCGCAGCCACCATTTTGAAAGAGCGGGAGTTTAAAAGTTTCGTACTGTTTTGTGCAATAATAGCTGGGAATGCCATATTATCTCCACAAAAAAATCCATTATTAATACAAATTATTGATGGTACGGTATTTGTTGAAAAATCCGTTGAAGCCTATAATTATAAACGACTAAAATGTGGTTAAAGTGTTATGGGCGTTCTTAAAAAGGCAAAATAAGTCTGCTAGCTGTCAATATAATTGTAACAAATAGGTTAGGAGGTTCCGATTGTAATTTTCCAGGGGCCGCTGCCACCAGTGTAACAAATCAGTTAGAACTCCGATTGTATATTTATCGTCTAATACCGTGTGAAGAAATTTCTGTCACCACTGTAATAACTAATGGTCATAAGATCCGTTGTAAGCACTGTAATGAATGTGTAGGAATCCCTATTTTATATTCAGCCTTGGTAATGAATATTTGGTCACTCCTGTAATAACCGCTGGGGTCGTTTAGGGTTTACAGCACTCCGTTACCAGTGTAGGACAACCTTCGAATTCCTATTTCTTTGAATTTTGCAGCGTGCTGTCACCAGTGCCTTATGGCACAGTTTCGAGCCAGGAATCCCTCTGTGGATAACCTCGGTGGAGGTGGTTTCCTGGCACGAGCGGTCAAGGTCTCCGTGGAGCCTCTTGGGCTTATACGATGTGCCAAGCCTGAGTTCTAAGGCAGGTCGCGTCAACCCGTTGAAACTTGCTTGTCCGAGGGTAGGGGTTGTTGATAGAGGAAACAGACTGGGTGGATAATATGTACATATACGAGTATATTACAAACAGTGATTAATTGAATCCAGTAATTCAGCCCTTGTTTGGACAAAATAAAAGTTACTCGGGGAGAATGTCCCGGTATGATACACTAGAAATCGATTGGGAAAAAACGTCTTTCATATTCTGGAAGTAGTTGCCCGTTATTATGAGAAAATAAAAAGATGTCTTGCATATGACTATCCCTATATAAGGAATGAGAAAAAATTAATATGACTCGGGCAAAACGTCTTCCAAAATTCTGAAAGTAGTCTTTCCTGATTATGACATAAATGGAAGATATCTGGCGTATGAATATCCCTGTATTATATAAGAAAGTAACTATAAAAAAGATCTTTCGAAATCTGGAGGTATAAATACGATATTTCCTACATATATGAATATCCCTGTACAATATAAGGAAATAATTATCAAAACAAGTCTTTCGAAATCTGAAGGTCTAAATACGATATTTCTTACATATGAATATCCCTGTACAATATGAGAAAATAATTATCAAAACAAGTCTTTCAAACTCTAAAGGTCTAAATACGATATTTATTACATATGAATATCCCCGTACGATATAAGAAAATAATTATCAAAAAAATCTTTCGAAATCTAAAAGTATAAATACGATATTTCTTGCATATGAATATCCCCGTACAATATAAGAAAATAATTATCAAAACAAGTCTTTCGGAATCTGAAGGTCTAAATACGATATTTCTTACATATGAATATCTCCGTACGATATAAGAAAATTATTATCAAAAAAAGGTCTTTCGAAATCCGAAGGTATAAATACGATATTTCTGGCATACGAATATCCCCGTACAATATAAGAAAATAATTATCAAAAAAAAAGTCTCTCGAAGTCTAAAGGTATAAATACGATATTTCTGGCATATGAATATCCCCGTACAATGTAAGGAAATAATTATCAAAACAAATCTTTCGAAATCTGAAGGTATAAATACGATATTTCTTACATATGAATATTCCTGTGCAATCTTTAAATTCTCTTGAATAAAATTTTAGGGTTCCCCTGGATTATTAGATCGATTGCAAATCGTACTATTTCCTAAATATGTTAGGTGGTGGGTCAAATGTCAATAGTGCACTTAATATGACCAGAAAATGTACCATTGAACACCCAGTCAAATCAAATAAAATGTCAATACGGTATTTGTTGAAAAAAAACAATTATAATGACATAGAAAAAAAACTTACGTTTTTGAAATATCACAACACAATATCACTGTTGACGTATGGCCGTCGAAGTGTCAGGCCTTACAGTACCTGAGCACTCTATGAGGGTTACTACCTCACTGCCTCTGTTACCAAATTTTCTGCTATTTATTTCAGAAGAATTGGGGTATGTTATTCGTTTTGCCCTTTTCTCATATTTTTTTATTTTCGTAATTGAAGGTCAATTTTCAATTTTTTTATACTAAGTTGCAAGGTTTGTCTATATTCTTGATAAACAAACCATCGTGTGTTTTGTTATCGACCTTGTCGGTTGTGTAAAATTGTTTGTTTGAATTATTTTCTGGTGTAGTTCAACCATTTTTTTATATTAATTGGATTCGACTCATTTTATTATCTAGAAAATTATATCTATACCTATAGGGTGTCCTTAAATTTCCCTTTGTCATATTTTGTGTTTATTACACAATATATTATCTAAATTATCGAATAGAAACTAAATTTTGTATTTTGGTACAAGAATTTATTATTAGCAGGGCGCTTTCGGTTCAATGATAAACCATCATCAGTGCCCCCCGTAAAAGTAAGAAAATTGATCTTACATTCTCGATATAAAATAAAAGGTTTAGAAGGATCTGAAACCAAATAGATACAATTCACTCAAATGGTCAGGGTGTACTCCAAATCCTCACAAATTAGAAGATACATAAAATTAATTAAAATATAGTGCTTGAAACACAGTCACTATTTAATTAAAATAATAATGAAAAACACACACAACCCATTGTACAATGGATGAATCCTTAAAATAGGGGATACGATTTAACTCAATACAACATTTATGAGTCAGCTGTTTGATATTTGACAATAATTGTAAGGGATAAGTTGAAAATGAACAATTTTTGAAGGTGTTAATTAGTAAGGTAGGCTAACAACAGCCGGTTCTCTGATGACGTCATGAGAATCATAGAAGCAAAAGTTGACAAAAGCTTGAAAGATTAGTAAATGTCTTTAACAATTACGTTCATATGACCTTCTCAGAGAAATAAATGTGTGATGGTGAGAATAACTGAAAATAGTTCATGTTTTAAAGTTAAGTAAGAGCCACGAAAGAAAAGGAAAAATGAAAAATAAATTTTATGGAAAAGTGACTCACAATCAGACAAGAATAATCCGGCCTGCACACCACCCCACCCCGGAATCCCAATCAGGGAAGCGACCCGAAAGCCTCCAAAAGATAAACAACTACTCCTCGAGCTATTTGCTCCGACAGGCATTGTATTACATCCCTCCAGCAACAAACCGGCCGATCCCCTGGAAGAGGCCCCGAAGAAGAGAGGCGCAGAAGCACGAAACCTCCCGCCATGGAAGTTAGAAATGTAGCTCGAATTATGGTGTTGTGGTCACGTGTTGATCTGAACTATTGTCATCAATAAGTACGATCTCACCATCAAAAAGTTTTCTATGTATAGGGGTAGAATTTCTGTTAACCTCTGTCTGTACATTAAGGCACTTATTGTTTTTATCGACCTCCTTCATGATTTCCATATCCTCGTACAAATCAAGTTTCGAAAAATGTTTGGTTGTTATGTTGTGTAAGAGTTCTACCCCGCTCTAGTGATCCATATTGTGGTTGTTGAATTTCAAGTGATGTCCGAATACGGATTTCTCCGGTGTTTTTTCATGTTCAATAACTCTAGTTTTTAGGGATCTACAAGTCCTACCAATGTAGGTGGCATCTCAATCGGAATCAGAGAGCTTGTAAACCCCACTCCTCTGTAATTTATGTAATTTGTCCTTGGCATTTACCAGACAAGCCCTCAAACTGTTTTTAACATTATAAGAAATTTGAGTGTCGGGAAAATATTTTTTGATACAACGACTTAATTTGTTGCACAAGTTGTGGTCAACAAAAGGAATACTCACATACTTGCTGGTGGCATCACAATAAGTGCCTTAATGTACAGACAGAGTTTGACAGAAATTTTACCCCCATACATAGAAAACTTTTTGATGGTGAGATCGTACTTAATGATGACAATAGCTCAGATCATTTGGGGCCAATACAACACGTAACCACAACACCATAATTCGAGCTACATTTCCAACTTCCATGGCGGGAGGTTTCGTGCTTCTGCGCCTCTCCTCTTCGGGGCCTCTTCCAGTGGATCGGCCGGTTTGTTGCTGGAGGGATGTAATACAATACCTGTCGGAGCAAATAGCTCGAGGAGTAGTTTTTTATCCGTTAGAGATTTTCAGTTGTTCTCACAATCACACATTTGTTTGTCGGAGGAGGTCATAAGAACGTAATTGTTAAAGAAATTCACTAATCTTTCAAGCTTCTGTCAACTTTGGCTTCTATTATTCTCATGACGTCATCAGAGCACCGGCTGTTGTTAGCCTACCTCACTAATTAACACCTTCAAAAATTGTTCATTTTCAACCCATCCTTTACAATTATTGTTAAATGTCAAACAGCTGATTCATAAATGTTGTATTGAGTTTAATTTTATCCCCTATTTTGAAGATTTATCCATTGTACAATGGGTTGTGTGTGCTTTTTATTATTATCTTAATTAAATAGTGACTATGTTTCAAGCACTATATTTTAATTCATTTTATGTATCTTCTAATTTGTGAGGATTTGGAGTACACCCTGACCATGTGAGTGAATTGTATCTATTTGGCTTTAAGCCCTTCTAAACATTTTATGTTATATCGAGAATTTAAGATCAATTTTCTTACTTTTACAGGGGGCACTGATGATGGTTCATCATTGAACCGAAAGCGCAATGCTAATAATAAATTCTTGTACCAAAATACAAAATTTGGTTTCTTTTCGATAATTGTTTTATCCAACTTAACCATAATTTATTGTTAGGATATGTAGAAACACTCTAAAATTAACATCTGGGTTGATAATAAATATCATTAATAATATTAAAATGAAGAAAATTCTGATATAAACATAGGATAGGATAGGATTACGCGTATCTACTAAGTACATTTATATATTGCAAATAAGGTTTAGGAAGCTTTAAAAAAATAGTATATATTATGTATTGGTTTCAAATAATTTACAATATATATCACTCTTACTTACAAACTCCATAATAACACCGTTTTATTTTTCCTCTTCAGTTATTCATTTATTTGTTCATTTATCTCAAAACAGGCCTTACCGCCTAATTACATTGATAACATAATAGATACTATATATTTCACATATAATATAAACTTAACTACACCTAGGTACATTGTACGAGTATTAATTTGATGAAATATGTACGAGGTGTATTTATTTTTAAGTTGGCAGAGTGATAATTTGCCTTTATAATGTTTTTCGATAAATCACTACTGACATTGTCCAGTCTAAATCGATCAATTCATTAAACTCACATGTTCACAAGCAGGGAGCGAGTGATATTATCTAAAAGCGGAATAGGAAAAAATGACTAAGTACGGGTTCTTCTGAATGGAACATTGAATCTTAGTAATGACAAAATTTTCTTAGAGTTAATTTTATTATTTACTGCTTTAAACAAAAAAATCAAAGCAGCTAATTTTCGCCAGACTTCTAACGACAAGATCTTGAATTCGTTTCTAAGTTGGATAGTTCTAACTATGTTATAATCTGGTCGTACAAAATATATTTCTAAATAAAGATATCTCAGAAATTTATTTTGAATTTTTTCTAAAATAGATAGCGTCGTATGGTTCATTAAATTCCACTCATAAGGACTATTGAAATCCTTCTGTAGTAGAAGACAATCTCTAACAGTTTCTACACGTTTGAAAAATTTTAAATCATCCCCAAATAACAAGCATTCCGAGTATTTAAGTTTAATTGATGAAAATGAGAAATAGAAGAGTACCCAAATTAGATCCCTGAGGAACCTCTGAGTTATATTGACAGAGATATTTCCATTGTGTTTTACCAATAAATATCTGTTTTGCAAATAATCTCCAATTAATTTAAAAAAACTATGTGATACACCACACCCACTGAGCTTCCATAAAAGAACGTCATGATCAACCGTGTCGAACGCCTTTATAAAATCTGTATATATGGGTCGAGTTAGATTCTAATGTCCAATGCCCCATACCCATAATTATCAAAAATGATCATGTTTCAACTAATAGATTTATTAGCCACGAAATCATGTTATTGTGATACTAAATACTTTTCATCATACTGATACATATTTGAATAAATAATTTGTTTAAATGCTGGTGCACACATTATTGATATTGGTCTATAGTTTTTAATATCCATTTTGTTACCAGACTTGAATATAGGAGTAACCACATCTGTTTTCCATATGGATGGAAAAGTACTGGATGCTAGGATTAAATTGAAAATATGCATTAAGGGTAGTTTCAGCCAATCACTACAAGCCTTAAAGATATAGGCGTGATTCCATCTGCCCCAGCTGCTTTTTTAGATTTTAGTTTTTTTTATCGCATTATGGAAATCCAATTCCGTCACAATATCTAATACAAAAGTGTCATTACTTACCATTCTTTCACATGGAAAATTCAAATCATATGAGGCTTTAACTGACTAATAGACAGATGAAAAGACATCCGCAAAAGCGTTTGCGGTTTCATTATTATCCACTTGTCTTTCATTGTAATAATAATTACCAATGTTTCATCTTCTACTGCTTTTATTGTTAACATAATTCCAGAAATGATTAACGTCTGTAGTTAAGTTTTGTTCTATATTTTTAATATATTTATGTTTCTCCAACTTGGTTAACGATTTAACATTTTTTCTCAGTACCTTGAAATTTTTATCGAATACATTAGACACTATCCTTAGTTTTCTCAGTCTTTCTTTTTCTTTAAATAGATCCCTAATTTCTTTTGTAAACCAAACTGGAGAAGTTTTGGACTTTTCACAAAAAACAAATTTAGGTATACAATTATCAATTATTTAATTACATATATTGTAGAATTCATGTAATGCTACATTCACATTAATTCTTTCATCCAAAAGTTTCTTCCAATCTGCATCCCTAATCCATTCACTTAACCTAAGGATATCTCTTTTTTTAAAAATCATATCTAGACTCTTTTATATTGAGTGTACTTATTTTTGTATCAGACCTAACTGTAATCATAATTTCCAATGCAGGATGGTATAGATCTTCCTTAACAAACGGTAGACCGTCCCTAACTACTGCACAATTGTTAAAATTACTTTCCGAACTAATAGCTAGGTCCAGTGGTCTTCCTTGGAAATTTTCAATATCATTATACGAACTGAATCCATTGAAATCCATGAAGTGTTGAAATGTTTGTACTATGCCATTATAAATATTGCTTTCATAATTAATACCGGTTACACTTGGTATATTGAAATCTATAAAAATAAATGTTTTGTCATTATTCACTATATGCGATTACAGAAGTTCAAATGCTGTTTCATATACCTTAGTTTGACTCCCCGAAGGAATATATATTCCTTCCTCCAACATACGGTGTATTTAGTACTATTTACTTCAATTTCTATTGCAATCGCCTCAAAATAGGACCTAATTTTGGATTTTATCTGTTTTCTTAACAGCTATATGAACTCCCCCGCCTTGTTCTGTAAATTAAATATTCCTATCAGCTCTTATCAGATTGTAATATCCAGCGTTTACTATCTCTCCATCAAGAGTGCCCTCCTGCAACCAAGTCTCGACTGCAATAACTACATCACAGTCCTCACTCAAACAACTTGTATAAAACTCGTAAATTTTCGTATTAAGTCCTCGACAATTTTGAAAGTAAACGTTAAGAGTAGTTGACATTATTGTGGCAATCGAATAAGCTCTAAATCAAAAAGCAAATCATTATTTTTCAACAGTACAGATAATAAAGTCGAATTGGAAGATTTATTTTTCAATTAAGTCTCTTAACTCTATTTTTATTAAGTATTATTTGTTGATTTTAACTATTTGTTCACAGGTATTTTAATATGATTATTCACAAAACAGTACGAAAAAGATGACTGAACTGCACGCATGTGCACAAAAAATAATTGAGATGAAAAGGTCTATTGCATGCAACCCTGTCGGGCGCGACTCTGATTAAAAATCCCCTTTTGTTACCTCTAACTCTGTCACCTTGGAACCGTCTGTAAGGTATAACATCTAGACGACTACATGCATTGTAATCCCCATCTAATTTTTCATCTACTGACTTCCCTATTATCCTTCCCGTTTTTTGTGAACATTATTTCTATTTTTTATGTATGGCACGCCAATTTTTTCTGAACTGATAATTTTACCAACCATTGATTCATGCCTTATCTCTTCATCCAGCTGAATTTCCACTCAGCTTCTTCTATATAGCCATAATATGTCGCACTTGAAGATAAAAGGCTCCAAGTATCAATCTCTGACAGATTTGAGATAACTCTTAAAAGAGCTACGACCTTCGTCAACAAGTAGTCAAGATTACAGTTTACACACGCTAAAATGTCTCCTATGACGTTCTTAGTCCATTAGCCAGTATCCTTCCACTTTCGCAGCGATTCTGGCATTCAGTTCTGTCCTGTTCTTTCCTTGGGGGCCTCCTCATCCTCGTTTTTACAGTCACGTATTTCTTTCCCCTCTAAGATTAAATATTGAATGAAAGGGATACCTGTTACTACGTTCAGAGCTGCCGTCGAAAGGGTCCTATATGTACATTCCAACCGTAGCTACATTTTACGTTAAGCGCTCTTTATAATTTCGCCATATTTGTTTATTTTGACTACAGAGCTCCAGACGGGTGCCGTATGAATCAGTAATACCATTGCACAAAAAACTTCCCTTTTCGCGAAGGATGGTCAAATTACATTGGGCAGAATCCTAGTCAGTAAATCCACTTTCTTCCTCACGTTTTAAACCACCTCCTTTACATTTTCATATCGTCCAGGTATACTCCTAGGTATCTTACTTTCTTCACGAATTCAACATTCATACCGAATATATTGAACACAATATCCTGTTTATCAAGGATAAATGAATTTGTACAGACGTGTGTAATATTTTTTATTAAATTCAGCCAAGCGCTTTCGACATCACGTCATCATCAGGGCTCTAAAATAAATTACATACACTACAAACTACTGTCCCATCAATCTAACATAACAGTAAATGTAACTTACTTCGTCAATCGGTCCAGAGACGTATTAAAATTGTAAACAAACAACAAATTACAAACATTTACACATATATCAAATTAAAAACTAGTATCGATGAGTCGTCAAAAATTCTAACGACTATAAATACCCACAACCTCTGGTTCCAAATGAAGCGTTTGCCTTCTGTCTTCTAGTCCTGGTATTTTTCAAAGGATTATTGATAGTACTTTTAGCAATATTACATACGTAGCCATTTTTTTGGACGATATTTCAATTACCGGAATAAATTCTAAAGAGCATTTAAATAATTTAATAACGGTTTTCACCGTTTTAAAACAGTGTGGATTAAAAGTAAAATTAAACAAATGTTCATTTTTCCATGAGCAAATACATTTTTTGGGGTATACAATAAATAAGGAAGGCTTATCAACCTCTGATGACAAGGTTGAAGCTATTTTAAGGGCACCAAAACCTACAGATATAACCAGTTTAAAATATTTTCTTGGATTGGTAAATTTTTATGGATAATTTATAAAAAAAATTGAGTGATAAATTTTACCCATTGCATTTATTATTAAAAAGAATAATAAATTGTATTTGCGAGAAAAACAAAATCAAGCCTTTGAGTTAATAAAAAATAAAATAGCATCACCTAAAATTTTAGCACATTACGTCAGTAAATAACCGGTAATTTTAGCAGTTGATGCCAGCTCATTGACGGTATGGGGTGTAATTTAGCATACATATCCAAATGGAGACGTACGCCCAATCGCATTCGCCTCACGCACCCTTTCTCCGGCAGAAAAATCTTATAGTCAAATGGATAAAGAGGGAGCCGCTATAACTTTTATTTTAAAAAAATTCAATTACTCTCTGTTTGGTAGATCTTTTACCCTGTTATGTGACAATAAGGCTTTGGTACATATTTTAGATTGTAAAAAAGACATACCACAATGTGCAGCAGCGCGTATTATTTTGAGTACGTATAATTACGAAATAAAATATATTCTAACAGAAAAAACTCACGTTGATGCATTGTCACGCTTACCTCTGAAGAATACCAAAGAAACAACATACAATTATTCACACATATTTTATTTAAAAGAAAACCTTCCAATTGATTATTAAAAAGTGCCAATATTTACCAGGAAAGATAATATTTTAAATTCTATGTATAGGTTTTGATTACACGGTTGGCCAGAAAATTCTAAAATTGCGAAGGAATATGAGGCATATTTTTCAAAACGCGATAAGTCATATTTGGAACACGGTTGCATTTTATGGGGGTACAGGGTGGTAGTAACTAAAAAATTGAAATAATTTTTACTTGAACCAATTCACATAGCACATTTAGGCATAAATAAATGTAAGGCGATGGCTCGTTCATATTTTTGGTGGCCGAAAGTCGACAATGCTATTGAAAAATTTTGTAAAAAATGCAATACTTGCAATGTAATACAAAATAACCCATCAAAAGTAAGTTCACACCCGTGGCCTTACGAAGATATTCCATGGGGCTGTTTATATTTAGATTTTTTGGGGCCGATCCATGGAAATAAATATTTAATCATGATAGATTCTTTCACAAAATGGCCCCAAATTTTTAAAGCTAATGTCAGTGAGGCAAAAAACATATTTAAAATTTTAAATAAATTATTTTCTAGTTTTGGTTTACCTACTAAAATAGTATCGGATAATGGACCTCCTTTTACATCAAACGAATTTCGTCAATATTTAAAAAGTAATGGATTAAGACCACTTTTCTCTACACTTAAACATGCAATGACCAAGTCAAAAACACTGTAAAAACTTTCAAATTGGCTATAAAAAAGGCTTGTATTTAAAATAAAAATGTGGACAATTTTCTCCCACAATTTTTATTCGATTACCGCAATACTCCTCACGGTACAACAGGTGAAACACCAATTAAAAAAATATATCAATGGAAAATTCGAGGTAAATTAGATTTGTTAATACCGGACAAAATTGGAAAACAAAAAGGAATATCATGGGGGCATTCTAAAAATTTTACAGTCGGTAAAAGAGTTTATTTAAGAGATTTTAGAAATCCAGAATGTCCAACATGGACGAAGGGAGTAGTAACTGGTACAGCAAGTCATTTTTCATGTAAAGACTAAAGATGGTAAAGAATTAAGACGTCATTCGAATCAATTGCGCGCATCGTTGGGTAACAACGAAGTAAATGAAACAGAGAACGATCCTTTCAAATAAGGAACTGCAGAAACTGCAACTAACAGTTCTGTTTCACCAGCAATTGTTTACTTCTAATGCTGACCATGAAAACAGCTCTCGATACTTTCTAAGGTCTAGAAATTAAGAATTGTATATATGTATAATGTTTCTGAATATTAGGTATAAAGAAAAAAAAGTGCAGAAATATTATAAAACAAAATATATGTAGTGAAGTGAATACGAAAATATTGGTTGAGTAAAAACGTTTAAAAAATAGTATACTAATTTTATATTGTGTGGGTAACGGAAAAATGTTATATCTCTTTCCGTTTATCTCGTATTTGGAGATTTGGTAAATATTAGAAATGTGTTTATAACACCGATTTTTTTTCTTGTATAAAAGTGTAAAAAAAATTGTATTTTCCAGTTTTGGTGTGAGAATGTGTATCACATTTAATTGGTTGGTACATCCTGTATACCTTACGAAATATTATCAATACAGTTCTTCATTTTACCTTGAAGTTGAGCTTGTAGATATTGTGGAAAATCAATTCAGTTTCGAGTACAGCAGTTAAATTATTACTACCTATAGTTCTTATAAATTACAAAGTGAATTAAATATTGAGATATTAAGTAAATATAAATAATAATTATCAAATAATCAAGTAGAGTTATAACAGTTTCCTATATCATTGCACAGTTATACTGATCTTAATTGGAAAAAGAATGAATCAATCACAATCACGTCTGGCCAAAAATAATTATTAAACATCAGGTAGGCATCAAATGGAATGTAACTTCTGTCATTCTGACGATGATATTCAATATCGAAACAATTATCAAATTCCTTAGAATGTTTAAAATTTTGCCAATATATTGTGGAATTATCTAGGAACAGTAAGTTTAATTTAAGAGATTAAAATCTAAGATTATTGAATAAAATATTCCAAAATACGAGATATATGGAATGATATGAAATTTGAAACCACCATTCTTTTAGTCAGGTTTAGAAATAGTGAATATTGATACAATGCAACATATATATTACTGAAATAAGCCCACTTTCCATACTTTTCCATCTATTTTCCTGATAAATTATTCTCTATCCCGTGCTTCATTCCTGTCGTACTCGCTTTTATCGTCTAATTTTTGTTCTTTCCATCCGATTTTTTCTGAACTGTAGCTTCGTATATTTGTCTTGCTATTCTATTATCCTTCTTTCACACCCGCTAATTTTCATCCTCTTATACATTCTCTTATCGGTTCCACCTTTAGTTTTGGTTCTGTTTCTCTATTTTCTTCCTTGTTAACAATCGGGATTCACTACCGAAGACTATGAAGAATATGAATATTTTTCAGTATATCTTTGTTTTCACTACGAGTGGTATTCCTTTCTTTCACAAAAAAGGGTTTCTTAGAGATTCACGCATATTTTCCGTTGTCATTCGTTCATTTTTTTCTTCTTAAGTCCTTCTACTATTTGACATAGTGATTAAAACACTAATATCGGTGGTTCAACTATATTTTTCAGTAATGATCTCCTTTTTCTTTCTAAGAAGTTCTTCTAGGTATATTAGGTAGTTGTTTTTGAATCTGCTATCAGCACCATGTTATCTGCCAATGAAAATTCTTGTTATACCACTTTTTCCATGGTCCTACTATGATACTTTTGTATTTTGCACCTCTCCGTATTATATGGAAGGTTCTGTGGATTATTAGTTAGGTACACATCCAGTTTCATTTAAGTTATTTCCTTTTACGGACACCACAATTTCAATTTTGTTAGTTCAAATGCATGTTTGTCTCTAATAGAAGGAATCTAAATGTATCCCTTCGACTTTTGTAAAACTTATTTTTCTATATTTGTCTGAATATCAAATATTTTCTTCATCCTTTTTTTCTAAATACATGTTTTTTATATTGCTTCCACTAGTTTTTGCATTATCCTGTATTCTATTATTTGGAAGGAAGAATAATTTTAATATTTGCTTCCCCCATTTGCAGATTTCCCTTACTGGGCACATTCCAAAAATATGTCACAGGTTGATTTTATACACGGTGGAAAAAAGCGCAAAATGTGTGTTTTGATTTAAATTACATCTATTCTCTTTCATAATGAATCCTTAATGCAGAACTAAACAGAAAAACTTACAAGCATTTATTGCCATTTGTTTTTCAATTAGACGTAAATATTTGAGTACAATTCCGAATGATTAATTTAATTCATGTAATTCATTCGCCTCTTACATAGAAATACACAAATATCATCAAACATACATTTCAAGCAAAAGTGATTCTGTTATATTACAAAATATACGTTGGCTGAACAACATTACTGAGAGTAATTTTTAGTTCATCATTCACATTCATTTAAAAATGCTGTGTTGAATATTAAATTGAAATTCCACCAAATAGTTAAAAGGGATTCCAAACAGTATTGCATGCCTACATGTGTATTGTGTTTTTACTATATTTTCATTGAATTAGCTTTAAAATACTGCATTTCATTGTTTTTTTCCAAAATAGCCTTTCATTTTATTGAACACAAAATGAATTTATTCAAAATTAATCAAATATACGAATATTTCGTTTGATATTTAAATCCATTAACATATGTATCAATAAATATCAAACTGTCTGTAACCTAATATTTTTTATCTAATGAAGATCAATATGTGGAAAATTCCTCTAATGTACAGGGTTAATCTTTATAAAGTGAACAGTTGTGCATTAAATTGGAAGTTATTTTTTACTCTGAATATGACTCCTGCCTCCGAATTGTTGTAAGTATATCACTGAGTTTTTGAGTAATATGTAACAGTTTGGCGACTACTTTGTTTATGTTTCTAATAACATTGACTACTGTCACTACTGTCATCGTTTAAATAGGTTTCCAAAAAGTGTGTATTTTGAGCTCAATATACGAAGAAAAGAAAAAACATTGGGTATATACAAACACGTCACAAAGTTTTTTAGGGTCTGTCGCCGACATGCAATTTTTAGTTGTGCAATAGTACGGTCAAGGAAACTATGCATTTATATTACTCCGAGCTGAAATGCAACTGAGGAATTTAATGATTGAATGGTTTGTGTTTTGATACAATCCAAACAATTGCCGCAACTGCGAGATTATGTTTTGTGTTGTAAGTTATCAAACGCGTCCAAGCTCACTTTTGTTTAAATAGTTGTAACTATCTCTTATAGAACGATCGATTTCATGCATTTGTGTGTTATGTAATGTGTCATCTTATTTGATATGAATGTAAACAAGCATACTGTGTGTTCTCTGAAATAATTAGTTATTAAAGTGGTAAAAAGTGTAATAAAAATCTAGAAATTTTGACTGATTAAAGTGTTCAAGATTCTGCATCTAGTGATGTATTTCAATTGTGAGTAGCACATTTAATTTTGAAGAATTTCGCATAACAATTTAAATTGTAAACTAAATACTTGTCGAAATATCATTAGTAGAATAGCAAAAACAAGATTTACCTGTATGGATTGAAAGGAACTATTTATGGTACAGGAGAATTTAATCATATCTTCGAATAATAATAACGAAAATAATAAAATTGAATTGAAAAATCTTTAAAGTCTTGAAATAATCATTAGAATGGATGAAACGGCAATAAAAAATTACTGGGTGAGGCAACTAAAAAAAATCTAGATGAATTAAATAACACAAAGAACGAATTAAAAAGAGTAATTGATTCAACAGAAACAAACTTATTACTGAAAATCGAAGAACAGACCCAAAGACAAAAAAAATAGAATTAGAAAACGTACTCTTAGAGGAGAGAATTGAAGAACTAGATATGAAAAGTAGAGCTAATAACGTAGTTATCTTTGGCATAAATAAGCCAAGTCGCAAACTAGATGCCCAACAACATTGCAGAGAAGTAAACAAAGTTCTGGACGTAGATATTAAAGAACGTGATATAAACAATTTCTTTTCTCTAGGAAGATATGACTCCGCTCCCATAAAAATCGAATTCGTATCGAACTTGAAAAAGAAAGCTATTTTGAAAAACGTTGAAACACTAAAAGGATCTGGGATCTCTATCGCAAATGATTTAACCATACACCAAAGGGACACTTACAAAAATCTTAAACCCTACCTGATCCACTTTCGGAAACAGGGAGAATATTCGAAAGTTTACATTAAAAACAACAAACCAGTGTTAGACAACAATTCTTACGCACTAGAAGATTTAGTAGAAGTATCCCTTATAGAAGCAGTTAAACCAAATAGCGCGCCGCCCACTCCCAATTCAACAAAAGCAAGTCAACGGGATGAAGTCGTGACAGAAAATAAAATTGTAAACAAACCTAAGACGCGCTCTGACTCAGTATCCAATAAATAAATTAAATTTTAGTTTTAATGTCCTAAACAAGTTCAGTTTGGTCAAATGCATTTTAATTCGAAATAGAAATTGGTTGTCTTCGTTTTTAAATTATATTTTATACCTAGTATTATTGTGTCTTAGATTTGGTAATTCAATTATACAGAAAGTTAAAAAAAATGGATCCTTATGTACAGGAATATGAAAATGAACCTTTTTATGCTACAAAAATTTATAATCCATCTGTTTATCAACACTATTTAAAAAATAAAGAATTTAAAATTATTCATATGAACATCAGGAGTTTAACTAAAAACTTTGATGAATTTACTATTTTCATAAATCTGCTTTCGGTTGATTTTGATTCAATTGTCCTATCAGAAACAGGGCATATCCAAGACATTGATCTATTCCATTTAGAAAGCTATACTACTTTGTACAATGAGGGCATGCTCAACCAAAATGATGGAACTGTAATTTTTATAAAGGACAATTTGACATTTGTATCAGACACTTTCAATTTACGATTATCAAAGGCCTTGAGAATTGTAATTACGTCATTATGAAGCAAAATTGATATTACAGCAGTATACCGTTCTCCTTCTACTTGCCCATTCTCTTTCAATAGGGATCTATATAAATACCTAAGTACCAAGGAATCAAATGATATTAATATTATAACTGGCGACATCAATATTAATTTATTAGATGAAAATAACGTAGATGTGGAAGAATAAGAAAATATTTTATATTCAGAGGGTTATGTGTCCTACATTAATGAATATACACGACCAGAGAGTCGTACTTGCCTACACCATTTTTTCGTCAAAAACAATATGCAACTAATACCTTCAATTAAGTCATTTATCTTAAGATATGATCTGACCAATCACTCGCCCATTGCATTATTAGTAAATCACGATTCACTTAAAATTCATATTGATAAAAGTAACAAAACAAGTTTTAAAGAATTTATAAATTACCAAGAATTAAAAAATTGTCTGATGCAGGAAACATGGCGTGATGTGTTCAATGAAAGAAATATCGATTTGATGCTAGAAAAGTTTATTCATATAATAAAACAGTATATCACAAAAGCTACAACAAGAATAAAACAAAACAATAAAACTATCAACAAAAGCCATGGATAACTAGAGGTCTCCTTAACTCAATACATAAAAAAAATGAATTATATTTGAAAGTAAAAAGTAATCCCAACGATCAATATTTAAAACATAAATACACAATCTATAAAAATAAATTAATAAGAACAATTAAAAAGAGCAAACAATTTTTATCACATGCTCTAGTATGTAAATTAGTGTAGTTATTGTATTAATTTGTTATGCTTACCGTGTACAAACTGATTTTATTCAGTTTCTACGGCATTCTCCTGTTTATTCACCAATGTTTAGATTAGTAATAGATTTGTATTTTATTTGTACTTTGAATAATTGAATGAATAAACATCATTATTATTATTATTATTATTTTCCTTTTTGTGTCACCGGATTTACACCCGGTGTGTTTCAACGACAGTCGGCCTCAACAGCAAGACTTTCGTTGGGTGTCACTATTCTAGAAATGACCTAACAATGTTTGTCGCATCCAGGATTACAGATTTTTGCATTAATCGGTAGGTTGACTCAGGAATATCGATGTCTTTGAGGGAAGTACTCAGTTTCTTGGGAATTAGCCCCATACAGGATAAAACAACTGGAATGATCTTGACTTCTTTAAGATCCCACAATTCTTTTATTTCGGTCCTTAGCTCGGCGTACTTGCTTAGTTTTTCATTGTATTCGCTTTCTGTGTTAGAATTATTTGGGATCGATATGTTATTATTATTATTATTATTATTATTATCATTATTATTATTATTATTATTATTATCATTATTATTATTATTATTATTATTATTATTATTATTATTATTATTATTATTATTATTATCATTATCCGTTCCAGAAGTTTATAAGAGCTTGTTATACTCATTCGATAATAATTAACAAAACTTTATGAACGTTGTGAACGATTGTAACATGTCGATCGACATGTTATGAATTTTTCATTATATCAGAGCGTTACTTATTCTTCAGTTACTCCCACTTCTAATTCCAAATTATCAACTTCGATATTTTAAAAACGTGTCGAAGGACTGTTTTAACATTCGCAAGCTTCTATTAAATCGGTGAATTTCGACTAGACGGTCCCTTTCTGTATCGTTCGAGTAAGAAGCAATTATTTCTTCAGTTTTCAGATATCTTTCATGTGTAGTAATATTTCTTGCTGCTCTGCAGCTCGCACGTGGACTTCTACATCCGCTCTTATATAAGAAGTCGTTACCTTCCAGAGTCCTGAGTTTAGACCACCGACGGCTCAAGTTAACCGCCGATATTGCTGAGAGCCAGCTGTATGTCTCAGGTCTCTCCAAGTTAAGCCCATTAATTTAAAACATATATAAAATCTTGAGCTGGACATTCTCATTCCCTGATTATTATTGGTATTGTATTGTAAATACATGGTTAATATGAATTTATTTTTGTGATAAATTAATCCATTTTCCCGAAATTTTTGGTATTGTTATTATTCCAGTTGACGTAATAAAAAAATAATGTAACTGAGACCAAATTCGACAACTTGGGCAGAATCCCAGTCCGGGGAAGAAAGTCACGTGACACGATGTACCAAATATTTCTTCTTTCTCCGTATTTTCAACCGTCTATTGCTTTCAAAAGCACACACGGTTGCGTACCCCAAATAAAATATTTCGTATTTTTGACAAATGAAAAATGTATTTACCTATAGGAGAATAACAACTCAGACTAAGTCTTTCAAAACACGTTTAACGCAAACGTATCATGAATGATTCATTCGGCACAAACCGAGCAAATTTTTTTTGGTTTTAAACAAATGAACTTTTTGCGCACTTCATTGCTTACTCTTGATTTCTTTTCGATCTTCGCTTCTGGAGCAACGGACGCCACGTTGGGCGCCAAAAATATAAAGAGTTTTTGTTTATATTTTATGTTTCGGTTGTCCCAGATGTCAACCAATGTGGCTCCGGTTCACACAAGTGGAGACGAGAGTGGGTGAACGTCTCGAATTTGATATGTTAAATTTATAAAAAAATATTGTAAGGCGCCAGTCAAATTTATCTGAGCCATAAAGAGATTTTTCCCAACTTAAACTTGACAAAAATGAGAGAAAAACTAAAAGAACAACCTAACTTGCATTTCCTTTATTATGAGTTTTCAAAATACTTTAATACTCGAAAAATTTGTATTATATTGTAACAATTTAGACCACAGTAAAAGAATGTATTTACATTTAAAGCCACAAATTAATTGAAAATATTCCCATGTCCCCTGAAAACTTCACTTATTCGGAATATTTGTATTATGTGTTGACAGTAAAAGTCAAAAATATATTTGAAATATTGTTATGCAATAGCAATTTAAGATTTATCACATAAATTCACCAAAAATTACCCAAAAAAATGTTCCCACGTAAAATAGACCATACAAATTCTGGCGCTATGAGAACCTTGTGTTACATATTTGTACCCTGCGTTGGATCCAAAGCAAAAGTCAACGACATACAAATATAAATGTAGTTCTATTAGTAAAATCCCGAAAACTTAGTTAAATAATGCCCTCCCCCCTTGAAACTATAACGCAACTTATATTGAATTTATATAAGAAAATGCAGTTAATGACACTTATCGAATATGTACATCGTCTTCATATAAGCCTACTGCTCTCTGTATTGGATTCCTAGAGAAAATGAAGTACGCCACGAATCCAGGTGCGAATATAAGTCGAGCAAAACTACTGGCAGCCTCTTACTACAGACTCCCAGAACCAGAGTCAAGTTCCATATGGTGTATCTTACTCAAGGTAAGACAATTTCCCCAAGCTGGTAAGCAGGAGAAGAATGCTAAAAAGACCAATGTGCATCAGATATGAGGCACGACTTCATAAACCTTCCAAGATGACATAAATCTATTAACGATCCAATATCTAAGATTCGGAAGTATCGCCTATGGCTCTAAAAAAATCTATATTCACAATTCACGTCAAAAAATACATCTCCCTCGTGTTCTACTAACTTACTTACAACTTTCTCTAAAAAAACATGAATTATTAGTATGTGAAACGAAGTTATATCCAATCTAAGAAAATGAAAAAAAATGACCTTCATATATATATAAAAAAAAACGATTACACGCAGTACGTAGAGATATTAAACAGAGTGACACTTGTCAACTATACAACTAAGAATATTGCAAGTACATGTGTCAATATCTTATACTGCTAACTACTCAAATAAATCATTTAGACTACTATTTGAAACCCGTTATCTGTAAGTAGAACACAATTAGGTGACAGTCATAAAAAGAATTGATGTTTTTATGTTCAAAGTGACCGAATGTTTTACTATAGAACCAAAAAAAAATTACCCTGAACTGTACAAAAAGATTATACCAATTTAAACTCACCCATAGTCTCTTTTCTGTAATAGAAAATGAGTGAAAATATTCTCGATAACCTATATAAAAATACTATAAAACTTTATATACATCTAATCGAGGTGAGAAGTGAGTGAATAACTAAACATAATTTAAACTTTAGAATGTAATTTCTTAAAAAGTATCAGGACGAATTTCGAAATTTATAAACTGTTGTAGATAAAATTGAAGGGGCTTCAAAATGATTCCTTGGTTTGTAATGATTGGGTCTGTAAGGCCCTCCACTGCGACTGATACCTTACTCGACCCTCAATTCCATTTAAATATTTTGTGGTGCTGCCTACCACCGCTAGAGGATGAAAATAGCGATACCGGAAAAAAGTATCCCCCTATGATCAAAAATCGAAGGGTCTCTGCGTTTTTTAAAACGTTGACCCAGCTCCTGATAATGGCTCTGCTTCGTTTCCATCCGGCCACCCTGTATATAAACCAAAATTTAGTGTCTTACAGGGTGACAAAGATTTCCATACTTCATGTGCACACTGTATACTTGGCGAGGAAAATAAGAACCTATTAAAAGTGGATTATGTCAGCACAAAAACCAAAAATATTTACTTCAGCTGTATTATTGTATGGAATACTCAATATTTTTCAATTTTTGGTACCAAAAACTTCCATTTCGCTGCTCGTTTTATCTATAGAATTAATTTAAATCTCCGCCGCTAACGCGTACTTCATACAAATTATTTTTGCATTTTATAACATTTTTCAAGATTTCTCATTTATGATGAGCGTTAAATTAATTAGTTGAAGAAATTTAATTTCGCTCCATCAACAGCACTGGAATACTGACATCCAGTGTTGACCTAAATTAGTAAACACTGGGGAAATGCCGAAAACGACAAGAAGCTCGTAATTTGTTGAAATAAAAACTGGAATTTATTCGCACTAATTTTTATTTTATAGCGCGGTACAGCATAAACTAAATTATGGGAATATGACATTATTTTCTATTTCCTATAAAATTGAAATATCTTTCAATACTAACAGAAATCGGAAAACATGGATTAAAATTGAGAGGCGATGAAATAATTCAGAAATAAAATCTTATTAGTTTCGATATTAGCTTTGTCACCTTCTAGGCCAATCAAATTAATATATTTTGAGGAATTAATTTCCAGTTAGCAAGAAATATTTTTTATACCTTTATTCGGTCCAAAATTCGTGTAATCTAAATTTTCACCATCACAGGATGTGAGCTTAACTTTTGATAGACAAAAAACGGGCAAATTTTTGCACTTTATTTAGTTTTCTGCTTGTAGGTGGAAAACGGTGCGTCGTATGATAAGTGTCATTCCATTCCATATAGTCTAATCAACAAGTTCAAAAACGTGTTAAATAGAAAGAAAGCTCCTAAAAATATGTGCCATAGCTCATTCGATTCGGAATGACGTCTAGAAAAATGTTTTTTAAGGGTATATTAGCACATAAAAAATTGCAATTGTTATTAACAAAATAAGAAAAAAAGGTATTTCGTTTTTCATCAATAGCTTTTAAAATAATGATATTTAAGGAATTTTGAAAAAAGATCCTGAAAGAGGAGAAAATTTCCAATCAAAAAGTCCTAATTCCCGGAACTCTATCTATATTATTTATATTTTTTTTTAACGCTGAAAATAGGGCTCCGCGAGGACGTTACGGCATAGGCGCGCCGCCTAAAAAGCCGGTATATCACCTAAAATAATTTTTTTTTAATATTAAATAACAATTTAAAAATTTGAATAAATTATAGTGTAATCTAGACACTTGAACGAAAAAAACCTCGTTGAAAAAAAAATTTTTTGTCGATTTTTGAAAAAGTTAATTAACTAATCTTTTTCCAATCTCTGTTTTTATAAATTGAGGTATAAAAGTTTAAATAATTGGTCTATTAATTTTTCGCTCCGTGGAGCTCTTTTTGTTTAGGTACTTAATAAAGTTATGCAAAAAAAAATTATTAAAGTTAATTATTTTGGTAATTATAATTTTTTTAAATCAACTAAAAATGAAATTTCTAAAAAATGTTATAAAAAAAATTTTTTTTTGGTAATATATTATTATTGCTGTTTTCGCACCTGATATAGGTATTAATTACCATTTGTTAAGAAATTGTTTATAAACAAATAGACTATTTTGGGATGTAAAAAAAAAATTTTTTTACTATCTTATAGCATAGGTAAAATGATGATTTTGAAAAAAAAATTCTTAAATAATTTTTTTTATTGTTTATAATCGTTTTTTTATATTTCAATTGTTTAAATAATTAGTTAAGAAATTATTTTATTCTTAAAAATCATCATTGAACCTTTTCAATGGAATAACCGAGAAAAGATTTTTTTTTATAAATAATTTAATTGTTTATTAACTTAACAATTTGTTGTAAACTAATAATATTCACCGTTATATTTTTTTTCGAAAACTTCAAAAAATTACAAAAACAATCATATATAACAAAGTTAAGGAAAAAAAAAATTGTTTTTAAATATTATACAATAATGAAATTACAGCCGTTACATAATTTGTCAAGTTAAAAATTGTTATAACTTTTAAACTATTAGAGATAGGGTGAAGAACATTTAAGTCATTTTTGTGAAAGATTTATTTATCTGTAAAATGAATTCAAAATCGACTCTGTAACTATTATTTATCACTTGTTATAAGCATTTGTTTATAAAAATTGTATCAGAATATTAATAATTCAAGTGATGAATAAATGAAAAATGATCTATAGCAGATTATATATTGGGTGAGTATAAATTTGAATTAATATGTTATTTAAACAAAAATGGATATTGCTATAATTTATGCGTAATTAGAAAGATATTTTATCATAGAATAAAAAAGTTCTTGGATCCGTAACTGTATCTATATTATTTAACAATTTATAAGCTATGGAATTTCTTAAGATGTAAAAAAATCTAAAATTGATAAATAATAGTTACAGAATCGATTTTGAATTCATTTTATAGATAAATAAATCCTTTACAAAAATGACTCGAATGTTCTTTACCCTATCTCTAATAGTTTAAAAGTTATAACAATTCTTAACTTGACAAATTATGTAACGGCTGTAATTTCATTATTGTATAATATTTAAAAGTGTTGTAAAAAATACAAAATTTTTTTTTCTTAACTTTGTTATATATGATTGTTTTTGTAATTTTTTGAAGTTTTCGGAAAAAAATATAACGGTTAATATTATTTGTTTATAACAAATTGTTAAGTTGATAAACAATTAAATTATTTATAAAAAAATGTTTTTCTCTGTTATTCCATTGAAAAGGGTCAATGATGATTTTTAAGAATAAAATAATTTCTTAACTGATTATTTAAACAATTGAAATATAAAAAAAACGATTATAAACAATAAAAAAAATTATTTGAGAAAAATTTTTTTTTAAAAATCATCATTTCACCTATGATATAAGATAGTAAAAAATTTTTTTTTCAAATCCCAAAATAGTCTATTTGTTTATAAACAATTTCTTGACAAATGACGTGAAAATTTTTCTTCCAATGTTAATTAATACCTATATCAGATGCGAAAACAGCAATAATAATATATTACCAAAAAAAATTTTTTTTGATAACATTTTTCAGAAAATTCATTTTTAGTTGATTTAAAAAATTATAATTAACAAAATAATTAACTTTAATAATTTTTTTTTGCATAACTTTATTAAGTACCTAAACAAAAAGAGCCCCACGAAGCGAAAAATGTATAGACCAATTATTTAAACTTTTATACCGTAATTTATAAAAACAGAGATTGGAACAAAATTAGTTAATTAACCATGGTGTAACTTTTTGAAAAATCGACAAAAAAGGTTTTTTTCACCGAGGTTTTTTTCGTTCAAGTGTCTAGATTACACTATAATTTATTCAAATTTTTAAATTGTTATTTAATAATAAAAAAAAATTATTTTAGGTGATATACTGGCTTTTTAGGCGGCGCGCCTATGCCGTACCGTCCTCGCGGAGCCCTATTTTCAGCGTTAAAAAAAATTATAAATAATATAGATGGAGTTCCGGGAGTTGAGACTTTTTCATTGGAAATTTTCTCCTCTTTCAGGATCTTTTTTCAAAATTCCTCAAATATCATTATTTTAAAAGTTATTAATGAAAAACTAAAAACCTTTTTTTTTATCTTATTTTGTTAATAACAATTGCATTTTTTTATGTGCTAGCATACCCTTAAAAAACATTTTTCTAGACGTCATTCTGAATCGAATGAGCTATGGCACATATTTTTAGGAGCTTTATTTCTATTTAACACGTTTTTGAACTTGTTGATTAGACTAATAATATAGAAGGCTCAGTTCTGCGTCGTATATATATTAATACAGTTCCTCTATTTAAAATGTAAAAGAAACATTGCAATAAGGGAATCTTTTCATATTTGTATGCACTACTTTCGATACACACTGTATTATATATATAATCAATAATTTTGAAAGATTCGGTATACAAATCAAATGTGACATTTTAATTTTCGGATGACGTTTATGTAGAATATATTTAATGATAGACAGATTTATATCACATTTTGGAAAATATATTTGAAATTTTAAAATACAGATGTCTCTGCTATCAGAATTACAATGATAATAAAAGAATTCAAATCTCTCTTTGTTATAGGGAAACATAAATTAGTATTTTTTTTTTTTAAAAAGGAATTTTTCGTAACCAAAGGAGAGGAGATTTATTTCTTTGAAGAAAGTTTAGTTAGTTGTGTTTGAAATCCCGGAGAGGCAACATCGTAATTAGAGTTGTCTCAATTTTTGGTAGATAGTAGAAGTTGTATATTCATATATAATAATTTTTTTAACATTTTGATCCCACCCTGAGAGGAGAGTAATAGGTCGATTATACATATAAATTCATTTTTAGAAATACTAAATTAATATTTATTAGAGCCGGGCATATTTTTGACAACTACTGTCAAAGTAGAAATTTCTTACATAAAGTTGTATGTACAAGAATTATCGCTGCGACCATATACATCAACGTGAGGTGAATTGAAATTTATCTTTACAGGAAGATTCACATCAAAATCTAATAATTAAAATTAAGCATAGAGGAATAGATATATTATGATTTGGCTTCCAACGCGGGGCAATTATAATTAAAAGAAGGTATAATCGAGATATATTATAACTTGTCACCCAAACGAGGGGCAAATATAGAAGAATATTGAAAATATTATAATATATATATATATATATATATATATATATATTGAACATAATTCAAGAACACAGAAACTAAAATAATATAACTCATATCAGCATACTACACAGAATTATATAAACCAGTATCGGTTAATGAAAATATTTCCAATATACAGAAGATTTAATGCAGTATTTAAAAAAAACTGTATATGTCTTACATGTACAAAATATTCTGGAGCATATATACATCATCTGATAAGTGTTAGAGAATTATTAGCACCTATTTTGATCAGGATACATAATATCTATTACCTTATAAAAGTAAAAAATATATATATAGAGGAGATAGTTCTTCACTACTTAGATGGAAGTATATTTGAAATTCTCACTCTCACAAATATATTGAAGTTTCGAACATTTGATTCAATATCTTTAATATGATACCAAAAGAATTTATTGATGAAGTAATCTATTCATAATGGAATACAATATATGAGCAATAGTAATAAGAAATTTGAATAAAAAGGATAAAACTTACCTTTAAACACAGTAGTTCATTTAAGAAGCATATCGACAATCCATTGTAAGTAATAAATAACAAGTTATAAATCAAAATTCCTCAATTAAAAGAAACATGTAATCCATATTCTAAAAATATTCATTGAACATTAATAATAGATACAATAAATAAACATGTAATAACTTAATTATTCAACATTTAGAGAGTTTTGGTTATATATATCAAATAATGTCAGAAATGTCAAAAAAAAATCATTTTATAAATTGACTGGAATAAGGTTATAAATTGAAAAAGAAGCAGAACCATAGAAATCTATATTTATTGAGTCAAGAAAGATGTGAATTTTATGGTTTGTAATTATATATTAGGAATTAGAAAATGAATCTGAAATCAAGATATTTATGATTTGGGATAGCAACGAAAAATAAAAAGAAAGGCGTGGGTTGTTGAAAAAGAATTTTGAGAGGCGGAGATGAAATAGAGTATTGGAGATAAAATTATAAGAAATTTAGATAAAAACTAAGAAATTTGTACTAAAAAGGTCCAAACAAATGAAGATATAAGAAGCTACATACAATAGATGAAACAAGACATACAAGTTATTGGAGGTGATGTCAGAATAAAATGAATATTTAAAATTCAATCAATTCAATTGGAGATGATACTTAATGGAAAGTTACTGAAATAAACATTATAGAGCAATTAAATCTAAGAAGCTAGAAACTAATAGAAATCACAAATATTTGTTTCCTGAAATAAGAAATCCTGTAAAGAAGCATTATAAGGTCGGCGGACCTGTACACAGCTTGTTTTTGGGAAGATAACTCTTCAAGAAAGGAAGATGAGTGGATTGTGAATCAGGTTAGTGTTTAATTTGTCTTTGTTGGTACCAACATTTAGGTTACAGATGTACATCTATGGTAAAAGTCAAAAGAAATAGAATCTGAAACTATTAAAATTTAAAAAAAAAGGTTCTGATAAAACTGATAACAGAAACTTAAGTACTTACCATTTCTATTGAACAATTTTCATTTTTCGACTTAATAATTTTATATTAGCATATAAGATTTCATCACTTTGTTTAAATTGATAATACATATTTCTTGACTCATATAATATATGTGTAGTAATAAATGTATTCATGAAATCATTGTTTTCATATATATATTACTTCAACTGATATGAGTGACATTTGGAATCGATTATTCTACTGAATACTTCTAATCATCTATTCTTACTGTGAGATTTGGAATCGATTGCTATATTGAAATTTTCTATCCATAGGCGCACCAAATAATATAAAATAAAATATAGTAAAAGTTATTTGAATGATTCATATATAAAGTGTTGGAGATAAAGAGTTAAAATCACTTCCGGAACCCAAAGAGTAGTAAGAGTTTCTCATTCTCTCTACCTAAATATATAAATACATAAAAAGTTTTCTTTATTTCATTACTGAGCTAGCTATACTAGAGTTTAATATATTAAATTGATAATATAACAATTATAGTGGTATTGTCGGCAAAGTATACAACTATAACAATCCATTATAATATATATATATATATATATATATATATATATATATATATATATATATATATATACCTTTTTACAAATTGATCATGTAAGTTATGATGCGCTTCTTCATGTACAAATTTCTTCCATTCTCGCCTGTTCTCTGCCAATTCCGCTGCCTGTTGCCAGTTGATACCTCTTTTAATTACTATTTCTCCTAGAACATTGTCCCACGTCTTTCTTGGTCTGCCCCTTTCCTTGTTCTTTTGTATTTTTGTTCTCCAAACTCTTTTTGCTGGTCTCTCTTCGTTCATTCTCTACAAATGTCCTCACCAATCTAGTTGTCTCTCTTCCATAAATTCCAGTGTGGATTGTATCTCTAGATCTTTTCTTATATCTATATTGCTCAGCCTCTCTTTCTCTCTCTATCTTTCTCTCTCTCTCTCTCTCTCTCTCCCCCAAGATTCACATTCAAATGTTAATATTGGTCGATATAGCGTTTTGTTTTATTTTTGTCTGCTTTGAAATTTCTGTTTTATTTATAAGTTTTGTATTTATTGCATAGTAAAGTTTATTCGTTTTCTGAATTCTATTATTGACATCAGCGTGTTGTGACCCTCTTTCAACTACTGTTACCCCTCTACTGTTACCCCTAGATTTTGGAAGTAGTAGCTGTTTAATTTTTCTGTGTTCTCCTCTATCATCATTACCTTTGCTTTATTTTTGTTGATTTTATTCCAGTTTCTTTTATTACTATGGTCCTTACATTTATGTTTATTTGCAAATCTTTTTCACTTCCAGCTAGTTCCAACGTCTTCTGCGAATACTCTTTCAGTTATATTTACTTTTTGTAATAGTTTGTTCTACATAATAATTTTTTGTTGGTGGTTTACATTTCTTTATTATTTCATCCATGAATATTATAAAAAGTAACGGATTCAAGCTGCCCCCTTGTCTTAGCCCTGTGCTTGTAGTCATTGTTTGTGATGTAATGTTGTTTTTTATGATTGCATTTCCATTATTCTTATAAATGTTCTGTATTAATTTCAAAATTTCACTACTTATTCCTCCGTCCGATAATATTTTCCATACTTTATGTTTTGGAACTGCTTCAAAAGCTTTGTCTAGGTCCGAAAATGCCATATTCTTTTTTCTTCACATGCTTTTCCAGTAATCTGTTTCATTGTGAATACTTCTACCATTTCTGAATCGCCGCTGTGTTTCTTCCAGTGTTTTCTCGATCTTCATTCCGATCCTATTGTCAACGGTCTTTTTCAGTATTTTCATGTAATAGCTGTACTTAGTAATGTGATACCTCGGTAGTCGTTGCAGTGTGGTCTCTTCTTTTGAATATGTTGCTTTCTCCCAATCTTTTGGTAAGGTCTCTTCTTCCCAAACTCTGTTTTAATTATGCAATAATATATCTATTCCCTTCTGCCCCATGATTTTTATAATTTCTGCAGTAATTTTGTCGGACCCTGGTGCTTTTCCATTTCTTAGTTCCTTGATAACTTTACCAGTTCTTCTTTATCTATTGTTATGTTCTCAACTCCGTCATTGTCCTCTATGTGTTCCTTCGGTTCGTGCAGGCAGTTGAGAATATCCTGGTAATATTCTCTCCATTTCTCCATAATTTCCCTTTCTTCTGTTAATTTTCTTCATTTTTGCTTTTTATAAATTGATCTTCTCCTGTTCGTAATGACTTAATCGTTCGGTAAAATAGTTTCTAATTCCAGGAGCAGTCTCTTTCCAATTTTCTCCAGATTTTTCTCATTGGTCATATTTGAAGGCTGTTATCAATTCTTTTGTTCTCTTCCTTTCTGTTTTATAGTTTTTTCCTGTTCTGTTCGCTAGGTATATTTTCTATACTTTTTTCTTTGGTCTTATTTGGTTTCTAATTTCCTCCGTCCACCGCGATGTTTGTTGTCTGCTATCGTATCTTTCTTACTGATGCCTCTTACGTATCCTGCAGTTTCTAGTAAGATATCATTAAAGTGATACCAGTTGTCTTCTTTCATTTGTTTCTTTACTTTGTATTTCCAATATTTTATTCATCTCTTTTTCGTAGTTTCTTGCAGTTCTCTTAATTGATATGATTTGATTGTGTTAGTTTTTTTGTTGATGCATAAATTTCTGTTTGTTCTGTTTTAATGTATTTCCTATGAATTAAGCCATTACCACTGTTGTGTCTATTATTATTTCTCTGGATCTGCTTTCTATGATTACGTAATCGATTATTGACATTCCATTTATACTTTTAACTTCTCTTGTGTGTTTATGTATATCTTTGTTTACAAAGAATGTGTTGGTTATGATCAAATTGTTTATGAGACAGAAGTCTAACTTTCTTCTTCCATTGATTATTCTAGCTATTTCTCAATGTTTTCCAATTATTGTTTCATATTTGTCATCACGTATACCTACTCTGCTGATCTCTTATTATGTATATTCTGCCTTTGACTTGATCCATTTTTCCAGCAAGTTTATCCCAATACTATTCTTTGTTTCGTCGTTCTCATTTGGATCATATACAATTATAATAGTTTTTAATTGGTGAGTGTGTGTATTTCTAATGGTTTTTAAATGGAAGAACAGCCTAATTCTACTAATGAAATACCATTATGAAACTTAAATTGCAAAATTAATTTTTATTGTCAAAGCTTGACAGACAATAACAATAACTTAAAAACAAAAGTATCACACAGAGAGATCACATCTACAAATCTGGCGAACTTGAATATTTCTTTCTAACACCCCTAGTCGACAGATTATTCTTCGATGTGTCCCATTGATGTTTTGAGACATTGAAACTTTCTTTTGGGAGAGGATTTGTGAAAGCATCAGCAATCATATTTGACGTTTCACAATACATGAATTGACTTATATCACTGTCAACTAAATCACGTAGATGATGAAATCTGACATCGATATGTTTTGTTCTGCAACTAGACTTCTCATTGGTTGCTAGCTTGATACAACCTTGATTGTCTTCATAAAGGACAGTTGCATTTTCACAAGGTAATCCAAAATCCTCTAGCCTTCTTGACCAAACGATTTCCTGGCTTGCCAAGGCCGCTGATATATACATATATATATATATATATATATATATATATATATATATATATATATATATATATATATATATATATATATATATATTCAGCCTCTGTAGATGATAGGGCTACTGAATATTGCTTCTCGCTAGCCCATAATATAGGATTATTCCCAAGAAATAATATAAAACCGGCTGTAACTTTCCTATCAGAGACATCGCCTGCCCAATCGGAATCAACATATCCGTTCAGAGTCAATTCAGTATTCGAACTAAATTTCAGTTTATCTTTACTTGTAACCTTCAGGTATTTGGCACTATCTTGACTGCATCCCAATCCTTCTGACTTGGCTGACTTACTCGCCTGCACGAATATCCCACAGCCAGAGATATATCCGGACGGGTTGTAGTTGAAAGATATAGCAGTGCCCCCACTGGCTTTCTATATTTCTCATTATTGGATTATAAATGGGAATTTGTATCGAATTTGGCGTACTCTGTATCCATTGAAGTAGCTACACATGAGGCATTTTACAATCCATTCTCTTTGACAAGGATATCAATTTTTGAATTTTGATCCAGTAGAAAGTTTACATCTTCAGTTCTTTGAACCCTGATCCCCAAAAATGATGAAATATTTCCTAAGTTGACCGTTTCGAAACTCTCATAAAGTTTATCTCCAATCCATTGTATCACTTCATCATTTTCATGACATATACACAAATCATCAACATATAACAATACATATAGTATAGTCCCTATCTTCATTTTCAAATAGAGGCACTGATCAGTTTTACTCTGTTCAAATCCAAAGTTTTCCGCTTATAGTATCATTCCATGCTTTCGCGGATTGCTTCAAACCGTATACTGCCTTGTGGAGTTTATATACAAGATGGGAATCATTCTCATCTATATAACCTTCTGGTTGAGACATATAAATCTCTTCATTCAACATATCATTCAGATATGCGGTTTTTATATCATAATGCCTGATTTTTAATTCACGAACAGCTGCTATTGACAACAGTATTCGAAAAGTCGTTTGTCTCATCACCGCACCGAAAATACTATCATAGTCCTCCCCATATTTTTGTGTGTAGCCGTTTGCGACTAAACGAGCCTTATATTCCATTATTCCGCTATTTGAATTGATTTTTGTCTTGAAAATCCACTTAAATTTAATGATTCTTTTGTTCGGAGGTAGCTCGGTCAGCGTCCATAAGCCTTCCTTCCTGAATGATTCAATTTAATCTTCTATAGCATTTATCCATTTCAATTTTTCATTTTCTGGTAATTCCATTATTTCGTACCAAGTCTGAGGATCACCATTTGTTTCACTTGAAGTAAAGTAGGACAGTTTCTCAGGAGTTTTCCCCTTATTATTTCTTGAAGATCGTTTCAAATACTCCAACCTTTCATCATCCAAACGTGTCTCTTCACTTTCAATATTAGTATTATTTTCGGCAATAACCTTTTCATCGATACTTTCTTCCTCTTCGTTTACAAAAACTATTTCACTGTTTTCATCCAATATTCTAATAGATTCAGATTTCATTTCAGTGTAGTTTTCATCTTCGAAGAATTTCATAGTTCCACTTATTATTATTTTATTGGTTTCTGGATTCATAACTCTATAACAATTGGAAGTTTCATTCTATTCTACCAAAATCCCTGCTTGTGCTCAAGCATCCCATTTTGTTCTTGTTTCTTTAGGAACATAGGTATAGGCCACACTGCCGAAAGCTCTGAGATGAGCCAATCTTGGTTTTTCTGAATTCCATAGTTCATATAGAGTACATTCGATAGCTTTTGTAGGAAGGAGATTTTGGAGATAATTAATTCGTTGTGACAATTGCTTCACCCCAATATTTATTCGGCAATCCTGCATCAAACAACATACACCTTGCTGCTTCGCATAAGGTTCGATTTTCACGTTCTGCTATGCCATTTTGTTCGGGCGAATACCGAACTGTAGTTCGAAAGTAAATACCTTTCTCCTTCAGAAAACCTTGAACTGCTGATCCACAATACTCTCCTCCATTATCAAATTTGAACATTCTTGGTAACACTCCGAATTTATTTTCAACAATAGCGACGAGTTCTTCAAATTTCTGAAATACTTCATCTTTGGAATGTAGGAGGTATAATATGGTATAATGTCAAAAAATAGCGTTTCTTTCCTGGGGTTTCAGTTTTCATCGGACCATAAACATCAGAATGTCTCAAATCTAGACATTGATTTGAGCGTTTGTCACAATTCTCCAAAAATGGCTTCTTCGTTAGTTTTCCTTTTATGCAACTCACACAATAAATAATTTCATTGCAATTTCCGGTTTCTATTCCCGAGGCTAGATCATGTGAAGTCTTTTGATATCGAACGAATTATTATGACCTAGTCGTTCATGCCATGCGTGAATACAATTATCATGCCGACTTTGTGTTGTAATATTTGCTCGCTCATCTGACTTCAAACATAATCTGTAAATACCATTCCCAATTATTCCCATAGCAATATTTTTCCAGCCAAGTTTTACTGAACAATGTTGTTAATCAAAAACAACGTTGACTCCTTTTTCTGTTAGACTCTTCACTGATAATAGATCACTTCGTAATTGAGGTACATATAAAACGTCTGTGACATGAACATTTTGACTGTTTTCATCAACTTGACATTTAAGGTATCCATCTCCAATTCCTGAACATACCATTTCTTGACCATTTGCAACAAAAGTTTTATTTCCATCGGCACATCGGAGGTTGACGAAGAAATTTTTGTTGCTTGTCATATGATGACAGATCACTAAACACCTGCCATTTTCATAACATTTCTAGGAAAAAAAATTATGAATGTATAATAACTTTGAATAAGCTGAACATTAAAAAACTGCAAGTGGAAGTGTGTAATGAAAGATGGGGGGATTTATTTAATAATAATATTATAGAGTCTCAAGTGGCATATGACTTATTTCTCAATAAACTAAACAACTATCTACAAGCTTCTACTGCTGTAGAATCGCAAAAAAAAATAAAAAAAATTAAACCTTGAATTACTCAAGGTCTAATATCCTTTATTAAACGTAGAGATTTACTAAAAAATAATTTATTAAAGTATTTCACCCAGGATCGCGATATAGAGTATAAAGTGGACAGAAATAAAATTAACGCTGTGATAAAAAAAAATAAAAAGAAATATTATCAAAATAAAATAAATGAAGCAGGTACTGATACAAAAAAAGTTTGGAAGGTCATAAATGATATATCAGGTCGTATAAAAAAATGTAGAAACAAAGATCAAATACCTGTTAAAAATAATAATAATGTTCTTACTAATAAAAATAAAGAAAAGGCTACTTTGTTTAGCAACTTCTTCTCAAGCATTGGAGTTGAAATGGGAAATGCTACCCTACCGGACAGTTTTATGGAAAAATATAAAGTAGATTCAAATTTTGTCTTTAAACCAGTTACAAAAAATGAAGTAATTATACTCATATCCAATTTAAAAAATAACTCTGCGCCTGGCCCTGATCAATTACAATCAAAAACTATTAAAGCAATTCATGAGAGTGTCACACATTATTAATCTCTGTTTTCAAAGTGGCAAAATTCCTCAGAAATGGAAAGAATCTATCATTAATCCAGTTTTTAAATCGGGGAATAGCAAGTAAAATAAATAACTACAGACCTATATCATTAACAAATACCTTTGCAAATTTTTTCGAAATGGTATTAAAAGAAAGATTACTTGATCTCTTGAATGCAAACAACATTATCACAAAGAGGCAATATATTGCCATATATGGTTTCATCAAAAATTCTAGCACCGAAAATGCCGTGATGGATTTTCTGGGAAAGACAGTCGGGGCAATGGAGTCGTTAAAATTTATTACTGTTCTCCTTGACCTGGCCAAGGCTTTCGACGCTGTTTCTCATGAAATCTTATTGCTCAAATTATGTAATTTTTGAATACGTGGAACTGCACTAAATCTCATTTCAGATTACTTAGGAAACCGAATACAGCGGGTAAGGGTAGGTGTTGATATAAGTTCTGAATGTCTCGTAAAATGTGGTGTACTTCAGGGAACGGTTCTAGGACCGCTGCTGTTTGTAATATATATGAGTAATATTACAAAAATCCGCAATTTCAAAGGTCATTTAGTTTGTTATGCTGATGACACAGCAATAGTATTTACTGGGAAACACTGGGACGAAGTTAAACAAATAACAGAAGTTAATTTAAGAAAAATAAATATGTGGTTAAATTATAATAAACAGACCTTAAACGTCAAAAAAAACGAAATGTATTGCTTTCAGTCCAAATATAGTTGATCAACCATATAAATTAGATGTTAAATTTCATAAATCAGATTGCATCAATAAATGTAAGTGTCCCATAATAGAAAAAGTTGGTACTATAAAGTATTTAGCTGTCATTATAGACAAACACATTCGCTGGTCAGAACAAATAACAAATGTAAGTAAAAAATTACGTACGGTAATGCATACATTTTATGATCTGCGCGATATTCTACCAAGAAGAAAGTTACTAATGTTTTATAATTCTCTAGTTGAAGCAGTTCTAAGATACTGCATTATTGCATGGGGTGGAACATTCAATACCACTCTTAGTATACTACAAACTACTCAAAATACAATTTTGAAAATTATTTTTAATAAACGTGAGCTTTACTCCACTGAAAAGTTATATAATGAAACAAAAGTTTTCAATATAAATCTATTTTATGTTTATAGCTGTATAATGAGAATCTACACAAACCCTACATTATTTAAAATTAAAGATACCCGAGTAAATAGATTCACAATTAATCTGGATATTTCGGTACAAACTTTTAAAAAGTCAGTAACACAACGATCTTTGTTTTTCTTTGGTCCAAAAATTTATAACTTAATTCCATTGACTCTAAAACTAATACCTAAAGTTAGAAATTTCGAAGAAGAAATCAAAAACTACATAATGATACACCGAAATTCATTTTTAGAGATAATATCATAAAATCAAACAACTTTGTAGCATAAACAGACTTTCTAGTGAAGGAGTAAACAACTGAAGCTTGCCTTCGATATAATGACCATCACTCAGGAAAAAAAATCATTACGTATACTACACTGAAGGTATAATTATGTTTCTCTGTCGACTCTTTTCCCGGATGTCACCAGGATGTATGTACTTTTTTATTGCGCCAACCTGTAATTAGTAATAAATGTACAGATGGACAGAGTTTCCAGAGTTGGCACAATACAAAACAGGCAAACCTTGCCTAGGTTATGATGCCAGGTCTGGAGATTTTTGGTATATGTATATTTTTTCGCTTTTTGTATTATTGTACTCAATTATTTTATAATAAATTTGATTTGATCAGAAGCTCCAGAATCGATATACCATTCGTTAGAATTCCGGTTACCTTCACAAAAACAGAATTCTTCTACTGAACTCTTTGCAATTTTATCATTTTTCTAAGTCTTCTCATTGCTTCTTTGAGTATTCTTTTTACGGAAATAACAGCCATTTTGAATATGACCCTTCTTTTTACAGATGAAACATTCTTTATCGAGTCTACTTGCTGTCTCCTTCTTCTGCTTGTTATATGTCTTCAGTGCAATTTCCTTACCTCTTTCACTGTCGTTTCCTTACTTTCTATTGAACTCATCCATTAATTTTCCTTTCACATATTCTAGAGTGAGTTCATCGTCGGGTCTAGCATCTAGTGCTGTAACAAAAGTTTCGAATTTTTCTGGGAGACCACCCAATAAAAGTGAAAGTCTTTTATCTCGTCATCGATACCTCTTAACATTTCGACCATTTCCAAAGTTGTTCATATGTATTCCGACATGTTTTGTCCAGGTTCAAGTTTGGCTTGGTATAATTTTCTCAGTAAATAAAGCTTATTGAATAAATTCGCTCTTTCGTGACCCTTTTGTAGAATATCCCACATATCCCTATCTGATGTACAATCACAGATGTGGATTATTTGGTTATTTTCTTCTGATAAGGATATAGAACTATGTGCTTCCTCATCTAAATCTGACCAACTTTTATCTGAAGTCTCTAGTTTTGGTTTGTCGACAGTGGTCCACAGTATACTAAGCAGGATTCTACGTTGGTGTGAAAAAATGATAGTTAGATCTGATCCTCACATTTTTTGACGAGTTTTGGGAATATGGTAGAAATGCACCTGCGGAGGTCCACCGATAATAGTAACATTTTCAAGATAGTCTACAAAGAAAATAGTTTGGGACCCTCTAATCTAGGTGATTGATTGAAATTAAGTGAACTCATCAATGTGAATGTTGGATAGACATCAATAAAAAGAGTGAAAACAATCAGACTATTCTGAGCGAAGCTGGTTCTCCTCAACATATCACAAATATTCTCAACAACAGCTTTGAAATGTAAAATGAAATAAAACGAAGTTAAGTGGGGGTGAATTGAGAGAGTATAGTGGAGTAAATAAACTAAAGTATACTGAAGTGGAGGCCTAGGATGAGGTGAGTAATTGGATAGATATCGAAGATGTAGCATTGAAATATTTAGAACAATTGGTTGATCCATTTTTGTGACTGTCTAGTAGACCAGTTATTATCATTTCCTTCAGAATTCCCATATTTTTTCAACGACAGTATCAAAGCTGATTTCGATTCAATAAATACCAGGAAGTATTCGTTACTTCCATCTATTGTTCTCTCCATTGGGATCCTTACTAAGTATATATTACTATTGCCTTTCCGTTCTAAAAGCTACATGTTTTTTTTCTAGGTATAGTCGTAAGCAATGTCTCAATCTCTTTTCCTTGATTCTTGTAGATAGTTTGTAACTTGTTTGTGTCAAATATATTGCCCTATAATTTTCGCAGTTTGTTATTTCTCTATACATACAGATTATTTCACCATTCCCTGGGTTTTTGCTGTTACTTCCCTGTTTCTTTAACAATTTTCCACATCCAATCTGAATAATACTTCAAAAACTCTTCACTCACCAACCTATCATTGTCCTTTTCTCTTCCCCGGTAATAATTTCAATATATCTGCACTAAATATTTGGTAATAAATAATTAATACTACATCCATTCCAACAGAGAGAGTAATAAATTGGAAATGAAATAACATAACATAAATATAACCACGCAGTTTAGTTGACTGTGATGGAGGTACGCAAATATTTGCCCTAACCTCCAAATATTTAGCTTGGCGCTTTGTACGTCCCATTCCGTTCGGTAGCTCAATAGATAGTATTTCCATGGAATCAAGAAAATATGAATTTATAATAAATAATATGCTACTTCTTCGAATTTGATTATTGCAATGAGTACTTATAATAATATTAAGAAGGATGATAGATAACAGGCAGATGTCAAGCGTCGGATTTGAACGTTGGCAGTTGAATCAGTTGCATTTTTTGTGTAGGTATTATGTTTGATAAGCCAGAACGGAAGAAATATGGCAAGACTTTAAATCCTCTATGACAACTTCAAGAAAGTGTTTTGTATACGCGTTTGTTACCATCAATTATTGGTTTCCGTATAGAAATTGTACATGAACCATTTGATGGTTTCCCTATAATTGTAAATTTGAGACATCGGTGTAGTTTGAGGCCCTCAGCCCTTCTGCACCCTAAGTTTGAAGCCTTCAGCTCTGCTCAGAGTTTATAGAACCTGCTATTCAGTTATTTATTTAAGTTGTGTCTTCACTGTAACTGTTAACTTAGTTTGCGATTTAAGTTTTTATGTAGATTCCGGCCTTCAGCCTAACTACATTCTGAGTCTACAGCCTTCACCTGAGTTCAGATATTATTTGGGACATTTTGTTGTAAACTTGTGATAAATACTTTGAAAAGAGACCTATGGTCCAAAGTGAATAATTAAAAACTTCAATCAGGAGATACTTACTGACTTTTGTTTTTTTTATAATAACTTACCTATCAGTTTAACCTTTGGAGTGTGTAGTTATTGTTGTTAACCCACTGAGTAGTTGTGGGCTAACTTAAGAAGTCTTCGGTGCTTGCCAAAACTTCTCTGGCACCCTTTTGAAAACTTATTGATTTTTTTTTCAAGAATCCACCCCTTCTTCGACTCGAAGCTAGTCGACTGGCGAGCACAGGTTGTACCACGTGAGACAACCCGATAAATTTACTAACGACCTCACGTTATGGGCACCAAAAACCTATAACGAGAAAACCGCAACTAACTCTTAGTACTCGCTATAGATGTGCGGGTTGTCTCACGTGGTACAACCCGTGTTCGCCAGTCGACTAGCTTGGAGTCGAAGAAGGGGTGGATTCTTAAAAAAAATTTAACAAATTTTCAAAAGGACGCCAGAGAAGTTTTGGCAAGAACCCAAGACTTCTTAAGTTAGCCCACAACTCCTCAGTGGGTTAACAACACTAACTACACACTCCAAAGGTTAAACTGATAGGTAAGTTTTTATAAAAAAAATAAAAGTCAGCAAGTATCCCCTGATTGAAGTTTTTAATTATTCACTTTGGACTATAGGTCTCTTTTCAAAGTATTTATTACAAGTTTACAACAAAATGTCCCAAATAATATCTGAATTCAGCTGAAGGCTGTAGACTCAGTATGTAGTTAGGCTGAAGGCCGGAATCTACATAAAAAACTGAAATCGCAAACTAAATTATCAGTTACAGCGAAGACACAGCTTAAATAAATAACTGACAAGCAGATTCTATAAACTCTGAGCAGAGCTGAAGGCTTCAAACTCAGGGTGCAGAAGGGCTGAGGGCCTCAAACTACACCGATGTCTCAAATTTACAATAATAGGGAAACGATCAAATGGTTCATGTACAATTTCTCAAAATACAATGAAAAATCTAATGCCAAAAATTACCAATGTCACAGTTTCGAAAACTAAACTAAATAACGCAGCACCCAGGTACGTATCGTAGTATCCTAGCGTTCAGAGCCAATATTTTAAATTATGAAGCAAATTATCACAATTTTAAATACAAAGTGCGAAGGTAATTCATACTAATTGCCACAAAAAGAGAGAAATAAAAACCTTACATAAAAAAATTGTGAAATGTGACGGATAAAGTTGAATGTACAAATGTATGAAGAATAAAAAAGGAAAACTGTTCACTTATCCTTCTTCCGGACCCAGAACAGCAACTGAAGTCGCTCCAGAATATTCCAGCTCTCATGGAACTGGTCTCACTGACTCCTTAAGCTTTAATCAGCGTATTAACATCCACATAAAAAAATCCTAAAATAGAGAAACGAATTAGCCTCTACATAGGGTTTACATTTTACCCCGATCAAATTTTCGACGTACCTCCGTAATATCCCATTATACTGACTAAATTTCATCCAAAATTCGCAAATAATCATACATCCTAACTTGCAACTGTATAAAAGCCATTTACACTGATAATAAAAACTATATGACTGTTTTTTCCACTTAGCAAAAAACTACGATATAAAAAAAACCATAATATAAAAACTACGTCGCTGGACACATCCCTGAATAATATTCAGACCCCGTGATATATTCTTATTTCACAAAAAATGTACAAAACGAAAATGAACTGATAAGAATTTGTGAAATGTGTCAAACTATTTCATGAAATCCAGATTACATACTCCAATAAACTACGATTCAAAGCTAAAATTCCTACGTTAATCTACCTATAGAACTGTTAATTTCGAAAAAGTATTTTCAACCATTTACCTTGATAATGAATCCTACTAACAAACGCCGTCTACAGAAATTTACCACGTGTTTCCTAATTCCACCAATTCTACTGGTATCCTTGGTCATCGGCACCTCCTGGACCAGTATATTATCGGGTCAGACCGGCGAGCTGTTATCTTAAGCGATATTTTCTTCCCTTACGTAGAATTTATCTGGATTTTCTGTAAAATGACGTTATGGCTCCCAGAGCACATGCAAAATTTAACACTAGAAGTGTGTGTTTACATATTGACGGCACACAGAGGACTGAATACTTCGCGCAGTCAGCGCTTTGAATTCTCCCCGTTGACAAGCTTGCCAACATTATACCTCCGACAGCTCGGCGAATTGTTCGCGTAACATGTGTTATTAATTCTAAGGCTATTCAATGGGCAGATTCCTCTAAATTCGTTTTTTTTCAAAGGAAAATGAGTAAATTCAGTATACATTCAAGTGTAGGGATCGTTTGGTCTGGCTCAATTTAAATTAAAGTATTAGTTTATAAATAATTGTATAATAAAAATTCTTCTCGATTCTTATCCATACTGTCGTTCATCGAATTTACATTACAAGTGATTTTTGTTCCTCAATAAAGTAACATCTATTTAAATATGAGTTTTGAATGACCATTATAGTTGTATTAATGCAAATCGTTGTTACATCAACAACCAAAATTCATCGCTGCATTTATCCATCAGCAGGATATAATGGCTACTATTATTTTAGCAGTGAAATCAATTTCAGTCCTGAATTATACAACAAGAGCGATTAGATAAAATAATGTGCCGTAATTTGATCCGGAATATTTAATTAAATTCTGAATCGGAGTGTGTTTATATTCCCAGTATAATCTCATAAACTCAATTTAAATTCACTTCAGACGAATTGCTACCAAGGAAATTATTGAATCTTCTTTGTTAATATTCATTCTAGCTTCGGCAGTGATCGGAATTGATAATCATGAATTACATTTCTTGGAAAAATTATAAGGATCATGTTTTGGAGAACTCAGTCCGAGAACATTGATGGTACACGTTTCGAATGTTTTTTTCGAAATCCAATAACAATTTGGCTCTTATTCCAATATGTGTACCAACAATACAACTTTATCAGTCCTCGATAATATGCAGTTTCATTCAAGAAGTTTCATTCTATCTATGTACACTGTGAGTTTGCGGAAACATCTGACTGTGTAGATCACAACGTTAAATAGTAGCAGCTACCCACTATGCAAATAAATATTACAGTTATGTTAATTCAACATCACATTGTGATAATGTTCTTCTTTTTTATTCTCTAGTTTTCATCACATACACATCTATACAACCGCTTATGCCCAGCTTGCGGCTGTTAACTTTTGTGATGTTTCAACTCAACTTCTCAGCGATGTTAAAGCGCTGCCTTTTTACATTACTGAGATGTTATTAGAACTTTCTCGAAAGGAAGTCTTTATAACGAACTAAATACAACATTTCTGTTACAATCTGAAATGCCTTTTAACATCTTGTCGATGTTAATACAATGTCTAAAAAATAACATCTTATCAATAATCTAAATCCGACATTTAAAAAACAATACAGTATATTTTCTTATATGTTGTATGGACATTACTTAAACCTCTAAATAATATACCTCAAGTATTCTAGATCACATTCTATAGATGTTTCTGTGCCTAATCAGCAAATACAGGGTGAACAACTATGAACGCCGGCTGTCGGCCATATTTCAAAAAATAGTCATGGTACAACTTTAAAAAATACTTTCAGGAAAGTGAACCTGCAAATTCGCTGGAAAATATTTTTGAGTTCCTAAAATATCTGCTATGGGGTGGAATAAACACTTAAAAACATAACACTGTGATTATCTCCCAAAAAGACACACTAAAGATATCCTAGAAATACAATTTTTAATATATTGAAGAGATTATGAAAAAAATGTAGTTAGGGACTTATTCTTCAAGTAAGGGGTGGGGAAAGGTTCAACCTAAAAAACAAATGTCGTAACACTTTTTTGTTTTTTTATCGATATTAATGTTTTTGGCGTCATTTAAAAGATTTTTTCCTCTTTAATAAGATATGCTGAACAAAAATAACAAAATTGAACAATTTTGTCAACGCTATGTGAAAAAGTCGACAATCTTCCCATTTTTCTTGGAAATTTCAAAAGTAATGAGGCATTTTTCAAATTCTGATGAAAAGGGGTTAAAAAATAGGAATATGTTCCAAGATATAAAATTTAGAAAAATGCTTCAATTTACATTTGAAATTTCCTAGTGGATACGAAATTATCTAATTTTGTTATCAATTTTATTAAACAGAAAAACTCTTTCAAATGCAGATAAAATCATTAATATCGTTTAGAAAACGAAAAATGTATACATTTGTTCATAAGTTTGAACTTCCCCCACCCATTATTTGAAGAATAATGGCAAAAAATCTCCTTGATTGAATTTTTTCATAATCTCATTTCAAAAATTGTATTTTTAGGACACCTTTAGTATGTTTTTTTGGAGTATTATGTTTTCGAGTGTTCATTCCACCCTTAACGGATATTTTAGCGACTACGAAATATTTTTCAGCAATTTTTCAGGATCACTTACCTAAAGGTAATTTTATTGAAAATTGTACCATGATTCTTTTCTGAGATGTGGCCTACAGTCGTTCTTAGTTGTTCACCCTGTAAAATTAAAATAAAATAGCAAGAAAAGCAATAAAGGACAATAAAGGATTTACAACGTTTTATCACTATTAATGAACAGTACAGTAAATTTGGAAAAAAAGTACAAAATTAGAAAAAAAAATATCTTGTCCAGGAATCCAACCTAAAAAAAATTAAATTGTGTAAGCATATTACATAACAAGTGTGGAAAGTAGAAACTATTGAACGCATTCAGTGAAAGCAAGAAATAAAAAGGGTATATTATTCTGTTATTTTTTATAACGTAACATACTTTGAAACTGAATTAATAAAGTTTAACGGATACACATACATTACAGCTAGTTTACAAAAAAATTCTGATTAAAGAAAATTCTATCGTTTACTCACGCCGGTTACTTTTTCTCACGCAAGAGTCGCTGTTTCGAGTGCCTCAACTATTCCATAACGTACACTTCAAAATCCTCATCAGTGAAACATTTAAAGGTGTTCTGAACAGCAGCTAATAAAACAATCACTTTAGATCAAATTGTGCCCATGGAGACCTTTGATCGATCATCATAAACTACATCAAACTTGATTTTCAGCCAATTGACTGGGACCCATTTTCCATAAGATACATGCGGGGTTCTTCAAAGGAATGATAACATATTTTATTTTGAAAAGTGACTTTTCATGATTTACCTTCTATTACATGCCTCACTCCGTTTGACAGGTAAATTCAGGTGTGCCATGAAAATTCATACTTCTCTTCTGTCTAAAATAATATACTTTGCTCATCTTGTTCTTTTCATCCTGGAACATATTGTATATTAACATCGTGGAATTGTAACTTAATGAAAACTAAGCATTATTAATAATACACTGTATACAAAAAAAACTACTTATGATGAAGATATATGAACACATTATCAAGTTAAATGAGTTTATAATTAATTGTATCGAATTGATATCCAATAGCTGTGTTTCTACAATTAATAAATAATTGAATTATGTTTGTTGACTGGAGCATTCAGTGTCATAATTTACATATTCTTCAACTAGATTAATATGGGTACCATTGTAAGGGTCATCTACAGCTTATTTATTGTATTCAAGGTATTTTCAAATGGAAATGAGCTTTTTAACAGAAATTTCTGTTTTTAAAGTCTTAAACAGTCTCTAATTGTTCACAAGAATTGTTAGTATTCATGTTAAAATTTTCTAATCCTGCAAAACTATATTGATGGCTATGACTACTACTACAAAAACTAGACCTAGACATACTTGATTCAATATATTTTGTACTGTTTAATACAATTTTACATAATTACCAACTATTTGTTTTTATTTTATTTATGTAAGTAGCTTCTGAAACATCTTGAACATTGGAAATATTTTCTTCTAGATTCAAATCTCTGCCAACATATTAGCATGTTTTATTATTACTAATATTATATACTCTACTGCAATATTAAGTTTTTTGTAGGGTATAATACATATCTAGGATTTGAAATATTGTGAATCGTTTTCAAAATATACTTACTAACGAAAATATTTTGAAAGTTGAAAAAACCCATATTTTGTAAACTCTATCATACAATGTAAGTGTACAATTCCGCCACCTGGAATTTCAATGTACAATAGCCGATTAAAGTATTGAATGAATATTAAGTTTTAATAATTATGATTTTGGAATAGGTACTTACCGATAACAACTGTGGTTCGTCCATTATTACAAGAATTATAACCAAAGATTATATACACAGAATTATAACTAAGTATAGAAACTGTAGCTATGTAGGAACTAACGAAAACGAAGACCAAGTACTTCTTGCAAATAAAATATAACACAAAACTGAAAACCATCCGCCATTTCATGCTTGTCATTTGTTTCCACAGATAACTACTGTTTGTTTCATTCGTCAGCTCCTCTTCTGTTTTCTTCTTTTTTTATGTTACTGTAATTTTTAATATGAGATATTATTGACAGTTTTATGAACTAACATCGTACAGACGTAATCGTAGGAAGTTACTAAAAATTATTTCGAAAGATGTAAAAGTAACTGCAACATGTGATCATCTTAGAAACATGTTACTTCGTAATAATACAGTAACGTTCTGTATGTGACATTAGTGAGAAGTATACAAATTAACATCGTATGAATGTTTCCTATAGGAAGTTGCTAAAAAGAAGTTCATAGGATGTGTATGTCACTGCGAATTCAATTATTATTGTGTACATCAAACATATGTTTTATTTATATGACATGGATGTTAATAGAGTTGTAAATAAATTAAGACGTCTAGGAGATATCTTATTAACGTTTTCAATAAACATCACGAAAAGTCTCTAAAAAGAACATCACAAAAAATACTTCTTATGTTTCTTGTTTAGTGGGTATCCTATACATTTACAAATAATAATTATAAAACAATATTCGGCAAAAAGAGATGACAACAGCAGGGCCATATCTTGGAGATAAGAAAACTTAGAAGTCTCGTTTTCAGTGGCGCCAACTTGTTAAAACAACATTTTATGGTGATTTGGTACAGCTGGCCTCAAATTTGCCTCAAACATGTCACGATAATGAATAGGATTGTTGATAACTGCGACACCCTCTACATTTTTGAAGAAGTTCGGCCCAATAATAATTTCGGATGATACGCCAAACCAAACAGTACATTTGAGTGGGTGCAGCTCCCGCTGATGAACTGGACTTGGATTCTCCATAGTCCATATCCTACTGTTTTGTTTGTCGACAAACACATTTAAATTTAAATATGCCCCATTATTCATTATCAAATTGTTGATGTAATCGTGATGTTCTGCTGCTTTTCGATGTAACGTTATAGCATAATCTTCTTACACTAGCTGAATTTTGTATGGAAACATCTAAAATGCGGCCAAAATTCTCTGAATAGAACTTCTTGATTTTCCAAGTTTTGCCGAGAGTTTTCTGATTGATGTGCCTGAACGTTGTTCCACACTCTCCTGTACACGTTGAATATTTTCAGTTGTGCTTACCGAACATGGTTTTTCACCACTAGGAAGGTTCCTTACTGAACCTTATTGCCGAATATTTGCAACCAGTCGATTTATTATTGGCACTGAATGTCCAGTCCGCACAATAAAATATCGACGATATGCACCATGCGTCAGAATAACTGACTGTGCGTTTGCAAAATAAAATTTAATGCATTTTGTTCCTTGATCTATTTGTGCTGCTTCATTTCAATTCCCACAAGTCTTGCTTATAAGATTCCGAAGCAAAGCAAGAAAGGGAGTTTTGGAAAAAATTATGAAGCGTTAATTTCGCATCACCCGCAGATAGGTACAAATACAATCTAGGTACAAGTTGTACCGTAATAACAAGAAATACTTCTATTTAACAATGATAAAAGCGAGTGAATTAATCCCTCAAGATTGGTACTTCCTCTATGATACATGAATTGTACTAAAAAGTTAAGGACAAGTGGAAAAACGATTTTGCAGATGATCCATTACCAAGAGTAATTATTGAAGAATGTCAAACACCGTTAGTTTGTCGGCAATCTATTTAAGAATATAAATTCTTTTAGTATCCTCTTGATATTGTTGTGAATTTAAAGGTATAATTTATTTTATACCTGCGATATTGTTATATGTTTTCATAATACCATTTTTATTATATTGTGGTTAAAGTTGTAACACCATAAAATAGAACTCATTTGAATGATATACCAAAGAATATCATGTACTCTTATGCATATCTCATTGTAATGTTTGTATGATGAACTTCCACTGTGTTAATAAACTCGGAATCAGTGAAGCAAAAAAAGGCGTCGGATTGCCTTTGATAAAACCATTTCATAACTTCGGAATAACCTTAATAGCCATTTATATTCAAAATATTTTCAATAGGACGGTCATACCTTCGAAATATTTCTCAACCGTAATTGAAAACCAGTATTTCATCGTTGATTCTTCTCAATGGTACCGGTCGGCTTAATAATGAGCACCAGTGGGCCAAGCGCATTTCTTTGACCCTATCAATATTCATGAAAACACCACCTATTGAAGTTTTTGCATTTAAGACACCTTCCATCCTGAAAAAAGTTAGTTACTCGGTTGAACAGCTATCCGGTTTTCCAGTTGTGCAACAAAGTCAAAATATTCCGTCTCTACGAGAGTAAAGTACATAAATACGACAAAAACGAAAACTCAAAAAAACATTTAATTTTGAGAACACAAAACTTATAGGAAAGGAAAAAGAGGGAAATTTTAGAATCAATAGCTATCCAAAGAAACCAGCATGCCATTAGCAATAAAATGGATTTAAACAACTTCAGTAAGATATATCTATCAGTAATGAAAATAGTTTTAATGTGTATGTACATTATGGATTGTTTGTTGTGAATATTGTTTTTCGTAGAGTGATAAGAGTATTTCATATTTTAATGAAGTTCGTGACTGGACATTTTAATTTATATTTTATCAATTATTCTACGTTTGGGGTAATTAAAAAAGATATTTGTTGTATTGTATCTCTTAGTGAAAAAATCACTTAATTTTTGATGTAGATATATTTTGAAGGAGGTTTGAGAAAGCCGAAACGTTAATAAATGATGGTAATCCCAACTTAAACCGTGTTTTTCTATTTATATTTCATAAAAATGACCTAGTAGTTCTTGAAACTGCAGCTTGCATAGATTCCACCATGTTGCAGTGGGAACAGTCTGCTGGACACAGCCGTCTAGACAGGGAGTCGGCATTTCAGTGACTTACGCCAGCTCCATGTTCTATGTTGAAATCGTACTCTTGAAGTTGTTCAATCCATTTAGCGAGCATCTAGTACCTCCTGAGACCTGCACGATCAGTCCGGATTAAAAACTTCCTTTCATAGGGATACTTCACTACCGCAAAAAGTTCTCTTCTTGTGACGCAGTATCTTCGTTCTGGTTTAGAAAGGACTTTACTGAGTTATCCTAGCACTATTTCACGCCTCCATCGGATCTGTGAGAGCAGTCCTCCAATGTCTGCGTTGCTTGCATCAGTGTCAAGAATTAAGACATCTTCTGGTAATCGATATTCTAATATCGGCGCCGTAGTTAAGTGTCTCTTCAAGGTTATAAAAGCCTTTTAGCAGTGTTCGTCCCAATGGAAAACTCTTGTTTCTTCTGTGAGTCGAGTTAGTGGCATGGCAATATCACCAAACTTCCTGATACATATTCTATAGTATGTGCAGAGTCCAAGGAAACTCCTACTTTGATATTTGTCGGTTGACCCAGATAGTTGACTCGGTTTTGGAATAGCTGACATGTCTTCGCGTTTAACAAGAGCTAGTTAGCTTGGAGTCGGTAGAATACGTCTCCCAAATTCTTCAGGCTCGCAATGAATTTTCCATGAGTCTTTCAAATGTCGCGGGCGGATTACAGAGCCCGAATAGCATAACGTTGAATTGCCATAATCCAAATCCGGTGGTTAAAGTAATATTATTTTTGCCATCCAGGTCCATTTCTACTTGCCAGTAACCAGACTTCCGATCCAAGGTGGAAAACAGTTTGCTACTGGCCAAAGTATCTAGCATATCGTCGATTCGAGGCAGATGATAGCTGTTTTCCTCCGTTAAGTTGTTAAGCTGTCGATAGTCCACGCAAAAATCGAAGTTCCATCTATTCCCTTGACGAGCACCCCTGGACTAGTAAATAGTTCTATGACTTTCTCTTCTCCATCACACGAAATATTTCTTCAGCTTCCTCTTTCTTCGTTCGTGATAGTCTTCGAGCTGATTGCCTAATGGTCTTGGTATTGCCAGTATCGATTTTGTGATTGATGACTTATGTTCTACCAGTCTTCCGTCCTTTTGGTACAAATAGATCTCGATACTGCAATAGGAATTCTCTCATTTTCATTTTATCAGTTCGATTCAAGGACTGACCAGCTACTAATAACATTTGTTCGAATCTGGTATTGGAATTGTCGGTGGTCGTTGTTTGACGAACCATAGACGTCAATGGTACGTAAGATCCAATCCTGGGCTCCTTCTTGATGGCAATTGGGTAATCGTTCACGTTCATCACACGTAGCGGGACTTACTTCACAGACGTAATCGGTCTTTCCCAATAAGTACTCTTTTGCCAGCCTCTTCGTCGTGGTTCCTTGGCTCCATCATAACCGGTGTACCGTCCTTTATGATTCTTTGTAGCCGCGCTACTATCATGTTGTCCCTTTGCGTAGGTAGAACGGTGTCTATCTATACAGCTGCCATCACCTTGCTGCCTTCATATGAATGGAGGAATACCTCCTTGGAACCCACTTTATTAGTTCAAAATTCTAGTTGGAAAGTATGTAGATTCATTACGTTCATTCCCAGAATCACGTCACCTTCGATGTCCGCTACAATTACCGTATGCAAGAACTTTTCTGCACTAACTCCCAATTGGATTCGTGTCTCTCCGTGAACGGTGGCACTGTGGCGGTCCGCACTCGCAGTTTTGTTGGTAGAAGCTTCTTCTTGGAGTTTATTATATCTGACCGTATAATGGTTTTAGTTGCTCCAGTGTCTAGCAGCAGAGTATATTTCGTGCCATTCTCTTCGCTATTCACCTTACCATGCTCTTGCCATTCACTTCGCCATCCACATATACACTGTCGTTACGATATCTGAGAGAAGCTATCATTATTAGAGTGTCTTTGGAACGATCCTGGGTCGGTGCTGCCCTCTCGTAGCCGATCCGATCCAGTTTTCCTGTGACTGGGGTTTTTGTTTCGCAGGAGTCCTGGAGCGTCCCGAACTGCGTACATGGCCTAGCCCACCACAAATCTTGGATCTGCCCTTTTAGTTCTGCCTCACTTTCAGATCACTTAGTCTCTTAGCCATTTTTACGTAACTATTTTTTCATATTACCCCACACCTGACACCAATATAAGGTTTTTCTTATTCATTTAAATACACATCGGGTGGGAATAATTCATTCACGCGGTATATCTACTTACTTGATTTATCTATACACTTATACACTATTCACTTATTCTTAATTTATGTACAAACTTCATTCTAATTTATATTAAGTACACTGTTCACAGTTCATTCAATATTTATATATTCATGTCTGTTCATTATTAGGTTAAATTGTAAACTAACTCGCCGCTGGTAGGTAGTCTCTTATAAATAGTAGCCACATTCTCAAACCTTCGGGTTCCGGAAACTTCTAGTATGCGGCTCCCAACAAACAACCGATCTTCTTGGTAATTTCTGTAAAAAAAATAACAAAAATTGAATAGCCCTTCTCCGAAATAGGTTCGCTTCCACCAAAATTTTAACTTTTATTTCTAGTTTTAGACAGAGTCGGATTCAAGGACTACACCAGTGTGCAATTTCGTAACAATATATTGAAGGTTAGTAGGTACTAAAAAATAATACTTTCTCCGTTGTGTAGCCATCTATGTGTCAGACAAAGATTTTTTATATTTATAAGTTGGAATGCTGGCAATAGCTTAATGTGTGACAGTGTTGAGTTAGCGCTCAGCATTGCGAATCGATGAATTTTGTACTATCCTCTTCAAGTTTACGTTCAAATTCCAATTATAACACTTACATCCTCCCACTAAATTATAATTTATTTTTGAATATAACTGTAGATCTTTAAAGCTCAAACTAGATCTATAGGTAATTTTTCCAGTTTCCTCTTGTGTACATAATAATAACTTTATTCAAAAATATGGTTTTACAAGAACACTACATGAAGTGAATAAAGTTGGCGATAAGTGTTATTACACTGGTTTCCCAAAAAATACAATTGAATCGTATACAATGGTCACATACAACAAAATTAGTTATAAACTATTTGAATTCAATATAAATAAAAACACTATACAAGATATGTATAAAACTAAATCAACGACACAAGGAATTTTAAATTATAATTAGGCCTAAATACAGTAGAACTATGCATATAATCCATTGGAGTGAAGTCAATAGGTACAATGATATTATAAACTACAAATGACATGAATGAACTACAATACTAAGTATTACAAAATAAAATGTTATAAAAATAATACTTATTTACCATTTTAGGACATATAATACTACAGATAAATTGGAGTGTTAGTCTGTTACAACAACAATTTTGATATGGGTAAAATTGTGAAAAATGAAATATATATAAAATTTAAAAATGTAATAAAATAACAATATTTCTTGAGGCGTATCATATCTAACACACAGGGGACATAATATACTACAGATAAATTGGAATGTTAGTCGGTTACAACAACAATTTTGATATGGGTAAAAGTGTGACTGATAAAATATATATAAAATGTAAAAATGTAATAAAATAACAATATTTCTTGAGGCGTATTCATATATAACAAACACGGAACTGGGATAGAGATAAAAAATGTATACGAAATATAACGAGGAATTTCTTGGTCAATATTGATTGGTTAAAATAATCATTCTCAAAAGACTCGAATTTTAGATCTCTTCATGAACATTTCCAGTTGTTTTTTTAATTGGAATGAGTTGGGTATAGCGCGAATTGTTTCAGGTAAAGAATTGAACATTTCTGGAGTGTTCTAAGAAAAACTAGTTTCCAGCAGTGATTTTGTTATTGGAGGTATTACATAGTTATTTCTTTGTCTAGTGTTATATGTATGTTTTGGTAAGTTTGACGAGTGTTTTGTTGGGTAGTACTTCATGTTGACATTGTAGTAATAGGGTTGTTTAGGGTCGAATACCTCTGATTCTTGAAATAGTAGATCACTTGGATATCTTGAGTTTTTACTTAGAATAATTTTCAGGAATCGTCGTTGTAGAACTTCAAGGGGTCGAATGTGGGATTTTAGTGCACCTCCCCATGCTAATAAACCGTATCGAAAGTGACTTTCAACGAGTGCATGATATAGTGTGAGCAAATGATGAACAAGAAGGATTTTTTCATGTATCTTAATTTATAAAGGATACATTGTAGTTATTTGGCCACGTATTTGATGTGTATGTCCCATTTCATGTGCCAGTCTATTATGACTCCTAAGTACTTTATGTTACTTTCGGCTGTAATTGTAAGATTGTTTTTACCATCGAGGATGTTGAGCTGAGTCGAGTGAGGAGGATTTGTTTTATTACAACTGAAAGGTAGGAAGTTGGTTTTTTGAAAGATTATAGTTAGCAACCTACTTGCAAGCCATTTTTTAATGATAATAAAGTATGTTTCTACTATTTCTTTTACTTCTGTTCAGGTATCCGCCTTGTAGAAAATCGCAGTATCGTCTGCGAAAGCGATAATGTTGCCTCTGCCTTTCACAGAAAACAATCCATTCATGTAGATCTTGAAAAGTAAGGGTCCGAGGACCGTACCTTGAGGCACTCCACATTGTACGACTAACGATTTACTGTCGACACCGTTTATTCGGACTGTCTGATACCTATTCGTAACATAACTTTTGAATAAATCAAAGCAAGTATTTCTGATACCGATGTCCTCCAGTGACTGAAAGAGCAACTCGTTGCTAACAGTATCAAATGCTTTCGATAAATCAATGAAAACACAAAGACAGGGTTTGTTGTTGTTTAACGAGTTATATATTTTTTCAGTAAGGGTCAGAATAGCATCTTGAGTGGACGTTTTTTCTCGAAAACCATATTGTCTTTCGGAAAGAATGTCATATTTATTTATAAAATCTTGTAGTCTGTTTTTTAGAAGTTTCTCAAATATTTTTGATAAGTGGGTGATTAATGAAATGGGTCTATAATTTTCTGTCAGTTCTTTGTTACCTTTTTTATATATTGGAATGATAACTGAATGTCTAGGCCAGATACCAGTTTCTATGCATTTATTGAAGATGTAAGTTAATGGTTCAGTTAATAATGACGCGATAACTTTGAGCGTTTCCGTTTTGATTTCGTCTTATCCCACAGCTTTGTGGTTCTTCAACTCTTGAATAGTGCTGTTTACTTCAAGTGTGTTTGTGGGTAGGAGTGTAATTGAGTTTGGAAGGGAGGGTCTATTGATTTTGTAATTAGGATCTGGGTTTATATTTTGAGCAAGTCTTTTGCCAGTGCCATTGAATGAGGTATTGAATTCGTTTGCGAAGTTCTTAGAATTTGTTAATAACTCTTCTAGTTCATTTTCAATATTATCAATAGAGATCTTCGATTTTTTAGTGTTACTTACTTCTTGAACCACATTCCATAAAGCTTTTGTGTTTGATTTTTTGAGTTCAATTTTGTTTTTATAGTATTTGAACTTAGTTTTTTCAATTAGAGTCGACAATCTATTTTTAGGTTTTTTGTATTGTAGTTTTAGTTCTTTGTCATTTGGGTTTTTTCTCTTATCTTTTGTGGTAGTTGAGGTAAGTGAAGCATTTGTCTTCCAAGTGGCGATCTTCGTGTTTTTCCTTTTACATTTTTTTGTATATGTACAGTCGTCTATATACTTTTGAAGTGTTTTAATGAAAGTATTTGTTGCATAGTTAGGATGTGGATTCAAGTATTAGAAATCCCAAGATTTTTGTCTGATTGTATTTTTAAGTTTTGTTTCATCTATGTATTTCATTATTTCTCGTTCCCTGGGGCATTTGGTCTTTTTCAGTACTATCTGTAGCATTGTTGAGAAATGATCGGTAATGTCGGTTTGCAATACTAGGGGCAGTATTTGATCGAGTACGTTGAATTTGGATTATAAAAATAGGTGGTCATTGCATGAACTACGTCCACCCTGTATTCTTGTTGGATTATTAATCGTTGAAATGTAACCGAATTCGTTGAGTGTGTTTGGTACCTGAAATATATTCTAGTACTTATTTGGGAAGTTTTGTTCTGTCAAAGCTTGAATGTCAATCAATTTTCTCCATTGAGAACAGTCCGTTCTTTCAATTATATATTATATCAGCAAATATGGAGCGTTGGGATTCAATGAGTTTGTGTAGTGTGTATTGTGTAGTGTTGTGGGTAAATTTCAATCATGTTTAGTAATTTCAGCAACCCTTTTTCTTATATTCAGCTCACTCCAGCTATTTTGAGTTCAACGAAAGCACCATATTCCAACAGCCATTGAAGGCAAGGTGCCACTCATACCGCATTTTTTGGATGAAGTCTTAAGATTAACTGCTCAATGGAACAATGTGAACCCATACAACGGGAGATGACGCTAAAGTATGGACTTGACAACAAAATAAATTCCGACAATTCTGTCGAGAGTTATTCTTATATGATGGATTCGCGGTAACCATCTTATTGTGCGTATAGTGAGATAAGCTCAACATTTCACCGGTCTGGCTTTGAAAATCACAGAAAATTATATTATGAAAGATATAAATTCATCAAATTATGAATATCGTATTGACTTAATGAATCCTAAATCATTTCCTTCATCTGTCTGTGTTTATTCGTACAAATAAAACAATATTTTGTGGATTTCATTGGAAGCTACAATGTGGTCCTACATTTCTTGCTTTACATGGAATAATCAATGTGAAATTCATCTACTAAACAGTGAAAATTCCCGGAAATCCGCAGTATTCAGGAGCAATCCAACCCTTAATGGAATGCTTTGAACGTATATAATCGGCGAATATCTTGAAAATCTCTACGAGCAAAGATACGAAATTGCAGCTAAACCACACTTTCTTATTTATTCAGACTTAATATCCTCCTTTGTAGGTAATGAAATCTGCTAAACTCTTGAATTGGCGAAAATATTTACACCGTAAATATATGTGTTTCGTGAAATTACATTTTACAGTATTACGACTGTTCTGAATTTGTTAAATTAACTTCTGAATTGGAGCTACAGATATTCATATGAAACTAATTTAACTTAAATTGAAAATATTTATCAATAATTCCATTGGATGTTCTTTCACTGCTGTTAGTTTAAATTATTCTAACATCTTTTCACTTATTATAAAAATCTACAGTTCCTTTATAAATATGCTCACAAAACCAGGATTGTTCATGGAGACGGTCCGGCATAGATACTCTATCCACAGTTATATAGAGACTTGTCTTATCTTGATTGATCCATTTCAAACGTTCTTAAGAACAAAATTGACCAAACTAGATTTTAATGATCTTTTAATCCCTCTTTCGAGGAACAAAAAAATCGATATTAATAATATATTTTATTATGGATCTCACTTCAATTCAGTAATTTATAAGTTAGCCTTGGAATCCACATCACGTCGGAGGTACTCAATCTAGACGCCAACATGATCCACTCATGTCAGCTGAGCTACAATTGACGATGGAATAAGGACGATGGTAAGGTGTAAGTAAGGCGTTTTGAACTGGAATCTGATCAGTCTCAATCTAGAACGAAGATCATGGGTATGGTAATGTGTCATAGATCTAGTAATGCTAGCTGAAAAAATGGGTTGACGTTTTCCTAGATGAGAAAATTAGATGATACTAAAGGTGACTGGAGTATACATCTTCCAATGTTACTATAGCATATGAGACTTCAGCTTATCGAGTTATCAGAATGTAGATATATTTTTAGATGAGAATTTTAGTTTGACTAAAAACAGTAGGGGAGAGTAGGGATACTTGATCCCATTCGAAATTCGCGCCGTGTTCAACCGTTAGTACATCATTTTATCAGTGGCGCTTGTTTTGGTTGGCAACAATGCTCTATTGCTCCAGTATGCGTCTTACAACCATCACGTGCACAGTTATCGTCGCAATTTCATTTTTATACGTTCCAGACATCTTTTTCGGTGGGTATTTTTTTTAACCCCGCAAATATATGAGAAATAGATTGTTTGTAGTTTTTCTTGTGACTTTGATTATATTTGGAAACACGCAACTCCACACTTACAACAAATGTAACTCCAATAAATTGAATTAACTGACTGTCAGCCTTAAATGCAGTATATTGTCGTTAATCAATTTTGATAGTTTGTTGGTGATACGCAATATGAAGATCGATTGTGCTGAATATCCGAAATTTGGAGTCTGTGGATACTAGTTCTTCAATATTTGGCAAAGGGTATAAATCCAAATAGGCAAATAAATTAATTGTCTGAGAATAATCTATTACCATTCTCTTTACGTGGTTTTCAGCTTTGGAAACGAGAGCTTGTGCCCTTCATGGTGAAGAGCTTTTTCCAGTAATTCCTTCTTGAAGAAGGTTTCTCACTTCGGAAGATTTAAACTTAGCATCCTCATTTATTTGTCTCTCTCGTTAGGTAAGGTTAGCTGTGAAAAGCAGATACCGGTTCTATTTTTGCTACTGATAAGCTACATATGGCAAGGGTCAGGAATGAAATCAACTAACCTACTTAGAGCTGCTGTAGACAAAATAAAATGGATCAATGTGATCTGCAACGTCCTCAAGTATAAGGCACCCTTAATAGAAGAATATCCACCTGACATGTTAGTAACTTTCTTATTTGAAAACTGAGTTTTCAAATAGTTTTTTGTGTACGTTTTTGAATGAGAAACCAGTCAATCACTTAGGAATATTATAATCATGGAAGTGATGTCCAAACTATATAGTTTCACCAAATAATGATAATACTGAGAACGGTACTTGTATCGTCTTCTTATAATTCTAGTCGTACCCAAATAGCCTCTATCGGCATCCCCTATATTAGCTGTGTATTTCAACTGTAACCGTGAATTCATTATGAATAAAAATTCCTGGAATCAATAATTATGTTTTTTATTTGGAACATTGGAATAGTATCATTATTCATATCAACAGTCCTTATCGTTTCAAGTTATGATCGATTTTCAATATAATTGAACATATTTCCCAACATTTATATAGATTTGCGGTTAAATACTCGTAAAAATATATTTATACTATTTTTTTCAATAATTACTCATTATACTAATAACATTTTCTTCTCATTTGGAAAAAAAATATTTCCGTATACTGTATAAGTTGAATAAACTACAACAAAACTGTTTCTTATACTCTTTTTGTAATTCACATCTTGACAAAATATCTAATACACGTTTGAAACCTCCGATTTCACCAGTGTTAACTCGAGAGAAAACCTTAGCTCAATAGAATTCCACCTCTATCTTAAACGAGGATTATTTTCAGAAAGATAATTATTGGATTCTTTTGCTTTCCTTTGCAATTCGTGCTTTCCATTCAAAGTCTGTCTTTATCCCTCGTAGTTTTTAACTGGTTTGAGAAAATCTTATTTAAAACGAGTTTCCACTAATTTTGGAATTAGTTTCTCCGATACCTTTGAAGCCGTTTAATTTCGTAAAAACAGATACGCTCAGCATCAGAAAGTTGTATCTAATTTTCAATATTGCTTTTTCAAATGAGCAATTAAGAACAAAAAAAAACATTATCGAGAAATAATAAAGGAAATTGCAACTGTTTTCGTTGATTATTTTCTATAACATCACAGACAATGATCCAATGAGAATTTAACTTTTGAACCAATCATTTTTGTTTATCGCGGATAAAAATTCGCTTCCTCTTGTCAGTGAATAAAAATCTTCTTTCCTTTTGCCACATTTGATAGTTAATTTCATAATTTTAATGAAAATGACTTCTTCGTCAAGATTCGGAAGTTCTGATTGAACAGAAGTGAAGGAATTATTTAACCCTATAATGCTCGATTCTCTCTATAACCTTAATAAACATTAATGGTTATATAAGGCTCTACATAAATATGGAAAAATAATTTAAAAATTCCAACAAAGATTTTTTTGTTGATTTTTAATGAAAAACTAGTTGTATCAAATATGCAACAAAGCGGAAAATTGAAGAGAAAAATTAATATGTATGAAGTTTGTGAAAACAGTTATTATTCTTGTTTAGGGAAAGGTGAAGTCCACATTATGAATACTTTATATAAGAAAATGACGAACATTTGAGAAATTCGCATATTTGCCGTTCTTGGGTGTACATAGGCCAATGTGATTGGCCATCTTCTCTAACATCTTTTGGAGAAATATATGCAGTTGTTGCTGATTTCTTCTTTTTCAGCACAATGTCTTTTTCAATATTCGATGGTCTGCCTCTTCTTGCCAAACGTTGAGTTCCTAGGTTGCATAACAAAAGGCGAATTCAGTTCTCAAGTCAGCCAGCTTCATATATTTTGGTGCCCCTTTCTGTCTATAAAGAAACCAGACATTGACAAGGGTCATATTAAGAATGTGATGGAATTATCGCATACACTACTTCTTCGATTTAATTTTGATATGGTAGCGTTTTATTAGGCTATCCATGGAGTCAACGCCTCCGATATGCTTATTGTAGTCTAACACCAAAATTGGACAATCAATATTTATCCTCTGCTCAGCTTTTCTATCGTACCTATCAAATTTTCCATTTAAAGTTCTCCACTATATGTTTATTACAAGTACACAATGTTATTAACCCTCCAGACAACTGATGATATTATATCCACGCCCTCAAAATCACAGACAAATTCAACCGAAAAATCACGACCGAATTTCTTGATATTTTCTTCAGATGGCAGTTTAGTACACGATTACGACTCAATGTGCGAGATATTGCAACAAATACGTATAATAGTTGTCAAAATTAATAACATAAATTTTTCCATTCGGAACAATTCATGGCAACCTAACAACTATATTGACACTAGCTCCAAGATTCGATTCTTCTGGAAGACGATTTATTTCATCATTGTCTTTATCAATATAAATCTCAAATTTCTATGAGAATCCTCACAACATAAAATAAAAAGTTTGTAGCCCCACTTATGAGGCTTAGCTGGCATGTACTGTGTCATGTAATGTCTATACTTCGAAGCACACATTTGCTCATCAACTGAAAGTTTTTCTTCCAGTGGTTGGAATTTCAAATTTAAATGATCAATTGCTGGTAGTAATTCATGTAGGCGATCATAGTTCATCGTCTGTTCTATTTCGAGAACAAATTTTAGCCAGAAAAAACTGTTTGATTCTAAGTGGCTATTTCCAAATACCTCAAATCCAGGTAGATATGCTGTTCGAGTTTTCAATAAATTCAAAGAAAAAGGGAAGAAAATATAACAACAGATAGATTATTTTTAACGCCAGATCCACTTTGGCAAACGAATCAAGGAAGGAGAATTGCCGAGGGAAAAACGGAATATTTAAATGGTTAAAGAGGTTCGCCAAAAAAATTGGTTTATACACCAAGAAAAAAAAGATTACTAACCATTCGAGACGTTTAAGTGTTATTTCCTATTTGGCCAAAGCAGGAGTCCAAGAAGAAGTGCTTATTAAAGTACCGAGGCATTCGACTGCTTCCTCTATTAAACCGTATCTATAGATTAACGAGGAACGCCATAAAGAAATAATAAATGAAAGTCGTCTAACCGATTTTGCAGCTACTACTTTGGCACTACTTGCAGGGTGGGTACAAGCTTCATTGGAAAATACCCTTGTAGAGCCCGTGATAGATGAAAGTTCATCAGCATAGCTAATGTTTATTAATTGCATCGTTTATAATAGATTTAATAAATAATAAGATACTGTCGTTGTTTTCTGTTTTTTTTTTGTTCTGGAAATAATCTCAATAAAAGTAATTGGAACTTGTTTTTTCGATACAATAATTTTTTAATTATCTACTAAAAACTTATTGTGTTTGATAAATTTACTCATGTGGCACAATGATTAAAGCCCTCCAGCTATGCTGTCGGGCACAAAAATGTCAAATTCAAATTCGTAACTTTATCACCAAAGAGTATTTGTGAACAAAAAAAACTTCTCTGATTAACAAAGAATGTCGTGTTTAAATCTTATTGAAAATATACATTTCAGTCTAATAGGAGAATGAAATCAACAGTAGGACTAACAAAGGTCATAACTCACGTCATGTGTCACAATGAACGCGACAAGTCACGTCGTATGTCATGTGACGTTTAACCCAACTTCGCACGTCGTATTAAACGGCCGTGTTTTATGCCACATCTTGCCATGTACCACGTCAAATGTCATGTGTCACAACTAACTCTAAATATCATATGTTACGTAACATATAAGTTGACACATGAAGTTTTACATAATACGTGAGGTATGATATGTTACAAGTCCTTTCCGCTACAAAATTCTTATAGAAGCTAAAGCAGCGTTGGCTTTAGAGTAGGCATGAGTAATTGTAAATTTTTTTCCATCATAGTATCCAGAATATATATGACTGCCAAGCATCTAAAATATCGTTTCAGCTACTTTAGATGGATCAATAACTCCGGGAGATTGAGAAATTGTGTTTTGGAATCTTGTTTTTGTTTACAAATTGAAACATATTCCACAGCGAGGTATTTTTCTGTAAATCTCAATGGAGCATTGATATTTGCTTTATTGCCAATCGTTGTTTCAACGGACACCTCATTTTCAGATTGTTCAGATCTGAAATCGTGATCGCTTGCTGCTAACAAATAAATTCCATCAGCAGTTTGATCTCCTACTTCTTTACTATTTTCTAGTCCTTTCCAAAGTTTCAAAAGCCTTTTTTCTTCAGCTTCGTGATCCGATATTTTCGAGAATAGGAAAAGATATAAAAACACGCTAATTTGTTCTGTCATCCACGTATCGCATCCGTCCAAAAGTAGGAACAAAAATAAGCAGCGTCTTTAATATCCTTGTTATTGATATTTTGTTATTTCAATTCTCTTTTTTATTTTAACTCCCAAGTAGCATTGTCTAGTTTCAAGTTGTTCACCATTTTTTCTTACATTTAAATTCATGTTGTCTTGTGAGTATCTGCTGAAAATAATTGTTTTAGTAATAACAGCCAAACCCATTTTTTACACTCTTCTGTATCAGATGGTACATTAGTGTTTGTAGCTATTCCTCTGACTCTACCAATATCCTTGTGTCGTCTACGTTTCTGATATTACTTTTGTCTTTCCCATTCAATATACTACCTTCCACAGGTATTTTGGAATAGGGTTGATTGTTACTAAAGACCTAACACAATATGTTGCAGATTTTGAGGCAATAACAGATAGACTGTGTAGGTTGAGGCTCCAAGGAGAATATAGAAAACTAAGTATAATAAACGCACATGCACCAAAGTTTGGTGTTAAAATAGTTATAGGTGATATGAACTCGAAAATCAGATGCGAAGTAGAGTATAAACATGTGAAAGGGGGGAATAGTTTACACCTGAAAACTAATCAAAATGGAAAGTGTTTAAATGACTTCGCAGAATTGAATAATATGGTGATAAAGAGTACAAGCTTTGATCACTAAGATATCCATAAAATAACCTGGATAGCGCCTGATAAGAAGACGAAGAACCAAATTGATCACGTATTTTTTGAAAAAATATATACAAGGGCCATAAAAAATGTAAGAAATTATCGTGGAGCTGACCATTCCCTAGTTATATTAAAGATAGAACAACACGTACCTACGTTTAAAACCTATGATAATAGGAAAATAAAAAGATGTAATGTGAAAGAACTTAAGAAAAATGATGTGCAAAAAAAATTACAGATTTAGATGGAAAATGAATTAACAGGATTGCCAGAGTCAGAGGATATAGAGATGGAGTGGAAACAGATAGAAAAATAAATCATTTAATCCTTGCAAAGTAGCGTAGGACAACCAACACATAGAAATAACAAGGATTGGTTTGATGATGATTGTAGAAAGGTATTAGATCACAGAAACGGAGCACAGTTGAACGTATTGTGAGTGAATACGGAACTTAACAGGAAAATATATGAGGAAACAAGAAGAAAAGCCAAAAAAGTGTGCCGGCATAAAAAGAGGATGAATATGTAACAAAAGTTAGAGATAATCGAGGAGCGTTATAAAAATAAAGAAATCAGAAATTTCTATAAGGAGGTAAAGAAAACGCAAGGAAAATGATATAAAGCTATTGATTTCTGTAGAAATAAACAAGGACAAACGATAACAGATCCACAAGGACGATTAGACAGATGGGCTGAACATTTCGAAGAGTTGCTGAATAGTGAAAGGGTACAGTCTGAACTGGAAGATGATAATGTAGAGTATGGTGACCCTGGAGAAGTAGAAGAACCATCAGATGATGAAATACTGGAAGAAATAAACAATCAAAAGAATAATAAAGTGGAGGGGAAAATGGAATAACAGCTGAAGTCCTGAAAACAGCTGGAGCTATATTACAGCAGAGGATATACAAATTAATAAGATACATTTGGAGAAATGAACAGATACCGAATGCTTGGAACAATGGAATTATCTGCCCGATTTTCAAAAAGGGAGAGAAAACGTATTTTGAGAATTATAGAGAAATATCTTTATTAGACGTGACCTATAAGGTATTAGCCAGAGTTATCCGCACTAGACTCACAGAAATATATAACAAGGAAATTGGAGAATACAAGGAGGTTTCAGACAAGGAAGAGGAACAGCAGACCAGATATTCACAATAAAAATGATACAAAATAATAGCTATGAACAAAATTTAAGACTACACTTACTTTTTATCGACTTCAAGCAGGCTTATGACTCCATCATAAGATCAAAATTGTATGAATCTTTAGGAAATCTCGGAGTTCCACAAAAACTGGTCAATTTGATAAGACTCACTCTGCATAGAACAGAATCGAAAGTTTTGGTAGAAGGAAGTTTATCGAAAAGCTTTACTTCAAGAGCAGGACTGAAACCGGGAAATCCATTATCTACAGTTTTGTTCAACCTGATGTTAGACGATATTTTGAGGAAAGCTGGCCTGAATACTAAAGGAATGATATACCATTGTAGACATCAGGTAAATGCATATGCCGATTATGTGACTTTGATAACTAGATCAAAAAGGGGGCTGCAAGTAGTACTGAATAAATTTGTAGATACAGCGAAGATGTATGGCCTAATAATAAACACAGCTAAAACTAAATATATGGAGATGAAAAATAATACAATTGATGGGGTAAAAGAGGTAATCTTCAGAACAGTCAACCAGGTATATAACTTCGAGAAAGTTGACAGTTTTGATTACCTAGGGGTAACAATTAATAATAAAAACGACGGAACAGATGAAATTAAGAGGATTTCCAGAGGAAGCCGAACAGTAGGAACCCTCAGTAATATATTAAAATCAAAAGTAATCTCCAAAAAAGCGAAGATAAGAATATACAGAACGATAATTAGGCCAACAGTACTATACGGTTGCGAATCCTGGATACTTACACAAAAGAATGAAAATAAAATTGGAATATGCGAAAGAAGAATACTCAGAGGAATATTTGTAGGCAAAAAGATAGAAGATGGAGCTTGGAGAAAACTGACAAATAAAGAAGTGGCGGAGACTTATGGATATCCGGACATAGTTCATCATATAAAGGCACAGAGAATAAGATGGCTGGGGCATGTCAGCAGAATGGCAGGAGGAAGACATCCCAGTAGAGTTATTTTCGAAGCGAGAGAGGGTAAACGGCGGAAGGGCAGACCGAAGAAGAAATGGTTAGAGGCAGTCACAACAGATCTGAAGAAAAAGAGAGAGGAAAGATGGAGGGAGATAGCGGATGACAGACAAAAATGGAGACTACCAGTAAAACATATAGAGGAAGAATATTTTTTTTAAATGAATTGTAATTCCTTTTTGGGCTTGGGCCTTTGAGGCCTGTAATACTGTGATATATATATATATATATATATATATATATATATATATATTATTATGATATCTTATATATTGTTGCATTCCAAATTAGTGGTGACACTTATTGTGATATTTTTATGTATGTTTGAACTTTATTTTTATTGGCAATTCATTGTGATATCATAATTTCATTTATTTTAATATTTCATGATAACTACACAATCCTGTCGATTATTTTTATTTGTATTTTTAATCGTCTTGTTAAAATTTTGAAATTTTAGTTTAGTTTAAATGCAAAAAGTGCGTTACACCCCTGTCCTTCCTATATACCTATAAGTGGTCTCGTCAACATGTCTCATATTCGCCTGTATAGTTGAATATCGAATGTTTTTCTATGGGAACGATCTCTATGTTAGTTGAAATGATAAAAGTTGTATTAAAGCGATAAGAAGAAGAAATTTTTACTGAATAAACCAAAGATTATATACAAACTGAATAAATGTGAAATATTAATGAAACGAATTACATATGTTAATTTACAATTGTTTAAAAATAATGATTTCTTATACTATATGAATGTTCATGGGTTTTTATATTGATGAGGTGAGTAATTGTCTTTAATAATATAATGTCTGTAAAATATAGATCGATCTTTCTTTGTTTATTGTTAACTTTACTTTCTTTTTTAGATGTACATCTGTTAAGTAATAAACGTTCACTGACCTTTTAAGTCCTTTAAATATTGCTTATAGTCGCACTGAAATGTCTGCTTGCAGAATGTTGTAGAACGGATTGTTGAAGTCTGGATTTCTCGCCACAAAAAATATATTCGTTTGAAAATTTCAATTCGGTGAGTATTTTAATATGTAGCAACTAGTTATTAATGTCTCTTTCATCGAAATAATTAAATTCTCTTACTTCTTGTCATATTTTATGTATCTTCGCTCATAAAAACCTATCATCCTTCCAAAAACCCAACTTGATCCCCTTTTGTTTTTTTTATCAACAAACTTTTTCCTGTCTCCCTTTCACATCTCACTAGATTCTTTCTGAATGTCTATTGTTAAGCAATGTTTATTTTAAACCATAAATCTAAACTTTTTAACATCGGTCTGTCAAAATTTGTCAATTTACTATTACTTACTATATGATGAATAATAAATTTGATATTAACATATGTAATTCTTTGGATATATCCTTTTTAAATTACTTGTTATTTTAGATAATCCATCCATAATAATTTAATTGTAATTCCTTCCAAATATTTTTGTGGTATTCATTATTTACAATCGTGTCATTGACATTCAACTTCACAAACCGAATAAGTCTCATTGAAATCATACAGCTTCAAATTTAAAATGTACTCTATTTGTTTACTAATAATTAATTTACTTTTCTCTATTTTAGATAAAAAATCTGTTTACTATGAGTACTTTAAAAGAAATTATTATCATCATATGAATATGTATCTACAACTATGTCTAATTTATGAAAATGTGAAAGTAAATTAAAATTATATTAGAGGAGTGCAGAATACAGGTAAATTCTTTTAGTAGTTGTCATAAAATAGTGCAATATATATATATATATATATATATATATATATATATATAACACTATACAACAGTGGCAACAATACGCATCCTTGAAGAACACCTCTGTTACTGTAAATATATTTGTGCTACCTTTTTCTGTTCGGACGGATCTATTATGACACTAGTATATGTTTCTTATAATTATGATCTATCTTCCATCCATGCCAAGTTTAGTGAGAGTTTCAATCTATTTTCAATGTTGTATCCGATCAAAAGCCTATTTGTAGACGTAGCACAAAAATAACTTACCTTTAGGCTATTAGAATAATTATTAAGATGGGTTCTCTTATCAATGTTCCCTTTATGAAACCATACTGTGATCTCGTAAGAGATTCATCATATTTATCACATATGCTGATGAATATTACTCTCACGAAGATCTGCATGACTCTTCAAATATATATGGTTCTGTGATCTTGGCATTTTCTAGATTTGTTGTTTTTGGGTATAGTTATATAGGTGGATTTAACCCAATTTTCTGGTATCGTTCAAGTTTCGTAGACTCTTGAAAACATTGCTCAGTATTTTAATAGTACTGTCGCTTATGTATTTGAAGTGCTCTCCCGTTATTTGATGCTCACCTGGTGATCTATTTCTTCAGTTAATGCGATGCTTTAGCGGCTTTATCCTTTAATATGAGCAGATTGTCTTCTTTGCGTACTTGCAGCTATTCGTTTTCTTTTCTCTCCGAACAGTTGTCTCAAGATAGCCTTCCATATCTAATTCTGCTTACTAGGTTTCAGTTCTATTTTGTCATCTGCATCTGTGATTACTGTCGGCGGTTTAGGTTTCCAAAGGCATACTTCAAAAATGTTTCTTTGTAATTTCCTGTCTTTGTGAAGGGCCTGTGGATGTTCCACTTTAACATATTTTATTTGCAAACAGTTATTTTCGGCTTTCCTGCTCAAGCTGCTTGAAACTTATTATTGATTAAAGTATATACTCCAATATGAACTGAAAACTGCATCATTAGTACCCATCTTAACACTGAATTAATATCAAGTTTTAGATGAAAAAGCAAGTAATATAATGTTTGCTTCTTGACAGCTGAGAAAAATACCGATTATTAAGGATTCAGTGATTATGGTTAGAGTTCAAAGGCTGACGCGGTGTGGTTCATGTAATTTTTCATCAATATATTCTCCGTTTCACACAAATACAAACTTTACATAAAAAATGTTCCGAAAAATCAAATTCATGTTATTATTTATTACACATGTGATCAAATAAACTTATATCAGTCGCCTTATACCAAACATAATAATATAATTCGGTTGGATTTAATTTAATCTAATTTTAATATGAATTTCACTCTATTTTCTAAAATTGGTGGTTATTTTCGCTGGCTACGAATTTGACATTATTTGCAAACCAAAATTCGATAGTTATTTTAATATCACATTAACTATAACAGGTAGTTGATTGAAAGCTGTGTTAGGCACTAAATACCTATAAACTAATTATATTAGGATCAATAGCAAATCTGTTGAATTTTGCATATGGATTGTTGGATCACAAATTCATGTTTGGTTAAATCAATGAATAAACGCTCAACTCAATTGGCTAACAAAAGTACAACGTTCACATAAAAGCCGGTATTTACAATTCAATGCATTCTACGTTGATACAATTTCGATAAAAATGTTGAATGAGGTACTAGCAGATATTTTTAAGGAACTAAATTGGGATGAGAAATTGATAAATCATTCTAGATTTACAGTAAATATTATGTTGTTTACTTCCTGATGCAAATAATTGCACGAAATCCTCCTAGAACCGAATGATGGAAGTTAGCTGACTAGAAATTAACCTCATTAGAAAGAGAAATATGTCTGATACCTTTATTCCACCACAGAAGGTCACATGGATATAGATATATGGTGAACAGTGTGCTGTTATATTCATTTCGGACAAGTTATTATCATGAATGGAAGCATTATAGAAGGAATTAGCAACATATTTGAACTTGCTTGGAAAGCAGTCGGAAGAAATGGCACTATATTCAATGCCGTTTCAAAGTAAAGTTTGTGATCAGTGTATTTTGTCCAAATATACTTATGTTTCCGGAACTAGAACATCAACCACCAAACTTTGCAAACATTTGGAGCAGTCCAGAGAAGCTTAGAGATAGGCATGTTCTGATTTACCGCTATAGAAAGAAAGCGTTAGACGTGTATTAGGAAGCAAACCAAAGTTACTGATTTCATTCGTAGAATAAAGAATTTGAAATGAATCAGAGACCTAGTCAGAATTAATGATAATAAATGGATCACCTACGTTCAATTTTGGATAACAAGAGAATAAAGGATTTAAGACCACGATGTCGCTGGAGATATGAGATTTGCAAGTTTATCGGAGCGGAATGGACAAGAATTTCAGGAAATAGGGTCATCTAGGAAGGGCCTTTATGCTGCAATATTTCGACAAAGGCACCTTTTCCATTTGGTAGAATGTTGAACTGTGAAATCAAAGTGCATTTGGAAATATTTTGATGGTTCTGGCTTTTCTAACCAATTACCTTTTAAAACAGCCTTGCAAATTTTTCAATTACTCCACAAAGAGGTAGAAATAGGACCATAAGGTGTAATTCTCAAATTTTTGAAACTGAAAACACACTGAAGTGAGGTGGCCATCCGATCAGCGGGGCAAGAGCACAAAGAAGAGAAAATATTTTCAAGGAAATTGGTGATCATATTAAGCAACACATCAATAGTTTTCCCGTTGAAGAAAACCATCATAGTCGAAGTAAGTCTCCAAAGGAATTTTTGAGTCCTGATCTTAACATTAATCGAATGCATTGTGCATACATGAAAAAAACTCCACATTTTGTTTCCCAATCTTCGTTTCGGAAGGCTCAAGACTGATACCTGCGGAACATGTGACCTATATTATAATAAAATGAAAGGTTGTGTTTCAAATGATGAAAAAAAACGAAGACTTACAAGCACGCTGAAGTTACATCATCAAAAAGCTGAAAAGGCAAGAAAACTAATGAATGGAGATATGGCAGAATCGGAAAAAATTAACATTGTGAATCACATGGTTTCAATTGACCTCGAACAGGTTTTATTCATTCCAACATTAACACATTCGGCAATGTTATATAGCAGACAGCTTTCGATCATGTGATATCACGTGATCTCTGTATATCCGTAACTATAAGCCATAGAAATATAAAAATTATATATTCTTAATCAGGTCGCAAAATATAGTCACGTGAGTAATTTTTGTGATCATACAACTACCGGTTTAAATATAAAAAAAAGTTGAATTTGTATTTCTTCATTTAGTAAATATATAAATTATAAAATAAAATAATTGAATTTTTGTATATAATTTGTGTAAAACGCGTTTGTTTACAAGTCTATCTACGCCGAACTGGGGCGTTCGTCCAATTTGTCAAATGTAACATGTTTAAAATGTACTTTAGTTAGTTATAATTCTCATCTCAATCGTTTGAATGTTTTCGATTTCAATTTCTCTTGACTATTAATTTGACTACAAACATGATAAATAAATATTTTATTGACCTTCATATTCCTCAATCAATTAATCTCAGCTGTCTGTCAAAGCAAAAAAAACAGTTTTGTAGTTTCATCAGAGTCAGAGTATAGAAAAGGGACGAACAGTTCGGTCGGAGTTTGATTAAATTCACTCAAGAGAAAAAAGAATATTGAGCGTAAGTTTCCAACCGTCTCAAATAAAAACATCTACTAACTTATGAATAAGTGAAAAGTTCAAGGCGACCGTATGAGAACTCGATATATTTGGTGAAAAATACGCAACAAAAGCGATGGATCAATAACATTGGTAGATTAATAATTAATAAATATTTTCATCAAAAATTAAATAAAAGATTCTAGAATTCTTCGTCACTCTTAGTTCAAATGGATATATGAATTAATTGATAAATAGTATAGGTACTCGATGATATACACGCAAATACTATAAATATGAATGGATTGAAATATGACAACAACTCGTATAACATTTTTTGGTGTGGCAGCAAAACAGATCGGGAACATTCGTTACGCTCTCTGAAGGAAGGTGGATGTGAATCGTTGTTAAATCATGAGTTCAGTTCGACAGTGCTACTATCGGATTATCCTTTTTTATATTCATCTATTAAGGAAATCAAAAGACACGCAAATGGTTCTAACATTAACATAATACAACTTATCCTCCGAAGAAATCAAGAGAATTGCCAAGGCTAGAAAAGTATTTAAATGGAAATTCAAGTTTACAATACGGCAACAAAATTCATAAAAACGTATAGTGAAAACCAAATAAAGGTGCGTTCACGTCATCATTGTGAACATTTGTAGCGTTGTCAGAGTGTTCACGAAATATGGAAATTAACAGAAAATAACTGAAGTCAACAAAAAAAGTAAATGTAGAAAACTTCTCAATATTATGAAGGAAAACTACAAAATTATCGATAGTTTTATAGTTTTCGTTTAATATAGTGTGGAGTTTTTTCATTAACGTTTTTTGTCAATTAAATTTATGAATAAATTTCACAAAGTAAGGAATTCTAGAATAAAAGTGGTAAGGTTATTACTGACTTACCAAATCTTTTAATAAATAAATGTAATAAATACAAGCAATAAAATAAAATATGTTTAATAATGAACGTATTATCAAAGACAAAAACTAACAATAAACAAATCAACATACTGTGAAATGAAACTAGGCAGATTCAAATTCCTGTTCATTTTCTTCATCTGATTCAACATCAGTGTCACTCTCTTCACTATTAAAATTTATAACTATCGGACTAATTTCTGGACGATCAAATATTCTTTCCCTCTCATACCATTCAAATATCTCTTTTTCAGTATATTGTATAGAAATTAACTGTCTCGACCCTTACTTCGTGGAATATGCTCATATTAGTATTTTTAAATGAAACTCACGGTCTCTAGTTAATTCCACAATATAATAGAAGTTATTGAAACTTCTAAAAAATTGACAATTGTTTCGATAAATCAATATCATCATCAGAATGATAGAAGTTACATTTCATTTTATGCCCACCTGATGTTTAGTAGTTATTTTTGGCTAGACCAAGAAGTAACCTAACTTGTGATTGACTTAATATATGTTTATAGAAAAAAGAAAAAGATGTGAAATTACAAATATTGAAGCTTAGATATTATTAGCCCTTTGGTGAAAAGAAACAAGAACTGGATTTCCTTGAAGAAATGGAAATTACAAGACATTTAAGAAACCCACAATATGAAGTTGTCAATGAACAGTTAAATCTAGGGAGTTCTCCACTAATGAACTGTCTTCTTAAGTGATAATTGTAAAGATCAGCAGATATAGTTTTCCTGGTTTTCTATATCAGTGCACAGTTATACTGATCTTAAATGGAAAAATGATATCCAGGATATCACCATAGGGCTAATAGTATCTAAGCTTCAATATTTGTAATATCACATCTTCTTCTTTTTTCTATAAACATATATTAAGCCAATCACAAGTTAGGTTACTTCTTGCTCTAGCCAAAAATAACTACTAAACATCAGATAGGCATAAAATGAAATGTAGCTTCTGTCATTCTGACGATGATATTGATTTATCGAACCAATTTTCAATTTTTTAGAATTTTCAATAACTTTTATCATATTGTGGAATCAACTAGAGACCGTGAGTTTCATTTAAAAACACTGTTGTTAAAGCCAGCCTTTTGATGGTTTTGACTTTGACACTTCCGGTAATTTCTCAAACTTTCTCTTCGATAATCCTTTTGACAGTGGATTGAAAATCTCTAAATAAAACGCTAGTTCGTGCAAGATTAACTTCTGACAAGGATGACTGATTTATTTATTTAAAGTTGACAAAAATATAATTATTTACAAAGTTACTACGCCGCTTTAATCAGAAAATTGGTAGATCAGCTCGAATACTAAATGTAACTAAAATGACTAAGTACTTACAATTGGCTTTTTCCACTTCAAAACACTTAATTTTATTAATAATTATCTACTGTAATTATCCGCACTAGGAATGAAATTACAAATTTCTTTATTTAAGGGAAGTAACGCTCTGCGTATGTGGAATAATTAATTGACACTTTTTTTTGACATTTTTCTTTTTTCAATATCAATCAATTTTTTGACTGACAGGCCTTGCCTATCTAAATTTAAATGAATAATATGTTCGGACGTGTTCCGAACATACTCCCGCCCTGTTGAAATATCGGATTTAAATAGGAAGGAAAAGCAAGGAAAGGTGGAACAACGCGCGAATGAAATGGCGCGACGATACTATCATCGAAAGACAACCCGAGAACGCAATCAACGAAGCAACTGTGTGCAGGTTGATTACGGACTAGAGTCTGCACTGGGCAGAGGACAAACCTTGGTAATCCGTCTAACGAATGTGCCTTCTTTGGTACGGAGTTTTATAGCACGCACTCTTTGGTCCACGCCAGGAATAACCTCGACAATTCTTGCCAAAGGCCAGTGAAGGGGAGGAGTATCATCTTCCTTCAACAGGACCAAGTCATTGACCTGGAGATTCTTCGGAGGGGCTAGCCATTTGGGCCGATTTTGTAAACGGTTTAAGTACTCTGTAGTCCATCTTTTCCAGAAGTATTGTTGCATTTGTGAACATCTCTGCCAGTGTGCAAGTCTGTTTTCAGGCAGGTGTGTGAAACTGTGGTCAGGATAGGAGGTTAGAGGACAGCCAATCAGGAAATGGCCGGGAGTTAGGACTTGGAAGTCATTGGGATCACTAGATACAGGACATAATGGTCTAGAGTTTAGGATAGCCTCAATTTGGGTGAGAACGGTACTCAACTCCTCGAAGGTGAGTTGAGCGTTTCCAGCGATACGTTGCAAGTGTCTTTTCGCACCACGGACAGCGGATTCCCACAGACCTCCCCAATGGGGACTGCGAGGAGGAATGAACTTCCACTCGAAGCTGGCTTCAGAAGCGAATGTTTTGATGTGATCGGATAAATTGGAATTAGAGAAGAATTCGCGCAATTCCTTTAAATGATTTTTGGCGCCTACATAATTGGTGGCGTTGTCACTGTAGATAACTGTAGGAATTCCCCTACGTGAAATGAAACGCTTCAGGGTGAGCAAGAAGGCTTCAGTGGATAAGGAGGACACTAGTTCCAAGTGGATGGCCTTTGTGGTCATGCATATGAAAACCGCCATGTAACACTTTGTGATAGAAGCTTTTCGGAGGCGGGAAGATTTTATAAAGAAAGGGCCACCATAATCGATGCCTACCCTTTCAAAGGGTCTCGAAGGCTTGACTCTGTCTGCTGGCAAGTCGGACATAATTTGTTGAGCAGAAACAGCTCGGAAACGGAAACAAGTCATACATTCATGAATCACTCTTTTTACTTCCCTGATTCCATTCAGAGGCCAATATTGCAAACGGACGTTAGCAAGAACGGATTGGGCACCAGCGTGTCCCAATCTGACATGTTCTCTCTTGAGCAGGAGGGAAACTACGTGGTTTCTGGCAGGAAGGAGCACGGGATGCTTATGAGGCTCAGGAACGTCTGCATGTCGCAAACGGCCTCCGACGCAGATGAGTCCTTTATCATTAATAAAAGGATTGAGGGCTAATATGCCTTTGTCGGAAATGGGTTTCAGGGATTTCAATTCTGAAATCTCCTTGGAAAAGTATTTGAACTGTAAGTTTCGAAGGACCAGCACTAAGGCAGAATTTATTTCTGATATGGACAAGGTGCCGTGGAGTCTTGGTTCATTGCCCTTGGAATTGGACACAAACCGGAGTATATAAGCTATAGTATGCAACAACTTATTGAACGAAGAAAACTTTTCAAATATGGGGTTCCAAAATATGAATTCGCAGTTGGTGGTTGCCACCAACACTTGAAGCTTGTTGCCCTTTTGTTCGGGTACGACATTCGGAGGTTTCAACGTGAATTTAGAAAAGTCGACATTTAATTCGGACAGGAAATCAGGACCATTCCACCATAGCTCGGAATTTAAGAGATCGAAAGCGAGTACTCCTCTGGACAGCAAATCGGCAGGATTTTTAGAAGAGCGAACATGCTTCCAATTAGCTTGCGGAATGGAAATTTGAATTTGGGAAACTCTGTTGGCTACAAATGTATGCCAGCGGGAAGGATGTGATTGAATCCAGCAGAGGGCTATCTGGGAGTCAGTCCACAGATTGATGGATTCGAATTCTACACAATTCTCGAACATCTTGAGAATCCTTTGGGTTAACTTAGAAAGTAGTACCATTGCGCATAGTTCAAGGCGCGGAAGTGAAACCGTCTTGAGAGGCGTAACTCTCGACTTGGAACTTACTAAAGTGTTGGAGACGGTGTTGTCGGAATAAATAGTTCTGAAATATAAACAGGAACCATAAGCTCGCTCGCTACTATCAGCAAAGCCATGAATTTGAACCTTTATTATTGATCTATCGGAAAACAGATATCTAGGAATTTTCAAACGTCTTAAGGAATCAATGGAGGATATGAATTTTTTCCATTCTTGGGCTAGTTCAGGAGTTATAGGTTCATCCCAGGAAAGCTTTGATAGCCACAATCTTTGAATGAAAATCTTTCCTACGACTATGAATGGGCTCAAGTATCCGATTGGATCAAACATCTGAGCTATGAGGGATAACGCCTTGCGCTTAGAAGGAGTTTCTGAAGGAATGAGTTTAGGTAAGGAGATGGCAAATTCGTCCGAGGACGGATTCCAGCATAGCCCCAAAACCTTATTGGGAGTGTCTTCCATTTCTATTTCAAGTTGAATTGGGTTAGAGGAGTCACAATATTTTTGTCGAAATTGCGAGCAATTGGATGACCATTTATGCAGTCGGAAACCCGCGGAATTTAATAATGTATTGAGTTGGTGATAGGACTCTTCCAACTCGGATATTGAATCAACACCATGAAGTACATCATCTACGTACGTTTGATGTAACAAGGCTCTTTGCGCAGAAGAAAACTCATTGGAATTGGAAGCGAGTTCTTTTAGAACTCTTGTAGCAAGAAATGACGAACAAGTGACTCCATAAGTCACCGTGGAGAGTTGGATGCATTTAAGATCCTCTTGCGGTGAGTTTCTCCACAAGATATTCTGGAAGTGCAATTGCGAAGGATTCATTCTAACCTGGCGATACATTTTCTGGATATCACAGGTCAGGACAAACTTGTATAAACGAAACCGACATAGTATGTCATATAGGTCCGGCTGAACTCCGTAGCCTTTGTGTAGGATATCATTCAAGGAAAATCCAGTCGAAGTTTTGCTGAAAGCATTAAAAACTACCCTGAGTTTAGTGGTTTCACTGGAATGTTTGATCACACAGTGATGTGGAAGGAAGTATTTGTTCTCAACGGGTTTGTCGTTGGCATCAAATGGAACGTAGGTTGCATGTTTCAAAGAAACATATTCATCAATGAATCTTTTATAATCTGAAAATAACTCTGGGTTATTTTGGAAACGTTTTTCTAAGTTGCAAAATTGCTTTTTTGCAATATGGAAAGAGTTACCGAGTGGATTATTACCGGTGGGATCTTTGAAAGGAAAATTCACTTGGAAAGTTCCGTCTTCCAAACGAACGTGTGTTTGAATGAAACTTTGTTCAGCCAATAATTCGTCAGCTGACAAGGACTTGACTTCTGAGAGTTCTTCGACTTCCCAGAATTTTGAAAGAATTGTGTCTAACGAGTCACCATGCTCTGAAGTATTTTGACAAAAAAGAGCAACTTTATTATCTTTAGAAGCACTTTGTGGAGGTAATTGTCCTCCAATTACCCATCCAAACCTTGTCAGCTGGAGAGTAGGAAGTTTAGGACCCAGTCGATAGATCTGTGGAAGTAAAATTTCATAATAAGCATCAGCGCCCAAGAGGATGTCCACATCGGATGGGACATGGAAATCTGGATCAGCCAGTTTGAACATTGGAAGAATGTTCAACTTATGTCTATTCAACGGAATTCTAGGCAATATAGAAGTAATTACAGGGAGTACTGCACATGAAACTTTGAGTTTATAATCCTCCTTAGTATTGGAGAAAATTAGAATGTCTATCATTTTGTTCGAAATTGTAGGAGTGCATTTAATGCCGGAAAATTGGATTTGATTATCATAGGTTTTGAGATGCATTCTTCTAACGAATTTTTCAGAAGCGAAAGAACATTGGCTGCCGTTGTCTAGAAATATTCTAGCCTTAACAAGGTTACCATTATCGGAAAGAACATATACGACCGCTGTGGCCAATAGAACTTCGGGACCACCTTGATCTACAAAGAGGGAGAATGGCCCCGAGGGCGGAGACACATTAACTTGAGCTTCAGACTCGGCATTTCGGAAAGGTATTGCATCTGCAGAGTTAGGAGTTGGCGATTGACAAGACTGTGCTCGCCGATCCTGGTTATAATTGGAGATTTTAACATTCCTAGGAATGGCTCCGGTACTATATTGTGGACTAGAAAACGCTCTCGGACTATAATTGGAATTATGAACATTTGGAGAACTATTAGTTGATACAGAAGTTCGGTGAAGGAGTGTGTGGTGTTTTTTGCCACATAAGGAACAACCTCTAGACTTACACTCTGTCAGTGAATGCTTTGCCCCCAAACAATTGAAACATAAGGATTGCGACTTCAGAAACTGATATTTTTCATCAGTACTAAGCCTGGAAAAAATGGAGCATTTGTAGATATCGTGATCAATAATTTTGCAAAGCCAACAAGTTCGTCGTTTACTCGTAGGCGAACTAGGAGACACGTTCTTTACATGTAACGAAGTTTTGGAATTTGCCTTTGAGGCACCTTTTTCGGTTTTTACTTCATATGAAGCGGAGTGTGAAGGAGTACTTAAGGATTCTAGGGCGTTGCATCTGGCTTCGATAATCTCGAAAAATTCCTTTAAAGTAGGATCTGATTTTGAATCTCTATTGGATTGATACTCTCTTTTAGAGCCATAGTCTAGCTTTCTCATGAGGATGTTGAGGACAATTAAATCCCAATGTTGGGTTGGACATTTTAGATTTTTTAAGGATTCTAAATTTTTTCGCACATTTACTAAAAATTCTCTCAAGGTAAATGGTGTACATTTAGTTATGCTAGGACTATCTATTATTGAATTTAAATGTGAATTTATAATAGCTAAACTGTTTTCGTACCTACTTTCTAAAATATTGACTGCAATTTCAAAATTGCCATTGGTTATTTCTAAGGATTCAATAAGAGATAACGGTTCTCCTTTCAAATAGGACTTTAGGTAAATTAACCTTTGAACATTTGTTAGCTGAACGTTATTCTTTATCAAGGCTGTAAACAATTGATAAAACGGGGCCCACTTAGTGTAATCACCGGCAAAGTGGGGTATAGAAATTTGGGGAAGTTTTACCCCTAAGTTTTGCTCATTTGTTATTGGAGCGGATTGATTAAGGTTAGGATTCGAAGCTGGAGTAGGAGGTACAGATAAACTGTGAATTTTTTGTTTAAGACAAGCAATTGATCTATCAAATTTATCTTGATATGAATCTCTATCTTCCGTATCTTTTTTATTAACGTCCAAATCCTCAATTTCATTTTGAGCGTCGTTATATTTAACTATCTCGCACTCCAATTTATCTAATTTAGTTTTAAGAAGGAAAATATCTGTTTCAGAATCTATATTTGCGATAATCCAATTTTGGGTTTGTGTGATCGCGGATTTAGCATTCTTTCTAGCTTTTAGAAAGGCTTGCATTGTGTGTTTTGAAACGAAAAACTCAAACTATTGAAACTAGAAATTATACAACTATTCTAAAATGTAAGAACCGCGCAGGGTTCTGTGGAAAATGCACTTTTCGCTCGCTTTCACTACACGAAATCGAAGCTTCTTATGCGACACTAATGTTGAAGCGACCTTATGTAAAGCACTACAAACGTAAAGTTTTTCTTTCTTAAAAGAAACTAATCGAAATCAAAATAAAATATATCATTAAACAGTCAATAACAGTATGTAGGCGATATTATTTAAAACAAATAAATCGCTATGGAATGGAAAATTGTTTAGTACGGCCCTGGAATATTTACCACAACTTTTTTAATAATTAATTTACTAACTAAATGGAAGAAATTAAATTTTTATTTAATTTATGGATATTGAGTTCGAATTATTTAACATACGGGCCTGGAATTTCTTTAAAAAGAACAATATTACTAATTACTAATGAGTTGTCTACCTTGAAATAAGAAATATATCTGTAACAACTTAATCTAATTATAAGAAACAAATTTTAAAAATAAACAGAACAGCAGTATTCTCCAAATTGCCTAATGGAAATCAGGAACGGAACAGGAACGAGATATTTTCACCCAGAAAATATTTGTAATCACCACTTGGAAGGTCGTTGTATTTTTAATACAATGCAGGAACAAACAGGAACTATTTTTGTCAGAAAATATCTAATGCATCTAGGCTCGAATGACCATATGATAAAGCCAGCCTTTTGATGGTTTTGACTTTGACACTTTCGGTAATTTCTCAAACTTTTTCTTCGATAATCCTTTTGACAGTGGATTGAAAATCTCCAAATAAAACGCTAGTTCGTGCAAGATTAACTTCTGACAAGGATGACTGATTTATTTATCTAAAGTTGACAAAAATATAATTATTTACAAAGTTACTACGCCGCTTTAATCAGAAAATTGGTAGATCAGCTCGAATACTAAATGTAACTAAAATGACTAAGTACTTACAATTGGCTTTTTCCACTTCAAAACACTTAATTTTATTAATAATTATCTACTGTAATTATCCGCGCTAGGAATGAAATTACAAATTTCTTTATTTAAGGGAAGTAACGCTCTGCGATAGGCCTTGCCTATCTAAATTTAAATGAATAATATGTTCGGACGTGTTCCGAACAACTGTTGTATAGAATTTTTTCACATATTAGGAGTCATCATGTGCAGTGCCTCGTGCCACATGTTCAGGCAGTTACTAGCACTGTAAGCATCCCTACCAGTATGCCTATTGTAGTAATTTTTTGCTATGCCCCAAATTAATTCGATAGAGTTGAATATGCAATGGTAAGGAGGAAGACGTAAAACTTTGTGTCCATACTGTTCTGCCATATCGTCCACTATATACTTGATTGGTGGCTTATTTCTAAAAAAAACAAAAAAAATGTTTAAAATAAATGGCAATAAGTAAGAATATATCTGTTTATCTGTATATGTGTTTTAAAAAGTAGTAGAACAAATAACAGAATAAAGCTATAACAATTTGAGTTATCACTGAGCCAATATTTGCTGAATACAGAAGAATATTCCATAATTTTTCTAGAATGATTTTCTCATTCAATATAATCTATCATTTGATTCAGTTATGATAAACGTATTGCTTACATTGGGTTGTTTAACGCTCCACATACAGGGCGATTCATTACTAATCGGAAATAGTTCAACAGTAGAATCCTGACTTCAAACCATGAAGATTCAACCCAAAACACCTATTTTGGGCATTTATCTCAAATTCCTCTGATGGACCTTCCCTTGTCATTACTTTTGCCCTAGAGTCTTTCATCGTCAATTTCACCAACCGTATGATCTTTTGTGGTACATTTAGTTGTTCCATATCCTTTATGATTGTCCTCCGTTTCAAGCTGTCGAAAGCTTGCTTGAAGTCAATAAATAGCATTTGGACTCCAACATTATGTTCAAAACATTTTTCAATTACTTGATTTATAGTATGTATGGCATCTACTGTTGATTTTCCTTTCCGAAAACCTTTTTGATACTCCCCTATATTTGATTCCATTACCTTTTTTAGCCTTTCAATTATTATCGTTGTTAGTATTTTATATACTATATTGAGTAAACTAATTCCTCTATAATTGCTACAAATATTACGATTTCCTTTCTTCATTATTGGTATAATCTTACCAGTAGACCATTCTTTTGGCATTGTTTCTGATTCCCATATTCTTTCCATGATTTTATGTCTTAGATCATCTCCTCCATATTTTATCAGCTCATTTATTATTTCGTCTGACCCTCCTGCTTTGTTGTGTTTCAATTTATTAATTATGTAGTTGCTTTCCTCTTCGGTCGGTTTTTCTTCGTATTCTATCCCTGTATCATTATCAGTCATATCATCTTCTTCATACTCCCCATCTTCTTCCGTTAATAAATTCTTGAAATATTGACTCCACTCTTTTTCCTTGATATTTATTGCAGTTGATTTTCTGCTTTGTCTCTTTATATATTGATATAATTTTACATTATTTTTATTATCATTCTCTAATATGTCCATGCTTTCATTTAACCATTTTATTCTTTTTGCTTTTATCAACTTGGCGCTCTCTTTTCTAATTTTTCTGTATTCATCATAAAAATTTTGTTGCTTAGTTCGCAGCCATTTTAGTCTGGCTTCTTTTTTCTCTTTTATCTTTATTTCACATTCTTGATCAAACCATTTATTATTCTGTCTTGTATCTTTTGTACCAACCACTTCCTCTGCCGCCGTTATTATACTTCTTTTTATTTCCTTCCATTGTTCATCGATATTATCTTGTTCTTTGCTCTTTTGTAGTTGCTTCTTTACTTCTTCCCCATATTCATTTTTACTACTCCTCAATTTCTGCACGTTCCATTTCCTACATGTTCTTGTCCTATTTACTATATTTACAATTCTCATTTGCATTTTGACAATTACTAATTGATGATCAGTATCAACACTTGTTCCTCTTTATGATCTTACATCCTGTATCTTCTTTGATCTTCTTTTTGCTATCAGAACATGATCTATCTGGTTCCCCGTAGTAGTCCCAGGTATAATCCATGTAATTTTATGTTCTTTCTTATGCTTGAAACTAGTGCTGCTAATATACATGTTGAGCTCCTCTGCTAAATTGCATAGTCGCCGTCCATTATCGTTAGATGTTTCATGTATAGTGTACTTCCCTGCAACATTATTTAAGTAGTCTTCTTTTCCTATTTTCGCTTTCATATCTCCAATAATTATTAATGTATCATGTCTTGCGGTTTCCTCACATACCTTTACCAATTTCTCGTAAAATTCATCTTTGTCTTCATCTTTTGCTTCTTCCGTCGGTGCGTAACAATTAATTATTGCAATATTTGCCATGTGGTTTTTTAATCTTAATTTTGATATTCTACCGCTTATAACTGTGTAATCTTGTATATTATTTCTTATTCTTTTGCTTATCATAAATCCTGTGCCGTTCTTTCCTCGACTGTCTTCCCCTCCATAAAACAATATATATTCTCCTTTGTTTATTTGTCCTTCACCTTTCCATCGTATTTCTTGAAGTGCCAATATCTCTATTTTATATTCCAACATCTCTTTTGCAATTTCCTCCATTTTTCTCATTGTCAGCATTGTCCTGATATTCCATGTTGCCATTCTCACTAAACTCTTGCGTTTACTTCTCTTATTTTTACCCTTACTCATTATCCATTTCATTGCATTGTCTTCAATTGTATATATCGTATTTTCTTTAGCTACTAGTTTTTTGACTTCTTCTCTTTGTTGCCTCCTCCATGTTCCGGCGAACGATCGGTTGCTGTACGTTTCTTATCATCATTTTCTTTTGGCTTTTCATCCCCAAATGCATCTGCTCCATAAACTCTATTGTTTATAATTAATTTATTAAACTTAAGTACTGCGTTGTGTCCTTGTTCTCTAGCTATTTTTACCTGAGGCAGTAAAATTTTTCTCTCTCTTTGGACTTTTTCGAGTAGTCGTCATTAATCCAAATATTGGTACCTTTTAGCTTTTTACCTTGTTTCATAATTTCTAATTTTTTACTCCAATTTTTGATTTTAACTATAATTGGTCTACTTTTGTTTCTTCCAAAAGTTCCGATCCTGCCGAATTCTATCAGATCTTTTTCCGGATCTACTTCTACCTCTATTTTTCTCATTATTTTTTGGACTGTTTCCTTTATTTTTTGTTGGCTCTCATTCTCCTTATCTTCAATTCCTTGAATTACTATGTTATTGCGCCTTATTTCCCTTTCTACGTAGTCTAATCTTCCTTTTTGCTCGGCGATTATTTCTTTCAGCTTATGATTTTCCTGTTCCAATTCCATTATATTACATGCATTTCTGTCTATTTTCTCTTCCATATTCCGAAGACTATCTTTTATCTGCCAGAACATTCCTTTAATTTCTTCCATATCGTATTTATCGATGTTCATTTCTTAACGCACCTTAACGAGTTCTGCGTCCCGTCAAGTTTCGTCAGTCACCTACTCAGTTCAGCTTCCATCACTCACCCGGGCTGGCTGAACTCGTCTCGCTGCGTTATAATAAATTAATTTCCTTTTTGAAGTCAGTCCGGGACTGTATTTTTAAACAAGTACTCGTATTTTGGTGAACGATCTTCGCTTATCGCTTTTGTTTTTTGCTGGTAATTAACACAAATTAGATTTCGAATTTAACAATGTTGGATTGTTTTATGACAGATTTTCCTATTGTCTCAATATTTGGAGAATACTCACCAATTATATGTGATAGTTTACACTTACACAAGATATTTTTGTACTTTTTGTGAATTACAGTTTTTAACTTCAATCACAATTTGATATTATCGCTCCCTCGATTTAACTGTATTCTTTCCACATTAGATGCAGGACCGAACTTCATAATATAATATAATAACATTTATTGCCCAACAGATATTACAATCCCTTTAGAGGGCAATACATACATGTTTGATTATATTTATACAAAAGTAGTCAAATAAAAACAGTGATACGAATGACATAACTGATACAGAATCAAAACATAAGCAAAATTAGAACATTACATACAACTTGCTACAAGTTTAATGTGGTTTAAACTATGAAGAAACAAATCGCACTCTTTACAAACCCTATTGAAATTATTGCACATATTGATACATGTGATCTCAGTAAGAGATGAGTTTTCGCATTGTTATTATAAAAGATTAGGTTTTAGGTATTATTAAATGAAGGCACGTTAAAATTTAGCAGCTCGAATAAACTTGGACAGTCAATGAGACAATGTTCAAGCTTGAAGAAGCATGGCAGAGGAGCAAGAAACCTTCTGAACTCAAGACTCTCAAAATTGAATCTGTCAAGTAAAATATCATATTGAAAACATCGTTGTGGATAGGTACCATCAACCTTGAATGCCAAGTACTTAAGAAACTTTCTTTGTAAATATTCGATATAGGATACATGAACGCTGTAATGAAGACTCTATACATTACAGCAATATTCCAGTTTAGATCTAACCATACTTTGTCCCCTTCTTCAAAACCGTCTATTGTGGCCTGAGTGTGGTTCCGACTTTTCATTCTGTCGCTGGCAACTTGAAGATTTGTTCGAACTAATTCATGAATATCGTCCAGTATTCTTCTCCTGCTAGGTCTTCTTGAGGCCGACAGCCAAATTCCAGATAACAAGGAAGCCTCATTTCACGTCCAAACAGGATTTTCGCAGGTGTTTCACCAGTTGACTCATTGACGGCAGATCGATAAGCCCATGTAAATAGGGAAATATATTGGTCCCAATCTATCTGATGGCTGGAAAATACTTTGGACAGGTATTTTCCAATAGTCCTATTCATTCTCTCGACCATTCCGTCTGACTGTGGATGTAATGCTGTTCTGGTCTTCTTCATTCCCAGCTTGTCACAAATCTCTTGGAAAAGAAGGCTTTCCAAATTTCTTCCCTGGTCGCTGTGGACTTCCAAGGGCACTCCATATCGGCTGATAAATTCTTTCACCAATACATCTGCGACAGTTGTGGCCTCTTGGTTCGGGATAGCGTGAATTTCCACCCACTTTGTGAAATAGTTCGTTACAACCTGTATCTATTTGCAAACATTTTCGGTCGTCGGAAATGGTCCAGCGATATCTAAAGCAATCTTTTCGAAAGGGCTTCCAACATTGAACTGTTTCATGGGTGCCTTTCTCTTGCGATGTGGTCCATTACTCGTAGCGTAAGTCGTACATTGCTTACACCAGTCCTTCACATCATCGGAGCTGTTCATCCAATAAAACCTCTCACGGATTCGCTGGAGGGATTTCTCCACTCCCAGATGACCTCCCGATGGACTGTCGTGTAACTTTCTCAGTACCTCTTCTACTGTCGTTCTCGGGATAACTATTTGTCTCCTCTTCTCAGAACCATCATCGTTCTCAAGGATTCTTCTCAATAGGCCTTCTTCCAGGTCAGGAGAGTACCATTGAGCAAAATATGCCTTGAATGTCGGTGAAAATGTTAACACTTCTTGCCATGTAGGTCGCCGATTTTCTTTCTTCCATTGTCGAATCTTCTTACGGGAGGATCATTCTTCCGATCTTCTCTGATCCTGGTGGATGACCATTATTCACTAACTACAGTAGTTCTTGCAACTGCAGCTTCCCTAGATTCCGCCTTGTTGCAGTGGGATCTGTCTGTTGGGCACGGCCGTCTGGACATGCAGTCGGCATTTCGGCGATTCACATCAGGTTGATGTTCGCCCCTGTCTAATTTCTCATGCGACTCGAGTCCTTGAGTGGCAGGAGTCCTGGGGCGCTTCGATGGGCTGCGTACGTGCTCTAGCTCACCACACTTTTGGCATGTGATCTTCTTCGGCTTCTTTTCTGCCATACTTTTTATCAAATTGACGATCTGGTTCAGGATGTCTTCATTACCTTCTTTGTTGTACCGCGAATCATTCGTGGTCCCGTTGCATTTAAGAGGACCTTGGTTTGCTTACACAAACTGCGTGCATGCTGTAGCTCGCCACTATCACAGCACCTGATCTTCTTCGGCTTCTTGTCTACCATACCTTCCAACAAGTTGACGATCTGGTCACGTCGGTTGTCGTCACATTTTCCTTGTATGGTCCTACCTTTGTTGTATCCCGAAGCCATCGTGGCTGCTTCAAATCTAAGAGCAGCAGTCAATGCGTCAACTAGTATTCTGGGTTGGGCTAAACGAAGCGTCCTCTGCGTATCGGGGTCACGTAAGCCATCAATAATGGCCTGTATGACTAGACATTCCATAATGGTCTCTGGTGCTGATGGATAAGCAAATCGAACGAGTCGGGCAATATCCACTTCATATTCTTGAAGGGCTTGGTCACGTTTCTGCCTTAGGTTCTTCAGCTGGGATTGGCACAAATGTTCTAGATGTTCGTGACCATATCGGATGTCCAACCTCCTCTTCAGCTGCTCGAAATCATCCGTTTCTTCAAGTGGTATCATCTGACGTACACCTAAGGCATCTCCCCGAAGCGCGATGGTTGAGTTTATAATATATATATATATATATATATATATATATATATATATATATATATATATATATATATATATATACATATACATATATATATACATATATATATATATATATATATATATATATATATATATACATATATATATATATATATATATATACATATATATATATATATATACATATATATATATATATATATATATATATATATATATAATTTGAAAAAAGATATTTGCCAACTTATTTGTAATGGATATTTTTGTGGGGATGTGGCAATAAGACTCCAGAGTAGATTCTTTCAGATTTTAGGTGTGATAGATTTTATATATGGAAATGAAATATAAGTTGGAGATGTAATATAAGTAGTTAAAATGTCACTGTTTTCTTCGTTTCGTATTATGTCAACAGTAATGTCATTTATATTGTCAGAAGTATTATATAAAACATGTTTCAGAAGATATGAAGGATATGAGTTATTATAGAAAAGTTTGTAGAGTATTTTTAGATTTTTATCGTGAAATATTGGATTGGAAATTTTTAGGACTCTGGTTTTCCTCTGTTTAATCAAGTTAATTTTTGTACTACGTCGATGATATGAATGGTAATTTATATATCTCCCAGAATTGATAGGTTTCCTATACCAGTCAATTAAGATTCTATTATCATCATTTCTAATAAATTTGGTATCAAGAAAAGGTAAAGATTGTTCTGTATTTTCCCTTTCCATTGTAAATTGTATATGTGGATCGAAGCTATTGAAGTAAAAGAGTATATTATTTATTTCATCACATGGAAGAGATAATATTATATCATCTACATATTTTTTGATGAAAAACAAATTAAAGGGTAAAACAGAAATAACATAGTCTAAAATATAATTCATGACATAGTCTGCTAATATAGGAGATATTGAAGAGCCCATAGGTGTTCCAAAGGTTTGTTGGTAATTTTTGTTATTGTAAGTGAAAAATGTATTATTAAAAATAAATGTAATTAATTCTAAAAAAGTTTCTTTTCCCAATTTGAAATTTTTACTCATATCATTCCATTTATGTTGAAGAGATGTTAAACATATATTCAAATGGACATTACTAAACAGTGATACCACGTCTAAACTTAAAATAACGTAATTTGATGGTAATAGTAAGTTATTGAATTATTTACTAATTTCAAAGGAGTCTTTAACATAATATTCATTGTTATAGTCGTAAGATTTTGTCAATATTTCAGTTAACCAAAGAGTGAGAGGTTCAATTGGAGTATTAATTGATGCTACAATTGGTCTAGCTGATAATGTTGGTTTATGAATTTTAGGTAAGCAACATAAATGGAATGATATAAGTAAAAAATTGCAAATTGGGAAAAGAAACTTTTTTAGAATTAATTACATTTATTTTTAATAATACATTTTTCACTTACAATAACAAAAATTACCAAGAAACCTTTGGAACACCTATGGGCTTTTCAATATCTCCTATATTAGCAGACTATGTCATGAATTATATTTTAGACTATGTTATTTCTGTTTTACCCTTTAATTTGTTTTTCATCAAAAAATATGTAGATGATATAATATTATCTCTTCCATGTGATGAGATAAATAATATACTCTTTTACTTCAATAGCTTCGATCCACATACACAATTTACAATGGAAAGGGAAAATACAGAACAATCTTTACCTTTTCTTGATACCAAATTTATTAGAAATAATGATAATAGAATCTGGATTGACTGGTATAGGAAACCTATCAATTCTGGGAGATATATAAATTACCATTTATATCATCGACGTAGTACAAAAATTAACTTGATTAAACAGATGAAAACCAGAGACCTAAAAATTTCCAATCCAATATTTCACGATAAAAATCTAAAAATACTCTACAAACTTTTCTATAATAACTCATATCCTTCATATCTCTTGAAACATGTTTTATATAATACTTCTGACAATATAAATGACATTACTGTTGACATAATACGAAACGAAGAAAACAGTGACATTTTAACTACTAATATTAAATCTCCAACTTATATTTCATTTCCATATATAGAATCTATCACACCTAAAATTTCTGGAGTATTCAAACCACATAATATCAAAATTGCGAATAAACAATGTGTTACAATAAAATCAATTTTCAGTAAGATCAAAGACAAGACTCCTACTACTAAATTAACTAATATAGTTTATGAGATTCCTTGCAATATCTGTAATAAGAAATACATTGGTCACAGTAAAAGATCACTAACCAATCGAATCGCCTCTCATAAAAGTGACAGTAGATTATATCCTGATAGATGTGCTTTAGCGGAACACGTGTTTTATGGAGGCCATTCTATGGATTATCAATCTGCCAAAGTCTTAGCAATAGGAAGTAATTATAGAAAACGCCTTTTTTTGGAAACAACATATATTGCAGAACAAAATTATGTAATAAATAGAAAAACAGATTTAAATAACCTTAATGTTATCTATGCATATCTTTTAGATTATGAAAAAAGAACAGAAGATTGATAACAATCTTTAATTTTATGATAAAAAAATAAAAATTGTAGTGGTTCAAGATCAAATATTTTGTTTATTGTCATATTGTTTTTTGAGTTTTTCATTGATTTATGTTTAAAATAGTTTATTATAAAAATTCACAACTATTCCAAAATTCGCTATAGATTTTATGTGAGTATTCATTATTTCATTTAAGTATTATTAATGATAACATTGACCAATTATTTATAGCCCTTGATAATGAATGAAAATCATTCGAAAGCTCGGGAATAAATATCTGAAAGAATTTACTCTGGAGTCTTATTGCCACATCCCCACAAAAATATCCATTACAAATAAGTTGGCAAATATCTTTTTTCAAATTAAATACTATTATGGGGTATTACCAAACCATTTCAAGAACTTATGGTCGATCCGCAGTAATAAATTTAAAAACATGGTCAAAAGTTAAACTCAAATTGGCGAGAGAATACAATAGAAGATGCTTCCTCCTACAATGCAGAAAAAAGAACATTATTCCTACTTTTTTACAAAATAACATCAAACATTTAGAAAAAATACTCATACGCCAAGAACAAGAAGCAAATAACAGTTATCATATCTACAATAGGTTAGTAAATAAGCTTTTAAATAATGAAATTATTTGTAATCAAAAAACAATATTTAGACTTGAAAATAATCTTATTGAATTGGAAAATCAAATAATTAACACAACCAATGAATTCATTTTTAAAAATTTCTCTAATAGACAACAAGTTATTTATAACAAACTATTCTTTGAAATCCAAAATAAGCAAAACAACAAACTTAATAATCTAATCAAGAAAAAAATTAATTCAGTTCTATCAACACAAGAAAATGGGATTAAAAATCTATCAGATACAGAGATACCTAAGGATATATTACAGTTCTTATCACTAGGCCCTACATTCAGCATTGAACCTATAATTACCAAGGACATTTCAATAAAAACTATATTAGCTAATGTTGATTACATGTCATCGTTTATAAAAAACGAACAAGAAAGAAATATCGTTATTGCTAAAACAACAAATATATTAACTAATTATATTCATGAACCTAAAAAATCTTCTATATTCCGAGAACTGTTATATAAAACCAAAAAATTTCTAAAAGAAAATCCAAATTTAATAGTCATACCATCAGACAAAGGTAACATCACAGTTATCATGGAAAAACAACATTATTTAGATTTATGTAATGAATTAATTGATAATAACTCATCATATAAAGAACTGAATAATGATCCAACTCTTAAAACCACTAATAATTGTAACAAACTAATAAAAAAATTATTTATTAAAAAACTAATTGATGGAAGTACAAAAAAAGAGTTAACTACTTATAACGGTATTTCCGCAAAATTTTATTGCTTACCTAAAATTCATAAACCAACATTATCAGCTAGACCAATTGTAGCATCAATTAATACTCCAATTGAACCTCTTACTCTTTGGTTAACTGAAATATTGACAAAATCTTACGACTATAACAATGAATATTATGTTAAAGACTCCTTTGAAATTAGTAAATAATTCAATAACTTACTATTACCATCAAATTACGTTATTTTAAGTTTAGACGTGGTATCACTGTTTAGTAATGTCCATTTGAATATATGTTTAACATCTCTTTAACATAAATGGAATGATATGAGTAAAAATATCTGAAAGAATTTACTCTGGAGTCTTATTGCCACATCCCCACAGAAATATCCATTATATATATATATATATATATATATATATATAGACGAAACTAGTTTCGGCATCGAACTACTTTCGTCTAAAATTTCAGAAATGGGGTTCTACTACAACATCAAACAAAGATATGGAGAAATAGCTGTACAGAACTTTAAGAATTGGACAAAAACTAAAACTAAATTAGCTAAAGCAATCAATAGAAGAATTTTCCTATTGAAGTGTAGAATAATTGGTATTATACCTAATCACATTAATAACGCCATCAAACCTATAAATAGATTATTTTCAAGACAAGAAATCAATTCCAACAAGAACGATCAATACAATAACAGGTAAGGTTTTAAACTTTTAAATATAGAAATCAATAATTCTTATTCAATTATTATTGCCGCATTTCCCTATATATATATATATATATATATATATATATATATATATATATATATATATATATATAATTATTCACTCTAGCGGCTGCTTCAAATTATTTCATATAATTGGTCCACGATATCTTTCCGTCAAACATTGGATCCTTGACCTGGGCAGAAGTGTCTTCCAACTTATGTAGTGTCTTCTAGTTTCAAAATAATATCAAAATTATTTAAATATATTTTGAAACAAAAAATAACCTGATCTCTATTTTCAATAACAATTAGATAAGTGGCATTTGCTGAATAATGTTTCAATATCATCTGTTTTGTTGGCTCTGGTCTGAATTAATAGTTTCGATCTAGTGGGGTGCTGACATTGCTGTCATAGTTGTTAGTTGCTGCTAATGTCACTTGAAACTGTGAGTGTAAACTTTAAAGTCGGTTAAGTGAAAATGCTTCGACACAACAATTTTACTAATCTTGAAATGCGATACATGTTTTGTTTTTATGTAAACGAAAATTATTCCTGTTCCTGTTACTGTTCCTCGCCAATATCAATTTTATTTTGTTTGGGTAATGAAATTAAACTTATTACTAGTTGTTGAACGTTTCATATATTAGAAACAACCAAACTCAAAAAGGAATATTTCTCAGGCCACAATTCAGAGAAAGATCCTTTACGTGTCTATACCCAAAATCATCCGTCTTAAATATCTGGCGATTTTAATAACAGGGTCATAAAATAGTGTTGTACCAGATGAGAAAGAATTACGGGCAACATGCTTGAAAAAATGTTGACAATGTATTGTAAGCTGTTATAAGATTTTATTTAATATTTAATTTTATTCTGATATTCCAACAGTAGAGGTGTGACGTTATATATACAAGTATTATTGTACAATGTGTCCCCCTTGAAATTGAGGTAGATGTATTTCACCACTTTTCTAGACAGTTATAACCGATGCAGTTATTAAGGGCTGGTACTTTTTATTGAGACACAGTGTATAATAAAAACATTTAAGCAGAGATTTCTAAAATTACTCACATGGTATGGAACAATTGAATCAAACTTACATAATAACCCATTTTTTCTTTCATCTTACGAAATTGGAGTTACACTTTTTTAATTCACTCAGTTCCGAGCTACTGGATTTAAAATATCGTCACTGAAAAAAAACTTTCAAACATTGCAAAGGTGACTGTAATTTATTTGGTTTCGGAAAATCGCCTTAGTCAATAAGCACTCCATTGAAAGTCCCTGGCCGTTTTCTGAATTTGTCTTTTCCTATGAGCAGCGCAGCCTTAAAAAAACGGGATGCCTTATCTTAATCTAGGAACTGAACGTGAGACATGAGAATCGACATCTATTTCAGTTTCTTTCTTTTATCGCACCCACTTAAGATCAAAAGGGCGACAATTCCAAATTTGTATGTAAATTTAAAACACTTTGTTTAAGAAAACCTTTTAGGTTGTTTAACGGTTTAACTGTCCCAGGAAAGCCGATTTTCGTGCTATCGCTTACAAAAAGACCCCTATTAGAATCAGCCCTCCCGAAAGAGGAACCCCTTGAATATCAAATAACTAATCAATACTAACGAGTTTAAGTTGGGGTTTATGGAAAGAACATCGAGCTCGAATCACATCCGGTATGATAGGTAATGCCAATTTAATGGCGGATGATTTATCAGCACATTTTTCTCATTATACTCTTCTACGTCTTTGACTTTTCATTGATTTTATCAATGGGTTTTTGTTTTCGCTCTTTCATTCTCTAAACTACAGAAACTGCTTTCCAATTTAATTATTTTTATCTTCGTAACTGACTTTGAAAAACATATTGAACGGAAAATTTCTCCTGCTTAAATAATGAATACATACATGGAAATTTAAATATACGAAATCTATGAAGTGAATTCCAATTTGAGAGAAGACAATGGAAAAATAAATATACAATATAGGACGACGTTAATAGTAAAAACTTTATTAAATGGTCCGGAAACACAATATACTTTTTCGTGAGCAGATGGATGCATAAGCGGTACATGGTATACACAAAAGACTTCATAGAATTAATGATCAGTTAATATAAATAAAATGCACAAACTGATCAAAAAAGGAATAATTATAGAGGGCAGAAGAAAATTTAGAAGGAAGCTGGAAAACTTTCATAAATAGATGCAGCAATGAAAACAGATGGAATGAAAACAATAGAGGACATTGTAAAAAGAAACATTCTATGGAATAACGAAATACAGCAGAGACATTAATAAGAAGAAAATTAGAGTACAAAGTCTGGAGAGGACCAGGAAATAAAAGAGTGTTTATAAAAATAAGAAATTAAACTAAAAATGGGATGGAGATGGACGTGATAGAAAACTGGTAGAACTTTGAAAATAATATTAATAAAGAACTAATAGAAGCAGGTTCTGATAAATAGTGCAGTTCCTAAAACTGAATTCAAAAGGACGAAGTACAGCTAGTTATATAGCCAAAAAAAGCAGACGAGAAGGAATTGGGCGATAACATGCAGTATTACAAGTAATGGTGATAAAAAATGAAGGATGACAAAATAACCAGACATAAAGAATGGGGAGTAATGATGACATATTCGTATTTGTAGAGTTGGGAGGGTGAGTTAGACCCACAGTAGTCCTTAGCTCGCCGATCAGAAGCATGGGGAATAGAAAATCAAAATAATAGGGGACAAGCATAATTACTAAACTGTATGAGAATGTGAATGAAAAGTGATACTAGAACAACAGAGCAATTTAACTGACAACACAAATGTGTGAAACATACACCAGGATGACAGAAACCATATATAAATTGGAAGACCCATCAGCAACTTTAAGAAAACAATTCTATCAAATTTATAGAGTCAAGGAAATCATAGATAGATGATGCAAGATGAAGTGTAACGTATTTGGTATTCGAGTATCTAGAAGCATATTTTAATGCAGTTTCCAGAGAGGAAATTTGACAGTGCTTACAGGAACTGAATTTGGATACAAAAACTGAAGAATAATGAAGTCAAATAAAAATATGGAGAAGTGCATTGAGAGAGTAGGAGATAGATTAGATAGATTTGAAGAAGAGAATAGTGTGAAGATTCTTGTTATAGATGTATTAATTGAAGATGTCTAAGTAAATACTAAGTGAGAATATAAGCGAAATATGCGAAAAGTTAGGTTAGGCTCAGTTATGAAATGAAAGAGGCCAATAATTAGTAGTGAGTAATAAATTCAAGTTGCTAGTGCATGAACCACGATATGTCATAAGAAACTTCTTATATTAATTCTCCCAATATTCCCCAGTACAAGGACCTTAAATTGCCAATTTTTGTGAGCGCCTTCTTTGTGATGAATCCTACAAACTTTTTTTATGCGAAAACTTTCGGCGCCGCTGCGTTTTCGACTGCCCGGTTCCCGGAATTGTCGAAATGACGTCACTATGATTCCCCGTCTATACAAGTATTATTTAATAGAAAACTGTTCAATAAAATAATTAAAAAATGTTGTCCATCACCCCGATAATGTCGATATGGCGTCACAATGACTCCCCGTATAGGCAATTTCAATTTTGTTGAAATTGTTTAATAATTAATAAAAAATGGTGGTCAACTTGTTCGACAAAGATCATGCTGCGTATGGGTTGTCCACATACATACAATTTTGAATTTAATATTTTTCGATTTAAAATAATGTACTGATTATAAAAAAAATAGTTGTCCGACAAATATAGTACTGGAAACTAATAAAAAAATTAAAAACTGAAAAATCATTTGAGGTTGAGCGGGAATGATGCTAAACGTTATTTTCTTGGTATGTTGTAAATCTAATGAGCTGAAAATGCACATTAATGTCCCTGGTTGCATTCTTGAGGACGTGATGTAGAGTTTTACCGAAAATTTGAAAACAAAATTCCCAAATTTTTCCTCTTGCTTTTTCAAATTTCTCGGAGAAAAATTGTTGCACACCCTTTAAAATGTCGTAGAGAGTCTGTATAAAAATTTTTAGCTTAATTGGTTGACAAAATTTTCCCTCTTGTCGGAAATTTTTCTTGGGTAATTCCGAAAAATAGTGTGTATATAAATTTTTAATTCATGTTTTGGTATTGGCTAAACGAAGCGTCCTCTGCATATCGGGGTCACGTAAGCCATCAATAAAGGCCTGGATGCCCAGACATTCTATCAGGTTCTCTGGTGCTGATGTATAAGCAAATCGAACTAGTCGGGCAATATCCACTTCATACTCTTGAAGGGATTCATCACGTTTCTGCCTTCGGTTCTTCAGCTGGGAATGGTACAAATGTTCTAGATCTTCGTGGCCATATCGCATGTCCAACCTCTTCTTCAGCTGTTCCGTTTCTTCCAGAAGTATCGTCTGGAGTACATCTAAGGCATCTCCCCGAAGCGCGATGGATAAGTTTACTGCCTTCTTCCTATCGGACCAATTATTCACTCTAGCGGTTGCTTCCAACTGTTTTACGTAATTGGTCCATGACGTCCTTCCGTCAAACGTTGGGGCCTTGACGCAGTCAACACTGCCAATATTTTCTAACTTAGAGTGTGTTTCTGGCCTACAAAGTTTTTTTACTCGGTCTTTCTTTCTTCTGCTGGCGTGTCTTGGAGCCTTGAATCTGTCATCTTTCTTTCTAATTCCTTGATTTTCTCGTCCAGCGTTGTCATCTTATTCTCAATCTTCTCGTCTATCGTTGTTGCCTTATTCTTGATTTTCTCATCCATCGTTGTCATCTTATTCTCGATTTCCTCGTCCATCGTTGCCATCTTATACTCGATATTTAATTTTAGGGACGAAATTCTATTTTAGACGTCAGCAGAAATGTCATTTTTCAATGATAAGATGTTCGCAGAAATGTCGTGCTTCAAAGCAGACATATCGTTCTTTATATCAGAAATTGACGAGATTAAGGTGGAAGCCTCGTCATTAAATAAAACTGTTTCTGGATCAAAGCCGTCATTTTCCAGTGCCACTTCAAGTCTTTCTACTAATTCACTTTTCTAACCGGACGTTTCCAACTCACGATTTTCCAATTCTCCTCTTAGTTCCGTCACTTTCAAGTCACATAGTCTCGGCAATTTTTACGTAGCAATTTATTTATATTATACCACTTCTAACACCAAAGTTATGTTTTTCTTATTTAGTTAAACGTTTTTATAACGAAGGGTGGGATAAATTCATTATTTATTTATGTACTAAACTATTCACTAATCTATATTATATACATAGTATATTCACTGACACTAATTTATATAAACACTTGGACCACTGTTTATTCACTCAGACTATTTATTTGCTTACTTTTTATATCATGAGATCAAATTATCAACTGACGACTTCTTCCGCTGGTCGGTCCTTTATATATTAGTGCCTATTTTACTAGATAATTCTAGATTGCGGCTTACACAGAAAAAATCGGCTCCTAAGAACTTTATAGATAACACTGGTCACAAAAACAAGGTCCAGATAAGATAATCACAAAAAATCGTAAACAGTTCTAAGAAATCCCTGCGCATCCGCCAAAATTTAAACTTTCATACATGGCTTAGGCCTTAGACAGAGTCGGATTCAGGGACTACACTAGTGTGCTATTTCGTAACAATATTAATCCAGGAATAATATTAAATGTACTTAATTTATTTATTATGTGTATTTATACTTTATTTTTAAAAGGCATGGAGGAATAAATCACTCATTTTGGCCGGAACCATAGGCGTACCACATTTAGTCATTTGAAAAAAGTTAAGGCTTCTAAAATTATCTCATTTCCGAAAATAACCGTTTTGTAATATTATTTAAAATGAAATTTCAAATTATCAATAATATAATAAACTGTGGATTATATCACTGACATCAATTTTCCAGAAAATTTATTATTATGTATAAAAGGGCGTAGACGAGTCCCTCCACTACGCTCTAGGTAGTTATAATCCTACATACAATAAATAATAAAATAAATGTTAATAACAATTTTATACAAATACATATATATATATATATATAGAAATATGTATATATATATATATATATATATATATATATATATATATATATATATCCAAACCATCCCCATTTGCCCATTATTTCACCCAATTAGCAGGTAATTGAAGAAACTTGACAAACAGGTAGCTCAAAAATGGTTTTATTATTGTGAAATATAGTCTTTTCAGTTCTAAGAAAATGCCCCCATAATACAATGTACTTACTAGAACTTTTCAACTATAAAAGTAGCGGAAAGGTTGAATATTTTCAATTTACAGTTCATCTGTTTTGGAGAAACTGCTGTGTTGATTGATTTCCCCATTTTTACTGTTATTTGTTATTATTTTTTACCGTTATTGTTAACTGGTGTTTATTTTTGTTCATCTATACAAGTTCTCTTCTCATCACACGAGACAAACACCTAACTACACCTTCCACCTATATAGTGTTCCAACCAAATTCGACCAAATATGGTGGATTTATCACCATCTAAGCGACCTAAGGTTGGCCCATTGTCGCTGAACGAAAAAAATCTGATATTAAATTGCTATTCCTCGTTGAAGAACGAAGAAATTAGAAGAAAAATCATGAATTTGACAGGAAGTGTTGATGAAACTGTGGAGATTACTGCAACAATGATGAGTGTTTCAAAGACAACAATTTATAATTCAATGAAGGAGAAAAAAATGGAAACATCACAGCCCCAGCAAAGTCCCCAGGCCGACCCAAACTTGAAATGGATGACGACTTGAAGAATGGAATAAGGCGTAAGGTGCATGCTTTTTTCTTTAGAAACAAGATCCGAACTCTCTCCAAAATTATGGCTTCGGTTCAAGAAGATTCAGATTTTCCGAAAATGTCTCGAAGTACATTATGGAAAATTTTGAAGGAACTTGGATTTGAATATAAAAAAATTATCGGAACGCAATGTTGATTGATAGAGACGACATTGTCATTTGGAGGAGGAGTTATTTGCGCAATATTCGGAAAGCAAGACTAGATCAAAAACGAATTTATTATTTGGATGAGACTTAGTTAAATGAAGGTCATACTGTTTCAATGTTTTGGCAAGACACGAATGTCAAAAGTCGGAGGCAGGCAACTCTTGACGGGTGGTCAACAGGCCTCAATCCACCAGCAGGAGAAGGACGTCGACTCATCATTACTCATATCGGAAGTGCCGAAGGTTTTGTTAAAGGTGGATTGTTGTGTTTTGAGTCGAAGCAAACCGGATATTATCATGAAGATATGGATGCAGACGTTTTCGAAGAATATTTCTCACAAATGTTAGATCTAATTCCAACAGGCTCAGCCATTGTTATGGATAACGCAAGTTATCACTCCAGGTTATTGGAGAAATTACCCTCAACTGCATGGCGTAAACAAGATATCCACGATTGGCTAACCTCGAAAAATATTGAATGCCCAGATATCCCGCTGAAAAATGAGCTCTCGCAACTGGCCAATTCACATAAACACAAATATAGTAGATACGTTGTAGATCAAATGGCATCAGCGCGTGGTATAACGGTGCTGAGTCTTCCTCCTTATCACTGTCAACTCAATCCCATAGAATTAATATGGGCCCAAGTGAAAGGGGAAGTTTCAAGAAAGAATACGACATTCAAAATGAGTGACGTAAAGTTTTATTCGAAGACGCGTTAGGTAACGTAACCAAAGAAAACTGGAAGAAGTGTGTTGAACACGTGATACAAGAAGAACTAAATATGTGGGAAATGGATCATATAAGTGAACACATGATTGAATCATTTATAATCAATGTTAATAATGGAAGCTCAACAGAATCGTCGGATTCTGATATATAGACTAGTTTTTGTGTTAGTTATTACTATTATTTTTTACACTTTTTTTTATAAATATTACATTAATTCGTACTTTATTCCTGCATTTTTCTTTTTTCCTATCCTATTGTAAACGGTATATTAGTAGTAAAGTTGATACCTACTGCAAAAAAATTTGCTATTCTTTATATAATATTTTATGTTTATTGTTCATTTATAGGAACACAAAAAAATGTGTTTTTATTGAATCGATATTGTGAACTCTTTTGAATAGTTTTCGTAATTATAATTTCATAGTGCCTTCATATTCATATACCAAGTTTGTTTTGTCCTGATTGCACGCCTCTGAGGATTAAATTGTTTATTTGTTAATTCAAATACAATAGAGCGACCCTTTCAATACAATAGGCGACCCAACCGAATACAGAGTTACGGGTTGTCTACCTGAAATTCGTAACAAATGAGAAATTTCAGTACAAAATCAGATAAACTTCGGAGATATTTTATTATACACCCTGTATCGGTTTTGCATACCTGATGAGCTTCTATTACTCCATGCCTTTCAAAAACGGACTTTAATAGGATTATTTCACTTTTGACAATGAGGTATATATTCAAAATGAACGTTTACCAATGGGAAGACCTATAACACCAATTTTGCGAACATTTTTATGGACAATTTAGAAAGAAAAATATTTGAATTCTACATTTCAAAAAATATATGATTTTGGTATAGATATGTAGATGACATACTAGTTCGTTTTATAGGTACTTATTATATTTTTCAAACATATTAATAATTTATACTTAAAATTGAATTTACAATACAAGTTGAACAAAATAGCTCTAACAATTTTCTTGATTTAAAAATTCAAAGAGTTAATATCGTATTTGATTATTCAATTTACAGAAAACCAACACACATTGATGTGACTATTTCATATAATTCCAATCATCTCATGTCACACAAATTAGCAGCATATAATTCAATGATACATAGAGCATTTTCAGTTCCTATGATCAAATATAATTTTGATAGAGAAATTAGTACAATTATGCAAGTAGAGCAACATCCAACGGTTATTCATTACATATAATCGATATAATAATTAATAAAAAAGGTGGTAAAGTGGCATTACAACTAACAAAAACTAAAGATATAAAAAATTATGAAATTATCACAAATGCTGATAATATTTCTAGGAATATTTCAAAGATAATGTCTGTAGCAACAAATAGGAACAATTTGTTTTAACACAGAAAATAATGTGATTGCTATACTATTTTATTATTTTATCCCAATAAAAGAAGTCTGGTATATGTAATCAACGAACAAGTTAATATTCGATGATATAATCATAAATATCCAGAATATAGTGCTGTCTATTTGGGTCAAACCATAACAAATTTTGGAATTAGATATAGTAAACACGAGCATACAAATTAAAACCACCAGAGAAATCTCACTACGCAAAAACATCTACTTGATACAAAACATTCATGGATACCTAAAACAGAACTTGAACTGCAACATATTTGTCATAACAAACAAGGACTGGATTTCCTTGAAGAGTTAAAAATTAAATGACACTTACGAGACCCACAATTTGAAGTCGTCTATGAACAGATAAGTGTAGTGAGTTCTCCACTTTTGAACTGTCTTCTTAAGTAATAATTGTAAATATCAGCAGATACAGTTTTCCTGTTTTTCTATATCATTGCAAAGTTATACTGATCTTTAATATGAAAATGATATCCATGATATTCCCATATGGCTAATAATATCTAAGGTTTAATATTAGTTAAATAATATCTTCTTCTTTTTCCTGTTCACATATATTGAGTCAATCACAAGACAGATCACTTCTTGGTCTAGCCATAATTAATTAGTAAACATGACATGTAACTTCCATCACTCTGACGATGATAGTAATATGGAAGCCATTGTAAAGTTTTTATAATACTATAATACTTACCATTTTTTCTATATATTGTGGAATTATTTCAAAACAGTTTGCTTAATTTAGAAAAGTAATTATGAATCAATTAATATCTCACAATTCTTGCACTCGCATCTCTCTGAATAATATAAATAGTCAAAATATATTGTAATTAATTATAAAATAAACAATAATTGATTGTTTGTGATCAAATGTTGTGTGCGGTTCGGTCGTTTAATTGAAATGACATTTGTTATTAGTTATAACACGCAGTGACACGCAGTGAAATATGCAATGCCATTCTATCGGCACGCTATGGTAATTTTGTAATGTAAAATGTAGACTCGCTAGTTGGTATCGATTAGTTTTATTCGAGATATTATCGGTTAAATTAATTAAGCGACAACTAAATTATCTTCATAAATCATAAGAGACTGGATGCGAGCTGAAGTGTTAACAATTTCTCCTTGTCAGGATACACTTCAGCTTAAGATGCTACCGATTTTTAATAGCTTCATTCGAATATTCATTTTCTATGAGAAATAAACTATTTTATTGAATATAACGCTAAAAAACGACGCATTCTATAGTTATGAATCAAAAAATAAGAAAGTTGTAACACATTAAACGAGGCAGGAAGTGGATTTAGGAGTGGCGAAAACTGTATATTCACACTTGAATAGAGTATACCTAGGTGTCATCGACATATAAATAGCATTTGAAAAGAAATCGAAAGAAATAATCTGGAAAATTCACAGTAAACAGCAGGAATGAGGACGAAATGTTTTTATTATCATATTGAAAAAATACTGTAGGAAATGAACAATAACCATAATAGTTATTTGTAAAACAAGTGTCACAATGACTCGTTTTGTAGTACGAGTGAAGTTTGCACAACGAGCCGCGAAGCTGTGAGTTGCGCAAATCACGAGTACTACAGAAAGTCATTGTGGCACCATTTTTACATAATATTTTTTATAATTCGCGTTTATTTAATTATTCAAATAAAATAGAATTTCATATGATCCCTGTTTTTAAACTAGGAGGAGTGGTTTGAATTTAAGTTGGCAATTCTGAAGATTCCTAATTGGTCAGATCACACTTCAGACTTTTGACATATTATACCCGAATAATTGTGTAAATTATAAACAAACTTTCATTTAAGCAAAAAGAGGATGATTATTTGTTTAAAAAGAGCTTCTTCGTATATGCTCTTGCGATCTATTTATATTACATTATGAACAGAATTATTTCCGTAATACATCTTCACATAGATATTTGGTAATTTATGCCAAAAATCGAACGTTTTGTATACCTATATATTGATCCTATACAATATAAAAATAAACAATTGACAAATCATTGGTAAATAAACGTTAGCGTACTTCATTAATATTTTAGGCTTATTGCAGAATAAAATAGGGCTATTGTAGAGAGTAACATGATGCAGTTTTTCGTTTTGGTGTTCCTAGATGCCAAAATCACCCCCCGTTACAAAGGTTATATATATATATATATATATATATATATATATATATATATATATATTTATATATTTATATATATACATACATATATATGTATGTATGTGTTTTTTGACGGATCGACACCAAACTCAAGGAGTATTGGGCTCAGTGGGACTCTCTTGTCCTGGAAGAAAGGCTGTTGAAAAGAGTACTTGAAAACGATGATGGTTCCGAGATGAAGAGACAGCTAGTTATCCCGAGAACAAGAGCAGCTGAGGTACTGAAGAAGTTACACGACAGTCCATCGGGAGGTCATCTGGGAGTGAAGGAAACCCTTCAGAGAGTCCGTGAAAGGTTTTATTGGATGAACAGCTCCGACGATGTGAAGGACTGGTGTAAGAAATGTACGACTTGTGCTACGAGTAATGGACCACATCGCAAGAGAAAGGCACCCATGAATCAGTACAATGTTGGAAGCCCTTTCGAAAGAATTGCTTCAGATATCACTGGACCATTTCCGACGACAGAAAATGGTAGCAAGTACATACTGGTTGTAATGGATTATTTCCCAAAGTGTGTGGAAATTCACTCAATCCCGAACCAAGAGGCCACAACTGTCGCGGATGTATTGGTGAAAGAATTCATCTGCCGATATGGAGTGCCCATGGAAGTCCACAGTGACCAGGAAAGAAATTTCGAAAGCCATCTATTCCAGGAGATTTGCGACAAGCTGGGAATGAAGAAGACCAGAACAACGGCATTACATCCACAGTCAGATGGAATGGTCGAGAGAATGAACAGGACTATTGGAAAGTCATTGTGGCACCATTTTTACACAATATTTTCTATAATTCGCGTTTATTTAATTATTTAAATAAAATAGAATTTCATATGATCCCTGTTTTTAAACTAGGAGGAGTGGTTTGAATTTAAGTTGGCAATTCTGAAGATTCCTAATTGGACAGATCACACTTCAGACTTTTCACATATTATAACCGAATAATTGTGTAAATTATAAACAAACTTTCATTTAAGCAAAAAGAGGATGATTATTTGTTCAAAAAAGAGCTTCTTCGTATATGCTCTTGAGATCTATTTATATTACATCACGAACAGAATTATTTCTGTAATACATCTTCACATAGATATTTGGTAATTTATGCCAAAAATCGAACGTTTTGTATACCTATATATTGATCCCATACAATATAAAAATAAATAATTGACAAATCATTGGTAAATAAACGTTAGCGTACTTTATTCATTAATATTTTAGGCTTATTGCAGAATAAAATAGGGCTATTGTAGAGAGTAGCATGATGCAGTTTTTCGTTTTGGTGTTCCTAGATGCCAAAATCACCCCCCGTTCCAAAGGTTATATATATATATATATAAATATATATATATATATATATATATATATATATATATATATATATATATATATAGTTGAACTTGATCTTTGCCGAATAATTAATACTAAACATAGGTTTATTGGGGAAGCGGCAAATTAAAACGAGTACCCTTCATACTTTTTATGTCCAAGCTTTCAGAATTTATTTATTCCATTATCAAGGATAAAGTATATGAGAATGTATATTATAATAGATGTGAATGGTAAATTGTATACAGCATCAAAAGAAATATTTGAATTTTTTAAAAATAATTGTCAAATTGAAAGTAAATAAAATCGTTCTAAATTGTTATTCTTTTTTTATATTGGAACATAGAAATAATTAAAGAAATTAAGGTTATGTTTAAATTAACCATAGATCTATATACAGTTAATCTATTTGTGGTTATCTTCTTTCTTTTTTGATTATAGAAATGTCATTTTAATAACCTACAAAATGTTTATTTAAACAGAAGAAGAATTTGAAATTGAAAGACATTTATGGTTTTTATCAATAGACAATAAGTAATAATAAATATCACTTAAATTCTTATGATCACTTTTCTTATTAATGATATTAGTTTCTTGAGAAATGTGAGCCATTTCTAAGAAAAGTCTTTTTTGAATATTTGATTGAATATCTAAAATACTTACAGAATCAAAGTCCATAATATGATCTTTATCAATCACATGTTTTGCCAAAGCACATCTATCGGGATATAATCTACATTCGCTTTTATGTAGGGATATACGATTCTTTAATTTTTGACCAGTGTGACCTACATATTTTTCTTCACAATTTTTACAAGGAATACAATATACTACATTTGATAGGTTAAGAATATTAGTTTTATCTTTGACTTTTGTGAAAATTGATTTAATTGTTAAACATGTTCTATTTGCAATTTTTATGTTATCTAATGGTTTAAACGTTCTAATCAATTTGGGAGTTATTTCCTTAATATATGGAAGAGAAATATAATATTTTTGGTTTCCAGAATTTTCTAGAGTAATGTTTAAATTTGAAGAAAAATTATATAATATGTATTTTACTAAATTATTTGGATATCCATTATCTAAAAATAATTGATGAAGAATTTTAAAGTTCTTTTCGTGGAACATAGGGTCTGATATATTAGATATTCTATTTTTCATTTGTTTAATTAAATTAGTTTTCATAGAATATTTATGATAAGACCAAAAGTTCATTAATCTCCCAGAACTTATTGGTTTTCTATACCAGTCAATCGATAATGTGTTATTATCATTTCTTATTAATTTAGTATCCAAAAATGGTATACTTTGTGATTCGTCTTCTTTTTCCATTGTGAATTGTATATGTGGATCATAGTTGTTAAATATGGAAAGAACATCATCTAATGTATTTTCTGGTGAAGATAAAATAATATCATCAACATATTTTTTTATGAATATTAAATTGAATGGTAGAGTTGGTATAACTGTGTCTAACAAATTATCCATAACATAACATGCTATAATTGGTAAAATTGTAGCTCCCATTGGAGTACCAAAAGTTTGTTTATAAATTTGATTATTGAATGTGAAATAGGTACTTTCAAATAGAAATTTTATGATTTCTTCAAAATATTTTTTAGATATTTTGCAATGTTGATTTATTTTATTCCAATTTTTATCTATTGCTTTCAAAGTAGAATCTAAAGATATGTTACTAAATAAAGATGCAACATCTAAACTGCAAATTACATAATTGTTTGGTAGTTGAAATTTATTAAATTGTTTATATACTTCAAAAGAGTCTTTAATGTAGTATTTTGTATTAAAATCATAAGCTTTAGTTAGAATATCTGTAATATAAGAACCTAAAAAATTAGTAGGGGTTCCTAAAGATGCAACTATTGGTCTAACTGATAAAGTTGGTTTATGAATTTTCGGAAGACCATAAAATTTTGAAGGAATACCATTATAACAAGATAGTTTTTCTTTCGTAATTTTATCTATCTGTTTACAATTATATAGTTTTTTAATAATAGTGTTACATTTATTTTGTATAGAAATAGTAGGATCTTTTTCTATTCTGATATAGGAAGAACTGTTATTAATAATTTCTAAAGAAAGTTCAATATAGTTGTCTTTTGGAATGATTACGGTACAATTACCTTTATCACTATTAGTGACGACTATATTAGGATGCATTTTAAGAAAATTTTTTGTTTTGTGATATAAATTACGAAAAAAAGAACTATTAGATTTTTTGTGTATATGATTAGTGATAATATTAGTTGATTTTGCAACTAATGTTTTCCTTAAATTTTCATCTGAAGTTTGTGTAGTTATGTATTCAATATCTGTTAGTAAATGTCTAATCTGAATGTCTTTTCCAAGAATTGGCTCGATACTAAATTTAGGTCCCAATGATAAAAAACATAAAATGTCTTGTGGAATTTCAATATTAATTAAATTTTTAATCCATTTTGGATTTGTTTTTAGTTTAATTTCAAATTCTTTCTCTATTAGATTATTCAATTTTCTAATGTTTTTATTCTTTGTTGAATGAAAGATCTTATTATAATTTCTTTTTTGATAATATTCAAAGTTATTGAAAATATATTCTGAAGTTGATTAAATTATTTCTGATTTTAAAAAATTCAAATTAGATTCTAAATTTACAATATTCTTATGATTGTTAGAAATTTCAATATTTATAATTTTATTACCTAGCCTTAAGATAAAATTTGAATTCTTCTTAATCTGCACATCTTGACGATGAAGAAGATCTGTTAATGGGTATATTGAGTGTTCTATATGCTTCGGAGTTATACCCTCTCTTCTACATTTTAAAAGAAAGCACCTTCTATTGTATTCTCTTGCTAATTTCATCTTAATTTTAGACCATTTTTTAAATAATTGAACAGTATATTTACCATAACTCTATTCAATGTTCTTATAGAACCCCATTATCAGCAACTATAGTTAAACTTGATCTTTGCCGAATAATTAATACTAAACATAGGTTTATTGGGGAAGCGGCAAATTAAAACGAGAACCCTTCATACTTTTTATGTCCAAGCTTTCAGAATTTATTTATTCCATTATCAAGGATAAAGTATATGAGAATGTATATTATAATAGATGTAAATGGTAAATTGTATACAGCATCAAAAGAAATATTTGAATTTTTTAAAAATAATTGTCAAATTGGAAGTAAATAAAATCGTTCTAAATTGTTATTCTTTTTTTATATTGGAACATAGAAATAATTAAAGAAATTAAGGTTATGTTTAAATTAACCATAGATCTATATACAGTTAATGTATTTGTGGTTATCTTCTTTCTTTTTTGATTATAGAAATGTCATTTTAATAACCTACAAAATGTTTATTTAAACAGAAGAAGAATTTGAAATTGAAAGACATTTATGGTTTTTATCAATAGACAATAAGTAATAATAAATATCACTTAAATTCTTATGATCACTTTTCTTATTAATGATATTAGTTTCTTGAGAAATGTGAGCCATTAGATAACATAAAAATTGCAAATAGAACATGTTTAACAATTAAATCAATTTTCACAAAAGTCAAAGATAAAACTAATATTCTTAACCTATCAAATGTAGTATATTGTATTCCTTGTAAAAATTGTGAAGAAAAATATGTAGGTCACACTGGTCAAAAATTAAAGAATCGTATATCCCTACATAAAAGCGATTGTAGATTATATCCCGATAGATGTGCTTTGGCAAAACATGTGATTGATAAAGATCATATTATGGACTTTGATTCTGTAAGTATTTTAGATATTCAATCAAATATTCAAAAAAGACTTTTCTTAGAAAGTCGTCCACTTTTGAGAGTACCCGCCAAATATAACAACCCAAGAAAAGCTTTTATTTCACAAATGTCTGTGGGCTTTCCTCTCCTCTCTCTCGCATAATTTTCCGCTAATCCAGAAATATAGTGATTTGTGTTCTCCACTATAATGTTGAGCATTTCATCAGTAAAAAATAACGACCAACATTCAACGGCTGTTTTGGCGTTTTTCCCACAGTTTCTGACGCCTGGTAATCGCACAATAATATTTTCCCTTCTCGTTCTTACTGTTTTGTTTGGGCAATGTTTATGCCACCGCGTTGTCCCATCTTTTCCAATAAAAGTTGGAATTCTTGCTAATTTTGCAAGGTTTGCAAGGGGTACATCGTCGTCACTACTATCAGAACGCTCTTGTTCGGATTCACTATCGGTGCTTCGAGTTTCAACATGATTTTCCTCAAACACCAACTCCTCTTCTTCATCATCAGGCTCTTCCTCTGATTCAACTTCCTCCCATAGACGACGCAGTTTTTCTTGCTCTTCTTCATAATAATTAGACATTGCAGCTAAATAAAACAAATATTTATAAAATCTATAGAATATAAATGATATTTACCCTGACTTACCATAGAAAAATATATCCTGCCAGATGTAGAAAAAATACACTGAACCGGGGCGCCGGGTCTCACAGACCAAAATCAAAATAATTCAGAAACTAAAATACTTGCGCATCCACGAATTACTGTGCACGTACTGAGTCTAAGCATAAACAGGTAGATAGATCGCCAGGCCATTACGACGATTTTCCGAACATTGCCGATCGGTTTTCGGAGCGCCGGGTCTCAGAGACTAGGCGCCCCGGCCGGAAGGTTAATTATTTCTATGTTCCAATATAAAAAAAGAATAACAATTTAGAACGATTTTATTTACTTTCAATTTGACAATTATTTTTAAAAAATTCAAATATTTCTTTTGATTCTGTATACAATTTACCATTTACATCTATTATAATATACATTCTCATATACTTTATCCTTGATAATGGAATAAATAAATTCTGAAAGCTTGGACATAAAAAGTATGAAGGGTACTCGTTTTAATTTGCCGCTTCCCCAATAAACCCATGTTTAGTATATATATTATATATATATATATATATATATATATATATATATATATATACATATATATGTATGTATGTATTTTTTGTCAGATCGACACCAAACTCGCTACAAAAATCGGTTAGGCCAGACGAGTTGGTCAATGAGCCAAATCGACCAAATAGAAACAATATGGCGGCCTGTCAAAGTTGATAAAAAATCCTATTTCCTTTGTTTTTCATTTGACGCAAAAAAGTTACTAAGCTTTTTCATAGACCTTAAAGCGTTCTACAACTTTTGAATTCAATATTTTTCTCTAAATCGTACATTAAAACATTTATTTAAGAAAATTCACGAATTTACCATAACTTTTTTTTGATGCCAAAATGTTTTTTGTACATCTCAAAACATTCTATTACTTTTGTATCTAATTTTTTATTTTGGGTTTTATGGGAAAATGTTACTGAAATAAGCCTGTCCAATTGGTCCTGTGCCATTGGGATATTTTTTATATATAAATCATTCTAAGTTATATTTAATATAATAATTTGCTAGCTAGTACAACGCTAGACCAGATTATTTATAATTTGTGTCAAGGTTAAAGTCAAATGTCAAATAAAAATATAACTAAATACAATAACCAACTGTACACTAAAAATTACTATAACAGTGTTCAAATAGCTTCATTGTGATACTGTAAACAATGTTAAAATGGAGTCTCTTTTATACGCGAATTATAAAATAGTTATTTGTGAAACCAGTGTCACAATGACTCGTTTTGTAGTACGAGTGAAGTTTGCACAACAAGTCGCGAAGCGGTGATTTGCGCAAATCACGAGTACTACAGAAAGCCATTGTGACACAATTTTTACACAATCTTTTTTATAATTCGCATTTATTTAATTTTTTAAATTAAATAGAATTTCATATCATCTCTGTTTTAATAACTAGGAGGAGTGGTTTGAATTCAAGCTGGCAAATCTGTAAATTTCTAATTGGTCAGATAACAGATGGTTTTATTCAGCACTTCTGACATATTATAACCGAATAATTGTGTAAATTGTAAACAAACTTTCATTTAAGCCAACAGAGAATGATTATTTGTATAAAAAAGAGCTTTTCCGTATACGCTCTTGCGGTCTATTCATATTAAATAATGAACAGAATTATTTCTGTAATACGTCTTCACATAGATATCTGGTAATTTATACCAAAAATCGAATGTTTTGTATACCTATATGATCCTATACAATATGAAAATAAACAATTGACAAATCATTGATAAATAAATGTTAGCGTACTCTATTCATTAATATTTTTAATATATAAATCATTCTAATTTACCTTTAGAACATTTAATATAATCATTTGCTAACTAGAACATCGTTAGACCATTATATTTATAATTTGTGTCGAGGTTAAAGTCAAGGTTAATAACCAACTGTACACTAAAAATTACAATAACAGTGATTTCTTATTTTTTTTTATTCAAAGAAAAAACCGCATCAACCACGGAGGTTATTAGCGGTGGTGGTACAGTATGATTTATATTAGTTTTATAATATTAATTAATTCCAAAAACTTTATTAGCAACTCTATGTTATCCGGGTTCAAAGCATCACTTTTTCAGGCAGTCCTGAAGTTAGTCTCTCCTCACTATAGTTGGGACACTCCATGAATAAGTGTTTAACGTTCAGTTCTTCGTAACAGGAGACACATTATTTGCGGTTTTCTTTTTTCAGTAGAAACTGGTGCGTATATCTAGTGTGGCCAATCCTAAGGCGGGTTAGAATTGTTTGGTGTCTACGGGAGAATGATCCATATATCTGGAGGCTGAAGTTGGGATTGATTGTTTTGAGCTTATTATTCATTGTGAGTTTTTGAATGGTATGAGTGTAATCTTTATGTGGCACTTGGGGAATCAGTTAAGAGAGGGGATTTGAACATGTTTCTCTGGCTATTGTATCAGCAGTATCGTTACCAACCATTCCTACATGTGATGGAAACCACACAATTTCAACGCTTTTTCCCGCTTCAGATAATTTTGCCAGTTCTGATTTGATGATAAGGAGAAGGGCATTTCTGGGATAAAGCTGTTGAATGCCTTGCACAGCACTCAAGGAGTCAGTAAAGATGACAGTATCTTCGTATTCAATGCAGTGCGCAAGAGCTTTGGCTATGGCATACAGTTCTCCGGTGTAAATACTTGCTTCTAATGGAAGTCGGAAGCTATAGTTTGCCCTGCCTTAGATTACGACAGCCGCAACGCTTTCACTGGTTTTAGATGCATCTGTGTATAAGTGGCAATAGTTCTCGTATTTGGAAATTACTTCAGTAAAAGCTCTTCTTATGGGTACTGCTAGGGTATCATTCTTGGAATATTGAGTGAGATAGGTGTTGCATTTGGGAAGGTCTATTGTCCATGGGGGAGAAATCTTTATATTCAGAGGGAGAATGTTCACGTTATGAATTGGATTATTTGATATTTTGGAAATTCCGACATAAAGTGGAAGTTGTGAATTATGGTGATGTTCAAATATTTCGGGAACACAATTGGAAAGTGTATTATGATGATTGGGATTAAGTGTATTGGCTGATATTCTTGCTGCATATGTTAAAATTAGGTTGTGTCTATGCAATTCAAGTAGTGGTTTACCCGCTTCGTTCAGTAAACTTTCCACAGGGCTGGTACAGAATGCTCCCATAGCAATTCTTATAGCCGTGTTTTAGATGACATCTAGGATTTTCAATAGGTATGCCCTCGCTGTAGAGTAAACAATGGCCCCATAATCCAGCTTAAATCTAAATGCGCGATAAATCCGTAGCAAGGTAATGCTATCAGCTCCCCATGTGTGATTGGCTAATACATTCATTAAATTTAGGCCATTTTCTTGAGATTCCTAATGTGCGAGTCCCATTGCAGTTTTTTATCGAAAGTAACCCCAAGAAATTTAACTTCATCCACAAATTCCAGTTGGTAGTTATTCAAGTCGAGAGGTGGTGTTGCATCTTCCGTTTTCTTCGAAAAAATAACACATTTTGTGTTTGTAGTCGAGAACCTGAGTCCTGTGCGTTCTGACCATAACTGAAGGTTGTTAAGTGCATTCTGAAGATGTGTACGAATTGAAAGTATGTTTTTTCCTGATGCGTACAGAACTAAATCATCTGCACATAGTGTACCACTGACAGGCCTCCTAATGTAGTCAAGAATGTCATTAATAGCTAAGAGGAATAGCGTCACACTAAGAGCGGATTCTTGAGGAGTGCCATTTTCTTGAGACTTAGTTTCCGAAAATGTATCGTTGACTCTCACCGAGAAATATCTATTTTTCAAGACATTGGAAGTGAAAGCTAGCATATTTCCTTGAATTCGCCATTGATTCAATTGATTGAGAACTTTGCGTCTCCAAACAGTATCGAAAGCTTCGTGTATATCTGACTGGAGATTCACTAGATTGTCTGTGGTCAAACGATTATTAACAGTGTTTAAAGAGCTTCATTATGACACTGTAAACAATGTTATAATGAAGTCTCTTTGATACACGAATTATAAAAAATGTATGATATAGTAGGTAGGTATAGACATCTACGGAGGGTAATAGATAAGTTTGAGCGAGTATTCGCAGGTAATGTAGTCATAATGACATTAGAATGAGTCAGATTTATGGAACATATTAATTATCAAGAATGAAAAAATAGAGATAAAACTGAAGTTTTGATAGTAGGTGACGTGATAGGGTAAGTGAACAAAAATAAAGTAAACATGTCCAATTATTTGATCCCTGTTCTATACAACATACGTTAATGGTTTGTTCTCACTGCGATTATCTGGACATATTTTGGGTTTTGCTGATGATACTACAATATTTTATGATTCCACACATGAAACAATTGATAAGCAAAGGTTGAAACTGACTTCTCTCAAACAAAAAGGTTAGAAAATAAATATTTTACCCTTTTTATGTAGCTCCATTAACTCACCAACTTTTAACGAACTCTGGATAAGTACTAATAAACCATTTGCAATTTTACCTGTAAAGAGTATAAAGTCTCTGGGTGTAAGTATATACCAGCATATGAAATGGAAATCTAATATTGCGTTTCTGGTCTTCAAACTTAGCAGTATTCTAAATAAATTGAAAATACTCAAATACTTATTACCTGTAAATATTCTGAGAACATTGTATCATGCCTTGATTGGAAGACGTCCCCTATACGGATTCATAAGTTGAGGCAGTGCATTCAAACTCATCTGTTTCCACTGAAAGTTTTGCAATGGCGATTTTTGAAAAGCTCTTCATCGCACATATGAGCTTTTTTTTGACACAAGTGATGGATCTAAGACAACTTTATTTCAACAATTCCAACATCAGTTATCACATATGAAAACAAGCAGCCCAAACGTCCATCCCACAACTATAAAACTCAGCAACAACATCTTTCTATAATATCTTTAATGTTAAAGTCTCTAACACAATTATCTTTTCGGTCAGCGGTTCTCAACCTTTTTCCAGCTGCGTACTCCTTACCAAATTAGGGAGATAAATTGTACCCCTGAACCATATTTTAGTAAGGTCAGCCCAGAGACAATTGTGAAAAGTGAAATTTAGGATTACAATAAATAAAATTGAAACAATATGAGCAACATCATGTATTTAGCAGTTACATGTAAGGGTAAAGGATACATTTTTGATATAAAAAGACAGAACAACATAAAAAGTTAATGTGATCCCTGCCCTTGCTTCATTGCGCACAGCTTTTTGAAGTTGAGCTCGAAAGAAGCCAAGTATAATCTCGAATCTGGTGAAGTATCCAACTTGTTTCTGTACTTATTCTTAATGAAAGCGTATGATGAACAGGCTCTCTCCACTAATACTGTGGATGGAAAAGGTAACAACACCTTCATTGTCACATCAGGCAGACGTTTATATTAATTGCTTACGTCCAACCAAAAGTTGACGAGAGGTTTAGTCTTGAAAGGTAACTTCAACGTACTATCAGTAGATTTCTATCAGACTTTCTTTTTTGATTCCACTTAACTCGTTCATAAACCTTCGGAAAGTATTTCACGAATGAACATTCCAATTCCTTCAAGTGTTCTGAAATTGCCAGTTTGGCAGCACTAGAGAGTTGTAAGTCGTTCTCTTTCAAAAAGTCGTGCAACGTTTCAAACACTTCTGTCTGGCCATTAAGGATGCAAGTCCTCTAAAAATCAATATTTTTCGTCATAGATTCCATTTTTTCTGCTACTCTAAAAATTGTTATTGAGCTTATTTGGAGACTCAGATTTAGCTTGTTGACTTGGTTAAAAATGTCACTCAGGTAAGCCAAAGATAGCAGCCACTCTCTATCATGTAATCTCGATGATAGATGGAACGGGTGATCCCGAAAGAACAGCTGTACTTCAAACCTTAACTCAAACAATCTTTGAAGTACTTTATCATAGAAGAACCATCTGACTGTGTGTTATAAAGCAAGTGATTGTGGACGCTAACCATTTCCTCGCACGGAGATGATGAAGTTGACGATCTCAACGGCTTCCTTAAGCACAATTTCCAATCCAACAGGTAGGTTTTTGCAGGCAAAAGTTTGTCTGTGAATGCAGCAGTGCGTCCAGTGAACAAGACGCGCCACTTCTTCAACACGGGCCTGAAGTCCAATAAAACATCCTGACATAGATTTTGCACCCTCGGTAGACATGCCGCACCAAGTTTCCCAGCTAATATCATGTTCAATAAAATACTCATCAACAGCATTGAATATGTCGTTTCCATTCGTTGTTTGCGGCAGTTGATAACACAGTAAAAGATTTTCTTCAACAATATGTTCATAGATATATCGTGCAATTACAAGCAGCACAGCACATTTCGATACATCTGTACTTTCATCAACTTGAATAGCAAAGTAGTTACAAAGAAACCGGTATAGTGTCTATTTTATTCGCACTTTCTTCACCAAGCATGCAGTTGACGGCGTCCTTAATGCACGGAAAAATTAAATTTTCTGCTATGGTGTGGTCTTTGCCAGATTCAGCAATGCGATAACTTATTTTATATGACGCTTCAAGCGCATTTTCTTTGTCTTTGTTAGCTGTCCCAAAATAAGATACTACATTTTTTGTTTTGAAATCCGCTCAAAAAAACTACGATCTTTATTTTCATAGTTAGCATGTTTTGTACAGTCATTTTCACCGACAAAATAATATGCGTACATTAAATACTCATCAAAGTATTTCCTCTTCTTAGTGACAGAGTCAGTGCCTTCACATTTTCTTTTATGTCAGCTTCGCTCAGTATATTCACTAACCTGTGAGGGCATTTTATTGTCTGTTGATGTACTCGGTACTTCACTGTCGTTGGTCTTGTTCTGCAAAGAAGTTATTCTTTTACCATCAGTTTTCAACCACTTATTCATGACACGTTTGATAGTATTTTAACAAACAACTATTTTGAGAACTACAGATAAACACAAAAGCACTGTGTTTATATCTGCGCCCTGCCTTTGCCTCAAGATAATTGACGGCGACAGTACAGTAGCCTGGGCGAGTCTAACATTAAAGCATGGAGGGGTGTATCTGCCCTCATTTGCTTCCTCGGTCCATACACAGTGGACTCTCCCACGAGCTTCGTGGCTACAGTAAACGGATGTAGCGGGTTATTATTTAGCTCCAAGTATTTTCCTACTCATATCCGCCATTACATATTTTCGTTCCGCGAACCCCCTACGGACCCGTTGCAAACCTCAAGGAGTTCGCGTACCAAAGGTTGAGAACCGTTGTTTTAGGTAATTACAAAAAGAGATCCATCATAAACAAAAATCCTCATTCTCCACAATTATATGGAACCGTTTAATTACATAAAATAACGAAACCAATTAGACATGTAGCTTCTTATGGGAATACTCCTAATAATATATTGGCAAAAAAACTAATAAAAAAATTAGAAGCATTCAACTTGCAAGATAACTCTAAACTTTCATTTGATGTTATCAATATGTTCATTAAAATTCCTCCTCAAGAACTTGTAATACTCGTAAAACAATTACTAGAAGATAATAATATTAATCCAGGAATAATATCAGATATACTTAATACTTACTTAATTGATGTATGTAATAATCAGAATTATTTCACTTTTGACAATAAGATATATAATCAAAATAAAGGTTTACCAATGGGTAGCCCTATATCACCTATTTTGGCAAACATACTTCTGGACAGTTTAGAAAGAAAAATCTTTGAAAGTCATATTTCAAAAATTGTTTTATTATGGTATAGATATGTAGATAACATATTAGCTTGTTTTATAGGTAGTGAACGAAAATTAGATATATTTTTCAACCACAATAGTTTACACCCAAAAATTAAATTCATATTAGAAGTTAAAGACAACCACTCAATCAATTTTCTTGATTCAAAAATTCAAAGAGTTGATAATGCACTTGATTATTCAATTTACAGAAAACCAACAAACACTGATGTGACTATTCCATATAGTTCCAATCACCTCTTGTCACACAAATTAGCAGCATATGATACATAGAGCATTTTTAATTCCAATGAACAAATGTAATTTCGATAGAGATATTAATATATTTAAACAAATAGCCACATCCAACGATTATCCATTATATATGATAAATAAACTAATTAATAAAAAGAGGAAAAAGTGGCATTACATCTAATATTTCCTAAACAAACTAAAGCAACAAATGCAACAGAAATTAACGTAAGTACAAAATTGTTAAATGTAAAAACAAAAATATCACTATCTAAGAAATCTGGTATATATAAACTTAAATGCTCAGAATGTAATGCTGTTCATTTGGATCAGACCCCTTAGAAATTTTTAAATCCTATACAGTGAACACTTACAAGCATACAGATTAAAACAACCAGATAAATCCCACTACGCAAAACATCTACTTGACACCAATCATTCATTGACACCACACACAGAACTAAAAGTACTAGATATTTGTGATGAGAAACAAGAACTGGATATCCTTGAAGAATTGGAAATTAGAAGGCACTTAAGAAATACACAATATGAAGTTATCAATGACTCCACTTTTAAACTGTCTTTTCAAGTGATAATTGTAAAAATCAGCAGATATAGTTTTCCTAGTTTTCTATATCATTGCACAGTTATACTGATCTTGATTGGGAAGAAAGATATCCAAATTTCCCCATAGGACTAATATTAGTATTAGTATTGGTATTGGTGATATCATATCTTCTTTTATCTATTAACATATATTAAGTCAATCACAAGGTAGGTCACTTCTTGGTCTGGCCAAAAATAATTATTATTATCAGGTAGCCATTAAATGAAATTTACCTTCTGTCATTCTGACGATCACATTTAATATCGAAACAATTGTCAATTTCTTAGAATTTTCAACATTTTTTAAATATATTGTAGAATTATCTAGAAACAGTAAGTTTTATTTAAAACGCTAATACAATACTATTAATTATTTTAAGCAACCATATTGTACACTAGTCTTTCACGATAATTAAAACCCCAGCAACTTCGAAATATTGCTAAAAAACACATATTTGAAATCCATAGTCAAATCATAATAGGTATGTTCGAAAAATGACTTCTTATTCTGAAATTTGGAAATCAGATATTTTTATACCTCCATTTTCTTTGCTTTTTATTCAATATTTTATATTACTTTCAGGTATTAATCTGTATATGTAATGCTATTATTTTTCGATTTTTCGTGACGTATGTAGTGTTCTGAAGCAAGTGTGTCAAGCACTTATCGGGTACACAAATATCAGGTAAAAATAATTCTCAGATTGACACATGGAATGAGAAGTTGCCTAAACGTAAGGAAACTGATTCAAGAAGATGGAATTAAAAACATCTAACCCTCATTTTGTCGGTTAGTTCGATACGCTCTATTGGTAAATAGGAAGTATTCTTAAATCCACTTGTATACTTTTAACACGATCCTTCCTCAGTGTTAAATGAGGGAAAAATCATTTTTATCGAATAATTTTATATACTAGCTCGAGCACCTCGATGCAGTATTTCTATACGAAGATTCTGAGTGCTTAATATCCTCTAAATATTATGTGATATTATCAGAGAATGTTCAACTTCTTTTCCATTATTTTGCATTGGAATCAATTGTGTTGAACTCCTTGTGACTCAGAAATGAAGGAATACAAGGACATATTCAATTCTAGTTCACTCCAAATGAGTATTTTCAGTTGTTGTAAACTTCGGGACAACGGCTTTTAAAAACTAAAGGTTTCAACTATCTGCATATATAGATAGATTCACGAATTATTCCTCAGAAACATCGTCCAGTGAACATCACTTCTTAAAAACAATAAGAATAAGATCTATCAATGGAAATTCCAATACACTGGACTGAATATCTCATGATAGCGACGCAGCGCCCTCAGGGTTCAATGTGGGAATCGATTCCTCATTATGATTCATGTGCTAGGTGAGATCAACGTGGTATCATACAACTTTGGACTTACATGCTATATAAAACCCACGTTGACCGGGAGTTAATTACACATTTTCGGATGTGATTTTTGAAGTATCTTGAGGTATGGATATTCCAACGATTATAATCCATACATAAGTGTATAGTTCCGTGTACGTTAAATATAATACATATAAACATTTACTAGTTGTTTTTAATGCGAGTTGAGTTGCCTTTGGACATGCGCAAATGGTATGCCATTTTTTTAGCACACGTATAACATAAACATGTAAGACTACTCGATGGCAGATTGTTCCGAAGCGCGGATAAATATTTTTTTTAAATTGAGGTAGACCTTTCCGATGTGATCCTATGGACCCACGCAAAAGGTATGCCAATGACTTTGCTAGCAACCTCCTGGAAATCGTACAAAAATGCTGGATCAGGAAATGAATGTTAGCTAATTTTAAGAAAATATATATATATATATATATATATATATATATATATAAATTCACTTAGGTTCTTCTATTTGACTTTTTCAAAATAATTTTTACAATAACTGTATTTTATGTAATTCAATTTTAATATTTATACATATTCTTTTGAAAATGCTCCTAAAATAAGAGCGAAACGTCAAGTTTGATAAGTCTTTATTCGAAAATATATTTTAACTAATATATATGTTTCATTCCACAACCTTTGAACCCAAGAAGATATAATTCTAAATATATATATATATATATAGATCACGGAATTATTCATTAATGTATGGTTTATCCATACCTCAATATATTCCAAGAGTCGTACTGTAATACATCACGTCCTAAAATATGTCACTAATTTCTCCAAAGATTATGAATTTTATATAAACAAAAGTTTATAACAAAGCAAGCCTGCAAAATACTCATTTTTTTACTGTTTTATGAACGACAAAAATCATGATAGGCAGTAATATCTATTATATGCGAAATAATTCACGGTAGATAGCTGTGTTTTGTTTGTTGCCTCTTTGGATCAACGCAGCGCAAAAATGTTTGCATAGCAAGTCGCACCACGTCTTATATTGGCTCTACCAGCATCTTCGAGTAGATGAGGTGTTTGCTCTGGGCTCAAGTCTTTTGGAATGGCATCTATTTCGTCCTTCAACAACCCTTTGACGACTTTCTCTCTAAATTGAGTGAGATATTTTTTTGTTACCAATTGTCAGTGACTAAAGCTGTTCCAGTCAAGAGCTCCAGTGCTAGCTTGCGATACCATTTTAGACTTCGTCTAAAAGATGAGTTATAATATTTTATCTTCTCCGATAGATTGGCAAAAGATTTAAGGTAATTGGGGGGAAGACGCGTAACATTTTCTTAAAAATAAACGAAAGAGTTGGATAAACATTGACAGGTGTAATTTCGGCAACTTACCCCAACTACGGGGTAAGATGCCGACAGACTTGGGGTGGGATGACAAATTTGGGCTTCTTCACTACTGCTATCATGTGCTACATTCTTCTTTTTTTGTTACCTTTTTTACGAAGTTTCTTCTCTAACTTAGCTGCCTTCCCTTGTTGCTTGTTTTGTTTTTCTTCAATTTTTTTGCGTTTCTTTAGGCGGTAGTCAGGAGAAGTAAGGACTTCTGAAAGTTGTTTTCTAGCGTTTGGCCTATCAGGACCAGCTACGGATGGAATTGGTGCAATATCATCAAAATTTACTACAGCTACGTCACCGCTATGTTCGTCAGAGTTTTCTGCATCGACATGTTCCACTTCTTCCTGTGAATTTCCAGTTTGGTGCTCAGCTAAAGCATATGCATGGTCGGGAATTGCATCTTTGGAGCATGGATAAATTCCACAAGCCCGAAATCCAGAAACACCATTCTGAGCCGTTGCGGCTTGAGACCATGCTTGGTTTAATAGTTTCCCAAACTGATACCTGTAAAGTACAAGAAACAAAGAAATCTCATTCAAACTTATTTACTTAAATCAAATTACCTAGTTATTCGACGCCCTGGATGATTTCTTATCCACTAATTACAAGTGCTATTCCAGAAGGTCTTTGAAGGTTTAAAAAATGAACGGTCGAGAGGCTAAAGCCAGTGAGTCGTATGACTTGATAAGCAAACCACATGAATTTAATTTTCAGCCAAAAAGTCCAAAAGTTCCACGTCATTACAATGGGAAGCATGACCATCTAATATTAGTACTGCAGGCCCTGGTCCCGTACGAGGCAAAAAATGGTCTTTAGTCCATGATGAGAAGATACTGGTTTTCACATAGGCGGACTTTGGAGACATCACTACTACCGATCCATGGGGCATGTTATCTTCAAACTCCTTTTTTATGTTTTCGCCTCTAAATGTTACGTAGGGAGGCAAAAATCTACCTTCAGCTACCTTCTGCATTACAGCAAGCGATGACGCCAACTGTTTCTCCTTTTTCTGAGCTTGTGACCGACTGAATATCTCCAGCTCCTTTTGTGGCTACGACTTTGGTAGGTTTATTACATAATTGCAAGCCAGTCTCGCCCATATTGAAAATGTTTGCCGATTTATCAAACAAATTAAGCGTCGTAAATGTATCGTTCAACATTTGGAAGTATGGATCTACTTCTGCGGCAGACATACCAAGTGAACGAGCAATTGAACGACCTTGAGCTACTTTCATTGTTAGGGTTGGGTGTCGTTTTGAAAAAAGTTTAAACCAATCGTAGCCTGCTAATTCTTTTTCTTGGTTAAATCTACATTTCAACCCATTCCTTTGCGAAAAGGTAAAAGCAAGGTGTCTTACGTCTCTTGAAGTTGGAGCATAGCCAATTTTTTCTAACCGTTTCATATAAGACACCAGTTTAGGTTCATTTCCAATACCTAAGGACGCGGTTGGCCCAAGACTGCCCTTTTCAAGATTGTTATTCTTCACACGTCTCATCAAGGTTCGTAGAGGGATTCTATATTCTTTAGCAATCGCATTTGCACTCAGGGTTGGCTGCTGACGTAAAGCATTTGCAGCTGATCTAAGGTCTTCTTCAGTCCATTCGCCTCTAGTTGATTCTCTGACGTTTGTTCGTGGCATTTTACCTAAAACAAACAATATAAATTAAGAAACTATCCAATTAGACGTACTAAAAAGAAACCACTAACCAAAATAGACGCAAACCTGAGAAAAAACAAGAGTTACAAAGTTTACAGTGCAATTAAGATAAGGCATCTTACCCAGACGGATCTTGGCGTTTCACCCCAACCCTTAGGTATACGATGCCAAACCCACAAATCAAAATGACAAAACCCTTTTTCTCATTCAAAATAGGACAGGAGTATTGTAATGAATACCAAAACCCTACATAAATTATATTAGCACAAACAAAAAACATTTAATACTGTATATCATATAATTAATTTCTATCGTAAAAAACTTACCGGCATAAAAAAAACACAACATCACCTCAAGGAACAGATGCATGCACTTAAGCGCTTCGAAAACTATGATGTTCTCTAATAATGAACACAATAACAACGTAGCCGTGTATGTGGCGCGATCTATCGAGTATTATCCAAAATACTTAGATTAGGCATCTCCCCCCTTTTGGCATCTTCCCCCCAATTACCTTACATCTGTTATAATCCACACAATTTCTTTTTTTTTCTCACGTCCTCGACTCTTTAAGGTTTATCTACCATTTTTACAGTAAGCTTGGTGCAATTATTAGTCAGTTAATGTACTCGTAGTTATTATTGATTTTAATGAACACTTATAACGAAAAGAAATATATTCAAAATACATGAATATTATTTGTAACGGTTAATAATGTTAATCAGTTCAAATCGTAAGAACTTCTATCTCCGTCAACAATAATGTTGTCTTGCAAAGTATCACCTGTTTTTTGATGAGTATTACAATGTTCACTATGTAACTTTTGTAATTTTTTTTGATGATACTCCCTTTGCAAAGATGATGTTTGAAATTGTTGGAGTAAAACTAATCGCTGTAACTCCTTTGTGGTTAAATTTTTGGTTTCATCGGTTTCATACTTATCTGTGGCTGTTTTTATCCTTGGTAGCATACTGGCTTTGGTTGCTTTTGTATTATTTTCTGCTGGAACGGAGACACTTGATGATGAGCTTGGCACCAAATCACTTTCTGTTGTTGGATTTTGCAATATGCCGATTTTTATTGGCCCCGTATAAAGAAATGTAATATCAGAACCTAACGTTTTTCTACTGAGTGATTTAAGTTGTTTTTTCCCGATTTACTGACGTAAACAATCGCATATGTTAGCAACCATTACAACCATTATTTTCAAAAATAAGATAGATATATACACAATTAACTTACCTTTAATTCTGCTGATTTGTGTCTCTCTCTACTGCTAACACGGTTTCTTCTTCCCAGTCTACTAGTTTTATTGTTTTGTTTCCTGTCTTCTTTAAGTCCTCATTTTTCTTAAGTCTACTCTTCATGTTGTTCACTTCTTCATGAAACCTTTGGCATCTAATTCTTTACCATATAATGCTTTGCATTTTTGCATTACATTTGCGATTGCTTCATCTTTCCTCTTTTCAACTTTCGGAACGCGTGACTTAGCCAAAATAATAGGAGAGCTGCACAGTTCATCAGCAATAAATTTTAACTCACTGCTATTACTGCACTGTTGCTCAATTTGGCTTTCACTAGTCGAAGACATTTCAAAACCCAACTTACAACTATCAATCAGCTCGTGAATATAGACGAATTGGCACCTTATAAACAACTAGTTGCTTCGCGTGTCTCGACATACATGAGACCCTTTTACTCTTCTACAGAAGCATTTAGTTGCAAAAATAAGCTAATCATTATTGAATTGGAGACAAGGGTTTCCTATTACATCTACCTTTCACTTGTAGCAAAACCTTTTACTTTGACCTTATCATTTTAAGCAATTCCTTTCTTTTTATTAATTCGACTTTTTAATTGGTATTGTTTTGTAAGTGACGTAGATTGGACGGAACATTCTTTGAATACCAACCTCTTAACCGCTGTTAGTTCAATTTGTGCTATCTTATGATATATGTCTAGTTTGAGTTTACACGATTGTAATGTTTTCTTAAATATTGTTGTATGTCATGTATCTAAATACTTCTAACCTCATCCTGTAAATTAGGTATATCCAGTAGGATATTGTAAATAAATAGATAAATATAGGCTCTAACTCAAAATGTATGGCATTCAGTAGATACGCTAACATAAGAATGCAGTCACATAATGATGATTTCAACAAGTAAGTACCACAGATAGATGAGACACTGATTGTGGCGCCATCTAAAGAACCTGTCGACTAAACAATTGAGTGATGTTGAAAAGGTTTCTGTAATCTTAGTTTTTGGCGGTATATTCAAATTTACAGTATTTCAAATTTTTCATTTCAAAATAACTATTTATAGTCTATCATTTGACATTTCTTTCAATTTAACTCCATTAACTCAATAATGATTAGATGTTGAGTTAAATTAAATGAAATATCAAACGACGAACCATAAATGGTTAATTGAATTGGGAAAAATAAAACAGTAATCATATAAACAGTTTATTTATTTTGGTATAAAAATACACAACAAATTATTTCTTTCACAGAGTACGTTTCTTAACAAACAGAATGACAATGAATAAACTATAATGTAAAAACAATGCTATAATTAAAAAATAATTTGAGTAACATACATTCTAGATTGGGGTATCATTAGATTTTTGAATGATGCTGAGTCAAGATAAATGTAGAAAATTATTCATGATAAGTTTATATTAATTTATTTATTTATTATTATACTCCAGAAACACACACAGCTGGACTAACTACTGGAGTATAACTGCTTAATCAAAAAAAGTGTTAGCAATGAGTAGTTAACTACTATTTTTGGCAACGTTCTGTGAAAGAAAACATTTGAGTATAATTACTGTGAATGTTAGAACAGAAGTTATTAAAATACTTTTAAAGGAAAATTTGTTAAATACTGCCCAGCTCTGTAAATGCAAGGTGTCAAGTAATTACATATAAGAGTGCTAAACAGCACTTGTGACTGTACAAAATTTAAAATAATATATCTAACATTTTATTTCCACTAAAATACATCTATATTTCTTCACTGGAAGTATTAAATATGTTTATATCACAAGCTTAAACCTAGTATATTGCATATTTGTATATTTGTACATTTCAAAGCATTCCGTTCTTATGAGAACATCGCATAAAGCAGTTTAAGTTACTCTGCAGCTCCTGGCAGTCTATTATTGTTAAAATGTTTCTTAAGAGCTCTTAAAATACTCACTGCCTCGTGGAAGTCCTTTCTCGTTTCTGGTTGAGGTTCTACAAGTAAACACACAAAATAACAACCATAAATAAGTAAATACACAAATATGTGGGAACATTTATATCAACAAAAGAAAACGAAATGCGCTTACTATTGAAATAATAAGTTTAGACATGTTTTTGTACTATGCCAAAAGAAATATCAAAAAATGTTTGAATGTTTAAATTTTTTTGATTTTTTTGAATTCATTTTTTTGGAGCTTTCGACTTTTTTAGAAATTCTTGGTTTTCTTTGGTTTTAACTATTTTTTTTGTCATTGTTTTTTATTTTTATTTCTTGTCTTTATGGATTTTTGGTTACCTCTAGACTAAATACTTAGACGTAATGCCTCATCAAAAGTTAATACTCACTTTCATTTCCCATAAATTGTCATACCATGGGCTATATATGAAAATCTGCATCCCATAGCTGGTGGAGGAAATAGCTATAACATAAAATAAAACCCAGATTATTACTTTTTCAATGGGTACATTTCAAAATAGAATTGTCTGAGTATGCTGAACACACTAGATATAAATTGAGTGAATGAAAAGACGAGTACTGAGTGTGTCTTTTTATTAAAATTCCATGTAAGCGCTTTCATCCATTAGGCCATTCCCAAAGCTGTCGACAAGAGAAAAACATACAACAGGTGTCAATAAACATCAAACCCTGTAACTGCTACATACAATGGAATAAAATGTTTGATGTTACATCATTACTTGAGTACATTTTGTTAAAATTACCCTATAAAGAGGGTGTACATACATATAGTTTAGTTAATAATTCCAAATTAGACGTTTCGTTATGTGGATAACAATTGTACACCCTTTTTATGGGGTAATTTTGACAAATTTTACTTTAATAATGATGTAACATCAAACATTTAATTTCATTGTATGTAGCAGTACAGGGTTTGATGTTTTTTGACACCTGTTGTATGTTTTTTTCTTAATGACAGCTTTGAGAATGGCCTAATGTTTGCAAGCGCTTAGCTGGAATTTTAATAAAATTACACACTCAGTAATCGTCTTTTCATTCACTCAATTCACATTTTGAAATGTCCAAAATTATAGCATGCTATATTGAATACCTCAAAACTTACCATCAATTTTTGTTAATTTCCATTCATATGGGAAGGCAAAGCAAACTGTCTTAATAACCTCAATTCGTCTTTCTCAAATCTAATGAAACACTGTTTTTGAAAATGAAGGGAACATATCCTCCATCGATTCCTCGTCGACAAATTTAATGATTTATTTATTTATTACATGAAACTCTCCATATTAATTTTATCTTCCTGGGTTGGAGGAAAAAAACTGTAAAAAAGAATATTTACTTTAAGAATGCAACAATTTTTAGTTTAGCTAATGCAAAAAACAACCATGATCTCTAAAGTTGTCGACTAAATTAGTAAAAATCCTGTGTTTTATAAAAATAAAGAGAATAGTTGGTAATTTTTTTAATAAAACTTACCGAGTACATACCACTTATTATGCTGCTTCAGAATACACTTTGACATTGTCTTTTCAATTAATAACAATAAAGCAACAAAACAACAGATAAATATTACACAATAGCAATTAAAAAATACACCAAAATACCGAAACCTTATAATAACCTAAACACTTAAACTAAAAAACGATAACAGAACTAACAGATAAAGCGCAATATGACATCGCGCATATGCAGTAATAAAAATCAATAAAATTTTAATACTAATGACGTTACAGTTTTCGTTAATTTTTTGGAATTTTCTACCGATTTTAGTTACTCGACATGCTCTATAGATGGCACGGTCTGCAGTGTCCCTAGCCTGGTAAGTACCTTCAAATACCCATTCATTTGGTATCAACAAAAAATGAGATTCTTTATCGAACAAGCACAATAAACATTTTATGAACTCACATCAATATTAGGTAACCTCTGCCTTCCATATGTATGGCTTCCCATTTAACAAACTCAAAGCTTTGGAGACCTAGTTATTACGGAGAATGTTCCAAGTATCATGAATAAACGAAGTTAAATATGAGGTCCTGGAAATAGCAACAAACCGTAAAGAGCTTTTAATGTGCTTAGCACACAACAAAACACTCACCACGATCATAGTTCACAATAAAACTCAAAATCACTACAGCATATATACGATGAAGGGGCAACTACGAGTAGTTTCGGCTCACTGAGCCATCATCAGGCCTGTGAAAGGTATCAGGACAGAAAACGATAAGATATACAAAATATATCGAATTGTCTTAAATGTACACAATAATCAATATGGAAAGTATAATAAAAGGAAACCTGTCACATGTCCGTGGCATCCAGCAGACTCAAACGTATGTCAGTAGGCAATAAGGGAATGGTACAGTAGGGAAATATTATTAATTAAAATAGTAATGAAAAGTTTACATAACTATGTAAAAGGACAAACACAAAAAATAAAACTAAATTAAAATATGCCAACGTTATTGCCTACTGACATACGTTTGATTCTGCTGGATGACACGGAGATGTGACAGCTTTCCTTTTATTATACTTCCCATATAGATTCTTGTGTTCATTTAAGGTAATTCGATATATTGTGTATGTCTTATAGTTTTTTGTCTTGATACCTTTTACAGACCTGATGATGGCTCAGTGAGCCGAAACTAGTTGCTCCTTCTTACTACATTTGTGATGGATAGTCCTTTTCATAGTTGACAATAATGAAGTGCCTCAATTGATCGTGTGAGAAGAGATTGAAGGCAAGCAGCTGTCGTGTTGAAAAGGTATCAAATAATGTACAGGGAGATATTACTGCCGTCCTAAGAAAAAAAGCAGTAAGTGCAAAAAAGTCGAAAATCAGTTTTTTATCTACACCTTTGTATTCTTACGCGCTGAATTCGAATATGCAAGAGAAAATGCAGTATATACAATGATTGCTGAGATATCGTCGTGGAAATGATCACAGTGAGTGCAGGAATCGTTCCTTTTGTACCTCAAAATATAGTATCTGCATCTGAGTAAGAAAGAAAGCAGTATCGAAAGTAGACACTGTGTTTTAACTTACAATTCGTAGATACTACATTTCAACTTACTGTCTTAAGTGTAGGGTCAAGAATCAACAAGTAGATTATTTCAATTCACTGAGCTCAACTACGTTGTCTCCATTGATTCCAGAGAGTAGGTTCATTTATACGTTGAAATGTTTGGAAGTTGATCAACAACAATAATGGCGATGGTGCGCGATAAAGAATTACAAAAAGTGTTGCAGCAGCAAGCGGAGGCATTACCAGGTGTAGAAATGGCTAATCAAGAAATAGATTGTTTGCAGAGAAGTGAAAATATTGAAAGTGGGAATGTTCTTATTACTAAAACTAGTGCAGGAAGGAGTGAACTGGTAGAAATACCTGTTGTTATTCAAGAACTTGTTCAATTAGATGCCCATGAAAGTATTCTCATTATGCCAGAACTACCGATTGGAAGTAACAAAGAAATAGACGACATACCGATTATATTTCAAGAACATCTTGAAAACGAGAATAGTACTATTATAGACTTTGTTAGCCTAGCAGAAGGTTGTTAATCTTCTTCACATATTACCGAAATATTACCATTTCCAGACCCAAACCAGCAGTTATCACAATTGGAAGAAGTATTGCTCGAAGAAGAATCAAGAGAAGAACTAATCCAGATATCACAAGCAGAAATACGAGAAACAACTGCCCAGTCAAATGAAAGAGGTTATTGTAAGTTGCAATATTCAGAGTATCAATTAGCTCATACTATATTAATGTTTCAGAATATACAAAGAAAGGAACAGTGAGAAAAAGAAAAATCAAATGGCCCAAAATTGAAAAATTACAGGAAAAACGATTGAAATTGCAAGAAAATCATAGAGTTTTAAAAGGATGTAATGTCGATAAGTGTAAATTGAAATGTGGTGACAAGTTTGATGATGAGCAAAGGTATAAAATCAATAGCAAGTACTGGAAGTTAAACTGGGAACAACAGAAATATTTCACTCTACATCAGTGTTCGAGAACGCTCAAAACAGAATCATCTCAACGAAATGTAACTATACAATATCATCTCCATAGTAAAGAAAGTACAAAGCGGCACGTTTGTAAACTATTTTTTTTGACGACTCTCGGTTACAAACCCAACAACGACGGCATTGTTTTCCGTGCTTTACCAACAGTTGCGAGGTCTTCAAGTACCCCTGCACCCGATCGGCGTGAGCATCATCCCAATAAAGCTAAAATTGACAGAGATCAAATACATTTGCACATTGAGTCCCTCCATCCGGAAACCTCTCATTATAGGAGGGAACACGCTCCCAACGTTAGATACCTACCGGATGACGTCACAATTAACTTCATGTTCAGCGATTTTTATCCTAAGTACCCGAATACAAAAATTTCATATGAACTATACCGAAAAGTAGTGGGCGAAATGAACATTCATTTCACAAAACTTAGTCACGGACAGTGTGAACATTGTGAAACGTTTCGTTTACACAATTCAGAACATACCAAGAACAATTTAGACACAAAATGTGAAATATGCAGTGAATGGCCGCACATAATTCCAAAGTTGTAGAAAGTAGGAAACGTTACAAAAAACATGCAGATACGATATTTGATGAGAACACCCTGTGCATATCAGCTGACTTACAGAAGATAATTATGTTACCTCGTATGGATATGTTCAAGGCAGTTATTTTTATCAGACGCCTCACATTTTACAACGAAAGTTTCGTACCGTTGGGAAGAGTGGAGAAATCTCGACGACCATTCGCAGTTTTATGGCACGAAGCAATAACTTCTCGAAAAAAGAAGGATATGATAAGCAACTTTTACCCATTCTTCTTGCATAATAGGGATACCAAGAATATAATCATTTGGCTAGATAATTGTTCCGCTCAGAACAAAAACTGGTGTATGCTCAGTTTTTTTGTGCATATTGTGAATTCTAACATCGTGTCACTTGAAAGTTTGGAAGTTAATTATTCCGAACCAGGACACACATGAGTGCCGACAGCTTTCACCACCAAGTCGAATTAAGTTTAAAAAAGAAAAATAAAACATATGATTCCCTGGACTTTGTAGATTCAGTTTCAAAATCAAATTCAGGAAAAGTTGATGTAAAATCCATGCAGATCAACGATTTTTTCCAATGGAAAGACCATTATTCCGTGGCAAAGACTAATAATACAAAACTCAATAATCCTAAGCCATATTTGAGTGATATTGTACTGATCCGCGCAGAGCGAGGTAAGTTCACATTGAAGTGCAAAACAGATTTCAGTTCCGGAACAGAACTTAAGCTGAATTTCATCAAAAACGCTTTAATGAAAACGATTGGTACTGAACCCACTGCTCTGAGTGTGGAAGACGGCATAGAGGGGGCTTTATTGAAAGTAGTGGGACCATTGATGGACAAAACTCGTTTACAGTTCTGGAAAAACCTCCCAGTCAAAAAAGAAAATTAATTCTACTTAAAATACTCATTTATTTGTTCTTGCAGTTGATATTTCGTATGCATTATTATTTTATATGTGACCTATTGATAATTCGCTTCGTTTGTTTTTATTTACCAATGCGGCATTGCAGTTGTGATCTCAGTTTGTGAATAGTAAGAAAAGTTGAATGAAAAATTATTAAAAACACGTACTGTTTCATGATTATGAAAATATGAATTTTTTTCATAAATTAAAATAGAGTAAGAAGTTACTTACTACGTTTTAATTTATGGATACGGCTCAACCTCGTGTTTATAATCACAGTAATTGATATATTTTTTGAAATATTCTTCGAATTGTTTCAAAATTCATAAAACATGAAACTGGAACAATAATACTCAGTTGAACTGAATTTCATGAATATATCTTGAATTGAACGACCTCAAATGGTCTTTCAATTTGTGTATGTGTTTAACTGCCATTTTACTTTCTTTTACTTACTGCGTTTTTCCTTGACACGGCAGTATATTGGATGAATATTCACAATTTTATCTGAAGATTACAACAGTAAACTAAATTTGCAACATAAATTACTTCAGTGACTACACGAAATTATACAAATTTCGATTCCTGAAAATTGTCGATCCAGTATGCAACGGTACATGAAAAAGTCTCTTTCACTGTACATAAATGCCCTTAATACAATACTCTTAAATTATATTTTCGTTTCTGAACGAGATGAAAAGTCATAAAGGCCGGGATATAATTAGCCATTAATTCTTCGAACAATTGGTAGCTTAATTAATTTTGTTCGGTTTACTTGGGGGCTAATTTATTAAACCGGAGGGGTCAACTCAACAATCATGAGTCGACGACCGACGGAATGGAACTACCGTGTAGCATTTGGGGTCTAATTCAGACGAATGAAAAAGATGTAGTAATAACAGGGCAAAAAACATGAAGTAACAACGAGCCCGCATGTAAATATTCACGAAACCAGACAAGATAAAAAGGTTACGGGTAGCGTAATTGTGTTGGGGTCAAGGGTGCTTATTTAAAAATTTTATGTATATAAGAAGATTATGCTTTGAAAAAATATATTATTTCTGAGAACAAAGCAACACGAATAATTTATTGTCGGATGACGTACATTTAGAATGTCTATTTAAGACCATTAGTGAATAAAGGAGAAACAAAGAACAAATATCAGAATTTCAGTCATCATTTGTTCATTTAATAAGTGTAACAAAAAATTCGAATTTTCTCATACCTTTAGTGAGATCAGTACCTACAGCTACCTAAACTAGTGATAAGCGTTATTATTTTTAAAAAGCTTCAATCAAATCGCTATCCATCTTAAGGTTGTTGGTACTAATCATTCAAAGCTTGAAAAGTTAGTTTGGTAGTTGTAAAAATTTTGTAGAGTATTACATTTTGCAGTTTTCTTGTTACGTCCCTACCTGCAGTAATACTATGATAAATTCTAAACGTAAATGTAATTTAACGGATCTTATTCAATCGACAGTATATATTTTTCTCATGCAGTTGATTAAATCATCTGGGAGTAAGTCGGTATAGTAAAATAACGTAACTGTTAATGTTGCTCAATAGTTGTCTGTAGGCAAACCTGAAAAATATATTTAATGCAAGTTAAAGTAATGAAGGATAATAAATAAAAACTGGATATCGAGTCTAAATTGTGAATTGTGTTTTGCTGTTTTTCATTAAACATGAAGTGTAACCATTTTTTTTTCAATAACCAAGTTCCATTTAACACATACCGTACAATCTAAGGGCCTAGAAGGGCAATGTGTTAAAAGTGGAAAATTAAATGGAAGTTCACAGTGATAGAAAAAATAAAAATGGCGAGTCCTGAAAACAAACATGGAATAATTCCTTTTAATGGAGGTAACTTTGATGACTGAAAATTCCGGCTAAACTCATTATTGAAAGCAATGGATTTAAGTGCCACAAAGTGGTAGGAATGATGATTGACAAAAGAAAAATAACAAAGCATGTATGGTGATTATACAAAGTGTGGCTGATGTTCACTTGGAATTTGTGAAAGAAACACAGATAATACAAAAATTAGAAGCTAATTTTAGCAAAAAGAGTACATGCTCCAAATTTTATTTACTAAAAGAACTAATAGACCGGAAATATTAGTATGGGATGAATCTGCAAGATCATTTCTCAGTGCGACAGTGTTTTTAGTGAACTTGAAAATTTAGGAAGCCCTTTTGAAACATTTTATAACTATGTCATGTTTCTTGTTATTGTCAATGCTACAAGAATTTGAAAATGTAGTTACAGCGTTACGAATTATGTCGGATGATGATATTAAACTAGAATTTGCCAAACAAAAACTTCTAGAGTTTTCAATAAATAAAAATTCTGGCAAAAATCCTAGAAGTGTTTCTTTAGGCAATCTCAACATTTCTTTTCCATGATTGGTTGGTTTCAGTGTACTGTATATTAATTTCTCGTGCAATAAAATCTATTTTAGTCACTGTAACGTTACCTTTTTTTCCAATTCCATTGATATACATCGTGACAACTGAGTTTGACTCTTATTTAACACACAGTTCAATTGCGTTTAGACTTTCGGTCTTCTTTATAGTATCCTATATTAACAAGAATCAAATCTTAACATATTCCCGGCTAGAAAAAAATTTCTGAACTATAAAAAATATCTAAACCTAAGTTTACATGCTCTATCTAAAGCCTTTAGCTAACATTGCGCTTTATGTCTATGCCATAGTATTCTCTAACGCGTAACTGCGCGTTTTATTAAACCCGAATTAGTTTTCATAGTGACCACCCTAACAGTTTAATCGACACCAGGATGTACATTCACAACACGACCTAGCCGCCACTTATACGATGGTAATTTGTCTTCGCGGATCCAACACCAATATCTGACCTATTGGTTTTCCATTTTGTCCGTTTTTGAAGTTGACTGATTTATTCCTTCGATGATCAAAACTGTTGTTTCAATTTCTCAAGTTGTTCATAATGATTCAGTCTATTGGTTGGGATATTTTCAAGGTATGGATAAGGTATGAAATTGAGGGATCTTCCGATTAAGAAGTCATAAGGAGTTAATATTTATAAATCATTTGGGTATATCAAAGATTGTGCCATTGGCCTTGAATTCAAGATTCCTGCAATTTGGGGAATGATTGTGGACAAACGCTCATAAGTGAGCGAGGTGTTAGCTATGACTTCAAGAAGATGATGTTTGCTAGATTTCACACCAGCCTCTCATTTTCCACACTGGTGAAGGGAGTAAGCAGGTATAAATGCCCATTTAACGTCATGATTTATAGCTATATTTTCTGCAATTTCAAGTTGATTCGCTAATTAAAAATTTCCTAGTGCTTTGCAAGGCTTCTAGAATGAGTTAAGATATTTTGTTCTCGAAATATCTTCCTAAAAAGTTTAATTTCAATTAGAAAATACAACTTTATTGCTTCAGACTTACAAACAAAATGAATGGTAAATGTGAGAACAATACAAAGTTAGTTTATAATTAAATTCTGACAATATAATATATAAGATACGATATTATTGTATAATATACACTTGGAAGCCTCTATTCGTTAGAAAGTTTATAGATTATAGATCGAAAAATATAGCTATACATTATCTGTTTAGTAGTTAACGCTTCTTGTATGTTGCTTTCTAAATCTAAGATATTGTCCAGTGCCGAACGATTTTTTCTAAAACCATTTTGTTCCTGTGCTATTAAGTTATTTTCTTCCAGATATCATAATAAGCGGTTGTTCACAATCTTTTCAAAAAGCTTGCACATGGCACATGTTGAAGATATTGGTCTGTATGCACTAGTCGAGTTTGCCACTTTTTAACAATGGAATAATTATCGCTTTAGACCAAAGAGATGTAAATTCATGTTCGAACCATATCAAGTTGAAAATTGAAAATAATTTTGGTTTTGCAGAGTTCATCAGGTTTTTTAGAAATATAGGTGGTATGTCATCTGTTCCGAGACTACTCTCTTTCATATCATAAAGACAGCTGTTCAATTCGTCGAGTGTTATTGGGTCGTTCATACAATTGTTGTTGTCAGTCTCTTCATATCGTATAACTTCTTCGACTGAGAGCTTGGCATCTGGTAAATCTATCTTAGTAACTTTCATCAGAGGAATGTTTTCTGTACACATTTGCTAAAGTACTAGCTATTTCCGAGGCAGATGTTATAATATTGGTATATTTTCTTAATATTTTAATGTTTGATGAAGTGGGTATTCCAGAAATTTTCCTGATTTTATTCTATACCTGACTGGTTGGGGTGGAGCTATTTATTCCAGACGCAAAGTTTTGCCATCACTTTTTTTTAATGACTTTACAGTTAACTGTACAAATGCCTTAAGTTTTTTAAACTCTTTATTTTCAGACGTTTTATGTTTCTTGTATCGGTTCAGTGCTGATTTACTCTCAGTTATTTTTTTTTTCGCATTCAGCGTTCCACCAATGAACAGGTTGGCGTCCTGAAACGTTGTCCAATGGAAGCATCAATTGATCATAGTTTAAAACAAAAGAGGGAAAATAATTGTCGACGAAATTTCTGGTGGAGTCAGCGCCAGAGGATTTGCCAATTGTCTTCGATTTTTTCGTCTTTGCAGATGAGTTGGATGATGGTTTTGTAAATACGGTGCTTGGGTATGTGTTGGCATCTGAAAGAGGAGAGGCTATTTCTAAAAACTGACGTTTTGTTGGAGGGTGGGGCCTTTCATTTCCACTGACAGATTCACCTGAGCTTTCTGGAATAGGGATCTGTTCTATGGTTGGTTTTCACGTTTTCACTGCTTGAGGTAAAGGTGCAGCCAACGAGATGGATGAAGATTGTACATCTTTCACTGATGAGGGTTGTACATCAAATGGTTGTGCTGAATGTTCTGCTTGTGAAGAAGGTTGTGTGGATGGTTCTTTGAAGGAATTATCAATAGTTTGTGGTGAGTATAAGGAGTCTGATAGCGTTTGTTCGGGAATTTGTGGTACAGGTTCTGTGGGTGTTTGTGATAAAGATTGCGCTGTACATTGCGATGCAATATGACCCGTTTGTTTACAAATGTAACAGGTTACACCATCTTAGGCAAAAAATACTCTATAGTTAGTCTTATCGAAGGTTATAACAATAGAATCGGGAATGTTCAAATTATGAGAGCTAACGTAAACCTGCAGTCTAAAGCTCAAAATATGAGCAAATTCGGGAAGTGATGAGCGGATACGGAGAGACGTTAAAGGAGACGCTAAATTCAGACCAAGCTTTTTCAATTCATCAGTAAGAAGTTCGTTGGGTATCGAAGGATAAACATTGAAAAGTACAAGTCTTTCGGTTGGTGTAATCAGCCGTCGAGCACATAGAGTTTGGTTAAGTACTTTTATGGTAATTTGTTACCTGCGCGTTTATGTAAAATTCATGTATTTCGTATTGTAGTATCTAGCAGCCAAGTGAATAGATTCCACCGCCATTTTTTTCCTCTAATGCTGATCCGATGCCTTGAGGTATTTTCATTCATTAGATCTGTACCTCCCATTGATGAGTTATATTTGGCAATAGCTAACGGTACTTGTATTTGTATATCTATTTTCTCAGCTTGAGAAAACCTTTTCACATGGTTTAACGGATTTGCACCATACTCTGTTGATGCAAGTGTAGCAATACTATTATCATTCAATCTGATTAGTTTTGTTCCTGTAAGTCATATCCGCTGTTGCTGCATATTCTCCTCTGGGTTTCTTTTGTTGTGTGTTTGCTTTTGTGGAAGAGGACAGCCTCGCGGTATACGATTTTCTCGAATAGTGCCGGTTGCGCCATATCCAAGACTTTTCAAATAATGCAATAAGTGCGAACTTGTAAATAAATTATCGAAGAAAAAGTTATATATCAGATCTCCTTTATTGCATATTTCTAATTCGTCTATAATTTTCACCAATGGCGCGGCACATTTACCCAATATTTTTTTGTAATCATCTGGAATATTATTGTCAGTACCTTGATAAGCAATAAAGTTTATTAGATATCCAATTTTAGTTGTCAAACTCCAAATCTTGTACCCAAATCTTATGGGCTTACTTTTGATAAATCTTGTTCTGGGACGAAGTGATGCATAATTTATTTTTCAAAATGTTCATAAGTGGTCGAACCTCACAATATTTATCGGACAAATCAAGATTGTCATTATTTACACAATGCACATAACGACATATTGAAATAAATCGATCACGTCGCATAGCAGACTTTACCATTCCATTTCACATATCTTCACTACTATCCCAGTAAAATTTTTTTCCTGGCAAAATATTGAAGCAAGATCATATAAGAATTCCAAGAAAACATTTCTTGTCATTTGAATGTATCGAGAAATTTTCTTCATTTTTTTGTTGGCTATACCTTCTAGTTTCTGTTACTAATAATGATATAATATCATTGTCAATAAATAACTCAAATATCTCAGTAGGAGTAAGGCATTTGAAATTTTCATAGTTCTTTTCTGGAAATGGTTTTTCGTTGCAAACTATGTCACCATTTGTCCAAGAAATTTTACTGTAATCAATTTCACTTTTCCGCCCAACCTATCTAATATGCGAGAAAAGTATTAGTTACCCCAAAAAAAGTTGAAATTTTGTAAATTTTTTTCGAGTTATTTTCAGGTTTTTCATCAACAACAACACGGAAAAACGGTTTTTAGAAAAAAATCCTGTGTGTATGTCGTCGTTGTCGTCGGCCACTTTTCCTTACATGTCTTGTTAGCACGATACAGCATCCGGAGTGCAATAAGTCACAAATTTTATGATTGAATATTGTTAAGGACATGTTACAAGTGAACCCTATTGATTTTCAGCTCACCAGAGCCAATACAGCAGGTACTACATTACTTTAAGTACGATATTTAGTCATTTTTTGAGAAATTTCAGTTTGTTAGCACGATACAGCCTCCGGAGTTCAACAACTCACCAATTTTATGATTGAATATTATTCATCTCATATCACAGAGGAACCCTATCGATTTTCAGCTCACCAGAGCCAATACAACAGGTACTACAGTACTTTTGAGCACGATATTTTTGTCATTTTTGGAGAAGTGTCAGTTTGTTAGCACTATACAGCCTCCGAAGTTCAACAAGTTACCAATTTTATGATTGAATATTATTCAGGTCATCTCACAGATGAACTCTATTGGTTTTTAGCTCACCAGAGCCAATACAACAGATACTGCAGTACTTTAAGTACGATATTTTTGTCATTTTTGGAGAAGTTTCAATTTGTTAGCACGATACAGCCTCCCGAGTATATACAAGTGGCCAATTTTATTATTGGATATTATTCAGAGCGTCTCAAATATGAAACCGATCGATATTCAGCTCACTGAAGCCAGTACAACGGGTGCTGTGGTACTTGAAGTACCAAATTTTTCTCATTTATGGAGAATTTTCAGTTTGTTAGCACGATACAGCCTCCAGAGAGTATACGATTTATCAATTTAATGATTGAATTTGATTCAGGTTATTCAGGGTGTCTCACAGATGTACCCTATTGATTTTCAGTTGACTAGAGCGAGTAAAGCGGGTCCTATAAATCCAGATATACTACATTTTTGGAGAAACTTCGGTTTGTTAGAACGATACATCCCCCGAAGTGTATACAAGTAACAATTTAATGATAGAATATTGTTCAGCGCCACAGATGCGGAAAAGTTAGTTTTAATCTTTAAAACCGTTTATTTTCTACGGAGTAGCAGGCTGTGGGGAGTTAGCAGGCTGTGGTTCTTCCTCGGGTCCCTCTAGAGCTTCGGAAATAATTATTGTCATCTCTATTGTCTTGTTGATAAATGCATATTTCGGATGCAGCTCGCAACTGATTTGCAGTTAAATTATCAACAAAGCCACCTCCGTCTTATCTGCAGAGTCTTCATCCGTCAGCTCGGCCGGTTCTGGGGGTTCTATAAAAATATCACCAACGTCTAAATCGTCTGCGTAAGCCACTTACAGAGCCTCTTCGAGTGTTAATCCACCACTTAAAAATATATAATACATTTGAAGAAGCAGTAGTCATATGGACTGGCGTTGCATTTTCGCAACGCTCTAAATTACGCAACAATATCACATGACTATATTTATTCTGAAGTTTCTAAATGGTCACTAATAAATAACTACATCAATTTACTATTGAATCTGAATAGAAAATATAGTATATTATATACCGCGGGACTGAAGTAGTACATTTAATCCTGAAGGTAAAGTTTATGGCCCGACCGCAGGGAGGGCCATAATTTACCTGAAGGATTAAATGTACTTCAGTCGCAAGGTATATACGATACTTTTCGTACTTCCGGTATGATTTTATTAATTATTTCAATAATTTCAATCAGTTTTTTCTCTCTTCAACTCATTTAATAAACTGTCTTTAAAATAAGTTACCATAGTAACATTGCGTTGTGACAGTTATAATTTAGAAACATTGTCATTACTAGTGTCATTGTAAATTTGAATATTAACGTTAATTACCATTCTAATTAATTATATTTTTCAATAAAATATCCCTTAAATTCGTTTGTTTGTGATTTAATCGTTCCGGGAGTTTCGTCAATATTTAATCCCGGAGGGATTAAATGTGACACTTTAGTACCTGTCACAAGGGAGTGAAGTTGTCACTTTAGGCCCGGAAGTACGAAAAATAATTTTCATTATAAACAATGAAAAAATACTACTTACACTAACTTGAAGTCTATGTCGAGATTACAAATTTATAAACAGAAAACAATAAACTGTCAACGACAAGCGTTAGTTCTAGACTGAACATTTACACGAACCTACAAGTGGTGCATTTACCACCTACACTGTTGCCGTTTTTCAAAAAAATATTTATATATTAGGTTACAATATTCCTTTGAAATATTACAGTTATGCGTTGCGTTTTCGTAACGCTAGTCGTTAATGGGCTAAGATTATTATTACCAGGGACTTGTACACATTTTCCTTACTTATTTATCCTAAGCCAAGTGCGAAATGGACTTAAATGTTTATGTGCCTGATTGGCGACCCTAATATGTAAAATAATCTCATTTTTTCAAAAAAGTGAACTTATAGGATTCTACTTGTACGCCCACGATATATTCCAAATTGAATAATAATTCTCAATTACTTTGAAATGGCGGATTTAAATTCGTATTCAAACATCGCTTAGTTGAAATGGTTTACAATTATTTCCATATCTAATTGATAATCAGTGTTGTCTATATATCATTCCCATACCAGATACTTTTTAAGGAAATTATTGTAATAGTTATGAAATTCATGTATTCATTAATTCCCTAAAAAAACTTTTTGTTTCAGGCGTGCTATACTAAGTAACCCGGATTTGCTCTCCAAGACGCCATGGTCTCGTCTTCTGGAAAACGATTTCTGGGGTACTCCTCTTAGCGATAGTGGCTCACATGGTTCATACCGCCCATTGTGTGTACTAACCTTCCGCCTCAACTACTTTCTGGGCGGTTTCCAGCCATGGGGGTACCATTTGGTCAATGTTCTTCTCCACTGTTTGGCAACCGTGCTTCTCATCCGCGTAGCAAGAATAATACTTCCGAAATCGAAATCAAAAATCGGATCGATGGTAACGGGTCTCGTGTTCGCGACGCATCCTATACATACAGAAGCCGTAGCCGGTGTTGTAGGAAGAGCGGATTTGGCTGCTTGTAATTTTTATTTTTTATCATTATTAGCTTATGTTGCACACGTTAGATATAGAGATACGCAATATTGTCACAGATTCTGTAGAAAAAGTTCTGTCATTAAATCAGACTCCAAGCAGTATCAAAAAATTGTTTACGCCTTACAAAAAAATGTCACAAGTTGTAATTGGCCTAAAAGACATTTAAGAGACATTGAGCATACTGAAGTATCGTCAGTGAGTGTTTTTATGAAGAAAAAAGAGACTAAAAGTTCTTGTTGCTGGAAGAATAATTTGAAATTATGGATTTATTTGGTTCTATGTTTGTTGCTAGCAGTGGCTGCCATGTTGAGCAAAGAAACTGGAATTACCGTGCTAGGAATTTGTTTTATCTACGACTGGGTCTACTGTATATCAACTAATAAGGTGAGTAATAGCATTTGTCTTAATATTCCTCATATTAATAAGCCAAACCCCCTGTTTCCTAACTATTAACAGTAGGGGAAACTTCAGGAAAAATGTTAGCTGGGTTATGAACACGTTTTGTGATAATAATAGTAATTGTTACACTCTAGACCAAACCATTCATCTTGTAGGAAAATGCTCCTCCAAATTGTTTATTTATAAGATTATTTTCACATTCATCTATAAAATAACTGCTGTTATTGACATTTGTATAATTACCAAAACGATGTCTTTTACATATGTGTCATCTATTAGCTACCTAGGGTGAGGCTGCTGTTAATAATGTGGCTCCTATACCATTCTGTGATTCAATTATTATTGGTTAAGTCGAACAATGTATGGTATGTGTCGGTACATATCCCCAGAGGTGGATTTCAGAAAGAATCAAACCATAGAATACAAGTATCACTGGGATTTATTCATACAACTAGATAATACATACAAATATCTTACTTACATTATGGTACATACTTATTATAACTGTTTAATTTCTAACGCAATAATTCAAATATTTAACCTTGAAAGATGTTTCTGCCGACGACAATAAATAATCAATTATGTAATCCTACTAAACCGTAGCTTGAGTTATCGATATAAAAAAATGCCAGTTGTTGTCAGTTAATGTCAAAAAAATAAAATATAACTGTCATCTTGTTTTAAAAAACGATTGATGCTTTTTATTGAATCACCTTCCAAGTCAGTGAAATAAAGAGCCATTGAAGCTTTTATGTAATTAAGGGATAATCGTTCGATTAATCTCAAACATAAAATTTGGATCTTCGAGCCGGATAAAGCATACAGTGAAAAATTTTAATCATTAAAATTGGAAAATGGAATGTGTGTCTGTAATGTAAACCATATCAATTGGAATTGTGTTTTTCAAGGATTTATTAAGGTCAGATGTTTCCAATATATTTTTTTTAATTTTTGAACTGTTGAGCATTTGACGTGCGAGTTTTCGCTCACAGTTCTGCAAATTTTCGTAGACGTTGAACATTTTGTGCAGTATTAGTTTAATCAACCTACATAACTGTATAAATATGGATTCGGAATCGTTATTATTAAAAGCGCATGCCGCTCGTAGAACTGCCAAAGGTAGCATCACTAGGATAGAGAGTTTTATCAACGCAAATGCAGGCAGTTCATTGTATAGATTCGAATATGATACCAGGTTAGAGCTACTTGAAAATTCTTTCAAAACATTTTGTGAATTTCAGGACGTCATTGAGGGATCTGAGACAGATGTTGATAATATTGGTGATCCTAGCGACTATGAAGAAAAGTATTGTAGTTTAAAAAGTCAATTAAAAATTTTGATTCATCATTCTTCTCCTAATGACATTGTTACTTTTGGAGGAACAAACCAACAAAGTCATCAGGCAAATTCTCTACAAAATATTAATGTTAAAACAGAGGTTAAATCTAAGATGCCTGAAATTGTTATTTACAAATTTGCAGGTGGTCACCAAAGTTGGAATGGTTTTTATGACATCTTTAAAGCCCTTGTTTTAGACAATGACGATTTGGCAGAAATACAAAAACTTATTTATTTAAAATCAAATTAACTGGATGAACCTCAAAAAATAATTGCAAATTTACCATTGGTCTCCTCTAATTTGTCAGTAGCTTTTGACATACTCAAAGAAAGATATGAAAATAAGTTAGCACATATTTACTTTCACATCAAGGGTCTATTAGACGTTCCATCGACAAATAGAAGTAATTCAATGAATTTGCGTAATTTTGTTGTCACAGTTAAACAGCACACTGAGTGCTTAAAAAATTTGAATGTTCCTAAAGCAGAGTGGGATTTAATTTTGGTGTATATTTTGTCCCAAAAATTAGACATTAACACTAGACGTGGGTATGAATTGGAAAGAGGTCCTACTCTCTTACCTAGTTTAGATGGGTTCTTCAAGTTCGTTGAGAAAAGATGTCAGGCTGCTGAAAATTTGGTTTCGCCGGAGTTGCCTCGTAAAAACTCTAATTTTGCCAATTTAGAAACAAGTTGAACTGCTTGTTTTGCAAAATGTCAAATTATAACATGTTTAAATGCTTTAAATTCAAAGAGTTGCCATTGAATAGAAGAAAACAGTTTGTATTTTCAAATCGATTATGTTTAAAATGTTTTGCTCCACATCATGTAAGTCAATGTGAGTGGAAGAATTGCCCTATTTGCGGCGAAGCTCATAATGCCCTATTACATGCGGGAAATTCTGTCGATAATTCATCAAAACCTAATAATTCTCACAACAATACATTAAATGCTCAACAAAACTCAAGTTTTAATTCCAATCGTGGGTCTACTAATAATCACAAACAAAAAAGTTATCTCATGAACAACTCGAGTAGTAACTCAGATCAACCTTCTAACATAGAACAAAAACAAAATTCGGAGACTACTCAAGCCTTCACTAGTGACAAGTTTGGGGTACAATCTAACACTATGTCAAGTCTTTTTATAAACCAAAAATCTCATATTTTATTGGCAACTGCATCCGTACATGTTTCAAATAACAATGGTCATTTAATATCTGCCAGAGCAGTGCTGGATAGTGGGTCTCAAGTGTCACTAATTACACATAAATTAGCTAGTAGACTACAATACCTTACCTATAATAAAAATTTGTCAATTTGTGGTGTATCAGGTCACATGCAAGTAAGTGAAGGAATGGATATTAAATTGTTTTCAAAGGTTGACCCAACAAAAACATTTGAAGTAAATTGTTCAGTAACAAATTTCATTCCTTCTAAGCTGCCTCAATTCCCTCTACAAACAGGTCGATTAGAAATTCCTTGTAGCATTGTATTGGCCGACCCAAATTATGATGTTCCAAATCACGTAGATTTATTATTGGGTGCAGATGTTTATTACTCATTACTTTTACCTGGTCCGATCAACCTTGGGGAAAACCTACCCATTTTACAAAATACCCATCTTGGTTGGGTGGTGGGAGGTGTCCTATCCCCAACAATCTTGTCAAATTTTATAACATGTGATCATGTTCCCTCTCATTCTTTATTTATTAATTTCAATCAAATCGACAATTTGCTGCAAGAATTCTGGGCAGTTGAAGATGTGCCACAAGGACGTATTTTTATCAAGTGAGGATGAACTCTCCTAACAAATATTTAAGTAAACCACAAAAATTTTAGAAGATGGTAGATTCCTAGTGGATATCCCATTTAAATCGCCAGTGGAGAGTTCTAAACTAGGCGAATCCTTTCCATATGCCCAAAAACGTTTTCTTTCATTAGAGAAAAGATTGCATCAAAATAAGTCATTGTTTGACCAATATTCGGAGTTTATTAAAATATACATCAACTTAGGTCATGCACGGTATATTCCTATTGATTATAAAAATATTCACAATAACCACAAATATTTTATACCTCACCATTGTGTGATTCGCAATGATAAAGCTACAACGCGGCTCAGAGTTGTCTTCGACGCATCCCTAAAAACAACCTCAGGATATTCATTAAACGACATATGTCTAAAAAGGCTTGTTATTCAGTCAGAACTATTTGACATTCTGTGTCGTTTTAGAGTTTATATGTTTGCTGTTGTTGCAGACATCGAAAAGATGTACCGGCAAATCTTGATTAATTCTGATCACATTCATTTACAAAATATCTTATGACGAGAAAACATAACAGATGATATTAAATGCATTGAATTGTTAACTGTCAGCTACGGAACAAATTCTGCACCTTATGTAGCCACTCGTTGTCTCGTTGAATTGGCAGACATGTATAAAGAAGAATTTCCGTTGGCAGCCATGGCAATCCAAACTCAAACATACGTTGACGATGTGTTGGTGGGAGCTGACTCGTTTGAGGAGCTCTTCGATTTGAAAAGCCAATTAAAAAAATTACTTAATTTAGGCCAATTTACACTGCATAAATGGTGTTCAAATTCCATTGAGTTTATGATACCTCAGATACTGAACCCAAAAACTACTCTATAAATTCTGAGAGTAATTCCAATAAAGTACTGGGCGTTTTTTGGGAACCAAAATCAGATCACTTTTCCATTTCTCTGCTCAAGAACATAAATGTGAACCCAATTACCAAAAGAAATGGTTTAGCTATTATAGCTCAAATCTATGATCTGTTGGGGCTTGTTGCTCCAATTGTCATAACAGTCAAAATTTTTATGCAGAAGCTTTGGTTATTGAATTTAAATTGGGACGACTGTTTGAATTTAGAATTGCGTAACGAATGGATTAAATTTTCTACAAACATTCTTGAATTATCAGACTTAAAAATTCCACGATGTTTAATCAATAATCGGAATATAAAGCGAAATGAAGTTCATTCTTATTCAGACGCAAGCTTAAAGGCATATGGGTTTTGTATATACTGTTTATGAAAACAACAGTGTTTCTTGTCATCTAATTTGTGCCAAATCTAGAGTTTGTCCTTTGCGAACAATTTCTCTTCCAAAATTAGAATTATGCGCATGCGTGTCGTCAGCAAAGACCACTCATCGTATTTTAGATATATTCAAAAATAACTTTCAAATAGCCAGTGTTAATCTTTGGACTGATTCGCAAATTTCGTTAGCATGGCTACAATCACATCCAAGTAGATGGAACATATTCGTCTCTCATAGAGTTTCTCTAGTTCAAGAACTAACATCGTTGTACACCTGGAGGTACATTCCTACCAAACATAATCCAGCTGATTATGTATCTAGAGGTATGATAGCGCAGGAACTCATTCCTAATAATATGTGGTGGCAAGGGCCCACACATTTGAAAAATGTCGATTTTATTGTAAACTCATTTCAGTCAAATGTTAATATTCAGAAAATTCCGGAAGAACGAAAAATTGTTATGAGTACAACCTCTACTGGAAATCATATGTTAAGTATTTTCAATAGGTTTTCAGATTTTCTAAAAATACAACGTATAGTTGCATTCTGCCTTCGTTTTAGACATAATTTACAACGTAAGGATCAGAAAAGGTTTGGTCCCTTCAAGGTAGATGAATTACAATATGCTTTGAAAGAGACATTGCAAGTTTTGCAACAGCATTATTTTTCTGAAGAAAAAGATTTATTAAAAAACAAAAAGGTCCTTCCTAATAAACAGCTTAGTTTTTTGAATCCTTTTATTGACTTCGAAGGCTTAATCCGCGTTGGCGGGAGATTGTTAAATGTTGATCTGCCATTTGCACAAAAGCATCCAGTATTATTGCCTGCTAGATGTCACATTGTTGATTTGATGTTACGGAAAGAGCACCTTAAATTATATCACGCAGGTGCTCAAACCACGCTAAGTAACTTTAGACTACATTATTGGCCTTTAGACGGCCTTAGAGCTGTTGAACGCATAATTCACAAGTGCATTCCTTGTTTTAAATTTAAAGTTAAGTGTGCCGAGCAAATGATGGCACACCTGCCTAAAGATCGGGTTTCAGTTTGTCGTCCATTCTTAAAGGTCTGTGTAGACTTTGGGGGTCCATTTTCAATTAAAACTTCGAATTTACGCGAAGCCTCTAAAGGTAAAGCATATATTGCTATCTTCGTGTGTATGACTGTCGACAGAACAATTTTTGCTCACATTACAACGTTTCATAGGCCGACGGGGTAATCCTACGGTAATATATTCTGACATTGCCACTAATTTTTAGGCTCCAGTAACCATTTGAAATCATTATACGATTTTTTTTAAATCCAAAAGTAACATTGAGTCTATTGAAAAAATTTTATCAAAAAATGAGACTCAGTGGAAATTTATCCCACCTCGTTCACCACATTGGGGCGGTCTTTGGGAGGCCGCGATTAAGGGTGCTAAACATCACCTGATTAAAACTATTGGTAAAACAATTCTAAATTTTGAGAAATTTTCGACAGTCTTCGTTTGCATTGAGAGCATTATGAACTCGCGACCTCTTAGCATTTTATCAAATGATCCGACTGATTTAAACCCTTTAATACCGGGACATTTTTTAATAGGCGACAATATTCCAGCATTCCCAGACAAAGTCTTAAGTAATATTTCAGAAAATCGATTGTGAATGTATCAGAACTGTATTAAACTCAAACAAATATTTTGAAAACGATGGTCCATTGAATATCTGAATAGACTTCAGCAAATGCCAAAATGGACCAATCAAACCCGAAACTTGGAAATTAATCAATTAGTCCTTTTAAAGGAGGATAACTTGCCTCCTCTCAGGTGGTCTTTCGCATTAATCATTCAAATTATTCTGGGTTCAGACGGCAAAGTTCGTTAAATTAGAGTCAAAACATCAGATGGAACGTTTCTTAGGTCCATAGCGAAGATATGTCCCCTTCCTGAGGATAACTAGATTTTTATATTGTTAAATTTTGAACTTTGTCATTAGGTTAGCTATTTTGTATATTTTTTGTGTTATCTGTGTTGTGTGCCAAAGTTCTAGGAAGTGAAGTGTTTTTTTTAAGTTGGAGTTTTCTCCCGGAAACGTCTAAGGCGGGAGTTATGTTCAATTTCTAACGCAATAACTTAAATATTTAACCTTGAAAGATGTTTCTGCCGGCGACAATAAATAATCAATTATGTAATCCTTCTAAACCGTAGCTTAAGTTATCGATGTAAAAAATGCCAGTTGTTGTCAGTTATTGTCAAAAAAATAAAATATAACTGTCATCGGGTTTTAAAAAACGATTGATGCTTTTTATTGAATCACCTTCCAAGTCAGTGAAATAAAGAGCCATCGAAGCTTTTATGTAATTAAGGGATAATCGTTCGATTAATCTCAAACAATAACTATTATTACACCCGAGACATATGGAGCGTCCAAGGGAAAACGGCATTAGTCCATTTTTTGAAAAATCATGTCTACTGTTTACGTTTGTAGCATTCTGACGGTACTAACAGATAATTAGATCGTTGAATGGTAAAAACAGCTTAGGTATCGAAAAACAACAGCTAGAAGATTGGCAATACCGGGGAAGATTGGCGTGAGTCCGTGCCCGTGTACTGAAAAACGGCATCAGTCCTTCGGTAGTTGGGTTGTTATTGCATCAGCCATTCGTTTATTGTTCATGTAGTGTTCACGTGCATGTATTGTACTTACGTTTTGGTAACATTATTAGCTACACCAGTTTATTTGGAGTAGTATATAGAATTATGTTAAAAAAAATACAATGGAAAATTACTATTCAGTGTCAAGTGAAAGCGAATCCGCTCCATCAAGCAGAGAAACCAAGAAACGCAAAAAACAGGCAGGGTACGTGATGTAATGAAAATTTTGCGCGCCACTACCCATGAACTAGGGTCTCATTGTTGTTGTAAACGTTTTCGTTGTTGTAATGTTGTTTATGAACTTCAACGCCAAAGAATCATTCGGAAATTTAACGAACTAGGTAACACTAACGCTCAAAACTCCTATCTTAGTAGTCTCATGACTGTTATTCCTGTCATGCGTAGGCGTCCACGGAAAAATGAAGCAGAATCAAGACTTAATAATGCGTCATTTAGTTACCGTGTCCGAGTGGTTGAGGATGGAATTACTCTTGATGTTCCAGCTTGCATCAAAGCTTTTTTATCTGTACACGGAATCACAGAGCGTCGGGCTAGATACGTAAAAGAGTTCTTGCTTTCAACTGGGAAATCACCCCTCGACATGCGTGGAAAACACAACAACCGACCTCACAAATTTTCTGAAGTCACCAAAGGGAAAGTGATTGAGTTCATTAAAAGTCTTAATGGGCGTTAATCCCGTTATTCCTTGAGATACTCGAAAAAACGTTACCTTCCAGGAAATTTAAATATCGTCAAGTTACATAAGATGTATACTGATCGCAACTGATCGACATGAATATTGACGAAACTATTTTGGTACGATTAGTAATAGTATATTATTCAACCAGCGGTAATGTAGATCATAACGCAGATGAAGTTTGCTCTAATGTCATTCATCAAGTGAGCCATGACCATTACCGCAATTTGAATACTATACTTTATCTACGACTATAACAATAAATACTAAGATACAAGTACAGAGAAATAAATGTATTCACAAATCTTAATAGTTACCTATTATAACAATTGTATGGAAACTTTAGTTGCAATTACTCATTTTGTTTAATGATAAAATTAATTGTAAGTTTGAACAACAGTAAACTGAATATGTCGGGCGCAATTAGGCCAATTTATTGTTTCTTTTTGTGTTTGTTGGAAATATGTTATTGATGTACTATCTGGTTGATGTGTTATAAAACTGTATGTTTTATTTGCAGTATATGACTTATTTCTTTCCGAATCATCAACGCACCCCTCATCCATAATTAGGTATTAACTTAATTTGAAAATGTCAAAATTATGCAAGTGACATTTCTCTCCTCGGTAAGAATAATGGACTGTACTCTTCCGGCGAATCAGCTTGTTCAAAAGTACAGTGCGTGAGTTATAGTAGTGACTTGTTATAACTCACGCTGTTTGTTTACAGATACTATTAATCGATCTAAAGCAGTTGAATAATTAATATATTATTTAACAGGAGTAGATGGATATAATGAATACAAATTATCTATTTTGACTAATATTCACGATTTTGGAAATATTTATGAATAGATTCAACCTTAGTTGGTTTTGTAATAAAATTCTCTGAAGGTCGAGTTCACCCAAGCTCAATTTCCACACTTTATAACGTTGGGTAGTTCGAGGATAGATGGCCCAGATTGTGAAATTTCATATAAATATTTTTATGCGTCGAATTAGAATTGCCGTTTTTTCTCAAGAATATACTTTATTGTGTTAGGAACATGTATTGAGTAACAAAAGTGAATACAAAAAAAACTTACAATTTATGGAAAAAATAAAAATAGTTCATCAACGCCATCTCCCCCACAGTGCTGAGGTGAGACGGCACAACTAGAAAAGAGGTATTTTCGCCAACAATTGCACATAAAACACCACATTCGTGACAAAAGTTAACAAACATTGAGCAGGAATCGTTAAACCATTTGAAACAACGTGAGCATTTAACCCAGTCGTCAGATTTTGTGGTTTGGGAATACACATCACCACAACCAGCGCAAGATTCGTCACCGTCGTCCATATCATCTGAAGAGTCATCCAATCTCGGTGCTTCTAATTCCTCGTCTGAAGATGAGTTGGAAGCTTTGTTAGGTTTTCTTTTGATCAATTTCTTCAAAACTGGTTCCTTTTTATTATTGTCCTTTCATTTCTCTGATTTTTTTGCCGCTTTTTTCTTTTTGTCTTCAATTGTCGTTTCTGTGGTTAATATTTCTGCCAACTGAATGCTCCTTCGTCGAACGGGATCGACGTCAACAGAAACAGCTGGAACACGCAAGATGATATCCAGTATTTTTCCAGGGGTACATTTCACAGAAGTAGTTTCATTGGTTCCTTCAAGCGCAGGTAGTCGGGTATAGTTTCACCTACAGTCTGCCAACTACAGCAAAATGTTGATTATCACCAGATAAAGCTTTGGGAGAACTTTGAGAACTGCCAGCAGAATTTTGTTTATTTTGAACTGCATCAGGGACATCAACTGACTTACTATTTTCAGTCAAATAAGCGTCATCTGGAATAGCAAAAGGGTTGGATGGCACATTACCAGTAGCTTCAAATGCTGAAGTTCTATTATTTACAGTCGCAGACTCATTTCATCCTTCAGCAAGTGACTTTCCAAACTGTAATCTAGTGAGCTTTCGTCATGGGTTATTTTTAATGTATAAGTTACGAGCTGAGTAGTAGTTTAGTTTTACCGATCTGAAAAAATCACCTATCTAGATGTTGTAAAAATTGTGTCGTATGACTTGGCAAACAAAACAATATGATGTTGTGTTCAACACAGTATTCTAGCATCTCATTGTCACTGCAGTGCGAAGCATCGCCATCAAGCATTAACAAAACTGGGACGTTTCATTATGTAAAATATACTTGTACACCCTCTTGAAAGGACATTTTTAATCATTTTATTCTAATATTGATGTAACATCATACATTTCTACATTCTGTATCCATTGGATGTTTTTTGACACCTGTTGTAGGATTTTTTATGGCGTGAGTTCAACTTTTTTAAATTTTTCTTTCAAATTTTATAAACATTTCAATTTTATAGGACAGCTTTGAGAATGGCTCAATGGCCGAAAGCGCTTAGCTGAATTTTAATAATAAATACACACTGAGTACTCGTCGTTTCATTCACTCAATAACAAAACTGTCCCTGCCGGTTTCCTGGGAACAAATTGATCTTTAAGCAATTGGAAAAATATGTCACTGACTTCTCCGACAGTACACTAGAGATCCCGGGGGCATCCCATCCTCAAACTCTCGTCTTTATTTTTGCCATTCATTACGCAACAAGGGGGAATTAAAGTGCCTTCTGCGATACAACAAGCTATAACCGTGATGGTTTCTCCTTTTTCACAAGAGCTGATACTTGCGATATCTTTAGATCATTTTTTTAACAAATACGTGGCCCGGCCTATTATTTAGTGTTGTAGACCAGTCTCATCCATATTAAAGATATGTTCAGGTTTTCTCATATGATTGTTTTCTGTCAAAGTATTTTAAAGCAGCTCAAAATAAACATGAACGTCATTTGTATTCATTCCCACGGATTGACTAATGGAAAACTATTCTGCTTTTCTTACTGACAGCCTTGGATTTCTCTGCATAAATAACTGAAGCCACGGAAAACCAGCTAATCTTGATTCCTTACTGAAACGGTGTTTAATACCCATCTGTTCGGCCAACTCAAATACCATTCTTCGCAATCGAGTAGGAGAAAATCCATTTTTTGGAATTTGAAGATGTGTTTGACCAATTTTTCTTCGGCAGCTGCTCCTAATATATAGGAGGGTCCAATGGGACCTTTCTTCATATTTCGTCTTGATTTCCTTCTTCGTAGGGTAGTGGCAGGTACCCCACAATTTCTAGCAGCTTCATTAACTCCCATAATGTTTTCTTTAACGGTTCCCCAGTCCAACTAGTCCTGGAAAAAACTTCCAGTGCGCTTGTAATCGGTAGGCATACTGAAAAATAATATCGAGGCAACTCACCTCAAAATAAGTGATGGCGCATCTAATAAACTGAACTCGTTCCTAAATATTTGCTAATTTAAGGTCATACAACCAAACTAGAATGTTCTCACTCACCTAAGATGATAACTTGACTAAAATTATTGCTAAATTCAAAGTTCACCAGCACCAATGAAAAATTTGGAATAATATTTTTGGCCCAACCGCATCATAAAATTAATGATTTTTATATAAGCTTGTAACTTGTAAACACAGACGGTATGGCGGCTTGTTTAATATGAACTAAGGTCTATCAGGACGTATCTACTTATCTGAGGCACTAGCGGCTGCGCTGTAAAAACATTGCGCCATCTCAGCTTCTGTGCCATATATCCTTGAATTACCCTATACAGTCAGTTGGATCACTCAGCCGATGTTCCAATGTTTTCTCTCTCACATCCACTCCTGATAAGCCAATTCAAGATGTGCAGAAAATTTGTTATTTATTACGCACAGTTGTCGGATTCACCTCTATGCGCGAGGGAAATAATTTCATGCTGCGCAGTGGAAAATTGGAACATAGACATCAAAGGTGCCGACAACGAGTGAACCAACTGCTTCTATAAGATATAAACTGTGGTTTGAGCTATGGTAATTTACTTTGAATCAAACCGTACATTTACAAAAAATTGTTGAAGATTTTAAGAAAAACCAGAATTAATCAAGCGCTAGTTTTAGATTTGAAGCACTTTATAATAATAATAATAATAATAATAATAATAATAATAATAATAATAATAATAATAATAATAATAATAATAATAATAATAATAATAATCCACAAAACAACGAGCCATATTACAAATATAAGCCCCCTCCAGTTATCGAAAATCAGTATGTTAAGATCTACTGGGATAAAACTATCATGACGGACGTAACAGTACGACACAACAGGCCGGACATCACAGTCATTAATAAACAATCCAAGCAAGCTCTGCTTATTGACATATCGATCCCAAATAATTCTAACACAGAAAGCAAATACAATGAAAAACTAAACAAATACGCCGAGCTAAGGACCGAAATAAAAGAATTGTGGAATCTTAAAGAAGTCAAGATCATTCCAGTTGTTATATCCTGTATGGGGCTAATTCCCAAGAAACTAAGTACTTCCCTCAAAGACATTGATATTCCTGAGTCAACCTACCGATTGATGCAAAAATCTGTAATCCTGGATGCGACAAACATTGTTAGGTCATTTCTAGAATAGTGACACCCAACGAAAGTCTTGCTGTTGAGGCCGACTGTCGTTGAAACACGCCGGGTGTAAATCCGGTGACACAAAAAGGAAAATAATAATAATAATAATAATAATATTAATACTATTTATTTGCATATATAGACTGGTTTTACATAACAATAATATCATAATTGACCTAATGCAAAAAGGAGCCAGAAAACAATTTTAAAAAGCTCTGGTCTGACCCCTGTAATAATTACAAAACTTAATTTTAAATAAAGTAAAGCTTTACAAAAATTAATGTGTACATATAGTAGATCACGAAAGATCGAAAGAAATCAATAGTGGTAATGCGAGTATGAGTAAGAAAAACTAATTTTCATCTATCAAACTTCTTTTTATATTGATCTTAAAACTGTTTAGATTCAGTACTTTCAGAGAAGCAGGAACCCTATTGAATAGGTGGTAAATATTGTATGTGAAGCTTCGTTTGAACATTTGTGTCCTATGAGGTGGTGGTGATATAAGCCCTTTAAAACGCAAATTGATCGTATGGACATCAGCACGATATTTTATTTCATTTACCAAATAAGTGGGTCTCTTGTTCAAAATAATATTGTGAAAGAAGATAATTGCATGCAATTTCCTACGTTCTTGCATATTTAGCCATTCAGCATCTACAAGTTTATATGAAACAGGACCATATTTACAAATGCCGTAAATATATCTTAAACATGATTTTTGAGCTTTTTCGATACGTGTCTGTGGCATCTAAACAAGGTCCACATACGACATCGCAGTAATTAAAGTGACTTAAAACCAGCGAATTTGTTAGTTGAATTTTTTGGTTGTGTGATAGTAAATGTCGATGTGGATATAATAGTTTAAGAGATGCGTAAGCTTTACTTAAACTTAAATCAATATGTTTTTTAAACATCAAATCACTATCAATAGTTAGTCCAAGATTTTTTACTTCATGAGTACATTTGATTTCATTATTGTCTATCTTGACAGATATTTGACGTTCAACTGTAGCATAGTTCCTCCCAAAGAATATAACCGATTACTTATTGTAATTCATTTGCAAAAAATGTAATTCAGCAAATTGTACCAGAGCATTTATATCACGATTGATACAATTTTCAGCTATACCTGTATTTGCATGTTGAAATGAAAAATAAATTTGCGCGTCGTCAGCATATAAATGACTTTCACAATATTGCAAACACGACGTTATGTTATTTGTATATATATTAAATAATAGTGGACCCAAAATAGATCCCTGTGGAAAGCCACAACAAATATTTTCTTCAGAGGACTGCCCCAAGCAAGTTTCAACATACTGAAGCCTATTTTCAAGATAACTTCTTATCATATGAACAGCGTTATCAGCGAAGCCTACGAAATGCGAAATAGCATACAACAATTTATGACTAATGGTGTCAAAAGCCTTTGAAAAATCTAACAATACTAGAGCCGGACACTGTCCTAAATCGATTTCTCTCAAAATATCATCAGTTATATTCATTAACGCAGAGGAACAACCATAACCGGCTCTAAAGCCTGATGACACTTATAAAATATAATAAAGAATGTTTCCACCAGAATTCTGGCAATCTGTGACTTTCTGATGACTCCTAATCATTATTTGTCTTTTCATAGAATGAATTTTCCTCAAAGAATCTCTCATATTTTTCAAGGGGCTTATATCTGAAAAGTAGATCGAAAACATAAAATATAAGTTTGCTGCTAATAACTGATGGCTATAAATTTTTCACAAATTCTCCAGATGGTTTTCCATAATAACAATAATCGAATATCACCATAAAACTTCTGTATAGCCTACTTACGCCGACGGTTATCGCATGCTGAAAAGTTTAACAATGTTTTGAGTGTTTTTTATAGAGAGCGGATTGAGTTTCAGACTGTAATTAAATTTAATAACTCCATAACATGCCAAGTATTCACAAATCTTGAACTAGCAGAAATTTGTTGTGGATTAGGCGTAGAATGAAATTGATTTAGGGAACAATAACCCAGCATATACGATCACGGAATTCATTTCATATACGACCAAATTTCCATTTACAGAATGTGATTACGTTTCCACAAAATATAATTAAAGTTGGATAAACATATGAATTGAAAAATCAATTTATTCAACTTATTTTTCTGTCACTTAAATTATTAATCGGTAAGGGTAGAGTTTTCCACGAGATTGAAACCACCTGAAGTGGCAGTCGTTGTCAAAACCACCGCCATATTGGAAAAGTGCAACAATAGCGTAACGATTTTACATTTTGTAGGTTATCACAAAATTAGAATATTAATAATAATAATTTATTTATCATGATATGACAGTTATTTGAAGATTGGTGGTGTATTTAAAGTTTAATCGCCATGTTGCTTATAGGTTATGGTTAAGGAAAGAAAACACTAAAAGTTTAATGATTAGTAGTATTTAATTTAAAAACTAAGTAATTTGCAAGCTTACCTCAAGTCGTAATCATTTAGGTATTAAAAAAGGTGAGAAAAACACAAAATAGGAAGTTATAAAACTAAATATTCACTTCAATTTTCAAGAAATAGAGGTAGAAAAATTCCAATTTAACATAGAGCAAACACAAATTTTAATTATTAACAAAATACACTCACAGGAATATTTAAATACACATTCTATTTTATCATTCAAATATCTCATTGAATTTTGGATCGCAGTTTAAATTTTTGATCAAATCATTAACTTTTAGAATGGAATCTTGTTGATACGAAGAATTTTTGACAAATTTGCTGAAATTTCAACTATAATTACCCTTATTATTTCTTCTAAGCGAAGTGAAGTTTGTACACTGGATCTTTCTTCTATAAAATGGGTCAATTATTGATAACTCAATTTAGTTTCGTCTTATTTATATTCAGGACTTCCCACCCTAATTTTCTCGAAATGAGTGTATTTTAAAAAAAAATCCTGGGACACGTCAACAAATATATCGAAGGGGACAACTTTTTATCATAAAGGCAACGCGCCCCCTTTCACCCCCCGCCAGGGGGAGTTGCCAACTTCAAAATCTTAAACAGGAATGGGTATCGAGTTATACCTCATTCCAAAGGTCTTTTTAATCTCTAATTGTTGGCCAAACAAAGGTATAACCACTGTTCAAATTCGTGACGCACATTTTCAAACACTTCTGTTCAAATTGCTCGACATTCTGCAGTAATCCTTTGTCGAAGATCTCCTATGTTTTGTGGCGGAGGTGTGTGAACAACTGATTTTAAATGTCCCCATAGAAAAAAATCACATGGTGCTAGATCTGGGGACCGAGCTGGCCACTCTATAGGTCCTCTTCGCCCTATCCATTTACCGGGAAATACATTGTTTAACCATTGACGAACCGGAAGCACATAATGGGGGGGAGCTCCATCTTGCTGAAAATATAACTCATTTTCGTCAATAAAGTTGTTGCCATCTCTATCCAGTTAATTTTCAATTGCTTCGGTAATCAACGGATTGATCGTATTTTCTAGAATATTCAAGTTCATCTCACCTTTTAGACTTCCATTTATAAACAATGGACCAATTACTTGATTTCCTAGTGTACCTGCTCATACATTAATTTTTTGGGGATGCTGGGTATGCCCTTCGACAAATACATGGTCATTTTCATTGCTCCAATATCTGCAATTATGTTTGTTGACAAAACCATTTGAATGAAAAGTACACTTATCAGTGAAGCAGATATTTTTTAAACACTCGTAGTTGTTATTAATAATTGTAGTCATTTGTTCACAAAACTCAATTCTTCTGTCAAAATCGTCTTCACTTAACTCTTGACATACTTTCATTTTATAGGGATGAAATTTATTAATTTTTGTAATTTTGTGGACAGAGCCTAAGGAAATTCCAGTTGCAGCAGAAATGGTACATAACGAAGTATTAGGATTCATACCAAAATAACCTATCACTTCAATTTGAGTGGCTTCATTCAAAACTCTTGGCTGATCATGTTTTAAATTTGCAACAGATCCTGTTTGAGTAAATTTGGCGATTAGATTTAGGACAAACCTATGAGAGGTGTTCTTATCTGAGTGCCTTTCGTTAAATATTGCAGCAGTTCGTCAAGCACATTCGTTTTCGGCGCCGTAAATTAACACCATTTCAACTATTTCAGCTAAAGTGTAAACCATTTTTAATAAATTGCTTTTTCACACAACTGGTGAGTATGGTAAACAATTCAATAGGAATCATGTCTTTTATTTTCTCTATAAAAAAATTTTTTCGCATTTTTTCATACATAAAAGTTGAAAGGAAGAACAAAACAAACAATTGCAATTTTTATTTTAATGGCACGAAGCAGCAAACAGATTTTCCTAAATATTTCGACAATGAATCGATCAATTAAAAAAAACAAAAGCCGACGTGTAGAGATTAAAAAGACCTTTACAATGAGGTATAACTCGATACCCCTTCCCATTCAAGATTTTGAAGTTGGCAACTCCCCCTGGCGGGGGGTGGAAGGAGGCGCGTTGCCTTTATGATAAAAAGTTGTCCCCTTCGATATATTCTTTGACATGTCCCAGGATTTTTTTCAAAATACACACATTTCGAGAAAATTAGGGTGGGAAGTCCTGAAATGAACACCCTGTATAAAAAAAATCATCTTCTGGTGTAATGCTGAGAGTATCTGAAGTAAACTCGCTATCCTGCAATATACTGTTAGTTGTAACACCTGTGTGTTAATTTACTATACTGTTTTATGTTATTCCTTCAATCTTTGTTTCCCACATGTGTTTTCGTTAGTGGTATCATTATATTTCATTTAAATTATAATAACAAGTATGTTAAAATCTAAAACATCACTTTGAAAGTAAAGCTTAATTCTTGATGGACACATTTCACTAATATGGATGCCTCCCCAGATCATTATATTGCGTTTCTTTGAAGAAAAAAATCCTATAATTATACATTCATAAAACCAAACAATTATAATAAAAGGGATGTACCTGTACTATTTGAAACAGTCCTATTACACTGAAACAAAATGGATTATTTCCCATACGCAAGTTTTTTTCTGTCCCTGCAACAATAATCAACTTCTCTGTTCGGTCTAATGTTTAATATATATTGAGTTAATCATAAGGTATGTCACTTCTTGGTCTAGCCAGAAATAATTATTAAATTAAACATTAGGTAGCATCAGATGGAATGTAACTTCTGTCATTCTGACTAGGATACAATTGTTAATTTGTCAAATATTTTCCTAATGTCTCCCCAAATTGTGTTATCTTTTCTTCTTTCTCCAGTAGACTTCTCTATGCTTCCTTTATTGCAGTTGTTTTTTCGAGAAAATCCAGCTTCCGCCTCTTGGTATCTAGCTCATCCATTTCATGTTTTCGTAAGCTTGTGACAGAGGGTCGATTTCTAAAATCTTATAAGGAGAAAGTTTTTTTTTTATTAGTTCTCTTCCTTAAAACACGTGCAACCAAATTATCTGTAGAGATTATTCTAGCGTCCTGTATATAAATATCCTCCGGTATAGTAGAAAACGGGGTACTGGACCTAGAAAAGTAAGTCTCTCCAGCTTCAATGTAACACTTTTGTATAATTCGAACATTGTCTCTGTTCTCCTTTTCTTCTACAACTTCTATATGGTTAACAGGGAGGCAATTAAAGCTGCATGCAGAGAGACTGTAATTTATAACCTTCTTCCTTGCGTCGGATTGTTTTGTTAAATTTATTTGTAATCCCTTCAACTTTCTCGTATTGCTGTTACCCCAATAAACATATTGCACTATATTGTTAAACACAAGACAACAGTTATTCTGTAGACTATCGGTCAGCTTTGTCCACATTTTTGCTATCGATACAAAGTATATCGAGGAATTTTGGAAGTACAACTAACTATCTTCTAGCAAAGTTATGCAATCTTCCAGAGGGCTGTAGCCTTCTCCATGGAAATTTCAAATAGATTAGTTATATATCGTAGCTTCCATTCTGGTAATGCCATGCTTCTTAGCAAATGCAGAAGAGGAAGTTTCTTTTAATCTTGTATCAGGGCAGTTGACAAAATCTATGATATGGTTTCCAATGCCCAGGACTGGTTAATAAATTTGTTGTATATTTTGACCCTTGCGTTAGATGTAAGCCACGTAAGGCAATCTATGCTGACTGTTTTATCATTATTTACAATAACGTTGCACCTTCTCTTGTACTCTCCTTAAATGCAAAAGTTAAAGTTGAAGTACTGGTCAAATAATTAATCATTTCCTCTTTGTTAACCTTCCACGACTGGCGTGAACTTTTTGTGATCCACGACTGGCTGCGGACTGTGACTCCGCATACTAGATTCAGGGCCATTACAGATCTGTTTGTAACTATATTTGTTTATTTAAAATAAAACATCCAAAATAATTGAACAACATTTATTTTTCAGATTAAAAACCAATAGGGACATATTTTTTGGCATTATCATAAATTAAAAAAAATTACTATCTATAAAACTAGCTACTCACAAAACCTTAGATCAACGTATTTATTGAAAAATTCAGAGAAATACTTATGTCCACTAAAAACTATTCGCTGTGACATTCTGAACATATAGGTGTTAAATGTTCCAAGCACAAAAACTTCCCACATGTTATGCACGAAAAACGCGTTGGTCGATTTTTTCTCCTGTCGCAGATACTACAGCGACCTCTTGAACTTGATGCATTAACAACAGGTACAATACCATTATCTATGTTAAGTATTTCTTTAATTCTTAATTTTATAGTTCGCGGAATATTAGAAATCGTTGCGCGAACACGCATATGGTTCTCAGCCAACTCAAAAGACAACAAGTGCAAAAAATTTCGGCGTGTTATATTTTTATCCACATTCTGTAGATTATACTAGATTATACAGCGATATTGAATTCACTCCAGCCATATTCAACAACGAATAAAAGATAACCATTGGCCACTTTCGTGTGTTTCTAGCACAATTGTATGCTGCACACATTTTGTCTAAAGTATCAACCCCACCTTTTGTGTCATTATAGTCCATAATCATTTCAGGCTTGCCCGTTAGTTGGGATATCTTGTCATCGTGATGAAGGGTTGATACTAGTAGCACATTTTTTTTTCTTTTAGGAATATAGGACACCAATGTAATGTAATTATTATAGTCAAACATACTTGATCCTATTGGCCTTGTGGGGTTGGAAAATTCTAGAGGTAACTCTCGTTTATTTTTCCCTATCGTGCCCAAAAACGTTAGTTTGTAATCATTATATAAAGTAATTGACTGTCTCGACCCTTACTCCGTGGAAAATGCTCATATTAGTGTTTTTAAATATAACTCAAGGTCTCTAGTTAATTCCACAATATAATACAAGTTATTGAACATTCTAAAAAATTGACAATTGTTTCGATAAATCAATATCATCGTCAGAATGACAGAAGTTACATCCCATTTTATGCCTACCTGATGTTTAGTAGTTATTTTTGGCTAGACCAAGAAGTAACCTAACTTGTGATTGGCTTAATATATGTTTATAGAAAAAAGAAGAAGATGTGATATTACAAATATTGAAGCTTAGATATTATTAGCCCTATGGTGATATCCTGGATATCATTTTTCCAATTAAGATCAGTATAACTGTGCAATGATACAGAAAACCAGGAAAACTATATCTGCTGATCTTTACAATTATCACTTAAGAAGACAGTTTATTAGTGGAGAATTCCCTAGATTTAACTGTTCATTGACAACTTCATATTGTGGGTTTCTTAAATGTCTTCTTATTTCCAGTTCTTCAAGGAAATCCAGTTCTTGTTTCTCTTCACAAATATGCAGTACTTCAAGTTCTGTGTTAGGTGTCAATGAATGATTGGTGTCAAGTAGATGTTTTGCGTAGTGGCATTTATCTGGTTGTTTTAATTTGTATGCTCGTAAGTGCTCACTGTATCGTATTTCAAAATTCCTAAGGGTCTGACATAAATAGACAGCATTACATTCTGGACATTTGAGTTTATATATACCTGACTTCTTTAATAGTGGTATTTTTGTTTTTACATTTAACAATTTTGTACTAACGTTACTTTCTGTTTTAAAAGAAATTGTTGTATTCATTGCTGAAGATATTATCTTTGAAATATTTTTAGAAATATTTCCTAAACAAGCTGATGAAATTAAAACTTATAAAACCATCACATATGCAGGAAATATTTCTAAAAATATTTGAAAGATAATATCTTCAGCAACGAATACAACAATTTCTTTTAAAACAGAAAGTAACGTTAGTACAAAATTGTTAAATGTAAAAACAAAAATACCACTATTAAAGAAGTCAGGTATATATAAACTCAAATGTCCAGAATGTAATGCTGTCTATTTGGGTCAGACCCTTAGGAATTTTGAAATACGATACAGTGAGCACTTACGAGCATACAGATTAAAACAACCAGATTAATCCCACTACGCAAAACATCTACTTGACACCAATCATTCATTGACACCTAACACAGAACTAGAAGTACTGCATATTTGTGAAAAAAAACAAGAACTGGATTTCCTTGAAGAACTGGAGATAAGAAGACATTTAAGGAACCCACAATATGAAGTTGTCAATGAACAGTTAAATCTAGGGAATTCTCCACTAATAAACTGTCTTCTTAAGTGATAATTGTAAAGATCAGCAGATAATTTTCCTGGTTTTCTATATCATTGCACAGTTATACTGATCTTAATTGGAAAAATGATATCCAGGATATCACCATAGGGCTAATAATATCTAAGCTTCAATATTTATAATATCACATCTTCTTCTTTTATCTATAAACATATATTAAGCCACTCACAAGTTAGGTTACTTCTTGGTCTAGCCAAAAATAACTACTAAACATCAGGTAGGCATAAAATGAAATGTAACTTCTGTCATTCTGACGATGATATTGATTTATCGAAACAATTGTCAATTTTTTAGAATTTTCAAAAACTTGTATTATATTGTGAAATTAACTAGAGACCTTGAGTTTCATTTAAAAACACTATTATATAAAGTGGTTATTAGCGGGATACTAGTGAACCAGTTATCGCAAGTTACATTTCGCTTTGAATTTATAGTTGGCTCTACTAGTATTTTTACTACGGCAGATGCAGAAATGTCAGAAGCATAGGGTCCATTTGGTTGTGTTCGAACATGAACTTCCAAGTTAATCGTATAATAAGTTTTGGAGTCAACGGCAGCATACACTTTCAAACCATACTTGTTCGGCTTGCTTGGAATGTATTGTCGAAAAGTACATTTTCCACGGAAAGCCTCCAATTTTTCATCGATTGTGACATTTTGAAATGATGTGTATGCAGATTTACACTCAGAAAATGAATCAAATATATTTCTGATTGGGTCCAGTTAATCTATTTGTCTTCTTTCCGCGAGTATCTATGTCATCCAATCGCAAAAGCTGAAGCAAAAACATAAAACAAAATTTAGACATTGTAAGTCGAAATAGCTCAACAGCGGTTCCTGTGTTGTTCCATAGTTCATCTACACTTAGGCGACCTGACTTTAGAACCCCAGCTAAATACAGGGTGTCCCACGACGTTTTGACAGTTCGATTTCTTGGAAACTGCTCATATTAGAAGTATGAAATTTGGAAGATATGAACAGTCAAAACTGCTGCTTTATTATAAAATGATCTCCGTTGTTCCTGTCATTTCGGGTCACGTGACCCAATATAATTTTTACAATTTTGGATATATAATTCGAAAACAAATTCAACGATACCACACTTGTTATAATTATATTGTGCAGTAATTATACTAAGGGCTATTAATTTTTACTTAATTTATTAAAGCGATATTTTGCACTAAAAAATTTAGGTGGCTATGAAACAAATAACTATAGTAGCAACAACATAGGTTGTCATTCATTATTGTTAGGTGGAGTTTATTCAAGAACTGTCATCAATTATTAGTCATAATTAGGGGCAATTAAATGAACATCTGTATAAATTATTTTATTAAAAAATGTACCATAGGAAATTAAAAAGTACATGTGATTGAAAAATTGAAGAAAATGTTCAAATTGATGACCATGTACATTGACACAATGTTCAAACCTTGTTAAAAGATTTCTTTTAAGTGCTGCTGTAATAATTTCGGGTGTTACGGTCCGGTGTGACATAAAGTCGACCTTTTAAGGAACTCCAGAGAAAGAAAACCAATGGTGTAATATCCGGAGTATGGTGTCGCCACATAATTGTACCATTTCGACCAATCAATTTTTCAGGAAATGTGTTATCAATATATTCTATAACCGAACAAAAAAATTGAAAAGATGCTCCATCTTGCTGCCACCACATTGTCTGCCTTTCATGTGAAGGAATATCTCCAAGTAATTCTGCAAGAGTATTTTGAAGGAAATCTAAATATTTTAGCCCCGTTAATGTTCCTTCATGAAAATAGGGAACGATCAACTGATCGTTAAATACACCACACCAAGCATTGATTCCCCATATTGTTTGAAAATTGGTTTCGCTCATCCACTTTGGGTTCTCTTGCGAAAATAATGACAATTATGACGATCAACAATACCATTGTTATGAAATTTACTTTCATCACTCCATAATATTTTTTCCAAAACAGAAGGGTCATCATTACTTTCAACTGCCATTTCAGCAATAAAATGTATTCTCCTTTCAGAATCTGCAGGAACCAAACCTTATATTAAATGTATTTTATAAGGATTGTATTTCTAATTTTTAATACTCCTTGTATTGAACTTCTACATATTTGTAATTCTTGTTTAAGAAATCGTATTGAGGTGTGTGGATTTACCTGAAGATAAGCCAAAATATTTATCACCTCGTCATCTGTTTGAGCGGTCTTATGACATTTCTTGAATAAACTTCACCTAACAATAATGAATGACAACCTATGTTGTTGCTACTATAGTTATTTGTTTCATAGCCACCCAAATTTCTAAGTGCAAAATATTGCTTTAATAAATTTAGTAAAAATGAATAGCCCTTATTATCATTACTGCACAATACAATGATGACAAGTGTGGTATCATTGAATTTGTTTTTGAATGATATATCCAAAATTGTGATATTATACCGGTTGTCCCATTTAAAAAAATTATGTTGGGGTCACGTGACCCGAAATGACAGCAATGACGGAGATCATTTTATAATAAATATAAGCATCAGTTTTGACTGTTCATATCTGCTAAATTTCTTACTTGTCATATGAACAGTTTTCGAGAAATCGATCTGTCAAAACGTCGTGGGACACCCTGTATAGTAAACCTATTAGTGCTTGAATTTCAGCAAGGTCTGTGTCCTTTGCATTTCTCTCACGGGGATATTTTTCTGAATGTGTTGATTGGTATACTCGACGATCGTTCCTAAAATTTGCAAGTCAAAAAAGTGTTTCCAAATTTCAGATGCGCCTTTCAAATGTTTTGCTGCTGCCTTCGGTCCTGGAAGACGTGTGATTATATTTTCCGCCCGAGTCCTGCTTGAATGAGGAGCATGTTTTGACCATTTAGTTAATTTATCTTTACCAACAAAAAATAGTCCCACTGAAAATTCCTCCTCTATTTCATCATCGGATATTTGCTGCTCCGCATCTGAGTGTAATTCTTGAGTTTCTAACACGTCCTCTTCATAATCGTCTTCATCATTTTCATTTATCTCTTCCTCTTCCTCATTTTCCGCCAGGCATTCTAACATTAGTTTATTCAATCTTTCTTGTTCTCTTTCATACGTATCCATCTGAAAACAAAATTAAAACAAAATAATTTAAATGAAAAAACAAAAATCGCGTGCCCTGTAGCTGGGCGTTTTTTGAATTTCAAAGTTTTGACAAACAATTTATAAACCTTGACCACGAAAACCCCCAGAACAATCGCACACAAATAGCGTAAAGAGGTACCATGTATTCATCTGTCATTTGGCACCGCCATTCAGAACTTCTACATTTTATAAAAACATATTCATCAACATCGGACACTCCAAATATCAATTTTAAATCAAATAAGACCGCCTACAACAAAATATGTCGGCCATATTGGCGCCGACATATTAAACGTTGGCACACGACTCATTGAAAAGGTCAACATTACACATTAAAACAAAAACATATGTTACTTACCTTCAATAATGTATAAAATACAATTATTAATAGACAGGTCAAAAGTGGATTCAACTGCTGGCTGCGGACACTCGCTCCGCATTCGTTTGTAACAAGAAAACAAAAACAACCACTAGCTTCAAACTTTCACTGAACACTACTATTATGATGCTCGAAGAATACTGGAACGGTTCGATTCGAGGAGTGGCGGGCTTAGAAGTAAACGCTAAATAAAACGAGCTGCGGGCTGAGAGTCCGCGCGCCAGTCACGGAAGGTTAAAGAATCTTGCAAAATCCTGGGTTATGTCATAACCATTTGGTTCATAACCAACCAGTATGCCTTTCCAAGATTTGTCATCGAATTTATTTTTAGTGTTTTTAAATGAAACTCAAGGTCTCTAGTTAATTCCACAATATAATACAAGTTATTGAAAATTCTAAAAAATTGACAATTGTTTCGATAAATCAATATCATCGTCAGAATGACAGAAGTTACATTTCATTTTATGCCTTCTTCTTCTTGTTCTTGTTTCTTTTCTTTTCTTTTCCTTGAAGAACTCGAAATTAGAAGACATTTAAGAAACCCACAATATGAAGTTGTCAATGAACAGTTAAATCTAGGGAATTCTCCACTAATAAACTGTCTTCTTAAGTGATAATTGTAAAGATCAGCAGATATAGTTTTCCTGGTTTTCTATATCATTGCACAGTTATACTGATCTTAATTGGAAAAATGATATCCAGGATATCACCATAGGGCTAATAATATCTAAGCTTCAATATTTGTAATATCACATCTTCTTCTTTTTTCTATAAACATATATTAAGCCAATCACAAGTTAGGTTACTTCTTGGTCTAGCCAAAATTAGCTACTAACCATCAGGTAGGCATAAAATGAAATGTAACTTCTGTCATTCTGACGATGATATTGATTTATCGAAACAATTGTCAATTTTTTAGAATTTTCAATAACTTGTATTATATTGTGGAATTAACTAGAGACCTTGAGTTTCATTTAAAAACACTAATATGAGCATATTCCACGAAGTAAGTGTCGAGACAGTGAATTTATTTTTGTTAACTCTATCATGTACATACACAGTGGAACCAAATACTTTCAAATATTTAACTGAAGGCTTTTAATTATGCCATAACACATACGGTGTTTCCATTATTTTTAATGCTCTACTTGGAATAATATTGATTGGATCACATACATCCGGATGTACAATAAATAATAGTCTCCTTACATGTTGTCGATTTTTGACTTTATTGAATCATTATCTAGTTTGCTTGCCTTTAATGCAAGCCTCACATATTTTATCATAAGGATCAACTTCTATTATTTCTCCTATATCTTCTACCATATTATAATTCTTCAATTTAACAAATTTATCTCTACTTATATGACATGATCTTTAATGCCAAATATCATAATTTGTTTTCTTATTATGAACTATGTTAACAATTTAATTTATATCATAATTATCAATTGTAAAATCTATTTGAGTCAAATTATTTGATGGCTGACCTTACATTATAAGTATACCATTTTTACTTATCTTTACTCCATGTTGATCAAATATGACGGCCACACCCAATTTTGGAAGTTTGGAAACGGACAGCATATTATACGATACTCTCGGGCTATAGAGAACGTCTTCGATTGTTGCCTTGATTCCTCTGTTTGTTGTCACTTTAATTGCACCCCTTTTGGTTGCTCAGATGAATTCTCCACTTTTGGCAACTGAAATTTTAATCGCATTTTGAAGGAATTCAAAACTTCTAGCAATATCCTCTCTATTTATGATGTGATCTGATGCCCCGGAGTCTAACAAGAACATAATTTCATTACTGCTTGACTCAAGTAAATTAATATCCCCAGCCATAAATGTCACACTGGTTTCGGAATCAATCACTTAAATATTTTGAGCAGTTTTATTTCTTTTCTGCTCATTCTACTTTTTATTTCTTTCATAATAAATGCAATTTTTCATTATATGTCCTATACGACCACACTAATAACACATAGCTTTGGATTTGCCCTTAAATGAGTTTTTAAAAGGCCTATGACCATTTTCAGATCTCGATCCACCATTTCGATTGAAATAACTTTCATGTCACTGTTTTCTGCCACTAATACTTTCAGACTTGTGTCATTGTTTTGTCCGTTAATTTTACTTTCATTATTCAACTAACGCGTTTTGATTGATCTTCCGACAACGTTTCAATTGCAGTGATAACACCATTGAATGAAGATGGAAGTGTATTTAATAAATGAAGTACTTTATTTGCGCTATCTGACTTTGATCCACATGCTAACAAATTATTGAAGTGTGTGTCAAAAGTAAATAATGTTTCACTAGAGACATATCAGTTGCTAATTTTAATTCCGCAAGACAACCTCTCATTCTCATCTGCGTCGGAAGACTTTTTCTGTCATAAGTAGAATCTCATTTTTCGAAAATATTTTTAGCATAAGTGTAAAATGTAGCAATGAATCCGCCAAATGTGAACCGATAACACTATGCGCAACATCATTTTTCTTTATCAATTTACTCTCTGGAATAATAGGAATATCTTCATCGATAATATGAAGTATATGACGCTATTTTAATAATAGACGCACTCTCTTCTATCACACACTGTAATTTAATACATTAAAAGGAATTATTCCTCTTTCTCGCTTTGAAGTTTCCATTCCATTCACTCATTATAGTTTAACTCAGTTTTGTTTATTAAACACTAACTTTCATTGTTTTATTCCACGATTTAATTATTCAACGATATCCGGTCCCATAACATGTAGAAAGTTATTGTTTGTTATCAATAATCTTTATTACCAAAGATCACGTCTGGGAAAACGTCTTTACGCCTTCTATCTTATTTCTAAAACTCTATTTTGCTAAAATGGTTACTTATGTAAACAATCCATAAAAAAATGTATCTAGCCCATGGTCAGAAAATCGGGTACTGAAAAGATAAAATATTTCTACTAAAATAGAATTTATAATAAGTAATGAAAGTCCAAACTAACATTCATTTTTGTTCAAAGAATTCAACACAATTTTTTGAGATTTTTACCATTTTCTCAATATACTGTGCAATTATTTAGAAACAGTTAGTTTCATTTGAAAAAGTAAAAACATTACTTTCTATCAAATATCTTTGACGATATCCAATATAAAAATTGCAAAAAATATATAAAGTTTGTATTGTTTGATTGAAAATAAAAGAAACAATACTTCTGAATCAGATCGGTGTTGGAGTCGTCGTATTCTACACCTATTTTTGGGTCTTCTGAATCAATATATAAACAGATATCAAAAATATTATAGTCAGTTGGTATTTTGTTCAGGCACTCTTCTCGCCATATGGAAAATATCATTATATCAGTTATGACGTTATTTCAAGAAACGATAGAACCAGTAAGCTCTTAGCCTTTTCAGAATACAAATATTCGCTACAGTTTCTTGTGTTCATATCTTGTATAAATAATCCAAATGAACGTAATTCGTTACAGACATAAATAATATGAATATATGAGGAGTGAAACTTTCAAAACAAGGCAAGTCATACTTGAAATTGATTAAAATGAATTTTCGTTTTATTTACATGCCTAGAAATTTCTCTAATTAGCTAGGATTGATGTCTGATTGGGAACAGTCATGATTAAAATTCACTACTTTTGTTATTGTGATGAATAAAATATTACTCATATTATATCGTTTCCTGAAAATTTGTATTTCATTCAATAGTGACATGAAGGAAGAAAATTCGCTTACATAACTAGCACATAATATCATTGATTCCTTGCAATTTGTGGATTCTATGTAGAATATCCAGCATACTGAAATTAACCACTGTTGATGAAGTAGATGACATTGACCGAAATGCTCTACATGTTCTCTTACAAGATTGAGAGTTCGTTATCCATGGATCGAACAATTTTTCTTCTTTGGAATATTTACACCTCAATAAAAATAAAATTAGATCTTGAGCTTTCAACTCTATACACATATAGGCGTTCGATGATATGAAATTTTTTATTAATATAAACTTATTTTTCTGTAACGAATGTCTATATATTCTTGAACAAATACGGCAAATCATATATTCTTCATCCTTTTTTCATGTCCATGTCTTTCAGAAGAAAGGCATCCAAAATTAATGTAAATATCTTCAAATGCGCCACAATGCCTTCGAAACCCTTAATATGTCTTGACAAATTATTTTGCACCATATCATCTATGATCTTCTCAACCGATTCGAAATTCATTTGACTCACCTTGTATTATTACATAAATTAAAAAATAAGTCAGTACTACTTTCTACTATTTTTTTAAAGCAGAAGAATCTTAGTGTTGATACTCATTTTAACCATTGTTATAGTATATTTACGATAAAAAGACGATGACGTTGCAAAACAAAATATTGTGATGTAGCCAAGCTGTAGTTTTTTCCTTTACTTAACGAAAACTATAAAAGTCAATCCGATGTTAGATTGACAGTTCTTTTTTTTTATTGTTCCGTGCCCCGTAGGGCGTAAGTAAAAAATAATTATTTAAAAATAAAAGGCTTATATAATAGGCTTGATTAATTCAATATAAATATTTATTCATGAAAAACTATGGATAAGATACAAGAAACAGTAACCAATCATTCTTTATTCGAATTAACATTTAGTCATTTTACATATAAGAGGGTTAAATGACGAACTGTAGGTCCTCATACCTTATTCTATGCTCTATAGAACCATCTTCAAGAGCACTGCAAGGGTTTACGCTAAAAGAAATCAATACAAGCTGTAATTATCTTCATGCAAATTTAAGTATTGTTCCGTTATACAATATCTATTATATTTATTATAATAAAAATGGAATGGAAAAGAGAAATGTAGATACACAAAATGAAATTTTGTTACAAGATATAAAAATCAGTGTTATGTATGTAGAGATACTGTGGTCGTTGTTTCAATTTGTGTATTATAAAATAACTGTACCTAATTGATTTAAAAATAGATATTAGTGATTTTGAATAGGTGGAAATAAAGCAAATTGGATAAAAAATATACAAAAAATAAAACACAAGATTTCCACTACTCCACTACAAAATCATCACTATCTTCATTGTCACTGTCAAATTTAATAATAAGTGGAGGCACATTCTGTCTATCAAATACTACTTCTCTATCCCACCCATCCTGTATAATTTTTTCAGTGTGCTCAACTGTCTTTGACCAAATATCAGGAGTCACTTTTGCTAAAGACTTTTTCCATACACTTAGTTGTTCTGTTGAAGAACCATCAGTTCCCACATAATCTCTATAAATTTTTTTAACTATGCCCCAAATATATTCTATTGGGTTGAACATACAGTGGTAAGGGGGAACTCGAAGCACTTTGTGACTATATTTTTCAGATAATATGTCAGCTTCATATACTGTTGATGGTTTATTCCTACAAAAATGCATATATTTAAACAAAATATTACCATAATATAATGAAAAATGTTCATATCAACTTACCCTTGTACTAAATGAAATAAATTGGTTTTGAGGAAAGTATTTTCAAAAGAAATATCATTTTGTATCAACCAGTTCTGTATATCAGCCTTTTTGGTAGCTGTTGGTACTTTATCGATCACTATACTGTGATAACTTGCATTATCCATTACAATTGTGGCAGGTTCTTCCAAGTTCACTAAAAGCTGGTATTCAAACCAACGCAAAAAATTTCTCGGTTTATTTCACCGTGGTTATCACCATCTTGTTTTTTGGAAGAAAAAACCAGCCCTGCTCCAGGAATAAATCCAGAAGAGGAAGCAGCATGCAATACTATATACCTACAATAAGGAAATAACAAATTACTACTAGGTTTCCTAGATAGACTGCATAGCTCAAAACAACTATTAATACTTATATAGATTTAAATAAAATAGTGTGACAAGTAAATATTTGAAAAGGCCTTAAAATGGCAGGAATGTTAGTACATCATAAATTATTTACTAAATTTTATTATTCAATTACCTTGGACCACCAAGGTAACGCTTCTATGATTAGAATCCTGCAAAGAACAATACCGTCTTTAAATATCCAGGTCTCAATCAAAAACACAAATTGATATAAACCTCCCCTTTTTATCTTGACATATTTATGTAGAAAATTTACACGTTTCAATGCAATATGTGGCAACTCCATTAAACCACGATGAGGATAATCTTTTTGGTATTTGAATGGCATATTTTCCACTATCTTCCAGAGTGATGTTAAACAACCATTAAAGAGTTCACGCTCCTGGAGTTTGTCTCTTAAAGTTTTCAAGGTTATGTGTTCCTCTGAAAAAATATTGTGTTAGTTAATTGTGAATAAAATCAAACAGTAAATTCAATATACTCACTGTTTCCATATATTTCGTATATAACATTTCGGAAAGCATTTTGATCAAAGTTATCAATTACAACAGTAGGTTTTATGCATTGTCTCTTATTAGGTGGGCTTTTGAGCTATTCACCTCTATTATGCTTGGCGGCAACACGGTTAACAGTGGTAACGCTAAGTTGTAAAGCTTCTGCAACTCTCTACAATATAATTACTTCAATTTATGAGAGAATAATATATTATCAAGTTTAATTAACCTAACCTAACATTAAAAACATTTAATGTATTACATTCAAATATGTAACAATAATATTAATAATGATGAATACAAATAGCGAATACTATTACTTATGTCTCTTACAGCAGTAAGCGGGTGAAACGGGCCCCCATTTCGGCATTCCCGTTCAAAATAGCTCAACAAAGATGTAACCATCTCTTGACATTTTCTGTTCAGCTGTTTCAGCATTTTATTAACCACACACTGTAGATTTGCCTAAATAATTAATTATGAAAATAACTGTTTTTTCAATCTTAAAGAAGCAGAGGATTCAAAACCACCAAAAAACTTGTAAATATTACACGATGATCGAATGTCAATAAACGTCAAAACAAACTGGGGAATTTTACCAGTTGATTTGACAACGTCTGGAAGTTTTGCCAACCCGTTAGCTGTAAATTGCCCTACCTGTTGAGGATAAATTGTATTCACGGTTGGTAAATTGATATTTATTCTGATAAGCAGGAAAGTAACTGAAAACGACATCATCGTCTTTTTATCGTAAATAAACTATATTTCATACGATTAAAAAAATAATGTTTTCAAAACTAAGTAGGCTGCGACAATAAATTTGACGCGGACTTTATATTGTTTATTTTTTGACCGCAGTTGAAACATTGACTTCTCCTCAAGAAGTGTTATATTATAATTCGAAATGGAGATTGCACTTTTTTCAATAGATATTAATATTGCTAATACTAATTAATTATCAGTACTTATAATTCATGATGAGTATATCAAATGCAGAATTGTAGGTATGATATGATTGGAGTTTATTTCGAATATAACCAATATAACGCAATTGTCTCACGCATATATTCTGTAAGATATCTCGACAGGAGACATTATGGCAGAAGAAATATTTAAAAAGAAGACAAAAAGATTAAGAGAGACTGGTAGTTTTCATCGTCCTTGTTTTGAACGACGTAGTAAAGGTATGACCAAAGATAATTCAATCAAAGTTTTTGCTTTCATTCAACAGAATCCCTATATAAGTAGTCGGCAAATCTCTATAGAATTAAACATATTCAAAACTACTATTCTAAGGATTTTAAAACATCACAGGTTTGTTTTTCATATTATAAAGTGAACGTTAAGGTCAGAAACTTGTAATTCCCTTTAAACTTTGGATTGAACTATTATTTTAATATTCCGATAAAAACGACGCTTTCATCCGTTTCAAAAAAATACTTATGCACGATTTATCTTGTGAAACAATTGTCGATTTTTCAAGATTTTTTGAGTTTCATTAAATATAGTGGTTTAGGTTTAGTTGCTCCTGTTGTTCCTATTCTTGCCAAAAATTATATTATTTGTAATTTATTAGTGACATATTAAATTCAAGCTCCTTAGATGGACCTAAGTTACATTATGGTAACTCACATTTGGTCGACATTTATTTCGAGCAATAGCTCGTAACCCACGCATAAACCTTAAAAACTTGATTAAATCATATTGTTCTTTTTAGTATCATACAGTTATTTTTTTTTTGTTAAATATCCAGGATATATTGGTTTAAAGTACAGTCTCCATCCTAGTGTAGTTAGCTTCTTCCTCCTGCTTTAGGGTTACCAGCTATTGCATCTTAACCGACCATATGCAGATTTATTTCTGTATTTTTCAAAATATGATATTCCGTCAGAATTTATTCTTCAAGACATAATTAACAACGTCTTTTCTAATTCTATATTTGACTTGTTCATTTTCACAATTGGTTTTATTTTAACAGAAGTGGACGTTTAAGACGTGTTACCTTGTATCTACACTTTTCACGTAAATTGAGTTATTAGTACCAAAATTTGCAGAAAAAGTTCTACGTCTTCTATGTGATACCTCAGAATTTCGTTTCGTAATCTTATTGGTATAAAAGTAATTCTTCTGACTTCTAGCAACTGCAACAAGGTTAAGTGTGTGAGAACTTGCATCTACAGCATTTGCTCGCTGTTTGTTTCACGGTCATGTTGTTGGTCGGTGAGTACACAATTTTTATGGTACTTTATTCGAAATTATGAATCATCATAATGAAACATTGCACCAAGAGCTCAAGAGTCTTTTACACATTATTTGAGCATTCTAACCCATTTCAATTTGATTTAGTAGCTCAATTTCTTTCAACGCGAGATACGTGTTCTCACTAGCGGAAATAACATTTTATTATCTGTAGATACATGTTATCACTTGGTGTTATTGATACCTAATTCTTTTGCTTGCAATTTATGTTTCAATCACAATTTTGTTAACAGTTGACTCACAATTGAAATATGGATTCGAAAGAACAAATCTACTCAGCAAGAACTTCGAAGGTATTTGAAAATTTAAAAATCATCAACAAAGAATAGATTAATTTTACTCAAAGTGGTCAGGGAGAACCCCAAAGTGTACCTATTTTTTCAGTTCAAGTGCCTGGTCCAGAGGAGGTCGAAAGATTTGATGAAAGTAAACTTGAAGAAACAACCGATGGAATTTTATTGACATGTATCCGGAATGATAACTTATTTCTAGCCGAGTTACCCACAGAGCCACCACTAGTTATTCAGAGTGGAGATCTATTTCCTGATTTATACTCCAATGAATAATCAGATTCCAATCAAGATCACATAATCTCTAAAGAAAATAATGAATATCTCCCTTCTTATAGCCATTGTGAAAATTTGATTGTTTCAGAAAAGAATAAAGAAAAAAAAGAAATATTTTACCGATGCAAGAAAAATGGAGTGATAACAATAATAAGAAATTGAGACCAGGAGGTAAAGCCTATAGAGGATGGAGTAGACCAAAAAACGAAGGTGCCAAACGTGGAACCGAACGAGAAGCCAGAAAATTGGGACCGGGGTGTGTTTCTAAACTATGTTCCAAATAAAAAACTAGAAAGTGCTTCACTATATCAGAGTCAGTTCGACAAGAACTGTTTGAAAAATGTTGGTCTGATATGAACTGGGACGAAAAAAAGGTATATATTTAATCTTTCTTAACGAAATCACCTGTAGCAAGGTCTACAAAATCTGGAGAAACATCCAGGCGAACTGGAAGTTCGAAGTACAGTATAAATACAGTAAATTCTATCTATTTGTAAGAAGTTTTTCCTATCAACATTTGGTTTGAAAGAATGGACCGTCAATAACTGGGCCTCTAATTCCTCTGCGGGAATGCACACATCTCAAGATGTTCTTAATACATCTAGACGTGAAACAAGGAATAAGATACCAAAATATGTGGACCTCACAAAGCAATATCTCATAGAGCTCTTAGATTCCTTGCCAAAACTTCCTTCCCACTATTGTAGACAATCTACGAGTAAAATCTATGGAGAGTTTATGTCATCAGTCTATAGAGAATACGCGAGAATGTGCAATGAAATATATCCTGACCTAAAACCAGTCTGTGGGTATACATTTGACTACATCATTAAAGAAAAAAATATATCATTTCAACAACCTAAAAAAGATAGATGCGATATTTGCTGCGCTTTTGAAACCAAAAATGTAGACGAATCATCCTATCACCGGCATATAGAAAACAAAAATTAAGCAAGAGAAGCCAAATCTGAAGATAAATTAATGGGGGAAAAGGGTTATGCTATTGTATTGACTCAAGATGTGCAAGCTGTTGAAGTTTGTCCCTATTTGAATGCGTCCGCACTATGTTATAAAACAAAGCTGGTTTATCATAATTTTACCATTTTTGATATAAACACGCATCAGTGTTGTTGCTACTGGTTTACCCAGACTGAAGCAGATTTAACTGCAAACACATTTGCCTCCTGCTTAGTGGACTATATTTCGAAAATACACAATTCTTCATGATTTGGAGTGATGGATGCTGTTACCAAAATAAGAATTCAGTACTGTCAAATGCTTTACTAAGTTTTAGTGTTCATGAGAATATAACTATTTATCAAGAATACCTGGAGAAAGGCCATGCCCAAATGGAAGCTGATTCCGTTCATGCGCTCATTTAGCGTAAACTTAAGAATAGATCTATTCATATTCCTAGCGATAATATCAAAGTAACAGAAGAATCTTGACGAAAAGAACCCTATAAGGTGATAAACGTCACTTACGACTTTGTCAAAGATTATTCCGTTAATCAGAAATATGACTCCGTAAGACCTGGCAAAAAAACGAACGACCCAACCGTTAACGATATCAAAGTAATTGAGTATACTTCCAAATGTACTATAGAAGTGAAATTAAGCTTTAAAGAAGAATTTAAAAGTCTTCCACAGAGAAGAAATAAAAACAACCCGGTACCTGACTTGTTAACGTTTCCACAATTGAGACACCAATCAATAAGAATAAAGAAGCAGAAATGGGAACATCTTCAGCAACTGAAGGCTGTGATACCAAAGGATTGCCATCGATTTTACGACAACTTGCCGCATGTCGGAAACTGAATATCAAAAATAGTCTATCTTTGCACCAAAGATTTTATTTTAAAGAATTATTTTTTTATGTTTGTTTGTATCTTGAGACTGAGAAAATGTTTTGTTTTTGAATATATATTTTTGATTAGTGTTTTTAAATGAAACTCAAGGTCTCTAGTTAATTCCACAATATAATACAAGTTATTGAAAATTCTAAAAAATTTTTTTGAATTTTCAATAACTTGTATTATATTGTGGAATTAACTAGAGACCTTGAGTTTCATTTAAAAACACTAATATGAGCATATTCCACGAAGTAAGGGCTGAGACAGTCAATTTCATATATTTTTGAATTATTATCGAGTTTTTATGCCCTTTCATTCATATGTGAGAACATGTAAGTGTCATTTTTGCTCATTCACATGAATGAGATTTCCTGTATGTACAGTTAAAATTTGTTTGACACTATTATCAAGTGTAATTCGAATTCTGATTGATCGAGATGAAGATCTTGTAATAATATTTGAATCCTGCATCTGAATCTTACCGTTTTCAAATTTTGGACGGTTTTTTATCTCTCCTGTAAAATTGGCCGAAATGTACATACAAGGTATCACGTCTTAACCGTTGATATACAGGGTGATCGGTGAAGTATATTATTTTCATTCATTACATGTATAGTAAGCATTCGTCGTTGTGACTCATCACTCCTAATTATGAAAATCTAATTTATCTGGTTTCATATTTCCAAAATAAACAGACAGTATCGCGATGAATTGGAAAATTGAGATACATACCAATAACTTGAAAGTTTAAGGAATACGGGAAAAGTTCTACTTATTTTCAAACTAAGAACGCTGGAAGTTTGAAATAGTCAGAAAGGGAACCGGAGGTGCTTGGCACTAAAGTTCAATTTAAAACCAATCCATTTCCATTGGATCCAAACTCCTATTTTTTTCTTCCTACTTTACTTTGGTGAAGTATATTATTCAATGTTTTCACTAAAAATTGAAATTTTTTGTTGAGAACACTGCATAATTATATTTGGAATTGACGTAAGGATATACACTTTGTCTTTAAAACTTTTATTGAAGTTTTAACGTTGAAGTTGTAGCTGAAAGTTTTCAAATTGACTGATTGATTGATTCGGTTGAAGCGCTTTATTTTTCTTTCAGCTTCGCTGCGCAAATTGAGTTTGAAAATAAATCGCAACTTATCTTTATGACAATATGCTGTCGATTTATCTGAAAATAAAAGAATGGTGCAATTTCTCATTCTCAAATGGGTAATTTAGGAAGGATGTTCAGAACAGATGAGAAAAATACAGTGTCTGTCAGTACGCTAAGAATTCATAGAAAATAATGCTAAGTAACGTATGATAATGTTTTAAGAGACTTACAATGAACTTTACTATACTGTGACAAAAATTAGAATGACGAATAATTGCTTAGGTTCCGTAAAAGGTTCTGTAAAAAACTGCTGACACTGCAGAGAGGTTGATGCAATTGAATTTAATTAATGTGCATTATTATTGTTTTCCATAGCTTGCTATTCAACCATGATTTGTGAAGTATGGTCTTGAGAAGTTAATCACCTTCCCAATAATTTCCACGCTTTTGTAGAATGTGTCCTGCACTCGCGGCTGGGCAGGATTGCAGACTACATGTTTTTAATCGCCAATTACGAGTGGGATTTGAACGTAGATATTCATTATAATATCAATTCCAGGTTGTAGAGATAGATCGGCGAATACATTTTACGTCTCACAGACGTATGTCGATATGTCAATAATTTTCACTAAACAACACTTTTTTTGAAGAAAAGAACAATTAAGTTATGGGTACATGGAATATGCGACATCCCGCCATTGAATAACCTGACTTAACCAAAAACTGTCCCACCATATTATTCGAATATTCATATGTCATAATATGTGAGACAAATTTAATCTGTATTCGGTTTGGGAACGTGTTTCCCGAAAAATGAAGTTTTTATTCTCAATTCTTAACATTATTATTCTTTGTACGAATCAATAAACCAAACTTCACCAAATTGAAAATACGCTGTAACTTGTTTATGATTTGTGAGGGGTGGTGTCCCTTCTTATCTAAAGCCATCCAACACCACAGTACGATTTTGTCGAATGCGACAGAATTGGACGTAACTTGATCGTGTATTCCCGCAGCAAGACCAAGTCGGTTTGATTTGATCGCAGACAGACAAGTCAGTCTGCTGCAGTACGACAGGAGTGGTTGAATGCTTAATTTGACCGTGAATTGAGAGTTGCGATTTGATCCTACAACTTGAAGGCTGAAAACAATACATTTGCCAGTAAATTCTAAAAAATGGCCTATAGTGAGACGTTTCTAAGAGATTTTTTCGAACAAGAGTGTCTGTGGAAAATTAAATCGCCAGTTTTTCATGACAAAAATGCTAGAAAAAGAGCTATGGATACTGTGATTGCGAAGTTTCAAGTAGTAAAAAATGATGCAAATGAGGATTTTGTAAAAAAGAAAATCAATAATTCCTTTTCAGTAACCACTTTTTACACCACCACCTACGTTTTTTGTATTTTTTCTTTTCTTCTCGGTTAAACAAAGCGCAAGAGCCCCTAGAATTATATTTTCTTCCGACATTTTCACGTTGAAAGTAAACTCGTACTGCGAAATCTTAAACGTGTGTGTTCTTATTCGATTTTCGAAAAAATTTTACTGTAATTGCATTCAACAAAATCGTACTGTGGTGTTGGATCATGAGTGGCGGGCTTAAGCGTCATTATATATGTATACAGGGTGGACCGGATTTAATTGACGAACACAGAGATCTCGTAAACCGCAATAGATACAATATCGACTGAATAGAGAAAAAGTTTGGTATATTCATGGGGAATTAGATGTTAAAAAAAAATTGGAATATCTTGACAAGTTCCTGATATATTCGACAAAATCCGAAAATGGTCCTTTTCGTTTTTAAAATGTGCCGTTATTATTATGAAAAATATCGAAAAAATTATACTCAACTTTTTTTAATAAACGAGGTTTTCTATAAATTACCATACTAAAAATTTCTATACGACGTTTCGTATTTACAGGATCACCATCAACTTCATTTTTCTAAATACGGACCTGGATTTTTTATTGCAATATTTTTTACGTTTTGAATAGATACATACAATGATATAGCATACTTGGCGATTCTACCACGTTTCGTCTTTCGAAAATCAACATCTTTTTTAAGTCCGCTTTTCTTTACTAAAGTCAAATTAATAATTTTAAATATTGGGCATTAAATAAGAATTTTGGAGGAAAATCATTGCACTAAATATGTGTACAAAAATCTGTTAAATTGGTTAACGGGAAATGTATGGAAATCGGTTGACAAGAAGTAGGTGTTACGTGCCGTTTTATAACTTCATTGTAGTATCTAACTTTTGAAAATTTGAAAAAGGTACCGTTTCTTTTTCATCAAATTCAGCAGTCTGTGAATAAATTACGTAATCGAAATTTCCATAAAATATTTCCTAACGTAAAGTTGAATACACTGTATTTACTTACACGTTTGTTTCTGTCTTCAATATTTCTAGATTTACATTCACGATTTTCTTTAAAAATAATGCCGTGGATGTCACAACCAAAACTTTTGTCAAACTCACTTACTAACTAGATTCTAGAGACACCAATTCTACTTTGGCTTTCGAGCTTCCGAATAGTTCCGAATGCGCAGTTGGGTTGGGAAACCGTGGTTTGGTTAGGTTTTTTTTTTTCCAGTTTATGGTTCTGTGTTAAGGTTAAGTCCAGTTAAGTCAGTTAAGTTTATGTTATTAGTGTAGATAGCATTCCCACCAGAGAGGAACTCTCAGCATTTAAGAAACTTGTAGTTTCAATTAAGCCAACATTACATATGCAATACGGTTGCAAAAGAGTCGGGACCAGCAACGAGTCGGGACCAGCAACAGACAATGGTCACAAGCTGTAAAGTACACCACAACAAAAATATCACACAGCAGAGACGTATTTATAAAACAAAGAAAAATACCAAGAAACAAACCATGGGCTTATCAAATCCGAATTCAGAAGACATCAATCAAATTGCAATAAATCCTCTACATACCGCTTAGTTATATGTCGTATATACACTGATTTTTATGATTTGTTTTTTCCAATAAAGTTTTGATGAATTTTTTGCGCTAATTTATTTTGTAGCATACCTATTTTGATATATAAAGGGTGAGATTCGTAATCAAAAATTAAGATTTAAGCAATTTCAAGTAAAAAAACTTAAAATGTCTGCAGAAACCAGCTATATTATATTGAAACTTATCATCATAACAGGCATAATAAATCATCTACTTTTATACCTAACTTGCTCCACTTTCAATAACATTATACAGTATACATGGTATAACTATAGATTAATTCCATCACGATTCACTGTGAAATAAACGATATGACTGAGAATTTCATTCACCTGTCAAACTTCATATTTTAACAATTAAATACCATAATTTTTATTGTGTGTTACCATGGTTATTCTATTGCAGAAAAAATTATGATAATTTTTTGACATATTATTTTAACAACAAAATAAAATTAACAATGTTATACTAGCTTCTTTTCTGTAACAATGATAAAAAAACGTTCACCTATACGGAGTAAAGCAAAATCACTTCATGAAAATCTCCTTCGAATAAACGCGGGCATTGATAATTATCGGTAATTTTAGGCAAATATGCCTTCATGCAATTTGGAGCAAGCAAGCAGTGGACGTATTCTTTTGAGGAGTTGAAAGTATAGCGTCCTTGCTACCGACTAAACATGAACTACATCTATACTAAACTTAACGGTATTGGAGATATTTCAGTTTTAATCTTCGAGAAATTCACTACTTTGAGAATCAAATATTTAAAATTAACGAAAGTAATAAGAGCTCTTTTAAATGTCGCTTATTAAATTATAATCTGACACACTCACAAAATTAAAACAGTCAAAATTATATCAAATATGTATTTTAACCATAAACAGTTAAGTTTGGTATAGATGTCATCATGTAACTCATCGGTAGCAAGGAAGATATACTTTCACCTCCTCAAAGTAATACATCTACTTACCAGTCACCCCGTATAACTATTTCGAATTAACGCGGAAATACACTGCGCATGCGGAAGCCCGAAAGCTAAAGTAGATTTGGTGTCTCTAGAATCTAGTGGGTTACTAGGTATTTCCTTTGATTTTTAAGTTTCAAATGATTCAAAAAGTAAATAAATATTATGGCTTGTTACACTGACGAAGAAAAGAATGATATGTACGATGTCTGCATAAAATGTCTTCGAAATGAATTACAGGCAGCTCAGGCCCATTTCGAATTATATCCAAAAAGACAGCAGCCATCGTCAAGGATATTTTCGCGTATATCAAAGAATATGAGTGAATGTAGCAGTGTTTGGGAAAGGAGACCCAAATATCAGGTACGAGATACGGTTAACGAGATAAATCTCCTTGCTCAAATTTACATTAACCCTGAAAATTCGACTTAGACGAATAAGTAAAGAATGTGCAGTAGGTACTTCCACGGTGAAAAGAGTCTTGAAGAAACATAAATACCATGGGTATAAATTTCATTGCAGAAACTACACGCTGGAAACTTTGATAGATGGATGACATTTTGTCGTTGGCAGGGACGAAAATTACTCCGTGTCCATATTTAAACAAAAAGATACTTTGGACTGACGAAAGTACATTTACTAACAGTGGAATATTTAATTCAAGAAACAAGCATTTCTATGCCACTGCGAACCCCCATTTAATAAGAGAAGATAGGCCACAGGTCCGTTTTTCGCAAAATGTATGGTGTGGTCTAATCAAAAATCAAATAATTGGACCTATATTTTTGGACGGTAATTTAAACCAGTTCCGATATTTAGAGCTACTGGAGGAAGTATTCGATGATATGTCCCTAGAAACAAGACGAGAACTCGATTACTTTATGCAGGATTGCTGTGCTGCGCATAATGCGAGAAGAGTTGTACAGTATTCAAATTAATATTTTGGAGATAATTGGATTGGTACTAACGGGCTAATGAGATGGCCTCCTCTATCCCCATGTCTTGACCCCATAGATTATTTTGTATTGGGGCTTCATAAAAAACGATGTTCACAGCAAAAATATGCCAATTAATATACTAGAACTGCGTCAACGAATAAGATGCATTTCGAGAAATTACTGCCGAAATGGTTGATGCACATACATCTCGTTGTGAAGGAGAATCAAACTATATATTGCACAAAATGGACGTCATTTTGAACAAGTTTTATAACAGATTTTTGAATGATGTTTTTAATTTATGTTCAACTTATACATCAATATCTATTCATTGTCACCAACTTTCAAAATAAATTGTTGAATCTAATCATTTTCTTTCAGAATTCTTATTTAATGCCCAATATTTAAAATTATTAATTTGACTTTAGTGTAGAAGAGCGGACTTTAAAAAGATGTTGATTTTTGAAAGATGAAACGTCAAGTATGCTATATCATTGCATGTATCTATTCAAAACGTAAAAAATAATGCAATAAAAAATCCAGGTCCGTATCTAAAAAAACGAAGTTGATGGCGATCCTGTAAATACGTCGTATAGAAATTTTTGGTATGGTTATTTATAGAAAACCTCGTTTATTAGAAAAAGTTGAGAATCATTTTTTTGATATCTTTTACAATAACAACGGCATTTTTAAAAAACGAAGAGCACCATTTTCGGATTTTGTCGAATATCTCCGGAACTAGTCGAGATATTTCAAATTTTTTTGAAACATCTAATTCCCCATAAATAAACCAAACTTTTTCTCCAGTTAATCGATATTGTATCTGTTGTGGTTTACGAGATCTTTGTATACGTCAATTAAATCCGGTCCACTCTGTGTACAGGGTGTTTCCTAAGTAATCTAAAATATTGTAGTGGACGTTTCGTCACTCCATTTTAAGACGAAAAACTCTTATAAACATGTGTGATAAGTCTTGTTGTTAATGGGATACAGGGTGTTGAATTGTTTTATGATTTCAACTTAGACGTTTTATCACTCGGTTTGTAATGCCGTTGGAAAAGTGACGTATTTTTTATGATTGTATTTACTCTCCTCTTTCGAGTTTCACTAATTTCATTTTTTCCAAATCATAAACATAGCCGCTACGATTTTTTTTAGTGTGAATTTTAATGAAAAATTTTATCCAAATTGGGCGGATACATTTATAAATTGTAAAGAATGAAATTAGTAAATGTTGAAAGAAGGGAGTTAGTACAATCATAAAAAAATAGGGCACTTTCCCATCGGCAGTACAAGCCGAGTTATAGAACATCAAAGTTGAAATAATAAAACAATTCAACACCATGTATCTCATTATTGACAAGGCATATCACACATGTTCATATGAACTTGTCGTCTTGAAATGGAGTGACGAAGTGTCGCCTACAATATTTTAGATTACTTAGGAAACATCCTGTATACATTATATATTTTATTGTAGTTATTTAAGTCATGTTTACAATATTTGTGTAATTTAATTATTGAATAAACATTATTATTAGTATTATTATAGGAGGCCCAAGAGGAAGACATTTTTATTTTCAGTTCAGACGAAAAATGTTATTCTTGATAAAAAGTCCTGCTTGTTCAAAACCCCCATAAAATGAAATGTGGAATTTAAGTTGTTCACAGCCTGCTACATTTCATATTCAATTTTATGTAAAACCCTATGAATTTTAGGAACAAGTTCGGAAATATAATAATAATTTAGTGAGTGACTTTTACGGTTTTCTTAGGTAACTGTCAACTTCGGTGAATAATTTTCAAATTGTCATTCGCTTCCAACAATGCTAACTCTCCAACAAAAAATATATCTTATAAAGTCCTATGGTATTGGAGCTGTAATACACAAGTAGGCAATTTATTCATTTCATGAAAAATGTCCTGATATACCAGTTACGCGGAATGAATTGCAAAAATTCGATGAGACAGAATCAGTTCAAGACAGAAAGAAATCCAAATAGACAAACAATGAGTACGATGATGCAGCTACCGCCCTGGATAGGCATTCAGTATGAGAAAATCCCAAGCTGGGTTTACGAAGAATAGCAGCAGAAGTTGGTTTTAGCAAAAGCCACTTACAGAAAATATTCAAGCAACGAAATTCTTCCATTCCAACCGAAATTTATTCTCACTTTACCAGATTGTGATTATGACAAGAGGATTGACTTTTGTGCAATGGTTGGTGAAAAGCTTATGAATGACCTCTTCCTTCACTACAATATTTTATTTTCTGTAATGAAAATTTGTTAGTGAAAGTTTAGTGGAAGCGGATAAAAAATAATAACTAGTTTGACTCTTATTTCATTCGCCAACGTTTCGGTGCAATTCGTCACCTTCTTCAGGGCTACAAAAACAATACCGAACAATGAAAATACAGTTTCACGACAAACTGGAACAAAGAGATGACAATTAGAATTCAAAAACAAGGCTATATTAAAAAAAGCTTAACAATAGTAGAGGAAAAACTCATCTGAATATATTAATCAAACCAGGTAGGTCACAAGGTTGTAACTATATATAAAATAAACGGTTTTGAAGATTAAAACTAACTTTTCCGCATCTGTGGACCTGAACAATATTCTACCATAAAATTGTTACTTGTATACACTTCGGGGGATGTATCGTGCTAACAAACCGAAATTTCTCCAAAAATAACCAAAAATTTAGTATATCTGGATTTATAAGACCCGCTGTACTCGATCTATTTAACTGAAAATCAATAGGGTCCATTTGTGAGACAACTTGAACAATATTCAATCATAAAATTGATCAATCGTATACTCTCTGGAGGCTGTATCGTGCAAACAAACTGAAAATTCTCCAAAAATTGTAAAAATTTGGTACTTCAAGTACCATAGCACCCGTTGTACTGGCTTTAGTGGGCTGAATATCAATAGGGTGTAACTTTGATACGGTCTGAATAATATCCAATCATAAAATTGGTCACTTGTGTATACTCCAGAAGCTGTATCGTGCTAACAAACTGAAACTTTTTCAAAAATTACAAAAATATCGTACTCAAAGTACTGTAGCACCTGTTGTATTGGCTCTGGTGAGCTGACAATCAATAGGGCTCATTATTGAGATATCCTGAATAATATTCAATCATAAAATTAGTGACTTTTTGAACTCCGGAGACTGTATCGTGCTAACAAACTGAAACTTTTGCAAAAATGACAAATATATCGTACTCAAAGTACTGTAGCACCTGTTGTATTGGCTCTGGTGAGCTAAAAATCAATAGGGTTCATTAATGAGTTGTCCTGAATAATATTCAATCATAAAATTAGTGACTTGTTGAACTCCGGAGACTGTATCGTGCTAACAAACTTAAATTTCTCAAAAAATTACAAAATGTACTTCAATTACCATTGCACCCGTTGTACTGTCTCTGGTGAGCTGAAAATCAATAGGCTTCATCTATGGGATGTCCTTAACAATATTCCATCATAAAATTCGTGACTTACTGCACTCCGTGGGCTGTATAGTGCTAACAAGACATGTAAGGGGAAGTGGCCGACGACGACGACGACATACACACAGGACTTTTTTTTCTAAAAACCGTTTTTTCGTATAGTTGTTGATGGAAAACGTAAAAATAACTCAAAAAATTTTTCAAAATTCCAACTGTTTTTGGGGTAAACCAATACTTTTCTCGCATATTAGATAAGTTGGGCGGAAAAGTAATACATTGTTAAAATGCCGAAGTAAAACAGTAGAAACAATTAAAAATTAAAAACAATTAATAAACAATACACACAGCTAATGGGTTCGACAGCAATTACAAAACTAAAGATAGAATTGATACTTCCCAAAACTGAATACCCGATTATGAGGTGTTGCCAAATTGTATTAAGAATCAACGAATAAAATTATTAATTAGATGGTTATATATTCGACTTAAATTATCCGTTTCTGTTTTTTTGTTAATAGCATTCTTGTCTTTTTGGATTATAACCATCTCACTAAAGGGTCTCTTCTTGTAATTCACCTCAAAATCAATAATGCTCAAGTTTTCAAAATAGAAGTTATGTTTTTTTTCACAGTGGTGAAATTGCAAATCTGTGTTATTAGGGTCAGTAAAATGTTTATTATTACAAGAATTTTTGTGTTCTCGAACTCTATCGCGGAGGAGCCGTTTAGTTTGGCCAACATATGAAATGTGTTTGTGTGATAAAATATGTTTGATTTTCTGAGACAAACCATTAACAAACGGAATTTTATAATAATTTTTTTGATTGCTTTGAGAAGTATTTAGAATTCGACTGTTATCAATGCTCTGTATGATTTTATTAATAATAGAACTAGGATAATTATAAAAACGTAATCTATTTTTAAACATTTCTAGGTTCTTAGTAATAAATTGTGGATGAGACAATCTTACTATTCTACTCTTCAATTCTCTCATAATAGCAATCTTTTGTTGAAATGGATGATATGAATGGAAACTGAGAAGTCTACCTGAGGAGAACAATTTTTCATAAAAATTTGTGACTAAAGAAAACCAGACTTTAATCACCAATTTTTATGAAAAATAGTGAAAATTTATGACAGATTTTA